>BSDF01000001.1:108114554-109364554 GCA_027925045.1 Hypotaenidia okinawae | reverse complement strand
CAAGTGACTTATTTCCACTGCTAGCATGTACTACATCTAATTGCTGAATAAAACGCTCCCTGATCCTCCAGCCATTAAAATCAGGACAGTCACTGTCCATGAATGTAATTTTTACTCCCACTGAATTCTTCATCAGGATGCAAGTTGAAAAGATAAAAATCTGGTTTGTACCACCTTTACATAACCAACAACAGAGGGAGACAAATACAAGGACCGGAAATTTTCTGCAGTAAGCTCTGGATAATTACTGATGAATAATTCCATGAAGGAAAGAGGGACATGCTTAGGGAAAAGCAGAGTACAGAGAAATAAATGCCAAATAGATTGAAGTCTCAGAAATGCCTCGTGCAGGGAAAGGGAGAGAGAGCTCACATGCACAAGCAGTGATACTTTTTCCCAAAATCTGTAGACTCAGGAGTCTAAGTGGATGCCACAGTATTTTTGGAGAGGCTACCTTTCTGCATCGATCTCATATGCAGCTTCCTGGGGATCTAGTTTTTATCCATTCCAGCTTTGCTTACAATACATTGTCTCTCTTTGAGGACATAATCAGAGTTGGATGTCACATAATTTTTCCTTCAGCAATATGGAGTCTATGGCATGGAGACTGGCTGGTTCTCCCCAAGTCTGATAAGGAACACTCTTATGTAATTGCCTTGCCCTGCCCTCACAACCCTAGCGTTCAACAGGTGCAGTGACTTTGGCTAGAAGGAAGAGCGTATGCAAGCCTAATTTCAAATGCCATTCCTTTAGCCTCCATGGCTTTCCTCTTTCATTTTTGCCTTCTGAACCTCATACTGTAAAAAATAAAAGCAGTGTAGCACCATAGGCTGATATAGACTACAAGTGACCAGCGTTGTGATCAATGACCATTCAACCATGAGCAAAGACAAACAATTGAGTCTTGATAGTGCTTCAGCCTTTAGGCTGCTGTCACAGCCTTTGAACTTTTGAGGATGCTCTAAAGTTATGGGCAGAAGTATTTTAATGGCCAAGTGCTTGCAGAACTCTCCCTTAAAGAACAATTCACAGGGCTATGAGAAGACAAAAATATAACTAGTTCAACTAATTCAACAGACAACCAAAAGCAGTCATTGTCTTCTTTCTCATCAAGACACAGTTGACTTGTCCCCCACTCAGGCAGGAGGATGAATCAAATTTGGCCTCCCACACTCTATTGCAATGCTACATCTGCTAAACTATTGGGAAGAAGGTGTGAGAAAAGGACACCTCTTCTGGCAATCTTGCCATCTTTTTCTCTAAATTTGAAATTGCAGAAACTCTGGTGTGGCTGAAAATAGAATGATGTTTTGGCTGAATGGACTCAACTAAAAAATAACCCTAACACATTTACCAAGGCTTTGTGAAAGATGAAGGACTAAATGTAAAAGCAATAAGCAAAAAAAGCCCCATCTGAAACGGAGTCCTGTTGATACAGAGTTTAAGATCACATCCTTGAAAAAAACAAAACAAAACAAAACAAAAAACCATAAAGGACATAGATTTATCTTTCCACATGGAAAAATTGATATTTATCTCACTTCTGGTGCCCAAAATATAAAGGAATCCAACGTCTATGTGTAAGGATCAACATGAACAAAAGATCACAAGCAGGCTCTGCTTCAGAGTTGACACTATCACTTTTAACTCTTGAATTTCATATTGCAGGGAGATTCAGGTGGTCCTCTGACAACTGAAGATGATCACAAGTGGTTTTTGGTTGGTGTAACATCATTTGGCTACAAGTGTGCACTTCCCAAACGACCAGGAGTGTATGCTCGAGTCACCATGTTTGCGGACTGGATCAAAGAAATCATCTATTAGCTTGATATTTTTAAATGATAGAAGTTAAAGGTTCAAAGTGAACCACTGTATAATGATGTCAGCCAGACCGGCATCCCAGTCTCACAGTTAGAGAAACTGAATAAATATTTAAGTTTTGGGGAGAAAATTATTAGCTGAGAACTCCATTACCAGTTGAGAGCAGTATTTCAAAATAGATGCTTTGGTTTTGTTAATGAATAGCTTTAGCACTTTGCTTTTTTCTTTCCTATGAGACCAGAGGGAGACAGTTCCTTTGAACGCCAGTGCGTTAAGTGCACAGTGGAGGGCTGCACAAGGTATGGGCAAGCCCCCTACAAAAAAACACCGAAAATCCCAAACCACCAAAGGTCCCAAACTGCAAATGCCTTACAGAAAAAACGGTCTAAATGATTAACTTCAGGCTAAACAGCGCCCGGTTTCGTGTTTCACCCTGCCTTTCTCAACGTGCGCTTCCCCTTCAACGCACGGCCCGCTGCTCTCGGGAATCTCCGCGCGGATCAGGACGGCGGCGCCCGCCCGTCAGCGGTTTGCACCGCGCCTGCGGGAGCTCTGCAGCCCTGCAGAAAGCTCTGGAACGAGGTTTATGGATTGTGCGCAGAGGCTGACCGCGTCTCATGCTGCCTGCTAATGAATGAACTGAACGCAAGCCAGAAGGTCTCTCCTGTGTAATTCATTTGGAATGAGTAGAGTTAAATAAGGATTAAATGTAGCTTTTTTTGCTCTCTTTTAAAGGCAAGTGTTTCGGCAATTATTCAAGCGGTTACAGATAGGTGCTTATGTCCACCCAAGCACAGACTTGCAACGCTGCAACTTCTCTCTGAAAAATTAATGGCTTTTAAAACATCTGACCATGAGGAGTATGGGCTGTTCCCGGTGAATAAAAAGTAACAAGGTTCTTTTGATACACCACTTACTTTTTCTGTACTGGTGACTCAATATTGATTTTGGGCTTTGTATAACAATTATCACAGTAGCTTGTTACAGCATTCTAAATGGGAAAGAACATGAGAAAAAGGGGGTATCTCCTTGACCTCTTCTCTGAATAGGTTTCTTTCAAAATACAATTATGTATTTGCTGAAATGCCTTAAATCTGCTGGTGTAGTACAATGCCTTTCCTTTAGTTCTGCTTTCAGCCTAGCATAGGACTTTAATTATTTTTTTTATTACTCCAAAGTACTGCATGAAAATGCAAAACACATCCTAACCTCCCACGTGCACGCATCTACACACAGACACACAGCGGCGTGGTTCCTGCGCGGGGCTCCCGCGCTGGGTGTGCCGAGAATACCAGGGTAGCTCACAAACACAGGCTGACAGTCACTGGTGGAAAAATACCAACTCCCAAACCGTTTTCAGGTCTTTGTAACCGTTGAAGGACTGGGTCCAGCCAAAATACTTATCTTTGTCAATGCCTCTGTGACCACAGGGAACAGAGACAGGTGTAATTAAGCCAGAGAGAAGTTAAATGGTAGCTTAGACGCCTTCTTTCATACAAACCACAGAGTTTTTAACATTAAAAATGTTAAAGTTGCAAATCGGTGTGGACTGCTTCTCCTGTTACTCTCCTTCACTTCAAAACAGCCACTGAAAATAAAGTGCAGTCTACTATCAGTATAAATTGATTCGGATGAAGCAATTACATTGAAATACTTAATTTAAATGTGTCATGATTTCTCCATTATTTACGATACACCACTACTGGAAGTGGTGTTTCAGTCTGTTAATGAAATACAAGAGCCAACTCAAAGCAAATCCAGTCACCAGAAAATGTGCTTCCCAGAAATACAGTAATACACTCTTATTTATGGGTATTTTTCTCCTTCCCAAAATGCAAGGCATAGATGTATCTTGAGTTACACAATCATGAAACAACCTCCTGGACTAAAATATTTCCTGTTGTAAACTCTGGTATACAAACATATAAATAATATAGACCAGTATAATTAAAAATAAACATTATTTCAACTAATTTATGTCTAGATTAATTCCACCTTAACTGAGCACATTCTGGCCTTCATTCAGCATCCAGTACTTCCACTGCCTGGGCATTAACCTGTGAAGAAACCAGTTGCTACTACATTAAAACACATGTGCTCCACGGGTTATTGTCAACTGCGTCACAGTTCCAATGTCCTCTGAAAGAAAGGGTGGAAGCTCAGTGCTAGTTTAGACTCACTTGCACTCAAAAAAGGTTAAAGAAGGAAAGAAGAGCTTTTTCTCTCAGATGCTTATTGCTTGCAAAAGGCCAAGATCACAACAGAAAAGACAATAAAAACTTTATTCCCAAGGGAAAATAGAGGGGGTGAGAGCATGATGGTTTCAAAATGCCAAACTGAAGTCATGCCACGCACCCATCCATTCGAGGGCTAGCTAAGGTGTCCTGTTTGTCCTTCTGTTCCTTGCCTCACCTACTGCTGCCTTCCAGAAGGGAGTCAGACAGTTAGCAGCAGCAAATGTGGTCACTGTGGGCTAACAAGCTTATTCTAAGGGGCTCCAGTTGATGAAGTCTTTCTTTTCTCCAGTCTATAGATCTTTATGTGAATATGAAAGGACAGAGGATTGAGGGTTGGGTTGTTGTTTTTTTTTTTTATTGCAGTTCAGATGCCACCAATGGACTATATCACAAAAATACCTGTTGTTCTTTTTCTGGATTCTCTAAGCCTAAACAAAACCCAGAGGAAACATCACTATGAAGTCTAATTTCTAAATTTGATCTGCACACCATTCTGCAGTCCTTTACTCAGGATTCCTAAATTTCTTTACATTTTTTTACCTGATATCTAGGAACAACATTCTGATGGAGGAAGCACATGGAAGGGAACCATTTCCTTTCCCTAAGTAGGTGATATGATATGGAAATACTTTGTCCCTGATGATTACATATAGAATCTGGGCATATTATTAAAAAAGCATTGCATACCACTTTCCATTCTTCCTTCACACAGAGTTTAAGACTTGTCCACGCTGCTACCTGCCCAGCAATCACCTTCACCCTGTGGGAAAGGTATCTGAAGGTATTCGTATTCTCCTATTTGCTGCATGGAAATAATGCTTGGTGCATTGATCATAATGTCAATTACTACACCTTTGCATATACTGGGGAAGCACAAAGTATGAAGAAATAGTTCATCCTTAAATTAAAAGGAAATTGAACATTTAAGACAATAAAAAAAGAATTAAGTTCTTTTTACCACAACTGTTCCCAAGAATAGGTTAATTAAGAATTACTTAAGTCAGGAGAAAAACAGATCTGGTGTAGGTGATCATGCAGGATCTATTTACCATCACTACAAAAAAACCGAAGGGATTGGGTAAAGAAATGAATTGTGACTGACTGGATAAAAGCTACAGTCTATTTTAAGTAGGGATAGCAATACTTAGTCTGGACTACAGAAGGCGGCTTCTAAGTAAAAAACATGGCATAACAGCAGCTTTAAAATGCTTCCAACAGTGCTCCAGCAACAGCACTGCACAGTTAGCACTAGCGGTATTAAACTTTCAAAAGTGTTTTCTACACTCAGAAAAATGGATGCCCAGTTGTCTGTGGACTCAAAGCTGCAGCCAGCACCAACCAGCACAGCATCCTCAGCCCAAGGAGTAATACAGTTGTGCTTCTGTCCATCCCCTCCAGCTCCCACCCAGCAGTAGTTCCTGAATCTGGGTTAAGGTAAAGCCAGCTAGTTTGAACTTGTGCCTTCGAACTCTGGCTGCACCTGCAGCAAAACCACTTAACTTTCTGCTACTGGACTGGACTGTCACCAACAAATCAGCCAGAGTGCTATTGCTGCCGCCCTGGGATCTGCTCCTAATGACTGGCAAAGCCTGTCCTATGGCAGAGAAAGCTCCTAGGGTAGCAAAGAGAAGGGACGCTAATGGCGTTAATAACAACATCTGTAAGGGAAGACTTTAAATGCATAAGGGTTACTTCTAGATTAGCTTTTCTAACTAATAGTCTGAGCAACATTGTGATGGATCTATTGGTGCCACTTCCAAGAAAAGCCGTTTGTCTTCTCTTTGATCCAACATTACATGATTCCTCATTGATCCTCATTACATGAGCTATCTTCACATGATCTTCAATGTCTTTTTTCACTGATTTACTGAAACAAGTAAACTGTTTCTAAACTGTTGTCCATTGTGATTATATTTTTTTCCTCAAAAAATAGAAATATTTTACTTAAATGACTAATGGCTGCCTTCAAAAGACACCTCATTAATAAGATATCACTTGCCCAGTTATCTATGTTGACCTTGGACCAATATTGCAAAATGTTATGGCCATTACCTGGCAAAGCAGATTCATTACATGACATCAAATGTCTTTTACGAATCCTTGAATCTTGCCACATCAGACCAGTGTCACAACGTGGCTATCTCTGCCAGTGGCCATGTTAATATTTAATAACATAATCTGTGTTCCTGAGGATCAAAAAATGTGTTAAGTATGCAAATAAATACTAAGCAAATGTTTTTGTATCAAACATTTATGCAAAGATAAATAATTGTTACACTGTAAAATTGTCTGTTCCATTTACAGTACATAACTAGGTTACAATGCATGAGAGACTAAAGGAAACAAAGGGGGTTTGTATAACTACAAACAGTCTTAAAACCGATATACATTGTAGGTAATTCCCCATAAAAACTTCAAACGCTCCGTTCATTTCATTGCCTACAACTAGCTAACTTACATCTCTTAGCAAAATAAACACATACCCTTTATTTAGCATGGCATATTTTGTTACTGAATTAATAATCCAACATTATATAAAAATGATCTGAACATTTGCCTCAAGGGGGAGCTTACAGTTCATTCTTGTAGATCCTTTGCGTTTGCAAGCCATTCCAAGCTAATGTTCTTTGACGACATTATAATACAGCCTGACTGCAAAATGTTGGGTTTTGCTTTGTTTTCAGTCAGTAAATCCTTATACCTCCATGCTACTGTCCTTCCTAGGCGTCTTTGAAATCCATAGCGTGGACTGGTTTGGACTGGTTTTTGTTCTTCCTTTACTGAAAAATAAAAATATAAACTATTTTCAGTGCATGCGTGCCTTGGCAGTCCTGATCCAAGGTTGTGATCAGACATGGGTATTTCATCCCCTCTTTGAAGACCATCTTTGCTGCTTTCATAGCATAGGGTTCCCCATCCACAGAAGGCTCGTGCCCACGCTGCACCAGGCATAGCACCGCAGCAGTGGGCTGAGGTAAGCAACTGTCACCAAAGATACCAGACCACGCTGCTCAGCAGTGCTCCTTCAATGGACTGAAGCAACTTGCCCCATGCGCTTTATTATTATTATTATTATTTATTTTTGGTTTTCAGTTCATGTTCATCTACACCTGCTCATACAGGGTGGTCTTTTCAGAGAGGGCTGTGGACACTGTTTGAGCAGGGTGGTGGGAGGCTGAGCTCTTCCATTGTCTGGGGGAAATTATGGGAGATGGGAACACACATGCCCCCAGGCTGACATCCAACATGCTCAGGGTGCAGCCCACCCACCCAGGGGGGCTATCACAACCCTGCCCATGCACATCCTAGACCTGCACCCCTGTGACCATGACACACTAATGGGTTCCAGTGTGTACTGGTACGCCAGAAAGCCTCTTCCCTTCAGGGCTTGACCTAACTTCTAATGAAGTAATGGCACATGAATCTGACTCCTGGCAATGAATGACTGGTAGAAAGCTTCCTGAGGCCTAGTTTTCATTCAAAACTGTCAACAGTGGCTTTTGTGTTTACATGGGTTTGGGGTTTTCTTCAATAAAAAAGATAAATCTGGTTTCAAAAGAACTTGCCCTGCAGCACTGCAAAAAAGCTCACTCTAATCTTTACCGGGAGCCCCGAGGTCACCCTGTGAGCAGATGCCAGTCCTTCCACATGCCCTTCTGTCACAACTGCCACAAGGCACCACTCTCCCTTATTTAGATGGCAGAAGACTGTGCACTGCCGCCTACTGGAAAGAAAAGGCCCGTCATGAGCCACTGCAGCTGCAGTTCAATAGAAATGACACAGCCTCTGGCCAGAATAGCGCATACTGATGCTCTGTTCCAACTAATTAAAAACCAGAGGAGGATAAGTAGCCCTACACAATTCCCTAAGTTGGAAACCTGACAGTCAAGATCCCAACAGTCCCACACATTTAGTGTTGCTCCCTTTCTGGTGTGTAAATCTAAGTGAGTCTGAATTGATTTTAAATGTTCTTTGAGGGAGCTGGACGGTACAGGAGCTTTTAATCCCTCCAGACTTACCTCTGAAGTCCTACAAAGTAATGCATTATGTACCTGAGCCCATTGAGGTAACTGAAAAAAGGCTCCCATTGGTTTCAGTGGACTTTAGATCAGGCCACAACACTATAAACAAAGCAACTGCAATGAATCAAGTAGTTTCAGCACTTCTTTCTTTAAGAAACTGATTGACTCTACTTCCTTCCAGGTGAATACAGCAAGATCAGGCATATTTTATAAATTGATGGTGAAATTCTTTGAATGGAGAGTCCTTGCCACGCAGCAGGAACAACTTCTCAATACCCTGGGATCGAAATTGTAGCTGTATAAAAGGAGCTTATCTTCAGCGAACCTACACTGATTTTCAACAGCTATACATCTGCTTCAGGAGATAGGTTTTAATAAGACAGGGAAAAAAGATGCAATAAATAGCTTAAGTGTGTTGCTGTTTTGACCATCAAATGCAATGATAGAAACTGAGAAATATACCAGGTTGGAATTTAAACTTTCTGCAAGGCATTCAGATGATAATGGAGATGGGTCTTTGAAGCAGTTTCTCCTTGCTTCCCTGGAAGAAATGAAAGGGACAGCATCTAAGCATGAATGAGCTGATCATTTCTACTAGCTACAGGGAAGATGTTTTGCTCTGCCTTAGTACTACCCTTTAAGAGCCCAAAGCCAGGCAAAATTAGTCATGACCTTTCAAGCTAGGCATGTCCTGGTTGGCCATGGATTGTGGCTTTCAGAGGAAAGGTCACCATGCTGTGGAAGCCTAAAAAAGAATGAGAAGTCAGGTTCATTTGGAAAGTTGGGAATCCCTCCTTCCCCAGCAGGACAGAATTCCTTTTCCTAAAGATCTACAGTGTTTACATGATCAATTCAAGTGTTTGTTTCTGATTTACCTTTTTCTCATGAACTGAAATTTTTTGGAGGATAGGTCATATGTGAAAATACAACTGAAAATAGATGGGGAAACAGTTTTTTTAAAACAAATATCTGTTTCAAAAGATTAAAAAGAGAATACTTAATTTTTGATGATACCAAAATATCTTCTTTTGACTTCAATAAATTTTAAAGAAAATTTGGTTTACTATATTTAATTAAAAGCTTTGGTGCAATGCAAAATAAACATTCTGAAAAAAGTCTGTCTTGATTCAAATCCGTTTTCCCCCTGATTATTGTATTAATCTACCAAACTAATCACCTAATAGACAAAGTAGAATCTTCCAAACTGAATTTCCAATTTCTGTGCCACAGAATTTTTAAGTCTTGGAAATTCAGATTAATTACTTCTGGACAAACTGCTACAGCATCGAAGGCCTGATCAAAGCCCGCTGAAGCCAACACTGTTTTCTCTATTGATTTCAGTGTGTCATGAATCTCATTGTTTTCCCAGGGGTGTTCAAGACCTGAACCTTTTCTGGGGAAAGAAATAGCTGCTAGAAAAGGTATGAACATGTATGTCATACTTACCAAGAAATCTCAGTCCATTGTAACAAGGGTTCCAGATTCAAATTACTTACATAATGGCTACTGTTATACATGTGATCCCTTTATTGCTCTTTTTGTTTTGAATTTTCAACCTTCTACTGCCCAAGAGCTAAGCTTTGGATATAATCCTTCACAACCATGAGTTTGTCTGCTATAAGACAGGTTGGAAGGATCACCTCCTTTTCCTTTTTGGAAAATGTGTAACAAAGACAGAGTCTAATTTATGATGCATACCTCGTATCTTTATGTTCACTTGTCTCAGTGAGACACCCACTAAGGAGTGCTGTGAACATAAGTGTATACTCATTTTGTATAAGCAGACTTCACATTTGGAGTGTGTTCTCACTTGAAATAAGGTATTTCAGCTATTTTCAGAAAATGCTAGATAAAAACCACAGATAAAAAACCAGAGGGTAAAAGTGAGGAGGAAATTTTCTGTTTCTGATTTCGTGAAGCAGTGATGTCATATTCTATACTAGTATCCTCACTCTTGCTTGTGAATCTGTTTATTATTGTTATTTTACCAAAATAGGTTTTATCCATAAACCTATTTCAGTTTAAAGTTTTCTGGATTACATTAGCTTGAAAATGCTTCCTGGAAAAAAACCTGCAGAATGAAAGGTATCCCTGAAATTTTCAGAAAGATTAGTTCAGGGGAAAAAAAAAAAAGAAGACAACCAAAAATCATATGTTGCTGCATCTTGGTGTATCATGTTTTGAGAAAGATAAAAGGTCCAAAGAATTTTAAAGCATGGCTCAAAACACAGCCTGTTCCATGGGCTGAAATGTTTCCTACTTGCACAGGAATAGAACAGTGATGCTACCCCCATGCACACGAGGCTATTTGCTTTACCCATCTTCTTTGACAGGTACACGATGTACAGAAACGTTGCACAGGCATGTGGCTCTAAACACACTTCTGCTTTTTGTTTTCAGCTTGTCTGCTCCAGTGGCTCACCAGCTGAAGGTGCAAGACATGCACTGAAACAGCACCCAAGAGCTGCTGCTGTCCCCTTGGGTTTATCCTTAGAACAAACTGAGGCGAGTCCTTGAGCTTGCCCTCTACCAGCGTGTACCCCAAAGCCCAGGTGCTGCATAGGTGGTAACCACCATCGAAGAGGTAAAGTTAAAGTGCTGCCAGTAGTTCAGCCTATCAGATGGTCAGCAAAGGTTTCTTTTTCAGGACCAGATGAAGTCATGGTGAGAATGTACTTTTAGAGACCTGGGACCGTTTTGGTGCATTGCAGAGAAGCCTGGCTGTGAGTGGTCAGCTTCAAACTACTTGGGCTTAAAGAGATGAAAAGGATGTGTATTTGCATATGTGGGGACAGATGTTAGCAGGCTTTTCAGTATGAACAGCTTGGCAATGGAAACATGAATTCTGCATTATAAGACCATTTTGGATTAGTATATCTTACCTTTTATGAAGCATCTGGAAACAGCAAGTCCCAAAAGCCACCAGTATCAATAGCAGTAGTGGTATAGTGGGTATTACAACATAAATTAGATTCGGTATTATACCTGCAAGACAAAGAGTTCTCATTTATGTATTTCATATTGAAATACTCTTAACTATGTGGGTAAAAATCCAGAGCAAAATATCAAAAATACATTAACTTACACAAAAGAACATTCCTTCTATAGGAAGAGCTCCAAAAGGAAGACTCAGCGATACCAAGAGTAAAATAATACTGCTCCAGTGATGTGCAAAACATATCTTAAGAACTTAAAATCTTACATTTCCTAGGTGCATCAAAGAGACACTTCCAAATTTTTAATTTAAAATTCAAATATTTAACAGGCTGTGCTCTTTTTACAGTCCACATGACCTGCCTACCTGGTTGACCTTCTATGTTGGATTCCCACCCATGCAGGACCACAAAAGGAACAAACCCTGCTCTCATCTCCCCACTGCCCTGAGGAGACAAAGAGGCTTGCTGCTCTTCACTAGTGAGGAGAGAGCAAAAGGTTCTCCCCTGCAGGTCTCTGGGAAAATGGAGTGGGAAATGGTGCAAGCTGAGACTCTATTATCTGCCTAGAAAAGAGAATGGGGTCTACAACTTCCAGAAAGGGTCTGCCTGCTTTTCAGCAACTATATGCCCATGCTTTATACCAGTACATATCTAATGTGCAAACTGTGGAGGCTTTTTTACCCAGTGTCCCCTCTCGAACGTATCTTCAGTAGCAAGAATAAACGTGAATATTCAGGTTTGGTTTCTTTATGAGTTTTAGATACAGAATCTTTGCATGCTTTCTGTAAATAGTATTATTCATTTCAAAATACAGTGCATCAGTATAACAATTCCAACAATACCAGTTAGGAAAATGGCTCAAATCCAGCCAAGCATGGAAAGGGAGCACCAGCTTTCCACAATCCCATGCTGTAATCTTGTAAAATCCTGAGCTGCTTCTCAGAAACGTTTAATTCTTTGAATTAAGACCATGCTACAACCCTCCACGGACCACAGGACTCCATTCAGGATGTAAATCATGAAACGAAGGAGATACAAGCACTACAGAAAACTCCTGGGCAGTGGATATCCATTTTCTAAATATCAAAAAAACATCTCTGCTAGACATCTCAGCAAAGCATTAGCTCCTCATTGGCATTCCTTAAACCACCAGGTACTTGGAGAAGCAATGGCACAGAGTGCTTGTTCTTCAGGTAACTGAAAAGTCCATGCCCTATCTGCCAGGATTCATTTGTTTTTTTTGAGAGCCCCAGGTATCAGATATAAAAGATAAAATACATGTATATGTTTGCTACACGTATTAGGGAAGAGGTGGGGAGGAGATTGAGAGAGGCAACAGGTTACCACAGCCTAGAAGGAGATGCTTCACAGCTGTGTCACCGCTGGTAAAATCTTGCATCTTGACAAGAGACTCATCAGGGTGAGAGACAACTGTGCAGATTTCAAGGACTGCTACACTGCAGACTTGGATCCAGGTTTGCAGAGAATGGAAAGAGTTTGTTTCCACAGTTACAAGCAGGACTGATTAAAACCCTTGAAATGTTATTCAAAAGTATACTCTTTCAGGGCACTTCCTGGGAAAATGGACTGTTTCCACCCACTGGCAGTAATGGAAATTGTTACAGATTAATTTAACAGAGTCCACCACTAACATTTTTACCAGAAGATTAGATTCATATGAACCCATTACCTGTTTCAGTAGCAATAACGTGATACTGATCTTCTGGTTTGCTCGTGTCATGAGAATTTCCTGCTGGCACTGTTGGAAAAATACCTGAAAAGGGTATCAGACATTTTAGGGGACCAGACAGTACAAAATATAGCTGTTATGTTGTTAAATAAAGTAATAGTAATTACATCTTCATTTATACTGGGAAAACGAACATTTTCAGGATTGATTAAAGGGCTGGATATAAACACACAAACAGGATTTTGCCACAAAACTGGGATTACATCTGGAACAAGAATTACGAGCAGTGCTATTCTGAACAATAGCCATATATCTGCAGCTATTGCTCTCTAAAGGATTGATTTTCCCATACATTCCAGTTCTAAACGGCGCCTGTTAAACTGCACCAGTTTTGGAGGTTCTTGCAAATTACCCTTATATTTATGTATGTGCCATTGCAACTCAACTTAATGTTTCCAAATTTCTTACCGTAATCTGGTTCCGCTCTGTCTCCTAATTCTTTTTCTAAGACATTATCTGTTAAATCAATATCTGAAATCAATTGTTGAGGAATGAAAAATGTGTGCAATAAAACAGATGTTTTCATTACTTTGCATGCAGTATCACAGAAATAGATACATTTTTCAAATAATTCCTTAATTCTTCACCATTTAGTCTTCTTACCAAAGACTATTTGCAAACTAGAGTCAAAGTCACTTCTAGCTCATACTTTTATGCTCCTAAGAAAAAGGCTACACTTTTCTAGTTCTAATTCTTGGTGGGTTCTGCTACATTACTGGATAAACCACTGAATCTCTTAATTTCTTGTGCTGAAGAAAAACCTATTCCAAGTTTCATTTGTGCTGGCAATCCTATAACAATATAAGACAGAAAGTGTTCTTGATTAACACTTAAATCTTATTCACATTTTCAAAATAAAGCTTAAAAATTGCAGCCTACAAAGCAGCACAGGTTTTTTAGGTTAGATGTCAGCCTCATGTAGTTGGGTTTTGCAACAGGCAGCCCCAAAACACAAATGATGGGCAGTGGGTCCTAATGCATCACGTAAGGAAGAGAAACTACCAAGAGAGGAGCAACAGTATTGTAGTTCTTGTAACACATCAGGAAGTGGAGAACACAGTCTCAGCTTTGTCAAGGCTTGCAGGTTTGAGAATGGCTACTGAGAATTTAGGGAGACCACAGAAATAATTACTTCACACTGAAGGGATGGGCAAAAGAGTGCCATCTGCATGATTTTTTTTTAATACCATTCTTTTATCTTAAGATTATATTAATATAAAAGTGCTGCAAGCCTGCAGTTCCGAGAGTCTGGATAAACATAAAATGCTGGGGGAAACTGAAGAAGCAATGAAGCCTACTAGAACTAGGGCAATTATTTCATCTACTTTGATAAAAACTGGGTATGTTTGGCCATATATAAAGACAGACATAAAAATGTCACAAAGAACTGAGTCGCGAGCTCTAAACAGCAGAAGGAGACGAGTCTTTAATTACATTGCATAACCAAATGTGGTTGTAATTACCAACCTATAATTAAATTTAAGACCACTGAACGATTGATATGATCTAAAGCAAGCTTAAACATGGCAACAGTAAAGGCTGTCAAGGGGGATACTATAAAAATGGATTAGAAAAATGGAAGCGACTACCAGAAGCCTGGTTGCTACTAGAGTAAGACGTCCTGGTAAGCGCAGCCTTGACCTTGCTGCTGACACAATCAGGTGCAGCTTCATCACCATCACCTACAACCTCTGTGTTTTTGCACTGCTATACTCAAAATAGACAGGGAAGTTGTGAAAAACAATGCACTCAGATAAAGTGAAAAATCAATATGCACACTGCATTTCAATTGTCCTGGCAAAATGGATGTATTTTGTGTTGCAAATGGCTGACACTGAAGCTATTAGTGATTTGGGGGAGAAAAAAGGTCATTTGTAATGTAATTTTCTTACAAACACAGCTGTACTTTCTTCAGGCAGTGAAAGACACGCCATAAACCTATTTGTATACATTTATGCATCTACTTTTCTTCTCCATGTGGTAGAAAAATACATTAGTGGAGAATAGTTTGTTTTGCTAAAGAGCACAATTCCAACAGCTTAAAAAGTAAATAGCTACAATTCAGCAGTGCTATATTTAGCTGCATAACAATGTCAACCCTAATAATAATCTACCTATATACTGTTTGCCTTACTATATGCCTCATTATACACTAGTAATCTATTTCTACGTGGTGAAAGAAACAAAATCTTTTTTTGTTATTACTAATGTGTTTTCTGCCAATCCAAAAAACTTGGCATTTTTTCAGATGGTGAAAGAAATAGGGGAAAAAAAAAGAACAGTTCTTTATCACATCACAACACAACTAGAATGGTAGTAGTTCAGTATTACAGAATAAATATTTAACTTAAACTTACTTGGTTTTAAAGATATGAAATGTACTTGAAACTGAGGCCTTTTAACCAAACCTGTATTTTCTGACATAAAAATTTTAACAACTTAAAACATTTTTATTGTGTTGCATCGTTGCAACATAATTGTGATCAGTTGCAAAAGCAATAATATTGTATACATCATAGTTCTTTGAATGGCCTGGGTGACCAAGATGGTAACAGATCACCGTAAGGCAGTGTAACTAATAGGTAGGTATAGGATAGTAACTAATAGTTTTGAAGCAGGAACAGATTTGTGGGATGGGGAGAAATGTACGGGCATATCAAGCCTTCCAAGTGTTTAGTATTTTCTTGCCATATTAATTGCCATTAATATCCCCCAAAACTGGAGGAAGAAAATACCCTGGATCTCTACAGACAGATGGATCTCCACAAAGAGCACGATTCCTGCTAAGTCATGAGCACAGAGAAACCAGGTAGGAAACTGCAGAATTAGGTAGGTCAAATAGCTGCTAAGAGAAGCATGTGCTTTCCGACTGTCGCATTAGTTTTTGAAAAGCAGATGTAACACATTATTTGACAATATTTGTATGAACCTGCTGAAAAACACGTTTTCGTTTACTCTAAGTACCAGCATTGGTACGGTAAGTGCCATCGTTTACCTCGAAGTACCACCAAAAGTAAAAACTGCTACAGGTTCATCTTGAAAGTTTACTTTTCACATCCCGTTTCTGTTTGCACAAAGTTCTAGTTTATAGCTAATGCTTCCTCTGCTGACATATATACAGAGCCTAAGTCATGTCTGGAAGCATAGCCAAATTGCTGAAGATGTGGCTTTTCCTGTCACCATCTGAACTAGTGGGCATCTGGTTTTCATTTCTGTAAATCTTTGTGCAGGAATACAGGAATTTCTTCCTGCTGATCTGGACTTCTATTTTCTTTAAACCAAAACTTTTCAAAACAGCCATCACCCATAAGCTGTTATAAATATGTCAGAGGTCTGCAACTACAAGGACAGTGTCTTTCATAGTAGGACCAAGAGATGTCTTAATTGTCCTACATGACTGAAAGCAAGGGAAGTAGAAAATAGCCACTTACAACACGTTGTGGAGAATAAAATGACCAGTGAATGAGCTAAATCAAAGTAAACCTGGGAATGCATGATAGTAAAGCTCACCTTGAACACATTCTTATTGGATACTGATAATTTACTTAAATTATCAGTAGATTTGACATATTATATCCCATGTGAATGGCAGCTCAGCCACCCGCACACCAAAGGAACTGCCACAAGTGGGTCTAATGCTGTGGCCATGAGACATTTGTAGATTCCCTCACAAAACAAGAGACAACTGTTTTTCTAAGACAATATCCCACCTGTGAAATACAGCTTTAGTTCCACCTACCTGGGCCATATTTGCAGATAAAATTGTGCTTCATGTTGCACCTATCATCATTCCACTGATAGAGGTACGGCCCTCCCAGACCAGGGTTTGCAGTTGGCTGATGATACATCACAACACAGGCTTCACTTCCACAGGAAGGCTCATCTGTATACCAATTTCTAGCAGTACACAAAAAAAGCTTTCAAATTTTGAAGGCAAGGTTTCTCAGGATGGCAGAGAAAGGCATCCACATCAATGCAAACATACGAACCCCAATGGCCCCATCCTCTTCGAAGATACACTACATTTGCCACAACTCTTCTGTGAGGGGTGTTTAGGGCCTGAGCTCCCACATCACTGGATTGTAAAAAAAAAAAGAACCCAAACTGACCTGTCTCATCACCTCTGTAGAAATAATACTATACTGCTCTCTGTTTTCCTTCCTATATGCCTCTTACCTCTCCTGTTGTCCTGAGCCTTGTGAGCTGCTGCTACTCCAGCCTTTGGCATAATAGAAGACAGGGTAGGGTACTTGACAGTAAGTAATATGCATTAATTTACTTGCTGGCTGATTGCTTGATTTGTGGTGGCCAGAGTCTTACAGAATTTGTCTGCCTGCCTTCAGACCACATCCTAAAACCTCTGTGTGGGGCAGCAACACCTCCAAAAGCCACACAGAGGCAAATTCATGAGATGGGTGCAAAGAAAACCATAGGCTGAAGCCACACTAGGCCATCCTTTTACAGTTTCAAATCCTAATCCTGGGTTGCCAGCTTCCCTTTATTTGGAGAAGTTAGGAAGGGATGCTACCAACTTCATGGTTGACTTGGCTTGTCAGGCATTTCACTCTCCATGCCTTTCCATGAACCTTTCTCAACAAGCAGTTTTACACACTTACCTGAATGGTGACATACTTCCATCAGCCCACTGGTAGAGGTCAGGGCAAGCACTTGAAGTGGCTAGTCCATCGCCACTTCTCCACAACCCAATCCAGAAATCACCATCAGAAATCCCAGAGCCTGATTTAGTAAGGTTTTGCAACATGTTTTCTATTAGCTGCTGCTCAGCTTCGCTCTCCAAGCTCAGTAAAGCCCCACCATCAATCTCACAAGCTTGGCGTGCCTCTTGAAAGCCCACACGTCTAGACAAGTCCTGGAAATAGGCTAACTTGTAACAAGAGCGCTTGAAGTCACCATAGCACACCTTCTGACCTGAAAAATATAAACATGAGAATGTTTAGAGTACACTAATAAATGCAACAACTGAAAAAAATAATTATAGCACAGCAGGTATACGGTAATGGAGGAGAACAGGCAGTTTGTTTTTTATGCCCCTGTCTTTAAGAACTCAGGGTGATACAGTGACGCCATGGAAAACCTTAGCTTTAATTTATATAGCAAATATGTAGCTCATGGGAATCTGCAGCTTGCTTCCCAAGGCCGGTGAAGCTCTTCAAGACACTGAAGACTCCCACTAGCTTCTACAGAAGTGTCCTCTAATGACTGTACCATCAGGCCCCTCTGTTAAAGCCAAGATCCTTTGGAGGGTATTTTCTTAACACTTTCATACCAATGGACTGACTCCACTTATATTTGTAATCAAAGTTATCTGATCAGAAAAAAAAATATGCAGAATTCTCAATTTTAGTGGCAGTCAGCAGCTAGCAGAAGCTAGATTCCTCTACCCAACCTGCAGGAGAGGCATGTATTCACAAAGAGCTCACAGCTACTCTGCTATGTGTCGAATACCTGCCCAATGGCTTTTTTCAGTGCAAAAAGGAGCAATAAGAAAAGTAACAAAATATACAGACACAAACCTGACAGGAAAACATACTGGAGAAAAAGGGAAGAAAAAACCCACCTCAGACACACTAATTGGTGGGCTATTAAAAACTGCAGACCAACAGAACTTTGGACACCTCTGGATCCAGGATGTTGGGGGATGCTGGTAGGACTATGCAATCTGATCAGGGACCATTAGGAAATGGGGAGGAACAACAGTGGAATGAACAGAAAGGGGTATAAAAGGGGCTGCTTATGTTTAAAATGAGGGGCAGTGGGCAGGGGGAGAGGTGTCTGGGCATGCACCATACCTAGTGACCTGTTGCTGCCAACTGATGAGAACAGGACTTGGCTGTCTTACATCTACATGGGCCTTGCAGGTGGGTGCTGTGGAAGGCAGCACCTTGGCTGTGGCAGTCTGTGCCATGGCTGTGCCAGCGCCTTGTCCGTGCAGCACTGGAGGGGCTGCTCAGCTCTGCTGCTGGCTGAGCCAGCCATGGGGACAGCAGCATCCACATCCCCTGGCTCAGAGAGAAGGAGGCCCTGGGTACCTGTGTGGCCACCAACAGCCAAGCAGGAGGGCATCCTGGGACTGGGGGTGCTGGAGGAGGTGGCCACACTCCTAGCATTCCTTAACACAGCCAACAAACTCCAGATACTAGCAGATACCACAGTACTGTCCAGATACCGTAGAGAAGCCCTGTGATGCTTTCAGAAAATACTAGGTCTAATGCATTCACATCACTTTTTCCTTGCCCTTCAGATTTATGTCTGTGGAAATAATCAAAAGCCAAATGACAAAATAATGTTTATTCCTTCCAGTTCTTTGGCTGAGAAAGACACATAGCCTTTTCCTAAGAAGGAAAAACAATTATCATCATCTACAACTAGTGAGATTCTCTAGAGTTTATTCAACACATACATCATGTGGAATGAGCAAACTCACTTAGCTGCAACTGAACTCCAGAATGTTTATTCAGGGACAGGAGAATGGTTCTAAATATAAGGAAACAAGCTAGCCATCTCAAAAAAAAAAAATCAAGTTTCTTTCAGGATGTAAATTTATCATTGGAAAAGTTGAAGAGTTTACTTTGCTAACCAAGTAAGAACTACTGAAGGATACCAAAGTAGTAAGAACTACCAGGCATTACCTAGATTGTTTAGAAACCAACAAATTCTATCATTTTCCTGGAAAATTTGTCAAGGATAGCATTTTACTGTACCATGCTAGTTTTGCATTTGAAAATCTTTTATTTACTCCCAAATATTTATCAGCAGTTAATCTGCCAAACTGATACAGGAACAAACAACAATCTAATGTAAGGACAAGCTCATGCCACTGATATCACTGGAAAAAGCCAGGCTATTTGGACATTGTCTGATAAAGTGCCGATGATGTTGCATACGTCCTAACTCCTGTCCTTCCATTTCCTTTGCTAACAATGAATGTAGTAAGAGCCGCAGCACCTGGGCAGTGGTGCTGCAGAATCACTGGGCAGACCCTTTGTTAGAGATGCATATAAAATAATGTTTTCTTCATAAGGCTTCTTGAAATGAAAAGAAAAAAAAAACACCCCCATCAAAGTTACGAAGCGGTAATTCCAAATGCTTGGAAGGGGGAAGTGCAAGAATGAAAGCTGCATGTGAAATCACGGCTCATTCCCTTCAACTATAATGCTGCGGTTCCAGCTTTGTTAACATGATCATCACCTTTTTGTTTCCCCCAGGAGCTCTTCTCATTGACAGGGGTAGAGCACACTGTGAGGGAGGACCTGATCAACATTTCCCTCTTCACCACTGGGTGAGTGACAATGGCTTATTGCCAGAGTACACATCTGCACATCGCAGTGCAAACATTCAAAGGCCAGCACTGAATTTTGTAGTACAGTGATCATCTATGAGGAAAAGGGACCGCAGCTCTCCATGTAACTAAAGGCTGGATTCAAAGCATTAATCCACGATGTATACACAGATTCATGGAGAGTCCTTTGTACATCACCTTGCTCTTTATTTCCCAGACAATTTTCAGAAACTTTTTTTTTCAGGATTCCTTTCATTCTGGGCACATACTCTTCCTTGACACCAAGCAGTGAGTCATTAGCAAACTCAGGTATGAAAATAGCCCTGTCATGATTTCAGTCATGCAGGAACGCTCAATCCACGAAGATGAGTGGGCTGGCTGCTACCCATCTCAGCTCCAGCGCTGCACCTCTAACTAGCCTTCCATCCCCACCACACACACATCCAACTCCTGTCCCATGTGTTTCTCAGGTGGCTGAAGTGCCCCCCATCCCTCTCTCACTTCTCACACAGTCTCTACTCTTCTGTGACTCTCCCAAAACCTGAATCAAATGATCCATCCAAAGGGACAATGGGTCCTTTCTGGCTAACTGACCAAGCTTCTTTAGGGCAATAATCAGCCAGTCAGCTGCTGCACAGAGACTCACATTGCCAAAGGGCATGTGCTGTTTCTGAGCTGCTATAGGGCTTGGGTCCATAAGCCATAAATTGTGCTGTAGACCCATCCAATATAGAGGTTACACCAGTGGCGAGGCTCCAACACCTGCACCAAGCTGAGGGAACCAAGTGGGACTGTGCAGAGGAGGGAGAGCTCCTGGCACACAGCAGCAGCAGAGATGCTCACAGGTGCCGCTGCAGCCCTTCATATGCACCCAGCTTGCCACCATTGTGCACCTGGAGCAGGAAGCCCTCATGGAGCCATCCAGGGCACAGATGTGAAGACCCAATCTTCACCCAAAAACTGGTCTGAATAATTTTTGTGGATACAACTGTTATTGCAGATGTTTGTGCAGGATTAAATAACTCTAAAAATCAAGTATTATGAAGTAATAGAATTGAACACATGAAGATTTGCATACAGTCCAACTCCTAAATTGTTTCTACTTCATTTATTGCTCTCTACACCTGAGGCAGAAGACCTAATTTCCTCCTTACAGGAGGATCTTTCCTGTAAGAATATACCTCTAGAAAACAATGGAGAAAACAGCAAGAAACCAAGAAATATTTGGCATTAAGACCCATCCTGTGTGTATGAAGTATGTGATGCAGTGTAGTAAGCTTTCTGGAACAAGCTGTGAATTATTTTTTTTAGTTAATTTAGTCCCTGTGTTAGGCAATGACCTACTCTGAATCTTTTCTTTTTTCTTTTGAAGGGGACTTTTATCTGTAGTAAGGGAGCTAGTTCAATGTGTTAATGGAAATCTGCAGTTGTGCCTTAATAGCTGGCAAATCAGTTGACATTTTAGTGCTCTTCTCTGAGCATGCTGAGATGTCGTGTTTTCAAGCCTCATTTTTACAGCTTTTTCTCACTACTAATTTCTGAAATACAAAGCAGAAATAATTTACCAGTGAAAAATGACAGAATAGACCCCATTGTAGAGCAAACAAGTATGGAAATGTTAACTATGGGCTATTTTACCTTCTAACATCTTTGCAGCAGACAAGACTCCATTATTAATTCTAAAGAAACATTTGCTATAAATTGAATTCCAATTTTTCTGTCACAATCGACTAGAAACAAGATTTTCAAGGAAGTCTATTGGAATGAATCAGGCTAAGATACTACACAATGTGAGTAAATATAGGCAAGTTAAGCCCTGCAACCCTTTGAAAAACCTGCACTGTGCTGTTTGAGAGATGAAAGCAAACGAAGGAAAGCATTGCTCCATCACAGTCCATCCAGAAAGGAAAAAAAAAGAAAAGCTTGTTATTGCATTTAATCCTCCCTTCAGCACAAGACCAAAGATCTACCTAATTTAATAAGATCTAAGAAATCATTCTTACAGTTTTTCCTTAAAACGCTCAGACGAATTAATGTCTCTACCAACACTGACTACCCTGCAGACGCGAGGGTGGAGTGCTTATATCCTTCCTTCCATGGCCCGTATCAGCTCCTCGACCCGTCTTCCCTCACGCAAGGAGAATAGCCTAGACTCTGGTCAGAAGCAGCCACAGAAACCCACTCTTGGCATGGTGTCGTGAGCCCACACCTTACCTTTTCATCAACAATTGCTTTCTTGCCTGCTGAGGGAAAGCACTGTGTTGAAGCAACAAGTCACTGACAGAAAAAAAAACAGTTCTCTTTTTCTCCCCCCAATTGCAAACCTGCAAGGTTTGGTCTCCCTAGTTCCCATACTGGAAATGTCACCAGGTTTGTTCTTTCTCCTGTGCACAGCAGCCACCCAGCACAGCTCTGGCCCCGTTCCCTCAGCCTGAGCAGCTCCGCCTGCCACAGGGAAGCTGAACTGGCTGGAAATCCCGTGCCCTCACTTGGTCTCACCATCCCATCAGAAGAAGAAAGCAAGCATACAGCTCTCGCTCTAAGTAGCGGCTAGCTACCATTCCCATCCATAGGGAGCAGTTTTCATCCTTCTGTGACATACAGCAGCTCCATAGAAGAGGGGGTTTTACACCAACATTAAAAGAAAGATAGCTTTCAGTTGAAATACTTGATACTTAGTTAAAACGCTTCTGCAGATAATCCTGCAGGGGAAAAAAATAATAATCTTGAAGAAAAAGAGAAACGTGAATTCTCAGCTGGTATTTCAAACAATTATGTCTCCATTCTGTTTTAATAATGATGCTTCATTAAACAGAAATAATAGGTTCCTTTATCATCTGTCATGACAGAAGTTATAGCAAAACATTGTTTAGAAGCAAAATTATTGATACAGTACCCAGCTCAGACTCATCTCCAGGCTCAGTCCTGACTACAACATGGGCCATGAGGAGCACAGAGGTTATCTTGAGTAAAGAACATGACTCAACTGGAAGCTCTGAAGATTTGAAGTCAGGTAGAAGATAAGCTCCCTGACGGTAAATCCCACCCTTCTTCCTCTTGAACCTCAGAAACTGATCTACAGTCAAGCATCCACCTGGATTAGTGGGGAACAGCCACTGCATGTGCAGGGCATATGTGAGGAGAGGACAAAGGAATGCAAAAAGTCTGCTGTAGAAAATTACAGCATGCTTTCATACTGTGACTTTTTTCTTCCTGACATACATAATGGATTCAGCAGGAAACACAGAGGAGCATTTGGTACAAAAGGAATGTGAAATACTTAACGCTAACCAGAGTCCCACAGGTCAGCTTGAGGCTCACGGGGGCCTCGGAAAATAAAGTAGCAGCATAAAGACACAAGGACTGAAGTGAAAGTGATCATGAAGTAACAGCAAGGAAGGAATCTATATAAATAAACCAAAATATTCCAGTGGCTCAGTATTTCTCTGCTTGCATTATGAAGACTAGTCACAGTCTTGAGCTTGTGTGAGCACACTGACCTCAAGGGCTATGTAACCAACATGCAGGACACTGTTCAGGACAATTCTGTACTGCCCAGTCAGATTTTGATTGGGTGCAGCTGCTGATTGTGTTTTGATATCTTGTTACCACTGTGGATGTTTTACTGCATCATATTTATGTCCATCTACTAAGTTTATTTTGGGGGTTTTGATGATTCATATTACTTTTTTTAAAACCCAAAGCAACCAACTGTCCTAAAATATCAGAATAACATTCTAACTTCATTTACATTGAAAGTAAATTGCCATCTCCTCTCCCAGACTTCGCAATACTGATGACACATTGTTCTCTAGTTGAATCAGATGTTGCTCAGCTCACACTCCTGAGCAGCTTAAGGAGTTCTGGGCACTCACGAATTTGCCATTCAAATAGAAATTGCTATACAGACCACATGCCAGCCAGTATCTGCACCAACATCTTCACACCTAACTCTTCCATACTTCAATACGTACTTTTTCCTCCCACCCTCCTAATAACCAAGTTAACAGAGAGAAGATACATTCATTATTGGTTTATGCTTTTTCTGGATTTGGGTCCATGCCCAATTGTCATAATATAGTTTCTCTAAAGTGATTTTTCTTCTGTGAAAAAGTTCCAAAGGTTCCAAGTCCTTTTCAAGGGGTTATATAAAGTAACTGAGGACCACATTTGCCTGTTAAGCAGCTGTGCTTCAGGTAGGTATCTGTACAGGTAGGCAGTTTGTATACATGATACTGCCTTTGATAAGTATATAAACACATACAGATATCATTCTGTTAGTCTATGGGCCATCCCTCTAAAATATCCCTTGAGTTCATTTAGTCCATGACTTTGGGCTCCTTCTCTAGTAACAGTCTTTCAGGGAGGAGAGATGCTGTATGCTGTTGGATTGTTGCACGCTGCATCTGGATGGGTACCCTCTCTTGATCAGAGGAACACTTAGTCCTAATATCCAAGATGCTGATCCACACAGTAGGGAGTAGGATAGATGTTCTTCAGGTTGCTGGACCTTCTGGGAATAGTTTCTCCACAGTCAAGCCTAGATATGACTTGCTGGAGTTGGCAAGCCAATTCATCCACCGTTAGTGTCTCTTCACCTTTCCAGTCCATTACTGCCAAAAGTGCTGGCAGTACAAAGCTTCCACAACATGGGTCATGTTCATTGGGCTTTGTCTGGATCTGTGGGTAACTTCTCATTGTCTGCATTATAAACTATCTCCTGCACAGCTAATTCCCTCAGGTACTGAATACCTCCTCTCTCCATGGTGGTCCAGTTGCCTGGGTGACATAACATCTTCAGTGAAGGGATACCTTTCCTTCATGCCTGATAAGAGTCACCTCCAGAGGCCCAGGGCTTGTGACTCTTTTCCAATTACCTTGTCAATGCTCCCTTCCTTGGACAGGGATCCCAGCTGCTTGGCTTCCTTACCTTTTAATTTCAAGCTACTGGCCCCACTATCCCAGCATCAAAGCAACCAGGTAACAATGTGCTCTCCTGGACACAGCTGAAGTCATTCCACGCATCTCAACACATTCAGAGACAGCGATCAGGTGATTACCTCTGTTTCTGCCTCTTCCTCCTGTTTTTGTGATGGTCCTGATTAATCATCAACCATGATTCCTTGTAGCTGTTCATGAGTAAAGTTCCAAATCACTGGAGGTCAGAAGTTCTCTAGATACCTGCCTGTATTCTCCCACATGCTGTGCCACTTATGCCTTTCCAACCCTGGGGTAGATCTCTGTGTGATATATTTAAAACAATCTTTTGTAACCCTAAACAAGGCCTGGAACACACTCAGGAGACACAGCAACAGAAACACGCTGGATTGGAGGGCATTCAAAATTCTCAAAAGCTGTTGTAACAGCCCAAAGAAAAAAGGGGACGTGAAAGAGGAGGAGAAAGTATCTCCCGTGAATCTTGCCCACAGATTGGGTGTGATTATTAATCAATTCCAAGAGAAGTCATCCAAGGTATGGACAGGACATCAATGCCACATACAAATACTAGCTTAACTTCATGACCAGTGATCTTACTACATCATAAGTGGATATGACACAGTAAACAGAGAATCCGGACCACTCTTCCAATAGTGTTAAATAGCAGCATGAGAAATACATACAGCAAGTAAGTATTTACTTACCACAGCCATATGAACAACACACCACTGTGACCACAGACTATAGCTAACACAATAAATGCATATAGTAAGTTTGTTTTAACAGCTCTTGTTGGGTTTGTTATCTCAGCCCTTGGGTTTAGCCCCAGGCAGTAGCTAAGCACCACACTGCTTGCTCACTCTGCTCAACCTCATGGGACGAGAAGGAGAATAGGAAGAAAAATTTAGAACTCGTGGGTTGGAATGAGGACAGTTTACTAGGACAAAGGAAGAGGAAAATAACAACAATACTAATTAAAGAATATACAAAGCAGGTGATACACAATGAAATTTTCTCACTTCCCAGAACCTGATGTGCAGCCAGTCCCTGAGCAGCCATCCCTCCTCCACAGCCAGCTCCCTCCTTCACATACTGTCATATGGTATAGAATTTACCCCTTTGGCTAGTTTGGGTCAGCTGTCCTGATTGCGCCCCCTCCTGGCTTCTTGTAAAAATTAACTCTATCCCAGACAAAAAACCAGGACAAATACCTATGCTACGTTTCCAAGCGATTTTTGGGGACAAGGAGTTGACTTGGTTATTTCTGACTAACAACTGTTCTCAATAGGCCCAAGGCCACACTTTCACAAAACCAGGCAGTCAGGAGACATTGTGCAGTGCTGATCTGAATACTGAAGACTACTGCTTACAACTAACACCAGGATCTTGGCATCTGGCTGAATACAGGTGCCATTAAAATGAAGCCAAATAGCTCCCCTGAAAATTGCAGCAAGGTAGCTGGTTAGTAAAATAGGTTATTAAAAATATACATATATGAACACTGATGACAAGTACTGATCTAAACATTATTTCGGGGGAGGTTTGTTAAACCCTCTATGTGCTCAGAACATGAGTTGTTCTAGGTCACAGGAAGATACAAGAAAGGATGCCTCAAAAAAAATACAAAGAAAAAACAACCCATAGGTAAATTTTTCATCATGTTGAATAAAGCACTGCAAGATTTGTCTTCCCCAGAGCAGACTACAAGTTCACCTGGACTTTCAAAACCAAGGATGCAGCATTTCAAATACGGGTTTGTTCTTGATGCACTGAGAACTGGAATACCTGCCTACATCAAAGGCTGCCGTCTTCCAAGAGTGAAGCGATAGGCTTATTCACTCATAACTTCACAAAGAAATTAACACACACATTTCATATAGTTATCTTCTCTAGCCTGGCATA
Organism: Hypotaenidia okinawae; assembly: GCA_027925045.1. Lineage (NCBI taxonomy): Eukaryota > Metazoa > Chordata > Aves > Gruiformes > Rallidae > Hypotaenidia > Hypotaenidia okinawae. The sequence continues at coordinate 109,337,648 of BSDF01000001.1, read as the reverse complement.
CATGGCAGGGATCTCAGGCCACTGATAACAAAGCAGTAAAGTAGTAGTTTGATGTCTAAATCTTATTACAAGCTAATCAACATTTCACCATCCACGATTTCCCTTGCAAGAAAATGTAAGATTACAATTATGCAAATCAATACAGGGTAAGTGTCTTCAACTGGAAAATAAATATCCATTTTTCTGAAACAGTTTTAGTCACTGATTTGAGTGATTATGTCAGTGTCAAAAAAATTAATAATCTATAAAGTATTTCTCAAGTACCTTCCCCCTCCACCAATCAAATCATTAAAGCTCTGACAGTTTTCCTTTCTTCTAAGTGAAACATGCCTACTTTTTGGCACTAGCTCTGTTTCAGATATCTAGCATGTCATAAATTTAAAGATCTAAGATCCATTTAGCTTTTCCTGTAATAACTGTTTTCCTCTCTTCTAATCATGTGAACTCTATGTATCACAGAGCTGATCATGGCAGACAGCCACTTCCCTCTGTAAGGGGCTAGGGTCCAGCTGCACTGTCCCAGGGTCCATGCAAAGTGCCAACATAGCAAGTTGCTAAGACAGCCCCCTAAAAATTGCAAGTTGCCTTTCCTTTTCCCCTCTTGAAAAGGAACCAAGGTTGGTGTTGGGCTTATATTTTTCCCATCTGTGAAATGTCTAGCAACATTGTCACTGCGAGCCATGGAGGCTCCTTGGCATCACCAAGCATGATGAGAACAATGCACGCACTTAAACTCGGTGCTGGCACCCAGAGACAGTAGGCCTTGCATTTCTACGTGGTACAAGCTGCGTCTTCTGTATCTGCAGTAAGTCAGTCACCATGAGAGCAGGACACTAAGCACCAACATTTTATTTTGCCATCAGGACCTCAGCTTCCCTAACAAAGAATAATGTTTGTTATAAAAATAACAATGCAAGACTACCCAAAGCATAACACTCTCCATGGGTATAAATAACCCTACCCACATCCACAGGCACCAGCAGGCAGGCCAGTGATAACACACAAATGTCAATCTACTGGAGCCTATTCAAAATAAGATGAAAGACGACATGTTGGAAAGATCCATACATCTGCAAGTCTCCAGGATGTGGATTATTTACCCAGGACTTAAACACACTTACTGCTGAAGCTCTTAGTGTTTTTGCTTGACTGTCTCCATTTTTCTGAAAAGTCTTTTACACACACACAATAACTTCTCTAAATATCACAGCCTAAAGACACATGGGTGTTCCATTATTTCAGCTGTTTAATAAAAAAGCAGAAATACTGACACAAGCACTGACAAGACTAGCAGATTAAACCACTTCATCAATTGCTTTCTGTGTAGCTGTAAAGACCAGAGCAGATTTCACAGACACTTTTTAAACAGACTTGATACGGCAGCTAGTGAAGTTGTTGTTAGCATGTTGGGGAATAAACTTGACAAAAACTGTAGAATCAGAATGGCTGAAGGATAATGTGTGCAAGCCCAGAGGAGCAAGGAATATTCTCCTGTCGCAAAGCAGCAGATGTTTTCACACATATATAGGTTTATACATATACACACACACCCATACCTAGTTATATATATACACACACATCCCAGTAAAGTCCCTCAACAGGATTTCTCACAGACTTAAAGGCTGGAATACCCTACATGCATCCCAGTACAAGAGTGCAATTGAGTGCCCATCATCTTTTTGCAGTAGTTCCACTGTTAAAAGAAAGCAACGGGCAAGTCCTTCCTTCTTCATTCACCTTCTACTAAAAAAGAAAGAGAGGCCAACCCACATAGGATCTTAGAACTGGTGACAGTTTACCTAAGCCAAAAACAGAAGGGATCTTTGAGGGAAGGAGAAATAAATTAGAATAGTTTCTCTTAAATTATCCCTTATAACAAAATCAAATGGAGGTAGAGCATAACTAGTTAACTCGCATCATGTGTATTCAATGATATATGGGAAGAAACTGTTGAGATCCATAGAGTGAGATTCACCTCACCAAACTTTAGTCATTTGCAACATACCTGTCCTTATCTGAGCTGGCTCACTGAATGCACTGTGTCGACAAAGAAACAGGCATTTTTAGAGTGCATCTCCCATATTTAAGACGTTAAAATAAAAACTAACCCGACCCTAGAAAAAAAGGTTTTTTCCTTCACTGCTTATAAAATGAGTCCAGATTAGCTGTACGCTGCAGCTACATTTAGATTTAGTCATGCCAGCTGCTGAGTTAAGACTCGGAATTTCTTAGGATTGATTGGAACTGAAGGTCCTACTCTCTGTCAGTGGTGGGATTTGCATCTGCTTCAGCAAGAGATTCAAATATCTTCAGAATGAGCAACAGGTATGAGTATGTGGTTACAATCTAGAAATTACTATCAAGTCATTGCTTCCTCATACTTATTTTTCATTCTTTATTAATTTCCGATACATGAGATATTTGCAAAGGGAAAGTCATTATGAGAATTTGGTTTCAGAATTAGTGCTGTATAGAGAAAAGCACACATCTGATCATCAGGAAGTCTAATCTACAAAAAAATAATCATACCTGAGCTAGAGAGCAGTAAAGTCAAGGCACAGGACATGACTTCAAGGCAAGAGACTATTTTTGCACTTAGCCGCTGCACTGGGACAGCACACCAGCCTTGTCTCACTGGGAGCAGGAAGAGCCAGGAGAAAGACAAGCAGACTGCCCGTTCTGTTCTTTAGCACAGCTCCCTCTGCGGCAGGTATTTTCTCTTGGGCCTGTCAGGTGGGGCACTGGGCCTTGGCAATCACGAGTTAGAGGAAAGCACTACAAATCTCAAACTTGGAACAAGATGTTGAGAAAGAGAAGCTGTGTTCCCGGAAAATGTTCACCTGTGTCAAAATGCTGGAAGTTTTTAATCACTCTTTCCTTAGACTCTGAATAGAGCAGCAGTCTGGCTAACCCATACAGCTCTCCCCCATAGGCAAGGTAAGCTTCACAGGGCTGATAAAGGGGATCACTCCTAACACAGAAGTCTGATTACTGAAACTGAAGGACTCATCCACCATTGCACATCTCAGGTTATCAAAACTACATTCCCATCTATACGCCATGATAGTTTACCTAATAGAAAGTATCTTTCTACTCAATATTAAGGAATTTATTGGTTAGGAGCAAAGCCTCTTTAGTAGTAACATGTATTACATCCAAGAGTTGTCATCACACTTCACTTCAGGAAGCTAGATCATTGTTTTCCCCAAGAATATTTCTGCTCAGAATAAATGCATATGGAGAGGGATTAATAAAGGAGAGTTAAGTGCCCAACCTCCCTTGCAGTTCTCAAAGTCTCAATTTAAGTGATTAACAAGACCTGGAACTAAACAAAGATCTCGTACCATGTGGGCATGCAGTCCCATTAAAAGCTTTTCTAGCATGGAAGATGAGACTGGCAGTGTGGGGTGTTTGGTTTGGGTTTTTTTCCCTAATCTGAGCTATAAATATAACTTAAAATTAACAGTCCATGCCCATCCCCCCACCCCCCAAAAAAACCCAAAGAAAGAGTAAGCGGTTTCAACTACAGAAAATACTTAAAAGTCTGACAGACAAAACTCAGTTGAAATAATCAGGCCAAGCCAATTGAGCTAAATAAAATTGTCCCTTTTGAGAAAGGGTTTTTTATCTCTATTCAATTACCCACGTAGGTAATTCTTTAATTATCTTACTTTACCATATTTTATGACTAACTCAAATACGGTCATAAACTGTGTCAATGAACATATCCACATCCTTAAAGCCATGTGAAGGCAAGTAAGCCTATAGTTGAGAGGCAACCCTTCTTGTTTCATGAAGGAAATGTTTTTTCTTCTTGTAGTGTTTTACATATATACAAATACTTTCACACCAAAATAGATGAATACTGCTTTAAAATACTCTACCAGTGTTTGATCTGCTGGTGATGCACAGCAATAGCAAAGAGCAAAATTTTAAAAGCTACATAAACACAAAAAGGCAGCATACGGCAGTCATTAAAGTATAACATCTATGATTAATGCACAGGCTGTTAAATGATTAGTAATAAGATTAGCTTGCATCTTTCCTGCCCAACAGATACTTAAAGTAATTGCATCTTTGCGAACTGCATTATCATCACTTCATGTTATTCATGATGTCATAGGACAGCAAGGCAGACTCAGCACTTTCTCCTGAGCCTGCTTTGATTTTTTTACTTTAAGAATCAATTCTCTGGCAACACTAGATATTCTGGTATGGAGGCTGTGAGCACTGCTCACGAAGGTCTGTCAAACTACATTAAAAATTGCAAAGCATTTGTGTAACTTGTCTTCAACAATTCTCAAATGAAAGGTGGCAAAGTAGTAACACTTAAATGTGAATTGTTTGATTCAAGCCATCATCTTAATTCTATCCTAGGAAAAAATAGAAAGTCAGGGCAGACCCTTCCTTCTCTGCCTTCTTGACACTGTGGTCAAAATGGTTGCAATTCTTCAATTATTACTAGGTCTGCCACGAGCTTACAGTCTGTAAATGGGAATCTTTCCACAAGGTCCAACCAACACTCAAATCAGCTTCAGGAACAGTTTCTATGCAAGTGATGGGAATGAGACATTTAATTTATTTGGAATGTGAGCAGTGAGACTTCCATTTATTCCAGATTATCATGTTTGCAACATAAATTAGCAATTTTCCAGAAACCATTCTGTTTAAGATGTAGACTCGTGATTTTAAATGTAAGCCTGTTTAAGTCCAAACTGTTGGTTCTTACATAAAGCAGACAGATAAGCTGGATGGAAGTCAGGTGGACAGCACACAGCACCCAAGAATTCAATAGTACTATTTCTTGTTTGGAAAAAATGCCAACTACCACTAGCAGTAGACCTCTCCATGTGCCTGTGGAAGGATAGGGGTGTGGTCCTTGAGAGAAAAACCTCCTACCAGTATTCCAGAGTATTCCAGCACATGCAAAATAAATATCTTCAGCTGATATCGTCTAGAGAATCTTTATCTAACAAATACCGCTTCAGCTAATACACCTAATGGTGCATAAATGGTTCCTTCTGTAAGTGCCTTCAAATCCTCTCCTATGTTCTGTCAGTCAAGTGTTAGCCACATAATACAGGGTGACACCGGACTAATCGCATACTTTGGAAACACTTAGGGAAACACAGGGTAGATCCTGTATTCTTTAAAAACTTCATAGCTTTATATGCATCTAGGAACACCCTGACTAAGCAGTATACATATATTACACATTGTTTTAAAAGCTGGATCTCTACCAAGTTTGCTACATGTTGTTATTTAAATGCAGAAGCTCCAGATAGAAGATTAAAGAACTGGGTTTCCCCAGCCGCACATGCACTTCCACACTGAGACTACCAATGCAAAGTGCATCTTCACTAGTCCTTAAAACAACAAACTGTTAGATTGTATTTGTATAAACTGTTAAACTAAGCTTTGCTCTATTGTATATGACCCTACTATTCACATTATAACAGAGGCAAATGAAGTCGTTCAGGGTTAGGCAGGCAAGCTGTTTCAAAAACGTCGGAAGGTCTGCCACCAAGCCATTGTTTCCTGGAAGATAGGGTTTCATCAAAAGCCCAACAGCATATCTCAGTTCCACACATGAACTTGCTTCCAATAAGCCATCACCAAAATAGTCAGTGACTCTGCTACACCAACAGCTAAGAAAATTATCTGAATACAGGAACCAAGTGTTTGCTATTAAAAAAAACTACCAAAAAAGTTGTCTTGACATGCTACCATTACAACTATATACAAATAGTTTGCACTGTTCCAAAATCAGAGACGTGTTCTTATTGGCATATACAGAGGATTACACACTTAACTTGCTAAAAAGTGAGGTCAAGTGTGTAAATCTGAGTCAGGACAAATGTATGGAGATGTGCTTGCACACACAACATGCCTCTGAGAGCCTGTCAGCTTTATCTTGGATGGTCTGACCCAAAGTGAAACCAGAAATAGCTTTTGCATTAAATTTAGCAGGTTCTGAGCATACACACGCTGGATATGCACAATGTGATCCGACATCTCAAACTGAAGGCTGCAACACTTGAGCTTAAGTATCGACTTCCTCTCGGTTCCCTAAAGTTGTAGGTATTCCCACTCATAACAAAACTACTTTTGCTGTACGGTCTGAAAAGTTTTCTTTTTTTCCCCCCTCCTAACTACATCACTTACAAAATTATAAATAAGAAGAGAAAAAAAAAAGAAGAAACACCCCTGTACAGACGCAAACACATCTCCACGCACAGCTGCTCCTCAGGAAAAGGCTGTGGCGAGCATACCCTCCATACCTCTGCAGGCACCTAAAACGCGCTCCATCACACAGGGAACCGATCTAACCCAGAACTCAGCCTGTGCCAGACAACACCGCGGTGGCAGGAACTGGCTGGAGACTGACTGCTGCAGAAGTTTGACAGCCGAGCTTTCTGCCTCTGGAGCCCCACAAGGACAGCTGCTTCCCTCTCCGGCGGGTGCGCTGCTCCCCGGCTAGCTCACCCGGGCAGGACAGGCTGTCTTTACCAAAGCCACCGCCGCTCCGAGAGCCGCCTGGAAGCCGCCGGGGCAGCGGCGCGCCCAGCCGGCTCTAGCGACGCGCCCAGGAGCCGGTGCCACAGCTCGCCGCCAACTCGCGGGTCATTTAAGCGGTAGACGTGGTCCCAGCTCTTCCCCTCCGCGGTACCAGCTCTCACGAGCGCTGAACTCCAGCATCGCCTCCGCCTCCCCCTCCCCGGCCGGGCGCGACGCGGCTCCGCGCCCCCCGTCCCACACCGGCCCCGCCGCCGCGCACTCACCGCTGAGGACGCGCCCGGCGAGTCCCCCGGGCCCGCACAGCACCGCGGCCGCCAGCACCGCAGCCAGCCCCAGCCCGCCTCTGGACCCCATGGCGGAGACTCCACTACCGTCTCCCCGCCGAAAAGCGTCCCGGGCTCTCAAGGCAGGCCGATGCCCACCGGCGGGGAAGCGTCACCGGTCCAGCTCCGCGCCTCAGCCCGCCAACGCCTCCCCACCGTCCCTCGGCCCTGCCTATATCTGCTTCTCCCGCCCGCCCCGCCGAGGGCCGGCCCAAGCGGGCGGCCGGGACCGCCCCCGCACCGCCCCCCGCCGCCCCCAGCGGGCCCCGACGGCGGCCGGACCCTGCCCGTGACCCGGCCCCAGCCTCGCTGTAGGGGCAGCCCGGGTGCGGAGGTAGCGGGATCTGTGGCCCGAGGCTCTGGGTCCCGCCGGGCAGCAGCCCCGTTTCGAGTGGGAGTGGGACCGGTGTCCGACGAGCGCCCGCCCCTCATCGCCGGCGGCCGCGGAGCTGGGCAGACAGCGGCAAAGGTATTCGGTGTGCGGCGCCCGGCTGGCCGCCGTCGGGGCTGCCGCGTCCGGCTCCGGGTTTGAGGGCTCTCGGAGCGGCGGCTGCCGTCAAGTCCCGCGCTGTCGGGTCATCTGGTCTTACCGGCTGCGGAATGCGACCAAGACCCAGCTCCGTTTGGGTCTCCTGCCTGTTAAAGGCTTCACAGACTTCCCTGGTACGTGTATTCCCGAGCAAGAACATAAATGTACTGTTGCCGAATTGAAAACGTATAAATACATATGCATGTGTACAGGTGTAAGCTCTGGAACTCCCCTTTTCTCATTGCCCTAGCAGATACTGGAAGGCACACCCACGTTACTGCCGTTCTGAAGGCATGCTGTGGTAGTGCTGTTGGACCTCCTCGAAGGGACCACGTTCACGACTTCGTTCTTCAGTCATGATGCTAAGGTTCTTTTTCTACAAATGCCCTCTGCAGATTCATCACTTGTGTTCTTGTGAATGCTTTGCTTTTAAACGGGATAGATCATTACAGACCGTTTTAAAGCTCATTTTAAATGCAAATTATTTGACAGATTGCCCGTTTGAACTTAGTCTTGCTCAGAACTTAACTAAAGTTTATAGATATATAAATAAATATGTATATATGTACCATATCGGTGAGTCGTTTTGCCTTTGGATGTTTATAGCCAGGTTTTGAAAGCAAAAACCTCTCAGAATACTGTGGACTTTAAAACACTTGATGGATTTCCTAGCTGCCTTAAAGCTAACTTAGATCAGTTTCTTTCTAAAAAAGTAGTTAAAGTTTATAAGCAACAATGGAAAATTATTTCAAGCACTGCTGTGTTTTGCTGCCAACTTGGGTTTTTATTTAATAGCAGGCTTAGCTACTTGTTAGACTGATAGAAACTTTTTTCCATGTGCATTTTTGGCTTCCAAGCCAATAAATATTCCTTTCTACATTTATAGGTAAGTTGAGCTGGTCATACTGAACACTGAATTCTGAAATGGAGTAGCTACCTTAAACCTCCATGGCATCTGAGACTCAACCTTTTCTTTATGATCCTCGTATGTCTACTGATGACCTGCAGACATAATTAACGCAATGAGAATTTTAAACATGTTTGGTAATCAAAGCCTTTCAGCTCTATATGCTTTTCACCTGCTCCTGTGTTGCAAGTATGAGGGAGCTGAAATCTGTCTGAAGTATCTTGGATCTCAAGTTCAGCCAAGGGGGGTGGGGAAAATCACAAAGGTTTTACAAGTTTTCAAGAGCATAAAGTCTCCTACTGCCTCAGAAATTAGCATGGATAGTAAGGGTTGAAACCTGCCAAATTGGTGGGAATCTTAGTTTAAACACCAGCCATGGGTACTGGAAAGGTGTTCTTTCTTATCCCCTTGCAAAGCTTCATTAGCTTGCCAGCTCCTAAAGCCACACTGAAATAAAATAGATATTCGCAGAGCAAAAGAAACTCTCCAGGCATCCACAAGACCATCTCTTTTCCAGTGGAATTAATGGCATACGGAAGGAAACAAAACAAATTCTGTCTTCAGTAAATTATGCAGCTCTTTTTTTTCACATGCTTTATGCTGGTTTATTAGCCAAAACTGTATATACAGTGACTGTTCCTGGCATTCTGCTGATCTTTGCTGCACATCTCATCACACGAGTCTCTTAGGGAGAAAAAAAAAACAACCCAGGAGAAAAAGCACACTTGTATTGAGACCAAACTGCATTTTCATAATTATCTGCAGAAACTTTCCAGGCTTGTCTTCATCTTACAGCCACTTGCTGCTTTCTTTCCCGCAGAAAGAAAACACAGGGAGTGCCCTGCAATGCTGCACCAGAGAAGCTTTCCTTACCAGTGTCAAGTCACACCAGTTAAGAAGCTACCTAGTTATCTGTCTACTTCTCCCTCTCCTGCTCATAGTTTATATATATAATTTTTTTCCCAGGAAATTCTGATTTCACTTTCAGTTAAAAATAATTACTTCCCAGACCTGGCAACTCCCTAATTTGCAATTGTTCATCTGGGCCTTCTAAATGATGGAGACAGGACTCACTGCTGGGACCAGGTCTATGGTCTTTATAATCCATTCATGCTGTTGATATAAGTTTTACAAGTTTTCAAGAGCATAAAGTCTCCTACTGCCTCAGAAATTAGCATGGATAGTAAGGGTTGATGCTGTAGTTACTGTAGTTTCATCCGCAGAGTATGAGCATAAGACACAGCAGCATTGGTGAAGCAACTAAGCAACTTAGAATGCTATCAAACCACAATAATTATATTACAACTCAAAAACCTAGCAATGCGTATTTCGAGTTTATAGTACCCAGAATATGAACAACTTCTAGTGCATTGAAATTTTTGTGATGATTATTCTAAAATCCTAATAACTTGTACTAATACTTGAAACCACTCTTTGAGAGGTGGACTGTCTTTTCTCTGGGATCATTATTATTTTGCCACACTGCAAGGTTTTATTTCCTAATCTGGAGAATACAAACTCAGAATAGTTTAGCTGAACATAAAGCTTTCAAAATAATTGCTATCTTCAAGTCAAGACTGGGTATTTTTTGGAGGAAACTTTTATTCTAAGACAAATTATTTAGCAAATCACAGAAAAAGAAAGGGTAAGCTTGAGCTGTTTTTTCCATAAGGTAGCTAAATCATTGGGTAATTTAATGGTGTTTAGCCTATGAAATTCTTAATAAATCTTATCATTAATTAAATGCTGATATATTTCTTCTTACTGCTTTTTAAACACTTTGGAGACCAGATTTGGCCAATCTTAAAAAATGGTCACTATTTAGTATTACTAATCAATTTTCAAGCAAGCCTAGAAGGGAAAAAAAGAGCTCCTCTATTTTACCATTCACCAATGTGGCAGTGCTCTATACTTCACTTTCATGAAGTGCTGTTTAAAATCTGAGGTACAGCTATTTGCTCAGTTCATTTCTCAGCAATGATTATTTTAATTTTCCTTTCAGTTTCCTCACTCATACTCTAAAATTCCTCTACCATTTGCCCATGAGCCTAGAATATGCAGTCTCTGAAGCTGCCCTGTTGTGTGTGTATATATATATATTTACATATTAGAGGAGAAAATAATTTTGTACATTAACTGTATGCAAAGGCTTGCACATGGATAATTTATTAAATAACTTTGCTAGAGCTCTATCAATCTGCTGTCTTATTGGCTTCAAAATTGTTTAAGCTACCTAGTTTCTTCTGCCAATTTTCTTGGGACTACAATAGCATTATATTTTACATTTGGGTGCTTTTTAAAATTTATTCTGTAGTTATAGAAAAGAATTCGGTGCAGATGCCAAAAACATTTCAGAAGACGTAAAGTGTACTAGAGGAGGGAAGGGATCAGAGAGATTTTAAGCTTCCTTCACCCCCCTTGAGCAGGATCTGAGGTACCACACACCCATAAAGTTAATATGAGTCAAAAAAAAGAAAAAGAAAAGAAACCCAGAGGAACAGGAGACAAGAGAGAAAGGGAATGTACCATTATTCAAGTGTCTAAAAATGTATTTCAAGTCTGCACAACACTTTGTCACTTTTGCACAGTATACTGTCCCTTAGGAATTCCCAGTGAGTTGGTGGTCTGCGTAGCTAGGACCAGTGAGGGGCACCAGCTTGAGCTGTGATACCCCAATTCGGATGGCACTGGTCCGGCCTTAATCTGTCCAGCTCTGAAGCCAGCTAATTCAGCCCTAACTCAGGTATTTCTGCATAGTGCTGCATTGCACAGTGCAAAATGCCATTGAGGCTGCATGCAGTATGACTGACAGTTACACCAAGTTCTGCCAAGGAGCACCAAAGTAATTTAATTTCCTTCGATTATAATCCATTTAGATGTAACATATAGCAGAAGTAGCTTTAAAAGAAAATGGGCAAGACGTTTTAAATAAACAGGGTTTCTTAAAGGCCACCAGACAGTTTTTTATATATTAGCACCAAAATTGTAAGTTCACAGACTATTTAAGCATTCTTAAACTGTGATACATTTTTCCTACTAAAATAATATGCCTTCCCCCCTTAAAATCCCATTAAAGCCAGCTCTTGAGCAAAAGCTTCATGGCTATGGACCAAATTTATTAATAGTACTTTTGGTCTGGATCAGACTAATCAGCAGAATGAAACTGTGCATGTTAATTAAGCCTGATTCTCAGACCAGATGCAAAATACTAAGTGAGCAACAGTTCTGTCCCAAACCGAGATAGTAGGTCATGTTTCAACCTGCCAAGATGAGCATTTTGACAACTTTAAAGCTTTATTATGAAAACATGTTGTAGGCAAGCAGGTAACTGAAAAGAACTGTTGTTAGAAAATTCATCTTTCTGCGTAAAGATAGTGGTTCACCAGAGTTCCCAACTGAGTAAAATTTCTAGCCACTTCATCTGTCCTCTCAGGGGAAGCAGCAGGTGTGCAGCAATATTCTTGTAAGATGTGTGCCAAGCTTCAAAGTCCAGGTGCTCTCTACTGGGGGAGATTAGATATTATTTTTGGGTGTCACAAACATCTGTGTATCTTTACTTGATTTGCCTGAATAAGAACTTAAAATTTGGTTATTGGTGTTTAGCAAATATAATGTAGCAAATTTGTGAAAATAGAAGGATTAATATTACTCTTTCACAGTGTTACCCTGTTTTCCCGATGATGATGGGACCACATTTGGATGTAAGGGTCTCCATGTATTACAGATAGTAGCAGTATTCATATAAGGCTTCCCAACATACCCCACATGAAAGATGCACTGCACGTTTCCTTTTTGCTGTGACCTTTATGACAGTCTAATCTTATTTTGTGCTAATATGTTTTATCAAAATCTTTGCAGTCTGGAATTTTCTGTAGACTTGCTGGACAACAAATTTGTTCAGGAATGTCGTGAGATTAACTCATTAAGTTTTCAGAGCTTGTTTTTACTGCTTACTTTTAACTACTATTGTGACAATTGAGCAGGACAAGTTTGCTAGGAGGGTCGATGGAGTGCTTTTGTGAATCAGCAACCATGTGAGAGGGAGTATGGATTTTCTTTTGTGCTTCTTTAGTCAAAGTGTTATTTTCTCCTCAAAACTTTATCTGTCTCTTAAAGCATGACTGCTAGGCCGACACACCCATTCTTTCCTTCTAAGCTGCTTTCAGGCAGCTCAAAAGAAGATGTGATAACCAATAAAGATTGATGACTATTATTATTATGTCTGTTCAGCAGCAGAGGTTGCCTGAGGGTCTGAGCATCCTTCTTTTCCCCAAGATGTAACCTGAGCTGTGGGTTGTGTTTTGAACTTTCATCTGACCATTGGGGTTTTTTGCCCTTACCAACAGACGGGGTTCATACAGGCTCTCAGGGACGAAGTAAGCATTCCATGATCATTTTGAGGATTGTGTTGGTTTGACCCTGTCTGGAGGCCAGATGCCCACCAAAGCCACTCTATTACTCCCCTTTTCAGTTGGTCAGGGGAGAAAAAATATATTGAGAGGTTTAGGAGTCAAGATACAGACAACGAGAGATCATCCTGCAATCAGCGTCATGGGCACAACTCTCTCTCTTTCCCCCTCCACGGGCTGCAAGTGCTGGCAGAGGCTTGCTCCAATGTGGGTCACAGTGTCTTCCGTATGTCTCCACCTGCTCTAGTGTGGGGCCTCTCCACAGGCTGCAGGTGAGGTCTCGGCCTTTTCCATGGGCAGCAGGGGGGACACCCGCTCCACCATGGGTTTCTCCACAGGCTGCAGGGAATCTCTCTTTCTGGCACCTGGGGCGCCTACTCCCCATCCTTCCCTGGCCTTGGTGCCTGCACAGTTTCTTTCATCTTCTCACTCCCTTCTCTGGTGGCAAAAAGTGGCTGCTTGTGGTTTTTTTCTCCTAAATGTGATTCCCAGAGGCGCTGTGACCGTTGCTGATGGGCTCGGCCTTGATCAGCAGTGGGTCCAGCCTTGAGCTGGCTGGTGTTTGCTCTGTCAGACCTGCAGAGACCTTCTGGCTGCTTCTCGCAGAAGCCACCCCTGCAGCCCCCCAACTCCACCAGAACCCTGCCATGTAAAAACAGAACAAGTGATGTTCCCTTTTACACACTACATTCCTCAGGTTTTTTTCTGTTCTACCAATGCTTTTTCCATTTCTCTGCTCCTTCACCCTTTGGAATAATTTGATGATTCTACTTACGTTACTGCAAGTACCCTACAGTGTTACCCTGTCTCACTCATCTTCTTTATGCATGTGTTCTTTCGGATGATACTGAGGCCTGCAGCTCATTCCCTCTCCTGATAAATCTGAATCATGTTCCATAAGCCCTGTAACGCTGTGAAAGCAGCTCCATAGTGCTACTTAGTCATGATCTTCTCCTAGCAGCAATGGTACAGCAACATGCAGAATTTCCTCTGTTCCCTGCCACACCCTTCTTTATCATCTCATCCGTCCACCTATAAATAAAAAGAACCTTTTCAGGTTCTGCTGCCTTCTCATGTTGAGACATGGGATATATATATCAGCTGAAGAGATGAGAGTACTTGTGCTGCTGTGAGTGGTATGTCTTCTCTTTCTCCTCTCTGGGAAGGTCTTACTTTTTCCTAAGTATATCAAGAAATCCTGCTTGTCACCCAGTGTTTGCTTTTGTCAGTATCTCAACTTTTGAATGATTGAAGCAGCTCCAATGCAAATCAGCATTTGAGTAGAAAAAAAGAAAACCAAACAAATCAAAACAAAGCCCTTCTTTCACAATCTTGTTTCTGTTTCCTAATGTGCTCTGATCAAATCATCCAATTTGTTAGCAAGAACTCTCGCCAAGCTTACAGCTTTGTGTTAGAAAGTTTGTAGTTCACCTTCTTCTGTCTCTTCCAAGCAGAAGAAGGAAGAGGCAATGTGGATGCTGACAATGTTCCTCAAAGTCTACCTCATATAAGTAGCTGTTACAGTCTGTCTCTCCTAGCCTGGATATGTCAGCTCACATCTCTCAGCCAGCTTGCCTGGTGGGTTTGCCAGTGATACAGAGGATGTGAAAGGAGTACATGTTTATCAAAGCCTCATGTCAGGCTGTATACATGACATGAGTATGTTTGCAGAGATGATTTCTTGCACCTCTGCTAGCTGAACTGTGTGGAATGTAAGGTAAAGGAGTAATGACCAACTGAAGCAGAAATGTAAAAGCGAAGAGAAAGGCACATCAGAAATACACTGGAGCAAGACTGTCTCATGTTGCTCCAGATGCTGTTGTACTTTGATGTCAGCAGCTGATGTTTCAAGTTTTTCTCACCACCCTACTGATCCATTCTTGCCAGCAATAACAATATCACTTAGAAAACCTCTAAATAGGAATATGATTACTGGGAGAAATTTGTTATCCTTCTTTAACAGCCTTCTTTTAACAGCTTCTTCATCCCTACACACAAACATGTTTCCTGCACAGAACAGTCCTTTGCAGCTCTGGCTTTGTTCCAGCTAAAAGTCCTGCAAATCAGGGTTTCCCAAAAGCTGCCCATTGCTGGAAGCAAAAGGTGTGTTGAGCAGTGGTGTTCCTGTAAAGTTCTAGATTTCTGGCCTATTGTGTTTCTGGTTCAGCTGCTGTCAAATGGATCCCAGAGAAGCTGGATCTCTTCCTTTCTGCCTGAGCAGCCAGTCTATCCAGACTTGTGTACATTTGCTTTTTTTTTTTGTGTATGTGGATACAGTTTAAAAGTAAACGGTCTCTGTAATGAAGATCAGTTGCTTGTATAAATACAGCTTGAGAAAGTGGAGCAGGGAGGGGTGGAGAAAAACTTGGATTTCAGCTAGTAGATAACTGCAAATAAGGCAAAACCTGCAACAGCATAGTTTTGTTAGATGAAGCACACCTAACCTTTAGTATTAAAATTCATTACAATGGTTGGGATCTGCAGAGTAATATAATTGCCCTTCTCTTGTAGCCTACATTACTATACCTGTGGTGTTCCCTGCCTGGTTTACTGGTCTTTTAGCATTTTGTTTGAAAGACTAGATAGAAACATCATCTGACTGGAATCAAATGAGCTGTGATGCTGAAGATCCAAAAGAGGCTAAACCAAATGCCATACTGCTACTCTAACCTAACATGTCACACTAAACCAGTGATCTCCATGGATTTGTTCGCTTGAACAGACGTTGATGCTTTCCAGATGCAGCGTGTATTGAGGCTACCTACACCTTGAGGGATAGCTTCTCTAATAAGGGGTAGCCTCATCACAGACCTCCTTTCAGTAAGGAGAACTACCACGATCTCATAACTTTCAATAATTTGGATGGCAGTAACAGGGCATCAGCGACTCCTCGCTGACTCTAATTCCTGGAGAGCTGGGATTAATTCAATTGCAGATGTCAATTGTTGCTAATTCAGCTCTGCAGCGATAAGGTGGCTGATTCAGCAGCAAACAGAATTCATTTTCTTCTAGACACATACGGTTATATCTTTGCATGAGTTAAGCTATTTGTGATATTCCCTACCTTGCAGAAGCAGGAATGCCAGTTGCAACTACTGTTCTTGCATTCCCAATGAGGTCTGATCAATGTTAGGGATGCCGGGAACTCTGAAGGCTTGCCTTTCATACTTCTGTCCAAAACTGAGCTTTGGCAACTGATAGCATCTGAACATGCTACTGATCTGAAAATGTTCTCTTTTCCTCCTTTCTTCTTATCCTCTTCTCCCTGCAACTTCCTGAAGCATACTGCTTGGGGAGGGGGAAACTCAATCCACACATGACACCCTGCAGCAGCTAGTTTAATGCATGCAATAAGAAGCATGAAATATAAAATAATCCTCTCTAGAAAGTCTAATCAGTAGATTTCACTTCGTCTTTACAGAGAATACTGAAAGATCTCATGAGACTACATTGCTGAATTAAAGCTTCACTTGTTCCAAGGGTGGAAGGCTTTGTTCAAGGAAGAAGGAAAGAGAACTGCTGACATCTGCAGCACAAAAAGAAATCTAGAAATTTAAGAAATAAGAATTCATACATTATTTTTTTTTATTAATAAGAGCCTGGAAAAGTGTATAGCTTTATAGGAGGAAAGAGGAGATTATTCTATTCGTAGAAAACATTTAGCAAATATTTTTATTGCAAGAGGATATGCTACCCAGGATACTGCTTCATAAATTAATATCTGGGGGATTTTGTCTTCGCTAAGCCTAAGCAAAAACAAATACTGGCATGCCAAGAATGCCAGCTACACTTGCTACAATGCACGTTCTATATAATAAGCTTATGCAATGCACACTCCAACTTTAAATATGTGGAATACCTTAAGGATATCTGCTCGTTAAAATGAATCTTGTCAAATGCTATATTGCACAAGCTGACCCATGGCTTCATGGCTTCCCAAACTTGGAATGCCTTCAGCTCTCTTGAGTTGCATGTCAAATGACAGATTGTATCCAAGAGGGGATGGGATGGAAAATGTTTCATGTCCTCTTGGAGAAAACTGATTGCAGAAAACTTATTCGAATGTTTATTCTTCCTTTTGAAGCCACCTGGCCATTCTTCTGTATGTAGCAGAATGGTCTTCTGTGTGAGCAGGCTGTAGAACAACTCAGTTATTAGGGAATGTATGTAGTGAAACTGCAAAGTTAATGTTACTGGCAAAGCTTCTACCATATGTCTAGTCTGCAGGTGAGATAATTAAGGATTACTCTTTACATTTTTGGACCACTTTCCTAAATGGAGGCCACTTGAATTAGTCTCTGAACGTGGTTGGATTCTTTTCTTTCCCAAAATCCTGCTAACTACTAAACCAACAATAAAAGCTAGTTATTTTTCACAGCTCAATGAAATAAAAATTAAATACGTAATTATATTAAAATAGAACAAAAAAGGCTAAAAGCTACTAAAGAATTAATCTTTGATCACTACTAGCCTCATACAAGGTTACCAATTTGCAAGACTCAGATTAGTAGAACTGCTTATTAGAACTAAAATTTTACCTAAAAGCAACAACATAAAACCTTCTCTTTCATCTTTGAAAGATTACATTATGGACAAAATCTCTGTTCTTTTGTTACTATTGCTTCAAAGGAGAAAAAGCTTGAATTTTTGTTGGGGTTTTTTTCAGGGAGACCCAAACTGTGTTAAGAGTTAGAGGCTATGTATTGTATAAACATATATTTGTAATAACATACAAATACATGCTAATGTTTTAATATATATACTATATGTGTGTATATGAGTATAATATTCCCTGCTGTGCAAGTAGGCTCACAGTAGCTATAAAATAGTCAAATGCTGTGAGCATGAGTTTTTCTGTCTCAAAGCAATGCAAGAGCCTATTAATTCACACTGAGGCAGTTGGTGAGAAGCTGAAGCTTCAACAGAAAGGACTCACATTGGAAAAGCTTGTGGAGGACTGTCTCCCGTGGGTGGGACCCCATGCTGGAGCAGGGGAAGGGTGTGAGGAATGCCCGCCCAGCTAAGAAGGAAAACAAGTTGTGAGGAAATGACCCAAACCCCCATTCCCCCAGTCCCTGCCCCTCCCTGTGCCACAGTGGGGGGAAGAAGGGAGTGAAATCATGACTGAAGTTAGGTCTGCTAAGAAGGGAGGGGTGGGGGGAGGTGCTTTAAGATCTGGTTGCACTTCTCGTTACCCAACTCTGGTGTCACTGGGTGTGCAGTGCAGTGTCATCAATTAGAGAGTTTTCTTTCCTTTCTTCTGTGTTGAGTCTGTTGTGCCCGTGACGCTGATTGCAGAATGACCTCTCCCTGTCCTTCTCTCGACTCCTGAGCCTCTCAATATATATCTTCTCCTCTGTTGAGCCGAGAAGGGGAGTGACAGAGCAGCTTTGATGGGTGTCTGGCCTCCAGCCAGGGTCAAGCCACCACATTCCCCCAAAGTACGACTATCAGGCTATTTTCCTCTCTTTTCTTTCTAAATTCTCCTTTTCCTGCTTCCTAGATTTTTACATGAGAACAGTCTGTTTTCCCATTCTGCACTGAAGTTGAGCAATCTCACTCACAACAGATTCATCCAGTTTTATTCAGGGGTTTCTTAATTTCTCTTTCTTTCATATATTTTGTTTAAACAGTCAGTGTTCTTCAAGTCAGGATAAAATTTCCCTCTCCTGGAGATAAGTCCACCTCAATTCATCATAATCTCTCACTAGCTGAATCTTTTCCTTCTCCATTTTATGCCTTTAGGACTTCTAGTCCTCCAACACTTACAGCATGCAATTCTCTACACATCATCCTCCTTCCTCTCTCTAGAAAGACAATGTTAATAACAGAATCTTATTAATTGTTGACTTAATTCCAAACACTGCTTAGCAACAGCTAAAACATGAGTGTGCTATCAACATTATTTGCATAATAAATCCAAAATACAGCCCTATACCAGCTACTAGGAAGAAAAATAACTCTGTCCCAACAAAAACCAGGATAATACCCGCCTCTAATTCAGTACCATTTGTATCACACCTAGGTCCCACTTTCCAAGAGATTCCAAATTATCACTGACAATTTTCCTGTCTTTTGATATATACTTACAAATAGCATTCCCTTAGTCTATGGGTCATCCCTCTGAAGTGTCTGCTGAGTTCATTTAGTCCATGAGTTTGGGCTCCATCTGTCATAACAGTCCTTCAGGAGAGATGGTGTGTGGTGTTGGGTTGTCGCATGCTGAAGCCAGTTCTGGCTCCATCATTGCTGCACTTTACTCAGTTTCATCAAAGATCATTATTCATTCATATGGGTCGCTGTCCTGGTTCTAGCCAGGCCAGAGTTAAGCTCCTCACACCACCTGACATCACTTCCCCATAAAAGGGGCTGGTGCCTCCAAGGCAGTCTGAGCACACCTAGGGTGTTAGGTCCTCATTTGTGCAGCACTCTGTGTTATCATAGGGTTGATAAGGTACTCTGTGTTATCACCAGGTGTGAGTTAAATTTTCTGGAGGCTGTTATTGTTCTCCTTTCACAGTGCTTTTGTCAGTGAACTGTCCTTATCCAAAGCCATGGAGGAGCAAGCAGCGTGTGGTGCTCAGCCACTGCTTGGGGCTGACCCATCACAGTCACTCACTGTATTACTGTGGATATGGCTTGTAGCAACAATAGCAGAGATGATATACAGCATTATATTACAATTAACATCATATAATTCCAGTCATTGGCTATTCCCACGCACAATTAAATCCCCTTGAGCTGTACACTGTACTTCCTCATCCTTCCACATTACACAACCAGTGCATCCAGGTCCTTGAGCAAAAGCAATCCAACAGATGAGTTTGCCTTAGCTTGAGGCAGGTATAACCCAGATTGTCGTCCCTGGTATTTTCTTTGTGTGCACTACAGGCATGTTCTTCCTGTCTATGGTAGGTAAAAGTTTTGATTTGGCAGGGTCAACTTGATTGTTAGATCCCCTAGTGTTGACTAACCAGGTAGCCTTTGCTAAATGTGTATCCAGTGTTTGAAAGTCTCACCACCCATTCCTGTCAGTGAAGTCCCACTACCTGGTTTGGTTTTCCTAGAGGCTGGCATATGACAGGCACGTGATACACCCTCTCAATGCCATGCTCTTTTGCCTAGGTGTCTATAAGGTTGTTTCAGAAATGAGTCCCATTGCCCTAATGAATTCTTTCTGAGATGTCATGTTACCATAGGTCTTGTTTTATCAAGGCCCAGGATAGTGTTCCAGGTGGTGGCATGGGACACAGGATATGTTTCCACCCATATGGTGGTTGCTTCAACCATTGTAAGCACATGGCACTTGCTTTGGCATCAATTCCAGGTGTATTGGATGCCCTTCCAAGTGAAAGCAAACTGTGGCCTGCAGCACTATTCTGCCAGAGAGATTTAGAAAAAAGGAGTAGTGGTATCAGTTGTGACGTACCACTTGTCTGCCTTTGGCTCCAGTTCATATTGAAGTTCCAGCACAGCAGCACTCATGGGCAGCGTAACTTCGCTGAGGCCACAGTAGTCTACAGTCAGTCTCTCACTTTTGCTCTGGCCATGTGGGACTGTTAAAGGGTGAGTGGGTTCTCCTGATCACTCCTTGGCTCTCCAGTTGATGAATCAGCTTATGGATGGGAATCAGGGCGTCTTGGTGCAATATTGCTGCTGGTGCACCATTGTGGTAGTGATCAAGACCTGTTGTTCTTCTACCCTCAACAACTCCACAACAGAAAGGTCTTCTGAGAGACAGGGCAAGAGACATAGCTGTTTAATTTCCTCTGTCTCCAAAGCAGCTATTCTAAAAGCCCATCAATACTCTTTGGGGTCCTTGAAATACCTTCTGCTGAAGTAGTCTGTGCCAAGGGTGCACAAAGCCTCTGGGCCAATCACAATGAGTGCTTCTGCCACTTTAGTTAGACTTACTTCAGTCTCCAGTTAGCTGCTGAGATCCCCCTGTCTCTCCAGAAATACAGATGGGTTTTGCCCCTTTATAGCTTGATGGCACTAAGGTACCCTTGCACTGGTGACTATCAGCACTTCCTGTGGGTCTGATGTGTGAGGCTGTTGAATCCTCACAGCCCAGTAAACCCAGCTGTCCCTTACTTCCATGTAGCTGGAGGCATGGCACTTCTAATCCTATTTTCAATTCTACTCTCCGGAGTGTTCAAGGCCAGGTTAGATGAGGCTTTGGGCAACCTCGTCTAGTGAAGGGTGTCCTTGACAGGGGGATTGAAACGAGATGATATTTGAGGTCCCCTCCAACCCAAAGCATTCTATGATTTGTTGCTCACTTCTTGTGACTACAAATAAGAAATCCCTTTAAGAATGGAAGTAAGACCAGCCCTGCTCTCTCCGGGGAACTACTTACTGGAAACTGTAGCGGCAACTGTCTTGCAAGGATCCCCTTTTGTGATTGTTTCTCCTTGCAACTCACGTAAGTGTGACTCTAGGGTTGAAATAGGTTTTCCATCACCCTTTCTCATGTCCTCTCCATGGTCACACACACAAAACCACAGGGTGACCCAAGTTGTGTACCCCCTATATACTCTCTCTTGAATAGATGAACCCTTTCTCCTGATAGCTGAGTTAGATACTAGTCTATACAGGTGAGGAGTAGGATTTGAATTGCTGCAACTCCTGTGACAGTTTTTTGAACAGATATTCAGACTTTTCAGACAGCTTTTCCACAGCCAGGATACAGACCTGTAAGAGGAAGAGACATTTTCTTCATATTGTCAGAGCTGGCCAGCTAATTCATCCATCAATTGGTCCATCTTCATCTTTCCAGGACAGCACTGCCAATGAGTTGGCATACAGTGCATTCTATGTAAACTTTCACCAGATGGGTTGTGTGCGTTGGACTTCACCTGGATCTATGGGTAACTACTCACTGTCCACATCATTATAAATCACCTTCCACCCCCTCAGGTACTGGATACCACTCTCCATGATGGTCCACTTACCCAGATGACATATAACATCTTCACTGCAGGGATACCTTTCCTTCACACCTGACAAAAGTCACCTCCAGAGGCTGAGGCCACTCATGAATATCCAGCTCAGAACAGATGGGTTTTTAACCCTAACTAAGACCTGAAGCACACTCAGGAGACATAGGAATAGGAACATTCTCATTTGAATATCTCAAGGATATTCAAAATTCTCAAGAGCTATTGTAGCTAGTTTAGAGAAGGGGGTGAAAGTGTGGTTCTCCAAGGAGAAAAGGCAGAGTGTAATTAGGAATAGTTCTCATGAGATCACTGTAAAAACATGGAGATGACAGTGATGCCAAGCACAAACACCAGATTAGTTTCACAAACAGTAATTTTATCATATCATAAGCCAGTGTTACACGGTAGAACAGAACGGTAGCCTTGATCCATCTTGCAGAGATGATAAACAGCACAGCAGGGAATATACGCACAGTAAGCTAGGCATTACATAACACAACCCTGAGAACAAAGAATACAACATTGTGGCCAAGGACTATTTAATATAGCAGATGCTTATAAAAAATTTGGTTTAGCACACTCTTAGTCATATTTGAGGAGATATCGAACCATTCAAACCCCAAGGTGGGGACCAAAAGAGCAGTTGTAGTTTGAACCTGCAGGCAGCTAAAACAACCACACAGCCATTTGCTCACTCCCCACCCCAATGAGATGGGAGAGAGAATTGAAAAAACTTAGGAATAAAATTGACTCTATGGCAGCCAAAACCAGGACACTTAGTAAGGTGGACTGAGGGATTGCAGCCAGGGGGCTGCATGGGAACGGTGCTGGAAGTAGTGGTGTTATTTGGCAGAACTGCCTGTAGGTATGTTGTGGTGCTGAATCAGCTCAGGAAAGAATTGGTTTTGTCTAATTTTTATAAGTATCAGAAAAAAGTATGAGTTAAAATACAAAGGCGGTAAGGCACTGTATTTGAAACATTTTCCTAAGCATGTTAAGGAAAATAAAATAACAAGGTATCTTTGAGAACATGCAAATTTTTACAAATAGTGCTGTAGGAATATCTGAGTAAAAATGAATTTTTAATTTTAATTTTTTTTCTTGTCTCTCCTTAAGTGTTCCTTTGCACTTGTCCATTCACATCAAGATTGTCTCAATCTTGAAAGCACAGAAGCTAAAAATTAATGGTTCTGCTGTCCGTTACAGGACCCATGTTTCAAACAGTTCAAATTTGAGTATCTGAACATCTTAAATACAGTTTTGATGGTCCATATGTTATAAACAAAACCTGAAAAATCTTGAAGCATCCTATTCTGATCTCACATGTGTCAGATCTTGCTCTACTTGCCTTAAGTCCATGAGACATTTGCTGCTGACTCGATCGAACCAAGACTTAGGAATCCTCTTTCTGCAAGTAATGTAAACTCACTGTCTCTTCAGGGCATTTATTGTTCTGAACTGATGATGTTACTGAACTGTTCCCAAACATCTAAAACATTTTGCCATGTCTGGAATTGTCCTGAGCCATGTATCTGTCCAAAATTGCTGTTAATCTTGCAGGGAAGCCAGGGCTTAATTATGTGGTCTGCTTTAATTTGAAGTGAGTATCTGGAAGATGTGAAGCATTAAAAGTCATGTTCCACAAATACCTTTGCTGCTGTTTCCCCATTGTGAATGCTCATTCCATGTTAGGGTAGCTGAAATGTCTGAAGTCCTGGGGAATGGAGGAAAGCCTTCTGGGAAGGGACAGATTCCTCCGTAGTGAATGTGAATAAATTCATGGTACAAATTTTATTTTAAAAATAAGAATAATAAAAAAGAATTGCTGATGGAAGTCAGACCAAAATGTTGCCCAACTGCTGTTTCCTGGCGAGTCCCACACTGCCATCTTCTGGGGGCATGACTGGAGGAGAACTAAAACAGGGAGAAACGAGGGATGAGCTTAGGGAGAGCATACTCACTTTTCAAAGGCTGAAAAAAGGTCCTCACTGACTTCTCAAACCAGTTTGACGAGTTCAGGAAAGAAGAGGACTGCTGAGCTCCATTTTGCAACTTCTCGACCTCTGAATAACCTGTACACTGACATTTCTGACTATTGAGTACTCTGCTTAAGATTTTTGATGTGACTATATGGACGAATAACCAAGAGGCTCTGTTTGCACCTTCAGGTCCTTAATAATAAAATGTTGTCACAGCTACAATAGAAGCTGGCCAAAGTAATTTTGGAAAAGTTCTTGATTTTTGGTTTAAAATCTATTTGATTTACAAGTTTTGGAGGTTTCACTTCTACTTTATAAAAAATAAATTTGATTTTATAGTAAAAATGTCAATCTGTAGAGGCGCATTGTTAAAATCCCCTGCAATGTAGATTCAGAGGAAGCCATTATGTAGAAGATTTCTTTTGCTAACATCAGTTTTTACCTAATGATTCTGGATTTTACAATGAACCTGGAAACTGATTGTCAAAATTCTCATTTAGAAACAGAAAACACTTTGGGTTTTTTTCATATTTATTTGTTTTGTGGTATTGACTGAAGTTCCGCTTCTCACATTGATGTTTTCCACTTTGTGATAAACTAGGTATTCTGCATTAAAACTTTCTATGGTTAGACTCAAGTCTTCAGAGAATCCTAATGACACAATAGTTTTGCCAAACTATATTTGACAAAAAAAACCCACCAAACAAAATAAAAACCAAAAACTCCACCCTCCAAAAAGCTGTTGTTATAGTGTGTTAAAATAAACCTTTGCAGTTTAGCATACTGTCTCCAAGTGATGCACTTTTCACCTGGTTATGAGATCATCACACATGGTCCATATTCCATAATATATATTTCATCAAGTTTTCAGATTTCGGATCTATTTGCTTATCCACAAAAATCAATATCATTTCTGTATCCATTTATTAAGTTGTGATGAAAAGCACATGAGTCATCACTGGCTAACTTTACTTTGTTCAGTATGATGCAGCATCAGCCTAATAGCCTCTGAAGATCTTGTCACATTTAGCTATACACCACTTCTGTTGCAACCACTTCTCCTTTAACAGTGACTTGTATTCCCTTCCCCTTCCAATGCCATTAATGTCTTTTAGCTGTCAACATCTACAGAATTCTTCAGGTGGGCAGTAGGTCTGCTTTCAAGTGTATCGCTACAGGTGCAAAACAAAAGTGGCAAAGGAATACAGACTTCAAGGCTTTGTTTGTCTGTATTTGTAAACCAAAAAGAAGACGACTGTATCCTTTTCCAAATTCCACTCTGATATAACCTTCAAATATTTTTTTAGTTTAAAAAAAATAAGAAGAAATTGCAAGGGCTATGTCAAAGTCTTTGTAAGTATGATCACATGTCTGTGTAAGAAATAGCAAAGTAAGCAATAGTCATTTTGTGAGAAGTTCTGGAAGCTTCTAACTTAGGCTCTAGATGCATTTATCTCTGTAACTGACTGAAGTGGTTCTCTGAAGTTAAATCCACCTGTTGAAAGATCATCCTAATGAATGATCCTGTAGAATGCTTTGGATGCCACATTTTTGTACTACTTACATACCCTAGATACCCTCTTGATTCACTGATAAACTTGAGAGTCAGTGAGACCATCATAATAGAGAGGACTTGAGTCATCACTGGCAACTTCTAGGGCCTTTAGAGATTTTAATGAGAGAAAACCCTTCAGCTTGATCTAGGCAACAAATTTAGCCATCATAAAGGAATTCTGAGTGTAATAATAAGCTCTTTACAAAAGCTGTTTGTGTTTGTGCATTAACAAGATCTGAGGTTCTTTAGCTGAAGGACAGAGCAGATAAAAGCTCAGTATTAAAAATAAGCTGGACAAGATGAACAGGAAACCCCACATTTGCAACCTGTGAGTACAACGGTCAAGTTACTTCAGTTGTGGATTCTGAGAACTGTTTACTAAGCAGCAAACAAGCTGCTAAAGAGGTCTCCAGGCAGATACACCTTCACCTATCTTTTTATGAACTTTGGATTATTTGGGGCAAAGAAATTGGATCAAAACTATCCTAAGTCTTGTGCTATGGACTACGCTGAAGGCCAGGCACAAGGTGTCATGAAGCCAATGGAAATGTTGTTACTCATTTCACTGGGCTCAGATCCATTCTGTAGCTATTTAACCTCATTTGCACTCATTGGCATAACACTGATACTAGCAGCCAGGGCGGGTGAAATCTTATCTAATGGGGGAAAAAGAATCATGCTGTGACAACCTCACACAGGACAACACACTGGACGAACTGACAACTCCTCACATGCTAACTCTCTTGCCCTTTTGCAAGATACATCCCTATAACTGTTGGGAATTATAGCATGTGGGTGGCATCCTTGGAAATTATACCATAATGAGTATTCTGCTTTTTAAAACATACTTCCTGAATAGTATTATGTGAACAGTAATTAATTCTGGTAGGCTCAGAACAGGATTATGAAACTACTGTCTAGTCTATCTAATCAATTTATTGCATCAAAACACCAAATAAAGAAACAGAAATGGGGGGAAATATTCTGCCCAGAAACTAGGTTTTCTTGTGCTGTGAATAAAAATGCCGATTCCCTAAGGAGGAAGAGAATTATGCTGCAAGTCTGCTGTAGCGTTCATGGTACCAGAGCTAATATAATTATCATTGCTCACGTCATCTTCGTGAAATAGAGGAAGAGAACAAAGGTGAACTAAATGGTCATAAAAAGTGCTTGAGTTAGGGAAGGTGCTTTTCTGGAACACAGACTTCTCTGCATGCTGTGGTTTTAATTTTTACAATTTGAAATAGACTTGATCAGAAAACAGAATTTTCCTTCTGGAGAAATAGCCTAAATTTTCTATCTGGAAGTTCTAAAATGAAGTGTGAATGAGAAGATTCGAGACCAGTAACTACAATAGGAGCATTGTAAATGTACAGATACAGGGTTTTGGTTTCATTTCAGATCTGATAAACAATGGCTTGCTTCTAGTTCAGCATGAAATTATTTCACCTGAATTGAACACTGCGGTGGAGTCATGTACTAAGAAAATCAAAGCAAGTGATTTTTTTCCTTCCAGAAGTGAATTGCTATTTCTGAGCTTCTACTCTTGCCAGCAACCAAATTCAGGGGACAACTTTATGAAAAAGATTAAACACAAAGAAGTCTGTAGGAGAGTGGGAAGGGTCAGATCCTGTAAGACACTTTAAATTACCTTGGGATTGATAGCCTATGTAGCCCTTTTCTGGAAAACATTTAGTATTAAGACACAGTCAGGAATTTGTGGGTTGAATTGAGGATTAGAAATGTGCTTTCTTCAGCCTGTCTCTCTCCTTCTCACACATGTGTTCTCCAGCACTTCTAAAGCATCCCAGTCCTGTTGCTGGGTCAGACTATCATTCATGCTTCCCTCCCAAGAATGCCCTGGAACCGCAGCACGCTGCTGAGGTCCTCAAGGTCTGTTTACACATCTGTGTTGTGCTCAGCAGAGAATCTGACTTTCTCTTTCTTGGTTTAGATTTGCCTAGACATAATGTCCAAAGTGTGTATTTCATTTCAGGTGACCAGAATTACTGAAAACCTGACTCTAATTAGGTCCTATTTCAATTATCCCCATCTGTTACAGGTTCTGTTACCCTTCACCCTCCTCAGTTGCTTATCTCTGCATATTTCTCTGAAGTTTACTCACACACAGTCAGCTCACAAAGCTGTTTTATTACTTGCATTTAAGGTCAGAACCCAGGAACAGTTGTCAAGACAGGTGTCAAATATTTTGGCCAATATCTGTGTGCCTATTTCAAAGCCCAGACATCTTATAGCTGCTAAGGAAGGCTTCTTCCCTAAGTCGGTGGGGCTGCTGTCGATACGTAACCTGGTGTCACTGGGTGGAAGTTCTGAGGCCACGCATGCAATCACGAGTCAGTAGCACTACATAAATTGTACTTAATGATTGCTAGTCAAAGTCCACCCTTAGTAATACCCAAACCTCCCCTGTTTTGGTGTGTAGGGTTATAAAGAAAGTTCATATGGAATCAAATAATTTGAACTGAGTAGCCAGCCAACCGGACACCCAGTTCCCCAAGGGGTAATAACAGTATGTTAGTGCTCAGAAGAAGACCAGATGCAGCCGTCAGTCCGGTTTCAGTTGTTAGTCTTGCTCTAACAGTAGCTAAATGAAAACCTGATGAGAAAGGGTAGTTCTACCACCAGGGCCGAGCTTTGAGATGGGTTTCATTTCTAGATTTTCCAACATCCTGGAATGCATCAACTTGTACTTTAAATCCCAATCAGTAGAATAAGGTTAAAGGTCTTAGATGAAGTTATCTATGTTTTCTTCTTAAAGTAGTCTGCTGTTTGAGGCAGGTATAATTTCCTGCTGGATCATGCTAGCAAAAGGGTTAACAATAATGATCGGATCTTCTGGGTAACTGAGCAGCACAAATAATAATAATACTGATCGCAAATCATTCCAGTGAAGAGCTAATGAGTATCTGCTTGCATAGAGACTCTGAGGAACATTTTTTGCTTCTTTTTCATTGCCAGCAATTTATTGTGTAATATCTCTGCTAATGCGTTGTACTTCACTGACATAGCTGAAGCAGAATATTAGAGCAATATACTCTCTTTTGATAATTTTCATCTGCAAATTGATGGCCCTTCTTTCTCCTGAAAGAGAAGAATGCCTGTTTTCTCCTGCCATTTGAGTTGGCTGCTAATTAGTCTTCTGACCTGTGTCACTGGGACATCATCAGGCATTTGGCCTGAAGTCTTGGCAATCTCTTCAGCTGGTAGGTAAGAAAGTAAAAACAGTTCTGTTTCTCTATTGTCTTCAATATTGAAAAATCTCTATATTTGCAATATTTGTAAGTTAGCTGCTCAATATTCACACATCTGTTGTCTCTTTGCTACCTTAGCTCTTAGCACAATGCTAACCAGTGAAACTGAGTTTATTTTGTTTGTTTTTGAAGAACGGAATATGGTACTTACAGATGTTGTGCAGCATGCCGTCTGCACAAATAAACTCAGTCTAACCCCCCTGGAGTGTTCAAAACGACTAAGAATGGTCACAGCACAAAGTACATTTGTACTGAAAGAGGTGCTGTGTTAAATGCTCTAGGAAAAAATCCTGATGAACTTGCACAAATCATTGTCAAACTACACAAAGCGCTACTAAGAATTTGTCAGAAAAGAAATTGGGGAAAAAGACTTCTGCTTTGCCTTCATCTAAGTGTTCCTGTTGCACATCTGAAGGGTGCAAATCTTGCGGGAGTTGTGAGGGGGAGAGGTCGAGCTTGGGGCTTGGGTGGGGTTTTTTGAGCTTTGTACTTATCCTAAAGGATGGCTTACATCTGGTTGTCAGCTCTTACTTTCTCATGTGCTATTTCCAGAATTTTGAAGGCTTTAAAAAATTTATTTTGAGACAGAGTTGCAGCTGTGGAAATCCATCGACACAATATACTTGGCTTTCTATGTGTAGTCTCCTCACCTCTCACACCTTCTGTAGAATTGCAAAGGTTGAAGCCCTTACCCAGGACAAGACTCGTACCAGTTGAAGCAGGGGTGAAACTAGGCCGTCAGAGACTTCACTTGTACTGGAAAACTCATGAGCTGGGAAAAAAAAAATATCTTGGCTTTCAGATTTAAGGATTCTTTGACACAACTGGTAGTAATAAAAGCCAAACAAAACACCATTTTGCATGTGAACTGAGCAAATCTGATGTGAAAGGTACTGACTCACAGCATACCCAGAAGCCTGAAATCACTGTGGTGTAGCATGGACATAGAGCCTGTCTGAGGGAAGCTATTTGCAATCCCCAAGTCTTGCATTGAATTTCTTACGTACTATTGTTAAGAAAACTGGAAATGAGTCTATATGAAAAACAGAAAATGCCTGCCTGCCAGTGGAGATGAGTTGAGGTGGATCTGCCTGATCATATTAATACTTCAGAAATATATGTGTATACCTATTCATCTGCCTGGTTTTTAATGCACTTGTAATGCCCACTACAGATGGTATTGTGTTCCTGTGGACAACTTGATGGTTCTGTCAAAATTTTTGACAGAAGCCAGCCCGAAGGTTGTCTAGCCAACCACTCAGCCCACATGCTGAGAGTTCAGTTCACCAAATGGATCCCTGTGCTGTCTGGGATTTTTTAATTTCCCAGCAAAACATTTGAAAAAAATACATTTAAACCTTCCTGTCAACTGCATTAGGTAGCCAAAGGATCGCTCTGATAAAGTAAGGCTCTGGTAAGAACACAGCTCATTCTGGTTTACGGAGGGCTGTCCTGATAAATAGAAAAGGATGCACTGCATAAGTGGCTGTGAGTTATCTATTTTACTTCCTCAGCTACCTTCCAGGTAATTATTTTATGTAACCACACAGTTTCAGTAAGTCTGAGGCTATAAGGAGCTAGAGGTCTTCATTACAGATCCTCTGTGGAAGGTCTACTAGCTATACAGATTTTTTTTTCTTTATTTTTGAGGGAAAAATAGATAAACTGTATTTCCCATTTTATTCAAAGGAGCATTTCTATAGGGAAGAGGTTAAAACAGACTAAGGCATCTTAGGGTATTTAAAAACTGTCATTTATTAGAGCATAAAAGCACACTTTTATTGGCTTTTTACAGAATTTACAGTTACAGTTAAGAACATTACCTTACAGTATATTTCAAAGAATTCTATTATCTGCACCACAGTACCTTAGCTGGTAAAAAGTTTTCTTGATGTATGTATATTACTTTATTGACTTGCACTTTACTCCATGATAGATTTATTCCTTTATGTGACACCGAAAGTAATAAATATAGGACTTCAAATGAAAAACATTTTTATTGGCACAGTGGAGAGAGAGAGAAAAACAGCATATAAAATCCTGGCACAAGCAGTCTACACTTGTGAAATGAGGCCAAATGAGTGAGGAAAAACAGTCAGAATTGAGCTTCAGCATGCTGTTTATTTTCTAGTAGTTTTTTTTTAAAAAGAAAGACGGAAGGCTTGGTTGTTAAATTTTCCCTGAAGTGCAAGCAGTGGTATATTTTGTAGCATTATGGAAAATGGAAGGGTTTTCCTGGTTCCAAAAATATCCCACTGCATTATTTCCCACAGTTCAATATTGCTGTGTTTGCTGCTCAGAAGAATACTATAGATGTACAATTCATCATAAGAGTTCATTATGCTGTGTGGGAGGGTTGAAATACTATGCCATAGCAGTGGTTTTTTAGTGATAACTTTCACACAGCATATACCTTGAATGTTTTGCAGTTAGATTTGTTCAGGCAACTAACACAGAAACAGAGGTCGGGTCTTCCTTATATGCATAATGAGAAGCTCTAGGGTGGTTTTGTACTGAGGAGGTGCCAGTTCTTTCCTCATCCCATGAGAAATGCTCCAGCACTCGCAAAGCAGAGAAACTATTCATTAATAGCTGATAAAAGGTGATAGCCGCTTGTAAAATCTTATTTCTGATGCTGGGAACCCCAAGATGATATGGTATCAGATGGACCTGTTGTCAAGGCACAGCACACCGTGCAGATCCTATCCATGGTGATGTT
Organism: Hypotaenidia okinawae; assembly: GCA_027925045.1. Lineage (NCBI taxonomy): Eukaryota > Metazoa > Chordata > Aves > Gruiformes > Rallidae > Hypotaenidia > Hypotaenidia okinawae. The sequence goes on along the minus strand of BSDF01000001.1, from coordinate 109,306,494 downwards.
CACCAGCTCTAACATTACTGGTATTCTTATACAGTCTCAGTCAAAATGCAGATTTCTCAATCCCTATCATTCTGTGATTCTGTGCCTGCAATATGAACCTAGCTTTGAAGAGTGCCTTGGACAATGCACTCAAAAATTCTTAGCTTATTAGAAAAAGCTGCAGTCCCTGAATGAATGGATATAATATTTCAACTGAACACTGTACATATACTCAAGATTGATACGCTTTGACTACATGTACATCTACTAACTGTACATTGATTATATATAGATATTGACTAAATACAAACCACGTGACATCCATGATGTAGACACATACACCTACATTAACCATTATGTGGATCACAGACTCCTTGCACAATATTCTTCCAGGATAACAACTGCAAGGGCACTTTGATTTTTCTTGTCAAGATCTGAAATAAAGGCTAGCTACTGTGTACAGACGGGAACATCAACAGGTTTTGAGGAACTAGAACTTCCAGTTAAAGTTAATATGAGCTAAAAATAAAGTTTTACATTTCAAGCTATTAGTGGTTTAATATAATGAACATCTAATCAGGTTTTACCTGGGCATATATATATTAATGACATGTATATTATTCAGTAAATCCACAAAAGTGTCTTGAATTTCCTGATTGCTGTCTCCATACTTTACACACTGTCCTTCTGGCAGGACTTGTGACCCCATGGGGGACCCTCACTGGAGCAGTTAATGAAGGACTGCAGCCCATGGGAAAGACTCACACTGGAGAAGTTCATGGAGGACTGTCTTCTGTGGGAGGGACCACAGGCTGGAGCAGGCAGAAAACCGTGAGGAGTCCTCCCCCTGAGAAGGAAGGAGCAGCAGAGAAAACCTGTGATGAACTGCCAACAACCCCCATCCCCCATCCACCTGTGCCTCTGGAGGGGAGTAGGTAGAGAAATCAGGTGTGAAGTTAAGCTCCAGGAAGAAGGGAAGGGAGAGGTGGGAGAAAGGTATTTTTAGATTTGTCTTTATTTCTCCTTACCCTGCTCTGATCTGATTGGTAATAAATTATTTTCACCAAGTCTGTTTGACTTTAAAAAGGGTAGATGAGGTACTTAGGGATATGGTTTAGCTTAGGATGGGATTGGTTGGACTTGATGATCTTCGAAGGTCTTTTCCAACCTTGTAATTCTGTGATCTGTGGTGGGAAGTGGTGAGTGATCTCTCCCTGTCCTTATCTTGACCCACGAGCCTTTTGATATACTGCCTCTTCCCTACCCAGCTGAGGAGGGCAGTGATAGAACTGCTTTGGTGGGCATATGGTATCCAATCAGGGTCAACCCACCATAGAACCAGTCAATAAAGGTTTAAGATGGACAAACAGCTATTGGTAGACCAATATATCTTGACCAAAATGGATAGACAGATCACTTATAGAGAACAATTGTGGCTCAACATTCCTTGTAAGTATATCTAAAAGTTATATCCTTTCCTTAAGGAGATCAAACCAGATCAATTTAGTAACAACACATAAATCTCTCATCTTTTTTAATATTTACTAGCAAAGGCAGTAATTCATGCAGTACTTTGTTATTCTGACCTTAAGGCTGTGAAAGTTTTTTGTAACTGAGACTCCTCTCACCACCCAAAAGGGCGCCTTTTTGGGTCATCTGAAATACAAGTGTTTGCAGAGATTTTTCTTTGCAGTCTTTGTAAAAGTTTGATTACCTAAATTGATCTGTGCCATATGTCAAATTTTGCTTCTCCATGGTTAATTAGACTATGCCACATTTCCTTCTCTAGTTAGGTGGTTTCTACCTTTCAAATCAGAGTGTTTTAAAGCTAATTTAAGTATCTCTGCTAGCATAAAACCCATGCTTTGCACACATAACAGGCATAACAGAATTCAAGAATCTGGATGAAATAACCAGTAGAAATTCCTCCTACCTGTTCCAGCAACCAACCAAGTATATTTATTTTACTGCTTGATCAATTATTTTAGTATTTTAATGGTTTTCAAAATCACAAAGAACCAGGAGCATTGAACTGGGAACACCACTGTAGATCAGTCATGATCTGGCAATGATCTCCTGTAACTCTTCCCATAGCCTTGTAAATTCGCCTGATTTGCTCGTTCCCATTATGTATTTGCAGTGATACAACTAATCCTGTCTAATTTTTTTATACCAAAAGTGGTGATGACAATTGCTTTTCCTATTTATGGATGATACTCATTTAAGGAGCTTATTGGAGCAGCAGAGTGCAATCTCATTGGTTCATTGGTTTCATTAGATTTTAATCCATAATCAGCATAAATAGTGACAATAGGAGTTTTTTATATTCTGAATCAGATATGACATATTTCTGTGGGAACATTGAATTGTGCTGTTTAGCTATTTCTTACTAAAATCGCTTAGATTTGAGATCTTGGGTCGTTTTATGGCTGAGATAAAAAAGCAGATACCTGGGCACTTAGAAGCATTCTTTCCTCCTTGAATCTTACATAAACTCTCTGTCTAGCGTAAATCATTTGTGATGCACCAGTCAGGTTCAGTGGAAGGGTATGGTGCATTGTGATTGATGCAATGTATCTTCCTATCAGTAGTTCTCCATTAGAAGATCCTGGCTCATGGGATAATGAATAGGTTATGCAGGTGAATGGCTTTATGCATGAGGTTAAGGAGAAGACATTTTGGTGAGTGTGTGTTTGTTTTGTTGGGGTTTTTCTATGAAATTGTTTTTAGTACTTATTACAGCCCTAAGTAAATAACTTTTTCAGAGTCCAGACAGATGGGAATACATTGATGAGGGAGCCTTTTGCCTTTTGGCACTTCTGAACACATCTGTATTTCCATCATTCTTCATGGACTTTCCTCCCACTCATATGTCATTAGTTGTGGTCTATCCAAACATAAATTCACAAGTCTGATGGACATATAATGCTGACTTCTATATATAGATATGTGAATAGAACATGCCTTTGCTGGAGAGTCATAGCCGTAGTCAGCAGTTAACATATCTGCAGTGAGGAAGGCAGGAAGTTATGTTTATTGAATTGGAATTAAGCTCTGCAGGTGCCAACCCATAGAAGTTCACTGAAACTTCATGGCCAGCAGCCATGGAAATTGAATATCTGCTGAATAGGGTGTTAAATTAGCAGGGTTGCTGAAGCAGGCTTGCTGATACAACGTTGTCATATTTTAGTCTGTCAGAACTGTTTTCTGCATGTTTCTGACAAAAAAGATGAGTTTCACATGACAGATCTCGTTTGAAGAGATGCAGGGTGATTAAGCTGTTAATACAGTTTTTTTATTATTCCTTTAGAAGTATTCAGAGAGTATTTCTTTAAATACAGCTCAACATTGTGTGGCAAAGGTTGAGACACCTGTGCAGCAGTGAATGAAGGCTATCTAAATATGAATGACTAATTATCAGGGAACGGGAAAACACTAGTTTTCTTTCATAACTGAGATGGTTTCGTCCTATTCAGAATAATCTGTTGGGAAAATAATTAGCATAAAGAAGATGTAGTTTTGATAAGTAACTTTGATGTTCATAATTATAGTAATTTTTGTATAATTTCTTTCATTTATGCTCATGTTTTATTTCAGTTTTCTCTTTCAGTCATAAAAGCTGATATTAAATTTTAGATTAAACCTATCTTGCTGTAGACAGCCTCCTTAGGAAAAACTGTTATCTTTGTATGGTAACAGTGGACTTAGCACAAATTTGCTGTTAGTACTTCTTTCCATGTCTCTGAATTTGTCTTCCCTACCGTAATATATCACACATTAATATGTCAGGAAGGGTCTTGAAATATCAAATTTAACATAGCATAAAAAGAAACTTTTTTCACTTTCTTTGTGTAATGTTCAATATTTTTAATTTTATTCCAGAAAAGAATGCATCATCCGAAGTGTTGAGCAAAGAGTGGAAATTTTTGGATTGCTGTGCCATCCTAACAGCAAAGGAGAATCTTCCTTCAGACTGAAGGAGCAGTGCCTGTTAGAGGGTTCTCCAGGTTGCCAGCATGTACCGTGCCTGTTCTTGTACTTAATGGTATAAACAGGTTCTTATTCTGTATCTCAGTCGGCTGAGAAATCTAATTTCTTACAAAAAATTTCTTTACAAAAATGAAAAAAGTTAGTTTAGACATTAGTAATGCTTTTCAGATCTATTTAGATATTACTTTATTGAATAATTGCCACATCCCTCCTCTCATTAGCTGTCTAAGGAATTAACTACTAGGTTCTCCTAGTAGCTAATTTGGTGTTAAATTGCTCATATTGCTCCTCCTATTAGGGAACAGTATTGACAGGGAGGCTTTATTTCTCTTCTTTTGCATTTATTCTATCATTTGTGTGCACATGTTTTTTAGTAGGAATGCTTGGAATTCAGGGTGATTACACTCTGAAACCCTGCTTAAAAACATAAATTGTCGTGAAGTACATTCTACCACTTTTTTTCCCCCACAAATTCTGTTATGTATAAAAGGTTAACAGTGTTCCCATAGCTCGTGTAGTTGAACTATAGTCCTGGCTGCTCACAGCTCAGGGATTCTGGACACAACTTTTCATATGAGTAACCATGTGTTATGGTTTGACCCTGGCTGGAGGCCAGATGCCCAAGAAAGCCACTCTATCACTCCCCTTTTCATCTGGACAGGGGAGAAAATATGTATTGAGAGGCTCAGGAGTCGAGATAAGGACAGGGAGAGATCATTCTGCAATCAGCGTCACGGGCACAACAGACTCAACACAGAAGAAAGGAAAGAAAACTCTCTAATTTAAGACACTGCACTGCACACCCAGTGACACCAGAGTCAGGTAATGAGAAGTGTGACCAGATCTTAAAGCACCTTCCCCAACCCATCCCTTCTTAGCAGACCTAACTTTAGTCACTATTTCTCTCCCTTCTTCCCCCGCATTGTGGCATGGGCAGAGAATGGGGGAATGGGGGTTTTGGTCAGTTCCTCATGATTTGTTTTCCTTAGCTGGGCAGGGGGGCATTCCTCACACCCTCCCCCTGCTCCAGTGTGGGGTCCCACCCACAGCAGACAGTCCTCCACAAACATCTCTAACCTGAGTCCTTTTACCCACGGGGCTTCAGCTCTTCACCAGCTGCCCAGCGTGGGTCACTGCTATGGGGTGCAGCTATAAATTATAGAAAGTCTTTCATTCTCTCAGGCCCAGACAGCTCCAGCCTGGTCCTTCACGGGGTCACAAGCCTCCCCCAACCCCCCTCCCCAAGCAAACCTGCTCCAGCGTGGATCGATCTCTCGCTCATTTCTATGTCTCTGTCTCTCTCCATGGGCTGCAAGTGCTGGCAGAGGCTTGTTCCAACACAAGTCTGTACATCTCCACCTGCTCCAGCGTGGGGCCTCTCCACAGACTGCAGGTGGGGACACCTACTTCACCATGAGTTTCTCCACAGGCTGCAGGGGAATCTATATGGCACCTGGGGCACCTCCTCCGCCCTTCTTCACTGGCTGTGGTGCCTACACGGCTCCTTACCTCTTCTCGCTCCCTTCTCTGGTGGCAAAAAGCCACTGCTTGTATCTTTTTTCCCTCCTATGTACAATTCCCAGAAGGGCTGTGACCATCACTGATGGGCTCAGCCTTGGTCAGCGTTGGGTCCTGCCTTGAGCGCAGCTGGTGTTTGCACTGTGGGTCCTGTAGAGAGTATCTGGCTGCTGCTTGCAGAAGCCACCCCTGCATCCCTCCTTCTCCAACAGAACCCTGCCACGCAAAACTACAACACCAGGCTACAAGAAAAAGAGACACAAATTCAAGGGCATTGAAAGAGAAATTGCCCCCCCCCCATTGAAATCCAGGGATATCTCTGTTCAATAGAATTATTGTCTTGCAAGAGAGAAAGAGTTCTGGTCTGCAGCTGTGCAACTCAGCTACAAACTGTTGAGCAAGACAGGGAACTCATGACAGATCCCTAGTGTAAACAGGCTATATATTAGGCATGCAAGCAGGGACAGACTACAAAGGAGGAATTTAGAAAAGCTTTGCTGACATGAGGGATTGTGCCAGGAAAGCCAAAGTTCAGCTAGAGTCAAGACCTATGAGGGACATGGAGGGCAACATGAAGTGTTTCTACCACTACATTACAGTGTCTCTCAAACCTGTGCACTTAATGAGGGGGTTCCAGGAGAAGAGCTACCAACACAGTGGGAAGATTGAGACAGGGACAACTTGACCAGTGTAAGTCCACAGTATCATCTAAAGGTTTTGATAGAACTGGTTGATGTCTTGCAAAGTCATTATCATTTTTGAAAGGGCATGGAAATCACAGGGCCATCTCTGATGAATGGAGAAATGTACATGTCACATTAATTTAAAAAATGGCCTAGTAATCAACCCAGGGAACTGCACTGATCAGCTGCAATTTAGTCCCATGGAATAATCTATTTTGGAACAGATTTTTGGGTGTATAAAGCAGAAGGTGGGGATGAGGAACATTCATCACAGATTTACCAAGGGTAAGTCATGCCTAAACAGTTTGATTATCTCTAAAATTAAATCTCTAGATCTGTGGATTAGAAAAGAGTAATAGATGTCACTTACCTGGACCTTATGAAAGCTTTTGACACTGTGCTCCAGAGTATTTTTGTCTTCAAATGACCATGTTGTGGTCCAGATAGTCAGACAAAGCTGACTGGGTGGTTAGGCTCTAACTAATGTAACAAGTCCTACTCTAACTGTAGGCCAGTTACAATGGAATACCAATGGGGGTTATCATGGGATCTGCCCTGTTTAACATATTTGTCGATGACCTGGAGTGTGTGATGGAGCTCAAGTTTGCAGCTGCCATCAAATTAGGATTGAGCATTCAATACTCTCGAGGGCAGAACTGTCATCTAGAGACACCTAGACAGGCCTGAGGAATGGTTCAAAAGAAACCTTATGAAAATCATCAAGGACAGATGAGAAGTCCTGCCCCCCTGGAAGGAAAGACTGCTGACAGCAGTATAGGCTGGAGACCACCAGGTTGGGGAGCAGCTCTGCTGGAAATTCCCTGGGGCTCTGGCCAGCAACAAGCTGAGCATGACCCAGCAGCCTGCTCTGGCAGCAGAGATGTCCAGCAGCATCCTGGACTGCATGAACACAGCTGATAGATTGAAGGAAAGGATTAACCAACTCTGCTTGCACTTGACAGATCAAAACTAGACTGCATCTAGGTTTTTGGTCTACCAATACAAGAAAGATCCCAATAAACTGGAGAAAGTTCTGAAGAGCCACCAGGATGGTCAAGGGCTGGAGTACTTGCCCTGTGAGGAGACACTGATGAGCCAGTGCTTCTTCAGCCTTTAAAAGTGAACAGACAGCAGTGGGGGGTGGAAATAACAGCTGCCTACCCATACCTACAGAGACGTCACTGATAAGGCATATACAGGATTTTTACAGCAGTGCGTGGCAGGAGAATGAGAGGCAATGGACATGGGTTGAAACAGTAGAGGTTCATACTGGGTACAAGGAGAAACTTCTTCCATGTGAGGACAGGTAAGCAGTGGAGCAGCTTACTTAGACAGACTTCACAGACTCCATCCTTGTAGTTTTCAAGACCAACCTGGATAAAGCCTTGAGCAGACTGAATGACCTTGATGCTGACCCTGCTTTGAGCTGGAGGTTGGATGACAGATCTCCTGAGGTCCTTTCAAAACTGAATTATCCTGTGATTTAAGGATGGGTTTTGAGATGCTCAGTTACAGGAAATCATTGGCAGAATGGTCTGTTAATAGGTGAATTCCATTAAATACTGAATTTCTGTGATCTTGATACAGTTTTATTAATCGCAAATTACATATCTCCCTAGAATATAGGAGAAATAACATAAGGATAGAAAGATGTGGCAAATACACTCTGATGCATTCTCAAGAAATTGATTCAATTCCAGTTCTTTTCTCTGATTACTTAGTGTTTTGAACATCACAGATTAGGGGGGGGGGTGTGGCTGGCGAAGTGTCTGTTTGGGTCTTTGAAGCCAGATGTGTTAATCCTGTGTCATTTGCTTTCCAGAAAAACACATATTTTCTTATTTTCTGTCTCTTACGCATCAGACTAGATCTGCCATTCATCATCATCAGAAGCCTATGGTAAAAAATAATTTCATGATAATAATGTTAATAATCAAAATAAGTTCTTTATTTTTTATTTATTTTTATTCCACTTATGTCCAGTTGCTACTAGAAATAGTATGCAGTGCCTTCTTAGAGACTTGATGCTACCCACTAGTTCTTTCCTATTTGCAACTGGGCTCTCAGCAAATTTTCTGGTCCTTTAAGATAGGGATATTCTTCCATTTCTATAAAAAATGCAGGTTTAATTTTTGCTTGAGGTGTACTTGCTCAGAATAATTTTCTTGAGCATTCAATTCCAGTTTAGTATTTTTGATGTGTTTGAGACCTCTGTACAGGAATGCTTTGATAGTACAGCTGTTTCTTAGTAGTTCCAGATTCTCTGCCCTGAGAATAAAGTAAAAAGTCTGGAGAACATCATCAGGGAAGTCACTTTTATTTCAGGTTTTGTTTAGTAAGAAGTAATGGGAGGGGACCCCATTTGTTTTCCTGTGGTGAAGAATCATTTCCCACTTCTATTTGTTTTTGTGATAGGATGAAATAGCAAGCCAAAGCAGACCTTGAACAATTGGATTTGACAATTCAATATTTTTTTGTTAAGAAAATTAATAAGAACTCATTAAGCACTGGTCTGTGATTCCAGCTGATGAAGTTATTGACACCAGTGCAAAAGACATGCCATGGAAAGAGTGAAGATTAAAAATTCTGCTGTTTTTCATCAGTTGTGATGAAAAACATGAATGGATGATAAATTGACTTGTGCATAAAATAAACACATATTTAAAACATCCGGTTAGTGAGTCTGACAATATTAAAGAAATAAAGATGAAACAAAATGTTTTAAATGTTGGCTAAATTATAGCAGTAAGACAATTAGAAACTGATGTGGCAGGTAGATTTAAGCCTTCATTAAAAGCTGCTTCACCATAGTGATGAGGAGACGTTTGATAACTATTCTTAAATGAGCCATAATCCATTGCCTTCACTGTCTGCTCATACTGAACCAACATCAATAATTGCTGCACTTCTGAGACTGGTCTTCAGGCACATAATGCTGTGGAAATCCTACAGGCAGAAGAGGGACCTGTCCCCTCTGTTCATTTTCATTTCTCAGGGTCTTCTCTCTTAGTGTCAATCTTAGAATCATGCAATCATGGAACCATTTAAGTTGAAAAAGACCTTTAAAGATCATCAAGGCAAACCATTAACCCAGCACTGTCAAATCCACCATGAAACCGTGTGCCACATTCACACACCTTTTAAATGCCTCCAGGGGTAGTCACTCAGCCACTTCCCTGGGCAGCCTGTTCCATTGTTTGACAACCATTTTGGTGAAAACATTTTTTCTAATGTACAATCTAAACCTCCCCTGGCAGAACTTGAGGCTGTTGCACTTCTTTCTTCTCTATACTTTCTATTTCTTCCCTTGTGTCATCTTTATATCCATGTGTCCATCTTTCTTTTCTCCCTCACTCTTTATACAAATCTCCAACTCATATAAGACACTTGCACAAAGACTACTTTACCACCTGATTTCTCCTTTCTCCTGATTTTATTTTAACATTTCTCCATGAAACCTACCTGTTTCATTCAGTTTCTTCTTATTTGCATTCTGCTGTGATGCCTGTTTCCTCCCTAACATCTCGACATCTAATACAAAAGTATTATAGCCCATTAGCCTACACTGGTCAATTTTAACAGTAATTGATTTTTGGAAATGTTTGTTATACATGTCTTTTTAATCACATTGTGTGAGTAAAGTAGTATCACTTAAATTATTTGAGACCTCAAGGTGCTCATGGTCTTCTCTCTGATAGGAAAAATAAAGAACTAAAAAGGCAGTATAATGTAGCCAGTCACTATAATGCTTATTAGTCTGGTGTTCTTTGGCTGTAATTTTGGATCTTTCTGTACATTGTTTTTGCTATGTAAAACCCGAAAGACTACAAAGATCAAATGTTTTAGGACCATGTTGGGAAAAAACCAACATACAAGTTGCATTATATTTTAAAAAAAATAAAAATGTAGCAAAGTAGACAGAGACTGCAATATTTCAGGTCTAAATTTATCCTTCAGGTATTATTTGCTGGTACAAAACTCTAGCACATGGTTCTGGTACAGAGAAAGATCTTTCTGGAATAAGGAGCATGAGATTGAAACAAATGTCCAGTGCAGACAAATACATCTGTAGACAGGAAACACAGTGTCCTTGATGAGGAGGTGCACAGAGAACTACCAGTCAAGAGTATTCAGCGATTACCCATGATGAATTTGTTACATATTAAACCTTTGCACAACATAACCAATGCTTTAGTTTTACAACAAGCCATTATTTATTCCAATAACAAAAGATGAGAGATTCTTCTGCCATGGGTATAGATGAAGATAATTTGTCATGCTAAAACATCATTGATATTGCATCCTTAATATATGTGCTCTGAAAAAAACCCTTTGTTTTAACTATCATAAAACTGTATTTGGATCATTATGATAAAACTGAGAGAACTCTTCCCTTAAAAGCAGCAATATTTTTCAGTCTAACCAGCTGCCAAAAAGTCCCCCCATTTCAATGTGTTTATGTGAGAATACCATGGTAGCCGGCATGCTGTATTTTGTTGGTCGGTTGTGTTGGTGGATGTCAGCTTTCTTAGTGAGTTTCCTCTTTCTGAAAGAACTTTAGAATGCCTATATTTGAAACATAATCTAAGTCAATCAGTTTCCTGTTATTCTGTACATGTACTCTATTTGTCTCACTTGAGAGAGTTAGATACCATATTCATGATGCACCGTGAGTCTAATCATATTGCTCTAACCTGAACAATCCACAAATGGCATCAACCAGTCAAAACTGGTGGTGTGAACCCCAAACTTATATTATATACTTTGGCTCAGAAAATTAATCGAGACACTATTGCAGTGACTTGTCCTTAAACAGAAGCAACAAAGGCACTCAGAGATGCATTTCATATTGGAATTTGACTCTACAGTGAATCATACCTATCATTCAGAGTAATTCTGAATACCATGTTGTCAGACTAAGCGATCACTTCAGAATCCATGATTTATTGTTCATCTGTCTTCCCTGATACAAAACAGGGACTCTATTGATTTTTTTGAAACCAATTTTTATTGTGGTGTGAGGCATCACAATTGCTATTAACTATAATATTGTATGGGCAGTGAAATAGTCAGTGCTATTAGTTAATGTGCAAGCAAATATCGACCAGTAATTTTCAACAATAAATGTAATACTACGAGACATGAGTGTTTGTTCAGCATTTCATTTTGACAGCCCAACAACTGAAGAAAATCTCAGAGTCAGAATCTAGGTACCATTAAAACTTATGCAGTGATTTCTACCCATCTAGGTTTGGCAAAACTGGCTGTGAGCCAGAGGTCTAATGACTTTAGCTTTAGAAGAAAATCAATGGTATGCAAATAATTATTGAATTGTCATAGGCTAAGTAAAGCAGCTCAAAGATTTAAACAAAAGGAAGAGTTTTAATTCAATGAACAGAGACCTGCTGCTATTTCCCTTGAAATGTAGGCAGTGTTTGTGTCAGTGGTCCTTTTGTTTTGTTAGGAAAAAAATACTGGGAAGCTGAATGGCAAGCATATTTAAGACAAAGTATATAGCTACCTGTTTTACCAGGGACCACATACATTTTCTCATAGGAACAGAAATTTTTCACTTTTTGCATGTGAGAGCATTTCTGGAATAATCCTTCTGCCATGCTTCAGTGCAGCAACAGGCGCTGCAGCATGGAGCCTTCTCCCAGTACCCACTGGTTTCAGTGCTGCTACGTGCTCTTGCCTGGGGAAGACAGTCCCTCCCAGGCCGCACTCCTGCTTGAAGTCAGCACTGAAAGGAGAATGGAGTTTGTAACCCTGTAAATAGGATTTTGCCATTCCTGTGAGAAGGCCACAGGGCTTTGGCTGAGCCAGCTTTAAGAGATGCCTCATGGCCTGGGTATGGGAATGGCTTGCTCTGCTGAAACAAGGCCTAAACTTAAAAAGCTGAAAGGAAATTCATATTTGTCAGCCCAAATAATTGTATGGCAGGGTGAATCTTTAATACCAGAGGTATTGCATATTTGGTGGTCTCCTTTCAGGCATAAGTAGTGTCCTTGTCAATATCTGAGTATCTGCATTAGTTAATGTTGCAGGAGACCTGCAGAGATGTGAGAAATATTTGCTACTTATTTTGTGTAACAGAGGATGTGGTGAAATGAAGCAGAAGAGTTGCTGACCTCTTTATTGAAAACCAAATGATTTTTCCACTAACATTAGCCTATACCACTAAAAGATGAAAGATTTATTATCAAATTACTAGGAAACACAAAGCATTCAATTAAGATTTGAATCTGTGGTTGCATGTTTTTAATTCTTCATCACAGGCAGGTCTTTCATGAATCACTCATCGCTTATGAAATACATTATGAGAATATGCATAATGTTTATTTTCTCAGAGAAGGAATTAGAAGGAAGTCAATTATTTCAACAGACTCTGTTGAAAAAAAAATTATTCCCTATCAGTTTTAAAAAAAGAAAAAATTATTCCCTATCAGTTTTGTCAGTTTTTCTCAGTGTGAAATTAAGTACAGAATAGTCATGATCAGTGTAGCTTCCCTTCGGTTTTGTTTTTAAATTATCAATGTTACATTGAAAGCTAGTAAGCATGGTTAAACCTGCCACTGCTGGATGCAGGCGTTGGGCTGTGCAGGGTCCTGGGGGTGTCTAGGCTGCCATTGGCCTAAGCGAGGCTGAGCTGGGTTCCCAGGTGCCCCGTGGCCAAGTGCCCATTGCCCAGCCTGCCTGAGCTCCAGCTCTGTGAGTGCTGCTGGGGAGGGGGCTGGCAGCTCCAGGCAGTCCCCAACTGATAAATGGGCCCTGGGAGATACTGGAGGGCTACGTTCACCTCTTCCCTGGGAGCAGGGAGGAAATGTATAATGAAGTAGAATGGGGTGTGAGATTGAGGACACAGACAAGGGGTAAATACTGGGAAGGTGATTTTGAACATGTCATGACTTTGACTGTACTGTTAATGAGGCCTTTTTGCATTGGATAATTTGGCATGTTCGACTATGAAAATACTAATTGTAGAAGTAAAAAATGTCATGCTCCCTTTACCCATAACAGTATTTTGAGTGTAAGAGTATTTACCACAGACATTACACCTAATTATCTTTATGCTGATTAGTATAACTAATCATTAATTTGTTTTAAAAAATGCACCTGTATTTTAGAAAGTGCCTGTCTGTCCTCTTGTTTCCTTCAAACTGCAGCAAGGCACATTTCTCTTCAGCATCATCACAAATACCTGACTTTCTCACTGACAGGGATTTAACAGTGGATCATTTAAAAGTGGCTCCCCACTCACCTGTGACAGAGTGAGGAATTAAACCTTGGTACTGTAAGGCTCAAGGTTTGGGTCCCTTTGTCACTTACAGCAAAGTTCATCCATAACATTAAACATTCCTAACAATATTAGTGCCCATAACACTAGCTAGAAGTTATGGGGGTAAAGAAACAGAGCCAGCTACAGATCTCGACAGGATGTTGGTCTCAGATTGCTGGTTTCTCAGGAGGAGCTCATGGTCTGGAATTGTATCTGGTCGTTCACAAATGTAAGATCAGTCTTTGGGACCTCAGATGTGAGATGGTTCATGTCTGAAGAATCATCTGCCTCAGGGCAAGAGGGGTTTGGTGCACTGAACAGTGGTAATTTTTCTAGCACTATGGAGCTGAAAAAAGCCTAGCATGCACAGAAGCATTGGAAAACACATCCTCACCCTGACAAGATCTGTGGTGGTTATACATGACTTCACAGGTGACACGATCAGGCTTTATAGCTCCCACCACCTCCCTTCATCTGTTCTTTCACAAGATTGCTTTCCCCATGGCAGAGAGAGAACCGTGTGCTTTCCTTTTCTTCCCCCTGGGAGTGAGCAGCGCCCTGGCAGGGAAGTGAGCAGATTCCACAGGAATTGCCATTTCTTTAGCACTACCAGACAAGACTCTAGAGAGACATCAGTAAGATAAAGGATATCAAAGATGATTTTTTGTCAAGTCCCACAAGCAGAAGTGCAGATGGTACACTACTAGAAATTATTTCTTAATAGAATATTCCTTCTCTTTCAGTTTGAAAGCTTTTAAGTGTAACAGATGGCAGTACTACCAACATAATGTAAGATAAGGGACATTGGCTCATACTGGAACACCACTGACCTGATTGATAATATTTATGCACTCAGAGACTTTTTTTTTCTCTCTAAAATAACTTGATTCCCTTAATTAGGCAAGAGTTACTTCCAAAGAGTCACTGTTGGAGTCTGGAAGTCATCTGGAAACTATTCAAACATCACAAAGGTCAAATTAAATGACTGGTCTGATTTCCAGTGTGTGAGATATTTCAAACCATAAGATCGCTTCACAGCTGAAGCAATTCTGAACCTTTGCTCACAGAAGGCGTGGATGTTTCAGCAAGAGTTAGTAGGGCAGTTTTCTAAAATCAGGTGAAAGCAAGCTGACAGGGTTAGAAGAATCCTATCAGTGTGGACATTGATTCACTTATTTTGTCTGTCTTTGTCTCAATACTTACCAGTTATTCACATTTTGGAGGATTTCAGTTTTCTGCAAGCCAACATTTTTTAAAAACAGAACTACTGTTGTGTATCTGAAACAGAAGAGCACATGGACTACTGCTAACTAGACATGCATCCAAGACCATTGAAAACTTTAGACTGAAAGCACAGTCCTATGTAACCCCTAGTTAATACACATTGCCAAAATTTTGCTTGGATTGTAATTGTTGAGTTTGATGTTTCTTACTAACCTATCTTATAGATAATGATTGATGGAGCACTGTAAGAACTTTAAATTTTGACAAACAAATCAAATATCTTTGCTACAGAATCCAATCTGGAATCTAAACCTATTAGCTTTTTAGGACATCTCGCCAGTAGGAAATTATTTAATCTATTTATTTTAATTCTCCTGCCTGTAGGACATCTCTCTATGTCTTGGAAATAACATTTGACAAGGACTTCAAGATTATAATGTTAGGATTATAATAATAATTAGATCCATTTGCAGCATTTCCTAGTCATATTATAATATAATAATACTGTAGTAAGAACTATTCAGTGTTTGGAAGAAAGAGCCTAATTGTCCTCTTACGATTGGTGCCAGATTCTCAGGTGGTATAAATCAACATCGCTTCCAAGGGCTAAAGATCTTGGCTTATATTTGTTATATATGCGCTTTGTTTACACCATTATTTCAGAAGCACTGTGATGGTAATTCTTTCTCTGCCAATTATTATTTTTTTCCATTTGCAAGTTCTCTTTCCTCAATCCCGTTTTCACTGAAACTAACAGGTTTCTTTCAGTTCAGCATTAGTTTAGTAATTTGATAAATGATGCTTAGTTAGTGTCAATTTTACTGACAAGAGGAGAGGCTGCCTTAATTCTACATTGTCCCAGGATAAACAGTATAGAGTAAGTAGTAATGATTTTTAATTTCGCAGAGAAATAGGTATTAGACACTATTTATAGTTCCATATATGATATGACATGATATGTGTTAAAATGTGTTTCTGTCAGAGATCTGACCAAGCAGCAGGCATTTATACATAAAATCCGTAAGCTTCCACAAGAAATAGTAATGCAAATAGCTGAACTTCCCTCTGTTTCAACTAAACTCATTGACAAACTTCTCTCCTACTAAACCTTTTCTGTTCACAACTTTTCTGTTAGCAGGCCTGTTATTAGCTGTTAGTCTCCTGTGCAAAAATCAAGTTTCTTGTCTCCCAGTTCGAACTCCTCACCAGCTTTTACTCTACTTGCAATTCCACTTCTTTATTTTGTGCTGCAGTTACACCTGTTCCCTATATTGCTTCCTTCCCAAAGATCATTTATCTCTTTTCTCATTATTTCTAAAGAGCCACCTGTTCCCTGAGGTGGCGGGGTGGCTGTTTCGCTGCAGCCCTTTGTTCTGCTCTTGTTCACTCGCTTCACGCTGTATGAACTTCACTGGCGCACTCTGGCCCCATGCCTCTGTCCCCCCAGCTCTGTGAGGCTGGTCTGCTCTTCGCTGAATCAGGCAAGTGTTTTGTCCATTATGCAATTCAACCTAACATAAGAAGCCTTAAAGACCTGCATTTTTCCACAGCTCGTGTTATGTTTACCCTAACCCCACGCGAGGTCTTTCCGGCACTGGGCTTCCAAACTTATGATCTGAGCCTACCTAACAAACAAGTAAAGATATTGACTGAAAAAAACACATGACATGACACCCACAAGTGTATATAAATACTGATAAATTGTGAAGACTGCAGAAAATACAGTTTCTTAAATGCAGGAAGTTAAGGTCTCCTTCTGCATGTTTGCCTCGGATGGGATCATTTACAAGGATTTTGTTCTAGCCAAGCTCTGAGCCTGGGAAGATGTGCCAAACCAGCATAACAGGGCAGATGGAGTGTGGGCAGGATCCTGTCTTGTATAGCGTGAACCCTGTTTGGGGAAAGGCGATTTTGACTCTGAAATGGGTTTCCACAAGAAAGGCAGGACGTTTCACCCAGGGGTTGGTGTTCTTTTCACGTACGGAAGCACTGCAGCAAACCATAGAGCACAAAGTCACTGTTGAGAGCAGATTGCCAGAGTATGTTATAAGTTAAATTGTTTTCTGGATTTGGCATAGTAACCTCTATCCTCTCCATTCTATTAGTAGTTGCCTAGTCTGGAACTGTTTAAGATGAGCAGTACTTGAAGACAGTGAGTAGATATTTGCTGCTCTGAAGGTACTGTTTCTAGAGCACTACCATAGGGAGTACCATCAGTCTCCCTCTAGATCAGGCAGAAACTAAGACGTTAAAGCTGCTAAGCCATATTCACAAGGTACTGGAGTATTCTGGATAGCTGAATGTGACAAAGTAACCGACATCTGAAACAAAAATGTAATGAACTCTAACTGCCTCCCAAAGGACTTTTAAATGTTTTTAATTGTTTAGCCAGTTTCTTTCAACTGCTGACCACTGAAACACATTGTTTGCTGTTCTCAAATAAGGAATGACCTCAGTTAATGGCAAACACTTTTCGTTAACTAAATTTTCTTAAGGTAATCAATCAGCCTACTTCTTTGACTTCTCACCCAAAAGTCAATCTCTAACACCATAAAATTATTAGAAGGGAAAAAAATGCATTATCTTGTACTGAATGCATTTATCATTTTGTGCTTCCAAAAGTTTAGTTAGTTATAGGAAGAAGTCTGTAAATTCAGCCATACTCTAGGTCAAATCTGAGATCCTCATTTTAAGTTGATGGAAAAACTGATGGATTGTTAGTCTCTTTATTTTTCTTAAGCTGTGATTTACAAAGCCCTACAAATCATGACCATTTTAGTATACACACTTGCTGTGCAGTTTTGCTACTCAGTCACTTCAGAAATTGATTGTCAAAGCTCTTCGGTGCTTGGTTTGTATGAAGTAGAAGCCAGGTCATTTTGTTAATTATTAGCAATAAGCAAGCCAAGCCAGATAGAAAGTATTGCAGACTGCTACTAATACTATTACTGTTACTACTACTACTAGTAATAATAATAATAATAATATTTATATATTTAATCGCTTCTCTGAAGAGCCTTTCTAATGAATGAATTGTAATAACCCATAATGTAAGAGCAGAACTCTTTCCTGAACATGATTTTATATCATTTAGTACCTCATAGTCCATGGGAGTGATGCTGTACAAATTGACTATTAACCTGGCTCATTTTTATACACACTCCTCTGCTTACAGCTCACTTGTAATGTCCTTAGAATTCTTCTTTCTTCTTTCCACATGGAAACTTCTGGAAATGTCATCCATTCACCTCTACAGAAACAAGAGTAAGGTAGATAGATTCACAGAACAAGATAATGATGATGATGATGATGATGATGATGATGATGATGATGATGATGTGTTTTCAGACCCTTGAGATATTTCTCATGTTGAAATACACCCACCAAAATGCCTCATGCTGAGAAATAGAAAAAGCAGGCTGTTGTCTTTGGACTGCAGACATGACTTGGGTAAGGAAACTTGGGATTATGCCCTCTGTCTCCCTTGTTTCTTTTCTGATGACTGGGTGCTGGACAGTAAAGGGCGGGCCAAAAGGGCCATTCCCAGCTGACACATAAATAGTTTCTTAAAACTGCCTGAGAGATCAATAAAGCTTCTTTAAAAATAAACACAGATTTCTATGGGTATTTCTCTCTAAGAAATTTTAGAGACATGGAAAGGAAATCTTTAGCCACCAGGGTGCCTAAAAACAAACAAAAAGTATTTGAGACTGACTAGTGACAGTATAGTTTTTAGTTTGTGGGGTTTTTTTCTCCTTTGTAAGTGAAAGGAAGGGTCAAACTGTGTGTTGGAAGACATCCAGAAGATTGACAGCTCATGCATTTTCTAGGGCAGGTATGTGATGGAGCCAGAGACCCTGGTTCCAAGTTTACTCATCCACAAAAACCTGTTTTTTCCCTCTCTGTATGTATTTATCTAGCATTCCCTTCTCATGGAAACTTGAGTAGCTAGGTCTTCCTCCACCATATGCTGTAGCTATGAAAACAGTTTTCCAGTCCTATAGAACCAGGAAGTACCTGCAGGGTCTCATGCAGTGGCTCCTGTTCTCCACTGTTCTTCAACCTGTGAATTCACTGTAAGAGAAATGTTCATAAGTGTTTGGGTCAAAAAACCTAGTCTGAGGATTTATTGTTCCATGTGGTGAACAAGATCAAGGTTCACTTTCTAGGAGTATGAAATACTTTCACTGAATAGAATTCCTATTGCTGTATTCATAAAACCTTTGACAATGGCAGATATATTAGATTTCCCCACTTCTTATATTAAATTTAAGTTTGTAATAAGGTTTTGGTCTTTTGCAGAAGACTTAGCATACTTGTTGAAGAAGAGAAATACAGGAGTGCTAAGCGACACTCATGGGGTGGCCTCTTCTTCACTTCATTTACATCCCTGGCTTGTTTCCTGCAAATCAAAACAACCAACTTGAGGGTCCAAGCCGTTCATTTCAGGCTGAGAAACTGCAAAGTGAATGAAAATGTTAACCAAAGTCTTAGGCAACTCTAGCCCAAAGAGAAGCGTTGAAGTTCCTCCTTTAAAATCTGTCTCCTTCACACAGTGTGGCTGGAACACAGCGAGGACAAGAGACAGAAAGAAACAGCTTGTGTTGGCTGTGCTTAGCTTTGGGAGAGCTTTTCCTCTGCACTGTTTTACTGCAAAGTGCTTAAAAAAAACCCCATATATATGTGTGTGTGTGTATGTGTATATATATATATGCTCATATATATGTGTGTGTATATATATGCTCATATATATATATATTACATCCTGAATAACCTGGTTAAAGCAGTGTATAGAGAGGGGAGGTTGTTTTGGGAGAGGGACAGGAGAGAGAAACAGAAGATTCACATGGAGGAACCTCAAAACTCATAACCTGAGATCGCATGAACTTGTGACAAGAAACGGTTATCAAATAGTTAGGAAGGGAATATAATGGTTATTCTACCTCTTATCTATATTATCTAGTAATCTTTCAGTGCTCAAGTCACAGGATTGGTATCTCCTGTAAGAGGGATATGGGAGTTTGTATTTTCCATGAATTGTTATTATTAGTAAGGAAGTAATCAGTATCAGTAAAGCAACCAAGAAAACAGGGCATTTCTGTTTGCAAAGCAGGGTTATGATAACTAAGGCACACTCTAATGAAACACCTTGCATGTCATTAGTTATGCATTGCAGATGGGCTATTGCGTAAGCCCACTGTGGGAATGAACAGCATAAAGGAAAATATGATACTATAAAAAACTATTGGAAAAATAGTAATGGGAAATTGAACTTTTCATTCACCTTATGACTAAAGACATTTTTACACAATGAGACACCTGGTATTCCACCAGAGCAAATTAGCAAATCAATATTGGTGGAATATGAGAAAGAGAATAGGAAACTGCATATTTTTATTTGCATTCTAGCAAAGCTGATTAGAATTGCAAGTTCTATGCAATGCTAATGGCTTAAGCAGAAAGAGAAAATGTTTCTAGAAAAAGAGGACAAATTCTTGACTCCCTGGCTGAATGAGTTATATAAGCTTTAGCACAAATATGGTCAATACTGATAGGTCTCCATATATTGCTTATTTTTATACCATTTACTTATATATTCAGGTAATCTTATCATGTTTCAATTATAAGAATTTCCGTATCCTGCTTTTCCTAAGTGTTACTGCTGATTCCCACAAGTTCTAGTTTCCCTGTCTTTCGTCAGAGTTGAGAATAAAAATTTCATAGACCAAAGAAGGGGCTGGCAATTTGACAGGAATTAAAATTAAAGAAGGTGGGAGCATTTCCATCTTGCAGTGGAGCCAAAAGTAGTATAGTTGAATCAGCAGAGCACTGAGCCATAGCTGCTAACTCAGTCCAAGGCTATAGCAATGTGGCAGCGTGCTTAGGGAAGCATGTGTCTCTGGATAGCATCAGTCTGTACTAGATGACTATCCCTGTCCTATTTAGTACCAATTAATGGGTTCTCTGAACTTTCCTTTGCTCAGTACAGATTTCCCTATAAATCTTCAGAAGCATAAAGCCCAGTATCCTCTTCTGCAGGTATTCTGCTTAGAAAAGTTAAGCTTTAATGACACATTTAAACCCATCTTTAGAAAACTTATAGTGTTAATACCTTATAAGATCTTTTCATAGTAGAGACCTAAGTTTGGAAAGAAAGGGTTACATTTTTAGTCTCACTATAGTATGATGGAGTCTTTGCCTTATATATACGGAAGCCACCAGCTAAAATAGCATTGCTATAAGGTGGTTATTTAATTAAGCACTTGCCAAGCATAAAATTTTAGAGCAAAAGCATGATTACTGCAAATGATTCAAGTTGCACATCGGTTACACACTGCATTAAACATGGCAGATCCATATAGATGTTATGGAGTCTTGTGTTCAACTTGTTCCAAGCTATTTCTTAGTGTTAATTTTTAGGCTTTACTTATTTTGATACACTGATTTTGTTTACAATTGAAGTATATATATATTTACATTTAACCCATGAATTAATAAGAATAAATTTTTGAAGCACTCTGAGGTAATTTCTGTATTTTTCAGATGCATTTATTGATATGTGTCTGTTTGAAAGCAGAATGCATGATGATCATCCATTTTAATTTAGCAATGAAAACTGAAGGACCCCTGCTCATTTAGTCTCTCTCTGAGTTGCCCAATAGAAATTGACATTTTCTGTGTAAGTAATTTTGCAGCACAAGAAAAAGAGGCTTCATCTGCCGTTTATCATTAAAGTTTTCTGTGGACTACTTTATAATAAATTAATTGCTTTGCACAGCACCTATGTAATGTAAAGATGGACTAGAACTCCTATAATTTTACTTTCTTCTTTTTCTGTAGCAGGTATCTCTACTCATCTGGACCTTTTATCACCCACTTCATACCTTCTAAACCATGTGCAAATATATTACCTCTTCCTCAAGCAAGATCCTATTTTCTTTATTTTAAGCACACCTTCCTCTGCCACCACATCCAGTTAACTGTATTATGTAGCTCAGAGTGGCTTACTACATAATGGGAGCGGAGTTTTTCTTAAAGTCCCAGCAATCCTAATCCAACTATCCATGACTTTTAAAACATATCTCTGCATTTATCTTTAGTTTCACTTTAGTTTTTGAACACTGATGACTTAGTTGTTGCTAATATCTGAATAATAATAGATTCTTCTTTGCTTTGGTAGTATTTTTATACGTTAGTAACTCTTGTTTTAATATACAAGAGGAATCATTCCAAATTAATAAGAAAAGTAGTCTTACATTATTCTTGAGTCTTTTTCTTATAGAAAACCCAGTGGAACTCCAACGAGGAACCCAGGTATTATTCATGATCCCGTTCTTTATGGGGAAATAAAAAGGCACTCTGTTTTAACAATAAAGTAGTTGTACTTCAGTGGCACAATAAATTAAAAGTAATCAAGCAGAAATGAAGGTCAGAGTTCAAAGTGCATGCATGTAGAATATCCATAAATCTTAAAATAAAAAGGAGGTGATCTTTTCAAAATTGAGAAGATGGAGGGAGAAGCTGAGTCACAAAAAGATGACAGTAGACTGTGGTGATATCAGGAAGCAATAGGAGAACCAAGGATCAAATGCAGTGTAAAGCCTAATAATTCTGGGCTCTGTTGAGTATCCACTCCACTGAGTTTCCTACTTGAGTGAAGCTCTGTAAGAACAAAAGAGTATGTAAATTATATATTCAGTCAAAACCACCCTGGGTTTAATTCCACTGTTCTTACATTGACAAAATTACTCTGAAGTTTAGATTTCTCTAGATCCATACACTGTTGATGAATCCATTTGATTCTGCTGGATATTCCTTGCCAAAGGACAAAGCCAACTTAACCTTTTGGGGGGGCAGGGGGAGCTGTTTGTTTTGCTTTACAACAATAATATGTATGTCAATATTTAGAGGACTATCTGATGGAAAAGTCAGATGTGTGCACGATGAGACCATAAGCTTAGTTCCCATGGCAGGTCCTTTCAATTGTCGTACAATTAGCTGTGTTCAGCAGCTGAATAATTTGGGATCAACTGCTTTACTAACAGTAATTTATAAATACCAAAACTGGACCAAATGAAATTTTCAAAATCATATTGATTATACATTGTTAGGTGAAGAGCCAGAGTGTATCGATGATGGAAGAAACTCAGGATGTCAAGTACCAGGTAATAGTAATAGTCCTTAATAGGACTAAACAAAACATTGTTCAGGTGAAATCAACTTCCACAAGATCCACCAGGAATACGAAAATTAGGAAGGTGAAAACACTGTTTCGGAACAGAGACACTGTTTCAGGCTCACTCTGAGATCCCACCAGGTAGAACATCCCCTGTTAGGCACTTGATCCACAGAGGGTACAGAATAAGTAGGGACAATACACAGAATTGACTGCTTAGGAAGGCTTGGGTTTATTTCTGAGTTGCAAGATGGAGTTTAGGAGAATAGGTTACAGCTCAGACAACGCTTGAAGTAACATGAAGTTACTTTTCGCATCATTTCTCGTTACTGATCGGACTGAACGGGTTGTTTCATTTACTGCCCATATGGGATGAGGCCCTGAACAAATGTACAGCTCATTACCACTGCTTCAGAATACATCTGATGCCTGCAGTTTCAGAAGCAGTGAAGAAAACTTGTCAGTCTTCAGATCAGCATGTAACTTTGTCAAGAGACAGGTCGTCCTGAGAGCTGAAACGCCGTGCAAAGTGTATATAGCTGAAGGAGAAAGAGCCATGGGGATTTGTCTTCCCTATATATCACAGCTTCTGAGTCTCCACGCTCACTTGAACAGAGGCAGTGCACTTCAGAGTAGTCTGAAACTTTCAAACTCTAGGTTTTCAACCTAAAAAAAAAAAAAAAAGCTGTGTCCTTTCCTGCTGTAATCATTTTTGTGTTCATGCAAAAACATGAATGAGCTTTTTCCCTATGCTCTTTCACTACATGCTCCGCTTGCCAACTTTAAACTGCTCCAAAAAAAATTAGCTGAAACCTCCTATCATGGTCCCTCTAGCACCTTCTGCAGTGAGCGGTACCCACTGACATGGGGGTGGTAGCAACCAGCTAAAAAAAAATCACAGGTCCAGCATCTGCTTGGTTAGAGAATGTATGTCAATACCACTGGAGGTTTCTTGTCAAAAACCAGATCAAGAGGATTATGGTGCTACAAGGAAGGAGGTGAGATGCATGCTTGTGTACTGGGGAGTTCCTGAGCCTTTGCAGTATCCCTGGTAGATTCTTGTTATCCCAACTGAACCTTAACAAGATAATCTGCCCATAAAGCCAAGCACAATAGGTTGAACAATTCCTTGAAATACCAAAAACTAGACAGCGATGCGATCACATGGGTCACTTTTAGGGCTCTGAGGAGAAGAGCTGTCCTATAGTCATGGAAACCTCATGCTGGAAGTCTGCTTGATGCCTGTGGCTGCTTATTGCTGTACTGTGCTAGCAAATAGGGACTGGCTGTCAAAGGATTAAACATCTTCTGTGGGCAGAGTGAAAAATGCGTTCTTTGACTGTTTGCCTCAGCTGCCCTTCTCTGGCATGGGCTGTCTCACTATAGCTCTTAAGTTCTACAAAGTGAACTGGCTCACAGATCTCTGTGAAAAATAACAAATTTAGCAGTACAGGTTACTGGAAGGTCAGTCAACAGGTCACTTCAAGAGGTGCATTTATACAATGCAGTTGTCTGGGTGCACAGCCAGGGAAGGCAGAGGGGTAAGAGGCAAAGGGAGGAGCTGTCAAAATAGGGACTTCTTGAACTGACCTCGCAGCTGAATACATGTTATTGTGAAACACCACAGTTAAGCCACCTCTAGACATGCAATAAATCCTGAGGGCTTCCAGCCAGGATCAAAATGCTGGTCATGCACCAGAAAGCACTTGCCTTAATTTAAGAGCACTCTACGGATTTAGTTTAAAAAAAAAAAAATCTTATAGGTTACCTGATCAGTTAGGAGGTTTTATTATACAAAGCCAAGTGCAAATTCATCTGCAGCTGATGTATAGTTGGGTAAAAGCTCCATGGTTTGTGTGATGAAGCTGACTTCACACAAGTGTGGCCAAACTTTTCCGGGTGATAGACTTGTCAATACACAGACTTCTTGTTTATGACTGTAAAGCTGTGCCTTTATCCTTGTGCAATCTACAGAATATGAAGTTGGACCTCAGTCTAATGGTAAGCAATACAACTGGTGAAAGAGAATATTTAGATACACCCACTGAAGCTTTACTCAATGCTAATTTGTATTTGTAAATGTGTGGCTCTTGAAAAGCCCCTTTTTATATAAGTCTGTTTATGCTATTCTGAGAACTTCCAGCATGAACTAGGCATCAGACTTAGTCAGATGTCCCCCAAAAGAGAGTTAAAGTTGGAGGAATATAAGTTTAAAGAATAATCTTTAATTTCATCAAAGGATTTCTGACAGGAGTTCACATGAAGTATTTTTGGTTAAAATACTGGAAAGGCTTTCTTGGTATAAAGGAAGTTATTGCACTCAGACAAAAATTTTCTTGGTAATAACTACACAATCTTCTGTCTGGCAAGTTCTTAAATGTAGGTGTTTAGCGTACATTGCCTTTCCAATTCTTTCCACACTATGTTTTCAGTAAACAGACAGAAATGAAATGAAGACAATGGATATTTCTCTAAATTACTCCACTTTCCCAAATGGATACATATTGATTTTGTGAATGCATCTTCCAAACAAATAATCTGTTTCTGCCAGCTAGATGTGCCGCTTTCTACTTCAACTTAATTACCACACGATGTGGCCTGAGATAGAAACAAAATCTCGCTAGTTGAAAATGAAGAAAAGAAATTTTATCACATCTTGGTACATTCCTGTCTGCAAGCAGATCATGGAATAACTGCTGAGTGATTCACTTTTTCCGGTCTCTTCATGAAGTCAGCCCTCCCCAGTCAAAATGTTTAGACTGTCTTCCATGGTACCCAGCTTTTACAGCACTGCATTATCGGCTACGTGTGCCAAAGCTGTTGTTACTTCTAATAGATTTATGTGTTATCTATGCAAATCCCTTGCATTATGTACACAAATCATGTTTCTCATGAGCTTAGAAATCCCTTCAGATAGTGCTGCCTGAATCACCTCGCTGAAAATACCTTTTAGCTTTTGAACAGCTGTGTGTTTGAGCTTGCTGCTAATGCGAGGCAATCGGAGCATCTGGCTAAACTTTTTTCAAGGTTTGCTTTGGCACTATCCTAGCTGATAAATATTGATGAATCTGTATTTGAAAGAACAACTCTCTGCAGAGGTCTCGTCAGAGAGGGCAGGCAAGGAATATCATTTGGAAATACAGAACTACACATCTGTGTTGGACAGAGTCTGTGTTGTTCCTTTGCTTGCTGTGTGCTATATGAAAGGGACTGGTTTGGAACAGGGGAAACTTTGCCTCTTTCCCTAGCCCTTTCCTTGGGCACTGGATGAGATGATACCTCTCAGTGGGAGTTGATGATTGTTCCTTCCGTAGGAGGAGCAAGTGATGTTTTGGGGAGAGAAGCTGATACAGTGCAGAGTGAGACAGGTAAAGAAACCAACAGAGGAAAAGGAGGGAGTAGAAAGGAAACCTGTGGAATCCCAGAGAATATGAACACACATTTTAGACATTTATGCTGTGATTGTTATAAAGAAGTGGCCAAAACTCTGGATCAAGAGTCCCAGTCCCATCACTATGTTTTAGGAACATAGGACTTCCAACATCCATCTCATCCTGGGGCTCACACACAACAGTCCTAATAACCAGATTTCTATAGCAGCTTGATACAGAATGATCTTTCCTCAAAGTATCATCTAACATCTGTGTCAGTAGTGAGGCTAAAATAGATATGACTGAAAATCAGTTTTTGTGAAGAGGAAATAATAGTACCCAAGGGAAGGTCCCATCTAAAGCCAGATTTAAGGAACTTAAGGAACATAGATGTATGCTAGAGTTTTCAGACTCAAAACTATTGCTGTAGACTGTGCTGGGAGAGGAGAGAGAGCAGGCTAAGTCTCAATATGTGATTGTCTGCTGAGTTATAATGCTTAATATTGGCAAAGTGGTTAACCTCATTGTCTTACCTTTAGCCTTCTAACTTTGATAGTTTACTGAAAGGTCAAGACCCTAGAGAATCTAACTCATCTGGTTCAGCTTCTTTACTTATTGTTAGGTTTCTAGTGACTATGACTTGCAATGGAAAGCTTGAAAACATGACCATGATGTGATTCAACACAGCAGGCAGATAAAACAACCACGCAGCTGTTTTCTCACTCTCATCCACCCAAGCAGGATGGAGGACAATCAGAAAAAAAAAAAGAAAAACTCATGAGTTGAGATAAAGACAATTTAATAGGACATAAAATAATAATAGTGATGTTAACAGTAATTGTAATAATTTATATTTTTTTTAAAGTGATTCACAACACGATCGCTCACCCTCCACTAGCCGATGCCCAGCTAGTTCCTGAGCCATGGTCACACCTCCCAGCCAGTTTCTCCTAAGTTATATACTGAGCATGACAGCATATGGTATGGGATATCCCTTTGATTAGTTTGGATCAGATGTCCTGGCCATGCCCCCTCCCAGTTCCTTGTGGACCCCCAGTCTCCTCACTGTCAGGGCAGTGTGAGAAGCTGAGAAGTCCTTGACTTGGTGTAAATAGTGCCTAGCAACAGCCAGTGTATTATCAACATCATTCTCATCCTAAATCCAAAACACGGCACTAGAGCTGCCAGTAGGAAGAAAATTAACCCTGTCCCAGCTGAAACCAGGACAGACCCACACCACCAGTGCTCAGCAAATAGGAACAAAGCCCTTTTTTTTTTTTTTTTTTATTCCCTTAAATCTAAGATGACAACATT
Source organism: Hypotaenidia okinawae (assembly GCA_027925045.1). Lineage (NCBI taxonomy): Eukaryota > Metazoa > Chordata > Aves > Gruiformes > Rallidae > Hypotaenidia > Hypotaenidia okinawae. The sequence goes on along the minus strand of BSDF01000001.1, from coordinate 109,278,960 downwards.
GGGAACTCTCTTATCATTTGCAGCTGTCAGTGATGTGCCTGTTTGTTTCCAATGGCCACTTTCAGTTACTTTGCAGAGACAAAATGCAAGAAAGCAGAGGTGGTTTAATGGAAAACCACTGAGGCCTAATTTTCTAGACATTCCTTTTAGTTTACATCTAAGAAAGAGTTGTAACCCTAAGACATCCGTAATGTGGGATCCAAGAAGGTGGGGATCTGTTATCCTAATAGCTATTCATCTGAAGTTAGAAATTTTAACAAAATATCATTTTTATGTTGTATGTACATCTGTTGGTTTAAATGTCATTGTTGCCTCAAACAAGACAAAAAATTATGTTGTTATGATCATGTATTGATCACTACTGGACTGTGGACCCAGACTGTAGGATTTTAAGTCCAGAGTACTAATGGTTACAGTTTCAGTTAGCAAAACAAATGTCTCATTATGCTAGAAATGAAAATAGAAAGAAGATGCTGCTTAATACCATTTTATGGATCTTTAAAATCTTCATTTTAACATCTGCTTCCAAATTAGAATCTGGAAGCGTTCTCACAGCATGTTGCATTTACTGATTCTGGGGTTTATTGAAGGAATAATGCAGTAAAGGTAAAACTATATATATGTGTGTGTGTGTGTGTGTGTGTATATATATTTTAACCGAAAGGGCTAGATTCAGGAATGTATTTTGAATTATGGAACCTCCTGTGTGAGTGCAAAACGAGGGTAAAATATCAGCTTTTCTATTTGTAGCATTTAAAAAACATTTTTCAACATTGTTAGTAAGTGTACCTAGAGTAGCATCATGGTAAATGAGTGTTGAAATTTTCTAGCAGAAAACAAAGTCAAATTCCAACTTATGTTAAACTGATGCAAATCAATTTCCTGTCTGGGCTGAAAATCAAGGCAGGTTTTGATCCAAGTACTGTGCATAAATCAGGTATTCATCGTATGTAAATCAGTACAGCTTCACTCCTTTGCTTTCAGTCATATCATTCCAACAGATAATTTTTCTCCTGTATACATACATACCCCACAAGCTGATCAGTTCAAAGCTCAGCCAACAGTATATTCACATCATTCATGTCTTTAGAAAAAACATGTGAGTCACATAGGTGACTGAAGTATCAGTTTTGCGGTTGCCATTATGTTAACTGTGCGTAGTGTTCGGGACTCTAAGGACCAAAGCTCTCTTTTTTTATGTATTTCTACCCACTTACAGTCCTCCAAGAAGTACAGCAATTGAGACGGTGTAAAAAAAAAAAAAAAAAAAGATCCAGTGAGGGATATACTTTAAAATATGGATTTTAAATAAACCTATGACATAGAAATTTTTATAAAATAAAAGAACAACATTTAAGATTATAAATGGACCAAGTCATATTTAGAAAACTTAATAGGGTATAGGAGCATTGCTATGAAGACATTTTTGGTCTGAGCATGTTCTATGAACCCAGAAGGAATGTGGTTCAAAATGAAAGGGGATAAATCTTTGCGCAGTGAGAGCTATTTTTGAGGTTTTCTCTGTCATAGAAGAATGTGGTTTATAAAATTGTAGATAGGTTCAGGAGGAAAATAAGCAAATCACAGAAAAGAAGTCCACTAAAAACACATAGAAACTGCAAAAAGTACATGAAATACAGCTAGCTGAAGATTTTCCAGAAATACTAGGGAGAAACAGACCTATATGGGCATCTTTGTCTTCTCTGGGCATCTACATAAGGTTACTGTTCTCTAAGAGGACACTAAGCAATGCAGACCTTTATTCAGAGCCACTGAACTCTTAATCCTGAATCTTGGACTCAGCAAAACTTTGGGCTTATCATCACTATAAAATTAATTTTAGGGATTGGCAATCGCATCTGAATTAGTGTGCTAACTGTACTAGTTGTACTCAAGTTCTTTGGTCCTTGCTGGTTTTGCATTCCTTTTCTTGATGCAACAGAAATCTCCTGTGATCTGTGTTGACACGTGAGGCTCAGTTCTTTCAAAGCAATGAGTGAAACCGTGACTCTGTCATTTCCTAGATTATATGTGTGGAGATGTTAAACAGTGCTAGATTAGGATGCTTCGGATTTCAGATTCCAGCTGAATCCCATTTTAGCTGGTGCTAAAGTTTGGATCTTACTGTGGATAGTAAACATGGGAAATTATGGAAATTGCATAACCCAGGCAATTCACTTGAAAAAATATGAGGTCAATATTAGGTCCAGAATATGATATAAAGTGTTTGAGCTTCATTCTCTGAGAAAGGAATATAAGAGATCGCTCTGTGTGCAGTGGGGTGGACTAATGATTCAAGGAAACTTACGAAAAACAGCAGTGTATTTATAACGTCTGTGTAATGAAGACAATGCATTTTGATTATGGCAAAGCTTAACATACCCATTAGCATGGCTTTCCATAGTCATGGGAGCAGGTGGATATTGTTATCTAAATTGTTATAAGTCAATTTGTTTACTAATTTGGAACAATCATGTTTGAAGGCTCCTGTCAATTGTCAACAGGTTTTTTTCACTACTGTTTTGATAGATCACATTTATCTTCTCCTCTGCTAGCCCGCCAAGCCCCAACTCCTTGTGATGAGAGGCGAAGTTGTTGTTGCATGCTGCAAAACCTCCCACTACCGAGTCGTGCTGAGGCTGAGCTGCCATAGAACTGCAATGCTATGGGACATGCTCTGCACTGTATTCCCTGTGAGAGAATGCGGTGGGTCCAGGGGAATATTTAGTCAGTGACTTCTCAGAAACTATTGGACTGAGCAAAGCTGCACATACTGCGGATGATTTCCAGTCCTGAAGAGGGAAATGGGTTACCAATTGCACAATACTGCCTGCAGAAGGAGTTAAGATACTCGAGGATCTCCCACCCCCTGAAGAACACTCACCTGTGCCGGGAACTTATGTTTCCCAAATGAGGAAACAAATTGAATGCAGTGTAAGTAAATTCTAAGGCACTGTGTCTTCATTGAGAGTTCCCCTGAGCCCATCAGGAAAAACATGGGAGTCGCTGTGCCTCTGAGAGCCTGGAAGGATAGAGAATGAAGCACCCAGCGTTGTATAACTCTGCAGGATGTGGCTTCCCCTTCTGCTCTACAAATTCAGACCAGTTAATCAGTGTCGATCAATATCCTGTCGGAGAGCTCACATATCTATTTCTCTGGGAATTCCTTGGCATCTTTTGCTAGCACAAGAAGGACTGAAAGCAGCTGATGCCCTGTTTCTACAGCATTAAGAAAACTGCCCCTGATTCTAGCTCGTTTTACTCAGCAGTGGTGGTCATAATCTTTGTACCTTCTTTTTAAGAAGCTCTTTCTTCTGAAAAACAATTTCACTTCATACCACTAACAGCACCTCTGAGGGAGTTTGATTTGATTTCTCCATTGACTGCCAATGACAAAATAAAGCAAGCAAGAAACGGGTGTGGACCCGGTTAGAAACAGGATGTCCAGGAAAAAAAAGACCAGGATTTGAACAGTGTTTAAAGCGAGGGATGGAAAGAATCAACTCTTTGATGTGTGTTTTAATACTTTGTGCTTCATTTGGAAAGAAGAGCACTTGAAAATGCTTCATAAAAATTCTAGCAGGAGCCTCATCAGAGATAAGCATCGCTTGTTAGCTGATAATGTTCTTCCTCCCTTGAGGAGTTTTGTGGTCACAGACTCCTGAGAACAAAGCACTAACATATTTAGTGTATGATTCATTCACCTGGAGCTCCGCCAGGCATGGTAGACAAGGAGTTTTATCACATCCCTTGTGCTTTCAATTGACCTGTTGCTTGTTGATATAGGGGTGGTGTTTGGGGCAGTCTGAAGAAAGACAGTGTGGGCTCCATACAGAAATTTTAAATATAATCCAATCTGTTCGGGCCAGCGAGAGGTATGGTATTGATTAGAGATGGACAGGTCTCTTCACCTTTTCTGAGTAAGACAGAATAGGGTAATGAATGTGTTGGAAAGATGTCCGCTTTCTTCTCACATGATACATTACCTTAACATATCTTTGGCCCATTCCCAGATTTCCTTTAAGAACCAGTTTCCCATCAGGAGAGGAGGACTCCCACACTAACTGTAACCTCATTTCTAATGAGTTGTGATGTCAGCAGAAGCTGTTCTTTATTACTCTGCCCCCTCGCAGGACAGAATAATATTGTGGTAGTTTGACCCTGGCAGGATGCCAAGTGCCCACCAAAGCCCCTCTATCACTGCCCTCCTTGGCTAGGCAGGGAAGAGGAAATACAATGAAAGGCTCCTGGGTCGAGATAAGGACTGGGAGAGATCACTCACCAGTTACTGTCATGGACAAAACAGACTCAACTCAGGGAAATTAGTTTAATTTATTACCAATCAAATCAGCATAAAGAGAAATAAAAGCAAAACTGAAAAGCTTCTTCTTCCTACTCCTCCCTTCCCAGGTTTAACTTTATTCCCAAATTCTCTATCTATTCCCCCTGAGCAACACAGGGAGATGGGGAATGGGGATTGTGGTCTGTTCTTCACATGTTGTCTCTGCCACTCCTTCCTTCACAGGGAGAGGACTACTCACACTCCTTCCCTGCTCCAGTTTGGGGTTTCTCCCATGGGAGACAGTCCTCCATGAATTTCTTCAACTTGAGTCCTTCCCACAGGCTGCAGTTCTTCACGAGCTGTCCCAGTGTGGGTCCCTTCCTGAGGTGCAGTCCTTCAGGACCAGACTGCTCCAGCATGGGAACCCCATGGGGTTGTAGTTCCTACCAGCAAACCTGCTCCGGTATGGGCTCCTCTCTCCATGGAGCTACAGGTCCTGCCAGGAGCTTGCTCCAGCACAGGCTTCCCATGGGGTCACAGCCTCCTTTGGGTGCATCCACCTGCTCCAGTGTGGGGCCCTATGCAGGCTGCAGGTGGAATCTCTGCTCCACCATCAACCCCTATGAGCTGCAGAGGGACAGCCTGCATGACAGGAAGTAAATTTCAGATGTGACCAGTGTTCAGGTTTGTGCCAACTGTTCTGAGACCCCATGCACAGCCACATGCCCCAGCAGGTGCTGTTGGGGACATGTCCTGAGCCAAGTGCAAGCTGACAAGTGCAGATGGGCCATTGCCATACAAAACAGGCAGTTTTGTATGGCAATGGGATATGTTGTGGCAGACCCCAGCCTGTTCTGGCAAAGTGATTAGCGAGTGCACTTGAGTTTGGATTGCATCATGCTACTGCTTTCATGTGTTTATGGAGGTCATGGACTTTGTGTTTCCATTTCCCCATCCTGAGAAAGCTGATTGCAAACCTTTTGCCATGCACTCGGTCCATATTGTGAGGACAGAACTGGTTTCATTCACAGATTTTTATTTTTTTTATCTCATTGTATGCAAGCTGCCAATGTGGAGTCATTTGTCCTTTTAGGGAAAGAAAAAGCTTTGACATTTTTCAGGGGTTTTTTTGAAAGCTCAGAAAATGTTGCCATTCCATTTCAAAATTATATTTTATAAAATGAAGAGCGTGAGTTTAAAAAAATAATCTGTTTACTGTTGAAACCGAATGATCTTCCTATCTATATAAATGTGCTTTGTTGTTTCAACATGGTTATATAGTTCAGCTATTATATTTAACTGTGGAGTTTCTGGTACATGTCAGATTATAGGAAGCAGAGAGAGAGAAAGCTAATAGGTCAGTGAGTCTAGATTTCCACAGTCTGAATTACTTTGAGAAGCAGTCACTCAGCAGGAAGAAGAAAAAGTTACTGGGACAATCATTAGATAAGCTGCTGAAGGAGAAAGGGTAATTACAGAATTTACATTTTAGTGCACTCTTACAGACATCCCTGGGCAATATTTACAAAACTTTTGTTTGGCCAGAACTGTGTTGCATGCCACTGCTTAGGAACTGCAGTTACAATTCCTTTTAATTTTTTTCTGCTTCCAGAAAATTTTGACTCAGCTCATTGACTGTGCAATGACAAAAAGCCAACTGAAAAAATAGACAGCAAATCAATAAATAGCAACATTTGACAAAAGTGACCCCACAGAGCTGCTGTTTTGGTATTGCCCAGACTACTGTCCTGAAACTTCTGGGTTTGAATTACCTCTGACAAAGGAACAATGTGCCAATGACTGAGATATTTTGTAAGAAGTAGTCACTGTGTGTGCTATCACCAGCTGTAGATGTATTTATGGCTCACAAACTCCACGTCACAAGTCTCTCAAATGGAATTGGAATTCAGATACTCCTACTTGCAAGCATTATTTTTTGATTGAATTAGGTATTTCCTTACTCAATCATCCTGCAGCTCAATTTCGTCCCCAAGTGTCTTAACAGGGCTACATGGACTAGCAGACCCATATGCCTGCATAAGGCAGCGAGGCTCTACTTTTGGAGAAATGAGGAAAAGTTGGACACTCTCAGGGTACCCCAGTGGTCTTGAATTCTGGTGAAACAGCAGGAAGGGAGAGTAAAGGAATTCAAGAGATGCCTGTCTGTCGGCACTCAAACAGAAAATGAGACAGCTCCTTACTGGGTTCCCAGGTGATTGACAGACTGGATACAAATGGAGGTTAAAAGCCCAAACTATCTGGAGGTGTAAGAATTACAACTGAGATTTAGAGTGGCATGCCAAGAGCAAGAAGTTGAGGGAGCTCTGTGATGCCCTGGTGTGTGTCCAGGCAATTGAACAGACATATTTCTGCATGATCAGAATTGTAGTCTGCCTGTGTATCTCAAGATCCTTGTGGTGAGCAGCTGGACAAGAGTGCCACTTGATGTCTGAGTTCAATGTCAGTTTCGCTTGGGCTGCAAACAAACAGACAAGCAAAAAATATATGAGAAAAAACAATGTCAAGATTCCTTGCATAAGTAAAACTTTTATGACGTGTGACATGCATGTATATGAACACTTTAAAGAGTGTTTGCACCCTGTTAGAGAGAGACACAAGTCGCTTCTGTGAGCACAGTTGTAATACAACAAGAGAAACCCACCATCCTCTGACATGCCAGAGTATGTAGAGTTACCAAGGAATCTCAGCCTGTACAATGAGGTGGGCATGCTCTAACATCCAAAATGGTAAGTGTCTCCCTTGGTTTTCTCATCCAGCTTGTATCATTTGTATTGTTCACTGTGAGCTTCAGTGAGTCAACCTTTCATCAAAACCTTCTCAGCTAGACATGATGATTGCGATTTGGAGCATCTGCTTTAGTCCAGGGAAGACTAGAATTGTGCTCCTGGTCTTTGATAGTCTCAGTCCCCAGTGTCTTGAGTTATTTTTTTTTACCACATTCACGTTGCTGCCCAGACTATCTACTTGCAATTGCAAACTTGACTTTTAAGATAATTAGTGACAGAACTCTGCTTTTTAATGTCAAAAGATTTCTTGGCTGCTTTTCCCACCCTGCTGCTCCCAGGGTTTGGAGCCTGAGCTGAGCCTGAAAGCCCATTACTGGCTGTCATCAGTGAAATAAGATATCAAAAAAAATTGCTGATGCGTCATTTACTGCAACTGGAAACCACTTAATTAATATACTGGTTTTATGTTTTTAGTAATTAAAATTGAATTAATTCCCCTTCCTTATGAGCACACAGAACTCCTCCAACAAATGCTTTGCTTATTGTTTTAAAGGCATTTGGAAAATGGTCTTATGAGAACTAAAACATTCTCTTCACATGCCTCCCTTTTTTCCTTCCAGCTAGCTCATGAACCAAGAACTGAATCAGTAGAAATTATGCTCGGAGCTGATGGCTCATCTATTTCCTTTCTTTGGCTGCTTTTACAAGTAGGCAAAGAAGGTGCTGACTTGGCAGGCTTCAAAGCCAAGACTTTTAAAGACCAACTAGTGATTTGGAGTTCTTATGTTTTATATGCCTGGCTTGAAACGCTGTGGAGGCAATTGATTTTCCGAGGAATGGCACTCAGCACTTTGTAGAAACCCAAGCCTTTCTAGCACTTTCAGAATTATTGCGTACTTCTGAAAATCTGTGTCCAGGCCTTTGAGTTCAGGGTCTGAGAGTGAAAATCTGGGCGCATTTTTGCCCCAATGCCTCTGAGGGTTTGGACTGCCAGAACCCTTTGGAGGTTCTCTTCAGATGTGTCTTTCCACTTTCTCATCCTCCTTTTGTTTCCTGCTCTGTTTAAAATGTGGGAGGAATTGGAATGGCTTTTGTTTCACTAGAGAAAAATAAAATCCATGTTTTTGCTGCTTTGGACCACTGGAATTACTTTGAAGTTCAGTTGGAGAGGAAAACAGAATGACAGAGTATTTTGAATTTTTCAAATTTTTTATTTTGGAGACAATTATAGATAGATTCACAGAAGAGGAGGAGTTCTAGTTTCTAGCCAGTTCCTGCTTCAAGTCAGAGCCCATGAAGGACTGAAAGCAAGGCCACAAAACCAAAGGAGTATATTTGCTCTCTCCTAGGATATAACAATTCATCAAACACAGGAGGCTGGTGGAAAGCGTGCACTTTCTGCCTCAGCAGAAAACAAACACATCAGCAAATGCATTTGTTGATTTTTCTGGTGTTCAGCAATAGAGGGCTACAAGTGTTGTCAGCTACCATGTGGGAATAGCCAGGGATGGATAAAATTATATGTGTTTATGTCCCAACTGTCTAACCACGTGAAATCACTGAGGGAAGAGCAGTGATGAAGAAGGGATGTTGGTTTTTTTTCCCAAATACAAAAAAAAACAAAAAATAAACAAAAAAAAACCCCACCAAAGAAATACTTTAACATAGCAAAAATGTCTGAATTTTTATCAGCAGAGACAGTTCTGTAGTCACTGTGCAGGAGTTAGCCTGTACTGCATCAGGTAAAACAGGCTAAGCCTGAAAAATAAATGAAGTGAGATAAGAAAAGTCTTGGGTTTTGGTTTTGCTTGTTAGGTTTTCTTTCTCCAGATTAAGCAGCAATTGACCTTTAAAGAGCATATTAAGCTATCAAACTAAGATTGACAACTGTGCTGTGCTATCCGAAGCTGAATAATGGAATCCATGGACTGCTTCGAGTAGGATAACACTGCACCTCAGAACACTCTTAATACCAATTTTATAGTTCTCCTAAACAACTTTGTGGTGCAAAACAGGATAGGAGATGGGGATAAAAATTAAGAGCATTACATTAATAACCTACCTATAAAATTAGGTAAATGCACAAGCATTTTAAGAAGAAATGTAGTAAAGGAAGTGAATAAGTAGCGCGATGCATTCCAATTCTAAATTTCAAGGGCAAATAATTATTCTGATTTGCCTTTCTCACTGAACTACTATCCAGCTATAATTATTTCACCCTCGTGCACAAATTTGGACAGAATTTAAAAGAAAAAAATCAGGTGCAAGACATCACATGGCAATTGCTGTTAACTCCATTTTAAATGTTCTTCCAAAGAAGAACCACTTCTAGGGGACTTGACTTAATCATACTGCCAGGGCTAGTACAGGGAACATCTAAACATCCAAGAAGTTTCCTTTATTGCTCTTTAAGCACTAAATTTCCATCCTTCTCTCTGCTCCACTGCCATCATAAGAACCAGCTTTCATCATTTTAAGATTAGGTATTTCCCCCATGTATGGAAATTAGAATATAAATTGGGACGATATTTGTCCCACTAATATGAAATAATCTCCTTAAAAATGCAACACTGTGAAACTTTAAGGAGTTAGAGAAGACATGTTTTCTTAGGAGTTGTGCTGCTAGTCCCATGCCATACATACTCAAATAATGTAAGAGAGTAGAATAAGAGAAAAAAACAGTGCAAATCCTGAAACAACCTGTTACTTTTTTAACTGTAGTGAGCTGGTTATTAAATAAGCTATTTGCTTTGGACAAGAATAGAATTATTATATGAAACTCATTGACTGTCCTCCAATATGATTACAATTATATAGTTATTGCATATAGTATGCTGTCCAGGTGCATTTCCAGCATTTTACTTTGACCTTCAGCTACACACCTGTTATCTTGTAAGTCTGAAAGACAAAAGAACAAGGGCTTTTTAGAAGTTTTATTTTCCTGTCTCAAAAAACCCCAAAAAACACAAGAAAGCAAAACAAAACCACACACACACACACAAAAAAAAAAAAACCCCGAACCAAACCCTACAAAACAATGAAAACAACAGTGTAGAAACCTATAACATTGCTCACTCTGAAGTAATGCAAGACTACAAAGGAAACTAACCTTATTGAGTATTTAGTGCCACTCTTCATAAGAAAGTCTTTGATCAGACACATCTGGTGCCTTTTAAAATATCAAAGCTGGTTTAAAAAACTAGAAAAATTACCGGTCCTTTTAAAATGTTGACTTCTAAGTTGATGAAATTAAAATAGATACTTATCAATTTCTGAAGCTTTTAGAGGGAAACCAGACGCAAAAATCTGTTCTACTTACTACCGAAGCATTTGCCTTACCGGTCAAGTAGCAAAAAGCTAGACAATTGTTGTTTTGTTTGCTTCAGGAAAACATATTCTGGGTGTATCTTGACATTAAAAGGCATTTTTGCCCAAAATGCTAAACTGATCAGCAGAATTTCAGAAGACAAACGTCTGTTTGCCAGCTATTACTGTACCAAAATTAGCAGGCATACTTCACTGTTCAGACAAAGCAAAGGGAAAGGCCAGCATCAAGGATATCACAAAAAGTAAGTATAAGCACTCCCTTTGGTGTTAAGCTGTGGTAAATTCTAAGGAAAAATCATTATCTCAACTTCTTTAATTTACTTATCTAATAGTCTCCATCACACCATTACTCAAGTGTGTAGTTCATGTATGTTGTGGCTGAGAATATTTCTTGAGAGATTGGAGAAAAAAATGGACCATGAAGATATATAATTGAGACGAAGAAGGGAAGAAAGGAAAAAAAAACAACTTCAGTTAAATAGGGTAAAATAAAATGTGGATTTAAAATAATTTCTGCCAAATTCACAACCTCCAAAATCAAATTTTTGCTTGCCAGAATTTTGGTAGATATATCCTGTGGTAGATACATCTTTAAAACTCCTATGTCATAGCTTGTTAGTACTCCAGAATAGTCACGAATTATTTTTTAATGCCATGAAATTTGTTTGAAGAAAGATAGCAATAATTCTGTATATTTGAAAAGCCACATGTGAGTAAATAGAGCCAGGATAAACAAGGGCATTTTAGAGCGCTCTTCTCTTCAAAACCATTCATCCTTTTGGTCTGATGAAATCAACACCAAATAGGCCAGTGTATAGTTTAAAATATTTTTTAAAAATTTTAAACCACAGTTTTAAAGAATTGTAAAGTTACCATGAATCCAGTATCACTTTGACATATGAGCAATATATGACTGTCTTTTGAAGACGTAAAAATCTTGGGAGAATAGGCGCAGGGATAGATTCGAGTGTCCATCACTCTGCAGTGGATATGTACTGAAATGTGTTTTTACTATTATCAGGCATCAACATAAATTGAAGCAGTAGACAGATGGGATGTGAATGTCTGTGTGTTACCCTGAGAACGTCATGGATGTGGCTTAAACACCCAAGCAATAAGCACCTGAAGATTGTCAAAGTAAAGGAACACAGAGAAACACACGTATAGGTGTGAGAGCACAACATAGCCTAAGTTTCAAGAAATTTATATGTATCTAAGCAGGCTTATATCTTCTATTTTGTTCTTAGATCTGAAGTATAATCAAAACTATTAAAATTAAACCACCTCTTTTGAGAAATGCGGGTCATGCGATTGTGAAAGGAAACTATGCAACTAATGTCACTGTTGGAGTTGCTCAACAGAAAATATTTTTTAAACATTGACATTTTAGGAAATGTTAAAATTCTAATCTGAATTTATTTTAGAAAATTTTGCTTTAACATATCCCATTTGTTTTCAGTCTTTGTTGTTTTTCTTTTTGTGCTGGACTGCTGTCTATCTCTTATTTCTTATCAAAATATTTCAGTCTTCCCATTTGCTGAGCTGACATCCAAGTCCTGCACATAGTGCATGAAGGAAGATAGAATTTGAGGTGATCATTCTGTAGACAGGAAGCAGGCAAATGACCCACACTTTGCATGAAGCAACATGCTTTCCCTCCTGAATCAGAATTTTGAGGATTGGGTGCGGGAGGGTCTTGTGTGTGCTTTTTTCATTTTTTAAATTGAAGAAAAAATCTGTCTTGTCTTTTTAGATATATGAAAAATCCGAGGCAGTCAGAAACTTCTGAGAATATCCACTTCAGAAGGAAATCTCATGACAATGCCAAAAGTTCTGCTGTGATCAATATTTAAAATGTTCAGCAGCCTCAAGTTTAATAATCCAATTGTAAAACTTCATTTTTTAATAATTTTGATCACAAAGTTATCAAAGTCTGTCATCCAGCCAAGCATCCAAAATGTTACCATGCAAATTTAATGATCAATCACAAGATGGTAACACAAAGTCATCAGAAAGATCATTGAAATTAACATTCATTGAACAAACCAAAGACATAACTGATTTGTGTGAACCAATCTGGTCAAACAATCTGTTAAAAAAAAAAATAAAAAAAGATATAAACTTCCTAGCTGGCATTTCAGAAGAATAATTCATCCTGTTTATGAAGAAAATATATGTAAGGCTGGAGAAAATGAGGAAGAGCGATTACGCCAATGAATCTCCACCTCTGCAGTGCTGGCTGGCCTACGCCGAGCGCTGAACCTGGGCATCCGTTCTGACGAGCACTGCGTTAGGAAGAGTGATAACGTGCAACAGCTTTGGTCCCGTGTATTTCATCAAGTAAATACTGCAGGTGGTATAATCAGCAGAATTAATTCAGCTAGGCTGTGCAAGAGGCTGCCAAAAAGCTGTGCTGGGTGGTTCACCTCTTTGCTAGCGTTCCCAGCAAGTGTGTCGCTAGTGGTAAGTGGCTTTGGGGCTGCTGCTGCCGCATGAGAAGCCATAAGAATTCGCTGAGCTTTGTAAATGTGTCCATTTTATACAGTCCATGAAATTCACACTAACTGATCTGCAAGGGAAAGCAGCTCCCTGTTCCATTACTGTGTCTTCCAAGTGCCTTTTAGGAACCAGCAGAATCAATACGTTTCTGTAAATAAAATGCAAACTGTATCTGTGTGGTTATAAATGTGATAAAACGATGGCAAATTTAAACTAATAACACGTTAATAAAAGACGTATCTGTATATCTGTAATTATTTCCCCATGGCCACATTTACCTTGAAAGAAAATAATATACCCCTGAAAATAAACACTTCACACTTTACTGTTACAAGAGGGTTCTGCCTCTACATTTTACTGTGTCCTAAATGCATTTTAGTGTCGTTACTTTAATTTAGCCATGCTGAAAAATGACCTATGAATACACATGAACAGGTTAATACGCGCTCACCCAGTGGCTGCAGCTGTGAGCAAAGGTGTCTGGGTTTGTGCTGTCCCAAGCTGTCCCAGGCTATGACGATGTGGATCTGTCTGAGCTCAGCTCTGTGCCCCAAATCCAAGTCCAGATCCCATCAGGCACTTTTATTTCAATTTCTCTTATCTATTTTTTCATTCTGCAAGTCCTCAGCGACTATTCCAGTTTAACGTCCAATTTGCATCCATTTGTAGCTGAAGAAGAAATTATCTCTGTATTTTCAATGCATGATAAGTCTGCCAGGTGCCTTTTGACCACGGCACTAATCAGTTTATGGGAAATGTCAGCAGCGGCTGGCCTCTCAGAGATACATAATGTTCATATAAATGATTGAAGGCCAAAACCACCTCCTTTCTTTAGGCAAATGGCATTTTGGTTTTGCTCACACCCACTAACACACAAGCCACCAATCTGCAATGTCGACCCAGTTTTGTTAAGGCGTTGACTCCAAACTACCCTTTGAACGATTTACAGCCAGTTTAATTCTGTGCTTTCGGCCACAGTACCTCAACAGTGATTAAACCCCAAGCTTTCTGTTAAGACTTGCATCCCATAAACTCTGAACAGTTTTACACATTGATGCTTTTAAGGTGCTATGGGGTAGCTACATCACAGACAGATAACTCGCTGGCTTCATCTATCTCCTGGGGCATTTAGTTTCCAATACACGGTATTTAAACATGTTTGCTCAGTTGTGGGTCTGAGGGTTTTATAACTGGCACCTCAGTATCTCTCCCACCTTTTCAGAACTACCAGTTGCTATGTTTTTACTACTTTTCCCAAAGGGTATTCATCATGCCCAATCCATACTGCCTAATTATTGAATCTTCCAGTGAAATAAATGAAACAAAGTGTTGGTCCCTTAAAATGGTGCTTTCCAAAAAAGCATACAAAATATAACTCACTTGTGGTCTGGTTTCATAAGGTAACCAACAAGAGCCCCAATGATAATTTAGGCAGCATAAATGGCATCAGCTAACTCCCTGGTAATTTTTCCTGGTAAGCATTGTAGAAATATAGGATAAAATAGGTTATTGGGTTATTTGCTTTGGGGGTAACATGGTCCAATCCCAGCATTATGAAGCATTTCCTTTTTTATGTTGTATTTCTTAGAAGAATGGAAAAAGAGCAGTAGTTTTACAAAGGCATAAAATATGAATCTGTAGTAGGATTGTAATTCCTCCAGTATTTAGTCCTCTGAAAATACACAAACTGCTATTTCAGAGGTTTGCTTTCTTAGCAGAAAGAGCAGGTAGATATGCTTAAGCCTGGTAACATTAAGTTTCTCAGATAATGCTACATGTTTAATGTCTTTCAGGTCCATTGTCTCATTGCCTATATTGCAAAAAAACAACAGTTCAATGTTTTTTCTTATCGCCCTGCAATAACAATAAAGTACCTGCAATTTTATCTGGCACCATGGACAGCCTTTGTATTTATGCCCAGCATAAGTTAGTGCATGTTTTACTCGTTATTATACCAGTAATCCTATCATGCTCTGCAGAAACACTTTCCATTGCTTCTGTGAAGAATCCCTCAGCCATTGCCTCTGCCCCCTACACTGCGTTCGTCATCACTTGTAAAGCAACAAAGTCTCTTTCCTGCTGTGGAATCTCTCTTCACACAATGCATGCAGGCCTAAGAGCTCTGTATATGGTGTTCTACAGTCCTCTGTGGGGTTTGTTTTCAGCCTTGCTGCCACACGCCTGCTTTATTTGTAGTCATATCATGTCCCATGCACCGAGGTCTTCCAAAGTACTGCAAGGCTCTGGGCCAAAGTCCTGCGAGGCTCTGGGCAGATTAGGTGGACTTGGAATTTCCTCAGCAAGGATGTAAGATTGGACTTCAGAAATCAGGGCCAGTGCCAGGGGGTGGTCACCTGATAATGGAGGTCCAGGTAGATATGATGTGATAACCCTAATGCCTGCTGAATTAGAGCACTAATCACTCCCATTAGCAGCAGTCAGCCTTCCTCTTCTTGCCAAATTCTAAAGTGATTATTTCTGAATCTTCCAATAGTTTCTTTGTGGAAGACTTATCTGGTCAAATGAGAACTCTGCAGTAAAGATATCTACAACCCTATTAGTCATTTAGACTGTGTAATCAATTACCAAAAACAGGTACTTATAGGGAGAACTTCAACTCACCCTAAGGTGGATTTCTAAAATAGATTAATCATGCTCCAGAAGGTCATACCTCTCTCCAATGGCTATGGAGGGTCTGCACAAATCATTCATGGAAACAGCAACACCCTAGCTATCTGAAATCAAATGAGGATTATTACTAGCCTTTCAATCTTCCCAGATTTCTCAAAAGGACTCAGCAAAATCTAGTTTAGCCTTATATCACTAGTGAGTTCTTAGAAGTTTTCACTTCTCTCAAGTCTTGTGTGTTTCAATTTTTTGGTATAGAATGGAGAATCCTCAGGGTTTGTATTACAAGTAGCTTGTCTAACTGCTTTAACTGGAAGCAGTTAAATGTACGATTTGGTTGGTATCTGTGGGAGCCAATAAAATTATTTCTGTCCATCTTCTGTTTTGATGACACCAGTGGAAGGACGGTGCAGAATGAAGCACAGTGTTGCAGTTTTCTGTAACTGTGCTGCTGAGATGGCTTTTGCAAGCAGCAGCTACAGATCGCTGCAAGCCCCAGACGGTAAACATTGGTCAATTCAAGGCCAAAGTTGCTGCTGACCCGGGCTGAGCCAATCAGAGTTAGTCACAGCACCTCTGTGAGTCACATATAGGAGAAAAAAACCTGCAGGCAGATGCATTTTGCCACTAGAGAAGGGAATGAGAAGATGTAACAAGCTGCGTGGACACCAAGGCCAGGCCCGAAGGAGATGGTTGGGAGGAAGAATGTGGAAAGAGAGATTTCCCTGCAGCTTGTGGTGAAGACCGTGGGGAAGCAGGTGTCCCCTCACAGCCCGTGGATGAGGACAGGGAGCAGAGACATCTATGTCCTGTGAACAGATTGATCCACGCCTCAGCAGGTTTGCCGGAGGACTTGTGACTTCGTGGGGAACCAGGCTAGGGGAGTCTGGGCCCAAAGGTGAGCACCCGGGGAAGGAAGTCCTGCTGAGAGGCCTGTTTTGAGGAGATGACTCCCCGATGGAGAGGACTCACGTTGCAGAAATTCGTGGATACAACTCTCGCATGGGTGGGACCCCACGGCGCTCTAAGGGAAGAGTGAGAGTGTGTGCGTGTGCGTGTGTGTGTGTGTGTGTGTGTGTGTAATGCTCCCCCCACCCCCCAGCTGAGACGGAAGACAGCTCGGGTGAAACACGGACTGAAAACCCCATTCCCCATTCCCTGCCCCTCCTGGTGCTGCGATGGGAGGGAAGAAAGGAGCAAATTGATGATTAAAGTCAAGTGTGCAAAGAGGCAAGGGGTGGGGGAAGTAGAAGTGTTAGGATCTGGGGAAGGAAAGCAGCTTGTGAGGAACTGCTGGAACCCCATTTCCCATTCCCTGCCCCTCCCCACACCATGTTGGGGGGGAAGAAGTGAGTAAAATCGTGATGAATTTTGAGTTTGCTAAGAAGGGAAGGGGTGGGGGGAAGGTACTTTAAGACCTGGCTGCTTCTCATTATCTTGACTCTGTTTCACTGGGTGTATAGTTGTAGTAGTAATAAATCACTTTTCTTTCTTTTATTCTGTGCTGAGTCTGTTTTGCCCATTGCACTAATTGGAGAGTGATCCCTCTGTCCTTATCAAGTACTAAGCCTCCCAATATATATTTTCTCCCCTTTTCGGCTGAAAGGGGGAGTGAGCGAGCAGCTTGGTGGGCATTTGGCCTCTAGCCAGGGCCAAACCACCACTCATAGTTTAAATTCTCTCCAGCTGTGCTTCAGACTTCAGAGAGTATTTTTGTTGCATCCCTACTATGCCTCGTGTTCAGTGATCAACTGATGTCTAAGAGATCTGCAGCATATATGCTATTTTAGATGTGGCCCAACTAACTGGATTTCAGACCAGTAAGAGCTAAACTCTCTCTGGAACAAAAACAAGGTCTCCAGCCCCTCTTGCTACCTGTGCTATTGCCAGTCTGGTACTCAGGCTTTACAGAAGGCATCACGTCTGAGTTTGTAAAGACGTAGTGCAAGGGAACTTTTTGTGGGGAGCTGTGAAGGTGCCAAGACCCTTCCCTGCTGAGTGGACAGAAGGACTTCCTGCCCAGAGAAAGCAAACATAAAAAGGGTTGCTCTTTCTATTTTCTGCTGCACCGGCAGCAGAACAGCAATATGCTAACTATCTAGAGCATCAGCAGTCCAACTAACTTCCTACTCTGCTGGAAGCATGACAAGAAATGGGGAAGAATGCTCTAGAATACAAAATGAGACAGATGGTCTGTTAAAAAAAATTAGCAGCAGCAAATCTCTCTAAGAGGCAATTGGGGTCTGCAAAAAACCTGAAAGAACCAGAGGAAGATAAATTACTGCTGCTGTTCCAATTTTATGTGTGCACAGTTGGGTGGACCTTCAAAATAGAGGGCCAGAGACTTCCCTGCATTTATTTAGGTAGAGATGCCAGTAGTGAATTTTGTAATCAATCAGCAGTCAATGCAAGTCAGTCCAAATGTAATGTTTGTATTGAATTTTCTGTGGGAGGCAGAGGTAAGATGAGGTTGAGGGTTTTCTCTCTCTCGCATATACTTTTTTCCTGTCTCTAATTTAACTGTTGGAAGACTCTCTATGTGATGGATCTGTGGATAAGGTAGATGTGACACTTAGACGCAGGACCGTATTAAGGCCATTGTACTGTGCAAGCATCTGATCAGGATTCATATCCAAATACTCTATTTCTCTTTCACCTGTGTCTAAATGCTGAGACGGGAAACATTTCCCCATTTCTTCAAGTCCTCATTTGAGCTCCAAGTGTTTTAATTCCAGTATTTATAAGCATGCTGACATGAGGAACAGGCTTTCAGAGGAAAAAAACGTCAAATTCTGTGACTATGGTATTTGCTTCATTGCAATGAGGTAATTTGTGACAGTTGTACTGCTTATAAATCATGACACAAGTGGTAAGGCTCTCATCAGTACTTGCAAAAAGAGAACAACTTCTGAATCAGTGGCAAATGGTTAGAATGAGAGCCTGATTGCTAAGACCAGAAAATGTAGCATTGGCTGCTAGGACAGCGTGGATTGTATCAGAGGATGGCGAATGAATAGAAAAGGTTTGGCAATGTAGTTATCAGTGGACGGAGAAGAAACTGAAGAAACCTTGTGGAAGGTCATGGAGCTATCAAGTGGCCAATAGGAGCTTTTAGAGGGAAGAATCAAACCTTTTTTGTTTTCAAGCTCAGGATAAAATTGAGAACGTAGAGCCTCTGCACAAGCCATAGATGCCACTGGAACCCACTATGATGATGACTGAGACACTAAGCAGAAGTCCGCACCTCCAGATATCTGCTGAGGCAAGCTGCAGAGAACTGTTTGCTTATTATTTCAAAAAGAACTCCCCATTTGGATCCAGTGGTATGTGCTACTACTTCTGTGTATGGTATGTTGGTCCTGGGGCCTTTATATTTTCCTTTCTTTAGAAATCTAACTAACCTTGTACATCCAGCTTGCTTCTAGAGGAGTGCAAGCAGGTGGGAAGTGCCTGCAATTCCCTTTAAACTTCACCAGTTAAAAAGATATTTCTGTTTCAAATTGCAATACTTTGCTGCACTTACCAGTCCTCAAAAACAGAGCACCATGGGCAAAACAACTGCTTATGTCCACTGAGAAAGCTTCAACTGGAAAGGAAGCAGTGGGAAGGCTAGAGATAAATTACATAGCAGCAAGGGCCAGGAAAGCTGCGCAAATGGAGCTCAAAAGATGGAAAGAAGTGAAACAAATTGTGAGGATGCAGTGAAACTTGTGCTGCTGTAGTTACATTTACTGCCTGACCACCGAATCAATTCACAGTGAATTTGTACTTCCAGCTCATTAATAAGGCAAAGCAGCAGATTCTCAACACCTGAAAGCTGACAGGGAGAACCACTCCTTAGAAAGTGCCTTGTCTTTCTGGGGATTTTAATATTCATACACATTCCTGGCATCAGCACACGTGCCAAAGAGAGTGCATTTTCTTGGACAAGTATCCCTTTATAGTCTTCAACACAAATACTGGGGTCGGGTCATTCTGTGTCTGTTCTTTATTCTTCACTCTTCTGTATCAGGCACTGATGGAGCCAGAAGCAATAACTCTTTAAATTTATTAAGCAGCATTTTCTCTGGAAATGCTGACTTAGATTTACTTAGGTAGGGCAGGGAACCAAAAAAAGATGCCACAGAGTGGAGTGAGCAGAGGGGCTCTGTGCAACGGGAATGTATGAAGTTACAAGACTGATACAACATACTGTCTTTCTCTTTCCCCTATCCTTTAAGAATGGTAGGGAGACAAAAGAAAAAGAGAATTAAGTATTCTCTCATCTGTCAAGTGCTGGCCTTTGGAGACAGGGAGGCAGAGCTCAAGTTTCTGCCCATTAACCATATCATGATCAGCTCTGCCAATGTGCTGGATCTCTGACAGACTTTTCCACGTAAGTGAAAGTCAAGTCGGAATTTGGCTTTATGAGACAAAATCCTACATATGTGATCTGATGGTAGGCCTGTGTATCTACTTTACTATTGCCCACGTAAATGAGAATCCAGACTTGTCCAGCACTAGAATAAGGAGACACAGGTATGCATGGTTTCATTCTCATATGCCTGCCCCTACGAATCTTGTTTCAGGAAGTGTTTTGTCTTGCTGTGCAAACATTGCCGTCTTCATATCCCCTTAAATGAAATTTTGATTTAGAATGATTTTTCTGGAATTAAGCTACCTAAAATTTCTCTTTTAATTTTTTTAATGGCTCCAGTTTCATTATAAGAAGGCTAAATGTGTGTTTCTAAATGTGAACTTTCTAAAGCACTGGAACAAACTGCACCACCTCTTGAGACAGAAAGTATCCACCTGATAATGCTGGTCTATGCTTCTGTCCAGGAAGGATCAGTACACCAGCTTTGTGCTTTCCTACCCCTGCAAGCTTCCCAGCACCAGTTCACTCCAGCGCCAGTTCACCGCATGGGGCTGATTTGATTTTCACTGATTACCCGAACCTCCAGGGACCAGCTGCTCTAGCAGATGGACACCAGCCAAGAGTAAAGTGGCCCTGGCCACCGTTCCCCCGTGCTGATGGCAGAGGAAAGAGGTGTACAAACCACTGCAGCAACTGTTTCAAGATTCCTGAAATGGGGCAGAAGCCCAGCAGCTGCCAGCCACTCTGGTTTTTAGGTCAGTTTTGGCCCAGCACTCTGGACCAAAGCTGTTGTCCTGGTTTGGTGGATCTAGCTCCACGCATGTATGCTTCCTACATTTTTTTCTCTTATTTTGTTATATTGTAAGCAAAAAGCGGTTGACTGTGCAAAAAAAAAAAAAAAAATCACTCCAAAAAAACCTATGTTTGCCTATTTCCTAAAAATCAAATGAGCTACATTACTCAATCTAATTTAAAATTTGTGTATCATGCAACTGCAGATGGTAGACATACGAGACAAGAAGAGAAATTTTTAGGTCCGTACTTGAAGCAAGATTTAAACAGATTATAACACCTCACCTGTAGAGAGGATAGAGAAGGCAGGACCTGGTAAACCGTGTGCATCCAGTGGGGGTACTCTGAAAGAGTGTAGAGCTAGCTGTGGCACTTGGCCAAACACAGCGGAACCTGGTTACAGAAATCCCTCTAGCTCAGTTCTCTAACCCAGGGAATCTCTGCAGTGCATGCCAGCACCCCAGTGGCATACTGGCTCTCAGAGACGTGGGGTCCCAGAAACCATGGTACAGGTGTGACACGGGACAAAGCTGTTCCAGGTTTATTTATCATAGATCTAGCAAATAATGTAGAATCCACGGGTATACTTTTCATATATATACCTACCTGCAGATATATTTTTTTAGGGAATAAAGCCAGTATATGTTTTACTACAGTGCTTTCTTAAAAACATGTGACATTATTTTAAAGGTCAAGATGTTTTTCATTTTGAATGACTAACTGGTGTAAAAATTTAAAAAAAAGTCTTTTCCAGTACTATAGGCAAACATGCTCAGCTATTCTTTTCCATGAATTATGAGTTATTAGTAAAAGCAGAATTTTCATATTAAAGGATGTTACAAAGTAGGAAGGGTCTGCAGAGGGTTCTGGACAGGCTGGCTCAATGGTCTGATGAGGCCAATTGCATGAGGTTCAACAAGGCTCGGTCCTGCACTTGGGTCATAACAACCCCATGCAATGCTACAGGCTTGGGGCAGAGTGGCTGGAAAGCTGCCTGGCTGAGAAGGACCTGGAGGTATTGGTCAACAGCCAGCTGAACATGAGCCAGCAGTGTGCCCAGGTGGCCAAGAAGGCCAACGGCATCCTGGCCTGCATCAGGAACAGTGTGGCCAGCAGGGCCAGGGAAGTGATTATGCCACTCTACTCAGGGCTGGTGAGGCCGCGCCAAAGCGCTGTGTTCATGTTTGGGCCCCACACTACGAGAAGGACACTGACATGCTGGAACACGTCCAGAGAAGCTCAACGAAGCTGATAAAGTGTTTGGAGCACAAGCTTTATGAGAAACGGATAAAGGAACTGGGGTTGTTTAGCCTGGAGAAGGGGAGGCTGAGGGGAGACCTTATATTGCTCTTTACCTGAAAGGCAGTTGTAGTGAAACGAGTGTTGGTCTCTTCTCCCAAGAGGAAATGGTTTCAAGTTGTGTCAGGGAAGGTTTCCATTGGATATTAGGAAAAAAATTTTCACTGAAAGAGTGGTCAGGCATTGGAACATGCTGCCCAGGGACATGGTAGAGTCACTGTCCGTGGAGGTGTTCAAAAAACATGTAGATATGGCACTTGGAGACATGGTTCAGTTGACATGGTGGTATTGGACAGACGGTTGGACTTGATGATCTGAGTGGTCTTTTCCAACCTTAAATATTCTATCATTCTAAGTACATATAGACCACTATGAAAATTCCCAACAGTCTTACACAAAAAAAAAAAAAAATTAACAGCACATCTGCTTACATAAGTAGATTTTTAATAAATCACCTCATAAAATATACTATTGTAGCTAAAGGAGATTAAAACTTTTCAAAACCTTTTTTTCAGAATTTCACCTTTTTGCAATAAATTTTATGCAGCCCTATGCTATATGGAAAGGAAGACCTCAGAATATGATCCAGTCTGGCATCTAAGGCATTGATTTGGGATGTGAAGATTTAAGCAGCCTGCAAGTAATACCTCTGAACCTTATTAATAACCTTAAGCCCGTTGCTTCCACAGCCAGGCAGTTCACCACTGGCACTCCAAACAAAATTAATAGTAGAGGTATATGTGGATAAGTCATTCTCTGAAGTTCTTCTTTTCTTGCATTCAGTTTGTGCATGTTGACAGAATCAACTGCCACCCATCCTCAGGAAATAAACCAATCAAAAAAAAAAAAAAACCCACCACCAAGCTGCTGGAATTCAGTCTGCTTTTCTGTTTTACTTAAAAAACAATCTTTTTTGTCCTTATTTTTACAAATTTGTACATTAAACATGCTGGTAGAGCCACAGAAAACAGGCAAAAATGCAAATGAATAGGTACTTTTAAACATGCTTGTTTTGTAGTTCTAGGGATACTGGATCTATACACTTTTTATTTTGAATTCTCATTTTTAGTAGAAAAACAGTAGTCAGCAGTACATAACTGTTAATACAATATCAAGAACGCTCTGATGTATTGAGTTAGCTACCTGCTAACCATCCTTAGATCTTTAGGCAAACTCTTCTGGAATAAAATTTTGCCTGTAATGGTTATTACAGACAAAGGGGATTACTTATATCTATATTTATACTTTTATACCATTATTCGAAAAATGTGTAAAGAATAGAAGCATTTTTGTCAATTCAGAGTTTCAATTGGATGCTTTCTTCCTTTTCAGATGGATTATTTTATGTAAATATTTTCCAAAGTAATCTACATCCCTGAAAAATTTAGATGGTACTTTTTTCAGTATGCAGACTTTGATAAATACTGTAAGCTTTCCCAAAAGTTATTCAAAAGAAGGTAACAGAATACCAGATTCCACACATTTCTTGCAAGTTAAAAGACGTGCTCTGTTAGCTACCCACAATACTGCTTTTTGCTCATTCAGGAGTTGGCCCTTTACAGACATTTTCTGAGGTTCAAATATGTTGTTAACAGATTCTGAAATGGAAGAATACCACAACATAAATAGGTGGCTTCTATCCCTCACTTACACACAGAATTCAAAGAAGACAACTATAGAAAAGGGGGTTTCTAATTACATAAACACATTCAGTTGCAAAATCGAAGGTTTTACCCACCGAATTGTGACCAACACCTGAGAACCCCTGGGATCCTAACATTTGTGTCAGAGGAAAACTGTACTTGTATGTAACCCTCCACATCAGCCTATGTGTACTTCAAAGGTTTCTGTCTACCTTTTAAAGTACACTATCCATATCCAGCGCTAAAGTTTTCCTAAGTGGAGACTGGCAGCTGCAAAAATAGACTCTAAATCTGGTTTCAGCCAGACCATAAGTAGATTTAAAGGCATATTTTAAAAAGTCCTGAGAGCCTGTCTTGATTACTGTGCCAAGAATTTCTACTTTGACATTTTCACTCAGTAACTCCTTTCCCTGGTGGCCCATCAGAAACCTCTCTGCTCCTCATCACCTTCCCCTTAATGCTTCTTAAGGAAAAACAGCACTGGATATGAAGTCCCTGATGCATGCTGCCTCCAATGAAAGGCTGGAGCAAATGGTCAAGGCTTTATCTGTAGATAAAAACATAAGTATTCTTTCCACATGCTGCAGTATTGACAGTAATAGGAACAAGATAAATGCACAGTGCTTTAGTCTTTAATTCTGTTACAGCAAGTGACTGCGTTCTTCCATTCTTACCCAAAATGAACAGAAACTTGCTGTTACTCATGTGCTGCACACCTGACTCTTCATGTCCACTGCATCTTGAAGGTACAAAACAACATTAAAAACTGGTGGGCCTATCTGTGACAGCAGTCACAGCTGCCATATGACATTCATTCATGTACAAAATAAGGTTATGTATAGAGGCATGCAACCTCTTTAAGGTTAAGGTTATCTCTTTAAGCACACCAAGCACAGCAGTGTGAGAGCAAGGAACAGGACCTTGCAGCTCAGGTACCCAAATGAGTTATCACATCGATGAATCCGCAGGATTATTATTTTCATTCAGTGGCATCCGGTATTCAGAAAGAACGTGGTTATTTCTTATGGCTGGAGGTTTGTCATTCAAATGTCTCAATTTTTTGTCTTCTGAACCCATGCCTAATAGAGAGATTGTCAGGCTTTTCTATAGTATGATTCCTGTTATTAAAGAATTTTGAGAGACAGTTTTCCTGCGTAGAAGGAAATGGGGTTTAGCAAAGCCCCTAACAATGACCTTGCAAAGCCCCTAACAATGGCCACCAACAGTAAAAACGCATAATGACTTTAGTTGCCCTTGCTCAGACTTAAAGAAGAAAAGAACTTCTGGATCCTTTTTGCTGGGAATTGGGTTTAATGACATATTTAAGACTCTCTTATGGTATGCTATTTGATTGTGATGTTTGGCAATGCTGGATTCGGCATATTCCTAAAATGTATAATTGTTTTGAGCTAGATCACCTGAATGGGCCTTTGAAGGAATGATGTCAGATAACTCTGTAATATATGGGGCCCGCTTACATTGAGTTTGTCAAAATTTAAAGCAGATAACTGTCAGTGCTGGCAAGAGGCTCGCCTTCTTCCTGGAAAAGGTTGTAGGTTGATTTTTTTATTTTTTTTTTTTTATGTAACAAAAGAGAAAAGAATGCAAGCATCTGAAGAGCAGTTAAGACACTTTGGGTAAACCTGGAGTACTTTGAAAATACTCTAGGTAGTTGATGGGATGTTGAAGAGTTGGTTTTTTGGTTTTTTTTTCTAAGATGAGCATAAGAAAATAGTACTTTTGATCCCTCTCCCAGTGACTTGAAGCCCTTACTCCTTGTTCTCACCTGATCGGTGTTTCAGAGGAACTGTTCCAGTTCCTTCCTTTCTCCTTTCTGATTCTCTTTTTGGGAACAATGATTCAGTAGTGCTCTACAGCAATGCAGAATGTATTCCAAATTAAATTATGTGTGAAGTCAGTATGTCACATACACAGGAAATTTGCTTTACATTTTTAAGATTTACTATGAGGTTTTAACATAAATAAGGAGAAAAAACTCCATCTCTTTTCTTCTCAATCTTTAATGTTTACCATTACAGCATCCACATAGTGTTTATGCTGTATTTTTTCATAGAAAAAAAAGTCTTAATATTTAGACAGTACAGAATAACTTACCAGTTTTCATTTTTACTTATTGTTTTATTAGTATCATAATGCTGAAGAACTGTTATGGAATATTAATTATTGATGAAGAAATTAATTGCAGTAAGAATTCACTGGAGTAACAGTTAACATCTGGCTTCGTTCTTTATGATTTCCACTCTGATAAGGCTGTGAAGTCTAATAAAATTAATGTGTAATAAAGCATCATAATTTATTCTGAGAGGTGGAATACCGTAGCTGCGTAGTCCAGGGCTGTTTCCAGTGTATTTAGTGTATTAAAATACAACATTTAAGAGTCACAGGGAAGTTATGTTGGCTTTTCCTTTAAAAAATGTTATAGGACACCCACTCACGCTGTGGCTGCTAAGCCATAGACTTTCTTCCAAAAAGAGATCAAGCCATTTCAAAATGTTTCAGCCCTCTCTCTCGTCTGCTGCCAGCCAGAGAGAAACATTGCATCTCCATCCTTCTCTTGGTTCTGTAGTCATCCTTGTCTTTTCAACACTTTCCCTTTACTCTGTAAGCTATATATAAGGTAAGCACTCCTGTGGCCTACAGCCCTCTTTCACTAAACTAGGTACAGCAAGTTTTTTTTAGGGTGTTAGACGTGGGAACACATCTGTCAGCCAGACCCACCTCCCTTCAGGGCTGGGGATTTTCAAGCCCATATCATAGAATCACAGAATTGTAGGGGTTGGAAGGGACCTCGAGAGATCATCGGGTCCAACCCCCAAATATCTGAAAAAGTAGATGCATATACGTATGTATGCACTTTTGTGTCCATCTTCTCTTGTGTAATTCGTGTGAGTCCCTCTCTCCCAGCTTGGCATTGCCTTTGGGAGTCCAGTGCTGAGCTCAGCAGGCAGGGGGAGGGGGAGAGCAGGGAGAACGGGAGACAGAGGCTATGAAAACAGCATTAACCAAGTTTGGGGAATGGGCTGTAGTTACAACCAGCTGATTTCACCAAACTCAAGCAAGCTTCTCCTGTAGAATGGGAAAAGTTGTGACAAGTTGGGATGTGAGCCTGTGATCCCACAGAACTTAGTCAGTCAACTGCAGAAGTGGTGCAACTGTGACACCAGAGCTCTGCTTCTGCACTCGCAAACCAGGGCATGCCCTTCTTCTTCAGTGAGCCCCAGTCTCCAGGGCTGCAGACATGACTAGCCTGAAGCATGTTTTGAAGCCTAGCTCTCTTCATAGCACACAAGTTATATGCAGCCTCTTATTAAAAATGGTGTGCGTTAAAGCTAAGGAAGCACTAAGCTGTTTTGTTGAATAACAAGTCTAAAATGATTTCCTGAGTTAAGGAAGTGGGGTTAAGAATGAAGTAAACTGTTGGACAGAAAATACATGCCTATAACTTATGCAGCGATTCGCCACAGAGACAGGGAAGGTAGTCTGACAATTCCCAACATCTACTATGTTTGTTACTGGTACAGGCTGTAATTAAGAAGCTCTATGGGGAGAGGATTCAAGATCCATGATCTATTTAGTCTCAGAAGAATGTCTCATAGAAACTTTGCAGAGATCTTAAATATCCTTTTCCAGACTCTGTGCTACAGTAGGGTCTGCAGGCCTGCTGGAAAGTCTTGCTTATTCAGCATCTGGAGGTGTCAGCCTCAAAAAATGATGGTTTAGCCCAGGGGCTTAGTAATTAGACCCTGATCCATTAAGATACTCTATGTAAGAGCTCTCAGCAACCACTCCTTGCCCCCTCCCCAGTGCAGTACCAAGGAAAGTAGCAAGGCTTTCTGTAAGTAGTGTGCATTTCACCTTAATAGTATATCAAATTAAATGAGCCCAATTCCCAGCTCCATGGAGTCAATTGAATCTCATATTTGCAGGATTCCTTTACACTGCAATTGATTTTAAGATTTCCTTCTCTTATTTCTTAAAATCTTTAATTATTCCTGGCTTTCTTCTGCATTTCATTAATACTACTTTTATTACTGTTTGGAAACTTTCCAGTCCTGGTAGGTTTGGGGTTTTTTTGCATTGCACAGAAAAAAACGTGAACTCTACCGTTTCTGCAAGAGATGTTCTGTCATAATTCATGAACTTTATCTGTCCTGTAAATAAGGGTGAACTTCTTATATAAATTTCATATTAGGGAAGCACTGCATACAATCTGAGGATCAGGAATAGACTTTTTCAAATAGACACTACAGCTGGATGAAAAATCTGTAGTAATATTTCTGGATTAAAAAGACAAATCTGGTGATTATTTTTTTGTCTGAAGTTTGAGTCCATTTTGTCAAACTGTTCATAGAAGGGATAGTGGAATCTCTGAAAAGTCATTCTTTTCAGAGTTTTCCAAGGCATTCAGGCTTATGATATTCAAAATCCTTTTTCATGCTGAAATTTCCTATGGTATTTTTATTTTAGAAATATAAAAAATATTCAATAAAACCATTCAAAAATTATTACAGTTACATCAAAAACTATTTTTCAAGGGGTTTAGATTCATCAGACAACCCAAGAATTCATTTCTATCCATAACCCCTTGTTAATACGTGCCAGAAAGTTTTCATTTGAGTGGTTCTTAATCAAGCAAAATTGGCATAGCAAGTGGTACTATTTAGCCATCTCATAAGGATTATGGAGACACTGAACATGGACTTGAGGATCAGCTATACAAGGTCTGGGGGTATAGCTTTATGAAGTTATAACCTTTAATAAGTGATTTTACTCTAGTTCAGTAATTTAATTGTGATATCCCCCACAAAAACAAGCAAAGAAACAAAAAAAACCCACCCAAACAAACCTGCAGACCTGGTATAGCCAGGAGGAAAAAGCAGTTGGTGTGGTTGTAGTGCTTAAGAGTAGCATTGCCACCAAAAGATACATTCATGGCCGTGGATATGATCTACTATGCTGGTGCCCCCAGTCTGCTGCTGATCATCAGGGGTGTCTGAAAATCCTTCCTTGAATCTCTTTGGAAAAACAAGTTGGAAGTGCTAAAATTGCAACAAAAGCATAACATTTACCAGGCAAATAAATGCCACATCCTGGAAGGCTAAAATACAAAGATTTTACTTTAATACCTCTATTTTAGATAGTACCTAGAGGAAATGTTCTGAATGTGGGTATAGGTTGTTTGTTACTGCCTGGGTAACAACAGAAACTCTGCCTGGAGCCACAGATGTTTCCTAAAGCCCTCCAGTCAGGAAGAGTACTCACCATGCTCCCACTCAAGCATCATCTTCTTGCATTCCCTCTTCCCTAGGAGAAACAAGTACCTGCAACCCAGGTAGTGTCTAGAGCAGGAAGAAAACAGTTGCCTCTCTGCCAAGCCCTCAGTGGGTCAGAAAGGAGCACTGCACAAAATCACTTTAATCTCATTTGCATTTTATCTCATCAAAATGACCCCAGGGGTGATTCACTAGGGGTGATTCAGACTGCACTGTAACTAATCCTAAAAGTTTAAAAAAATAAAAAAAAAGTAGGGCAAGCCCTGCAAAAAATAATCATATTATAACTGAAGTGATGAGCTAAGGAGGATCATTTCAACATTCTGAGCTTTTTCTCTGCATTACTTTCATGCTTTCAACTTTTAGCTTCTAGCCAAGAGGGTTAAAACCTTTCCTTTGTGCAATCTTTTGACTGCAGGACCTGGGCTTTTAGAAAAATATTTTGTATCACAGGGCTCTCAATAAAATTGTGACAGTGACTTTTCAAATTAAGGCTTTGTAAAAAGAATTTATTTTTCTTTTTAAGTCTACAAAAAAATAACACACATTAGCACATATTTTTATGTGTATATGTGTTGCATACACACGCATATGAATGACTAAAGCTTGCCTATGTCCATTGGGGTTTGTAAGTATGCTTGTTTTCATGAAACACCCAGAATTCTCTCATTCATAGCATAAAGATTATATTTAGGACTTTTATCCCTGGGATGTAATTTTTTCAGTCAGATTCTTTATTTTTTCAGATTTTTGTTTTGCCAAATATGCAATGCTAGTGCATGCATGAAAGGTGCCTGGCAAGTCATCCTAGTTTGCTTTAGAAGTCTGAAATATAGGTTGAGTAGACATTGTTCTGTTGTGTCAGTTACTAGATTCTGTAATCTTCTAATAACCTCTTCAAATGTTATCTATTCTCTTCCTAATCCCTCATTTTACTGCCTTGGTAATCCAATTCCTAGTGCAGGCAAGTCTCCACCTTTCTCACTTTTTAAAGTCAAGGAAATAATGATTTTTTTCCTTATCTTTTGTGTATAATTCATCATTTCCTCTTAGATGGATCCTTTTATCCAAGTTACTTTCTGTGCACATTTAGGAAAACAATTGCAGCAAAAATAGTTCAAGCTGTTGCTAGCCTGCAACCTTACCAAAATACACTACCAGAGCTCAAATACAGAACAGGAAAAATTAGGCTCACCTATGGCCTTTTGAAGTGCCACAAGAAACGGTGATTTAGTGGAAAGTGCTGATTCTTTTGAGTCAGTTCCAGTTCCTCTTTCTAGGGGCCACCAAGCAGAAAATGCTCCTTATGACCGAGTATCAGCCTAAAGTACTAATTACCCTGTTCATTAAAGATTCCATTACATCAGATTTGCTCAGAAGATGCTTCCTGGTTGTAATCCTGTTTCCTTTTCCTAATACACAGTGCATTGTATTAGGAAGATACTGCAATACACTTGTTTTTTCCTAAAAATTCTTCTATTTCTAACTTGAAAATCTTTTGTGTTAGGTAGCACTCTCTGACACAGCTGCTGTCTTCCAACCCTCGGCTGGCTTTTTCAGGCTTACATGAAACAACCCTCACAGCTCTTTACAGGTGGCATTTCCTTGCATTCCTCCAGAAACCAACTGCAATCACAGTCCCTGACAGTGACAGTAAAGAGAAAAGCCAGCCTAAAAGAAATTTTCCTGGCGCTAAAGATATCAGCCCCCAGGGCTCGACCCAATGGCCGGCGAATATGATGGGAACTGCTCCACCAATGGCAAGAGGTAATGTATCACATCTGTATGGCTGTGACCTCTACAGAGCCCGAACCTGTGGAGCATCAACAGTGCCGACACTTCTTGGCTTGATGGAGATAGAACAGGGGCCAGAAATCACCTGAAAGTCATCTGCTTCAGAAAAGAAACGCTGACATTCCCCAGAAAGCTGTGGTCCCTTGGTTTTATTGCAGTTCCTTGAGTGTCGTTTTTTTTTGGTCTAACGTCTGCTGGTATTGTGTTGAACAGTGCTAAAGATGTGTGCAGGACAGACAAAAAACAGTTTTGCAACCTAGTAAACAAGTCATTTATGTACTTTGGAAATAACCGATGAAGGCCAGAAAAACATCTGGAAATTCTCTGGCCATGATACTCCTCCACGTGCGAGATTTGTGACATTTTCAGAGAGTGAGATCAGCTGTGATTTAGGAAAAAAAAATCCTGATCATGTTTCGAGGGACTGTTTTACACTACCATGAAAGCTTCTGAATACTTGTAATTAAGCTTGCTCTTGTTTTACCTATCACAGCTTGTTGTCATAGCTTTCTTTAAAAAAAAAAAAAAAAAGAAGAAGAAATTAACTGAAAAACAAACCCAAAAGCCTTCTCTTAAAGATCTTGTGCTTAGTGTTCGCTATAGATCTCTTTGGGATTTATTAATTTCTTCAAAGATTGAATATAGCTTGCTTCCCGTAATGAAGCCTTTTTCTCAAATACATCTCCCTCAGATTAACTGAAGCAACAGCATCTGACAAATATAAGATAACAGCATGTCTCTGTAAGCTACTTTCTTGCATCTATGTAAAAATGCTACCACTGCACTCCAGTTAAAAATTAGGTTCCTTTCAAACAACTTATCAATGCCCAACTGGCTTTCCAAACCAAAGAACTCGAAGTCTTATTACCTCCTGCATCCAATTAAATTTGTCTATAAATATGGCTTAATTCTCTTCCCCGTTAGGTGTCTGTGATAAATGTCTTTTAGCTCTGATGAAATTCTAGTACTCATCTCTCTTCCTCTAACATGCCACATTTATTTGAAGACAGTCACATTTCATAATATGAAATCTGAACCTGAGATCTCTAGTAATTCATTGCATGGTCCCTATTCTGTTATTCTTCATGAAATCACCGTTTTTCTATGAAATTTCTGGACAATGTGGCAGATACATCTGTAAGATGCTTGGAGCAAAAATGTTCTCTCAACGGTGAACTACTTTGTGCCTTACTCTGGATGCTGGGTAAACAGTTCTGCGAGAAAATCTTTTGCATCGTCAAAGGCTACTGCCGTTTGCTGCCCTCAATGGTCAGCACCTGAAGTGTCATCAAATACTCCACGCAGGCTGCAAACAAACTGAGCTCTTGCCAACAACCTTTTCCCAATTAGTCGACATGCAGAGTGAAACGGTGTAAAAAGGAGAGAGCAGTGATTACTGTGGCAGTCAAGCTGCCCTCATTCATGATCCAACTACTATCAGAGTGCACACCAGCAAAGCGTTTCTCTGGCGTGGCGCTGGGAGGTCAGGGCATGACTAGAAGTGGCTGTGGCTGCTGATACACACCTTATAGGAAGACATGGCTGGGTATCAGCATCATCCCTTATTAACAACTCCGGAGGATGAGGGGGTGAGGGGCTTAAAGAAAGAAGGAAGAAGAAGTTATCTCCACCAAGGCTCAATAACAGATGGAGAATGAAGGATGCAAGGTGAGACAATGCTAGAATCAAATTTGTTCGTGTGACCCTTAATTCACTCATTGTCCATTTATTTAATCACATTGTTAAATTACTCACTCAGAACCTTTTTCCACAGGAAGTTTTCCCTTTAGATTGTGCAGAATGGGTCTACTCTGAGTAAAGAAGTAATAAGCAGTTATGTCTACAAAATGCTGGACATTCCTGATGCATCTGTTGCACAAGATATAACAAACACAGCAGACTTCAGCAGGAGAAAGGACGATATCCATCATAAGTGTTTCTACATGACATTAAGTACATTACTCAAAGGAGCATTTTTACAAGCATTCACCATTTGCGTCCTTCTCATTTTCCAGCTGGCTGGCTTGCAATTTGGATATTAGCTCTGTAGAAGTGCTGAGCCCTCACTATTGCAACTGGAGTTCGTGGGATGCATACTTGAAATATCGAGATATAGTGAAATCAGCGGGATACATATCTTAAATATTAATCTGCAATGCCATGCTGACAACACTGTGTAGCTGCATTTCTAACCCTGGAACAATTAACCTCCTGAGAAGTCTCACCTAATGATGCTGTATGGACATATACACAAAGGGCTTAATAATGCTAAATTCCTTGAAAATTCAGGTTATGTGTCTCATACTGGGCAATGAAGTTAATAGATAGTCAGTTTCCTTCTCAGCCTCAATTGTCTTATCTGAAAAAAAAATGAGACTAATAGCAGCCTCTTACCTCACACAAGGCAGTGAAACACTCAAATACACTACAGATTTAAAAAAATAAAGAAGAAAATAATTATGACATTCAGAAATGAAGATAAAATAAGTGATGAAAAGGATCATTTTATTTTCAGTGTCGATGCTTGACTTGCATTTAGGAGCACTTATTAACCAGAGAAAATATTGATGCAGGGACTCTGTGGAAAACAAGGTGTATAATGAATTAAAGAAGACAATAACATTTGCAAGTAGGAAGCTGTGAGAGTGCATAGTGAAATGTCTCTGTTAATCTGTTTCTAACTTTTGAGGTTATTTGTTCATTTAAGGTGCAGATCCACTTCTGGGGAAGAGAACCACGGAGCAGATTCTGGACTGTTTCTCCTCTGTAAGTGCCATCAACATGTACCCCATCGGTATCATGTGATTGCAGGGTGCTTCTCCCCCTTCTTCCTAAAGGTGCACCTCTCTCTGCTCTGCATGTACAGTTACAAAAATTACATGGGTTTTGTTTTTTTCATATGAGGCATATGAGAAGCACAATTGAAAGAAACCCGTTCCTCATGAGCACTTCCTATGCATTTTTTTTATTATTATTTTATTTTTGGTCCTTTCCAAAATAGTATCCTTTCCTAAGGATTTCTTTCCTACTATGCCTTTTCTGGAATAAGCAGTTCCAGACAGAAGGTAGCTGCTTTATTATTGGCAGCCTATGTTACTTTTCCACTGATTTTACTATGCCTTCTGCTTCCACAAATGATTTTTCTCACCTTATAGTAGAGTTGGCATATCTTTACAGTACTGCTTGATTTTATTTTTTTATTATTATTTTTCAAATTTTTGTGTGACATGTGCCAACCCAGATTTCACAGTAAGTTAGAGCAATAAATTCTGCCTTGTAATAGATGGCTGGAATTTGAATAGATGTCTCGGTTTTTACCTCTACCCTCATCAGCACTGAGAAGTGACTGCTTGCCAATATAAACCACCCAGTTGCCACAGCTGTTTCCCTACTGAAATGTGGACTGAATAGGAGTTTCTCAGACAGCACGAAAAGGACAAATGGTAGCCTGTTACAGAAATGACTGTATTCTGCAACAGCAGTGTTCACTCCTGAGCAACTGGTCCGTAAAGCTGAAGCAATAATCAAGTCACTGTAACATCTATGCATAAGATAGTTCTTGTAAATATGCTGGTATTTTCTTGTGTGACCTATGTAGCTTTGCCACAGTCAGCTTCATTGGCTGCAGATACTGTTGCACCCGAACGATGTTGTGCTGAGCTGAACAGATACAGAACTTGAGGAACTTTAAGTATATCTGTGCTCCCGTTTCCTCTTCACCCCACTTGTGTTATTTCTACTTCCAGTCACCCTCTTGGATCAGCAATTCTGGTAGGAGACAGTGCCTCGATTAAGCACAAATAAGCACTAATTAATTACAACCACTACAGTTGGAAATACATGTTTTGCACGCTCAGCACCTCTAAAACTTCATCCTTCCTTTGTCTATTGCCTGTATTGGGTTTTGTTCCCTTCTTCTCTCCTAATACACAGTCACATGCATGCACACGTGCACACACACTGCCCAGCATCACATCCTCATTCTGCTCTGCACAGTGATCTCCTGGGCACATTCTCCCTCCTTACTGGTCCTGCTCTAGAGTGTAGGTTTCCCACCCACTTGCAGCCTCCTCTACCCACAGAAACTTATCACTTAACACCCAACTCACAATCCTGTGCTGTTCTTAGTCCCAGCTTCTGTGTGAATTGGGGTGGTATTCAGTGCTCTTCTGAGCTTTCCCAGGCAGCTTCGTCAGGTTTAGTTCTGGGAGGTCCAACTGGGTGGCTACTTGGCTGTTTGCTGGCAATACTTGGCAGCAAGAGCTGATGCTGGTGCTCTTTATTACAGAACCGATTAGCTCTGCTATAAAATCAATAAAAATAGGGGACTATCGATTAAGAGGCCGGACGACTGAGATAGGATAGAATGTCAGTAGTATATACTAATCCATTTCACATGCTCTTGGCTCAGATATTATTCTTAAATGTATATCTTCTTCTGAGTGATCTCTTTGCTTTATCATAGTGGGTATTGACTCGGATTTTATCCATCCCCCAATGAGGTTGTTGCAAAACTGTAAAATAAGTAAAGAGTAACTCTAATGCAATTACACATTGATTTAATCCTGTTCCCAACATGGAAATGCTAAGTTCTGTAAAGCAGCTTTCAGCTGCAATCTATGGGATTTATCTCTAAATGTGCAGGGGATACAATTAGGTGAGTACTGCTCATCTTGCCCATTGTGCCACTTAGCTCCCAGTAAGTCCTTTTTCTTGGAGCGTAACTCCCTGCGTAGCTGTCACAGCGCTGCAGAACAGAGCTGTTCATTCTCCAGCGTGACTTACTCTATATGGGTTTGTTGGCAATCAGACTCAGCCGTACACGAGCAAGCTCCAAATCCCTTGGCATGGTCATCTTAACTCCTGTTTTCAGCTCACAAGGACTGGAAGTACCAGGGGGAAAGGGGAGACGTTCCACATGGCTCTGCAGCCATCTGCCCGCCTGTGCTGGCACTGACGGGCTCCTCGGAGAGTAAGCCTCCCCAGCCAGAGGATCAGGATGGAAACTGTAAAGGTGAAAACAGAGAGGTACTTTCCTCCTCTGCTCCACAAAGTGATTTTTTCCAGCAATACCTGAGATTGTTTTACTGAAACAGAATGATAGAACATTTCTCAGGTTGTAAACCCTGCAATGGTAAGATACCAATAACCCACTAGTTAAAAAAAAAAACCACAACAGTTGTATACAAACGTTATGTTTAGGTAATGCACCACTTTACACTGAAGAGAAAAAAGAGAAAAAACCAAGCAAAATAAAAATTAACTTGCACAGGCTATTTGATACTGCAGCACAGAAGATTAATTACCTATTACTCCTATTTCCCAGTCCTCCGAGAGGTATGGCAGTAGACAGTTGAACCCATCTTTATGTTTTGCTCAATAAATGGAATTGCTGCCAGTACTTAAGATTTTGTTAGGTCCATAAAACTTCTAGTCCATTGTACTGGCTGTGACTTTTCCAGGAAAAAATCTCTAAAATTCAGAAGCCAAGCAAAATTAAAAAAAAAAAAAAGAAAAAAATTTAAACACAGTTATATTTTGTATTTTAGAGAAATAATTTCCCATTATAACTGATTACCACTCCAAGGTTTTAGATGGTCTTCAAAAGCTTGAATCAAGTGGCTGAATCTGTAATCAGAGTCATCAAGAACTTGTCACAAGTCTTGTCAGATTTACACCAGCAAAGCCAGACCCTAAGCATTTTGCTAAGAGTTAAAGCAAAGAATTTGGAGACTAGAAGAGGTTTTAGCTGATACATTATAGCAGTGTTAGCCTGGATTACACTGGACAGTTGTCTGTGAGTCCAGGTTCTCGTATGCAGAGAGGTCTGGTGTGTGAGATCTGATGATTCCCATTCCCATCAGTGGCAGGCATTCCCCATAGGCAGCGATAGACCTTTCGTGGTACACAAAAAGAATACGGAGTTCATCAACGGCTTTGTTACCTCAGTGGCCTGTCCACAGTTCCAAATGCATGACCCTGCAGCTGATGCATATGAGCAATCTTCCATTTTAAGTGAAGGAGGTTGTGCTGGAACATTCACTGGTTTACAGACCCCATGGGACACTTCAGTCCCTGCTGAGGGACTCTGTTGAGAAGAGCTTAAGACACAGGTAGAAGAGGCCTTGTGTGTACCTGATTAAATTGCAAGGTTTTGAACTTGGACTTCATATAAAAATGTGTTTGTGCTATTCTTTTGGATTCCTTAAGAAACTATAGGCAAATGCGTTGCTCATTTATCAGTTAATTTAGATCAGAATTTAATTAAGCTGTATACTCTGTGGTTAGATAGGTTTACTGGGAGAGAGTATCGTCAATGAACACTAGAGCAGGAACTGTCCTTTGTCTTTGTAAAGTCTCCTGTCCACATAGTTGAGGTGTATCAAACCAGACCCTTGAACTACAGGCATAATGAAGACATAAAGTAACAACAGTGATCTCTAGGACCGTGTGTGAATGTATAAAAAGCACAAGTGGGCAGCCAGCTGCTGTGAGATCTGTTCGGCTGCCCTGTGCCCATTCCAGGCGACTTCCCTGGAGGTTGGAGGATATGGAAGGGAATATTCCCTCACTCGGTCACTTGCTGTGACTGTGTCACCTACTGCAGCCAAGGAAAGATGAAGGACCTGGCATGTCTTGTTTCCTTCACACTCAGTACGTACAAAATGCAGCTGATTTGGTCACAGTCCCATGAGCGTCTCTTCCACTGAGCTGACCTTTCAAACTCCTGCATGCATGAGATCAATCACTTTGATTTTGGAACACACTTCTCCACCCGTCTGCCCTCCCTGGAGAGACAGTACAGGATAATTGGAGAGAATAAATCCAAACAAGCCAAACAGATGTTGGAGAAAGATTTCCTCCCACTCAGTCATCTTCTGACTGAAACTTATCTTGTCCTTATCACAGATGGCCCTTTCCCTTTGTCAAGCATGTCAATTTGCTATTTAAGTACCTACCATTTAGCTGGCACTGGAGACTTTCCCCCAACATTTTAGTGAGAGGTTTAGAAAAAAAAATACTCAAACAGCCTTGGTGCATGGGGAAGAAATCTGAAAGCATGACAGACAAAGTACAACTAAAATTTGGTTTTACCAACAGACTACATTTAACTTGCAGGCTTTAATGATGGTGTTAATATGACAATGCTGGTATCCTGAGGAGTAAATCTGTACTTTAAGTTTGTCCATTTTTATGTGGGCCATGTTCCCATGCTGTAGGCATTTTTAACAGTAACTAAAAGGCTCAGAAATAGTTAATAACAGCAAGTGTGCCTTACAAGGCAGCAGCTTCTCCCTTGGCCATGTCAGTTTCTATGAGTATAAACTTCAAAGTTCAACGAACTTCAGCAGATCCAGTCTCTCACCTTTGACAAGGAAGACAGGAGAGGCAAGGGGAAGGGGGAGGGTAAGAAAAATGCTAAGGAAAAATTTCTGACTCTTCCGTTTATCTCTCAGCTCCAGGGGGGCAGTAAATGATGAAGCAGGAATATAGATCACATGGGACCAATGGACAGAAAGCACTGAAAGAAGATTTTCTTGGGAAGGACCAGAAAAATCCCTTGGGGGAAGCTATAGATTTCCGGGCGTAAAGCAGTAGTTACGGCAGGGAAATGGCCAGTTTCATGGGCCTACTTGGGGGAAACGTTACCCCGGAGGCAGGCAGCACCCAGGCATATGTGCTGGGCAGGAGCAGAGCAGGGCAGCAGAGGAGTGCCAGTCCACACACCCCTGGAGGTGATGGATAGGGCCATCAGATTTTCACTTTGCTGCTGAGAAGTCAGAGTGATGCGTTGTTTTGTGACGTGACGCTGGTGCACCGGGATCTGCCCTGTGTCAGTGAGGTAGTTTGATATTCACTGGCTAACATTTGCCTGATACTGCTTGTCAGTGCTTGCTGGTATCAAGCACCCAATAGCAGTTTAAAAAAAATGGGCTTGAGATTAAAATCATAAATTCCCATCAATCCTATGTCCAGAAGATTTTCTGCTGCCAAAACCCCAGGAATAATTGCATTTAGGCGGTTTCACAGCACTGTTGTGAGACGAAAAGGTCATTTGCAGTGAAAAACCTCATTTCCTCTACAGAGCAAGTTTTACTACCAAAAATTGAACAATGGCCATCTAGACTTTGCTGAGGGTAGAAATGCACTTTTAAAAGTTACATTAATTTAAAAAAACTTAATATCATGTGTCTTGGAAATACATGGTATTCTGCCATCTTTACCACTAATTAAACTTACTTTCTGAGGTAGATAAAAACTTAAATAGATGAAACAGAGCAGGTCACTGCTCTGATTACACTCTCATTTAATTTGGTATCCTGCCTGCTGCAAAATTTAAATATCCAGTGTTGGTTCGGTTTGGGATTTTTTTGGTGTAGATAAAGTCTGGATCAAATATGCTACAGTATTAAAATAAAAATACAGAATTTGGGAGAATTATAAACAACTGCCTCATTTTTTATGACTCAGAAACATATTCCCCAAAATTATCTTCCCAGCTGAGAGGAGCATGAGCAATTTCAGACCAAAAATAAGCACCTACGACCTATGCATTCCACTCTTATTTCATACTTCAACACACAAAACCAGCTGTGTTACAGTAATACTAAAAGTCCGGCAAAAGGGGCCAACATTTCTTCCTTCATGACCTAATCTACAGTAGGTTCTGATCTTTGGCAGCATTCGTGGCCTTCAATGGGATCAAGTAGTCAGAGAATTGCTTCATTAGAACTTTTTTCAGGGTATAAGTGTGTAATATTGCATGATGCCAGGTGAAGGTGCTGGGGATCCTGAAGTAGCGCAGCGCTCTCAGCAAAGGCAGTCAGACCAGGACAAGTGCTGAGCTTCTTTCTGCACATGAGATGATAATTAATTCAGAGTTAATTCAGGTTCCATCACGCCTCACTAAATCCTGCCATGTAGATGTATCTATCACTTCTCAATTGTCCCTGTGTCTTCCAAAAACTACAGAGAGGTGCTCTGCACGTACCACAGGTAAAATCAGAACTCATAGAAGTCCGTTATTAAATACTTTTTATGTACATTCATGCAATTACAGAATCAATTAATCATTTTGGTTGGAAAAGACCTTTAAGATCATCACGTATGACCATTAACCTAACTCCACCAAGTCCAATTGCTAAGCCATGTCTGTAAGCACCGCATATACACGTTTTAAATACCTTCAGGGACGATGGCTCAACCATTCAATTCTTGATAACCCTTTCAGCTAAGAAATTTTTCCTAATATCCAATCAAAACCTCCCATGGTGAAATTTGAGGCCATTTTCTTTCATCCTACTGCTTTTTACATGGGAGAAGAGACAGACATCACCTTGCTATGGCCTCCTTTCATAAGTTGCATAAGACCAGGAGAACAAATGCTCTGATTGGTCATACTGCACCAAGCTATGTGTTTCTACATGCTGCTGGCACCCCAGATCAAAGTTTCATGATACCAGCCTGGGGAGGAAGCAGCTGTCCATGTCAGGGACTGGCAGCATCTGAGTCATTGCTTGAAGCATGCAGTTCCTCAGACAATACCTTGCCATCTGCTGCAGGCCAAGAGAGGGTGCAGAAGAGATTTCCAGAGTGCAGTGATACTTTTATGTACTTCTTTAATGAGCTTTGATTCCTGTCTAGTTCCTGAAGAGAAAGTACCTTTTCTTCTCCCTTGCACCTAGTGAAATGGTTGTGGCTTTTACCCT
Source organism: Hypotaenidia okinawae (assembly GCA_027925045.1). NCBI lineage: Eukaryota > Metazoa > Chordata > Aves > Gruiformes > Rallidae > Hypotaenidia > Hypotaenidia okinawae. Next base: position 109,238,588 of record BSDF01000001.1, on the reverse strand, counting down.
TCACCAGTGGTGATGTTGCCACTCTCTTTACACAGTGGTTTCTGACAATTGCGAGAGTCATTGGCACTGCTGATCCTCTCTCTGAGACAGGTAAGCAAGACAGAAAGTATGGCTGGGGGGCTAGTTTCCACTTCTGCATCCTCCTGTGCACTCATCAAATTAGTGCAGGTGGCACACAGTGAAAACAACTACCTGTTTGCTACCAGTGAAAGGGGAACATTTGCACCCCAGAGGCAGGACGCTAGGCCATAGTTTAACTGTGTCTTTTTGAGGATTGGTTCCTCTCAGACACTCCACGGCGTTTTGCTCAACTACTTGCTATCCATGCAGAACATCTGTGGTGCTTCAGATCAGTCCTAGATATTAGGATAAGGGCTGCTGGAAACATTAACACCAATCTGTAAAGCATCAATCTTGCCAGGAAATCTTGATTGCTTTCTTCACCAGAGTTATGAAATTAGTAGGGAAGGCAAAGACCATAGGTTTTAGGCTGAAAAGAAGCATTTAATCAGTGTGTCATGAAATCCTATTCTCAGAATTATTTTAATTGGTTTAGATATGAACAGAATCATATAGGTCAAAAATTAGCTGAAGGGCTACAAAGGAGTGTGGATGAGAAAAAATTGTGCTGAATGAAAAGTAGAAGAGTGAAGGAGGGGTTTTACTCCTTCTGCAACTACAGGGTTCAACTCCAGAGCTATTATTTAATTTCTAGGAAACAGCTTATTAATGGACTTCAGGACAAGTACTACATTAAGGGCTGTAGCACCATAAAGAAGAAAGAAGGAACTCACCAAGCCAAGGCTCTAACTCACAAAGGCCCATAACAAAGTGCCTAAATCCTCCAGCCTTCATCAGCTTTACTTTAAGCACGCGCTTAGTAAAGTCCCATCACTAATGGTCTTTTCCATCTCCTTGTCATCTGTTTCTCAATGTCCTTAACTTGCTCTGCATTAGAAGGGAGAAAAAAAGGCACTCCTATAGACTAGCTTATCAGAAAATGGGGAGCTGAGGTGGGAGCTGATGCCTCTTCACTGGCAGTTCCCATACAAGAGTAGACTCTGGCAGGCGTGGAGAAACAAGACCAGCTGCAGGGGAGCAAAACTGGCAAGCAGGGAGGCATATTCTCGTGCAGAAAATTATTGGAACTTAATGTCGTTTCTGAGAGCCAGGAAAATGCCACCACAGGAGGAGGACGGCTAAAGAACAACTGAAAAAGCATGGTGAGGCACGAGTGGTCAGAGTCACCTTTTTTAAATCATGGGCACATTGCTGGGGGAACAACCTCTTGTATGGGGCCAAACCCAAAGCCACGGCTTAAAAGCAACATCTATTGGGAGTCAAATCTAAAGACCCTTCCGGTGAGGTTTACTGTAAAACATCTTGGTGTGAGGTGAGCACCCAGCATTTATTTTCCTCTCCAGCCTGTCTTGCAGGGGTGTGGAGGGGATGGTTTTGAGCCTGCTGTGAGTTGCATCCCAGTGACTGGGCTACTTAGGGTAGGATGGAGAGCTGCTCCATGGAGCCACATTTTTTGGGGATAAGGTAGTCACGTTAAGCTGCTGGCAAAGTTGAGAGGCAACCCAAGAGAAGCCAAACATTTGTCATTTTTTGATAACGTGCTTGTGCCAAGCATGTTGATCAAAATACACCCTGAGAATTTCTGTGTGTTTGCTGAAGGATCAATACCCACTAGAGACTAAAAACATTTTGAGGTAAACTAGTTTCCTGAGTGCCACATGTCTGAAACTCCAGATGAGATAACGGATGTCAGCCTAAATCATTAAGCACACCAGCTTTGTATTATCTCCTGGCATCCTAATGTAGCTGAAGTACTTAAGAAGCTTGTTAGTGATGTAGTGGATATTAGCGTAATCAAATTTAACTTTTAGCTTTAGGTGACAATGTTGCTGTGGGCTTAGTCTTTTCATTTTCAGGTTTCTGTGACAATGTGAATACATTCAGCTGCTTATTACTCAGTCAGTAAGCAACACTCTATTTTTCACATCCTTCCCAGAGTCTACAACTCTGACTAAAACCCACTAATATGCTAATGATTTTTTTCCCCTGAAATGAAAATGACTGAGCACCCCTATATTGCAAGTACCATCACAGCCTTCAGACTGCTTGTCTTTTGTGCTACTGCAGGATTCTCTACTGCTAAATGCAAATGTCTTGATGATACTGTTTAGACAAAAGATAAAACTATTTAATTTCAAGCCAGCTCAATAAGCTGCAGTCCTGAATGCAAGCCAGTATGGCTGGGAAGCTGTGACCCTTCTTTTTTTTCCTTTTTTTTTTTTGCCATGAGTATGCTAGCAGTGAGCAGCTTTTCCTGACTGAATTGTTTTCAGAACTATTTTGCTACCTCTCTGTAGCAAGGGACATACTGGAAGAATGACAATGGAGAACATTTCTCCATTCATGCATCCGTTCAGGGCTAGCAACAATCTGGCCCTCAAGATTACAGTGGCAGTCATGGAGACTAACGTAGCACCTACTGTGTCATCTGTCTCCCAAAAGGATATTATCCAAACAAAGCAGAAAACAGCCTGCAGTCAATTTTTGTGGATTTGAGCAGGGGGCGGGGAGAACCAAGTCAGTCGCTGAGCAGTAAAAGCAATGGTGTCTTACAGGTTTTTATCTCAAAGTCTCTCTGCTGTGGTTCTCTGATGCCTGATGAAGGGTGAGCTCATACTTGCACTTTTTCCTCAGTAAGGTTGCTGGCTGTAGACAAGTAGCATCTCTTCCCTCTGCCTAGCCACTTGTAGGAACTTAGTAACTTAATATCTTCTTCTCTGTCAGATTTGATCAAAATTGGACAGGAGATTCTAAAGATATTTAAAAGAAGAGTAGCAATAGACACACATATGCCTGCATACATAGAGTAATCGCATAAATGTCATTTCCCTATTAAACCAGAATAAAACCAGTCATTACTGTAAAATACTCTGTGTCTAAGATATATCTCATGTGCTTCTACTCCAAATCTAGGACATGCAGAAAGATTTTCCAGTATTTAGGTACCTTCCTGAAAAAAATACTTAGGGTACTACCAAAAAAGCTTCGAGCTAGCGCAAACCTAAAAAAAAATAAAATCCCTTGATTTTTCAGAGGCTTTCACTATTTGAGGAACTGTTATTCAATGCTTGCTTACTGTTTTTGTCTGGCAGTGCCTCATTCACCAGGAGCAGATGCTGTTGTCATAATACCTGCATGAAATCTGGAGCAGACGTCACTCCTGTTGTCCCTGCACGCACTTGCGAGAAGATGCACCCTCTTGTTGCGCACAATGTCAACCCACCTATGGTAGGTCAACCTCCACTGGGGGTCAGTAATACAAATGCTGGGTAAATGTTCTCTAGTCCCGTGGCACTGCCTCCCATGCTGTACTTCTAGGGGAAAAAACCCAAACCAGAACAGGATTTCTGTGTTTCTGCAGTGGCTCCACAAATTACACCACCAGGCGGGTAGAATTCAATGCAAGGCGTATGTGAGGAGCGGCTGAGGGAGCTGGGGATGTTTAGCCTTGAGGAGGCTGAGGGGAGACCTTATCGCTGCCTACAATTACCTGAAAGGAGGTTGTAGAGAGGTGGGCGATGGTCTCTTCAGCCAGGTGACAGGAGATAGGACAAGGGGGAATGGCACAAAGCTGTGCCAGGGCAGGGTCAGATTGGACATTAGGAAAAAACTTTTCACTGAAAGAGTTGTCAGGGCCTGGAACAGGCTGCCCAGGGAGGGGGTTGAGTCGCCTTCCCTGGATGTGTTTAAAAAAAGGGTAGATGAGGTACTTAGGGACATGGTTTAGCATAGGACAGGAACGGTTGGACCTGGTGATCTTAAAGGTCTTTTCCAACCTTGTGATTCTGTGATTCTATATAAAGTGCTTTCTTCTGACTCAAGTGTGGTCGGTGTATGTTTCACAAATAATGATTGCTCTGAAGCCAGTGTCTCTGTGCCTGTTCTACAGCGGATTAAAGAAAGTTAGATGAAGCCCAGTGGGCTCTTGGATAGCACCTGGAGGTTTGAACTGGAATTGGATCCCCATAGCACAAGGCACACAACAAAATATAGTCCTCCTGGCACACAGGCAGCTTGAAGTCTAAATGCAAGTGCCTTGTTCAGTTGCATCTTTCTGCTAAGAAAAGTGGTCAAATTAATGATAGAATAACAATAGCTACAGAAACAGATTCAACCAAAGATTAAGTTTCTGACCCAATAAAATCTTGCCTATCTAGAGGTTCTTAAAATACTGTCACTTTCTGCAGAAGGCTTGCATATGCTGACACCAAATTGTGGGAAAAGACATTGCTCTTATTATAAAACACAAAAAGCTGGCTCTTTGTAGCACTTTTACAAAGGAGCAATAATGTGCAGTTTATGAGAAATAATGTAAATTATACCTGCAGCCCATTAAGCTCCCTTTTGTTAAGAAGCTCTGAAGTGCTGATATAGTCTCGGTATCAGCAAATCTGCCATTTTATTGCAGTTATTCATTGCCCACAGCAATTCAACAGAAAATTAATTAGCATCACCCCACCATAAATCTCAACAGTATTAACTAAAATGCCAGTTCTGTAATCACTTTTCATTAAAGCCAAAAATACTAATTAAAATTGATTTTTCCCTATGCTTTGGTAAACTGCTGCCAGTGTAAGGATCTCAGCAGTAATGCCGGGTGAAGGGAGACCTTTACTTAAGTAGATTTTATATATTGTCTTATCCCCTTTATAAAGATAACAATGTGTGAAAGGATAAGGGCTTTGAGAGCAGAAGCTGACAGGTTCCATGAAGAAGGGGAAAAATGTGAAACCACTAGGGAAGGTAACCTTATTAAAACTGTAATATCCTATATTTTCAGTCTGGAGTGCGTCTGTCTTTCGGGCAAGTGCCTATTAATACACCTCAATCAATAAGCTGAGGAGGATTCTTTTGATGAATAGTTCTAGCTGTTTAGTGATACTGAATAAAGATATGCCAAATACTTTTGCCTCAGAATAGTCACCTTCTGAGGGTTTTTCTGCATGCATGAAAAATAACATACTGCATCCTGATTCAGTTTAGTGGGCTATGTTTGTCCCTGCATACTTAAGGAAATTTAGAAAAATGAAGTCTGTTTTAATCATGAACTTCTGCATTGTTCAGTGCTGTTGCCAGTGAGGGAACCATCTCAGGAACTATAAAATGGAGCAGCAGTCCTGTGGAAAAAAATCATCAACTCCTCCTGTAGGTAAAAGAACAGATCCTGCTGCTTGGACTCAGTTATTTGCAGCCTCAGCGAGGAAGTTTACTTAGCTTTTTAGACCTGAACTTGCAATAGTATAACTTATCTACAGTGCCTGTGTGTGGGAGTGACAGCCTGTTCTTAATGGCAAATTAAAACAAATTCCACTGTTGATCATCACTTTCACACTCAGGCATTAAGCAGCACTGGAACCTTTTCATACACAGATTTATGCCACTAACATAGTACAGCACGGGACAGCAGCAGCAGACTGAGTAGTAAGCAAGCATACACTTCAGCAGTGGGTTTTACTGATACTCCCTGTATCAGAAAGTGGCTGAGATATGGGAATTATTAATTTCTGCCCATTGTCTGCTGCGGAATGTGCTAAAAGGTCGTTAGTTTACAAGAGCTAGAAAGTGAAGGGTATGAAAATAGCTGTGATTTTATTGTGTGAGAGGAACACTTTTTCTGGTATACCCTTTTGTGTAGGGAATAGACCTGCTTTTCTGTGCTCCTGCCTCCCTGGACTTGACAACTTCTTTGCTTTTTCTCATAGTTCATCACTCTACCTGACTCTTTGTTTCAAAGCTACTTGGCTTCCCTTTCCAGTCCCAGATACTCATTTTAATTTGCCTTTACTCTGGCCAGCTCATGGTCCAAACTCTAATCTCAGGCAGGCTCAGCTCAGCCAGTTCAGCCTGTGCTCCTTTCCCAACTATGTCTTGGCACATTCTTGCTTATCTGACCGATCCCTCTCCTAATCTCACTTGGGCTTTTTTCAATCTCCTCTTGCAGTATCCTTCCTGGATCTTCCTCCCATATCCAAGCTCCCGGCAGAACTAATGCCTTTCTCCCTCATCCCTATCCAAAAACTTGCTGTTTGGATAGTTTCTTATCCTTGGTCCTGTTTCCTCCTTCCCCAGGGTAAATCATTCTTGATGGGAGCTTCTTCTGCTGGAATTGTTTTGTCCATTCCTGCTCAGGTACTCCTCTCTGCAGGCAGGCAGTCCTCATCCCTCACAAGTTTTCAACTCAAGCATGCCTTTTGCACCGTTCACCGTCTCCCCCAGGATGCCACGCAGAAGAAGCTGTGCTTAGGGCTATAGTTGTTCACAATTCCATCCCCTACTGTTACAGAAGTAAAATTTTGGTCTAAGTGTTTTGTTTGGAGCTGGTTACCACGGACACGCCACAAGTGATTTTATTTTTCTTGGCTCAAAAAAGCTGAAGGGATGTTGCCTTGAAAACAAAATAACTTGTTTTCATAAGATATACAAAAATGTAAAAGGTATTATCACTGTTTCAGATGTAAAAACAACGGTTACGTAAAAGTTAAAGATGAAATATTAAAAATAGTGGGTATTATAACAACTCTATAGGGTTCTTTGTTGCATAATTTGCCTTTACCAGTGTGTGAAATACTCTGGATCAGGTTTTCTCTGGTTTAGTGTGAAGCAGCTCAGATATAGTAAATGTATAATCATAGCCTAGAATCAAACATATGAAGTGTCAATACCAAGGATTTAATTATAAAATACATCAAACATAAAGCTATTTTAAGTCTTTTTTTTCCAAAATGGACTATGATAAATTAAGTGCTTAGAATAATACAAAAAATCTGCAGTGCATTAGACAAGAAGGAGAGATTGCTTCGATTCCAATCCAGTGCACTTTCTAAATATCCAATACTTGTAATGGAGGGGGAAAAAAAAAAAGAGACTGTTTTCTTATAACCGTGCCATAAATTGAGGATATAATCTTATCATGCATCTGCTCCATTTGCCATCAATTAGTTTGATGAAAACAGTCTAAAGCTATGCAGTGATCAGCAGCAGAGATTAAAGACACTTCAGGCTTGCTTACACATACTGCCTTATCCATCCTACTGCCAATGCACACTCCTGCCTTTTGTTATAGCTCTGGGAAAATTTTAATGCTTCTCATCTCAATTTAAAACAAACAAAAAAAATTATACCATATTTTTTCCCCATTTCCTTTCAATACATCGAGAGAGAACTAAAATTATTCTAGGACTGATCAAGAATCCTTATTTAAGTGAGTTCTGTGAAACTATGGATTGTAAAGCAATCATTTTATCATTTCAGTACTGCTTCTGATGTGGTGTTATAAAGCTAGGCAGCAAATTTGCTCACTCCTTACAAATGATTCTGGAACGTGACAGTTCTAAACACTTTGTATGTTATAAGGAATAACTATAAAGGATGTATAATATATCTTTCCATTATAATATATCATGGAAAGGAACTTTTGCTTGGAAATGATTGCAAAAGGTATGGGGGGAAAAAATTAAAATTCTTAACAAAATCTAGAAATGAAAAATTGAAATTCCTTAAGAAGATGGTCATCGTATCAAAGCAGTTTTCCATACATGACATACTGCTTCTGTTCAGAATATTTTACTGAAATAACTAATTTTTTTTTTCACAGAACTCTAAACTCAATTTTGCACTGTCATTAAAACGTCTCCAGAAAATTAAAAGGGCATCTTCTCAGATTGCAATGATGCACTATAAAAAAAGACAGGAAATAAAAATTAAAAAAGGAAATTTCAACAGTTTTCAATTCATGTTTTCAGCCAAACTTTATTTTTTTAGTGATTTCAGGAATTATTTTAAGACTATTTCATGTACTTCAATTTGTCAGTCAGCACGGATTTATACTAAACTGGACTTCACCAACAGTGAATACATATCCAAGGCAAATATCCTTGGATGGAAAAGCATGGGAATGAGGTCTAATGCAAAAAGTATATTTGCGACCAATTCAGACTCCTTTATTACACGAGATTCCAACTATAACTCAGCAGTTATCAAATGTGCAATTCTGACTTCATGCACCTCTTCCAAATAACATCTACTTAAACAGTTGCTCACATCACAAAAAATAAGGCAGTCTTTTCTTTACATATTTTTACCTAAAAGGCAAACCTTTGAGGCTACAATTAAATATTTAAACCACCTCCATTTAGAAGTCTAAATCTTCACCTTCTAAATTCCAAAATAACATACTGCTATTTCAATCTGTAGCTTCCCCAATTCAAGCCTTTTTAATTGGTCCTGCACTTTAACAGAGCCTTAATACAGTAATGATAATTTTTATTCTATATTGATTGCAATTTTTGCTCAGAGCTGGGAAATGCCCTCCTGAATGAGCACAACCATTTCACAAAACCTCTTAGTATGAAAACAATACCGATCCATTGCCAAGTCCTTAAGTATCTGCTATTAACTCCTTGTCAGATTTGAAGGCATCCATTATTTTGCACAAAAAAATGCTTTCCTAAAAAGAAACAGTCTCAATGCACCTCAGATGTCAGTTCATAGGCTTCATCAAGGGTTCATTTAGCCAGCGTGCCAAATAAATTAATAGCCTTTTGAGTTCAGCCAACATTTTGTACTTCATTTCAAATACTCTGCAATTATTTTAACTCTTGGTTGAAAAAAATACCTCTTCCTCATCTTGCTAGCACTTATCTTAAAAGGAAGGAATGAAACACTGTGATAGAAGTTAATGTCTAGCTAGAAGCTTGGTTAAATATCCATTGGGAAGTTAAAAATTGGTGAACTATCAAAAACACAACATTCTTCTCTATGCATTTTCATTAGGGCATTCAGCGATGGAACTGTTTCTTGTAACATCTTTGTCAGTCTCTCCTCTTCTCCCAAGGAAGGAAGCTACATAAAGCAGAAATCGAGGAATTGCCCATTGCTGAAGATTATGAGAATGCTTATGGTCCTGAAGAAGTTCAGCCCACAAGCCTGAGCTGACCCTCCAGAAGACTTTTGCATCTTGCATCTTCACTCTTTTCATAGGACATGCTCTTGTGACAGGAACCTGTCAAGTCACAGACTGATCCTTGAATTTTGGTGAGGTTTTTGTGTTGTATTTGCAGGAAGAAGATGTGGTGTTGAGAAGAAAAGAAACACTAAAACTGTCTAGATTCATCAAAGTTTCCTGCAACACTGAAGTTTTATTCTGTATATGTCTTTCACACTCTAGATCACACAAACACAAAAAAAAAGTCTAGGTAAACTCTGTCAGAATGGGACTGAAATTCTGAAACTCGTACACTGCAATGAAGAACTTAGCACCAACTGTGAAAATGGAGTGTCTTTCATCAAAAGGAGATTTCAACATTGTTTAAACTCCTTCTGAGTCCTACTATTGACCCAGCCAGTATCACCTCAATCATGCATGGACTTCAGTTCATCCATGGAGAGTTCTTATCCAAACACTGAAAAAAAAAAAAATCTCTTTCTGAGACTCAGCTAGGAAAAGGTCAGTAGTGTGGATGTAGTTTTCCTTGACTACTTCTTAAATGTTACATTCTCAATATGTTTTCATACATTTTATCCTGTAGTCAGGGGCCCTGCTGCTCCTCCCAGGTGAAATGACATTATCTAATAGCCATCAGAAAGAAATGTTTCAAGAAATCAAGAATGATGTAAGGAAATGTCTGCCCTCTGTCCACTGACAGCTGAGGTCATCTATCACTGCCAGTAAAGCATTTTTGGGGTTTTTTTTCTGTCCTGGCTCAAATCCAAATTGTGCCAGATCTAGGAGATTATTTTTGATTAGATGATGTTATAATTGATCTTCGGTTAGCTTCCCTTCTTGCTCATCTTTAGCAATAAAAAATCAGAAATCAGGCCACAAAAACGTAAGATTGGCTTTTTTTTTAAAAAAAAATATTTTTAAAAGGTTCACTGTGCAATGACTTTATTTGTCTGCTGCTATTTACATTTTTGAGGTTTACTTCAGTCAAGTAGTCCTCGATAATCTTTAAAGTTAGTAGCTTATGTTAAAAAAAGAGGAAAAAAAAGGAAAATTAAAAACTTGCCTAGTCTCATGACTTCAGAATCTCTTTTGGCATAAGAAAATTAACTGTAATTAGACTCAGGAAAAAACCTTCAACACTGGTCTCACAGTATGTATTTTATATTGCTCTAACCTCCAAAATCCAGCTGTCAAAATTGCTTTCAAACAGAAGCCTTGATATATTGAGGAAAGATTATTGTAGCATTTCTGATTTGCTTGTAGGGAAAAAAAAAGTAACAAAAATGAATTTATTGCTATCAGATATCCAAATCAAATAAACTGGAGAAATCCACAAAATAATGGGTGTCTTGTTCCTCTCATGGAAGTACATCCTTTTATAAATGTACTTTGATATTTATCAACTTTGTCATTTCTACCTTTTACATAATCTTTATGACTCAAATCTTAAGATTAGACTGGAAATAAAAACCAAAAAACTTTAAAGGGCACCCATAGATGGTGAATGTTTGAATAAACAGATAAGTCTTCTGGAACTAAAGCTCTTCAGTGAAATACAAGCGTGTTCCATTTAGCTATGAAAGCATCCAGCACTTTATGTCTTTATTCACATAAACAGTGGCTGTGTCTGTCTGGGTGCTTTTTCCCTCAACATCTCCCACTCCTGTTGTCTAAAAGACTTCTGGGAGGGTCAACAATGATGAGAAAATTAATACATCAATAGCCTGTGAGCAGTATTTTACATCAGTAGGCACCATTTCACCTCACTTAATGTACTATTAGACAACACTTAATAATGATTTTCAAGAGATGGCCAACATTAGCATTTTTGTCATTTTTAGAAAGGTTGAGGTGTTTAGGATAAGGTCTGCTGCAGACTGACCCTCAGTGTGAAGCTGCAGTGGCCGAGGCCACGCATGCATCCAGGGAGTGAAGGAGGATGGGAAGTGCTGGGTTGTAGTTCTCCCAAACCGCCTGGGCAACTGGGTTTTCTGCTGCCACCCACTGTGATAAGTAAAGCACAGCTCAGAAATGGAAACGGCTAGGGCTGCGAGCCCGCGGCCTGCGGCGGTCAGCTGGTCAGGCCGTGGGTGTTTCACAGTGTCACCTTTATTTCAAATAGGAACACAGGAAACCTCTTCAAGGAACTGCAAAGTGACAGAAGAATCAGCTTGAAGAGCGTGTAAATAGATCATAAGAAATCTCTGTGGGGAAATGCAAGGTGGGAAAACATTACTGAAAATGACATTTTTCCCCCATGATCTTTGGTTTAAAAAAACCTACACGAGAATGTGAGGATTTTATACTTTAAAAGCAGGCATTCAAACAGCATATTTTTATGGTTTGAATTATTTTATAGTCTGAATTGTAAATAGCTGTGTTACCAAGGTACACGAGGAGTACAGCAAAGTTGCAATGTGGAGGGGGAGGAAGTTTGAGAACCACTCAGCAGGGAACCAGCTGGATGATCCTTCTCCGCTCCAGCTGCAGCAGACAGGAATGAAATGCGGTCAGGTCACTGAAGACCACACAGAGGACAAGGCTTAAAGAGGGGGCTGTAAAGGGCACATGAATCCCCTCTCTCTCTAGGTGTTAGCTTGTGTGTGGCTTGGTCTGTCAGGCCTGGTCAGGTGAATCTACAAGCTGATTTGCTTAGTTTTCCCTCAGACTCATGTCTTGTCCTTCCAGTAACGCTGCAGTAAGTTTTTCTTTCCGACAACAACTCCAGATATACTTGAGCTTAAAATGTATGATTAAATTATTAAAGTTATAAAATACTTCCATTTCAGAGGCTTGTTCTGGTGTGGACTATAGAATGATGTAGCTCAGATCGTTTGCTGTCAACACAAGGCAGGGGGCTGTACGCTGGTGTCAGCTGTTCAGAACATATACTGAAGAAGAATGGGTTCTTTGTCCCAACCAGAGTGAGGTGAAGCAATCTATCCATGTAAGAAATTATGCCATGAAATCTAGCGGCTGGAGTGAAAAGAAGGTATGTGTCAGCAGCCATTCAAGTTGGTACAATAGCACTGTTATAGTTACTAATAAACCATTTTTTAAGATTTGTAAAAAAAAAAAAAAAAAATCAAAACTAAAAATGCTCAGAGAAAATATGCTGAGTCAAACACTTAGGACAGGTACCCTTCAAAAGTCACATTTTCCAAAGGATGATTAACAAATCTTGATAAAACACCACTTTCCAAAACAAAAATGTTATTTTAAAAAAATGTCGACTGGCTGTTTCACCCAGATGCCACATGTCAGGAACTAATGTCTTTCACAGAAATTCAGTCACAATCCTCTCTGTAGCAGTGAAGAAACAGAGGTTTGGTTCTGTTCCAGTGACAAAACCATCACCTTCTCTATCACGCAGGACTACGTGTTTGACAGCAGAATGCTGTACAAATCTAACCTCCTGCAAATCGTGCTGGACACCACAGACCACAGGAGAATGCAGCAGGTCTTTCCAATGTCATAGGTATAGTAAATCTTGGTTTGTTGTATAAATAATATTTGCTCAAAGTTATCTAAACTTCCATGTAGTTTCCCTCAGGAATTCTCTGGAAAGGTAGAGGGACTTTTTATTTATTTATTTATTTATTTATTTAAAGGAAATATACTGAAACTTGCAGCATGCTAAAATAATTGTAAAGGTTTGGGGCAGAAAATAGGTATCTGAAAGTCAGTGAAAACTACATATATGTACTGGTTGTTACTTTTCACTATTTCTCTCTTACCTTGTCTCTATTATGCCTCCTTTTACAGCCACTGTGGTCAATCAGCAAACCATCCTCAAGAGAGTCTCAGAACCTGAGCAGAAAACAGTTGATAATGTATGTGGTTTCAGCCTTCATTCCATGTTTCCTGACTCTGGTGAGCTGTGGCCAGTTGTGCTCTTAACCTAACTTCAGCACCTTTTGTGCATGGGAATGTACCTTGACATTCTGCTTGGCAGCTGATCATGCGGAATAGTAGAATAAAAGTGTTTCAGAGGACTGTGAATGGTAAATAAATGGGACTGGAATACACAGAGATTTTTCTTCTTATTTCAATACTGAGAATGATTTCATAAAATTTGCCCCACTGTGCATCATGAACATTGCATAGATTAATCTTTTCTATTGTGATGCTGTGCTTATTTCTGATATATTAGGGTTTGATCCTGGAACTCCTGAGACTGGAGGTGCTTCGCAGCTTCCTGCAGAGCCCAGTGTCCTTGCAAAAGACAAACCTTGGTGAACTTCACATTTTGTTACCTATGGGTTTCATAAGTTAAGAGGTAGTCTGTGTAATTTAATATCATTACTGTGCTTCTCTTAAGCCAGTTTGGCAGAGATGCATCTCACTAACTTTAGACATCAAAAGGTGCACCGAAAATGAGAGCATACTAGCTGCCTAGGTTCCCTGGAGAGCCTGTGGAAAGTCAGGAACCTCTCAGCAGCACTTCATCACATCTGTGTCACATACTTCCCTTGGCGAGGGATGAATCACCTGCTGGAGGTGCATGTACCTCCTGACAATGATTCATTTTAGTCCTGAGTAGGCTGAAAAACTATCTTCAAACAGATGTTTGACTTTTGGACAAGCTAAAGTAAGTTTGATGAATCCCATCTGAAAGACCTAGGTAGTCTTTGCTCTTTCTTTTGCTGTGTTTCAAGTCAGAGGAGAAAGAGAGTTTATTCAATAAAACCTAGTTTAGCCATTGTCCCTGGTGACTTCATTTGATGTGCATGGTATGTATTTACCCACATGTATGAACAGTACCTGTGCAAGGAAGATGAATCAGTGGCCCAGAAGATGTACATACCGCACCCTTAGACTGGAAGTGATCTGAGACAGGGCCTCTTAGCTGCCTCTGGTGGCAGCTGAACGTTGTATGCCACATGATACTATAAACGTAGCTGAAATATGTTACGATAGTCAAAGTAGCTTAGAGTTGGTTTGGTTTATTGTGCTGTATTTCATGGCCTTCATGTCAGTTCCACTGCATCATAACATCAGACCAAGGAATTTTCTTAAACATAAATGTAGAATTTTGGTAGATATATTTGAAGTGTGTAGCAATAGCAGGCATCAGCAAAAATGTACATATAATTCCATTATACCCAAAAGACAAGGAAAAAATTTACAGACAACAAAACTTTAAGTAACCTGTGTAGCAGTAATTTGCTTTCAACTTGATCTTAATATGGATGGAGGTAAAGTAAAACAGAGAGCAAATGAGCACCTGAGGGACACAGAAAAACAAGAGCCTCTTATTGAAAGAATCTGTTGATAAAGGAACCTGAGAGTTCAACATGAGACTTGGGATTTGACATTTAATTTATAAACCATGCAACCACAAAGACAGACTTCTTTTCACTTATGTGTAGAACAAAATTAATGCAAAAAACACAGACACTATAGTAGAGGGTTCATGCCAAAATTCTTACTGAATGAAGTAGAAAATTCCCATTATTTTAATAGTGCAAGAATATGTTTCCAGTGTGCTTCTAGTGTGCTTGAATTCCCTCTCATACTACTTTTGGGTTTAGTGGCCTTATGTTCAATTGGGTTCAGTGACTAAATAATCCTCACAAACTCAGAAACTTTCAGAGACGCAACCTAGTTGGTCTTGTTTGAAAACTGCAGCCCTCAGTCTCTTAAAACAAGACAACTGACAGAAATAAAACACCTTCATTATAACTGAGAAATATGGTTAGGAAATAAAATTGAATCCTAGTGAGGGAAGAGTTGCAATGGCTGCTTCAAGAGATTTTTTTTCATTAAATGATGAAGAACAAGACCTTCTTGTCTATAATCAATAGAATTGTCCTACTAAATCAATTTTTACTTTTCCATTAAAATGAACAGATTAGCAGAAGTACAAGTAAGGGCAGAGCCAGAGCAGTGACTACAATGATAAGTCAAAGCAAATAGGATTTGCCCTTTTCAGCATTACTGTCAGAGCATAAACACACAGTGATGTTCATGATCAAACCTTTTGCCCAACTACTCATGTCTCGCAGAGGCGCGAACACCAGGCCGTGCCTTCCAGGTCCAGCTTCTGTGAGTTCCAGTCACTTCTGTGGGTCATGAGCTGCACTGAAGCATGTGTAAATGAAAAAACATGCTCAAAAATTTTGGCTGCCCTCTTCCTTTCCGAACCCTTTGTCACACTCTTTACCCAGGGTGAAGCTGAGAAGCAGCTTAGGTGACCTCGCACTCCTCCTGAGGGACTTGGGGGTCTCTGTCAGTGTCTTCCTGGCAACTGGATCTTTTCCAGATCAATTCTCTTACTAGTTAGGATGGTTGTGTCGCAATTACCAAGTTTCTCTTGTTAAAAGGTAAGGTAAAAAGACTGTGTGTCAAAAATGCAGCTGACAGTTCGGTCGTGTTATATACAGAGTTCATTCTTTTCACAAGGAGCTCACGAGCTCTGCAGGTGGATGGTCTCAAATCATCACAGAGGCAGATTAGCTAAAAATAATGAATGGTGCTTAGATAACAAGTACTGTGTCTTCTTACAGGTAAGAGTGTCTCTTACTGTGAATGCTGGGAGAGGAAGGGCTTTTCATCTTGATTTTATCTTGTGTTCACTAAATTTCCTCATCATACAGAAGTTCTGCACATATCCAGGCCTGGTACCAAATGAACTAATTCTCAGCACAGAGGCAGTGAAAGGCTACTTAAGCCTTCAGAATAGAAGCTCTTAAATGCTTTGTAGATAAGCTTTTAAGTTCTTGGCGGATAAAATCAAAAGGTGAGGGTAAAAAAGAAAAAAGCAAGAATGGTATGTATTTTAAAATCTTAGTTCCTCTTGTCTGTATAATCACAATGAGTTAGCAGGTTAATTACTTTCGAGGGAGTGAAAATTAGATTGTGATGGCACTCACCACTAATGTGGACCATTTTGTCCACACTTCATGAACATCCTTTTTTGGACTTCTTTTCCCTTCCTCTCTGCAATGAGAATTACTGCAGAGATTTCTGTTCACTCTTAGAGGTTTTGTTGCAATTTCCACACTTTTATTGTCACTTTTATTCCCACAAAATTGAAGCAAGAAGGCTGAGACAGAGCAGGGTAGTTTCATGCAATCAACAGCCTGAAAATCATTCAGATCGTTCTCTCCAATCTTTTTTTACACAGCATTATTTCGTTTCAAACATACGTCTTCCATAACACCTTCTCAAAGTGCTCCCTCATACCAGTTCCAAAGAAAAGAAGCAGCATCAGAGCTGTCAGGTTTCTAATCAATTGTCACAGATCAGACTGAATATAAAAGTGACAGTTCCTAACATGCACATATGCATACGCCCTACAGACCAACAACTAGAAAAGTCAATTAGGATGGGGATTCAAGACCTGCCCTGGGTAAGACAATGTGAGGATTTAGAGACTCAAGGCTAGAAGAGCTATTTGCATTATCAAATCCCCTCTCAATCACAATACAACAGATATTCGGGCCACAAAAGCACCTACTGCATGCATACCTCAAATCATATTTTGCAGCATCCTTGAGGATGTAAACTAAAATGTAGCAGAACAAAACAGTAACATTTATGAAGAACTAAATGCACAGAGATCTGAAGACACCTGGGATATCACATTTCTGTGAAAGCACAGGGTTTCTTAAAGTCATCTGGTCTCCTTCACCTAGCAAATGAGACACATTGGAGAGACTTATTTTGAGCTAATCAGGTCCTCAGGCTATGTCTGTACTAGTAAATAAAGACACAGTCTCAAGCTGAAGCTCTAGCCTGCAATTATCCAGACTGCTTACTGTTGGTGTGCTCCCCAGCACAGTTTTTGCCTGCACCATCTAACATGTTCCCAAAAAGCAGGGAGTATGTTTGAGGAAATACACTCACCAAGGGCTATTTCCAACGTAAGTATAGAGAGGGTCTCCTTGATTTGGGTCCCTCCATCCACTACAAACCCCCAGCATTATCCTTCTAGGCTTTGCTCTTTTCCTTGCCCTTACATTTTATCCCAGGGTAGACAATAAATTTTATTAGCATCATGCAAGACGCAGCCCTCACATTATTCCAGATACTTCAGACTAAAAAACCGTATTATTCTTTTGTCTTAGTGTTGTAGTTTTGCATGGCGGGGTTCTGGTGGAGAAGGAGGGCTGCAGGAGTGGGTTCTTCAAGCAGCAGCCACAAGTTCTCTCCAGGCCCCACAGAGAAAACATCAGCTGGCTCAAGGCCAAACCTGCCGCTTACCAAGGCCAAGCCCATCACTGATGGTCACAGCATCTCTGGGAATCACATTTAGGAGGAAAAAAACCACAGGCAGACACTTTTTGCTTCCAGAGAAGGGAGTGAGAAGGTGTAAGGAATTGTGCAGACACCAAGGTCAGTGAAGAAGCCGGGGGAGGAGACACCCCAGATGCCAGAGAGATGCCCCTGCAGCCCATGGAGAAACCCATGGTGGAGCAGGTGTCTCCCCACTGGCCATAGAAAAGGCCGAGACCCCACCTCAAGCCCATGGAGAGGCCCCACGCTGGAGCAGGTGGAGACATACAGAAGACACTATGACCTGCGTTGGAGCAAGCCCCTGCCAGCACTTGCAGCCCGTGGAGAGAGACAGAGACACAGAGATGAGCAAGAGAGAGAGACTCACGCCGCAGCAGGTTTGCTGGGGGAGGAAGGCTTGTGACCCCATGGGGGACCAGACTGGATCAGTCTGGGCCTGAGAAACTGAGAGACATTCTATGATTTATGACTGCACCCCATAGAAGTGACCCACGCTGGGGCAGCTGGTGAGGAGCTGAATCCCCATGGGAAATGACTCACACTCGATACATTCATGGAGGACCCACTCCCATGGGTGGGACCCTGCACTGGAGCAGGGGAAGAGTGTGAGGAATGCCCCTGCACCAGTTTAGAAGAAAAACAACTTGTGGGGAACTGACCTAACCCCCCATTCCCCCAGTCCCTGCCCCTCCCTGTGCCACAGTGGGTGGTGAGATGGGGGGAAGAAGGGAGTGAAGTCATGAATAAAGTTATCTGCTAAGAATGGAGGGGTGGGGGCAGGTGGTTTAAGATCTGGTTGCACTTCTCATTACCTGACCCTGGTGTCACTGGGTGTGCAGTGCAGTGTCATCAATTAGAGAGCTTGCTTTCCTTTCTTCTGTGTTGAGTCTGTTGTGCCCATGACGCTGATTGCAGAATGATCTCTCCCTGTCCTTATCTTGACTCCTGAGCCTCTCAATATATATTTTCTCCCCTGTCCAGCTGAAAAAATAAGGGGAGTGATAGAGTGACTTTGCTGGGCATCTGGCCCCTAGCCTGGGTTAAACCACCACATTTATCAACATAGAGGACCATGTGGAGCTAAAGTGTTGATGTAGCCAGGTTATGCCATTGGCCTAAGAGCCATAGAAGGCTCTCTAGGCTGTTGTTTTTTTTAACAAAATGTCTAGGTTGATGCAGTTTACTATGATTTTGGTCAACCACAAGTAGTGCCAGCTTCTTGCTCAGCTAGTTCATGAGCAAACTTTTTTCAGAACCAAGATTTTTCCCTGTGTTGTTTGAAAGTCCCAGGCACTGACCCTGCAGGTAAGGACAGCATGAAGTGGTTGCATAGCAAAAAGTCCATTCTCTCAGCTTATTGCTACATCACTTACCTTCGATCATCTACTTCGCAAGTTCAGAGTGTGCTACGAGCAAGATTTAAATATTAGGGATGCATGGTCAGCATATTGCATAAGTATTAGTATCGGTGGTTTCTAGGGTAGTATATTGGATGTAGTTGATGGGTCTGATGTAGCATAACTCTTACCTTCACAAGCCTGTTCATTAAGAAGTTAAACTTTGACTTCAACATAACCCTTCCAAGTTCAGCCCCCTTAGTTTCATCTTAAATTTATGTTAATACCTCCTGTCTAATATCCATACTATTATTATTTACTCTCTCTCAATGGTAACCTAGTTGTAGCATGTGAGATCCAACAAAAAAAAAGATTCCAGCACTCAAATATTTGTATTAGCAACACAACAGTCATATTAAAAAATGTAGCAGCCATGGACTTTTTAAATGTCGTATGTTTGAAACTGAAAATTATGGCTCTCTGCTGCCTTTGAAACAGGGTCCTTGTGAGGTTCTCCCTGTAGCTCAGCAGTGGCCAGTGTTCTGGCCTACACATCGTCTATATTGCATGGGAATATCTTTAAGATATCCTGTTAGGGACTCTCTTTCACTGGTCAGCTAAAGCTATAAAGGCAACTAAGTGGCTTTAATCAGCACATGCTTCAGCTGAAAATCAGAAGACATCACATTACCTGTCCATGTGCTTCCATGAAACTATTAATGGCAAACCTGGAAAGCAAAACATTGTTGGTCATTTTGTACTATATAAATGGCATGCTTTCAATAGCCTCCTAAGCATTATCTCCAATCTTACTTTTTATTGTGGGAGGAATTGGGAAGCTATGACTATAATTTCAAATCTGGGCTCAATAAAATACTGTATTGTAATAGTCAGCATAACCAGATTGGCAGGAAGGAAGTAAAGAATAAAAGTAATATCAGTAAGTTTCTTAAATTAAGTCACAACTTACGCTTTCCAGATGGGAGCAGGACAGTAATTCCCACCTGGTTATAATTTTTATCTATTCAATATAGCTGAAAAGAGTATGAAAATAACGTGTATCTCTCCAGGCACATGTGCTGAAATGAAGCTGTTAGATAACTCTTACTTCTCGGCAAGAAAATGCTTCCTTTTCTGACAGCCACACTGCTTGAAATATTTTTAGGCTAAAGAACTATATATATATATGTCTCATTGTTGAAGTAAGAATTAAAATGGGCTGGAAAATAGCCTTTTATATTGTAGTTGTAAATAAAGGATCAACATTGGTCTTGTGGCATATTTGGAACATTGTGGACATTACTTCTCAAGAGTCAGGTGATTTATAACTTCAAAACCTCTCCCATGGAAACCTGCTGCAGTCAATTTGCCTGCAATTTAAAATTAACAGTATGTACAGTTGGTAAAACTTGACAAAGGTCGGGATTAATTATCTTCATTCCACCTTTGCTAGTCTTTAGTTTAAAAAAAATTACCTTCAGATCTCAACAAGAGGTCAAAATTTAAAGGCAGTATGACATATCTCCAAATTTCTGATCGTCTCAAAGGAAGGCCAACATCAAATAATTAAAAATTTAAAAAAAGATTCCAAAGGAAGGAAATGAGCAATAGCAGTGCAGGAAGTTATAAGGCCAGGCCTCTGCAAAAGAGATTTGTAGCCTTTGTGGTAGTTCAGAGACACTTGTCTTCTAAGCAGGCATCAAGCCAAATCCCAAGCTTTCAGTTTCATTTTTGTATGCCACGCTGGTGATAAACAGCAGTTTTCAGCTTCTCTAAACCAGTCAGCTGAGTTTTTGCCCAACAAGCCTGTCATGATCGACACCTGAACCAAATTCCCAGTGAGCCCTTTGGAGGTAATGAGGCCATCAAAACCTCTGGCAGTGAGGTGATCTCCGGGGTGCACTGCAGTCAGAGCCAGGCCACTGGACATCAGGTGCCTAGGGGCCTAGGGAAGAGGAAGGGTGTTGAAAATCAAATCAAGCCTCTGTCAATGCTGTACACAAGAGGATACTGTATAAAAGAGGATGGCAACTACACCCAGGAGTATTTAAAAAAAAGGACCACTTTGATGCATTTTGAGGGGATGGAAAGAGAGACCTGCTTAAGCCAAGGGTTTGGGACTGTGGGTTGCGAGTGGAGACATGCACACCTGTTCATCCTGAGTAAAGATAGCTAGGTTGAGGAGAAAAGAAAGGTTCACTTGTTTGGATGTCCCCATCCAAAACAGGTTACTCTTCCCAGGCCTTTTAAGGATCAGTCAAGTACTGTCTCACAGCCATGGAATTTTTTTGAGGACAGAGGAACAGGCTAGATGTCGTAACAGCAAGTATCGCAACCCCAAAGTCTTTCTGTGGTACTTATTCTCTTTGATTATATTAACAGTGAGTGACTAAATTGATAACCGAATACTGTTAAAAAAAACCATAATAGAAGGGAATATGGGGAAATTAATAAATTAAACAGACAGCTGTAATATATATATCAAAGTGAGTGACTTAAAGTAAATAATAAAGGCAATAAAATGACCGGCACAATTTTTCCATTAAAGTTATAATTAAAATAAGGGAATGGTTTACAATACTTAATCTTAAATGTAATTAACATTAGTTGGCAAGGGCTGGCTGAATGTTTACTATTTATCAATGTGCCTCTGCTATAAAAATAAGTGACAGAAAAATGAATCTCTGTCACTCTGGCAGTCTGTCTGTGAGAGTTAGCATAGCTCCACTGGTGTGAACGGACTCCGCAGTATGCTAGGATCTGTGTGGCTGGGGAACAGACCTGCTGAAAAGGACCTGGGGGTCCTGGTGGACAACAAGCTGAAGAGGAGTCAGCAGTGCACCACTGCACCAACTAAGGCAAATTGGATCCTGGGCTGCATCTGCAGGGGCATTATTAGCAGAGACACAGTTGTGATCAACCCACTCTACTCCAGTCATGGCTGGAGCACTGTATCTGGTTTTGGTCCCTAACATTCAAAACAGACATGGACAGAGTGGAGATGGTCCAAAGGAGGGCCACGAAGATGATCAAAGGGCTGCACCATGGGGAAAGACTGAAGGCACTAGGTCTTTTCACCCCAAAGAAGGAAAGTTCTTGGGGAACCCATCACAGTATTCCAATACTTAAGGAGTAGCTACAAAGAAGACAGAGGCTCTCTCTTCACAAAGAGAAACAAGCAAAGGACAAATGGCAATAGGTACAAATTGCACCAGGAGAAGTTTCACCTCAATAGAAGAAAGAAATTTTTTTACAGTGAGGACAGTTGGTCACTGGAACAACCTCCCCTGGGAGATGGTAGAGGCCCCATCTCTGCAGGTTTTCAAGATGTCACTGGACAGGGTGCTGATAATCTTATTTAGGCTCTGTTTCCAGGCAAGGTCGGACCAGAGGATTTTTCAAGGACCCTTTCAACCTGATCAGTTCTGTGACTCTATGATTCTGTTCTCTGAAATTCTAACCCAAAACGTTTTCTGATGAATAGTGTATCTGTGACAATCATGCTGCCAAGCAATGATAAAAACGATTCTGCTGCAATAAAAGCATAGTACTCAACAATATTCACCAGGAAGAAAAAAAAAGTTAATTTGTGGTGAAAATTTGAATTGCACATAGGTACACTGGTCCTGGTGTAGCAGGTTACTCATGATGTCTCACAGGGGCAGTTTTTTTCCAGCGTGTATGTTTCTGGGGAATCACTTAAACAGCTGACAACTGAATCTTTTGAAATATCTATGCACTGTTCTGAAGGCTGAGTGGTTTGTATGATCTGGCATGAGCAATATGAGCATATTTGAAGGTATCACAGTGTTCACCTGATGAATTTTGAATATTAAAAGGATTTTCATTTTTAAAATATCCAGCTGTTCTTTTTAGGATTCTGAGTAGGCTGAGGTATCTTTATCTTGATCTCACAGAAAAAAAGCTTATCCTTTCCCTATTTTCTACTAAATAAAAGAAGAAAGAATTAAAAAAAAATTGTGCTTTGGGGTAAAAGTGACCCTTTTTTGACCAAATCTTCCTTCCTTTCTTAAAGAATTTTGCTGATGCCAAGCCTGATGTGATGGTGTTTGTAGCACAAAGCTATTTTTAAAGCTAGAGGGAATCCAGAGAAGCAATTTCATGCTGTTGCTAAGAAAAGATTTGTCTTCTCTCATTCATATAACAAAGGCCTAGCAGATGTGAGAGGATTTTTCCCTCAGATTACAAGTGATGATGCTCCCACATAACCTACACAATAATAAGATGGCTGAATGAAACCCAAGACATATCCTGCAGAATCCCGTCTGTACAGAACATCTCCACTGTTTCTGCTGCGTGTGTGTCAGGCAGGTGACTCACAGTCAATTAGCACCTCCAATCAGCACCCAGCCCCTGGCAGGTGGATGGGTAGGGAAGTGCTTCATGCTTCATTTGCAGCTCCTTTTGTCTTGCTAGTGAGCTACACCTCAGAAGTTGACAAGCACAGGCCTAGCAAAATTATTTAATTTTTTTGGCATTTCCTTCCCCTGAATCCCTGACAGGGTTAATCACCAGACTGATTTTCAAGAAGCCACCTACTATTTTTTTTTTTTTTAGGAGTGCTATCCATTTATATAAAACACAAGCAGGCTTGTATAGCTTCATATGCAGTTTCTTAAGCTTGCATTAACTCAGACATGAATTGGCTTTCAAGATATTACTTTTCTGATCATAAGGGAATAAGAATTTGGCAACAAGTACAGAAAATTAGGTTTTGGTATTAAAAAGAAAAACAAAAGAAAGTAAGGGTGAATAAACCTGAAGAATATATGGCAGCTCAATAACATTTATTTTCCATGCTTCTCAAATATTATTTCACATACCAAGACTCCTGCTCATACTTTGTTGTACTGTGAGCTTCACCCCGGCGCCATTTATGAAATGTCTCCTCCTTAAGTATGTTTCCTCCTATTTTCATTCTTGTTCATGTTGTCTATTCAACCAAGCACCAAAAAGATCGGCATTAGCATAAACGTAAAAAAAATCTGGTTTAGAGAGCTGAGAATCAGGAGACCTATCCTCTTAATCAAATACTACATACAATGACGAAGTAGAAACATAGTTTTTACAAGTTCCAAATACAAAAACAAATCTTAGCCACTTCTTTAATTAGAAACATAGATCTCAAAGGTGTCTATTACAATGTGCTATCAGTTTTCTAACCAAGGCTATTGTAGATTCTTCAGTTGTGATAAGCTGCCTTACATGGGTATGCAGTGAGTAAAGCAGCAGCCAGAAGGGCTATGTGCAGTCTCTAGCCCATCTCCCACTTAAAAATTCTTAGTTCTGGATTAAAAACACCTCAATAACATGATAAGAAATTCGGATCCCTTATAAACTCATTTTCACGATTCAAGGTTAATCACAATATTTGCATAAGATTAGTTTATCATGAGGCTTCATGTGAGGTCAGGTATTTCCCACCTTTTACACTATAAATTGAGATCAAACCACGTACCATACCTGTCGTAGACAAGCTGTTGCCTCTTCCTGCTTGATGTACCCCTTGTGTTTTTTGTAATTTCTCCTGTTTCATCTTGTGACCATCACCTGTCCTCCTTTCAGCCTGTACTTCTGAGATGGACACTGGCTCTATCATCCCCATCACTCCCCTTCACACACTGAAGGAAGATGCCTGACAAAAGTAAGGAACACAAAGCCTGGAGGAGAGCAAGGCCATGGGATGCAGGAGCAGGTCTTCTTCCTTTCAGCCATGTCTCATCAGACTAATTGATACCATTAAATTATTTCCAATTACCAACCTAGAAAGGCTGGTTTATAATGAAAGAAAGAGCACAATGCTATAATGACTGGAGTCTTTATCGTAAGTGGGACCTGAACTGTAAATCAACAAGGTTAAAATCAGGATACTCAGACTTGTAATCCAGGTTCCATCTATATACCACAATGGAGAACAGAGACGAGGTCTCCAAGATAGCACGTACCTGCACTGGTACTTCCACAGAGTCTGTGCCACACGAAGCCTGTACAGCACATCTGGCTGTATCAGGCTGGCTTGCGAGCTATTTAATTGCATCCATTAGGGCAAGTAATAAGTCTAATGAACTCAGCTAGATTGTTTCCTGTTTCAAGATTAGCTTGATCATTACCAGTTTTATGATCTATGCACAGCTCTTAAATACTGTGCAGATACACCTTAAAAGCTAGATCCTCAAAGGCATGTACGTACTTAATTCCCATTCGGTAACGCTGTGCAAGCTAACCATCAAAACTTCACTTAGATGTGCTACTACTACTGAAAAGTTCACCTGAAGGGCTACAGTCAGATCTGTAGCTGATTTCCAACACTGGAAAAGGGAAGCAGACAGGAGCACTACTTGATAAATGAAAGCATGTGGAAGGTACTTCCTGGAAAGTCTTAGGATTTTTTTTCCTGGTAAACATAATTAAATGTAGCAATGACATGAAGTGTCACATGAAGAGGAGGAGGATGGAGGAGCTGTGGGTGATTTTTCATAAACAATTTTTGTCTTGCAAACTCACATTTTACTGCTGGAAATTACTGAAGCTCTAACAAGGGTGACCTGATAGTTCAAAAGGGAGGAAATGAATGTGAACAGAGAAAAGAAAAGCCCCACAGCTACACTCAATTTGGTCACTCCTGACCAGGAAGAAACAATCTCAGCACCCTGGAATACGACACATACTTTAGGGATGTCTCTTCCTTTATACCTGGTACGGATATAGGCTGCCTAGAAACCGAGGGCTTATTGCTATGGACTGTTTCTCTTCTTCTGTGACTTACAGCAACATTGCAAATCAGTTTATAAAGTGGGCCTGGGACCAGGAGTGCTGAATTTGCCCCAACAGATCACATCTCACATTCGTCTGATCAAGAATCCAATTCCAGACAGTCATCAGCACCAGGCATTTTGGAGGAAAGCCAGACTGACAAACTGGGTCAGAACTTGTGACCTTACATACATAACACCTTCTATGTATTTCATCACTGGTTCAATATTAGTTGAAATGCTTCCAAATTCGTTACTTTCTTTAACTGTGACAATATTAGAGAACACACAGGAAGAGCTTTTCCCCCCAGGTGTCCTTTCAAAACAACCTAGAGAGCAGATGCTTCAGAAAGGTATCAGCTCTGTGCATGAGAAAGCCCTTACCCAGCCATGCCCGACTGAGGAATGCAAATCAACCTCCATCGGCCAGATCCTTTGAGTCCCTCCCCAGCCAGGGCCGTAACAACCGCACACAGAAGTTGTAACCCCCTAGCAGAATTTAAAATTAAAAAAACAATAAAGAGCGGGGCGGGCGGTGACCTGGCCCAGATTTCCCGAATGCTGTGGAGCTGAAAGGAGCGGGTTTTCCTCTCCCGCCGGGGGAGGCGGCCGCCGGTGCCTCAGCTAAACGCGAGGTCCTGCTGCCCTCCGGCGGGCACCGCGGCCGCAGCAACTCGCCACCGCTCGGGCCCTGGGGGCGTGAGGGGAAAGAAGAAGGGGGAAAAAAGAGGCGTGCAAGCGGTTTTTCACATGTGAGTTTTCCACGCAGAACAAATGGGATCCTGGGAAGCGCGCTCTGCTCCGCTGTGGCTGCCCTATGCACAGCTACAGCGTTGTGAGGCTGTAACGCAGAGCTGTGCTCCAGACTCTTCACCAGCTTCTTTGCTCTCCTTTGGACAAGCTCCAGCACCTCAATGTCTTTCTTACCCAAACACAGTATTTGAGAATTATTTCTTTTCAGTTATATATTGATCCTATATATATATATATTTCCTTAAAAACATTTGATGCGCATTTAATTCATAGAATCACAGAATGGTTTTGGTTGGAGAAGATCTTCAAGATCTTCGAATCCAACCATCTATCCAGCCCTACTGGGTCCAACACTAGACCATGTCACCAAGCACCACCCCTACTGTTTTTTTAAACACCTCCAGGGATGGTGACTGAACCACCTCCCTGGGCAGCCTGTTCCAATATCTGACAACCCTTTCAGTAAAGAAATTTTTCCTAATATCCAACCTAAACTTCCCCTGACACAACCTCTTCCCCTTGTCCTGTCACTAGATACCAGGGAGAAGAGACCAACCCCCACCTCACTACGACAACCTTTTACGTAGCTGTACAGGGCGATGAGACCTCTCCTCAGTCTCCTCTTCAGACTAAACAATCCCAGCTCCCTCAGCCACTCCTCATCAGACTTGTCTTCTAAACCCTTCACCAGCTTTGTAGCCCTTCTCTGGACACACAAGTCTCTTGATCTTATACTGAGGGGCCCAAAACTGCACACAGCACTCGAGGTGCAGCCTCACCAGCGCTGAGTACAGGGGAAGGATCCCTTCCCTACTCCTGCTGAGCACACTGTTCCCAGTGCAGGCCACGATGCTGTTGGTCTTCCTGGCCACCTGGGTACACTGCTGGCAAATTGTATGGCTGTCTGTTTAAATATGATCTGAATACTAGAATTCAACACAACTATAAATTAGTTGCAGTTGATCAGGAAAATAAATTCAGGAGCTCTTTGAGAAGGACCCCTGGCATTTTCCACCTTGAATGCCTCGAGGAAGTGACCTACTGGTGAAAATTGAAGGACCACAGTTAGTCAGTGTTTGCTTTATCATTGCTTTGAAACAATATAGAAGTGCATACCCGATTTTCTTCCTCTTCTTTATTTGTTAAGGAGCTATCATTGATTTAAGATCCCAAAGCTGCAAACAGAGTGATCTAAACAGCCTTTTTTGGACTAAAAGTAAAGCTGCACAGTGGTTAGTGGGTTGGCCTATGGCCTCGCCCATAGCGGGCACACAGTCTGACAAAGTCAATCCCTTCTGCATCTCTATATTCTGTGTGTGAATCAACAGCATTTCCTTTGTTCACAGGGGTGTTGCAAGATAAAGGATATTAAAGATTGTCAAATTGCCAACATAATTAAGGTCACTTACATAGATAATGATGGTGTGAATTTGCAAGAAATGCATTCCTTCTCTGCACACTGTTAAAGCTGGGAGCAGGAATGTGTGCTGCTTAGTACATAGTACTACATAGTACTGCTGAGGAAGAAGCTGTAAGTCATATTAATTTTAATTGGCAATTAGAATACAATGTTATGTTATTTCTCAAATCATTCTGTTGATTGAATAAACTAAATGCCTTTACATTAACTTAAATTAGCAGGACTGGCTATTGTGCCAAAGAACTACTTAAAATCTATTCCCTTACTTGAGTGAAGTGCCTAGTGTTCTTTTCCCTATAATCAGCAGAGGGCAGAGCATGTCTTGCAAAGCACAGAAAAGCACTAGTAGAGTCAACAAAATTGCTCGATATTGCAGGATTTGTGATTCATCATTGTGGGTTTTACGTTCTGTTATTTCTTTTACCTTTCAACATTGCCCTTTTTTTATGAAGCCACAATCTTTTTGTGATCCAACACTGAATGAACACACCCTGTGTGTGCTTAAAAGGATTGAAAGTCATTAAATGAAGGATGAAAATCTTGCTCTTGGTAATACCAATGATTTGGTTGAAGAAGTATTGATCATATTAGATGCTAAACAATTAATTAATTAGGCTCAAGTGACTGTATTTAATTACCAAGTTAATTTTGATTTTTTTTTCCTGATCAACTGGAGCTCAATTATAGTTGGGTTTAAGTATAGTATTCAGAAAATATTTAAACAGAAATCCATACAATTAAATGTGCATCAAATCTCTTTAAGGAAAAACAAATCAATATATAACTGAAAAGAAACAATCCTCCCAAAAAGTACAGGAAAATTGAAATTACTATTTCAGGCTAATAGGCTACCTGTATTGGCTTTGCACGGCAAGGTTTTAGTAACAGAGGGGTTTCTCTAAAAAACTGCTTGAAGCTTCCCTCATGTCCAACAGAGCCAATGCCAGGGGGCTCCAAGAAAGGCCAAGGCCAAGCCCATCAACAATGGCGTTAGAACTTCTGGGTTTCCCCAGAGTTAAAAAGGGGAAGAATTGCTGTGCAATAGCAGCTGGAGGAAACAAGTGAGATGTGAGAGAAAGAGCCTTGCAGACACTAAGGTCAGTGAGAAACAAAGGGGAGAAGGCACTCCAGGCGCCGGAGCAGAGATTCCTCTGCAGTCCACAGTCATGACCACAGGGAGCAGGCTGTCCCCCTGCAGCCCATGGAGCTGGAGAGTGAGCATCTCTGTGCCAGCTGGGCCCAGCCTAAAGGTCTTCCTGGCCACTAGGAACATCAGGAGATGCAGAAATCTTGTTACCCTAATGAAATAATCCCCGGTCACTGGCAGTGGCCAGGTGCCAGATCAAGCTGCGCCTTTCTGGCTGGCACTACAGGAGAGAGCCCCCAAAAGCCAGAGCGCTGGGCAGCAGACAACATGCCAGGCTGCAGTGGATGCTTTGCTCCAGGTGCCAGAGCCTGCGGAGGGGGAAGCTCCTGGCAGCTGTCAGCCAGCTGCTGGAGCAGAGGACACGGGTGCAGAGTGACCTGTAAGACCTGAAGAGGCATTTAAGTGCCCGGGAGATGGACAGCTGCCTCCTGGAAAAGGGAAGCTCTCTGGAAATGTGCAAGGAGGCAGAGAGGCTTCAGCAGAAAAGTGCTAAGCTGGTTACCCTCACCAACAGATGAGAGAAGGGTGTAGGCATCTGCAGGAGACCACTGAGCACCTGACGGACCTTCCAGTGCCACTGCTCTTCCAAAGCACCCCTGAGGAACTGGGAAAGAAAGGCTAACCTCAGCAGAGGGCTTGGGAAAGGGGTGCTTTGCTGGCACAGGACAAGCAGAATGAAGCCTCACAGAAGGCAACTGAGGAGATTCAGGTCCAACTGGTTGCAGACAAAGAGGGCTCACTGGGCACCCTCAGACAAAGGTGTGAGAATAGTGCAATTTATGGAGATGATGGGTAGAAAGACCAGACTGCTGGAAGAAAATACTCAACTCCACAAGCAGATGGTCTCAGCAGGAAAGGTCTGGGCTTAAAACACTGACCTGAAGAGGCAACTTGTCATTGTAGAGATGGACATGACACAAGTCAATCATTAATGCGCTTCAGAATGCTCCTTTTATTGCAGCTGCACAGGCTTTTTATAGTATCAACCAAACAACACATACAAAAGCTATAGGCTGAAGGGTTGTTCTTCACTTTTCCCATTGGTCGTCTTTTCCCACCTTCTTGGCTCAGCACAGTCTGCAGACCCTGTCTCCATGGTCACCCTGTTCTGTGAACTTGTTACAAAAGTGAGTGACTTCTCTATCTCAAGGGAATGCAGGAATATGGTCAAGGTCAATCCTTCTGCAATCAGAGCCAGGTTGCTGGCAGACCCGCTGCCTCCCCCAACAGCAACTAACGTAAGTGACAGAGAAGCGTAATTCTGCCATCCGAGCCACCAGCTCTCTTCAAAGCTGACTGGAAGATGCAGAGCACAAACTGAAAGAAGTGGCAGAAGTAAGGCAACAGCTGGAGAAGGAAGGTGAGGAGGCAAAGTCAGGGCTGCAGGCAAGAAAAGGAACATGAGTTTTTGCAGCATGCTCAGGCAGAAGAAAAAAGAGAATATAAGGAAGCCATGCAACTCCTTCAAGCCCAGGTAAGTGATCTGGAGAATAAGTTTCAGAGCCCCTTAAAGTCAGTTTGGGAAGAGGACAGTCCTGGGTCCAGCCTTCTTTCAGAGGCAGACCACACAAGTGAGACAGAAAAACTGGTAGCAAACAAGCTGTCATCCTGCAGACTTACAGATGTTAGTCCTTTAGTTTTTAACAATCATAGCTTGATACAGCTACAACCCTTTTGATGGTCCTGTCAGCAGCCTGAATTAGAGCTTCTAACTGCTGGACAATATGTTGTCTTTGGACAGGTGGACAAAGATGGTTGGTACCTGAGAGATCTGGTGGATGACAGGCTTCATCCCCTCCAATCATAACAAAGAAGCTTCCAATGAAAACCTGGAAACAAGAACTGGAATGATCCTTATTATTATCTTTTCAGTCTCTAGCTTATTTTGGAGGAAGATGAAGAGGATCTAGATGTGTCAGTGATATATGGGGCCATGCAGAAATAGAAAGGATAAGTTCAACACAACCAAATATGTATACTCAAAAGAATAGTCATAGAATTTAAGTCAGGTAACTGCAGAGTTTAAAAGAAACAGCTAAGGGGGAGGAAGTTTGCTTCTCATTATAGGGACTTGCTTAACTTTGTATTATCTCGAGGGAGTGATTGTAGGGAACAGGAACTTAAGAACAGGATGATATCCATCACGAACATGTCCATAAAAGTCCTTGCTAGGGGACACCAGATGTCTAACAAGGACGTAAGTTAACCCAAGTTGACAAGAAGACTGGCAAGCTTGCAAGATCATCGCATTCCAGGCAAAAGTTGAAAAGTACATCACGAGGAAGACCTACGGCCTTCCTCCCAAGGACCACTGCCCATGTTCCGGAGACCCCTGCCCACAATTTTTGGAAGGATCTGTGCCAGCTAATTAGCATGTGAAGCGAGAGTAGGTGGGTTCAGGTAATGAATATGTATAGGCTTAATTGAATATTCATTGTTTTATTGTATAAATGTGTGGATGGTTTGCTACTTCAGGTATGCACGTCTTGTGGTGGAGCAATCCCCTGTGCATCTGCGCGCAATACACATACCTACTTTATAACTTTCGAGTTATAGAGTCAATTTCTGTATGTCATCAGGAACTAAAAAGCACAGAAACAATGGATTATAATAAACATAGACTATACAACCTTCCAGAATATCTGCAGAAGTCAGTTTGTCCTTAAAAGGGATTTGGTTTAGCTGTCAAGACTTTTTTAGAATGAGGGGAACCTCTGGAGGGCAGCAGGGACCGCCATCAGGTCCCAGCACAGCCCAGATAAGGCCCCAGGGCACTCTGGGTGGTAATTAATTGGGGGAGGGCCCTGCAGAGGCCAGCAAAGGCCCTTGTCACTTTCTCTGCCATGGCAGAGCACCAGAGCTGTTGGCAGCAACGGGCATGCTCCTGTCTGGGCAGGTTGCTGTGCATGTCTTCTCCATGGGGAGCAGAGAGCATAGAGAAGTGAAATGGTGAGTGGCACAGTGTGCCCATGGGACCATCCACACTTACATTGGTCACGCACCAGGAAAGGATGTTTGCAGGGAACCTTCAGCTCATTGCAGCCCCAGTGTTCCCAGCCTGGAAACAAGCTGGTGCTGGTTGTGGTTGGGATAGACATAATTTTCTTCATAGCAGCTAGTATGGGGCTGTATTTTGGATTTGTGCTGAAAAAACAACCCAACCAAAGTCAGCACAAAGTGGAATGAATGGACTGGGCTTGGCCAGGGCTTCCCCAAGTGTCCCGCTGTCCCTTGTCCAGCCTGAACTGGCCCTGCAGGTGTTTCCTGTGAGCACTGCCCATTCCAGCAGGGCTGAGCGTGGGGCCTGAGCCCGGCTGCAGGACTGCTAATGGAGCACACCCCGTCTGCACACCTCTGCGTGTGCAACTGCTGCTCACACATGACACACCCAGAGGAGGGTGTGCCCAAGGACATTCCCTGTACAAACTTGTTGCTCATGGTCCTTGTAAGCATTTCACTGGCTGCTCCTTCCACAGGCCGCTTTTCTTCTGAAAAATAATGTGCCCTGGTGTCTGCCTTTGTTGCTCTTACAGGGAAACAAAGAGCATGCAGACCCTCCTCATTCCTGCACCACTGCACACCATAGTCCTGCGTGGGCCCTTTCCATGGCACTCTTTTTGCCTCATTCCCGCCTCACCCCCTGCCCTGCATCCTGCTGAGAAGGGGAGTTATAGAGCGACTCGGTGGGTACCTGGCATCCAGCCAAGGTCCCCCCTCCCTACTGTCTAACCTATATGTAGGTTATTCTGTGCTTTCATTTCTTTTGTTTCCTTTCTTCAGTTCATTGAATAAAATATCATTGAAGTTTCATTGAAGAAAAAATGTAAAGGTGCCAGAACCAACTGTCTTACTGTTTTATTTCTCTCAAATGCATTTTCAGTTAATAGCAATATATATCAGATATTTCTAGAGCTCTGCTAAGAAGATCGGATGCAGTATATATTTCAACAAATAGAAATAACACAATCTAACAGATCAGCTTTGTCTCAGAAGACTGAGAGGGGATCTTATTAATGTTTATAGATATCTGAAGTGTGGGACACAGGGGGGTCTGTGGAGAACAGGACAAGGGGCAATGGCTGCAAGTTGGAGCACAGGAAGTTCCGCACCAACATGTGGAAGAACTTTTACACAGTGAGAGTGACAGAGCCCTGGGACAGGCTGCCCAGGGAGGTGGTGGAGTCTCCTTCTCTGGAGATATTCAAGACCCATCCAGATGCCTAACTGTGCAATATGTCCTAGGGAACCTGTTTTAGTAGGGGGTTGGACTCAATGGTCTCTGGAGGTCCCTTCCTACCCCTACATTTCTGTGAATTCTGTGAATCTGTCTTTCTCTTATATTATTTATGAACATGTGACTTTCTGAAATGCTTTTTAAGTACTTGTAAAATATTAATACTCCTGAGCCACCATGAGTGGGTTAGGGTTTTTTTGTCTTTGGATTTCTTGGTTTACTTTTTCCTTTTATTTAAAAAACTTTTCTAGTAACATTCACTTTTCCATTGCTATTGTTTTGAGCAAAAGGCAATGATAGGTGTAGATAATACTGATTTTCAAGAAATCAAAATTAAAACAATGCACTACAACTCAGCTCTAAACATTCTGTACAAAATCTCTTTTTTTTGCTTCATAGAATTCTGCAGGTTTCTATACTGAATGTAGGGGATGAGGGCTTCTGATTAACATTTAAAAAAAAGCTTCTTACAAGATCAGTAATGTTTTATAATATCATGGAAATCTGCACACATTTATAAGTCTATTCTGTTGTAACACACCGGCTTGCTTGTTTGAAATCTGTATGTAATAACTTGCTTATGCCCCAGAAAATTGATGTATATCCTTTTGTGTTTCAGTGCAACCCAACCAAAGGGTGACAGGTCTGTATGAGACACTGAGCTGTGTCAAAGGGATCGGGAACACAAGACCTACAGGCTTGCACTCAGGATTTGGATTCTGAAGTATATAATCTGATTTTTAAAAAAATTTATACACTTTTGGACAAAAATTTGCAATAATAACTTTACTGTTTCATAGGTGCTATTTTGGATTATGATCTGTGATATTCTGGCAGATCATACTACAATGTAAAAGTTCATTCTTTTTGGATAATACCAATCATTTTACAAATGATGCTGCCTCTTAAGATATTTGTGTCTGGAAAAAACAAAGGTAAAGCTGAGTTTGTCATTAGGAAAGGGGGCCTAAGTGGTTAACAGATAAAAAGGAAAAGCAGGTGTTATTTTTCACAGACAGGTTAGTTGCCTGTGGTAAAGGTCTTCTAGTTTGGTTTTGCTTCTCTTTTTTCTCCATTGATAATTTGAGGTGTAACTTCTTGTGCCAGTTCTCTTCATCTTCTCGTGACAAAGCAATTTGACAGGATGACTAAATCCAAGAATATTCTGGATCTGAAGTTCAAGATGGCTTTCTAGTCAACTCATGCATCCTCCACTATGGTAACAGGAGAACTGAAAATGATTCAACATCCTGTATGGTAGCCCTACCCTGTATGATAGCAGCTCTAGGGACTATTTAGAATAAGTCCCATGCTGTCTGTCATCCTGGAACTTGTTGTTTGATCACAAGCTTGGTGTAGCATCAATGTGTGCCATAAAAAAGTTTTGCCGTTCTGTCTGGCTTTCTTCTAAGAATGTGATTACACTTTATTCCAACCCTTCCATTGCTAATCTGGCTGCATTATACAGGAAAGGGTGGCAGAGATGATTATGATTTGCCTGATTTCAACAGTTTTCTTGAGAAGTGCAATCATCGTTTATGTACCAAGACAATAGATCTTTTTAATTTATCTGGAATTTACCTTGTACTGAGGTAATTATTTCCTCCTTTGATTTTTGTTGTTGTTGAAGTAATGATTCGTTTCATCCACAGGAGGGCAGCAAGAAGTGTAAAATCCCGTAAAGTGCATATTTTTGATATTGAAAGGAACTATTTAAACTTCCAGTTTACATTGCAAGGAAAACTCCATTTAAAATCTTCTTTCCATCCCAAATCAGCATGAGGAGTGAAAACATAATTCTTTCTTTCTGTAATGAAAATTTCTGAGAAAACAGAATTTTAAGATGTTGAAATGTTTCATTCTGACTTTGTCACATCTTGGTTTCAACTCTTTGGCACATCACAATCTGAGTGCTCAGAGTCATAGTCTTCGATATGAAACAGATATGCAGAGTTTTCCTTCTGTGTTCTTTTAATGAGAAAAGAGATGCAACCAGCACAGTTAAGACCATACTGTGCCTAGGCTACTGTGGTGGTTCGATCCTGGCTGGAGGCCAGATGCCCACCGAAGCTGCTCTATCACTCCCCTTTTCATCTGGACGGGGAGAAAATAGATATTGAGAGGCTCAGGAGTCAACATAAGGACAGGGAGAGATCATTCTGCAATCAGCGTCACGGGCACAACAGACTCAACACAGAAGAAAGGAAAGAAAACTCTCTAATTGATGACACTGCACTGCACACCCAGTGACACCAGAGTCAGTAATGAGAAGTGTGACCAGATCTTAAAGCACCTTCCCTCACCCCTCCCTTCTTAGCAGACTGAACTTTAGTCATGATTTCACTCCCTTCTTCCCTACCAGGTTTCACAGGGGGAGACAGGGTATGGGGGGTTGGGTCAGTTCCTCAGGAGTTGTTTTCCTTCTTAGCTGGTGGAGGGGCATTCCTCACACCCTTCCCATGCTCCAGTGTGAGTCCCACCCACGGCATACAGTCCTTCATTAACTTCTCCAATATGAGTCCTTTCCCACGGGGCTTCAGCTCTTCACCAGCTACCCCAGCATGGGTCACTTCTATGGGGTACAGTCATAAATCACAGAATGTCTCTCAGCCTCTCAGGCCCAGACTGCTCCAGCCTGGTCCTCCACGGGGTCACAAACCCACCCCCACCCCCAGCAAACCTGCTCCGCAGATCTCTCTCTGGCTGATCTCTGTGCCTGTATCTCTCTCCACAGGCTGCAAGTGCTGGTAGAGGCTTCCTCCAACGTTGGTCACAGTGTCTTTAGTATGTCTCCTCCTGTTCCAGTGTGGGCCTTTCCATGGTGCTGCTGTCTCAGCCTTTTCCATGGGCTGCAGGGGGACACTGGCTCCACCATGGGTTTTTCCATAGGCTGTTTCTCTCCAGCACCTGGGGCACAGTCTTCCCCAGCCCCACCTTCCCTGGCCTTGGAGTCTGCACAGCTTCTTACACCATCTCACTCCCTTCTCTGGTGGCAAAAAGCAGCTGCTTGAGTTTTTTCTCCTAAATGTGATTCCTAGAGCCACTTTTTGCCAGGTTGATGGGCTCAGCCTTGGTCAGCGGTGGGTCTGACCTTCAGCTGGCTGGTGTTTGCTCTGTGGGGCCTGCAGAGAGCTTCTGGCTTCGGCTTGCAGAAGCCACCCCTGCAGGACCCCTTCTCCACCAGAAGCTGCCATGCAAAACCACAACAATGACAAAAGCCAACAGTACAGCATCCCAAGCCTGCCTTTCAAGGGGCATTTCATCGATTCACACAAAATGGATCATTGGGAACTGCTGAACAACCCAAAATGCCTTAGCTCAGACTGTTCCAGTCTAGCATTAAACATTTTCTGGAGAGACAACTTAAAAATGGAAGCAAAATTAAAATGCTTCTTCAAGAAAGCCTCAATCACTAAGAAGTGCCCTGCCTATTGAAAAACAGTAATAGGAATTTCCTAAAGATGTCCGTCATAGAAGAATCTTTTCACCAGTGTTCAGTTAACAGTACTTTGCAAAGGCTGTGAGATCCTGTGACCACCAATCTTATAAATGTGCATTAATAATTTCTATTCATAGTGTTGTACTAGCATAAAGGAAGAAATGAGACAGTATGGCATGCTGAGATAAAAGGTTTAATCCACTCGGGATTATAAAATGTCCTCAGTTATACATAGATGCTTTTTAAGGAAAATTAGACTGGCAGGGGATAGTTCAAATGGCTTAGGCTAAAATTTTTATTTGCATCTAATTACTTCAGCTTTATGTGGTATTTTTAATGAAGGAATATTTGCTTTACTGATTCCAGTAAGTCAGTAATGATATACCATTCAATAGCTCAGTCAAGACATAGCTCAGCTTTGTGCCATTGGTGCCTCTCATTTTTGTCACTAAGTTGAGCAAAGTAACTCATGGTATACTTAAAATAACACTGATGGCTTTTCAGAACAAAAATCCGCATTATGAACATGTCAGAGTGCTATCAAGTGATTTATCCAATCAATAAGTACACAAGTTAGAAAGGGCTATGACATATACTTGTCCATTTTGTACAAATATTAAATGAATTGAATGAAGCTGTGACTGCTTCACAAAAAAGAGCTATGGAAACTGAACTGCATTTGTTACACCGCTGTAAAAATAGGAGCTTTTGTTTGGCTGCTGAGCTTCAGATAATTCACAAGCTGCATTGATTCATCTGCTTAAACAGGAGGGACTTTTTTGTTTCTTACAGGTCTTTCTTTCATACACCATGTTTTAAAGCCTGTGCCTGCTCTGTTCTGAAGCATGCTCAGCACAGCAGAGACCTCAGCATGTATTCAAAAATTTGATGTGCCCAAGTGAACAAGTTCTATATGAGCTTAATATTCCCCTTAATATTTCAGCTATGCTTTGAACCACGTCCTCAGCTCCTGCACTTCGACACAGGGAAAATATTTCCATCTATTCATGAGCTGCTCTGTTCATAGCAGAAAACAGTGATCTGGCCTTTAGCTTGGGCTGACAGGACAGGCTTGGAAGAAGGGTTCTGACACCACCACCACCGCCACCCACACATTTTCAAGCAGCTAGTTTCTCACCATGAATTGTTTAACATGTGGTGCCGGGAGCCATCCTACAGGACAATACAGTGGGTGTATGCTTTTTCACTTAAGCAATATGACAGTCCCTCACTCTACCTCACTGCACATCTCCCTTTGAGGGCAAAACATTTTCTTGTCCTTCTAGCATTCAGGATTAATCTTATTAAATAACCCAGTAATAGTATATGGCTTTGGGAACCTGGCAGGGAAAAAAAAAACCCAAAAAAGCTGCGGTACACAGCATCATCACCTTGGCTCCCCCTGCTATTTTATTCTAAATTAATGGAGAAGCACTGAAATGACACAGCTTATTCTAAGGAATTTGAACATTTCTCATCATTAATTTTGTAGATGTCAACACAGAAATTTCACTGTGGCAATCATTGCTGGACATGGTTGGACATGGTACATCTGAACACCTACCTTATTCACCTCTGGCTTCAGTCCCCTTGTAGCAGGAGATTTTTCTGGTACCCTATACCCAAGCAAATACTTAACACAATCTTTAAGAGGTTTGCCTGTGTGCTGGAAGGAAAGCAGCAACAGACATGTTACACTGCTGTTTTTTCTGACTCATAACGATTGAACCTGGATCCCCAAATCACTGCCAAGCAATGAGAGCACACATATTTTCTGTGATTGGACTGATATTTCTCAGTTTCAACAGCAGCACTTGAAGCTGCACTGTCAGTGGGAAACACAAAACGCTTAACTTAAAAAGTACTGAGCCCTTCTAATGAGCCCTCAAGGATGTCAAACACTGTTTGTCCAGTTCACAAGTGCACAGCCTGACATATCTAAAAGCTGGTACTTTTGTCAAAACAGACAACAAAAGTCCCCTTGGGCCTTTCATATCACAGTGTCAGTGCTTAGCTCCAAGTATGCAGGAGCTGCCATAACACATCAAACAGAGGGTCCATCAGGTCCAACAGACTGTCCCTGGCACCACCTGGCACTGGAGGCCTCCAAAGAGTCTCTAGTGAATAGTCACCAGTAACCTCTCCAGCAAGGACTTCTTATGACCTTCAGCCGTTTAGTGACTATTTGTGTATGAGTCTGTCTCACAGAATGAGCTTGAGGTTTGCTTGTTCTTTTAGACTCCTTTGATGTAACTTGTGGATCTCTTCATTGTTCTCATAACAGAAATCTTTTGGATTGTTCTCTTGTTTTTAAATAGTTGTGTAGGTGCCTGAACACTATTGTATCTTTTGGGAAAGTGTTTCACAAAACAACAATCTGCGTGTCTCAGTGTGTGTATTCAGCTTGCTAGTTTGGTTTTTTAATTTCACGGAAGGGGAAATACCTATATCCTTTATATACCCTATAAGCCATCCTTTATTACGCAGTATGACATTGCTCAGCCATCTCATGTTTTCTGTATAGCGTAAAGCATTCTGAGCTGCTCAGGTGTGCCTTGATCTTCTGCTGCATTTCTCAATATTGTTTTCTTTTGAATATGTTATTTGCTATTTTTGTTCAGATTTGGACAAGGTGAGTAGAAACCAGAATACTTGGGATGGCTTAAGGAAATATTATGAAGCCCATAGGTGTATACATAGAAATAACTTATAAAGAGGGAGACAACTTTCATACTTTAGCTGCTCTGAAAGAATAAAAGGATTGGCCTAGCCACTCTTCACCGATACTCTTACTCTTGTTCCTCAAATTGATGGTCATTCTTTCTTACTCTCTAGTCATCATTCTTTCTGCTTCAGAGGTAAATTCTCAGCCCTATTACAACCAAGGGAATTTTGCAGTTCAGCAGAGCCACAATGCCGGAGAAAGTGGAACATCAACCGTGGTTCAAGAGATGATACAAGTAGGTATACTGGCACCTAAGTGAAATATCACATACAAATAAATTTAGATTCTCTGATCAATAGCTTTTTAAAGCACCAGGATACTTGGTTCCAAAGGTGCCTAAACCACACCAAACCATACAAAACCAATGCCTGCAGCTGCTTCATTACTGTGCAAATAAGCATCCCAGACTAAATGTTGGACAGTGACCTGGCTTTTCGCTCCTTCCCTCAGCTGCCCAGCTGAATGTCGAGTGATGACTTCACAGCATATCTACCACATCAGTTTCAGGCACTGTTTCAATTACAGTTTATATTAAACAGTATCACATAGAATACTGAAGGACAGGATCCCAGGTCTTGTCTTCCACACAAGGAAGAGTTCTGATACCATACTTTTGTTAGGATAAATGTTACCATTTCCCACAAATTGTAGCCTTTTCAGGGAGAGGCAGTAAGCATCCTCCCTTCTGAACTGGTCTGATTGTTAGACTGTTTGCAAGAGGTGAGAGGTACAGATTTACAAGGTCTCAGAGAAAGAAAATGATCCTAGTTCTTCGTTGTTTTGATGAGAATTTCAAGTACTGAGCCACGAGATAAAAGAAAGTTACTGTATCTGTCTCTTTACACTCACTTTATGTGTTAGTCTTTTCTTCATAGATGCTTGGAGGGAGCTTGAATAGGAAGACTTGTGAAACACATAATTGTTTAAAGCCAAGAGCAAACCCATTTGCTTTTCAGTGTTTCCTGCAGCTGTTTCCTGCCCTGCACGAGTCGGTAACATCTTGGGCATCTAACTCTTCACCTGCAGCACAGAGGAAGCTTTGGCTCTCATGTCAGGACTCTGCTTTTTCTGGGAGACACCGAGTGCCCCCAAGGTTACGTGTGGTGCCACTAAGCATTGAATAGTCAGACACACTTTTATGTTTCTAGCTTTGAACTTGCTTAATAATAATAATAATAATAATAATAATAATAATAATAATAATACAAAGGGGGGAAAGTTTTATTAGATTAATTAATATGGCTAGGGAAAAAAAGGCCAAAATCACAGACCCATAAACTCTCTCAGTCTAGTATGTTCCTTCTTCTCACAAACCTTACTGACTATTTTTGGCAATAATGCAGTCTCGCCAGGGGGTTTGGAATGGAACTAAAAAAAGAGAATTAGCATTCTTTTTTAAGTAAATCCAGCACAGAGAGGCTCTCCCTTAGCACCTAGGTTTGCTGCAGCTCTTGGTTATTCCTGGATGCTGTAACATATCCCGTCTTACAACATCTGATATTGGAGAGAAAGTACTTTGCTTTTACTATTAGGTATACAATAGTTAATCCTTTTTACAGAGCTCTTGCATTTATCTCCAGACTAATTACCATTAGCTGCAGTGTATTACTGAATGGTAACTCACGGTGCAGAAATCATGCACTGGGATGGCTGAAATGTAACTTAGTTATGTCAAGAGCAAGTGAACAATGTTCAACCCCGAGAGCCGGAACACTATAAATGTACTATCCAGTAGAACATAATTCCATAGGCAGTTTGGATCCAACTCTGTTTGTATTTGCATCATTTTTGTGATTGTGACATCCTTGCATCAGAACAAGTGAAAACAGATTCACTTGTTTTCAGCTAGATGATTAGCAATAAACAGAGTGATGAAGTCTATGTATGCATCATTGTGCTTTCATGCAGTGAATGGCTAAGAAGGGACATTTGCATTCAAGACAAGATCTTTGCTTGAATGAAAAATTATCCCCACTGGAATCAAATGAGGCTATTTGATATAAGTATAGAAATCAATTTAATATCTCTCTCTGCTGAGGGACTCTGGGTTTAGGCCTGCTGCTGTTGAACTCACTGGGTAGATAGGACTCATTATCCTGTCCTTGCAGGAGATTATGGACTGCTCCTACAGTCCTGCAGAAGGCTTCTCGACAGCTCTGAGACCTAAATGCTCTGACAAGCGACTTTCATTTCTGCACAGGCATTACGTTACGAACACTTCTAATGCTATTTCCAATGCCTCAGAAAAATCCTGCCCTCAGACTTTTGGGCTGTGAGATCATGCTGCGGCTGTGTGAAGAGAGTCTATCCTTGATAGGAATTTTTTCTCTTCCGACTGTTTCAGTGGGAGGAAATTGCAATTAATCTACTTCAATTTCAAAAAAGTAATTACAAAAATTATAGTAATTGGGGCATTCAGCTGCACTTCAAAGGATAGTCTTTTCTTTAGCATCCTTGATGAAATGTAGTTTCAGATTTCCTAACAAAATGCTCCCACCCATCATTAGTCTTCTTAAAAAATTATTATGGCATGAGTATGAAGTCACTGAAATCAAAGGATACAAGTCAATGACTCCATTATATTCAATGGTCCTTGATCTTAAAAAAAAAAAAAAACAACAGGAGGTTACATAAAATTCAACCCATATAGTTGATGTTCTAAATGAAATTATCTGACTTTCCTGCAAACCCAGGGCCTGAAATGAAATTTCACTGAAATAATTGGAAACTTTTCCGTAAGTTAAATTACTTAATGTAATGTCCAAAAGTGTCATGAGCACAGTGCTTCCATGAGCAACAGAACTATTAAACCAGGTTTTCTACTGAAACACGTCCTTTTATTTTAAACAATCTTTTCTCATTATTATGATAACCCAAATGCCTCCCCCATTTCTCTCCAGTTCCCTGTGTCAGTCCACTGGGCAGGGGACAACATGTGCTGTGGCAGTGCACTGATTGCTGACAAAGAAGACAGGTAACAAACAGTGTTCTCTCACGTTTCCCTTAGTGGGGGAATTAAGGTCTCTCTCCTCTTTGAGCACTGGTTTTCACCAACCTAGTAAGGTCACGGCATATTTAAGACTTGAGAGTCTTCTTCAATTTTGTCTCGGATGGTAGGTTCTGAAGTTACTTGAGAATGATGCTGCTTATGGTAATGTAATGCAGTTTAAAATATTATATACACATTTTAGTATCTAAATTTTTGTAGGTTTTTTTTTTTTTTCCTGGAGTTCTGCTACCCTGTCACTGCCCCTCTGACTCCTAAGGTCTGTGGCTTCAGTCTGGGTGGAGGAGTACAGTGAGTCATCAGCACCCTGACTCCTTTGCGAGGAGTTTGACGTTGATGGTGCCTTCTTCCTCCCTCTAGGCTCATTTGTATGTGTTTGCTGTCACACCTTCAAAACTTGCTTTCTCTTCACTGTCCATGCTACACCTCAATTTACCACATACAGTATGTTTTACACAGCTTAGACACTTGTTCTTTGTGCGTTTTGCCATGCTAACACCAGTTTCTATTAGATCCATATGGACCATGGGTGAGTTGTGCATAGCCATGGGGCCTTCAGGGCCTCCCTGCGTCCCGTCTCTGATCACCCCATGCCTCTGCCCCTCTAAGCAGCCTCCTCTGTGCCACTTCTCCAGGCTGCCGTACCAGGGCTGAGTTTCCCTACACTGTGGTTTTGCAGGAGTCATAGATGTCTTGTCCTGTGCAGAACAACTGCTTGCGACTGCTGTCTGCACAAAGTTACAGTCCTACCGTACAAAGATAATCAAAGACAAAAAGAATGCAAGCATAGCCACCTGGTGCTCAGGCAGCTTGCTGTTACATCTAAAACACTTGAAGGCAGAGCTCCAGGCAGGCCAGGACATGTTAAGACAAAACAAACCTGACAAGCCTTCATCCTGAGGTCTTGCAAAAGCAGCGCAAGTCCTGTGGCCAGTTACTAGCTATCAGGCTGCAGTTACTGTCAGGGAAACATTTTTTCTTTAAGAAAAATAAATAATGGGTAGGAAGAGAAGTAATTAATTTGTGAATTGCCCATTTTCTTTGTCATAGGTCTATATATCTGTCATCGGTAA
This sequence comes from Hypotaenidia okinawae, assembly GCA_027925045.1. Taxonomy (NCBI): domain Eukaryota; kingdom Metazoa; phylum Chordata; class Aves; order Gruiformes; family Rallidae; genus Hypotaenidia; species Hypotaenidia okinawae. The sequence continues at coordinate 109,195,414 of BSDF01000001.1, read as the reverse complement.
GTGACTTTCAGTGGGAAAAACACCCAAATATTTAAGACACTGGCATGGATAGGAGGCTAGACTGGGTACCAACCAGAAAGCAACATCCAGTGGAGGTCTCAGAGGCACAGCAGTAAGATGTAGAACAGCAAGACAAATCACTGCAACCCTTTTCCTTATTTTCCCTTATGTTGTATGTTTGTGGGTTCAATGATGCATGGTCAGCTATGTTCCTCTCGTTTCTTCTCCAGCTGCTGCTCCCTAGTTTCACACAGGTGCCAGACAACCAACACCAGAGACTTCTCCTGGGAACCACAGATCTCACTGGACCAACCACCTTCACTCACCCCACTCAGGCTAATTTCCTAGATCTGACTGCACCTGTTCAGGGTTAGCCCAGACCACAGGAGTCCTGCCCAAGTCTGACAAAAGGCCCACACACAGTACAGAGGGAGGCAGGATGCCTAGGGAAGAGACAGCAGGAAAAACTGTGAGCTGTCCCTGGCTTGCCCTAAGACTGCAGGAAAGCTACTGGGGCCAAAACAAACAAACACACCTGTGGGGGTCCAGGTGTGCCTAGAGGTGTTTTGAAACATGGGGAAGTACTCCAAGTACATAAGAGCTGGCATATCAGATGATCATGCTGTAAATATGTCTTGGGTGCACAGAGTCAGCTGAAACAGCAACCAGTTTTCCTTTTCCACTGTACTGGTATGCATAACCTCCCCTGCCACCAGCCTGAGCCAGTAAGCCTGTCTTCTTTCCCACCCCCACACCTGAGACATAGCAGGCTGCCAGCTGGAGCTGCCATTGCCAGAGCTGCGTTTAGCCCTTCTGCTGCTGGCCCACTGCACTCGCTGGCTGACTGCTGCTCCACACCAGGTAACAGGACCTCTCCTGTGGTGCAAGTCGTGGTACAGCACCTGTGGTGTGGCCACCTGGGTAATAAAAAAGGAGCCATGACCAAGCATTGACACCCTGAGGAAGAGCCCTGGCCAAAAAGCTCTTCAGAGGCTTGGGCCTCAGGAAGACCTTTCAATCAGGAGGGCATTGCAATTGCATGCTATTAATTTCCTACTGATCCCATTTCCATAATTGGAAGACAGATCTGTTGGCCTTTAATAAGGATTTTTATGCTAATCCTTTGCAGAGACTAAGGCAGTTGTATAAATACTTTAGGTAGATGAGGGTAAAGGAACTGGTCTGGGAGAGCTCCCTGGCAGAAAGGAGCTGTGTAGTTCCTTGGCATTTCTTCCATCTCCTACCTGGAATGTACTTAAGAACCAACAAAAAATGAACGTAGTGATGGGAAAGAGTGGTTGACTGTGAAACTATTTAAAATTAATGGAGACTGCTTTTCATGGCCTTTGTGAGATGTGAGTAACGTTGCTGAGGCTTCCCATATCCTCAGAAGGTCCATTTAGGCTGAGAGTTAACTCCCTGCGGTTTTATGGGCCCTAAAACCTCATCTCCAAAACTAGTGAATTACCAATTAAAAGCAGTAATGGCAACTGCAGCAAAGAAGCCATGACAGGTAGTAATAAGATCTTTTTGTTTAAAAGAGAAAATGAAAAGTGCATTTGCTTTCAAGAAGTGGTGATCCTCATAAGACATTAAGAATAGATTACCTCAAGCTCCATGTGGAGCAGATGGAAAGTAAAATAATACTTAAGCTTTGGGAATGAGTCCCCCGTGGGGTTGGTCTGCTGGCAAGATCTAGTTCATTATTGTGGAAATGTAAATGTTATGTCACTGCTACGGGGAAAAAATGGAGTGTGCCTTTGTTTTAAGCTGCAGTAAAACTAGCTTTATTCCCTCTTATAAAGTCCTCCTCTGAAATCTAAGCTTTTATCCGAAACAGCAGATTATGTTTCTATGCCTCTGCTGTGAAAAAAGGTTTTGAAATGTCACCTTAGTCTAAACCAATAGAGTATCATTCTCCATAAGCAGCAAATAGGATTTGGGGAAGAAAAAAAAAAAAAAAGACCAAATTTTCAGTTACAATAAGCTTTTTTTCCACACTGCTGAGGTGTTGTAAAGACTCCTCAGAGGACAAGGACATGGCCCATGCACAGATTTCCTGGTTTGAGCTCAGCGAACTGTTTTCTGCATCCTTTTCCTCAGCCATCTGTGCCCAACTGATGCACAGTGCATGGCGCCCATCACCTCTTCCAGGGGTCCACAAGCTTTATTTTGCACAAGGGTATCAGGAGACAGACACATCACTGTTAATGTGTCTCGTATGCAAATCACAGATTCACAGAATCACAGAATCATAGGGGTTGGAAGGGACCTCGAGAGATCATCGGGTCCAACCCCCTGCCAAAGCAGCTCCCTAGGACATTTCACTGAGATAGGCATCCAGACGGGTCTTGAGTATCTCCAGAGAAGGAGACTCCACCACCCCCTGTGCAGCCTGTCCCAGGGCTCTGTCACCCTCACTGGGAAAAAGTTCTTCTGCATGTTGGTGCGGAACTTCCTGTGCTCCAACTTGCAGCCATTGCCCCTTGTCCTGTCTCCACAGACCACTAAAAAGGGGCAGGCCATTTCCACTTGTGTCCCACAAAGTATGAATTTAAATAGGATTTGGAGTTTCTTGTCTCTTGCTCCAGTTCTTTGCCTCTAAACCATTTACCAGAATCTGCATTCCACTTTTCAGCTTCAGAGAAAAAGTACATGATCGCATTGGTCCATCTGCTCTTGTAACTCACCCTGCCAGTGGCTGATAGCTAACTGTAAGTTGACAACTGATTTTGAAATGCAGTGATCTCTTCTCCTGTGTTCTTATTTTTATTCACTGTATTACGCAGAAAATATTTCTTGCTGAATCTGTACATCATTTTCACAGCAATATGATGTAAATTTATCAATCTAAAGTGAACATTAATAAATAAATCGTATTGCAATTTTAAAATTAATATCAGAATTTCCTGATGTAGTAAAGCATTAAATTTCAGCTCCTTCATAATATTTTGTTTGTTTGTTTAGTTACATATGATGTTGTTTAGGCAATTAATTTTTACTTCTCCAAGAAGGCCATGTTCATAAAAGAATGTTTATTATATCCCCAGCCTGATGCCATGCAGAATTGGAGGTAAACAGCGTGAATGACAATTGCAGTGTTACACTTACAGGAAAACACTATAAATAGAGCAGCTAAACTCAGGGACACACCTGCTGCCGTGCTTTCAGAACGTAATCCTTGTACAAGGTGCTGAGTATGGGGAAGTAGAAAGCTGGTAGAAATCAGTAGGCATTAAGACAACCTGTGCTTAGGTTGCAGAGTGAGGTGTGGGTGAGGGTAATGCCGGTGTTGCTGAAAAAAACCCCAAATGCTTTATTTTGAAGAATGCTGAAACACCATGTGCTGAACTTCATGGCACAGCTCACAGTGCTTCCTCCTCTATGCTAAAAATAGAAGACCAGAGGATGGCTAGTGAACCATGCCGCTGTATCCAGTGCGAAGAGGTGCATGTATGTGAACTTCTCCCACAGTGCTTCCAAAAGCACCAGCTCTTCCCATGAGTAAGCTCCTTTGGTAACTCCCAGAGTGGAAATTCCCCTCCAAACCAATATTTAAAGGCAATATGTAGATGAAGAACCCCGTGTAGGTGCCTTCAAAACTTCAAAATTCTCTTTTCTAGCCTGCCAGTTTTTCAACCTGTACAGTACATTAATGTTCTTCATTAGGCTTTGTGAGCTTGCCCTTTAGCTTAAAGAAAAAACAGTATCACTTTAATTAAGTAAAAACATCAGGCGGTGTGAGAAAAGGGAGGCTGAAATGTGAAAAAGTGGTGAAGGGGAAACATAGGTTGCAATCACTGTATCTTCATCTTCTTTTGTGTGTTTGTGTATGTGTGTGACATGATGATAAGGAAAAAGGACCTCAGAAATAAGGCAAGAATGGAAAACTTCGGTCACTCAATCCAACGTCCTGCTCTCACAGATACTTACACCGTTTCTTCCACAAAGTCATGAAACCTCATTCTGAAAACTCTCTCTGTTTCTCGTCACGCTGCTTTATGTAACTTATTTTTTTCTGATTATTAGAACTATCCTCCTAGGTTTCAAGCCAAAATGTACTGTGCCACTTTATATACGTTTGTTCTCATATAACCACTGGTGCTCGAGTCTTTTCCATCATGTTCCTCTGTTCGCTGTACTAAATTGTTGATTTTACTAGGATCGGAATATTATCCATCACAGCCAGACGGGTGGCTCATAAAACACTGATAGGTCAGATAATCAAAGAGAGAGTGTTGTATGCAGAGTAACACTCATTAGGCGGCTGTGTTTAGTAATTTCTAGGTGTATGAAAGGGGAAGTGTAACCGGGACTTCTCTGCTAAGGCAGAGGCTAATTCCTTTATGAGCCACATGAGAGGAGGGAGCTGTGAATGCTTTCTGTTAGTTTTTTTCCCAGGATGAAAGCGGGGTTGGAGCCTTTCATTCTCAGAAGACGAAGAGGGATAGGTACAGGCGTCTCGGTGTGGAGACTACGAGCACACAACAACCACATTCAGTCTTAGCTTCTGCTCATGGTTGGGCTACAGTGCAATCTAAATGCACTGAGTTCCTCACTGTGCAAATAGTTTTCTCCTTCCCAAGGATTTGTGGTATTTTCTGTTAGTTGCATTGGGTTATTTCTAGGGAAAAAAAAAAAAAAGACTTTTCAATGCCTTCAACTGTTTAATTTGTAAGAGGAACACCTGGAAAACCTCTTGCATCGCCCTAAAGACAGGGAGGGATATTCCAAATAAAGAGTTGATAAATTACAGCATGCAAATATTCTGTAACTAATAATGGCAGCTCTCCAAATCTAGGTCTCTTTTCTTAGAGTTACTCTGGACTTTATTGCAGCAATGGAGGTTGTCTCTAGGAACCATAAATTCACTCGGCAGCTATAGAGTGTCTGAGAGTTTCACAGTATTGATTGGAGGGGTGTTTTGTGGTGATCACTAGCGTATCAAGCCCAACAGTTATTATGCCTTCTATTGCTTGACAGGGTCCTGTGTAACCTACCTGGAAGTTTATAGAGTTCCCATTTCCTAAGATGGAAGAAATTGCATTGAGAAGAGACCCACAAGGGACTCAAGGAAATAGCACAGGTCAGGCAGTTAAGAAATAAAGCAAGAAAAGGTGGACATAGATAAAAAGTTGCTGGCAGAGCTGGGTGCTATCATGCTTCATTATCAGTATCCCAGGGAGAAATACTTTCGTGGAGCAGGTCAGAGTTGAAGGAGGAAGAGATGGCAGGTTGCTCTGACTGTCATCCCATGAGTATGCACATGTCATCTCGATTTAAAATTAACATCATTTGGGGAGATTAACTTCCAAGTTACACAGTACTTTATACTAATCAAAATATGTGAAGAAAATGAACACGAAGTCTTTAGTTCTCCTCAAGGGAAACACTTTTTAGCGTTGTTTCCAGTTGATTTAGCTTTTAAATGAGTAAGGTTATAATTGGTAATTAAGCTGGCTGCATTTTAGGCATACAAATGAAGATGAAAAGTGGAGTTGCAGCTTCTGAGGGGAAAATGAGAGTAAGCATATGGGAAGCAAATGAGACTAATATGACACAATTCACAGCTTCATTAACATCAGCACACGAGTCAGGCAGGCTCCCCTTGATGTTAACACTACGCTTGCTGAACTTCATCATCAGGTGACAAGTTCTGTAACAAGCCTGAATAAAATGAAGAGGTAAAGCGCAGTTATATGAGGAAAAGCCTAAAAATAAGATACTTACAAGCCCCATTCATGCTCTGAATTGTAAAGGTGGGCCAGAGCAACACTACTGAGTTGTGGAAGAAGATCTGGAGCCTTCCAAAGGTTGACTGACATATGAATCAGGGCTGTGCCTGTTACAGTTATAAAACAGTCTTGGATGTCACTAGTCCTGTTTCATACAGTCAAACATTTTAATTTTCCATCTATGGTCAGATTTTCTGTACTAACCTGCTGGCTGAGAAGTGAGGTGATTTACTGAAGTTCCCACACACCCAAGTGACAGAGCATAGAGAAAACTCAGAAAGATAAGAACTGAATAGATTGCTAGCCTTCAGGGCAAAACCCACTGAAGACAAATAGGAGTCTTTCCATTAACTTCGTGAGGTTTTATGCCAGTGAGCTGTATGAGTGTCTGGCAGCACCAGAACTTGCAAGAGAAGTCACTTCCCATTAACCCACAGTGATCTTCACTTCAGCTGTATTTTACTAGTCATTACAAACTTGTTTTAATAACTTTGGTTCCTCCTACCTCTATTCAAGCAGGTGGTCCACTCCAGATTTGGGCATTAATGTATCTTGGGGGCTCCTCCTGACCTGAGGAGTCAGAAACAGCTGCATTCCGGATCCCACCATGTGCAAAACCTGTAGCAATTCAGAAGAAAAATACAGCACCTTGGCCTCTCCTACACTCGGTAATAATTTGATCCTACTAATGAAATAGATTTTTAAATGCTAAAGGTTCAGATAATCTCTAGGTCAACAGTCTTTTTCTGCTGCACTTTTTTTTATAGCTTGTACGAAAATGTGCCCTAGATAAATGTATCAGGAAGGAGAGTGAATGAGTGAACTAGATTTTTTAAGGATGCTCTAACCAGAAATATTAAGACCTGCGAGAGCACCTAGCAGACTCGGGAAATGTTAGGTCTGAATCCTGCGTGTCTTGTGAATATAAACAGCATCTAAGTAAACCTGCACTGAAAAGTAAAGAGAATCTTCATTCGGATTTTGTTCATGGTCCTCAAGATGTCATCGAGCCAGCTGTTACCTTTCCTTTCAAGAAGAGGAGCAGTACTATTTGACACACCTGTTCACTACTTTGCTTTGCCAAGAAACATCCTAAGGAACAAACTTCAAATAGTTTCTCATAGTAAGACTATTCCATATGGCCATCGTACATCATTCCAATTTATTTTTCTTCTTCCAATAAAGCCACTTTAAGGTTCTTTTCTGTATGGGCAGGTGGGAGAGAGAAAGAGCTAGAGTGGCAAAGAGAGATGGCAGGTCAAGTATAGGAGCCAGAGGAGGAAATAATGGAAATATCTCCCCCTTGGACACATTTGTGTCTGCTTTTTGCAGCCAGTGTCCTTGGCGAGCACAAAACTGACTTTCAATTAGTAGACATTGCATCACCGTGATGCAAGAGGTAGCCTTGCGGGATGCAGATAACGTTAACGAGTTAATAATTGCTCTGCCAAAAGATACAGCTGGTCATTTTATGTTTCAAATTACTTGCCGATTTGGGAGGTCACACACTGTTTTACTGAAACAGAGCCAAAGCTGCCTGCTAGCGCCGGTACAGCTTGCCCAAGTAGGTCAGCACTGCTGTGCTGTTCCTGTGGCATGTCTGTCCTTTCACTTGCTCTAGTCCGCAGAGTATAGCTTCTGTTTACTGAAATGCAACTCTATACGTGACATCTGTTTACAGCTAGAAACCTCCCATAGCTCCTTTTACCTTTAAGTCCTCTCTGATAATCATGACAATCCAGCATTCACAAATTTTTTGTCCATTTCTGAATGCTATAATGTATATTGTAGTACCATGGGGAGTTGTTACGCTTCTGATTCACCCACCCAAAATGGTTTTCCTTTTAAGCTGTTGCACAAAAAAAGGAAGAATCATTCAAATTATGTGGAAAAATAACAGCGATTTGGGGTGATGACAAATATCTTTATTGGATCAGCCACACGTGTGAATCACTGATCACAAGGTGCAAAGTCTGAAATGCATGAAATATACAAAAACTGGCCTGCTGACAGTTATGTGCTGAAGTGACTGCACTGGCCCTATTCATCTGATCTGTAATGGAGAAGCCACAAGTTTCCTATTCATGACACCAGGTGTTATTAAGACATCACATATTTTGCAGATAGGCTACTGCAAACATTCGGCTATTGAGCGGGCTCTTTTGGCTGCTTGCACGGGTGGACAGGCTGCCCTGGCTTGAAGATTAAACAAATAAGCCAACAGAAGTTGCTGAAGGTCTCTGGGCTGAAGAGGATGTTGAATTAATTGTTACTGCAGGCATTCCTTTACCTAGACACGTAACAATTTTTTAATTAAGCTTCTACCCATTGTAACATGTTCTCCATTAACATATTTCTAGCCAACATCTAAGACAAAGGTATTTTGGGGAGTGAGTGGTGGGTTTTTTTTCCCCAGGAATTCTGACATGGAGAGAAAATTAATGACAATATAGAGGATGCTGAGAGAATAAGCAGTGCTAGGATGATAGTTGATGTCTGAAAAAAATATCAAACTGCTATCTTAAAATGCAGAGACCAGGAGCTTTGTGGTGTGGTGGTTTCATGGACTTGGCACTTATTCTGCCTCTTCCCTGATAACGGGGGAGGCAGGCCTTGGAGAAACATGGCTCTCAGCTGGCTGTGCCTGGCCAGGAAGAATGAAACAGAAAATCCCACCCTATCATTGATGTCATCACGCTGGCTTTATCTGAGGAGCTTTGCTGCCAATGGAAGTGGAGCTAGGTGTCAAACATTGAAAAGATAGCTCGGAGAAGCTGCGTCACAGCAGCAGTTTGATGGGTTTAAGAAGCAGCTTTAGATCAAAGTTTTCCGTAAAAATGCTTACAGCTTTAACAAATGCTCCTATTCTCCAAAATACCTTTTTTCCAATTGATACACCTACAGTGATACAGTTCAGTTCTAGAAAACTGATCTTTGATGACTACCTATGCATAAGATGTTTACATATGTACTATGCTTTACACAACAAACAACTTTCAATAATACACTTGTTTATAAGGCAGCAGTATGTTATGATGAGCAGCCAAGCAACATTCAAGCACTGTTAAAGTCATGGGGATTTTGTAGTTTAAGTCCTTTGCTGGGGTTTGAGTACTCCAAGTTTCCCGCTGTCCTTAAACCCATGGTTCATGCAGAGGTTCCCAACCACAGATGCCCATTTCTCCCTGATGTGTGGTCACTGGACTTAGATAAATTAGGTCATATTTCTGTCCTAGTGGATAATTTTCTTATCAGTGTTTTATTAGATTTTAAAATATTCCTTTACTAAATAATTCTTTTTTCTTGATCTACTTTTCTTCTCTCACTTTTTATTTTCATTCTAATTTCGCACTGTAAATTTGTTTACATTTCATAGTACGGAAACCCATCGCTCTGTCATGCCATGTCTGTTTCATGCAACTGTTTATTTTCATTATATTTCACAACTCTTAAGTAAAAAAATAAATTAAAATTGTCTGTTACCCTGAGAGCCAGAGGAAAGTTTCCAGAACACATATGATTTTCTGGTGAGCTTCTGGGGACCACCAGATCACAATGCCTCCCTGTGCGTTTGTGAATAGCTATGGTGGTCAGTTCAAAGGATGCTTCTGTCTGCCTATCTTCTTTAACCTCTGTTAATAATTTTTAGATCTTTCTCCCCTTTCAGCCATATTTTGCAGACAGTCAGAACTCTCAACTATTCTTTTTTTTTTCAAATTTCATGACAGTGGGTGCATAGGGCGGAGAGATCTTAACAGTGCCCCTACACAGCAAAAGAGCACAGTGTGAGAGTATAAAACATTTAAGTACTAGAGATGCGTGAGGAGAGAGATGGTTTGTATGTCTCAACCCAAAGACAGTCTTCCACCCGACTTTGTTCCTTCCTGCACACCAGGGTTTCCTCCCAAGGTACAAATCTGTAGGAAATGCCATTGGTACCAATGCTCACAGAACTCTCTGCTAATTCCGTTTACTGGGTATTCCCAGGTGCGGTTCGGCATGCGGCTTGACAGTAAGCACGGTAGGTAGCGACCCGCCTGTGCACCAGCTGCGGAAGCAAGCACCTTGCCCGAATAGATCAAAAGTGCCATGTGAGAAATAAGGCAAGTTCCTTTCGTTTTATTTCAGAAATCTGCCTGTGATGTGACACGACAAGCAGGCAGAGGAATCCGTGTGGAAGCTTTTCTTGTCTCCTGAAAGTGTTCTCAAAGCTGTTCATGAACTACAAGCGTCGCTACAGACCAGACTAAATTATTAAAATAGGAGTTTCCGGACTTCCAAACCCGAGACACCTTTTTATTTTCTTCAGGAGCCTGGCTCACACATCATCAGATACACCTATTCTGATTGTTGGCTCAACAAATAAAAAATCTGTTCAATAGAAGCCTCCGGCTTGTGTTGCAGGATAAATTTAGCAGCCATCACTTCAGAAAGGTTGCATCCGTACGACACTCTCAGAATGACAAGGAGAGCAGTAGGTGTCTGTAGCTGCTTCTGAGAGACGCATCAAATATTAATTTGATTAGGAGGGCAAGACTCTGTCTGTTCCTGGATCACACAGCTACTTGAGGAGACAGGCGTGCATGTAGCAAGCACGGCCCCTTCTCGGCTTTGGAGAACTCCACAGAGCAACAGCAGGGAGAGCTGGGAACGTGGCATCCCTGGCGTCTGCAGTCTCCTCCCTCAGGTTGTGATGGTCATAGTGGTGGCCAGCAAATCTCTTCCCACATGACTGTCAGACATTGCATTTGGAGCTTCAAGGGAAAGGGTGACCCCTAAGCTTCCTTTCCATACCATACATTCTTGTTTGATCTTATTATAGAGCCTTTCATTCTGTAAAATGAAGTGATGGTCAAGTCTGCACTGTTCCTGTCCCGTCAGGCATCTGACTGTAACATCTCAGCAGACAGAAAAACAGAGACATCGAGTGCAAATTATTCAGATGAATCCGGATTCTGTATTTGCACTAAAAAAAATTAATCATAACCAGAATGCTGTTTTAAGTCTTAAGATATTTTAGGGTTAAAAAAGAAACAGACATAATGCTCATTAAATAGAACCAGCAGGCATCTGATTTGAAATGGGATTAGTTCCCCGATCCTGCTGTGCTGTTTTCATGTACATGGATGGATTAACAAAACAGGTTGGGTCTGAACTTTTTTTTTCTTCCCTCATGGCAGTTCAGGACTATCAATCACTACTTTTTCCTGACTTTGCTGACTAAAACTTTTAATTAATCCATCAATGGAAACTAGGCCACTGTCAACAATGAGCCTAATACTAACTGACATTCTTTGGAGATTAAGCCTCAGCCTATACATACAGTGATGTGTCATTTTAATTTTAATTAAGTAAAGAGACACACGTAAACATGGCCTTTGCTTTTCATTAAGTTTAATAAAGACAACATGTATATCGGGCAGCTGCATGGGGCACCGCCTGAGTTTCTGAGAGGCTGATAAACTGAACCAATAAGACAGACAGAAATCTAGCGTGTTCAGAGATGGGGTTAGGAAACCCAACAACCACCTGGAGTTGGATCTGGTGAAAGACAGGAGGGGCAGCTAGTAGTGCTTCTACAGGCACATCAGCAGCAAAGACAAGACCAGGGAAAATGTGGTCCCACTACTTAATGGGGTGGGGGGATCTGATGACAAGGACATGGAAAAGAGCACAGTGTGCAATGCCTTTGACTATCAGGAGAGATCAGCCTGCAGGAATCCCATACCCATGAGACTAGTGGGAAAGCCTGGAGCAAGAAAGACTTGACCCTCAGTGGAGAAGAATCAGGTTAGGAAACATATAAACAACCTGGACATATCTAAGGCCTGGAACCTGGTGGGATCCATCCATGATTGCTAAGGGAGCTGGCCAATGTCACTATGAGGCCATTCTCGATCATCTTTAAAAGGTTATAGCAATCAGGAGAGGTTTCTAAGGACTGGAAGAAAGCAAACTCCACCCCTTTCTTCAAGAAGGACCAAAAGGAGCATGAAGAGAACAGGTTGATCAGCCTCACCCGGATCCCTGGGAAAGTGATGGGACAAACAATCCTGGAAATCATTTCCAAACACACTAAGGACAAGAAGGATTTATGAAGGGAGAATCATGCCTCACCAGCCTGAGACTCTTCTTCAATAAAATAAGTAGTTTGGTGGATGAGGAAAAAGCAGTGATGTTCTTTAGCGTGACTTTGAAAAGGCTTTCAACACTGACAATGGTAACAGCCTTATAGAGAAACTGATGATAAATAGACTGGATAAAAGCACACGAGGTAGACCAAAAACTGGAAGAACTGAACTCAAAAATCTGTCAGCAGCAGCATGAAGTTCAGCTGTAAACCAATCCTTAACAGTGTATCCCAGGGGTTGATGCAGAGCCTATACTGTTTAACATCTTCATTAGCTATCTGGATGACAGCACAGAGTATGTCCAGCCCATGTGCAGCTGGCATAAAAACAGGAGGTGGGACTAAAACATGAGAGGGTTGTGCTGCCATTCAGATGGTCCTCGACAGGATGGAGAAATGAGCTGATAGGAACCTCAAGAAATTCAACAAAGAGAAGTGTGAAGTCCTGCACATCGGGAGGAATAATCTCATGCACTAGCATAAGCTGGGAGCCAACTGTCTGGAAAGCAGCTTTGTAGAAAAGGAGCTGATGTTTCTGGTAGGCAAGAAGTGGGACATAATCCATCAATGTGCCCTTGCAGTAAAGAACAGCCTCCTGAGCTGGATTAGGCAGAGTGTTGCTGACAGGTCAAGGGAGGTGATCCTTTGCCTCTGCTCAACAGTGGTGAGACACACCTGGAGTGCTTGGTCCAGCACTGGACTCTCTGGTACAATAAAGGTATAGAGTCACTGGAGACACTCCAGCAGAGTGCCACAATGATTGGCACAGGGAACCTCAGTGAAGCATTATGGTAGATTCACCATTTGCACTAGTGCAAATTCCTACTGCTGCAACGTGCTGCTTGCTCCTGTGAGTGCATCTCTTCTGATGCCCTCCTGACTTTTTTCATCAAAGCAATAACTTTTAAATAAGCATGTGTGCATAAGCACATAACTGCTGGCAGCAACAAGAGGTCGGAGTAGCAGCAAACAGTGTCACTGGATAAGTGAGTTTCTGAAGATGTTGATTCTGCTGTGGCAGTAACTGGAACTAGTGTTGCAGCGAACAATTCAGGCACTTCAGTTGAGTATATGTTTCATGAGGGAAGTGCTACCACTGCATCCTGCTGCTCAGAGGATTATCATCAGAGTAGACAGCATAGAGAATAAATAATTCAAACAAGGACATTCAAAAGAGAAAGTGGTTCTCATTTTTTACAAGTTTCACCACATGTTTTTAGTTTGTTGTACGAGTTTGCACAGGTAGTTGATTTTTTTGTTTGTTTGTTTGGTTGGTTGGTTTTTGTTCTACTGAACTTTAGGAAATCAACAGGGGAAGGGACCACTTCATGGATCAGCTCCTTCTGGTATCTTGTTAAAGGGCAGTTCCAGGATTTAAAAAAAATAAATAAATGTGAGGACAGTAGCATGAAGATGCTGTTCCCCTTGCATTTGTTGCTATAGAAAACTCGAGCACAAATAAAGCATGCTCTGTATTCTGACAGCACAAGTAATGCATCAGTTCACTAGGTAAGCATAGAGCATCTATGCTAAGATACTGAAACACCTTCATACTTCAGCAGCCATGCCTTAATCTCTACAGTAGATAGTGACATGCATCATTCTGCTCTTTCAGATAGGTAACTACCTCGTACACTTTTCAGGTTGGTGTTCCCACATGTGGAAAGTCATCAAAGACCACAAAAGTCTCATAATGCTGTAGGTATGTATGTAGGTTTCATATTGTGTGTTGATGTTGTCATATTATTATAAGATTTCTCCTTATCAAAAATCAGTGCTTTCACATTCTGGGAGCCAGTGGCACTCTGGGGCTTCCCAAAATGTCTCACATAATATATATATATCAATTAGCCAAATCCTGAATGAAACTTACTCAAGCAACATGAGACTGCAGACTACTTAATAAGGTTTTCAGTGGACCACAGTTCAGCAACTGTAAGGCTTTGATAGCAACTGGAATAAAAGGAAGACTAAAGTTTATAGGCTTGCAGAAACGCAAGGAGTAGGGCTGGGTAAATTGCCCCAATGAAGAGAATGAAGGGTACAGAGCACAGTGATTGTATGTTACACGTTCAGCTCTGGGCAATAGCTCTAGGCAACAATGCAGAAATAAGTCTTGGGTGAGATAACAGCGTGAACTAATTCCTTTAAAGTCTACAAGGAACTTCCAGCAAAGGAGGAGGAATTTTGTAAAAAAGGCCAAAGGTGATTGTGTGAGAAACACACTAATGAGACAGTGAAGACTACGATTACTGACAGGGAGTACATGAGGGCTGATGCTCAATGCGACAATAAAGCTGATTCAGTACAGAGTCAATTGATCAGAAACTTTGAAGAGGACAATGAGTTTGCCTTTGATGCTGATGAAATGGAAAGCCTGAAGAGAGGCACAGACATTATGTCAGCAAGGAAGATAATCCTCACGGGGCAATTCTGAATGAGCTTTCGGAGAACACAGTGGAAGTCGCAGAAGTCAGAGAGAAGTTGGTAATAGCCAAGGTGTGAAGTGACAGGGACGCTGAGGCAGTCAACAAGGCTCAATCTTCTCTTTGACATGTAGGAAGAAACAAGATAATAATATAGATACTTTATGTATAGATGTCTTTATGTATAGATCCAAAGAAACCGCTCAGCTGGAAGCAGTATTCAAACTGAAAACCTAAATGACTAGAAAGGTGGTGTGGCATTCACTGTAAAGACAGGGAGAAAGAGAGGTCTGTAAAACAAAAACCAGGACCTGGATGGACTGTGTTGGTGTGGTGGAGCTGTGGTAGCTGCCCTCAATGAGGTGGCAAATACTGGGTGTGGAAAGACAGGCCAGCAATAGAGACAGAGAGCCATGAGTCACCGGAATAAGATATGAGTTGATGTCAAGTAAGAGAACAAGAGACAGGACTCACAGCCATGAGGACTTCAGGGGACGTATCACAGAGCCTGGTTAAAAGCTCATTAACAAGAATCAGCTGCTTTAAGAGAAATAGTCAAGACTTAGAAGGCACATCACACAAAACCCACAAGCCAAAATGAAGTCTTGATTTTAGAAACAATGGAATGACTTGCACTGTCCGATGACATGGAGAGGACAAGGGAGTCTGAGGTGGAATAGAAGGGCTGAGATTTGGGCAGGAAGAAGGCATGCTCAGCTTGGGACAGATAAGTGCAGACATACACAACTTTGTAGATTGTTGGTATGTTCAAGAAAGAATATGAGTCTGTGCTAGAATCAAGGTGGTGGCAATAGACAACACGTTCAGTTAACATTTAAAGAAGTGTAAAGAGCTTTAAAGAGCACAGCTGATCATTAAAGGGGAAAGAGGCAATTGTAAATTATATTTACCTATGGATGAAAGAGGAATGCATCAACACCACTTAGAAACTAAGTGCTATTTCATCATTATAATTAATCAATGACATCTTGCTTGGATTAGGAAATCTTGTGTGTTCTTCTATGAGCCTTTGTTTATATGGCACAAATTTTTGTCACCCCACCCTTGTGTGTTGTGACTCAGGAGTAATTTTAGGTTGGCTCAGCTTCCTCCATTTCATGGCCTATTTGATGTACACGGTTACAGATTTGTTTTTCTAACCTCAGAAAATATAGGTCATGGCTTTCCAAGGAATAACTTTTCACACTAGCTGGATATTTAATTTCAGGGGCCAATCATGAAACAAAAAAACTTAATGAGTAACCTCTCATTTTCTGTCTTACTGAGATGACACGTGCGAATTAGACCAGTGGTACTGTGGTTAGCTTTTAAGTTTTTACTTAGCAGTGTCTCTTCATGTTCAGTGCTGAGCTTACTAAGTGTCCAGAACAGGTCTACCTCTTCTGCCACTAGTTAATGAACAAAACCAAATTTCCACAGAAGATCTCTGTCTAATGAAGGCATTCAATTCAGACTGTGCCTGAAGAAGGTGTAAGCGACAAAGACTGGTGGTGTGCCATAGCATAGACAGGAGTGTTGTATGGAATGAGCAGTGGAGTAACCTCGTGGTTCCACATGGCAGAAGAGGACAGACATGAAAAAGGGACTGGAGGAAAATGGTTACAATGGGAAGAAGAGAAAACCAGGAAAAGGCAGAAGACAACAGACTTAGGCTGTCTTTACCCACATATTCAGGCAGTTGTCTCCCATAGTCTCTTCTACTGTTCTCTACTCTTCCTGCCACCTTGACACAACCTCTCCTGTACGACAGTGAATGTCTGGGCTGTCACACAGTGAACTGGACAGGAATCTAAATGATACTGGTTACTTTTCAGCACATAGCCAACAAAAATTAAAATTAACAGGGGAAAAAAACGGAGAGAAGCAAGGAATACTTCAGCTGGCACTGCTGCCAGGATCATGGGATCACAGCCTAGAGGGGAGTTATAGCAAAGGGACTGGATAAATGAAGGACTAGGAGCAAGAGGTAAAACTGGTGGTTTGATGCAATTTCAGACTGCTGGAAGGCCAGTCGCATTCCCACCCAAAAACCCCTTACACCAAATCTAGCTGTAATGTAGCTGAATATATGGTAATTTCAATGAGCTAATAAAGAGAAGGTTTGAGAGGTTTTTTTCAGTTGTTGGGGTGTTTTTTTTTTTCTTTTGGACCACCTCAGTGGCTCGTTTCACCTTGTAGCAGCCATAAGATCACCAGATCCAACTCAAAGGGGATGGCAGGAAGAGGGAAAGTGAAACCACCTCCCTCCGATGAGGTTTTGTACCACACACTGCAGAGACTAAGACTAGTCAATAAAGGTTTACAATGATACATTACAGTAAAGGTTGCACAGAGAGTGAAGCTCGAAGAGGACCGGGAGAATAATAAGAAGTAACAGGTCACAAAAGAGAGGAGTAAAGATAGGAGGTCCAGCAAATTGTTCCTATCTATATTTGTTCAGTCTTCCAGGGATCAAGGATAAAGAAAACTAGGAAACTTTAGAGAACATGGAAAGAAGAGATCTGTAAAAAATAAAACAAAAAACAAAACACATCAACAAGTAAAAGAAACTAGGGGGAAAAAACCCAGCAGAATACAAAAATAACCAACAGAAACCCCAAATCACCCAACAGAGGAGTTGGAGAAAATATATGTGTTTATTAGCTGCAGAGAACTGCCTGAAGAACATGAAGATCTGCCAGAGTGCCTGGAAAAGCACCAGTTGCCTGACCTACGGAGGGGAGAAATATCACCAAACCCAGGGGAGAACAGAATGTAGAGAGCAGAGAGAGAAAAGAAAGAAGTCAGGCTGATTTTGAAATGTTACCTTTTCAGATGTTTTCAGGGGGGCAGACCTACCTCACCCAGAATGTGAGTTTCAAATTCAAATTCTTTACTAACTTTTCTCCTTCCCTGACTCTCTTTTATTGGACACACAGAAACCTACACTGATACTTTCCTTTGAGCAGTGCCAATACTATTTGTTATCTCCACTGGGGATATGCTGCAGTATTTTTGATAATGCCCAAGAAACCCCACCTCTCCCTGGACTCCTGTTTAACCCTGTATTTTTCAGTAAAAACGTCTTTTAGCTTTAGATCTTCTAAACCTGCACTCAGGTAACCAGAACAAAGCATGACCGCAAAAACAGTGATACAAGCTTTCATTTCTAATTTTTAGCTAATTTAGCTCAAGCCCAGAAGATACAGGGACCAGAAGGTACTCCTTTTTATCTGTGCGTTACCCCTCCAGCTGCCTTCCCACCAGCACAGGAGTGGATCGATCTGAGGTGGAATTACTTTCTTTTAAGTCGGTGATCCGACTCTTGTGTCATCTCACAAACACTAAAACACAGTAAGAAAATAAGTGTGGGAACACAACCAAGCAGCTGGGGGAAGGTGAAGCAGTGGGAATTATTAGAACATTTCCCGATAATGAAAATGCAAGCTCACTAGGGAAAAGGAAGCAAAAAGACAGATTTGTTTTCCAGTGCAAGTAAGCTGTTAGCTAAAATAATGTGCACCGATGAACCAAGGGTCTTAGGAGAAAATATATCTGTATATATGCATACATATAAATCACATCATTGGCAGTAGTTGAGATCTCACAGACAACCTTCACCATGGCATTTAGTAGGCTTTTCCATAACTTTGCACCTGAAACATTAGTTCTCTTTCACTGTTACTGCGATGACCTCGATATTTTAGAGCAATTTTTTTACAAGAAAAGCAGCTCAGTTACCAAGAGCCATGCTGTCTCCCACATGCTATTTATCAACAAGATTCATGACTTTTTTGCCATTGGATTCCACAGCTGCTGCTGCATTGTGGCTATGGGCTGTTGAGATTTAATAGCCTCTGGACTTGCATCAGATTCTGGAGGGGAAAATACTCCAATATTTAAGGATTTTATAGCCCTCTACCATAACGTGTCTGGTCTCTCCTTTCTCTTTCTAAATCCTGTACCACAGGCTCACCTCTTTTTTTTTTTTTCTGTTTTATTTGTGCAATGAATTCTGGCCACTGCTTCTTTGCCACTCTTCGCATGTATCAAAAAAAGCAGTCAAGGATGGGGCAAAGGAAGTGCAACCCCTTCCCAAGTCCATGTCAGCCACAGGGAGAAACAATCTGAGGAAGCTCTGGGATGAATCACCCTCTGCCAGTCTCCAACAGAAGCACACGTGAAGTCAAATTGCTACTTAAGAGGAACGGTCTTTGGCACCACCTGGGGTTTATTTTTTCTTTCTTTTTGACAAAAATGGAGAAAAAGCCACAAGAAAATACAATG
This sequence comes from Hypotaenidia okinawae, assembly GCA_027925045.1. Classification (NCBI taxonomy): domain Eukaryota; kingdom Metazoa; phylum Chordata; class Aves; order Gruiformes; family Rallidae; genus Hypotaenidia; species Hypotaenidia okinawae. The sequence goes on along the minus strand of BSDF01000001.1, from coordinate 109,176,836 downwards.
AAAGAAACAATGAAAGCTGTAGAGACATGTTTCAACAGAGGAGACTCTGGAAGATTACTTTGCTCTGTCATAAATATTCCCACTCGGGACATGCAGGAATGTGTTGTACGTAATATCCGTCAGTTGTGGAAATTCTCAAGGTGACAGATAACAAACATCTACCAGTTCTGACTTCATCTACAGGACGCACGCTCAGACCTGGCTTGGGTTTGCTTCCCACTCAGATGGTACTTACAACCCATACTCGGTGTTTTCCATCACATCTCTTCTGCAGAGAGAGGGCATTAAGCCTATTCCTCTCTCAGCCACCTTCTTTCTCCTTCTCCTCTTTCTCTTTTCATGCACATCAACTTTTAATCCTGCTCAACCGCTAACTTTTCTCCTTCCTTTCCTTCCTTCCTTTCCTTCCTTTCCTCCCTCCCTCTCTCTGCAGGTGCACGAAGCAAAAAAGCACTCCAGTCCCCTAGGAACAGCCTGTCTTTCCCGGACAGCTCAGGGCACAGCAGTCCCGCTCGGCCAGGCCATAGCTAAAGCCCCGCAGGGGTTTCTGCCAGCTGTAGCAGCAGATCTTGGCTCGGGCTCCCTCCAAACCCTTTGTTTCGGCAGACCCTCCCTGCTCTCAATTCCTACGCGCGAAGGCATCTTCCCCTCGTAACAGGACCCGACCAACGCGAACCCCCAGCGCTGTCTGTATTACGTATCGACAGCTAACTAGTGTCAGTGTAGGCCAGGTAACTGTAGGGTCAGGTCCCACATGAGAGTCGAGCAGCACCTCTTGGCCCTCTCCCACCCGCCGGCTCCCCGAGCCGGGCCGGGGCGGAGCGGCCCCACTGTGGGGCGGGCCTGCCGCGGCGCTGGGCGGACTTCCCCTCGCTCGCCCCGGTTCGTCTGTCGGGGGGAGGTACCGCCGCCACGCTTTGGGAAGGCCTAACTGCTGTTTGGCAGTGGGGGGGCTCTCGGCCCCCGTGACTGCACGGAGAGGCGAGCGGGCGCAGGCGGCAGCTCCTCGCTTATCTATCTCCGCCGCCCTTCGCCGCGCGTCTTTGAGGCGAGGCGGGTGAAGAGCCTCCGCGATCCTCCGTTCCCTTGTGCCGCCCCCCGTCCCTCTGGAGCCGTGGTCTCGGCCGGAAGCGGCGGGCGGTGCCTGGCGCCGAGCTACGGCGGCGGAGGCGCTGGCGGCTGAACAATAGTGGAGCGCGGTGCTGGGGCTGGAGGCACGGTGCGGTACGCACGGTACGGTGCGGCACGGCGCGGCGGTGAGAGCGGCTGGGGCTGTCGTGGTTCTGTCGGTCGAGGGGGGTCCGTGGTGCCGGTGCGAGGAGAAGTGGGAGATGAGGAACCTGAGGATGGAGCTGGGGGGAAGAGGGACGGGACGGGGCAGTGTCCGGGGGAGGGGAGAGGAAGGGAAGGGGTGCGGGGGAGGCGGCGGAGGGCGCTGTCCCTGCCGGCCCCGCTGCGCGGCCTGGCCGCCCCCGCGCTCTGCGGAGGAAACTTTCCCGGGACGTGCTCTCCCTCGCTCCCCGCCTCTGGCCCCGACGGGGGCCGGGGCTGGGGCTCAGCGTGCGGTGCTGCTGCCGCCGCCTTTCCGGGCGCGGGGCAGTCGGAGTAACGGTCCCGTCCCCTGTCCGGGCCTCCCCCCACGCAGGGCACTATGAACGAGGAGCAGTTTGTGAGCATCGACCTGGACGATGACAACGTCTGCAGCGTCTGCAAGCTGGGCACCGAGAAGGAAACGCTGTCGTTCTGCCACGTTTGTTTCGAGCTGAACATAGAAGGTAACGTTTTAACGTGAGCCATCTTGTGCGAACTTGGGTGGCGGGCTGGTCAGCCCGGCGCCGAGCGCGGCTGAGCTTCATCTGAAAGCTTTCAGGAAGGGCTGGCTTTGAAAACGTGCGTGCCTTGAAAGGTTTCTTCCCGGCTAAACCAGTTTGTTAGGTCCCTAAATAACTCGTTTCCAGTGAATGCGGGTGCTCAGGGTCCTCTAGCATCTGCTCCTTTAGGTGTAAAGATGTACCTGCCTTTCAAGAGCTTCTGCAGTGCCCGAGTGTTAATTTCACTTTCTGGTATTGGACCTCTGGTGTTACTTCAAATGGGAAGGAGGTTGTTTTGCTCAGTAGTTAGAGATGTCTATGTATAAAACTTAACAGATTATAAAGCACAATAGGCTGGGGGACTTCTTTTAGAAGCAGATCAGTATTTCACTTTCACTGGAAATTATCAGGGGATTACTTATTTTTTATTTCATAGTGTGATAATACGTATAACATGATAAAACCGGGTTCACTATCAAAACTTAAAGTTTTCAAATTCTAAAGTAGGAATTCTAGACTTTTGCAAAAATAGACAATCTCCTAAGCACTGTCTCTGGGCTCTAAAATGGTATTTTTTAGAACTTCAGATCTTGTTTTGCTAAAAAATTTGTCTATTTTGTTCTTATTCATGTGTGAATTGAGTGTTTGGCATGAATGAGCAGTAGATCAGTTACTTCCCCTTTTTAAGACAAATAAGGATTTACTTCTTTTTTTTAAAGTAGAAGTCTTGGGGTTTTGGTTTTTTTTTGACAACAGAGTAATTTCTTCCCATTACATAAAAGTGGTATCTGTCATTGGGACATGCATGTGACTACTTAGAGCAATCTAAATGGGGCATTTGAATGTGAAAATCTTAGTACTGTTATGTGAATAGCCCTATTTTGTGAATTGCTGCATCTCTCATATATGTGAGAGTACAATAAAGGTCTTAAGATCAAGTTCAGGTTTCCCAGGGAAGTGGCAACAGCCTCTCATAGTTTGAGGAGCATCTGGACAATGCTCCTAGTTCCTATGGTTTAGTTTTCAGGTAGTCTAGTCAGGAACAGTGAGTGGAATGCAGCGAGCCTTGTGAGTCCCTTCCAACTTTCAGATATTCTGTGTTTGTTTCCAAGGGTAAAGTGGTATGAGACAGGAGCTCTGTACACAGCGATCTAGTTGCTTATTCTGAACCCTCAAAGCTGGGTTCAGACTGGAATTTAGGAGACTCTAAGGATACCTATTCCGTGCACTGTTCCTGTGTACGTCTGACTTCATTGTGTGTATACGCCATGAAAGTTTCTTGCCTGACATAAATCTGAAAAATGTATTAGTGAATCAGAGTAAATTTTAAATACTGACTCAGTAGTGGTTTGATTTTAAAAAAAAAAAGAAGTATTGCCTTCAAGGTCTTTGCTACTAGAGGTAGTAGATTTTAATTGGAACAGTGCTTTCATACTTTAGTAATGAGCGTGTTTTCTGCTTTTGTTTACAAGAGATGTGCTTGTGTATTTGCTCTTTTGATAAAACTCAGAGCAACTGTCTAACCTAACACAACCTGTCAATTTGTTTTAAAATGATAGGTTTATGGCTCTCAACGTGGGGTGAAGACATTTCTCTTTCTAGGCTTTCAAATCAGAAGAAAAGTATATTGCCATAATGAGAATTAAGTACTTGGATTACACTCACAATGTAGTTGTGTTTTGAAAGTATCGAAACAGATCATGAGGCATTAAAACTGCTGTGTGGTTTCTGTGCTCTGAGAAACATCACTTGTTACACACAATGTTTTACAAAAGGATCATGTGTTTTAGCTGGAACAGTGCTTTTTTTTTTTTTTCTGGAACTCTTAAGTAGATGTGATAATAGTAAAGGCTTAATCTGGGCAGCAGGCTACTTTGCATAATCGTCTCAATTTTCAGTTAATTTTAAAAGATGACTGCTTATGTAAGTAGGTAATACTAAAAGAAGACGTGCTATAAAATAGCTACTTGTTGAACAGCATTAACTAAGTTGTATTAAATCTATGTGCTATTGTATGTGCTATCCCACACATAAAAATAGTCACTATTCTTACTAATAGCTGCCCTTTTTAATTTAAAATCATATTTTTAAATCCCAGCAGACAGAGCAGGTACACCAGTTTTGTTTTGATCACTGTTGCGTTTTTAAGTAATCGAGGAAGTGAAACAGGGTTTACTGAAAACGTGTGTGTGCAACGGCTAGCACGGTGCCTAAGGCTTGCTCAGTGTCAGAGCTGATGTGTGCTCGTAACTTCTCCCTCAGAGAAGTAGGAAATAGCTGCTGCTCAGGAACAGGCAGGCTGTTAGTCACAGCTCAGCATCTTGCAGGATACTTGAGCGCTCCCACTGTTTGCAGCACCCTGTTAACTTCCACGTAAGAAATTCTGGAAGTAGGCTTGCCAATTTCCTTCTAACAAGGGTAGCATATTGTAGTGCTTTAACAAAACTGATGAGAACAATTCTGCTTCCCTTCCTGCCAGCATCTGACTGCTTAAAGCTGTCTAGGGTAAATCCAGGCACTTGAAACTGATCTAGTCTGAGGCTGAACCGTCCTAACCCTCTCTGAAATGCTTCCACAAAGGTCCATAATGCTACAGAAACATCGTTTACTTAGCTGTGCTTGATTACATTTTAGTTTAGTATTGGTGAATCTTTGTGTCCTCTTGCATCTGTGAGTTAAACAGTTGTACAGGTTTGCTTGGGTATAGATGGTGATGTTGATAGTCTTGGTTAAGTAAGATCAGTACTTAGAAATGGCAAATCAGAGAATGCCCCTACCTGAAATGACTCGACAGGCTTCTCTTCCTGGATCAGCGTTGTGATGCATCTCAGCCTTTACTTTCCTGACACTGGGGGGGTTGGATGGGTTTTTTGTAACATTTATTACGCTTGGATAATAGCTTCATACAGAATTCTGAAAAAAAAAGTCATTCTCACAGTGCTTTTTTATAAAGAGGATTGGTGTACAGAAAGCTTAATTGGTAGTCTGCCTTATACCTGCTAAGTTTCTGAATTAGAAGTTTGTTATGTTGTAAAGCCTGTGTATTTTTTGTTAGAAATTGCATCTCTCATTTTTTGTAATATTAGATTTTTAGTCTTTTAATGAAATAAAATTATAGCTTAGCCTAAGATGTGATTATGCTTCTTAGTAAGTTTAGGTAATTAGAGAAACCACAGTTTTTGTGGTTGGAGCTTGGAGTGGTTTCCAGCTTGGAGTTCAGCTGTTGTGTCTGCCACAGGATTTCTTCAGGAGTGATGTATATGGATTACAGGGTCTGTTTCTCTGAAGTTGGCTGAAGAAGTACTAGCAAAGGAGAAAAGAGAAGCTGGGTGTACAGAAGCAAAGTCAAGATGCAGGCTTAAACTTTCTCCTATTACATATCATCAAATTTCCTTGAGGAACAGGGAAATAGTAGCTTTCTTAAGACAGTTTAGTAGTGCTAATCTTCAGTCTAAATGGCAGGGGGGACAGGAGGAGGCTGTTTAGAAAGGGCAGTATATCTGTCCCCTCTTGCACTTACTCTTTCAGGTCACTTAGAGGATTTATGCTCAGGGAAGCTGGGTGGACCAAGCCGCCCAAATACTGTCTTGAAGGATTGTTATCAGATGATTTAGCACATCAGAATGCTAATGTGATATTTAAACTTTAAAATATGTAAAATACTTGATGTTAGTTTAGTATTTCACATGTGAGAAACTAAAACGGCTGTAGAGAATCAGCGTGGAAGTTCTAGACAGAGCTTAGAATATCCTGGTGGTGTTGGTGTGCTGGAGTTTGATGCTGGTCTTTGTTTGCCTTGTGCATCAGAGGTGGTTGTGTACTGTTTTGTTTTTCAAGTAGGTAGCACACTGATGTGTGGATTGAAACAGGAAACATTTAAAATTCATATGTAACTGGGTTGCATAGGCTAGCAAATGATGTGTTTGTATGTTGAGACAAATTTCTTCTTTTTAATTTCATTATAATATGGGAAAATAGTTAACTGAACTGCAGTGGCAAATGTGTGATTCTAACAACAGATCTGCTGTTAGAACTGGAGAGTGGCGGGGGTGGGGGGAATATATAAACACAGAGTTTGTGTGTGTCTGTATTAACAAAACCCTCAGCCTGTGTCTGGTAACCCTACAGAGGCTGGAGCGCTGAGCACTTGTGCTGCTTAAAGTTGTTTAGATACCTTTACATGGGAACGTGTTGTGCAGTGCAGACGTATCCTTCACCAATGCACACTTTGTGACCTGACAGTGCCTGTGGAAACCCCAACTTTGGGAGCTTGATGCTTGAATGTACTTGAACAAACATTGGACTCATCTCTGAGGGTTTTGAAGTTGAAAGTATGTAATAATTATGGTGTAGTTTTTCATTATTTGTCATAGATTACGTATGTTCCTTAACCTGGCTTTATGCTGGAATGTCTTCATGCAGGATTACTTAAAAATCTGCTGGTTTTCTGAAATTAGAGGGCTTGTAATGAGACAAAACCATAATGCAGGGGGAAAATCTGATTGTTTCAGCTGACTTATTTACTCTCTTGCTTACCTGGTGCTGCTAACTGTGATAATGTCTTGGAGAATGCTAGCTGACAAGCAAACTGGCTGGCTGCCATTTCAGGTGAGTTGAACAACAACTGAATACAAATGACAGCTGGTATCCCAGGTCTTGGAATATGAGAGAGAGGTGGTGTAAGTACTGGGCATCTATTCCCATGATTTATGTTAAAACAGTTACATGTCCCTGGTCCTTCCAGGTGCTGGGAGAATTAGAGCTTTTGAGGCAATTTCAGCATCAGGTTTGTGCATTCCAAACTCAAGATGAAGATAAAGATATTATGAACAAAGCTGTGTTATTGCATAGGTTTTTTTATTCTTAGAAGTTCTATAAAATGTTGTTTAACACCCTCAATCTGTGTTCTTTGTTCTTCTGAAAAAAAAAAAAAGTTGTTGAAAGCTGTAAGCTCTCAAATTTTAACTTCTTTCTTCCTTACAGGCTACATAAGTCACTGAAGTAAAATGGGCCAGAAGGTATAGCTGAAAGCATTGGAAACAGCTGTTTCAATTCCATTCTCTTCCAAAATATTACACATCTTTTCTCTTTTCCAAAGTTAATGAAATAATAACCAATAAAATATATTATTCTGGCAACAATAGCTAAAAGAATTCATCATTGCCCTTTAGGCTAGACAGATGAGAACTTGTTTGGAGGTAGCGTTTGCAGTCCAGGGGTATGACTCATTTCTGCAAACTTGCATGGACTCGTAGAACTAGCTGTGGTTTCCATAACCCGCTTAACTACGAACTTGAGATGAACATGGTTGGGCATGCTACTTCTAAGTGTCATGTAAGTGCCTCTGAGTAATAGTGGAGCTGTGTGGTTAGTTTTAAAAATATGTATGTTCTTTTAATTTTTTTGTAATTCTCGATACATGAATTTGGGAGGCTTATACTTGCAAACAAGGAAACCGAGCAGCTCTGCTACTTACCAGGCATCATCCAGGATGCAGAAATACTGTGTCATAGCTTCCAGTTTCTAAGTTGGTTTAATTTATTTTTCTTACGAAGTGTGAGACATAAACTTTAATGTAGTAGTTCCTGTAGTAGAGTTTTCATCAGGATATATTGGCTTGTCTGATACAGTATTAAACTCTCCTCTTAGATAGTAAAGTAGTTCATAGTGAACATGAATTTTGAAAGTGTGTTTAAAGGGTCGTTTGGATCTCTGTTTCATATAGGATGTCTTTGCTATATGCTGAAACACAAATGAGCTAATAGAAATGCAGCCAGGGGTGATTTGCCTGCATACCTGATGTGTGGAATGCATTGGCTTTTTCATTTGAAAGTGAGGCAAGAACTTAAATTTATGAACAAGATAATACCTAGTCTCTGCCACCACGTGTCTGTTCTGGAAAGTAATGAACAGCACTGGCTTTTTCCTTCTAGCCAGTCTAATAAATCCTCATATTTAACTCTCAAATGAAATTGCATGCATACACTTAAAAATAGCAGTCAGCTATTTAGTCTTGTCAGGCAGATGTATTTAAGATATATAAGTCTCTAATGATCCAATTTTTCAGTGTTGGCAGAATTTTACAATTGAAGAATATCAGTTTTCCTCACCCCTTGTCTTTTTAGATGTAGGTAACTTGCTGTCTTAGGTCATCATGGGCTGGTTTTATTTAACGTATTTTGAGCCAGTCTTTGAATTTGATTATTTTATTAAAACACACACACCCCCTTTCTCAATGCTCATAATGAGCAGAGTGATGTGCAGCAGTGGCTTAAAACACGTGAAGGTTTCATGTCTTGTGTAGCATTTCCCTGTCTGCTGCAGGTATTGGCCCAGTGCAGTAGGTAAACCAAGCTTGACTCGTCTGATCTTAGTGCTCCCAGTGGACCTTGGAGTTGAGCTGGCTGAACATCCGTGTTTCAAGAGTAGCCCCAGTACATGTGCCAGGAGGATGGATGAAGGGAACAGCAGCTGGAATGCGTAGTGAAAGCCAGGGCTCTTAAGGTAGGCAGCCACAGACTGCTGCTTTTCACAGGGGTTCTTACTTACCTATAGGATTAAAGGGGAAAAAAACACAGGTGCCTATCACAAACCTTTCTAGAGTTGACTATCTAAGATGAGGTGAGCTGTGCCCGAGAGCATTTCTTTGCCTGCTATGTAGGCAGTTTCCACAACTAGCTAAAACTAGAGGTGGACTTTGCCTAGGTGGTTGGACTTAAACAGGTAATTTCACTTGTGTTGCCAGTGCTTTACAAATATGTGTTATGAAGTGTTGACGTTCTTCTTTGGATGTCCTTAACGGTCAGGTGTACTTTGCACATTTGTGGAAGCTATCTGTATGGGGGATGCTAGCATTTCACTGAGAAGACAGCTTTTCTTTTCCTTTCTCTGTGGGCAAGTATAAATCATACCTGTAAGTATTTGTAAATTCTTTAAAGGGGCTTTAATTAACCGATGCCTTAGTACAAACTTAGAATTGAAATGTCTGTGTGTCTAGAAGTGTTCTTGCTAATTTTTGTTCACTCAGATTCTAGTTCTGCTTTTTTCTTCTTCGGTTCCTCAAGTTACAGTTATTCACCATGACAAAAACAACTTGTTTCCACCACTGCATCATACGTTGCTAAAAAGGGAGTACACACTTTCTTTAACATTATTTTCAACTGATGGAGCTGAAAGACCAAATAAGAAGGTTTTTTAAAAAAAGAATAACAAACCACTGTGGAAGATAAGCCATGATTAGCCTGCTTATGTTGTTTGGGTTTTTAATGAAAACATTTGATTGTGAAGGGACGTGAAATAGTCTTGATATCGAAGTGCATTCCTTTTGAACTGAACTTCTTCATTATAAGACAGCTATTTTTAGCCAGCTTTTATATAAATGTGAGCAAACATTTGAACTTAATTCTGAATCTTTATAATGAAGAAGAGTTATACATAGTTCTTGATGAATCAGCTGCAAAGGCAGAAATGAAGTCTTTGTAGAAGTCTTCCCTTCAGTAAGGCCTGCAGAACTTTTAATATGGTGGGAACTGATTTATTTTCAAGTACAAATGCTTTAAAAATGTGATAGAATTTATTGAGATGTGTGATTACACACCTGTTTATATGGTAAATATTCTCCCTGCCCTCTGCTGCTTTGCACTTATGAATAACTGGAAGCTACAAAAATGTGTACTACTCTATAAATTGCCTGATTGCTAGTCATTCATTTACAAAATCATTTTGCAGGAGTCGATTTGGACTCATTATGTTGAGAACTGTGCCAGTATACACGAAGCATTTCTGACTTGCATAATTTACAAATTGAAATATTCAAATTTTTTTTTTCCAAAATAGTAGGCTCTTTAAGCAGTCCTGTTACTCAAAGTGCTCAACATGTAAAGATACTGCTGAGTAAAGTGATACCATTCATATTTCATCTAGGACATAATGAGTTACCAGAATCAGAAGCAAATAATGGATGGTAAACACTTACTTACATTCTTTTATGATTCGTCTTGAGGCTTGGCATCATCCCATGAATCTTACTTGAGGAATGATCTCTGGTGTAAGCATTCTCTCATAGCATCTGCTGTTACTGAATTTTGGTAGATACTCTGCGCACACACACAGAGACGACACTTTATTGCTGTGAATGGTTGTGGACTTTTTTGCTGCATTTTGAGGTTCTTTTTCCTTCTTTGAAAAAGTATGAAGGGTGGGACATACTTGGACATAGTATGCAAACCTGTTCTTGGAAAGTAAGGCAGGGGACAAATGTGTACACACCTACAAATGTGGAAAAAACGTTGGTGGCTGTGTGGTTGCTGGCTTGAAGAACCAGCCAAAGAGTGAAAAGGTTGAGATGCACGTTAGCAAACAGGAACTTTGAGACAGAACTGAAACCTTGTGAAAATCCCTAGAACTGACACTAGCTCCTTGTTCAGCACTACACACAGAGATGAATAACGCAAGGCTTCTGTACGCTTCAAGAAGTCATGTTGTAACTTCCATAAACTAATGTGTCTTTTAGAACTGAATCATCTTTACATAACACTAGTTTGATCCGTGCCAGTTTACCAGCTGGCAGACTTCTCCACAACTGTGATGAAGGGAAAAGTGAGGAGCAATCTGAGTAGAGTTTGAAGTCTTACAAAAAAGAAGTAGGCATCCCTTCCATCTCGTACCGCTGAGGGCGTTACCCACGGCAGAGTGACGTGTGTCAAAGAAATGCACTGCTGCTGCCCCAGCACTGGCACCTCATCACTAGCTCGTGCTGGCACAGCAGCTCAGCTCCTGGTACGTGGTTCTAGAAGGTTAGTGGCTGGTGTTACTCACATCCTCTGTACAGGAAAGGACTAACTGTCGCCCTGGTACAAAAGAAAGGTTATGGGGTGGTTTGGGGTTTTGCATGTGTTTGTTACAGTAGAAGTTCAAACCATTCATGTGAGAGCTGAAGCGACTTTGCTAGCAAATCTGTACAGAACTGGGTTGGGCAGACTTTTTTTCTCCCCACTTGAGTAAGGGATTGGTAAGGCTGTGAATTCTCATCTTGGGGGTATTCTTGTGAACTGCGTTTTGTAATAACTTCCTCTGTGTTCAGAAGTAGTGACGTTATGGCTAATACATAGCATACAAATAGAATTTCTGGAGTAGCTTTTTTTTCCCTTCTGTAATAATTGCTAATACTGAGCATATCAGAACTCAGTAATGTCAGATAAAATGGATTTCTTTGAGCAGCGTGCCTCAGGAGTAGGGAAGTTAACAATGTTCAGAACCCTTTTGAAAGATAAATTTGGAAGAATATGAGTAACCTTGAGCTTATGGTTTAGGCATAAAAAAATCACATGGGGTTCATAAAGTCATACTGCACTTGTTCCTTTTTTTTGTATAACTGAAATTGTATAGAGCTTACTCTGTGTGGCTTCACACCCTTGTCCTGTTGGGCAAACTACATGTTATTCATGAAAATAATGAAACAGAAAGCCTCAGACAATTTTTTTTTTTTTTAATGAGATTGCAGTATTCTCTCACTTGCTGTGCAGGTGTTCCTTTTGCCATTGTGTATGTGAGGAAACATTGTCTGACCTGCTTCTTCAGATGTGCCAGAGCACCTGGCTGTAAGAAGCCATGCCTCTAGAACCAGCTCTGGGAATATTTCATTAAACTAAGAAAATTCAGTTTTTAATAGGAATGGTGCAGTAGCTCTTTCTCCAATTTAGGGGAAGGAGAAGTAAAAACTTGATAAGTAAGTTTCTTTGGCTTGGGATTTTTTTCAGCGTTTGGAGGATGGTGGTATCCTGAGAGCACAACAGACATTGGTACCTATTAGCAGCCATGAACTGGAGACAGTCTGTACAAACCCACACTTGTCTCAAATTTTACAAATTGTGCTTTCTGCAGTTCTTCTCCCTCTCCTTCACCAAATCTTCAAGTATTTGCTTTAGACAGAATTACTCTGACCCACGATCAGAAGGTGTTTGCTTCAGTTCATTTATGTTATGGTCAAATTGTTAAGTGGGTTCCTAAGTGTTACTGTATAGAAAATGGTCTAAAACTGGGTTTTCAGGCAATTTCATTGTTTTCTGTGAGTAAAAAGAAAGCACAGTAACATATTACACAGCTGATGCATGAAGAATAACTTGGGTAAAGCAAAAAACACCGAACAAGTCCATCTGGTTTTGTAGGGTTTGCAGTGTTGTACATATGTGGCTTATAACTTCAATTCAAAAGTTAAGCAAACTTGCTATGTTTAAATCATTTTCATGACTTACCAGTACAATTTCTTTCCTTGTTTTCACTGGAAATGTTTTGTTGTTTGCTGGGGTTTTTTTAAGTCTCTGTAGAGATAGAGAGGGAAAATAGCCTTGCAAGTAGGCAGTAGATCATGTAGAGCTTAAGAAAATTTAGTTTATTTACTGAAAGAGGTGGGAAGTTACTTTGAGGTACAGAGAATTTTGACTCTGTACCCATGAAGACATCACCTACTGTTGTACTTTGCTCGGGAACTTCTGTCTTAAAAGCTGTCTCTGGTTAGGATGTGGTTTTTGTTTGTTTCAATGCTCAGTTCACACAGGGGAGTGTGTGTTTTCATGACCTTTAACATTCTCCTCTGCTGCCAAGAATGAAAACAAATTCTTTTGCTGTCCTCTTTAATTTCCCACTTCTTTTTTGTCATTTTGCCCCATAAATTTTGTGTTCACTCTTACAAACTTGCCCAGGAAAGTAATACTCTTGAATTTCAATGCTGCCCGGAGAGCAGAAAATAAAAAAAAAAATTATAATGGCCACTCTCAATGTTTGAACTCCCCAACTTGAAACACCATTTACCAGCAAGTGAGATAATCAAAATGAAGTACTTGGATTTGTTTTCCCTAGTTTTGTGGTAAGAATTTTACCTTTGTAGCTTAGTTTTGAGAGTAGTTTGGGATTTTGTAGAATTGAATCACTTAAACCAGCTTAGCATTTGGGATGGGGGGCTTAAAGCTTACCATAAGAATTTAAGAGGGTAAGTCAGAGCATTTTTCAGTTATAACGTAGCCTTCTGTAAATTGCTTTTTCAAGTCTTTAATATCAAATTTTGTTGCATTTGACTTTTTTTCTTTTAATCACTTCTATAATACTTCCTTCTGTGCTGAAAGGTAAAATGGCTGCAGCTTTGTTCACGTCTCCTAGTTTCATAGATCAAATTACATTATCATATGTTGGTTTCAATATCCTGGCTCTGGTAAGCACTGTGCACCTTCAACCAGTGGTTCATGGGGTTGTTATTTGGTGTTTGCAGTGAGGAACTTGTTTGATGGAATTTGTCTTTCGTGATGTTGGGAACCTCTTCAGTACTATACTGGGCGTTAAAGCAAGTGTCGAACTGTTCAGTATTCTGGACCTGGATGCTGAATCTACTGCGTAGGTGAATCTGCAGGAAAAATAACCATTGAAGTTGCTGAAAGTAATTTTGTACCAGAGTACTATTAACTTTTTGAAATAGTCATTTCTCTCATACCATCTGTGTTCACTCACCAGCTCCAGATCCTCACAGATTGTGTTCTTTTTAAAACCGTCAATCACTATCAATTACTTTGGGGTCTGAGTAACTTACCTGCTGTAGCTATTCGAAGGGGGACAGGCAAAGAGGAGAGTAGGCATCCATCTTACACGAGATCAACGTCAGGACAGTTTTTAATGTTGGCAAGTGTTGACAGTGTTGGAACTTGCTTCTCTAGCTAGGCTGCAGGCTGGTACCAGTGCAAAATAACAAACTGAGGCTGAAGTCTGAATTATGTTTGACCTCCCGGAAGGCACACGCCTGAACTCTGCGGTTCTTGTTGAGCAGATAGCTCATCACGTTATCCATCGATGATGGGAGCATGAATGACTCTTCTTAAAAAGCTCTTCAGTGTTTTTCTGTAAAGCTTTCTGGTGTATAGTTGGGATTATTTTACTTCTGCTGCTGATACACTTGTGTATAGGTGTGATGCAGTGTGTACAGAGTTAGTTTGCTTCATCTGTGCCAAGAGGCATGTGCAAGTAATCTGTATATTCTGCACTAGAGATTACAGTGTGCGAAACACTCTGCGTCCCAAGGGCTCAAGACCGAGTGGAATTTTAAAAAAATGCTAAAGTACCACATATCCTGCTTTTACTTCTGAGGGTAGACTGCTAATAGGACAGTTAAGCTTTTCTTAGTTGCTTATGAGTAAAGATTTTGAAAAGTTAGTTGAGCATACAGCAAGTGAACTTGTCCTCTGTTGTGTCTTTACAGGAGTACCAAAGTCAGATCTTCTACATACGAGATCTTTGAGGGGGCACAGAGACTGCTTTGAAAAGTTCCACCTAATAGCAAACCAGGACTGTCCACGATCAAAGCTTTCAAAAAGTCCCTATGCAGAAGTGAAAAATATCCTGAGCAAAAAAATCAATTGGATTATACAGTATGCACAAAACAAGGATTTGGACTCTGATCCTGAAAGCTCAAAACCATCCCAACACCAGCTTTTTAACTTCAGGCACCAGACTGATAGAAAGTTACTCCCGCAGTTTGACTCCCCAGTACCTCGATACTCTGCAAAATGGATAGATGGGAATTCTGGTGGCATCTCGAGCTGCTCACAGACTCTTCTGAAGCAGAGAGAATCCACCGATTTCAGACTTGGAGTGTTACAAGAAGCAGGTGCCACCTTCTGTTGCAGCAGTGTTTTGTGGTCCAATCACAGCCAAGCCCAGAAAGCTGAAAAAGCCGAAGGTGATTCACTTACAGGTGTCTGTAGAAGGCATCCTCAGTACAGCAGGGAGGAACGTAAGTATCTATCTGTTCACATTTTTCCTAGCAAACAGTTCCATTCTCTGAAATGTCTGTTGACCACAAAATGTCCCCACATGGTGTTAATTCACAGCCTGAAATGCAGCTTTTAGCAGCTTCGAGTTACCATAGAACCTGTGAGGAAAAGGCTACGTGGCTAAGCAAATAGTGTGGAAGGCTTGGTAGGTGTAGTTTAGTTTACTTCGGTTGTTTTTAAATTTTGCTGTTGGTTATACCCCAAGATGACACAGGACATGCCTAATTTACAGAAAAAGTTACACTTTAGTGCAGTCACTTTAATATGACAGCCCTGCCTGTGGAGACTGCAATGCTCCTGAAAACTGCTATCTTGAACTTGAGTTACGTTTTACACAGAGCTGCCCTAAGCAATCGGGGAAATAGAGGTAAGGTAGCAGAGCAAACTTGTGCAAGAACATAAAAATTAAACATTCTTAATATGAGCAGATTTCCTCCGTGCTTTTTACTAGATGTATTTTTTTCTTGTATTGAGCATAAGAAAATGGGAAGACCATTAATGCCACCATGTCCTCTTAAAGGCTGTAGCAGTAGACCTAAGCAATTCTCCTGATGACTGTGGTGGCACTGAAAGCAGTGGAAATCAAGCTTTCCCATTCTTAAATAACATCTTTAGAAAAACCTAGGATGTTGTAGTGTCTCTGGGATCAACCTACATGACAGGTTGTAAGTTCCAAGAGAGCTCTGCAGTTACCATCCTGCTTTTAGAACAGTGCCTGCTCCTAAACTGGAATGTGTCCACTCTTGCTTCTGTAGATGAGGAAAGTAATTAGAGGGGAGTTCTGAATTTCAAAAGACCTGAAAAAGACAACAGAAACAGCTGGTAAAATACTCAGTGGAAAACTAAGTAATAAAAAAAATAAGGCAATAATAGAATTAAGAGTATCAGAAGGGAGAGGAAGAGGTACTGTAAAAAAAAAAAGTTGGAATTGGCTTCTTTAGGCTCCTTTTCTAACAAACCAACCAACCTGTCCTTGCACAGTTCAGTCATTTCACGATCTTTATAAAAGGATTTTATTTAGCTGCTACATGATATTTCATATTGCGTTTGTAGTGAATTAGTTGTCTTAAAGCCATAAATCAAAACAGATAAGCAGTGCTGTTTGACCACCTGTCCTCTGGAGTCATAAATTGGAATTACATAAATCAGGACAGCAGTTAACAGTGGAATTATGAGAGCTTGACCTGGTTTATGAGGTTATCTAACTGAAGTTAGTCACTTGGAATTTATTTCTCTGATCTCCGATTTCAGGATGGGAACATAGAGCTGTGTTTGAGCATGAGAATGGATTTTTTTTTTCTTTCCCATGTTACGACTGCATAACGCACTTCCAAGGAATTTTTATGTATTATAAATACTTGTTTAATCATTTAGCAGTGTCCAGCCTTACAAGACATTTGTTTGGAGACTCTATGATTATGTAAAGCTTTTATTTTAGGGAAAAACTTAGCAGGCTTTCTCTGCCAGAATTAGGTACCACCTTACTGCGGTGCCTCTACTGTAGCAACATAGCAGTCTGCTGGGGAGGGGGGAAAGACAACACTTAACCAAACCACCAACCTATTGTTAATGTAACTGTAAATAGCTTGGTCAACATCTCTTCTATCCATGGTTGAAGTAAATGATAAAATAATGTTTTATCATTTAAATTTGGGTTTCTGTCCCTTCTCCTTTCCCCTTCTGTATCAGAGTTGTGATACAAAACAGTACTGCCCTGATACACCCACCCACATGCACGGTGTGTATGAACCTGCCTATCTGCTACAGTTGATGAAATGTTGATAAAAGTAATGAAGAAATGGGAAGCAACATCCATGGGTATAAAAAGCAGGGGGAAAGCTATGGAGTTTTTTGTAAAGCTTTTGGTTACTGTATTAAATCCAATTGGAGTTTTCATGGAACTTAAAAAGTATTAATTTAAAGGATGGTAAGATGTGAGAAGGGGGTATCAGTTGTATTGATAACTGGAGGTAGGAAGGAGCACTGTACCTTTCTGTTGAAGGAGAAAGATGGGTCTATTGTTTCAGTGCCCTGTATCCTCCCATGGCAGTTAGGATTTGCCTGCCAGGGCATCTCAGTTGCAGGTGTGGTGCCAACCTGTGCCCCCACCACTGCTGGGTTGAAGGGTTTCTGGGGAGCCGGGCAGTGCTTCCCTGCTTGCTGCTGTTGGCCAAGGGTTGCAACACTTGGACAGCTCCCTCCTGTGAGGATTAATTTATTTTTCCTATGAGGGCAATCAGTGTACACATAACCTGAGATACAGAAGGGCGCTGGAGTGATGCAGGAGGGTCTTCTAGGTCTCATTGGTAACACAGCATTAGAAAGAAGCAAACCTATTTTTATAATCTGGTCTTTTTATCAAGCTATGTTGTTGGTTTTTTCTTCGTCACTTGTCACTGAGGTACTCAGTGGAAACTCTGTATGTTAATCTTACATGCATAAACTGCAAAGAACAAGTAGCTGCATGCTGAAAATTCTGTCCAGAAGCTATTTTGTGCTGGCTTGCAAACATAGCAGGACTTAACTGCAGCCAGGCAGACAATTCTGAGTTAAACTGCCAGGCTTGCAGGGTTTACGCTGTGGAAACTCTGTTTTGTAGTCAGAAGAAGGTGTAAAGGTATCAAGCAATATACAAGCAATTCTGATTTCTGGACGCTTCTGTTTTGAGTGTGTGAGTTTCCAGCTTTTTTGACCCTGAAGAGGGGCTTTTCTGCGTGGTAATTCCTTGTCTGTCACCAAAAAAAGGAGAATTTTCAATCTTTCCACAAATGACTGACAAATAATGCTCTCTCTGACTTACTGTCACGCATTGGTTGATTTTTTTTTTGTAAATTTTTTTTTAGGATGCAGATGACAAACTGAGAAAATGCGAATCTGCTTAGTGATGCTTATGTCATTTCAGTAGTAGTAATAACAGGTTTCATTGTTACAGTGACTATGATGACGCCTGGAGAACTAAAGCAACTTAATGAAAAACTGCTCAAGCAAATCCAGGGTGAGAATTTTTCATTACTTTTTGGGTTGAGTTTGTGTTGTTTTGTAATAAATCAGCTTATGAAAGAGAAAATACGATGGCTTTACTGTCAGTGAAGTTTGGAACTGAAAGTTCTCTGGCATGTTTCCATGTAGAACAAGGTGCTTGTATTATGTGACCTCCTTGGGCATTGTGAACTGGTGCCTGAGTCTAGTATTTTCTTCTGAGCTCTTTGGTTGGAATCGGTCTGACCTGACTGATCCCCCTTCCCTTGGGGTCACCCAAAGCTGCAAGCTGGTGCTCCTGATCCGCTCGCACACCGGGCTGTGCTGGAGCCAGGACAAGCGGTGGCGCTGTGCGTGAGCCCGCCCAAATGTCCGCGCCTCTCCGGTGGCGGCGTTCAGCACGGCTGCTAACCCGCTCTGTCCTTGCAGAGGTGTTCGAGGAGCTGACGCAGCAGGTCCAGGAGAAGGACTCCCTGGCTTCCGAGCTCAACGTCCGGCACATCGCTATCGAGCAGCTGCTGAAGAACTACTCCAAACTGCCCTGTCTACAGATGGGGCGAGCGGGGATGAAATCAAACGTCCCCATATAAAGGGGATGCTGTTTCTGTCCCCTTGTAGAGCTTGTTTGCCCGAACAGGTTTGGTAACCGTTCAGTACAGCTGCACTGGTGTGTGGAAGCTGTAGCGGTATCCTGTGCAGCTTTCTCTTTGAATTCATAATCCATGAGGAGTCTTACTCCACTTTGGTTTTAACGAAACGGGCAAATCTAGGTATTGAAAACCTATGGTAATAAAGTTTATTCACACTTAGGGGTTATTTTTTTTTTTGGAGGGCCATATCTACACGTTAACCTTGACATGAATTCTGTGTTTTGTTAATAAAATTTTCCAAGACTGACCTGAAGCCTGTAACCTGCCTTTTTCATACAGAGAACTAAAAACTTGAGTTTTGATCAGGTCTGGTCACGTTACATCCAAGAGAGCTTTAAGGGGAGAACAGTATTAGTAGAAACTCGTGTTTTCTTATTTATTATGAGCAATATTTTATTATTGAAGTTTTATACTAAATAAATATCACTATTTTAGGTACATTTCCAGATCTCTTTATAAAATGTCTGAATTACTCTCTGTAATGTTTATGCCTTGTGGGTGATTGTTTATCCTTTTTCAGGTCTGTATCTTTCATGATACAATTTAGAAATTAAAAAAAAAAAATCTTGTTTCCCAAAGAGATGAATTTCACGTATTAAAGAAGAAAAATGTGGTGGAGCATCACTTATTTTTATCAGCTTTATAACTGAAGAATTTGGTTTGTGAGATGTTAAAAAAAAAAAGCACAGCACTTCCTCTAAATGCAAAAAAAAAAAAAATCTATACATGGGTTTTAATGTGCTGCAGTTGGTTTATATGTGTGAAATTTTCAATGCTGAAAAAATACTTCAAAGCAGCTAAAAACATTTGTAATACTACATTACCTTGTTACAAGTTTTTTTACCAAAAAAAAAATAAAGTGTTTATCATGTTATCCATGATAAAGTGTTTTCTTTTTGAAATGCGGATAATAAAGATACTTCATAAAAGGGAACAGCTTCTGCTTTTTTAAAACTTCTGTTCACCTACCCTACTGAGAAACCTTTGCTAATCTTTGCCAAGGAACTTCATGCACAGGTTAAAGGCTTTGTGCTCTCTGATTTTTACCACTTTAAGTGAAAAGGGAGTAATTTATCTAGCCAAGCTGAAAGCATGACTAGTGCAAAGAGAGGTTTAGATTTGATTTTTTACAATCAGACTGAGAAGTAAGCTGAAGTTCAGACTGGGTTTATTGATTGCCCTCCCTATAGTGATAGCTAGACTGCAGAGGACAGGTTGATTAATCTTATATTTTGTCCATAAAGCATTCCTGGAAGGGCCCTGAAAGGGGCTCTGGAACAGCCTGAGCTACCTGTGAGGGAGGACTGAATGCTGAGAGTGGTGTTGTTCTGGGGCAGGGGAGAAGATGGGTAGTATCAATGTCACATATGCCAGCAGGCCTCTTAAGTAAACGTGCTCTAGCTGATCCCTGATCACGGCTGTCAGGCAGGGGTGGGTTGATCTTCACGAGCCAGTCTGTGAGCCTCACTAATGCAGTCCTACTATAACCACGAGTGTAAGGCGAGAGGAGAAATACCCCTGTTGCCCACGTGTGTGGAAACAACCCTGTTGTGCAGTCTGAGTGAGGCTCGCTCCAGAACTCCTGCTGTATTTCCGTTGGGTTTGTTGTTATGCTAGGAGTTGTGATCCCGGCAAGGGGGAGGGGTCTTATTTTGGTTCTATAGGGTGGTTTATAATTAGGAAGGATAACTTCTGGGGTACATAAGGCATAGAAGCAAAACTCATTTTCAGCCATGTGATCCTGGGGGATAAGAAAGCACACACCTAGTGTCTCTGTCCAAAGTACAATAGCTACATGCCTGTTTTTTCTTAAGTGTGAGCTGCAGGGAGGGGTCAGCATGTACCCCAGGGACCCCAGCTGTCTGGCTGATCTGAACTGAGGTCGCTGTTGCACATCTTGGTTCTTGGGCGCTTCGGCTTAAAATAAAGTGCTGCAAGAAAAGGTTCATGCTGTCACACGTGTGGGATTTCTTTCTTTAGCTCTTTCCTGAATTTCACTGGGGAATGTGCCTGGTGTGAATCTTGCATTGAACCCATGTTGTTCCTGTATATGAAATGCTGATCTCTCAGATAAGGGGAGAGTGGGTCACAAACAGGCTTTACACAAGGTAGGCAGGGGGGAAGACTTGCATTTGCAAAAGTGGTATTTGAGGCTATGAACACCTATCAAAATCCAGTTTGATGCTCTTTAACATCTTAAAACTTAGTAGTTTTCATATGCATTATACAATGTCACTTATTTAAGGTGGTAGCAAGGGCTGGCCAGGAAGTCCCATACTTAAACAGAAGGATCTTAATGAAACGTTCTCTATAAACATATGTGGAATTGCTACTGACATTTGTTTGGTTGGGTTTTTTAATTGCTAAAGGTCAAGGGCAGAAACTTGAGTTCTGTTTTTTTAACAGAAGAATGTGTTACTAATACAAATATTAATCTAATAGGAATCTTAAATTTCATTTGCTACTTTATTTCAGTGCCTGGGCACCCCAACTGTGAGAGCACAGCTAGATCTAAGGATTGGTTAGACAGTAATTAAATTCACAAGGAGGAGTCCTGCTTGAACAAAATGAGATCTCTATGAGTATGAAAGAGCGTGTCACAAAGTTAGATCCATGTAAGGGTTCTTATGTGCAGATTCTCCCCCTTTTTTGGAGGAATTCTGTAACTGCATTATAAAACACTGCTCTCCCTTTTTCCTAACTTGGGATCCCACATTGGGCAGGGGGATTCTGTTGGCACCCCGTATGATAATGTGTGTGCTGGTTTTCATGCCAACAGGCCACTTCTGGAAAGCAGGTAGGGCTGCTTTTTAATTAATCGAACCCAAGGAACAGAATTTACTTCCTTGGTTTTATTTATTAGTATTATTTCTGCCACATAACACTTTCTAGATAATGCAACGGTTTTATGTCAACATTGGAAATGCCTATTACATGTAGCAAATACATAATAGATTGCACAGACAGTTAAATTTTTTGCAGTTACCAGATTAAGGTTGACCTCTACGTCTTTAAATACTAAAATTTAATTTTGAGGGAAATGTAATAGAGTGATCTGTTCTTTTTTTTTTTTCTTCTTTCAGATTAGCAGGTTGGTTACTTTATTAATTCTTCCCCGGGAACTCTTAGAGTGAATCGAGTGTTGTTTCTGGTTTTACTGGAAATAAAGTTAGTGATGTATAACTGAAACAGCATTAAGGAAACTGTCTCTAGTAATAGTGCTCAGGCTATTAAAGGAAGTCAGTTGTATCGTACGCCAAGAGAACTTCAACAATAGCTGGGGTTCTTAAAAGTCTCCAAATCGTCATGCTTCTGCCTTAAGAAAGGGTTTAAATTCATAATGCAAGTATATCCATTGATTTTGAAGAAGTCCTCTGTTCAATTGTGCTGTGTGAAGCAGCCATCTATTCCCCTTTGCAATGATTAAATATGTTAGCATCTCCTGGCTTACGGTTTTCAAGGGATGATTTCATAAAGATGTTAATGTTACGACTGTGTGTTGGAGTAAAGGGAAGTAGGAATGCTGGTAGCCATAGCTGTCTAGGTAATTAAATTCTGTAGTAGGGTATAAAAAAAACCCCAAATCTTGCTACTAAATTGATGTTGTCTGGCAGTATGATAATAACAGGAGGCAACTGTGGATCCCACGGTGAAATGAAAGGCAGAACTTCACTGGGAGTTTTACCTCCATTTGATTTGTATGCCATATACAGTTCCCATTGCCAGAGACCTGAAACCTGCAGAAAATGTCTTGCAATCACTCGTTTATCTACCATCTGCTTAGATGTTGATTTAAAGGACTGTTTTCCTCGATTAGTGATAACAAACCAATTTGTCAGTTGAAATTGTAGTTCTGTAGTAAGTTTTTTTTCCACAGGCCCTTCTTAGGGCAGCGACCAGCGTCAGACACCTCCCAGTCCTTGCCTGCCTGAGCATCATCCTCTATTCCCTGTAGCCTCCATTCCTGAGCCTCTGTGAAGAGCCTGAGAAATGCCATCGCTCCTCTGTTAGCATAAACAAGAAGTTAACATAGCTAACCTCTCAGTACTTGTAGTACCTGAAAATTTCCTCTCTGATCCTCCGACACTCATCCCGCACCCACAGTAACCTTCCAGTACCTTCCCTGCTCACCCCCTTGCTGTTTTGGCTGCCAGCCTTCCCTGGGTCCCAGATGGCCAAATACAGTGACCCAGCATTGAAAGGTGTCAGTGCTGGTATGGCAAGTACAGTCCCGAGGTAGAAGGTGTATGGTTGCATGCTGGCTGAGCCAGAGATAATCACGCAGATGTCCTTGATGCTGCATAGGGGTACCGATGCTCCCCGTAGGGTTCTTCAGGAGGAAAACATGCCCGGCTGCTGAGTACAGGTGGGTAAATTTGCAGTGAAGGTGGTAACTTAGAAAGGTAAGAAAGTTTTGGGTTGTACACAAATGGAGACAAAAACGCTCTGTGAAATGTAAAGTTAAAGGTACATGAGATGTGCTACCGGTACGCCTAACAGGAAAGGAAACCAAAGTCTTGGTGTTCCATTTGCCGCAGCGGGAGGAGTGAAGGCCGGCACACACTGCATTCGCATTTCTCATCTTTTGAAGATACGTGGGTACGTTTCAGGTTTGAGCTTGGGGTTTTTTTCTGTTGTTAAAAAGGGTGACAGAAAAGGTGGTACTCCGTCTTACAGTATGTTTAATGGAGGTGCCTGAGGGAAGACTAGGTCAGGCAGCGTGCTAACTTTTCATTAAGTGCATCTGATTGTGAGGTTGAAAAGGTCCTACCTACACACTAAACAAAATGTTCTAGGTATGACATTTTAAGGAAGATAATACTTGGCAGTGATGACAAGTGTGTGTGATTCTTAATAATTGCCTAATACCTAACAAGGAAGGCTCCTGCAGTTTGAAGTGTGTCTGGCCTGCTCTCTCACTCTACTCCAGTACCTCAGGAATCTGTTATTTTTGCCTAAACTTGCTAGGAATTAGATAGAAGGCTAAAAATCTCAAAATCTTTGTGAGATGGTGTAGCTTGAGGAGATTTTATGAAGCCCTCTACAGGGGTTCTATGTATGATGGAAGAAAGAAGTCTGCAGGACAGGGTCACGCCAGAGCATCAGCAGAGGGACAGTGGTGCGTGCTGGGGAATGCCCAGAGCACCAGGAAGGCTTTGCTGGCTGCTGAGGAGTGAGGAGTTGCCTCGAGGTTGTGGGCAACGGGGCTTCACTTCACTGCTGCATCTGTGCTGACTTCTTGAGATGGACGTTGTGACGCTGGTAATGCAATCCCATGGGTGTCCCCTCAAGCCAACCAAGATCAGTACGCCAGGCTTCCGATTGGTTTCTTGCTGGGGGCTAAGGCAGCAGCAGAGCAGCTCCTGCTGGGTTACCAGGACAACCCCGTGATGTCATCTTTGTGGAACACACCAGGCCTACAGATCATCATGCCATCACAGAGGCATTGAACGAACTAGTGATGTTTCACTTGAGAGCAGCAGCGGTGCTGCTGTTAAACTTGGGCAGGGTGCTGCACTTGACCAACTGTGTGGAATGGCAGAGAAACAGCAGCCTGACATGGTGGAAGCTTAGCTGCAGGATTTTCTTTTTAAAATCACTGGCATCACACAGAAGAAATAAGTCAAGGAGAAGGGTGGTTAATAAATCTGATGCCAAACCACCAGGAGTCTTCAGAACACTTCTTTTCTATCATCATAATTTGGAATGTAGTCGGTGTATTAGGCTAGCACTTACCA
This sequence comes from Hypotaenidia okinawae, assembly GCA_027925045.1. Taxonomy (NCBI): domain Eukaryota; kingdom Metazoa; phylum Chordata; class Aves; order Gruiformes; family Rallidae; genus Hypotaenidia; species Hypotaenidia okinawae. The sequence continues at coordinate 109,152,843 of BSDF01000001.1, read as the reverse complement.
CACGCTCTCATGCTAGTGCTTGGTTTTTAAAACAACAAAATCATTAACACAAGTGCCATTCAAACCTTGGTTCCTAAGGTGCTATATTGACTCTCGATCAAGATGGCTCTGAGTAAAATCCTCTGCCACGAAAAGGCCTGCCGAAACTGGTCCTGGGGCAACTCAGATGTGAACCTCTGCTGCAGCACCTTTGGGATCTTCATCCTTATTTCTGAGGTAGGTTGCAAAGCTGAGGAACTAAACAGAAATAGTTTGGGGATAGAAGTAGCCTTTGCAGTATATGGTGTGGCTATGGTCACAAAACCGATGCGGTGATACATTCATATGATAAAATAATAACTTGGCTAAGAATTTTTTCTGTCTCTTTTTTGAAACTAAGTAACCATTTACTGTGCTCTTCTGTGTATTTTCAATACAGGCAAGACAGCATGTGATTATGTGGTCACTCAAGCACATAGTAGCCTTCATTAACTTTTCCTAAGAAGACACAATACCTCTGTATATAGCACGTACATATAGCACGTAACACACAATGTTGTACCTTACAAAGCATGTATCACTGTATCCCTCATTGTTCCTTCTGTAAATGTGAAGAAACATGGCTAAAGATGGTGTTACTTTTTTAATAACAGCAGTCGGGTACAGATTCCTGAGCAGCACAGATTCAGTAATTCCTCTTTAAGATACTTTTTTCTTCCTGATATAGCAGAAAAAATAAGTATGCCATGAAGCCAGATGCCAGCTTTAAATTATAAGATTTCTTTAATCCTCCTAAAAAGATGAAATTATCGAAAAATAGCTTCATGGTTTTCACCTTTTCAATTATTTTTGTTAATCTGCTGAAGCTACAAAATACTGTGGCCAGTCAGCTTTTAGAGGGCTGGGGGAGGGGTGGTAGCAGTTTGTGGCTTCCAGTAGATACATTAATTGGAATTCAAAAGACAAGGCAGACAGACTTCAAAATGGAAAGATCACAGACTGGAAATTATTCTCTTTAGAGCTGTGCACTGAAATAAACAATAAGGGACTCCTTTGCCAAGGCTGTTTTAAAAAGTGATCCTGAATAGGTGTTTCTGAAGGCTGAACCTTCAAAAAATATTTGCGCTTCTGTGTAACCAGAGGTTTGTTTGAAGAGCTCCAAGTTCTTTGTGTGGTTAATCTTCAGCGAGGCTTTTGTATAACTGGCTTTATGTAAAGATAGATGGGTCTTTCAGTGTGGAGAGAGGTGAAGGAATAACGAGATGTGAATTTGCAGTTTACTTTGGAACAGGCAGCATTTCTCCTCCATCAACACACTGTAGGCTTCAAAGAGTTTGATAAGCAACAGCATCCTCTGTAACGCTGATGCAGCTGCCATTCAGAACAAGCTGGACAATCATCTTTGTCCAAAAGCTCCATCACCTGAACATATGACAATTTGTAACAATCTTTTGATAATTAACATGAGCCAGCAGTGTGCCCTTGCAGCTCAGGAGGCCAGTGGTATCCTGGGATCCATCAGGAGAGGGGTGGCCATCAGGGACAAGGAGGTGATTGTCCCTCTCTTCTCTGCCCTTGTGAGGCCCCATCTGGAGTACTGTGTCCAGATCTGGGGCCCCCAATACAAGAGAGATGTGGAAATGTTGGAGAGGGTTCAGAGGAGGCCATGAAGATGATTAGAGGGCTGGAGCACCTCCCCTATGAGGAGAGGCTGAGGGAGCTGGGCTTGTTCAGCCTGGAGAAGAGAAGGCTGCAGGGGGACCTCATTGCAGCCTTCCAGAACCTGAAGGGAGCATACAAACAGGAGAGGATTCAACTTTTTAAAAAGGTAGACAATGGCAGGACAAGGGGGAATGGACTAAAGCTAAAGGAGGGAAGGTTTAGATTAGATATTAGGGAGAAGTTTTTTACAGAGAGAGTGGTGAGGTGCTGGAACAGGCTTCCCAGAGAGGTGGTGGATGCCCCGTCCCTGGAGATGTTCAAGGCTAGGTTGGATGGGGCCCTGGGCCCTGGATCCTTGTGTAGATCCAGGCCTGGAGGTTGGTGGCCCTTCCCGTGGCAGGGGTTTGGAACTCTGTGATCCTTGGGGTCCCTTCCAACCCATGCCATTCTATGATTCTATGACCAGAAACATGCAGCAAAAGGCAGTGCTCAGAGTCGTGTGCCCACTGGCACCCGTGAGTCCCACAGCTGTGGATGCTAGTGGGAGAGAGGCAGATTCCCCAGGGAAAGCCAGGCTCCCAGGAAGTCACTAAATAGCCTGTCCACTTGCCGCTGCTGGAGTCACACTACTGGGATAACTGCCCATTGCTTAGGCACAGCAGGGCATTTTTTTACATTCTGCTCTTTCCAGGCAAATCAGGTGGAGCACACTGACAGCCAAGTAATGTGGTGCTATGTATTGCCATCAGCTGTGGCTGCTGCTATTTCTCTATCGTCTCTCCTATTCCAAAAAGAAATAGTAGAAATTCCCTCACCCTTCAAAAACATACTTTTTAAAAAAAATCATCCTTTTATAGAATCAGAACTCTTGGGGGGTCGGCAGGGGGAGAACCTTTAAAGACTGCTGAATCAACTTATGGTAAAGATGCACTTACCTACACCACTAACCATCAGACAGGTCAAACTGGTCTCCACTACCCTGAGATCATCCCATATATTTTTTCCCAGCAGCAGATGAACATTTGTATTTATTATTGTATGTACTCAGGAAACATTCCCTTACAATAGTTCCATCCAGAATGCTTGGTTCTCAAAAGGTGTATTTTCTCTGCATAATAAACTCTTGAGAAAGAAGAGAGAGACATTTTTGAAGGCTCTGTGGTGCTATGCATCGCCAGGCAAAGGAAAGGGCAGGAAAGGGTGGGGCCTTATTTTTCTTAGCTTTTTTTTAAATAAAAATAAATGTAATTAATTTAATTAATGATATTTCTCACTACATCAAGTAACAAGTGGTCATAACCCCAGAGGAGGCAGTCAGTGTACATCCCAAGGAGGCACAGGCTGGCCTTCAACAAGGCCCCGTCAACACTCAGGTACCTTTGTAATTAGCTCTACTAACACTTTACCTTGAGATAAGTGAGACAAGAAGGAGCAGGCAGAAAGCTAGTCCCTTCCAGACCCTACCCCTCCCAAATTAAGCTGTACCTCTGCCTTTCTTGAGGCGGCTCCATCTGCCAGCAGCTGGCATGGGACTGGTCCCCACAAGCCTCCCATCCAGGGAGAGAGGGGCCTGTGCTTGGGCTTGCCCAGAGTGAGGGCCAGGGGCAAAGAAGAGCAGCCCATGCCGAGGGCATGTTTTCTTCTGAGTGACTGGATAATGCTCAGAGCGCCGGTGCTGCAATCCACCACTGCAGCTTTTTCGGCCACAGAGACACCATACGAACCCACCCCATTGCTACCAAGCAGTTCCACTTGTTTTCTTTCCACGTGACAAATGGACAAGGTTGTTCGCTTGCACTTAAGTTTTGTGCTTGTTCAAAACAACAAACACAGCACTTAACGAAGAATTTGAGTTTTGGGTGATGAGTCCAAGACATCAGTGCAACAGGAAAAGCAGACCGGCCGCCGCTGCCAGCAATGCAAGGGTGTACTTCGGTGACAGAAAAATGAACCGGCAGCCAGGTGCTTTCCTTATTTCTGCCCCGTCCTATTCAATCACAACAAATCTGTTAATTAGCTGCATTGATCAAAATTAAGTGCCTAATGTTTAGACTCAACATTTTAGTGTGCAGTGCTGCCTCATGGTTAGTGTAGCCCCTTTGCTAGCTCTCCTCCTGTACTCATTTGCTCGCCCTGCACACCAGGGAGGAGACGAGGTTTTCCACACAGGAAAAATCAGGTGACAGACCCATTCTTCTAAAAGCAGATAGACAGAGTTTGTGTGTCAGTCAAACACCTATATGTCTGCAAATCTCTGTCACAAATACATTTGGGCAGTTTTTTTTGACCTGGCCAAGGTGCTTTAAACCAGCTCCAGTAGTGACGGTGGGATGACCCGTTCATCTTGCACAAGACAAGAGCAGGCCCTGCTAAGGAAGGGACTGTGCTGGTGCCTTATGTCACGATGAAGGTCAGCTCGAGGCCTTGCCCTTCTGGCTTTGATGTTCTTCACGTTGTTACTGGAGATGCACAGCTAAATGTGAAATGCAGCTTTTCGCCCTGCTGAAAGCACGTCGCTTAATCATCATTTATATTATCTGCGTTAACCTTCAACTCTGGCGCATCGATTTTCAGCTCACAGTGCCACTTTCTATAGGGATTTTTGAACATTTCAGGTCTGTTTGCTGACCACAGACCTTTTTTAAGGTGTAGCTGGAGCAAGACTAATCTAAAGCTTGCTTGTAGCTGCGCATTATCTCTTTTTAAAAATGCATTGCATATAGCTGATACAATATACACAGCTAGGAAAATAGCATTGCCTAGCATTACAGTTTTCAGACTCATCTGATTGTAACATGCTGCCTCAGTTGTTTGTTTGACTGCTTAACATCACCCCGTTGGTGCATACTCCTTAACTGTCTGCTTCAGAAGCTGTCCTTTCCTACCTCTAAACACTGATAGCCATAGCTCTGATAAGTGCCTTTGCACTTGTGCATTGCTGTGGGGGTACAAAAGCATCAAGCTTTTGCTGGAAATATGCCATCTTCTGCCCCTGTGAGACTGTGCCCAAAGCTGACCAACCTAATCCCTTCTGAGAAACCCCTCATGCTGTGACCATCACCCATGAGGTTGTGACTTCAAGCGTGGCTGGCAGGGTTGTCCATGCCAGGCTGAGTCCTGCCTCAACCTGAGTAAGATGTGCTTTGGGGTTTTATCTGGGGCACATGAAAGTGGTTGTGTAGACCCACTCCACCTCTGACAGCTCATCACTGTGTCTGGAGAGGGGAAGGGGCCTTTTGCCCATACAGGACACTAGCCACTGACAGGGTGGGTGAGGAACATCTATTTCAATCCTGTTCACAGCTATCTGTCCTGGTTTCAGCTGGGACAGGGTTAAATTTCTTCCTAGCAGCTGGTGTGATGCTATAGTTTGGATTTAGGATGAGAATAACATTGATACCACCCTGATGTTCTGTTGCCGAGCAGTCGAGGACTTTACATCTTATCCTGGCCTGCCAGTAAGAAGGAGTAGACACCCAAGAAGGTGGGGACCCAGCTGGGGCAGCTGACCAGAAAGGGATATTCCATAAAAAATGAGGTCATGTTCTGTTTATACCTGGGGATGGGCTGAGGGGAGCTGGGGGTCTTGGACAGCATCAGCTTTGAGGTGATGGCTGAACACCTGCCTGCTGATGGGAAATGTGAATGAATTCCTTGTTCTGCTTTCCTTGTGCGTGTGGTCTGAGAGGCTGGGCAGTCAGGGGGGTGTTGCACGGCAGCTGGAGTGGTCTCATGCAGCACTGACTTTGGGTGGAGAGAAATTGTGCTGTTCATCAAGTGGTTTGTGTGTTACTATTATTGTTGTTGTTATTATTATTACAATTTGTGTGAGCCCTACTAAACTGTATTTGTCACAACCCACAAGTTCTCTGCTTTCACTCTTCCAGTTGTGTCTGCCACCCCACCAATGGAAGGGAGCAAGTGAGACGCTGTGTGGTGCTTTGTTGGTGGCCACAGCACTGTCCCACAGCAGAAACCACACCGATCATAATTCAAGAGTCAAAATTAACCTGGCTTACGTTGTAAGCAAGTAAGTCAGAGACTGGCTGAGGTGAGCTGTTGCCCTGCAAAACTGAGGAGGCTGCAAGGACCTGATGGTGCTGAGTAGCTGGAGCTAGGCAGTGACCAACAGCTGCTTCTTGCCACTCCGGTAAAACCGCTCCCCACCCCCAGACACGCACACATGCACACACACACCCCCCAAACTGTCATCAGCTTGTTGTTCTTCCATCTCCCAAGCCCTGTCAGACCGCCAGCTCACACCACTCAGTACAAGTGGGAGCCCTTGGTGCTGGCTGACCCCAAGGGAAATGCATGGGTCCAGCTTCCCTGAGCCACAGGCCAGTGCTGTGGGGGCACTGAGCAGAAAGAGACCCAGACTGGCAAAATCCTTCCCCTGAGCAGCTTGCGTGGCGGGCATCGGGCCCAGGCTGTGGGGGCACTGCAGATGGGAATTGCCCTGGAAAGGGGTTGGAAGCTGGCAAGGGCGAACAGAGCCTGCTGGCGCAGTCTGTGCCCTCAAGGAGTCCATGTTGTTTCCCAGCACATGAGCACATAGACTGGTCAAACAATGAATAAGATTAAAAGATGGAATCTCTGGTTGCTCGTTCAGCAAGTCCCATCCATCGTGGGAATGAGGGGGAGGCGGAGGAAAGCATAAAAAGAAAAACATATGTGATCATCTGAGCAAAGGCTGTCTCATCGTGACTAACTACAAAGGGACAAGCTACACTGCACTGCTAACTTTAACTCTGGCATGTTAAACCCCAGCATTTCATTTTGCAAACTTAGCTGCACGTGCTGTGTTTTCTACAGTGCCTGATTGCTGGGTTTAAGACAGAGAAAAAACAACCATATACCCTACTTGCATCATGTTCAGACACAAGATCAGATATATCTAGAAACACTTATCACGCTAACATCTTTGCTTACACTTGTGGGAAAGGCAAACTCATGGTGTTCCAACAGAGCCCTCATTCCCAAGGCAGACTTAAGTCTCGCCCAGAAAACTTAATCATAACCTGGAAATGAGTACTGGGCACCAGCTGTAGGGCACTGGGCAGCCCTCGCTCTCACTGACACCCTCTATGCACACACACGTACACGCACCATCATGGACCTGCTGAAGCTGGGAGGTGCCGCATGAGATCACCTGGCCCCACCCCTGCCCAGAGCAGGGCCACCCAGAGCAGGATGCTTCGGGCCGTGTCCAGATGGGTTTGGTGTATCTCCAAGGTTGGAGGCTCCTCAGTCTCTCTGGGCAGCCTCTTCCAGTAGTCATGCACCCTCACAGGAGAAAAGTGTTTTCTTACATTAAAGGACTTTTCCTGTATTTCACTCAGTGCCCATTGTCATTTGTCCTGTCACTGGGTGACACCGACTACAGCCTGGCTCCTTCTTCTTTACTCCCCCTGTCAGGTGTTTGTACACATGAACCAGATCCCCCTGAGTATTCTCTGCTCCAGCCTGGACAGTCCCAGCTCTATCAGCCTCTCCTCGTAGGACAGATGCTGCAGTCCCTTAATCACCTTTGTGGCACTTCATTTGACTCTCTCCAGGACATCTCTTCTACTGGGGAGCCCAACACCAGTTCCTTAGGCTAAAGCTCCTTCAGAGTAATAAAACTACTCACTTCATGTCTACTGACCTTCATCAGTCTACAAGGAGGCTGGGGACAAACTCAGGCTTTTCATTGTCACCTCCTGTTACAGTCTCATTACCTGTCATTGTCTTTTTGCTCATTGGAGCCAGAGTTGGTCAGACCAGCCTTGAAACTGTCTGTGACTATGAGCTCTCTTTCTAGCTGTGCTGCTGGATTTTTTTTGGATAACAGTCTTGCTAACCTACCTGTCCTTGTTTCTTCAGCTACAAAATGTGGCAATACTTAATTTAACTGTGAAGCTTAGTCTGTTCACATTTGAGAGCTTCTACAGCTGTGTGCTGTGCACTAGTGCTGCTATTCACTGCTTTCCAGTCTTTTGGCAGGGCTAATCCTTCCAGAAAGTCTCTGAAATGGATTGCAGGGTTGTTTAGGCTTATTTTGAGAATGTAGAGCCCAAAATACAAACAGAAGGTGTTTGGGGCAATATGGTCCTTGCACCAATAGATGCAAACTTGCCTGAGACCCAGTAGTAACTTCTTTCACAGTTCATAGTTTAAAGTAGTCTCGCTAGACAAAATTAGCCCCCAACAGGGTGGCTTTTCCTCTGCCTTACAGGGGTAAATCTGCTTGTGTTGCTCTGTTGTTTGAATTTAATGATACCACCTTCTCCTCCCACCACAACTGCTGCATGAAATCGGCTGTAAAAAATCCCCATGATATTCCCTCAGATATGAGTCAGCTCATCTTTCATATCATAAGACTGTACGCTGCTTCCACCTTGAACTGCGGCTCTTTGGGGCCAGTTTTTACCTTGTGGTATGTCTTGAGCTAAGAAACGTGCTGAAATTGGAAGCCCTGGGCTAAAACACTGTTAGAGGAGGAAGGAAAGTCATTTTTGTCCCCTGCTTCAGTAATCCAGTGTAAAGCCTGAACGTGGCACTGGCGTTTGTGAAAGCAAGGCAGAGCAGCTAGCCTGGTGTGTCATTTTCCCTTTATAAACTCTGCAGAAGTACAGTTGGAAAGGATGGAGGAGTCATTTGCGGGGAGAAGAAGTGTTGAAGTCTATCGAGACAGATCAGGCACACTGGGGGATGAGAGCATAATTGAAAAGACATCCTGAGCACTGGCATCCCTGTTGTTTCCAGGGCTTTTCTTCTCCACTGTCAAATGGAGGATGCTTTCTCATGCAGGTCCAGCAGGCCTCAGACAGCAAGGGTGTGATTCCACAGATAGCCCACTCTCTTGGAAAACTGTGAGCTTCCAGGCATGGCAGCTTTTAAAGCAGCCTACCTCGTGCTGTCATAGTGCTTTCACAGAATCTCAGAAGGGCAGAGATTGGAAGGAACCTCTGGAGAGTGTAGAGTGCAATCCCCCTGCTTAAAGCAGCATCACCTTGGGCAGGTTGCACAGGATTGTGTCCAGGCGGGTTTTGAATGTCTCCAGAGAAGGAGACTCCACAGCCTCTCTGGGAAGCCTGTGCCAGTGCTCTGCCATCCTCACTGTGAAGAATCACAGAATTGTAGGGGTTGGAAGGGACCTCAAGAGATCATCGGGTCTAACCCAAAGAAGTTTTTTTCCCCATACTGAGATGGAACTTCCTGTGTTCCACTTTGTGCCCATTGTCCCTAGTCACTGGGCATCACAGAAAAGAGTCTGGAAACATCCTGACATCTGCTCTATAGATATTTGTAAGCATTAATGAGATCCCCTCTCAGTCTTCTCTTCTCCAGGCTAAACAGCCCCAGCTCTCTCAGCCTTTCTCCGTACAAGAGATTCTCCAATCCCCTCATCATCTTCCTAGCCCTCCACTGGACTGTCTCCAGTAGTTCCCTGTCTTTCATGAACTGAGGAGCTCAGAACAGGACACGGTACTCCAGATGTGGCTTCGCTAGGGCAGAGTAGAGGGAGAGGATAACTTCCCTCGACCTGCTTACCACACTCTCCTTAATGCACCCCAGGATACCATTGGCCTTCTTGGCCACAAAGGCACACTGCTGGCTCATGGAGAACTTGCTGTCCACCAGGACTTACAGGTCCTTCTCTGCAGAGCTGCTTCCCAACAGGCCAGCCCCTAGTTTGTGCTGGTGCCTGAGGTTATTCCTCCCTAGGTGCAGGACCCTACACTTGCCCTTGTTGGATTTCACTAGGTTCCTCTCTGCCCAACTCTCCAGCCTGTCCAGGTCTCACTGAAGGGCAGACCAGCCTTCTGTTGTGTCGCCCAGCCCTTTCACAATACTTCCTACCCAACTCCGGGGTCTGGGATTCCTGAGGGGCAGCCTTAGCAGTAAAGGCTGAAGCCAGAGCGGCATTCAGTAACTTTGCCTTCTCTGTGTACTCTGTCACCAGGATACCCACCTCATTCAGCAGCAGGCCCACTTTTTTCCCCTAGTGTTCCTTTTGCTGCTGATGTACTTGAAGAGGCCCTTGATATCCCTTGCCAGTTCTAATTCCAAGTGGGCATTAGCATTCCTTGTTGCATCCCCACATCCTTTGACTACACCCCTGTAGTCATCATAAGTGGCCAGTCCCTTTTTCCACATTCTGTAAACTTCTTACTTCCCTGAGTTTCTCTAGGAGGAAGTGGTGTTTTAATATTGAGCAACTCTCTTGGACCCCCCTACCTTCTAGAGCCCTAACCCATGGGATTCTCTGAAGCAGATCTTTGAAGAGACCAGAAGTATCCCTCCTGAAGTCTGGGGTTGTAATCATACTTATTGCCCTGCTTCTTCCACACAGGATCCTGAACTCCACCATCTCATGGTCGCTGCAGACAAGGCTTCCCCCAACCTTCACATCCTCAACCAATCCTTCTTTGTGAGTACAAGGTCCAGCAGCAAAGCCTAGTCTCCTCATGGGTTCCTCCACCACCTGTGCCAAATACTTATCATCAATGCTCTGCAAGAACCTCCTGGACTGTGCGTGCCTGGCTGTGTTGACTGGCCAGCTGAGCCCTGCAAAGGTGTCCCCACTACCCCACTTCTGCTCTGTAAGCACTGGAGCACCCTCACTCCTCACTGCCACCCTGGCCTTTTGCCAGCCTTGGCCTTTGCCAGCCCCTTCTGTGAGCCTTCAGAAAACCAGCTGCAGCCTTTACTGCTGGTTCACAGAGGAGTACCCAAACCTGGCCAAGGTGGAGGAAGCTCGGGCAGGCAATGGAGGTGAGTTGGTGTGTTGGTGCAGCTGGTCGGCCGAGGCACAGTGCCTGCTGGACACTGCCAGCTCCCACCCTGCTTACCGTGCCCTGCTTACTGTTCTAACTTCCCAACACCTGGAGCATCTCCCCTATGAGCTGAGGTGATCTTATTAATGTTTATAAATATCTCAAGTGTGGGACACAGGGAGAATTGGCCAGCCCCTTTTCAGTGGTCTGTGGAGACAGGACAAGGGGCAATGGCTGCAAGTTGGAGCACAGGAAGTTCCGCACCAACATGCGGAAGAATTTTTCCACAGTGAGGGTGACAGAGCCCTGGGACAGGCTGCCCAGGGAGGTGGTGGAGTCTCCTTCTCTGGAGATATTCAAGACTCATCTGCACACGTATCTGTGTCATATGTCCTAGGGAGCCTGCTTTGGCAGGGGGTTGGACCCGATGATCTCTGTGGGTCTCTTCCAACCCCTACGATTCTGTGATTCTGTGACATAAAGGAAGGCGAAGGGGTAAAATGCTGCTCACAACACAGCACTCTGTAACCAGCGTGTCAGTGTGCATTCACTGACTCCATGCCTTCCCAGGCTTTTCCACGTCTCTTTCCTTGTGCAGCCGCCCCTGCTTTGGCGGGTGGGCAGGCACAGCTCCCGGTGGCACTGTGTTTTGCTGGCTGATTTTTCAAGCAAATGACTCCCCTGAGCTGATTCACACGGTGCTGTGTGGCACATTCTGAGCCAGCATGACTTCAAAGGGCAGCATCGCATGGCTGGCCCCCAGAGCATGCACCGCTGGGCAGTGGGAGGGTCCATGCCCTGGGCAATAACCCCACTCCAGCAGCACAACCTGCCCTTCATGTACAGGTTGCCGGGTGTCCTGGTTTTGGCCAGGATGGAGTTAATTTCTTTTCTAGCAGCGGATGGAATGCCATGTTTGGGAGTTAGGGTGAGAGCAGTGCTGATAGCATCCCGATGTTTCTAGTTGTTGCCAAGCAGTCAAGGACTTTTTCAGTTGTTCATATTTCCCTACTAATGAGAAGGGAGGAGACACAGCCAGAACAGGTGACCCGAACTGGCCAAAAGGGGTATTCCATGCCAGTTATGCCATGCTCAGCATAGGCTGGTGGGGGGAGGAGCAGGCAGCTCCAGAACACACAGTTTTGGGGAAGGTCCAGTTTCAGGACAGCTCTGGGCTGTACGGCCTGAGTTGTGCCATTCAGTGAGAAACTGTTGTGTATTACCAGTTTCATGTATTTTGCTATAAAGTCCTGTTATTGTTATTATATCTATCTTTCTGCTATCCCAGTAAACTATCCTTATCCCAACCCATGAGGTTTTGGTTTCTTGGGTTTTCTTCTCCCTCCCTTTCTCCCTCCCTCAATTCCTTCCCTCCTCAATTCCCCCCACTCCCTCTGAAAGAACAAGCGGCCGCGTGGTGCCCAGCTCTTGGCTGGGGCAAAACCAGGACACAGGGCAATTGCAGAAGTACTGAACTGTACCTACAGGGGCAGCTAGACAGTTTGTCTGATGAGGTTTTGAAGGGCTGGTTTTTTTGCACCCTTACATCCCAGTGGAAGAACCAGGTGTCCTCAGGAGATGTCAGCACTTGCACGCTTTGAGCCATGGGCCCCAGCCTTCTGAACACAGCAGTGTGTTGAAAGGTGCAAAGGCATCCTGGAGATTTTCATACCAAGGGGTCCACCAGGCCACGAGCTTTCTGGCCTTCAAACTCAGTACCCAGAGAGCAGGGAAAGCTTTGTGCTTTGCTCAGACACTGAGTCCTTCATGAAATTGCCAGAATGACTACAGAAGACTGCAGAGACAGTGATGGCAGGAGGATGGATTTTTAAAATATGTTTAACTCTGAATGATGAAAATGGCTAAATAGAGAATTTCACATATTATTAGAAGTGTTCAGTATCTTGTGTTATTTGAGACAACTTTCCACCTTTTATTTAGAGCACGGTCTTGAATTGTAACAACTGCAGAAGCTCACTGGGAGCTGGTGAGGTTTTGGTATGATCAGCCCTGATTACATATCTGGTCCATCAAGTGGTGCAGCAACGTGTCTGTCCTTGTTGATGCCAAGGGCTGAAATACCACAGGATTCACAGCAGGCAGCTAAAACAATGCTCAGGAGTAAAGAGCTCACTCTGAGGTGAAAATTAGGGTGGAATGAATTCAGAAGACCAATTTCTGTTAAAATAAATTTTTGAAAACTACACTGGAACACATCTGCTGCCAAAATATTTTATTTTGAGTGAGAAGAACAAATTACAGCCTGCCTCTGTGTTAGGATACTTGAACACAATCACCCATTTCTAGGAGGAACCTCTGAAAGTGAAGTTGGTTTTTTTCCTATGCAAGCTGAAACAGCTCTGGTATTTTAGGACTTCATGGAAGTTTTTGGCTGTCAGTGTTATTTCTTTAGTGACACACAAAATAAAGCCCCAGAATATAGCATTAAAGACAAACTATAATTAAGGTGGCTTGATAGAACGTGCCAGAATAATCCACGTGACCTGCAGCATGCTCTTTTTTCTTAAGGGCTTCTTGGATAAGCACATGTATGTACAGTGTAGATTGCATGGACTTTAGTCATGAGCTTGGCCCAGAGGATATGTGTTGCTTTAGTGGAGGTTTAATATGCTGGTTGATCTGTTTCTACCAAAGAAAATGAGGAGCATTTAAAAGGCACTGAGAAATGCCTAGGTCAGGCATTCAGAAGCAGCTCCAGTTACTCTACATGCAGTGAGAAGTGGTTCTTTACAGGCCTGAACGTGCCTATTCCTCATCAGTCCCTGAAGCTGCAATGTGGGAAGGACTGGTGAGGGCCAGTTAAGTGAGAGAACTGGCCAATAACAACCATCTTCCTGTGAGAACAAAGAACAGTGTTGCTTGATTGAAGGTCTCCCATCCATTTCCATGTTGATCTCAGGAGGATCACAAAAAGGTATCATTCACCTTCAAAACCGCAAATAGTCTTTTGTAATAGCAGTGGTGAAAGGATATTGGAGTCAGGGGGCAGAGAGGAGGATACTTCACCTGTAACCGCAAGGTTGGTGGAGCTGCTGGACCACAGCAAAGGTCTGCTTTGCCCAGTATCCTCTTTCAAACACCATACACTGAGGATGAAGCCAGGAAGCCTGAAAACATGTCATGACAATTCACAGAAATAGCTGCAGAGCTTTGACCTACCTGTTGTTCTTCCTGAGCCAAGGCTGGTGGTTTTGCTACAAACAGTATGAGACATCAAGTAACATATGTCCCAGGCTCTTCCAAGCAGATAAATGACAAGTGGAACAAAATTTTCTGTAATGTTGTGTCCATTTCATGGAAGCTGGTTTCCTACTTAAGAAGCCCAGGGTGATCAAAAAGAGTATTTCAAATCTGAAGGAAGATACGCTATTTTGCTATCATGTCACATGTCAGCGGTGGAAACAAGAAGGTATTTTTCCAGAGCAAGACCATGCCTGTGATTTCGTAGCAAAGGAGAAAAGTGCAGGGGATGTCCCCACTCAGACAGCTCAGCTCTGAGTGCACTTCCACCCTTCACAAAATGCCCCTTGCTCTCTTGGCCATGCTGGGAGACTGAGCTAAGACCAAGCCATTATCAAATCATGACCTTTGGTAGATATGAGTGATTCAGTTCATACCAGCTTACCCCCACCTTCGCCCCAAAAAAGTTGTCATTAGTTTTAGCATTGTCCTGACTGTTGTCACAGGACCAAGTGTGCATTAAATCCAACTTGTATTCATGTATGTGCTCAGGCACACATACACACACACGCACATCTCTTTCATAGAATCATAGAATGGCATGGGTTGGAAGGGACCCCAAGGATCACAGAGTTCCAAATCCCTGCCACAGGTAGGGCCACCAACCTCCAGGCCTGGATCTACACAAGGTTGCCCAGGGCCCCATCCAACCTGGCCTTGAACACCTCCAGGGACGGGGCATCCACCACCTCTCTGGGCAACCTGTTCCAGCACCTTACCACTCTCTCTGTAAAAATCTTCCCCCTAACATTTAATCTAAACCTTTAGCTTCAAGCCATTCCCCCTCATCCTGCCATTGTCTACCCTTTTAAAAAATTGATTCCCCTCCTGTTTATATGCTCCCTTCAGGTACTGGAAGGCTGCAATGAGGTCCCTCTGCAGCCTTCTCTTCTCCAGGCTGAACAAACCCAGCTCCCTCAGCCTCTCTTCATAGGGGAGGTGCTCCAGACCTCTAATCATCCTCGTGGCCCTCCTCTGTACCCTCTCCAACAGTTCTACATCTTTCTTGTATTGGGGGCCCCAGATCTGGACACAGTACTCCAGATGGGGCCTCACAAGGGCAGAGTAGAGAGGGACAATCCCCTCCCTGTCCCTGCCGGCCACCTCTCTTCTGATGCAGCCCAGGATACCATTGGCCTTCCGAGCTGCAAGAGCACACTGCTGGCTCATGTTAAGTGTCTCATCCACCAGAACCCCCACGTCCTTCTCAGCAGGGCTACTCTCAAGGAGCTCTTCTCCCAGTCTGTATCTATGTCTGGGATGCTTCCTGCCCAAGTGCAACACCTTACACTTGGCAGTGTTGAACCTCATTAGGTTCACCCGGGCCCGTCTTTCAAGCCTGTTTCCTACGGGTGCTGTGAATTTCAATTCCTCCCTCTCCTCCCGACTCTGAAAGAGGAGTATACCACCACTGCCTTCCAAGGCCAGGGAGGAGGTAGCGCTTTTCTCGGGCTGCCTCTTGATGAGTAAGGCTGAAGCTCTCTCTAGTGGCCTGTTTCTGTATCTGCATTTCTCTTTCCCTCAGGCACTTCAGGCATTCCGAGTGCATCATTCCCTTAGCGAGGTAAACTCATCATCGTAGGAAACAAAGCGTGGGGCGCTGGCCTGCTGAACAGACCTGCATACCCTTGGGATATGGCAGTGTATAGGTGGCGAACTGGAAGCTAGATGTAAAGCTGTGATGTCAGAAAACTCCTATGTATTGACGTTTTTGACTGCTTTGTATGCATCATGAAGCCCCAAAGGCATTCGGGAGTTCAGGAAGCAGAAAGGACCTTGAGTTTTGCTGATTTACTTATTCTTACAGGTACAGTTTCTTACCACAGCAAAATGTGAGCTGCTTGCATTTTCAGCCGCAGGAGGAAGCTCGGAGCAGAGAACACGCTTAATTTCCAACCCCATTTCTACACATGCCACTGGCCGCTGAGCAGCTGTCGCTCTACCTTCATTCTCCACTTCCAACAGGGAAATATAACAAGCAAGTTAACGAAAGGAGTGAAGACAGGAATAGCCATAGCTGCCAGAATTCGGTGTGATTTCTCTCCGAGCTCAGTTCGCATCAGCACATTTGTGTTTAATACAGATAGTGTTAGTGGAGCTAGCAATAAAGTATGAGGCAATCTGTCTTCCTATCCTTTCACATGATATCATGAATTTCCCTTTGGGGAATACGTTCTACACACACACAAAAAACCAACCCAACCCTTATCTACAAGATCAAAAATGTGTGATACCAAGAAATCCTTTTGTCTCCAAGTCAAAAGCTACAGACTACTGTGTTGTTTCTTTGGTGTGTATAGTATTTACATGTCAGCTACAGCCCAGCTAACTCTAAACACTGAAAAAATCAGCTGTCATACCAATAGGCCTACTGCACCATCTCCTTATTAGGTGTTGATCTGTATTCACTACGGGTTTGTCATCTGTCATATTTTGACAATGCCGGATTTCATGGAATGCATGTCACCTTCTCATTTCACTGACCTATTTGTACCCTTTGATGCACATACCTAAGGAGGCTGGGAGAACCTAGAGCGCAGAACAGTTGGGTAATGCTCAGAAATCCATCTAATTGCTAGTAGGTATACCATGCATATCAGGATGTATGTATATGTACATACATACATACATATGTGTGCGTACAGTGTGTACATATACATTCATATCTGCATAAATGTGTTTGATTTTTTTGCTTTTTGTATAGTGAACTAATACATGTTTGGGAAAAATCACATGCAGAAGTTCAGACATACGATTTCAGGAAAACTGTTTCTATGTACAAATCCAACATTTGCTTAGGTATGTGGCTGTACTGGTACCAAGGCAGTCTGGGATGGCTTGCAGGGACAGGAAGACTTTGTAAGCAAATCTGTTTACTATTACAACTCTAACAAATGATGGCACGTGTCAAGTTTCAGGTGCCTTTAGCACCTTGTCACATCTTGGAGGGATTTTGAGAGAGGCAAATATATTTATAAGAATCTGGTGTCATATCTTCCTTGGGCACGTACACATCTACAGGCCTCCCATCTGTCACAAGAGGGAAACTCATTGAAAGTCTTATTTGTTATTCTTCTAAGTTTGCTATTAATGTTTAATAACAATGTATTCTAAAGAAAGCTATTCTAAACACACAAGGGCTTGAAACACTCCTAAAGCAACCAAGGGGCTTGGGTCCTGTGTCACAGTCCTTCTGCCAGCCCTTGCAAGCCCGCATATCCACGTCTTCGAATCAGCATTTCTTGCATTAAAACAATAGATTCTGACATTGGCTTTATGGCAGGAGGTCATCGGGGTGTCTCAGTAGCAGCACGTTGCACAATAGTGAGAGCCTGCAGAGTTGTGTTACAACGTACAGGGAAACCAGTAGGTATGTTCAGAGCTCACTGCAGCAGCACTCCCGTGCTTCGCTGGCACAGCCCCGCTGGAAACAGCGGCTTTCGGCAGCGCCTTTGAGCAGGAAGCCTGGCCGCGCACACACGGCGTGGTCAGCAAGAGGCCTGTTTTAGAGGAGGATTTCTCCAGCTGATGTAATGCATTTTGCCAAACTTGACCTCATTCCATCCCAGCAGTTTAGAGGTGTAAGTCTCCCTGTCACTTCTCGTATTACTTTGTTCACTGCTGAAGCTCTCATCTCACCTAGGACAGTAGGTACCAGGGGAACAACCCTTTCACCCATTTCAAAAGAAGCTTCAAGAATGATGGCAATCTCCTCTTCTCCTTGCTTACTTCCAGCCTGCTTCAGAGTCCAGAGGAGAGATCAAGCTGGCCCCTCCTGAGGATATGGGGAAAGAAACAATAGTTTTTGGGACCCAACCAGAAGCAACTGGCTGACATTTACCAGGAACAGGGAGCAAACTTCCCAGTGCTTGCTCAGACTTGCTCTGAGTACAGAAACAATGGTGCAAACATGCTCTTTGTCAGTGAATCACCAAGCTTGGGCTTGCTTGTACCTCTCCGCAGTGTGTTGGGGGAGCAGGGGTACAGCCAGGACTGTGGTGTGGAGCTGTTACTGATTAAATAGAGGAGACAGCAGTGCTGCTGGATCTGGACTGCCCTCACTATAAAGCCGCTTCAGCACATGTTTATTTCCATCATCACAATAAAGGCTGGCTATGGCTACCCTTTCTCTACTTCCCCAGGGATTTTATACTGCACAGAAAACTTGAGCTTTCCTTCAAAGCCTGTTTTCCTTGCATACCATACCAGATTCCATTTCACACACCAAAGATACACAACTTCCCTCCTTTGAGTGCATGATGTCTGAGTGAGTTCTTCTCCTCCCATCCTTTTGCAGCCCCCTTTCCCAGAGCCTGGCTCTGGACAGCTGTGAAAGACAGGTTAATTTAGCAACATACCCTATCAGTAAAATGGCAATAAAGGTCTTCTTCAAACACCACTAAAATACAAGTAGAGAAATCAGTGGGACTGAACCTTGGCCAGATAGCATTGTCTTCTCCCTGACTCACAAATCAAGCTGTAAACTGCAATGGACATTCAAGAAGGAACCTTCAAATCAGTGTTTAAACCTACGTGCAACTGCTGTCAGCCAAAATGCAAGCCCCCGCCCTCTCCTGAAAGTCTGGCCATTAATTTTCAGTTGCTTAGTAGTATGTCACATAATGTCTCCTAGACACAAGCGCTGTCAAAATACTGTTAATTAGTGTATGAAAATCCATTTGATAGGATCATGTTCTTAAAAAAAAGAAAAATAAAACAACCCCCAACCTACAAAACAGGCATCAAACTGGCTAGCATTGGAGCTGTCTGCTGTGTTATACAAAGTGCCTGCTTCCCTGGACAACTAATCCAGAATAATCCTCTTTTGAGATCACTGATTTACACTCCGATTTGCACTGGGAATGCCTGCTGCTGCAAATTATTCCAAAGTGGCAGATTACCTTATTTTTCACTGCCTACACTTTGATCTCTGGAAACTGAGAGACAGCACAGCCTTTCCAACAGCTGATGGAATAAAACTGAAAAAAAAAAAAAAAAGCTCCACACATCTTTATAAACTCCCCTACTGGAAATAAACCTATAATAAATGTCTTATTTTGGCAGCCATACCTCAGATATATTTGCAGGGCAAGTTCATGAGTTAAAAGCTTTTCCTTTAGCTTACCATAATCCTATCCTCCAGCTTTCTCTGTTCACCTGATGACTCACAGTTCTGTCAGTCATCTCAACTAATGCCTAGGTGTGCTTCCTCTTCTTTCACCCATACAGCTGCTGTTGTTGGAAGAATGCTGACCCAGCAAATGCACTGGCCTTCAGCACAGGAAACCTGCTCTGGGGTCGTCTTTCTGTTTTCAATCCATGGTGTCTCACTTATCCAAACTCTGGCTCAGTTCCCCCTCTGTAAAATAAAGGCATCCATCCACACATCCCTTCATCTCCCAGCATTTGGTCATCATTACCATTTAGACTATAAGCTGTCATGTTAGGAGGGGTTTCCTCCTGTTTTCCGTCAGTGTCTAACACAGTGAGGCCAGTCTGGGCTGGAACACTGAGCCTGCCCTAAGAATGGCAATTGCACATCATTTGCTACTGGTAAGAGTAAGCACAATTAGCATCTTTAACCAAATTAGCATCTGTATGAAGAACATCAGTAGGTTTCCAATTACCTACATGCTTATTCCTTAACTATGTCAGAAAGGGTACCAATATTGTACATGTGAATACGTGCATGGGAATTTCTGTATACAAAATATTTTGAGAGGTTTTTTAAACTTTTTATACTTGTTTCATCTTTTTAATTAAATATTCCCCCAATAAATTGCCTTTTTGCTAAATAATTTTAGGAGTTAGGGGCTTTTTAGACTTAAGAATAGGAAGGTGAAAGGAGACCTTATTCCTCTCTACAACTACCTGCAAGGAGGGTGTAGAGAGGTGGGGGTCAGTCTCTTCTCTCTAGTGACAAGTGATAGGATGTGAGGAAATGTTTTCAGATTGCACCAGGAGAGATTTAGATTAGATATCAGGGAGAATTTCTGTACTGAAAGGGTTGTCAAACATTGGAACAGGCTGCCCAGGGAAGTGGTGGGGTCACCGTCCCTGGAGGTATTTAAAAGGCGTGTAGGTGTTGTGCTTGAGGACATGGTCTAGAGGTGGGCTAGGCAGGGTTAGGCTGTGGTTGGACTCATAGATCTTAAGGGTCTCTTCTAAACTAAGTGATTCTATGATTCTATAAATAAAAACAAAACACATTATCAAATATCATGAGATACAAGACTGCAGAATCTAGCACTTTCTACATATTTGTATCTGCCATTTCAGAATCATAGATGTTATAACACTGAAATGAATCGGTAAGGAGGAGAGTCTTAGTGTGGGGGGTATTTTCCTCTTCAGTTACGAAAATTAAGTTAACGTTAACTTAGTCCATTAGATAAATCAGGATTACAAACCGAGAACAGGGGAGATAAAAGGCCAAAGATATTTTCAGATTTGAGCAACTTTTTAGCTCATGGGTTTGACTCTCTGCCATATCTCGTGAATACACAGGGAGCTGGTGTCCACTTGAGTTTCTGGATGGCATACAGCAACAATATTAACAGTCATTTAAAAAGCACTGACAGTACCAATTAACTTGAGGCTAATTTTATGAAGCTTGTCAGATTTCCTAGATGGCTATACGATACATCTGGCAGAACTGAATACTGGCAAGATGCTATTAACCACTTTTCCCTCTCCTGTGTCTGCCAAAATACACTGCAGAGCCAGTGTATGTTCCCTACAAGAACCTCCAAATAGCCTCAGTGTTTGAATGCATGTAAGCGAGTGCAAACCAAGCTTGCCATTGCAAGCTGTGCTGCTCCTATAGCAAAACTGCCCGAAATTGATGCTTTCATCATGCACCCAGGCTAGGTGTCAGAATTTGGCCGACACAGATGTCCACAGGCAGCCACAGCACATCCTTCGCATCGCTTGTAACAGAGCTGTGGCTTTCAGTCTCAGCTACATCTTGTTGCCTGAGCAACAACGGTTTCAGTTCTACTCCATCAACTTAAACAGGGGAGGGAGGAATAGCAATAATAAAAACTCACCACAGAGCTCAGCAAAAAGAGGAGTGCTTTTCCAGCCCCACCTCCCTCTGGTTCAGCCCCTACCCTGTCCGAAAGTTGTGCCCCTGCAGAAATAGAAAGGAAACGGAAGGGGGACTCACTGCGCAAGTTTACAGGCACGCAGCTGCCTTAGCAGCACCCGAAACTCCTGGCACACGCTGACTCTAATAGTGAAAGTTACTTGGCAGGGAAAAAGGTAAAAAAAACCCAAAAGGAGACAGGAGGGTAAAGAACAGAAAGGGAAAGCGTTGAGCGGGGAAAGGGGGAGGCCAGGGGTCTCAGCAGGCTCACTCCCACGCAGCAGTTGGCAACGATGGCCATGCTGATGCTTTTCTTCCAGGCTTTTACTTTATATCAGTTCTTGCTGGCCCAGCACTTGTGAGCAACAGTCACGGTGAGGGATCCGCAGTGGCTGGAAGGGTGGAGGGGGCGGGGGAGGGGTGTCTCTAGTGAGGGTACCTGGCCAGTGTGAACCAAAACAAGAGTTGCAAAGGAGCTTCACGCTGGGTTTCCAAGCAGTCTTCCAGTGGCACTAGCACTCACCTTTCATCTGCTTAGACAGAAGTCAAACTGACAAGCTAAAGACAGCCACAGTCTTATCCGTGGGTTTGGTTTGTAGACCTTGTTTTTCAGGGCTTGTATACCAGACCCACATTGCCATGCTCAAGCTGCTCACCATGACAAGAACTGAAACCTGGGCAGAATAGCTGTGTCCTGGCTTCATGCTTGTGTGGTGCCATTTTTTTCTCCCTTTTAATTTTGTTTAATTTTTTTTGGAGGACAGAGCTCAAATGCAGATTTTCTGAAAGCATCTCTTTAAGATTAACATAGCATGCTGTTTGGCAATTAGGCACTTACAGTCAACCGAAAACCTTTCAGAGAAGGCTTCCTCCCCAAGAAACATGGTAGGCTCGATGTTCCCTCTCCTTTCAGAGTACATTAATGGTACAGGAAGAAAACCAACCATACTCAAATGCACAGCTTGTTACATTGTATGAATTTCCACTGTGCCTTAAACCCAAGTAACGAACATAAAATGCATTTCCTACAGTGCTCCTTGCTGGGTTGGATTCATGCCAATTGCAAGGCTACGTTGATGTCTCTAGGAAAGCGTGAGTAATACCAAAGTTGGGAAACACTTTTATTTTGCTAAATGTTAGCTCGTATCTTAGGACGTGTTTAGATAGAGGAAGTAACAGTTTGACATCTAACTGCTGTTGGATTAATTTTAAATATCCTGCCCATTATGTAAGTGTTGGCATTGTGCCAAAGCAAAACCACATATAATAAAATTGGAAAACCACCTCAGGGAGTGCATGCTATAAAAATGTATACACATGCATAAAACTCAAAACAGTATCAATATAAATACATATATATTAGCTAAAATCAAATCATAAACTGTATGTCCTTAAAAACATTTTTCAAAAAGAATGAAGAACAGCAAGTTTAGCAGAAACGGTCAGACAAGCAATCATGGCTACTTAAGGTTTCAACTTGAGTTCAAATTCCTTTTATTAAGTACCTTTTCCCCTGCCCAGCGATCAGTTTATTATCGGTTCTTATCACAAGCCCCCTTGGGTGATGTACTCTTGAAGTCTGACTCGTTCCCAATAGGCACATTCCCCACCCATGAATCATCTCACAGCGGGACAAACCTAATCCTTATTCTTCTGCATGAAAGCCCAGCACCCAGCCAGCCCAGCCGGTACATTCAGGGGGCATAAGGGAAGAGAAGCCGCCGATATCAGGGGACAATACACCGCTTATCTTCTTCCATACATCTTCTTGCTTCGGGCAACCCTCTGGCATGCCAAAATCTGGCTTTTTAGCCTAATACAATAGGACAACGGTTCACTTGCGTACTATGCATTTTATGAATAATAATAGCGTTATTTTAGGTCAGATAACAGTTGGGCTTACTCTCCCCGCTGAAGAGATCAGTGGAGCTAGTCCTGGGAATCAGAGAAAGTGCCTCCGGAAGCCCACATGTTCCCCTTGGTCCCCTGGATCTCCCTGCCCTGCGAGACACTTTCCTGCTACTGAAGGAAAAAAGCTGAACACGAGTTTTCCATCCACTGCAGTAGCAGCAGCCAGAGCCTGGGAACGGTAAATAAGCGTGCTTTTACGGGAGACGCTGCCTCCAGAGGGCATTCAAAACCCTCCAGCCCCTGGTGTCCCCTCCTACCTACTGCAATGCACAGCAATGGGTAGCAGAGTGCCCCTCCCTTATGCCTTCCTGCTGCTCCTGGCGGCCCAGAAAACCTCATGTTCAGCAAGCCAGAAGGAGCCAAGATTCCGATGTCCCAGGGTATGTATGTACTGCTAAGAAAGAGAGGGCAAGGGTCCAGCCTGACCACCTTGATTCTTTTTTATAGCAGAATTGTCTTGGAGAGACCATCTGGATTATCCAAATAGCAGTTGGGAGCAAGCTTCCTCTCCACCACAGGGTAACATCAGAGGTCCAGTGCTCAAGCTCATTACTTTTGCTTAGAGGTACATGTGTACCCCAGGCTGCACAGGGGAGGCCATCATCCTCCCTTCCAGTCCCACATCGAACACTTGTGTATGACCACTTTGCCTCTTCCACAAACCATGTGCTAGGGGAGACAAGGAGGCAGCTTTGGTTGGGTGATGCTCTTGGTAGCATGGGTTTAAGAGTACGTGCAGGCAGGGACATAGTGCAAGGTCCTGAACATGGGTTGGGACAGTTCTCATTACCAATACAGGCTGGGGGGTGATGTGATAGAGAGCAGCCCTGCAGAAAAGGATTTGGGGTGCTGATGGATGAAAAGCTGGACGTGAGCCAATGATGCGTACTCACAGCCCAGAAGGCCAACGGTATCCTGGGTTGCATCAAAAGCAGTGTGGCCAGCAGATCCAGAGAGAGGCGATTCCATCCTTCTGCTCCATTCTGATGAGACCCCACCTGGAATACTGACTGCATCCAGCTCTGGAGCTCTTAACAAAGAAGGACATGGATCTGTTGGAGCAAGTCCAGAGGAGGGCCACAAGGATGATCAGAGGGCTGGAACAGCTCTCCTACCAAAACAGGCTGAGAGAGTTGGGCTGTTCAGCCTGGAGAAGAGAAGGCTCTGGGGTAACCTTATAATGGCCTTCCAGTACCTGAAGGGGCCTACAGGAAAGCTGGGGAAGGACTGTTTGTAAGGGCATGTAGTCATAAGATGAAGGGCAATGGTTTTAAAACTAGAGCAGGGTAGGTTTAGATTAGACATTAGGAAGAAGTTCTTCACTATGAGGGTGGTGAAGGACTGGAACAGGCTGCTCAGAGAGGTGGTGGAGGCCCCATCCCTGGAAGCATTCAAGGTCAGGCTTCATGAAGCTTTGAGCAACCTGGTCTAATTAAAGGTGTCCCTGCTTACTGCAGGCAGCTGGACTAGATGACCTTTAAAAGTCCCTTCCAACCTAACACATTCTGTGACTCTATGATAGGCTGTCCATAGGGGACCATACTACACCAGAAAGGTAAGAGAGGGTACTAGCTGCACATGTGCTCCCTTAGTCCCCTGTGTGCAGTAAGAATTACTGCTGCATTCTCCAACAAGGGGCTCAGTCAACCTCTGAAGTTAAGTCTCCACTATGACAGGTCATGAAGCACCCAGATTTCTGCCAGTGCTACAATCAAGCCACCCAGTTTTGGTTGACCCCTGGACGATGAACTGCTTGGCACTCAAGAGTCGATGGGGTTCAGAAAGCAAGGGACGACCGTTGCATGCATATGTTTAAAAAATCCTATCCACCATCAAATAAACTGATAACATCTTACTGATAGAAATCAGATTCTTATGTGCATCAAGACTTCTATAGAAAAAAGAACACATTATTGCCATTTTTTCTTCTGATCAGCTATGTAGAAAACTACATGTTCGTGCTACACACACAGATTTCTGAAGGTTAATTTCCTGTTGCTTACTACACTATGAAGTATGGCAGCAGCAGCTCTGCAGAGACTCTGCACAGCAGTGGTTAGAATTCATTTCATGGCAAAGTCAGACCCTTTGCTTACCACACCTTTGGCTCTACACAGCTGCCTCCCCCACAGCACCTCTTTTTCTGGATCCAGGTGGAGCAGCTGAAGACACCACCCACCCGCCAGCTCTTTCTGCTGCCAGGCGGCTCTGCGGGCATAGGAGACATTGCATGCTCACACCAAGTTTTCTCCAGCAAAAGCCTACCCCAGCTAATTTAATCCATCCTCAGTAGCTTATTGCACCGAAGCCAAAGCAGGGGCCCTTAACTGATAAATCACCCTAGGATGGCCAAACACTGATCACTGAAATACAACTGTAAGGGATGATAAAAAGACTCCCCTTGCTTTAAGAAAAGATGAAAAAGCTGAGGAAGGAAAAAACCCAACATTTGAGGAAAATGTAGGACATCTGCTATGTTCCAGGACAGTACCCACCCCACCTCCCCAGCTCTCTGCAGCATGGAGTTCAGGGTGAAAGACCTAGGGTCAGGAACTGCCTGGGAACTCAAATTTCTTGTAAAAGAGACCAAGATTTTGATTTGAGGGAGGGGCAGAAGGGCAGAGAAAAAAGGTCCCAACCTCAGCTCCAGTTTCCCAGCTGTCAAGCCACTGCACCCTCACCCCTGGGATTAAACCCACCTGGGACGGCAGCCAGCAGTGCTAACCAGAGGGCATTGGCACTGTGGTTTGGGACTGCACACTCACAGCTAGTCTGGGGTACGACTGCTATGGACTGATGCTTTGCACACATAGCGGCCATCACTGGCAATGCTTATTGCTAATGACAGTCAGTCCAGTAAAATCTTCCTCTGAGGTTTGAAACTAGCCTAGCCTTGTCTAAGCATTCCCATCATGGAAAGGTCTAGTTCTCCATCTTAAATTATGACAAAATATATCAAAATTTGGATTTGAAAGCACAAACCTTTTGAGTCTGCCCAAGGACAGGTCTTAGTCCTCTCTCTCCCTGTTTCAGCAACTCCCAGCTTCCTTCAAGGAGTCCTGCAAGGCTGGCACACACTTCACTTCCATGTTAGCGAATGATCCGAGATGCATTAGAATTACGACCTTCTTTTCTGTTACCCTCAGGAGCAGGACTACCAGAGCCTTTGGAAAGTTGGGTTTCTGACAGGAATACTGTGTAGAAAAAGGTTCAGAGCTGGAAGACGTATGGGATTTTCCTGAAAGGACAGCAAATTCTTCTTGCGTTAATGTTGCCTCAGTTGTGAGGACGGAGAGAACAGACGTCGGGGAGTGAGACACTCAGAGCTGGCAAAACGCAGCATGACGTGATGCTAACGCAGAAGGCAGCAACCCCATTATTACTTCAACCAAAACTCTCACAGCTTCTGTCACGATAACCATAATTAATGACATTTGCGCTCCGGAACCAGGGAATTACTTGTAAAGAACACAGTACCTACAGTGCACTGTAAATGTTTCTGCATGTTCCCTACTCGACTCAAAGTAGCTCGAGTGGGTTTTTTTTCCTACTCACCCCCGTGCAGGCAGCAGAACCGATTTCTACCTGGAAGGTTTGGGGTTTGTCTGTTTGAAAATGTGTCAAGCTTGCACCTGGGAAGGAACAACCGTTTCTATCAGTACAGGCTGGGGGATGACCTGCTGGAGAAGAGCTCAGTGGAGAAGGACCTGGGGGTCCTGGTGGATGACAGGTTGGCCATGAGCCAGCAGTGTGCCCTGGTGGTGGCTAAGAGAGCCAATGGGATCCTGGGGTGCATCCGGAGGAGTGTGGTCAGCAGGTCAAAGGAGGTGATCCTCCCCCTCTACTCTGCCCTGGTCAGGCCCCACCTGGGGTATTGTGTCCAGTTCTGGGCTCCCTGGTATAAAAAGGACAGGGATCTCCTGGAGAGAGTCCAGAGGAGGGCTACGAAGATGATTAAGGGCCTGGAACATCTCCCCTATGAGGAAAGGCTGAGTGAGCTGGGACTGTTCAGTCTTGAGAAGAGAAGACTAAGGGGGGACCTAATTAATGTTTGTAATTATCTTAAGCAGGGGATGCAGGGGGAATCAGCCAGCCCCTTTTCAGTGGTCTGTGGAGACAGGACAAGGGGCAATGGCTGCAAGTTGGAGCACAGGAAGTTCCGCACCAACATGCGGAAAAACTTTTTCCCAGTGAGGGTGACAGAGCCCTGGGACAGGCTGCCCAGGGGGTGGTGGAGTCTCCTTCTCTGGAGATATTCAAGACTCATCTGCACACGTATCTGTGTCATATGTCCTAGGGAGCCTGCTTTGGCAGGGGGTTGGACCCGATGATCTCTGTGGGTCTCTTCCAACCCCTACAATTCTATGATTCTATGATTCTATCTCCCGCTCACATCCAGCTGCTCCACGACCAGTAATGCGGCCTGCCTGGCGCGATACAAACACACGATCCACGGTAAGTTACTTGAGGTTCTTAATGGATCTCAGTTACCTGGGAGCACAAATGAGCTGGAATGAACCGCACAACAGTCACAGCGAGTCATGTTAACACCCAGTGAGCCGGGCCCCGGGTGTGTGGGGTGCAGCAAGCACTCTTTGAACACCACACCAAAAGTGGGCTTTCCTTTTGAGGAACCGTTTCCCTCTTTACCTCGCACATCACACTGGGGGTGGGATTTAAGAAATCTATTCCTCTTGTATTTGATCCATCTCTATTTTAAGTAAGTAAAGTAGGAGACCCGGAGCCTGCAAAGAAAATGGCAGTACCAGTGACCCCTCTGCATGGCCACCAGAGCCAAAGGGGACTCACCCTGGGACACACGCTCTGCCTTCCAAAAACACTTGTAAAAGTTCATACCTGTGTGAGCCAAGGGGATGGGGTGCACATGGGACACAACACCAGCCGTGCGTCCTGGTCAGACTAAGGGGTTTCTGAGCAGGGTAGTAAAGTCAGGGTGACAGATCACTGGCACAGGCTGCCATGGGCCATTGTGGAATCTCCTCTGGAGATACTCAAGGCCTGTCTGGATGCCTGTCTGTGCGATCTGTCCTATGGAACCTGCTTAGGCAGGGGGTTGGACCCGGTGATCTCTCCAGGTCCCTTCCATCCCCTACAATTCTGTGATTCTGTAGGATGTTGGAGCCTCCCGGAAATATCACTATGGAAAGTCAAGGTGCCCAGAGCCTTCCAGCGCTTTCAACTTTACATGGCAGCTGAGGAACACCTTTTTTTGATGCAGAGAGAATTTGGGCACATACAATTTTTCATGGGATCACAGAAAAATTGAAGTTGGAAAGTAGGTCTGGAGTTTGCCTGGTCCAAACCCCTTGCTCAGAGCAGAGCACTGGAGTGCCTTGTGCACCTTTAGCACACGGCTGCTGGAAGCAGTGACCTGCCTTTCTCTTGGATTCTGATCCCTGTTTTCACTCTCGTGCTGACTCCTTCCCCTGTTGTCAGCACAAACACCGGTGCAGCTGCCTGGCGAGCTGAAATGATGTTAAAACCACCCTAGCCCATGTGTAAGTGATTTTAAACTAAATCTTGTCTCTGATGTGGCTCATGGCACCAATCCTTATGCTGACAAGATAGGAGATAGCCTAAGGCCAGGAAAGAAAAGCCAAGAGCGAGATGGGCTGGGCCAATTCTTTCTGTAGCGTGCTGAATGGTGCCATTCAAAGCGCATATGCTGGAGTTACATTTTGGGGTTTCTTAATTTTATGCAAATTATTATAATGACATAATGGATACAGCTGCAGCAATGTGAAATTGCCCTGCACTGACATAGATTTTCCCATTGCTGAGGCTGTTGCCGCTTTATTGGCTGCAGGGCAAAGTCTGAATCCAAACCAGCCCCTAGACCATGGGAAGGTTCATCTGGTGAGCTATCTGGCTCGCCCTAAACCCCAGACAGCATGCGAGACATCACCAAGGCAGTCTGAACCCACATAACCACCCCCAGTTACAGCTTGCAATATTCATTTTCCCGAAGCCTACATCAAGCCCAAAGGCCTGCACGATGGCAAGGCTTGGTAACCACGGATGAGACGCTGGTGAGCGTGAGAATGGATGAGCGCAGCGCTCCTCTTCACCCATCTGTAATTATAATGGCTCGTGGAGAAATGAAACTGAAGTGGTCTGAACTAAATACAGTGAAGTATCAGCTTGGCCTAGCAATTCCCACTGCACAGAACATACCACCCAGGGTGGGTGGGAACGCGCTGCAAGGAGGTTTACCTGCTTTGCAGCACAGGTGCAGGCTACCGAGTACGGGCAATGTTTGGGCTCTGTCTGACTGTCCCGGTGCAGGGCAGTTAGCCTGTGTCTAAAACACCCCGGTGCAGTTAGCTTGCATCTAAAACATCAGGTATTTCTGGGTGCAGACAGGAGTACACTTACCAAATATACAGCTGCTCGAACTTCCCTGCAGAGAGCAAGCCCTGGCAAGAAGCTATGGTATGTGAAATGCAGTACTACTTCTGATTTAATAGCATTGACACAAGAGCCAGGTGTTTTCCACCAGCTGGCTGTGCACGATCAAGACATTCTGTGTGTAGGATACAAAAGATAAACAGTTGAAAAGCTGATCTATAACCAAGTAAAAATACCTCCTGACATCTACAGCCAGTCCTCAGTAGCCATCTAGTCAGGCATGACCTCCAGGCTTGGTTATCGTGCTGTACACGTGAGGAGGATGGCAGAAAGCAGACCGAGCGCCAGGCTCAACCTTCAGCCTTTCTGTGTGGCATCAGACAGGCTTTCAAACTCGTACCCCACTTATGCCACCACAATGTGAAGCTGACAACACTTACTTGGTGACCTCACTGGGGCAGGCATCTGGACTACATACCCGACACGCAGCACCTTGCAAATGACTCGGGATCTGGACATCTGGTAAGAACATGGGGATTACCCAAGCAGGTCTTGAGGCAGATGACAAAGCTGTTGTGCCATTGCTGGCTTCTTGAGGAAAAACTAAACACAAATTTCTTTGCAAAACAGGCACATGTTCAACTTCAATGACAGCATTTGTTACATGCTGCTTCTTTACTTAAAGTGTATACATATTAAAAGTTAATTAGGGCAGGAATTTGAGTACAAAATACAGTCTGTGTCATTTACTCCTTCAAGAACACACTTGGGTGCATCATTTTGCAGATTTCTCTGAAAAAAAAAAAGTCCTTTTACAAAACTCAATTTTTAAACAACACTATAAGCTCACACAGTAATTCCTACCTTTCTCCTCCCTTCCTAAAACACCAGCAGTTAAGTACCAAGATGATGGTGATTGTTAGGGGGAAAATACTCTTTGCCATTTTATGTGGAGCACACTACAGCAAAAAAAGATGAGCTGTATCTATAAATCCCTACATTACAGAACATACACTAAGCAGGCAGTCACCACTTCTTGACTAGGCAGCTTCCATAGTGATCCCAATGGAATTTTACCCTGATTAATTACTTGCCAGATTCGCGTACAGACAAGTTTAGACAAAGGAGAGAATGAGGAAGGTAATGTTTTGGCATAAAAACAAGTGATCCTTAAAGGCCAAGTACCTTTTCTGTAACTATAATGTTGAATTTAAATTGGATTTTGATTTTTTTCTTAAAATTTGGCTACTTCAACCTGTGACATTTAGAAACCCTCCTCTCTTTCACTTTTCTCATGAAGATATTACTATTTTCTTAGGTGGTTTAACTTGTTTTTTCACACACACCCGCGACAAAAGCATTGTAAAGGATCCATTGGCTGAAAGCATCTGAGCGTGAGTTTATACTGGAAGCAGCTTTGCTCCTCTCAAAAACAGAAGCAGAAATAATTTAGTAAGTAACATCTTTCTTCAGCATTCAGTTTCTCCAGTGCGTTACACAGCTGCTTTCAGAGCGCAGTAGAGCAGATATCACTGGAGTAAGATGGGAATTAGTATCTACATAATTACAACAGTAAAAAAACCAGCATGCGGCCATACACACAGTGTATCTCAAGAGCACAGAAAGGTGTACTTGGTCAAAGACAAGTTTGCATATGCTCACTGTTACTCCCTGAATGTCAGGGTGTCCTTCAGCATGCTCTGATTTACGTGGGCTGTGACAGATAATGAGTTATCAAAAATGACCGAGAACCGGCAGGGCGTTACCAGTCTCTGACAATTAATCACTAAGCTCCCATCCACAGGCTGGGCCTAGAGTGGTCTCATCCTTACATGGTTAGGTGGGTTAATATTTTCACTGTGGAATCAGCACCCAAAGTCCCGGCGCCGCAGGAGGCGACAGGGACCCCGTAACGAGCGTGGTTCAAAGAGCGTGCTCTTCGTCCTCTGGTGTCCCGCAGGGTTAGCTGGGGAGCAGGGGGACAGGGCGCTGGGCACCCGCACGAGCCACTGCACTGCTAATGTAACTGTAGCGATAGGATGAGGGTGATGGTGTTGAACTCAAAACGGGGAGATTTCGGTTGGATATTAGGAAAGTTCTTCAATATGCAGGTGGTAGATGGCTGGAACAGGTTGCCTGGAGAGATAGCGGAGGCCCCATCCCTGGAGATATTCAAGGTCAGGCTCCATGGGGCTCTGAGTGGCCTGATCAAGTGAAGATGTCCCAGATTACTGCAGGGGGGCCGGACTAGAAGACCTCTAAAGGTCCCTCCCAACCCAATACCTTCTATGGTTCTATGATTAACAGACTATGCAGAAGCATCTGTTAACCGTAACGTTCAAATGCATTTTATTCAATCGTTATAAAGCACATACAATATGAACACACTGCGCACTTCAAACACGGGTTGCACGGTCCCACCGGTACCGCTATGGCTCTGAGCAGATGTATACGCTCCCTATCGAATCAGCACACCAGAAAGCTAGGTAAATCCAAAAGTCCTCTGCTTCAGATTGCAATCCCTTTCCACGCCCCTCTGCTTAAGGCTACATTTCCTGCGGGGCTCAGTCGATTTTGTGAACCTCCCTTTTGTTGGTTTGGGGTGGGGCAGAGAGGAGTGAGAGAGCAGGCTTCCCAAAATACAGAGCTAGCAGGAAAAATGCTGGTAGCCAATTCGGAAACTTTGCATTAAAAATACATAAGAAGGGGGAAGAAGAAAAAAAAAAAGGTACTTACAAAACCGAATACAGCCTAATTAACAGTCTTGAATCTAAAGTGAGATCAAGTTAAAAAACAGCACTTCATTTCATAATGTACTTCAGTTTCACCGTACTTGAAAGTCATGCAAAAAATGGTGCCTGTTTCTTCGTGCTTATACCACTGTTATGTCACCAATCTTGTGTGCGATGTCATACTATAAAAAGAAAGAATATCATTAATCTAAATTAACGCAAGGCTAGGCATTGCAACACACAGTAATTAAATGCACGATTCCAACCATCACCCAACTTGCGGTCACTCGGATTAGAGTTTATACCAGCGTCTCGCAGGGACCCAGCGCAGTGCTGTGGCAAACTGACTCCATTTACCAGTGGGTGTTAAAGGCTGTAGGCTTAACTGAACAGCAAGTTTTCAGTACCTTCACCATCGTTATCTGAAAAGCCTCATTGGTTTCCCGGTGCATACTTGCTCCCACCGGTTTTTAAAGTATCTCTCAAAGCCTGCTTAGATGTCTCCTCCTCAGTTTCATACCAATGACTTGAACAACCACAGAATGGCAGAGTTTTGCTGTTTGATGCCACGAGCACTCAGCTTTCTCACAGCACCCGGTGACTTGCCCCCATCTGCGCACTTGCTTCTTTCACTGTTTCCTCAGAAGTCAGTCCTAGTTCCTTCATTATTTCTGTTGACTTTTCCTGGGGTTACTTTTTTTGCACAGATACTAAAAAACAACTCTTTGCTCAACTTAGTTATCAGCTCTACATGCTTTGATTTAACATTCCAAGCCTGACCTTGTAAGAAAAATGTAACCAAGCATTTTTGCTGCGAAACTGCCTCTTCCATGTGCTGCCTGTACTCCCAGACTGCTGACCCTCACCCAGTGAGAGTTTTCCAAACAAGATATTCCAAGCCCTTCCTAACCAACAACTCAGAAAGGTACTAGGATACATTGTAGTCACTGGGAACATCTCCTTTTCTTACTCCCTTTCACATTATGAAAGGCTTTTGTATTACTATACCAGCCCTCACAGAACATTAAAACACACCTCAACTCTACCTTAGTTTTTCTGTAAAACCAGTAATTAAACTGACTCAAGACTACCTCTGCGGCGTCTCACTTTCTTCCCCGCAGACTGTCATGCTGCAACTACAATTACATGCCAAATAAAACCCTCCAGTTGCGTATGATGGTAAAAATACCTGGGGACCTTCACCAAACCCAGCCTGGAAACATAACTCAAACTAGTACAGAACTCTGCGTGGCATTAAATCCCCACACTTGCCTTCTTTCTATTTAAAGAAATTACCTGGAGTGATAATCTGTTTTACCACTTCATTCTGGATACTCTTGATACAATTGTTCTTTTAAGGAATGTAACAGGCTAGAAGTGTATTTTCAGGATCTTTTATCTAACATTTTCTCCATTTTGGAAGATTTTTGGCAGCTTTTTCCTTTTTCCCTCCTGGAAATTACATTGCACCCTAACCTAACCCATCTCAGAGGGACAAGAACCCTAGTATCAGCCTGAAATCATGCTTGAGCGAAGTATCTGATCCTCTGCAGGAGGCACCGTGTCTGACCACTGAAGCGAGATGTGTCCTTTCTATCTGTTCCTGCAGAATGGAAAAAATACAAAGTAAACTCTTCTCCTTTGCCTGCGCTGCCCTGATACTTTCAGACCTGATTTTCTTCTTCCTTCCCTCTCAACTAAGCAAATCTCTACCCAAAGAAAAAAGACAAGAAAAATGCAGCCTGGCAAGCAAACCCCTGTGTGCAGCCAGCGGTTATTCATGCAGCTCTGATAAAGGAAAATCCACCCACAACTGTTGTAACTTACAAACAAGAGGGGGTGACTCTTTTGGATCTTGCAAGGAAAAACATCAATCCATGAGAACCGCTGTCTGCCCGTGTGCTTGCGATCATAACCTTGTAACCTCTAGGCTGGAGAAGCAGGGGCCAGTCTAAATGACTATACACATGGATTTAGTTTAAGGTGCCTAATGCCTAAACCAGAGACAAATGAGTGAGACTGGCTAGGAACAAAACCTGTGGAAGGAAAGATCAGTAAAGGAAAAGACCCTCCATGAGAGCACAATCATACCAGCATATGATATGGAGGAAAGGGAAACCTGTCTAAATAGCCTCCTGCTGCAGTGGTGAGATAAATCCAGCAATCAGAAACAAACCGACAGCAAGCAACAGAAAGGAAGGTCAGCCTTGCAAGTGGGAAGCTGTAGGCAGAGGAAAGTCATACAAAAAGACAAACACAGAGAGAAATTTCTTACTGCGAGGACCAGCGATGACAAGAAGGAGCTTTATGTCTCTCTTTACATACCTCAGCCTAAGAAGACATGGATAGATACCTCCAATATCAGTAACAATGAAGTACCCAACAGAAGTATATTCATACTATTTATTCTGAAAATCCCTTACCCTGAGAATACCTTCCAGCACACCTGTAAGGGAGCAGCAGGGAAAAGGATGCTCCCTTGCGGCCAAGTGTCCACAATGACTGCTGAGGGGCATCCTCCTGGGTGAAGACCCCTCTCCTACCTGCCACTGAGTGGAAGGAGAGAAGAAGCCACCTCCTCCCTACCAAGCAGGGACCCAAACTGGGGTCTGTGACAAAGCCTCCAGAGGAAACGTGTTTCCCCTTGCTTTGACCATGGGCTTTGGGGGATCTTTCACCCTCAGGAAGCTGCCTGATGAGACCTGCCCTTGGACTCAAAACACCCAGGTAGAGTTAGAGGTACTGAAAGAGTGACCATTGTCAGGGACAGAATTGAAACTAGCAAGCTCCAAGGAAGAGACACAACCATAGATGGTCTGACCAAGATAACGGTCTATACATACATCAATTTTAACTTTTTCTGTAATAATAAAAGAAGTGAAAATAAACACTAGATAGGCAGCTGATAAAAACTATGACAATTTATCCAGGACACAAAAAAATAGTGTGATCACAATCATAGAATATACTGAGTTGGAACAGACCCATGAGGATCATTGAGTCCAGCTCCTGGTGATGGAAAAGTCTAATTCCACAAGTTCCTAAAAGTTAACAGAACTCTGTCCGTCCTAATAAATGGGGAAGGCAAGGAATAAGGAGATGCCAACATTTAAAAGACCAACAAAAACCCCCTAGAATCACGTGGCTGACTCATGACAGAGCCAGCGCATCAACTCCAATCCTCTATTTCACTAACCAGACTCCCTCACCTTGGGACTCTTTTGTCACTGCAGGTGGGTGAGCTTCTGTTAGCCACACCAAGCACTAAGGGTAGCCCAAGCTTCCCTGCGTGTTCAGTAGCCTTCCCCCCGCCCTGCCGAGCACAAGCCATACAGCCGGCAGCAAGCAGGGCTAATGCAGACAGGGGATGTTGTCAGAATAACATTCACATGTGAGATTTAATGACCCAATTTTCAGTGTCAGCTGGATATCCCGCTCAGAGTGCTGATTAAAATCCTAGCTTGCCCAGGTACCACCAGGGGCAGGGAAATTATGCTAATTCAAGCAACAAAAAGGACTGTTGATCGTGAAGGCTCTAACACTCCTTCCAGCTCTTTCATTGAGGAATACAAGGCTTTTTGTGGGCTGGCTGAGATTCCTGCCTGCCCACCCAGTCCCTGCACTAGCCAAAAAAACCCCACATGATATGCTAGTATCATATGTACATAACAACACCCAGAGGACTTCAAGGAGCAACATAACCTTGATTTTTAAAAACATGTAACTGATGTTTAGAACTCTGATGCCTTTCAGGTATGCAAGTCTAGCGTGATCAGAACTGCACATTATCTGTACAAGAATCCCAATTTTCACTGTCTTGTTCTTAAAAGAAAGCCAACAGATACAGTCAGAATACCTCTGAGGAATTTCTTTTTCCCCCTGAATGCGCCACAAGTGAAGAAACATCACTGGTGACCTTGACTTCAGTCTGAGGAAAATGGACATTTTAATGACTAACTCTGAGCTCTGGTCCATACCAGTCAATCAGACTTCAGTTGCTCCTTTTGTGTCTGTGAGTGCGTAAGCAAAAAGCATAGGTATGTACTTCTAGGCTAGCAATATAGTACGTGTAAATGTAACACAAATACAGTGTTTCTCATCACAACTGTCAAAACCTGTCAAAACCTCAGCTGTGCATTTCCTTTAACGATCTCCACACAGCTTACAGCTTTTTGTCAGGGCTTGTACCTAAAAGCATCTCAACTGAGGCTGAGTAAAATAACCCTTCTCTTACCTAAATTATTTTCTGAGCTAAATCTTTCATTTAGCTGTCTGCTGAAAACCTAATGTTTCTTAGCAGGTCACTGCAAACCACAGCAGAGGTTCGGGAAGGGGTGCAGGCTGGGATGCACGAGCATCAACCGCAAGAGGGCGATCAGTATTCCCGGACACAAAATCCATTACTTCAGTTTCAAAGCAAATCCCCCGTATTTAGCCATAATTTCTTGATTTCGCCCCCAAGAGAGCTGGAGACAGCATAGGAGACCAGAGCAGGTTTTACTGATGTTTTTGAAGTTTTAGGTCTTAACCACAGTGAGTTTTCTCATCTGAAATAGGGCTACAAGGTAATTAAACTAATTGGGTTATATAAAGAGGTCACCCAAACCACAACTTGACTGAAGTAACAGGAGGCGACATTGCAGTTCTTCAGCAATTTTCCATTGATTTACATACAGAACACAGGGATGAAACTG
The DNA here is from genome assembly GCA_027925045.1 of Hypotaenidia okinawae. Classification (NCBI taxonomy): domain Eukaryota; kingdom Metazoa; phylum Chordata; class Aves; order Gruiformes; family Rallidae; genus Hypotaenidia; species Hypotaenidia okinawae. The sequence goes on along the minus strand of BSDF01000001.1, from coordinate 109,116,386 downwards.
GGGCAAGCCCACACAGAGCATGTGAAGCCATGTCCTTTCAGCAAGTTGCAACTTCTCTTGCATACCAACAAGAAACAAGGAGAGGTGCACTAAGGCAATTGCAAGCTCACTTTTGTATTTTACAGCTGTTGCAGCTTAGACGAACTGTCTCTGCCCTTGACAGTTACAGGATTGGAAGTGACATGGAAGGGCATTTTATTTATCCAGATAAGAAGTTCGGTGCTAGCAGCCACAACATAAGCTTTTTGACATGTTCCACAAACCACCAGCTGTGCCCCTGAGTTGTCATCTTCTTTAGCAGTCACAAGCAATTCAGTAGCTTTAAGTATTACCAGCAGTTGTCTCTATTTCTGGTCTGAGGGCAGCAGCATCTCTCCCACCTGAGCTAAATGGAAACCTTCAGAAACAATTTTATGCTGATCTCCAGCAGTTAAGAGTGGGGCACAGAGCCAGCATTTTGACTCCAGCAAGTGTTTTTTAGAAATGCTACCCTTCCAGGTAACTAGCGAGATGCTGAGAGCCACTGCTGGTTGCAGAGACCTCAAACACAGAGGAAGGAGACTCTGCCGCACGCTTTGACTTCCCTGAGACATGACTAATCCTGGCTGCCGTTTCACCAGTAAAACCCTACCAAGTGATGTGAAATAAGGAGACTGAGATTCCGTGCGGGATATTAGAGCAGGCCAAATCATAAGCTATGAAAAGGTGTTACTGCACTTGGGCAGCAGCAACTGGCCACAAGAAACAACATCTCGACTTCTTTCCCATTGGCACAGAGCATAATTTGCAAAATTAACATAATTTGAAGCTATTAAACTAATTGTAGTAGACAAAATTGCTTTTTATAGCTGCTTACCATCTGATTTACTATTCCTTGATACCACATGCTGAATGAGTAGCTACCTAACCTCAGTGACCACTGCACCCCTGGAGATGTCTGGGCTCAGAGCGGGGTGCTCAGGAGACCTTAGTCTAGAGGTTAGGTTTCTGTGTACAGCTCATTAGCAGTAATATAACCAAAACCATCACATACAGCAATTACTTCATGGCAAGAAGGGTGTATGTGCAAGCTGAAGCAGGCTATGTCAGCAACTCTAAATGCAAAAGGGTTTTGCAGACTGTCTGAAAAAAACCCAAATCAGACGGTGCTGGAAAGCAGAGTATGGAAATGCTTTTAGAAATTGGATGGTCCGTTTGTGTTCCCAGAATTCAGGTCCCTCCTACAAAATTCCCCACAAACGGATCAGACTCGGTTCTTTCCTCTCCCCATTTTGCAATCAGGAAAGGTATTCTGTGGAGAGAGCCCAATGCCCTTCAGGTACAGCGCTCAACTGTGGCCTTGCCTGCCTGCAGCTGACAGAACCTGAGAAGTGGGACAACTGTCATTGCATCACACAGCTTTCCACGCTTCCCAGAGGACATACTGCCTCCAGAGGTTTTTCCCCGAAGAAAAAAAATGATATTACTGAAGGTAAAATGATGTGTTTTTCAGATGTTAATGTCTCTTCTAATATTGCCACGCTTTTAAGTTGTTACATAATAAAGTTGTGTAACCAAGACACTCAACTTTTATAAAGCTACTCCCCTCCTGCCATCTAGCAATCCTGACATCACACAAGGTTCCCACATACACAGCTTGCACAACTCCCTTAATGTTCCCTGAGTAATACAGTAGCACTGTCCTTCATCTGGCCAGTGCTACTTCATTAAGAAATTTCAGTGACTCTGTTGATCCACCACAAATGAGGATTCATCTAGCAGCTGCTGCCACTAAACACTACTGACTTTGCATATTCAAAGCAACCTGACCAGTACTCAACAGGCTAAAGGTGAAGACTTCAAAACTCCAACCCAAGAGGGTGACACTCCCCCTGACTTACAACAATACAAAGATCAAAGGATCCCTGTTTGCAGAAACTTGGCTTTGAACACAAGCCAGAAGTGGGGACAACATAGCCCTCCAAGCCAGTTTTCCACCGGAGTGGCTATTTTATAAAACTAAAGGTTTGAATTCTTCTCCTGATAGCTGAGCCTGTAGAATTCTGCACAAAGCCTGAAGCAAGTTTAAAAAGCAACAGAATCACCATTAACTCAAGCACACACATGCTATTTGTATTAAGATGCACGTCTTCATGTTGTGAGCAACTACCTACAGTCATTCCAGAAATGAAAGGCAATTTTAGAATAAACTGAGACCTGGGAAGGTAGGCAATGTTCATAGCTTCTTTTACTCTAGTTTTTGCTCCTTGATCAGTCATTTTCTTCACAAGCTCATTTGGTTTTGTTTTATGGACTTTACACACAAGAAAGCAAGTCTAAGCTACTGGCATTAACTGTTTTCTAAAAGTCTAACAATTAATTGCCTATCAGTGTTATCACACAGCTTGAAAGAACCCAAGGTCCTCCATCTGAAAAGTCCATTTGAAATAGTAAGCTCAAAGCACAGTCAGTCCAAAGTGTTCAGAGAAAAAAGAGCAGCAGGGCAGACCTTCTAAGAAACTTTATCCAATACATACAAAAGGACCACAAAGGTTTTGTACCACCACCCTACAACAAGTGCCTTCTGTTCTTTCAGGACACTCTCAGGAAAGCACTAGTTGCCTTGCTGGAATTCCCAGAGACAAGCTGGAGGTACTCTGCTTCTCTGATTCACAGTAAAAGGCCTGGAGCAGCAGAGGCATGCAAGTGCCACCTGTGACAAAGCTGCCACCTTCGGACAGAACTCTTCAACCTAAATCTTTACTATAAAGGGTGTAGAAAGGTTTCTTAGAGCTCTACAGAGACAGATCTGAACCTTCATTTTTATTAGGCTTCCGTTCATATTTAAGCACAAATCTTAATTTGACATAGAAAAGACTCCTCAAGGTTTTTCCATCGGCACTCCGTTTCACTCCATACGCTCGTGCACACACACATAGAACAGGTTTTGTACACTAACACCCAGAAGTGACTGAAACACCGGGCATGGCCCAGGTACACATCAGCATACCAGGATACGCATGCATTCTCAACAAGTGTCAGCTAAGGAGGCCGCCAATGATATAAGCACAACACATGCCACTAATGCAAGCAGAGCCCACGCCAAACTTTGCTTCCTAAAGCTAAATATGTGCCCCAGATGACAGTGGAGAAGTTGCATAATTGTTGCATAATCTTAAGTAAAATGAAGAGGACAGTAAACAGTTGGTTTGCAAGGCCAAGGGGTGGGGAGCATCCCAAGTCAACTTCATTTGAATCAAACAAGGTGCACGTTCACTGACAATAACACCAAGCATTTTATGGACATGCTTTGACTACCATAAAGCTGATTGTTTGAATTTTAAGAGATGGGAATTTTTGTACTGCCTAAGAGGTATGAAATTTAATTTACAGTTCCTTTCCAGCCTTTCACAATAACTGCTGAGATCACACTGGTATGTTTGTTTCTAAATTGATCACTACATCTATGAACCTACAATTAGAAGCCACGGGTAAGTGCATGCTTTGCATTATCTTAGGTTTTACTTTTCTTGGAAATCAATGTGGGAGAGAGAAGAAAGCAAGAAAGAAAGTGATTAATGCCAGCATGGTATACACAGCCATATTTATTATTTCACTTCCAATCACATAAAGAGAAAGCTGAAGCTATATACAAGCGCTGCTTTAAAATAAAGACAGACTACTGTTTTCTCCAACAGTTTTATTTCAAAAAGTACACAAGTCTGTCATGGAACTACAGCATTTTAAAATTTTGGATTCTGCTTTTACAAATTCACTCACAATGCTTGTATTTTAAAATACCATTTCCCCTAAAGTGTGAATATAAAACCTCATACTGAAATTCATATCAATATTCAAGTCCATGCTTTGTGCATGAGAAGCATAACGTAACATTGTAACAGTTTGGATTCCAGGAAATATTATTGCTCCAATTTCAATTGAGATGTGCCTCAATGCTAGAGGACCAATAACCAAAGGGTCCCCATAAAGCACCTATCGAGTGTATAAAACAAGGTTTAAGTGACACAAGTAGTACAATGTCTTTAGACTGGAACAGAGATCTAAAGCGATCCAGAATATACACTGTCAAGTACAAAACCAAAAGCCTATCATGGAAACTGGTAATATACAATATTCAGCATTACAGAAAAACTTGCAGTTAAGAAGCTTTACTTGTACTATTAAGCAGGAAGCATACATCTAACATGGATGCGGCTAGAGGTGATACAGATGTATGCACTCTACACTTCTTTCAGACATCATGTTTTACCCCTCCAACAAGGCATTTCTGTGCACCACACAGTACTGGAAGTACTCATGTTTAGTAAGCAAGTTTCACACAAATATATTTAAATATTCACTCCAGAAAGTTTATGAAAATGCTTGTAATGTATGGACAAGTGTTACGTAACCTCTACAGTATTACAAGTCTAGCACTTTATTCACACCATGCTAAAAATGAGGTTTTTCTTCTATATATAGTAGTCCTCAACAGGCAAGTTTACAGTCAGACATTAACTAGAAGTTTCTTGAGTTCACTTACAGTATTTACATAATGCTACCACCCCACCTTTTTTTTTTTTTTTAATTAAAATGAGACATTTAAAATGCCACCTTCTAACTGGTATGTCAGCTGCCATTACTTCCTAGAAGAATTCTGTTAGAGTTATCTGTAAGATCGGACACCTCACAAGTTTAACCAGTTCATCTCCTACACAGCCAGAAGCCACTGCTGAGCTGTACTAGCTGCTTTTGAGAATCATAATCCAGTATAAGTGAACAATCTCCTGACTAAAGAAATAACTTCTAATAGCAGTATTATGTTTTCATAGTGGTGTTGTAGCCATTCAAAAAGGCATGATGATACCAACTTGAGGCAGAGTTTACCTCAAGTCAGAGGTTCTTTATTTCAGCTAAGGACTATGTCAGATTCTATTTTGTTTATTTTCCATGCAATTACATAAATAGACAGACACTGTCAAGGCTGCTAAGCCTAACAGCTAGGCTCTGAGGGCATATCATGCTGTCCTTCTGTTCTGTCCATTTATTATTTTGTACAAGCTGACAGAGCATTAAGCATGTGTAAACTCTGCTCTGCGTGCTTTAGCGAGATAAGTTTCTGTTCTTGAGTGTCTGAGGGCTTACCTGACTGAAAGCACAGGGTTTCAGTCCAAAAGTAAAAAAAACCCAACCAAACAAACCAACCTCTCCCCCCATCCATTCCCCTCCCCCCCAAAAAAAAACCCAACCAACAACAACAAAAGCAAACAAACAAAAAACCAAAATCCACATCTAATCTCACGTATGTCCACAGATGGCTAAGAACCAAATTCAGTAGGTTTGCTGCCTGGTCGCCTAGGTTTATAGCTATCTCTCAATCTGTGATTCAGTTTAGCTTTGTATTCAGCTTGTATTTAGAATAACTATACCCTTTTAATTAAGGAAGGCCTTAGTTTCAAGGTAAACAATCAGCGTACGATTAAAGTTTCAGAAGTCTCTTCTATCACAATAATTGGATGCAAGAAGATGTCTCCTCACCTATTGTTCTTCATAAGCATATGTTTGGCACAGTTGCTAAACCTATTATTTATCACACAAGTCAATCTTTCATCTCACTGGTACAACAGCTGAAGAGTTTTCAGGAATATATATAAACAGTTAGGTCCTAATTAGCAATTGAAGGAGTAACTGGCATTTTGAAATACAGAACAATACAGAGAGAGCCACTGAAGTCACATCCAATAATAGGCATGAAGAGGTATAAATAGTACATAAGAATCAAGAAATCAGATCACAGTGTCATGTTTTAAGAACTGTACCATCATCTGAGCACCTGTTCAACCAGTAAATTTAGGCACCAGAAATTTCATAAAAACTGAAGTTACAATCAGGCAAAGTTTATTGAAAAGGCACACATTAAAGATAAAAACCCTGATCTCTAATAGTATCAGTTTACAATCTAAAAAAGTCCCAAATGTGTAAAACTAAGTCTAGAATACTTAATAGCCATTCAAGTTTCTAAATTCATATGAAGGGTATGTTCTTTACATTAATAGTGCCAGCCAAAATTGTGCACCTAACTACAAATAGGACAAACATTTAGTAGTAAGCCAAAGAATTTATCACAGATCTATAAGCAGCTACAAAAAAGCAGACACTAAACCTAGAAGTTCAAGGAAACGTTTTCTTTCACACTGTTGCTACATAGAAATAAGCCTAGCATCTTTCAACAGGCTATTCAGCTATTTCCTTCATCAACAGCAGTGCCACCTACTATCTGCCTTTAGAGTTTTCCAAATTCCCTTGCAGTTTTCACATCTATAGCTAGAACAAGCCAAACAGACTCCCTGTCCTGACTCCCAGCACAGGAAAGTAGATAGGTAGTAGGAAGGAAACAAAATTACACAAAGACTCAAATTGCACTGAGCTTTAAATCCAGCTTAGTATATAGTATCAGTCATCAGAAGCTATCAAAAGTCCTTAAATATGCGTTGTTCTTTCTGTAATTGCTTTAGGTTTACAGAGCTGGGAAGAAGGTTTTTTAGTCTTGAAACATGAGATTTGTACCAACAATTCTGGATAACTATTTCCTCTCAGATTCTGGTTACATGGAACTAAACGTCTGTTAATAAGAATATTTAGTGCAGCTGAAGAGGCAAGGATAAACAAGCTCTAAATTCCTTGCAAATTCATAAGGAATGATACTAACATCTGTAGTAAAGTCTAACTACTGCTTGCTTACATCTATATGGGAAAAGATGTTTCCAAAGTCATGTTAGAGCAAGAGGCCAGATAACAAATATCTGTTACTCAACAGTTTTCTTTAAAGCCCCAGAGAGTTTTAGGTAATCTGTTTGGAAAAAAGGAGCACCACCTTAAAATCTAAACAGGCTTTGGAAAAAGCAAGGTACAATTAACTTAAGACCTATACAGAGATACATATTCACTCTTACTGTGACAGTAACAGTTGATCTATAGATTTTAAAGCTTAGATACCACTACTAACAACCTGATAGGACCTCTTGCATCAGATAATGTATTAAGTTATCTGACAAGAACTAGTTATTACAGAAAAAAAATCATGTTTCAAAGAGCTTGCAAAGGTCCTGTTTCATTTACACTCACTGAAATTTTAAATTCAGAATAGATGCATTGAATTAATGAAACCAATGAAATAACTGGTAACCCCTGAAATAAGAGCTCACTAAGTGCTCCAAACAAGCATTACAGGTTAGAGAACTGCGTGTGTACTCAAGAGTTTGAACAGAATTCAAAGTCACCCTCAGTATTTCAGCCCCCTGCAACTTCATGAGACAGTGGCCAAGTTAAAACGCTTCTGTTATTCCAAAAGTGAGGATAAATTTTCAGGAAGTCCAAGAAAATTCCTTAAATGCTTTTGTTACTTCTCACTTGTGCCTCGCTGTTACACATTCAGAACTGAACATTAGCTGACAGTGTCTCTTCAGCAACCTACCAGAGGTCCAAACACCTTCACCGTCCCATAGTTATTTAGGAACGTCAATATTTTAGCAAATAGTTCAACTGTCATATACTAGTAAGGTTAAAATTAAAAATGAGAATCGGTGGCTTTTCAAACTGGTTCATTTTCATCACAGAAAACTGCATGCCATTGTTTAAAACAGGGGATGAAACATCGTAGTTTTCTCTAATACTTACAATGAACACTTAAAAAACAGCATTTAAATTAATAATATTTTATACTATGGACCCATCTTTGCTTTGTGCTGGAATCATCACAGGAACAGCTCCCATTCTACTTAAATTAGGTGCAGCTACCTTTGAAGGCGCAAAGGCTTGGTTTTGAGCGGGAGCACGTTCAAAGTCTTCACTTGGGACTTGGCTGTAGGGAGTTTTGGTGTATCCTTCCATGTTCGAGGGCGACATGGAACCCAGAGAAGAGCGGTTGCTCCCTATGTAGCTGCGGGCTGTGGAACTGCGGCTTTTTGGAGGCGGAACGTCTTCCCTGAGGTTAAAAAGAGAGACACAAAACAAAAACGGTTGCAGAATAAGAGCTCAGTCTCTATTGCTATGTGCAAGTTCACAAAACAAATGTTCAGTTTGGTATTTTCTGACACAGTAGCCAAAAGAGGTTCATGTATTACTTAAGGTAAAAAAAAAAAAATAGAAGTATTCACTGCTTTAAAAGTCTTTACTGAAATTAGACAGGACTAGCTACACCAAAACCAAGAATTCTCTGCCAAGCTGTTCATCTGGAAAGCTTATTAACAAACTAAGGCAGAAGTCTCTACTACTAAGTATCTTCCTCACAGAAAAGCACAGTTAAAAGTTAATCTTCAAATAATACTGCTCAGAAATCAGAGATATGTCATTACCTGATATCATGATGTACTTCTTTCTCATATTTCTTCTCTCTCTGTTTCTTACAGAAACAGATGACAAGGAAACCCAGTACAGAAAGACCCAGCAGAGTTCCTATAATAGCTCCAACAATAATACCAGCTGTATTTATAGCTAGAACAGATAAATAATACTGTTTGTTAAGTGTCAAATTTACACAAACAACTTTTTTCTCTCAACAGTAAAAACAGCATGTTTCTACACGATCCAGGTTAAGAGCATATCACTGAATTACCGAGGATATGGTTCAATCACATGCATTTTTAAAAGCAGCAAGAGATACAGCTTTCTATATGAAAAGCAACATTTTGGGAAGACTTCAAAGTGGCAACCATCAGTTAGCAGGGTTGTTTTAACATTTTAGGAGTTTAGAGAAACAGGATTATTCTGGTTTAATACAGAAAACACCATATGACCGTTACACGGCAAACACTTACGAGGGGTGACATTCAGCTCAACAGAACATTCATCCGTGCCAACTCTGTTGGAGACAACACAACTGTATACTCCAGAATAGTCTTGAGAGGCATTTTTCAGGAGAAGTTCCCCAGTATTTTTATCTACAAACAACAAGAGATAAAAGGTTTACCATTCTCTAAACACCATATTCAATACTATAGAATAAGTAATCCAGCGCACAGATGAAGTCTTACCCCAAAAAATGCAGTATTAAAAATGCCCAAATAAAACCAGAAGTCTGTCACACTGCAACACACTATTGATTGTAAATGCCTTTTACCTCATTAGAGATTTATTCCTCAACATACAGGCTAACTGCTCTGTCAACAGAAAGAAACAAATGCTCCAAGCAGCAAATTCTCTCATCCTCACGTAGAATTCTAAAATACCAAAGATTAACTGCATCACTCCTCCTCCTCTTCTGTCTAGACCGAGACACATCAACCCTGCTGCCTGTTCCCTTGGTTCAACATGAGGTGGATCTAACCTAGACACTGCACTCCCAACAGGTGACTAATTGAGTCTAGCTATGCTGACAGAGTAGATACATGAAGAAGCAATAATTAAAACAGCATTTCCCCAGAGCTTCCAAAGCCAGGGACAGCTACCTTTGTGAAGTTCTTCTACAACAAACTTCAAATGACTCTCACTGTAAGAGACTATGCCACAGGGACAAAGCACCAAACAAATACTTTTCTCTCTCTGCTGAACACGAGTTAGCTAAAATCTAGATTCCTGAGAACACGCTTAGTGTCTCCAAACCTACATCCACATGTTTTCTCAAGTTACATTCCACGTTTGCACACTTCCTCATCATCCTTGTCCAGCACTGATACCATCATCTGCGGGTTTTTTGTTACCATGAGACAAATTTGGGATGTCAAGAAAGGTAGTAACAACATAAGCTTAAGACTGTGAGTGGTACAGAGAAGGACATTAGTTATCAACTGTTCACTGTCAGAAAAATAAATAAGAGGTATCAAACAGTGCTACCAGGAGGCAGAACCAAAATGGAGGTATGAGGTTCTCCCTATGTAGCTGATTTTTTAGAGAACCATGTCCTAGGTATTACAAATTTTAGTAGACAACAAACTTTTAAAGGACATTGGAGAAGTTTGCAAAAGTCAGTTTTTGTTTGTTTTAAATTGATTTCAAAGCAATTGAAACCACATGTAAATTTCCCGAGGCATCAGTTAGCAGAGGACAGGAGAGCTCTGTGAGGAAGAGCCTCATGAGTTCTTTCTGCTAGACATGCACTTTGGCCACTTTCAGGCACAGGATACCACTTTGTCCTGTCTGTCCCACACAACCTGAGTTACATCTGTTTGTAAGCAGATTCTTAAACAGATTCATCTGCAAGGAAAACACACCATCACCAGGTTTAAAGTTTTTTAACTATACAGAAATTCAAAGAGTACTTTAAAAAAAAACATATTCTGGAATAATTTTCACAAAGCTAAAACTCAGAACTTCAACTTCTGTAACTTGATCAGGAAGTTAAGACCTTGGTCAACCTCTAATAAAATTCAAGATTTTTATCCCTACTTCCACAGCCACAGCTCTTACCATTGGCCCAGATTCTTCCTTACTCTTCTCCACTGTCCATCTGAACACAAATACAGCCAGTATCACCAAGCAAGAGAACTCACAATGTTCATGCACAGAAAAGCATGATTCTATAAGCATGATTCTTACAGCCTAACTGTAAGAATCTCAACTTAAAAGCATGAAACATTTCCCACTATGGACAAAGAAGACAACCAACTTGTATCAAAGTCAGTTTTATTACCCAGTGAGAGGGCAGAAGTGACATTTATCTTGATTGCTCTATAGTAAAGTTAAGCAGGAGATGATTGCAAGACAAGCTAAAACCATAACTGTTAATCTTTAAGTGTTTCAGTACTTAGCATGGAAGTGGCAGGAAGTTCCTCTGTGCCAGATGCTTTCCTCCAGTCGTAAGACAAAACTGGGGATCCTTCTTGTGATGCACACTTCAAGGTAACATCTTTTCCAATCTCCTGTGATCCTTCAATGGAGCATTTAGTTCTTGTTGGCCTTACTAATAAAGAAAAGTATTACTGAATTAATAATAGTCACAAAAATGCTCGCTAGCTGTATTCTAGCAGGTCTATCTGCTTTGCTAAAAATGCTGGTGCAACAAAGCATGGAATGAGTTTCTACAAAATACAGCCCACGTGCAGGTTTTTTTCTGAATGTTCATTGTTCTGCACATTATTCCCTTCAACCCCCAAAACTGAATTGGGTCTACCTGCATTGGGTTTGGGTGGCAAGGTTTTGGTAGCGGAGGCGCTACAGGCATGGCTTCTGCAAGAAGCTGCTAGAAGCTGTAGAGCCAATGCCAGCCTGCTCCAAGATGGACCTGCTGCTGACCAAGGCTGAGACCATCAGGAATGGTAGTAGCACCTCTGGGATAACATAGTTAAGCAGCAGCAAAAAAAGAACCACCACCATCCACATCACCCTCCTCCCCCCAGAAAAAAAACCAAACCAAAACCCAAGGAGCAGCATTCACAGCCAGAGAGACGAGTGAGAATGTGAGGTACAGCTTTGCAGACACCAAGGTCAGCAAGGAAGGAGGGGGAGGAGAAGACCATAGTGGGGCAGGCTGTACACCTGCAGCTTGCAGAGGTTAACAGTGGAGCAGGTGGATGCACCCAAAGTAGGCTGTAACCATGTGGGAAGCCTGTGCTGGAGCAGGCTTCTAGCAGGACCCGTGGACTCAGGGAAAGGGGAGCCAACACCAGATCAGGAGCACCTGGAAACCCAGGAAGGGGCCCACAGTGGATCAGTCTATTCCTGAAGAACTACATCCCATGAAAGGGACCCACACCAGAGCAGGTCATGAACTACAGCCCATGGGAAGGACTCATGTTGGGAGTTCATGGAGGAATCTCCTCTGGGAGGTGCCCCACACTGGAGCAGGGGAAGAGCATGAACTGTCCTCCCCCTAAAGAGAAAGGAATGGTAGAGACAACATGTGATGAGCTGACTGCAACTTCCATTCCCCATCCCCCCCATGTGCTCCTGGGGAGGCATGCGTGTGTGTGTGTAAAAAAGGTAGGAAAAACAGGGAGTTAAGCCTAGGAAGAAGGGATGGGTGGGAGGGAAGTGCTTTAAGATTTGTTTTTATTTGTCATTACTCTAGCTTCATTTGGCAATACATGAATTTTCCCCAAGTCAAGTCTGTTTTGCCCATGATGGTAACAGATAAGCGGTCTCTCCCTGTCCTTAGCTCGACCCGTGAGCTTTTTGTTATACATTCTCTTCCCTGTCCAGCTGAGGAGGGGAGTGAGTGGTAAGAGCAGCTTTGGTGAGCATCTGCCCTCCAGTCAAGTTAACCCTCCGTAAAGTCAGTATGACTTTGTCTGACAGACATTTTCACTTTATATTTCAAATGTAGGATGGAATAAATGCAGAAAAGTATCACTGAAAATTCAAGAAAACCCATTTTCTTACCAAGTACAGTCAACTGTATTTTTTGGCTTTGAACTCCAGGAGCCTTCTTCACTTTGCACTGGTATGTGCCAGTGTCTGCTGACTTTAAGTTCAGGATATCCAAGGAACCATCACCAGATCTGGGATCAGGATTAGTAAACTGCATCCGATCAGCAGCATAATAATGATTATAAATCCTGTCTACAGAATACATAATTATCTAGAAAAAAAAGAAAAATCAAAAATCCACTTGGCATTTAAACATTCAAAATAATTTGGTATCATCAAATTCTGGACAGTTTCTTTCTGCTATTTTAGATAATCCCCAAAGCATGACATAGCCACATATCTCAATCTTCAAAATATCACACGCAGTACTCCAGTGAACAACCCCAACCAAACACTTGTCCAAGTAGCAGCATGTCAGCCTTGACTTCTAGCTGAAAGAAAACTGCCTCAAGTTGCTCTAATCTTCATTCTGTCAAACATCTCTATTAAAATAAGTCACCTTTTTTATAAGGACTCCAAAGTAAGCATAGGGTTTGTAACTAACAAAAAGAAATAAGATATTTAACAAATTCACTGATGTCAGTTTTCAGCCAAGAAGATAACACAGGCAGAAAAATATACTTTATTTTCTGTAACTGAAGTATTTTTAATTTTAGAGTTCTCCTTTAGAAGACAAGTTTGTAGTGAAGAAATTTCTTCACATTTCACACTTAATCTGCTATTCCAAAACTTCCTCTAGATTTCATATGACTGGCACTTCAAAGTAATTTAAGATCACAAGCATCCCAGCCTCAAAAGGTGGAAGCCTAAAAAGTCAGTAACAAAGTACATGTATTTACCTACTCAAACAACTGAATTAACACTGTCAAAAAAAGTTTCTACTTACTATTTGTTCCTTCTTTTGATTATCTGCTGGTATCAATACCCACTCAATATCTAGTGGGCCTTCATCTTCTTCTGAGAGCACAAAAGTACATGGCAATGTAACTTTCTCTCCTTGTGCTTTTTCAAACATTGTTTGGTCAGCTGAAGTTATGCTTAGGCTTCTTGTTAGACCTATCAAAATACATTTTTTTTAAAAAATACTGCACATATAGTTTTACTGTAAACGTTCTATTACATATTTGTATATATTTAAATCCATCATGTACTTTTCCAGTATAGAAATCATGCCATCAGACTTGTTACCGTTTAAAGAGATCCAGTGCATAAAGTACTGAATGCAATACAGAGACATGGACTTTTCATTTGGAATCATATCCAACAGGTAGGTACCTCTTTCAAATCATGCAATTTATTTTGTACTATTCACATACCATACAAAGCTAAATAAATTATAATCTTCAGCAACAGATTTTTCAAAGCATTACAAAGCCACCCAACCACTAATCCCTCATTGGTAAAATGGGAGCATGCAACAGTGGTACAAGTCTGCCTGGGTGGACAGATTCATCATGAAGCCCTAGGTTTGATCAAGTTAAGTTACTCTACCTTGAGGGCTGTTCTATCTGCAGGGAGCTGACAAATCCTTCTCAAAAATCTCAATGATTTTTTAGATTAGTCTTTTCTGCTTGTCTTAATCCTCAAAAAAGGGTATGTAATCCTTATCACAGAATATCCTGAGTTGGAAAGGACCCAACAAGGATCACCATCCTCATTACCCTCCTCTGGACACTCTCCAATATTTTTTGCATCCTTCTTATGCTGTGGCACCCAAATCTGCACCCAGTACTCAAGGTGAGGCTGCAGCATCACAGTGTAGAGCAGGACAATCCCCTCCCTGGGCTGGCAGTGCCATGCCTGATCCACCCCAGGATGCAGTTGGCCCTCCTGGCTGCCTGGGCACACTGCTGGCTCATGTTTAACTTGCTGTCAACCAGCACACCTCTAGGGTCGTTTCCAAACAACAAATTCTCCTCAATTCAGCCCTGAGAAAGAATCTATACAGTGATCTAAACAGTTACTCCAAAGGCCTGAATCAAGATTGCCCCTCTTTTATGACAATTGTTTTATGCATGTAGGTTGCTGCCCATCATAGCTAGACAGTCTCCCAGATATTGCCACAGCCACAACAGATGCAAGGCCACAAGAGTGGCCAGTGAGAATATAGATCATTTGGTGCATCTGTAGAATGATGGCCTCAGGTGGAACAAAATTATAAATTACTACAGGCAATCAGTTTATGCTCTAAATTGTGCTTGTCCGTGTAGTAGAGAAACTGTAGTGCATTTCTGCAGTAGATCTGACTGCAACAGCTATCTACTACCTTACTAAAAATTTTAGTCTGCATCGTCTTTGGATTCTTTACCTGATGCCCAAAATGATCTCTAACAGGTATTTATTTAAAAAAAAACCATCATCACAGAAAAACATATGCACAAAACCCCCCACAAATCCTCCTTCAAAAAGGGGAGCACTTGGTATACAAAATTCCAGACAAAAGTCTCCAAGAAAAGACCTTCCCAACTGTTAGTTACCAACACAGTTACAAATTAGGTAGGATTATTTTGTTTTCTACCATTCATAGTATTGCTTTGCATAGCATCACTTTCATTCCAGAAAAAAAAAAAGCAGCACCAAAACCACAAACAATTTAAGTTACAAAAGAGACTTATGTGCAATGGTTCCCACCAATACACCTACCTCTCTCCAAATATAGTTCTAACGCATTTGTGTCACCTCTTTTTTGACAACAGTAAACAAGCAACTAATCCTCTGGTACTTGGCTGAATTAATACTATTTCCTAGATGATACTGATCTCCATGAATGCTGTTAGACTTGCCACAGATACTATCCCCTTCTAAAGAATCCTTTCAAATTTCCAAGTGTAATACTAGCCATTGTAAACTTCTTAAGAAGGTCATTTGACAAGTGAAATACATTACAGTGTAATCCTTAAGTTTGGTTAGCTTTGCATAAGCAAAACCAGTATTACTACTAACCATTGTCTCTAGAAATGGGTAGATTCAGAAAACATTCATGTTTTAATAAAACACAGTAGCAAAGAATGAAAATTCCTCATCTGTTTTTCCATACTCTTCTGTTCCCCTCTCCCCCACTGCCTCATCAGGGAACAGTAACACAACATTCTCAAGGTAATGCCCAAATTGCATTTCTGCAATTGCATTTTCCTGTTTTAAAGAGGAGAGATGTGATGTCAAGTACAGTTAAGTAACCAATGTTACTTCCTTAAAAGCCTCAAATCCATAACCCGGCAAATTAAAAGCTTTCCTTCAGAAATGAAGTTAGTCACTGAAGGAGTGTTTCTGCTCTGTGACAGCATCTCCAGCAGCAGACACTTTGCCATGTGTGGTTCCACAGCAGACCACAACGCCTGCCCTCCCCTGAGGGGACCTGCTGAGGATGTCACAGTGTTCAGGCATTCAGGTAGGAGGAACACCATGACATCTGGCTCTTCAGGGTGGGCAGCACGTAACAGAACTCATACTTTGGAGATTCTACAACACTACTGACGAGTATAAGCCCCCGTGAAAAAAGTATAAACCTGATGAAACACACAACATAGCTGAAGAAAACTGGACAGAAAAGTGTTCATATGTTCATTTTTTACCTAATTTTCTAAACAAACAGGACTCATACAATCAGTGGGTTATTGTTCATCTCCAAGAATTTCAATCAAATACTAGAGCAGAAATAACAGCCCAGTACAACCAGGCATCCCTGAAGTTAACTCATTTGTGCTGGTATAACTAAGAGGCATTACATTCTACAACCATCTCTTGCCTCTTCATTGCCAGACCACCCCATACAAGTACAATTTCCAAGAGGACATTGCACAAACTGTTTCTCATCCAGATTGCAGACCACAGAGAGGGGGCAAGTACACTGGAAACACAGAAAAAAAATTTTCTCAGAAGCTGGAAGTCCTGTATTTCAGAGACATCCTCCTAAGAAACTAGGCTCTGACAGTTCTGCCTGTCACATGGCAGCTTGCTTAAAGTACTCTAAAAGCCACAAACAGCCAAAAGTTTGGTCTGAGCTTCTAATACAGCACTCATTCCTTTGACTCAAGGAGTATGAAACTACACATAGTGACCACAAGCCAAATGAAAGTGGAATCCAAGTGCCTAAAGTGACCTGCCAGAAATTTATCCCTCACAGGCTTAGAAAAATTGAAACTCTTGAAGAGTGAGTAGTATTTTCACACACACACACTGACTGCATGTAAATGTGTCAATGGAAGATGAAGCACATGAATCTCCAGGTAGCTGCATGTGAAGCACACATTCACACATTAGCTGATATGAGAGATATCCAAATGTTGGGCTGAGCCTTCTAATTCTCAAGAGTTTTTATAAAGGTAATTTCCTTTCTTGCTGCACATCTCTCAGCCCCTCATGGCCCTCATTTTTAGTACATTTATGTTTCACATTCTCTCTCCTATACTAAGAATACAAGCATGTAAAGTTATTTTACATTTTTGGGGGAAGGGGGGACAACATTAGTACAACAGGCAGAAGTGGCAAAAGCAGCAAACATCTCAATTAAGGCAGGTGTCAGAGCTATCCAGGTTAGAACTGAGCATTAGCAATACAAGGGATTGGCAGGTAATAAACACTAGCTGAAGATTCCCTTCTGCAACAGGAGGCACATCTGCTGCCAGATATGCTCGTGAAGGAGGTGTGGCCAGATTAATCATGTTGGGGACTGCCAAGGCTCTTCTGACCCTTGGACTATTACCCCTTAATACCGCTACTGCCTTTAAAAAAAACAAACAGCAAACCGAAAAAGAAACCCCAATCCAAACTAAAAGAAATCCCCAAACTCAACAACAATTTAAAAAAAAAGAAAACAACACCTTTACTTATACACACAGACACCAGTGCTACTAACAAAGGAGATATGGAGAATTGAGAGAAACTGAAGAACACCAGGGACAAAGGAGAAGGAGGTGGGGCCCCAGGGGATGTTTATTCTCCTTGGCCTGTCATGTGAAGAGGAGAAGTCCTGCAGAGATATATCCTGCAGGTTAACTACTTTCTGCAGAGATGGTACTGCAGGCAGTGCTCTAATTTTTACGGTCACAAGTACCCCTGAGAAAAGAGGGCAGTTAAGTGAGAGATGGGATCCACTTACAATGTGGAACATTAGATCTGGTGACAAGGACTTTAAATGAGGTCTGTCAGGGAATGGTGATAGAAGCTTGCAATGAAGGGAGGGAACAGAGATTCAGACACATAAAGTACCTGGGTCAGCTTGGTGGGAGGAAGAGACCTTAGCAAGCCTAAAAGATGCTGAAAGGGGAACCATCCCAACTACCTGTACACAGAACCATGACACCAATGTTAACAGAGACATGTGGGACAGCTCACATGACCAGACCTTTGTCATGGATGCATACAGGCTTTTCAAGAAAGTCAGGAAGAACAAGAGGTGAACTGCCTCCTATCTGAAGGAGCAGCTGGAACATAAAAACCTGGTTTATGAGACAGGCACAGGCTGGTTGAGAGCTGTAGGTCAGCATTTAAGGAGAGGTCTTTATGGGTAACATCACAGTCCAAATCTGTTACGAGCCACCTGATAAGGGTTAAAAAAGCAGATGAAGTTGTTTAGACACTCTCTGGAATTGCTAAAAAGTCACAGATCCTGGTTATTGTGGGACATCTTAACCTGTCTGACACCTACTGAAAGGGAAACAAAACAGGACACAAACAATCTAGAAGGCTGGAAAATTTCAGAGAAAGACAGCTGCTAAATGGGTCAAGCCACTCAATACTTCCTTGGAACTGCTTTTTTAAAAAACAACAACAAAAACCCACAACAACAAAATAAAACCCCACAACTTGCTGGGAATGGGATCAATGGCAGCCTTGACTGTAGTAATCATGAAATAGTGTTCAAAATGCAGAGGAATGAGGAAAGCACATCCAATAGAGACCTTGTACTTCCACCAGAAGGGCAGGCTGCCTTACTCAGTAGTTACGAATTCTGTGGGACCCAGTTCTGAAAGACAAAAAGAGCTCAAAATAAAGCTAGCAGGTATTTAAGGACAACTGCTTCTAGCCACACAAAAAGTACATCCCAACACTTGGGAAAATAAGTAGATCTATCGGCAGCTCAGCCTGAGGGAGAGGAAGTGAGAACATTCTACCAGTGTAGGAATACAGAAATCCTGCCTGGTCATGAAGCCTCTGTGCTTGGGAAATCAAAACCCAACCAGAGCTGAGAGAGCCAAAGGCCCTAAGTGCAACGTGGAAAGTTGCTTCTAATACATGAGCAGTAAAGAATCAAAAAGGAAAATAGGACAGGTGATGTAGCAACAGCTGACACAGACAAGACCAAAGTACTCAATGTTGACTCTGGAGCAGAAGGTTGGCTGAGGTCACCTCCAAAGCAAACAGTTCTGTTACTGCATTGAAGAGCTATTTGAAGCAGATTCACATAGTGACAGGATGACATTTTCTCTAAGGTTCCCCAAGCATCACTTCCCTCCAGTTTCCACTCAAATCAGAAGATTCAGTTTTTCTTCACTCCCCTAGTATGCTCCTCAAAACTTGACTGGATCCACTGTGGCATCTAACTGCTTAGTATGTGACAGGCAGACACTTTTTCATGCTGAGTGAAGATCTGTGTTTTGTTTAGCAGGGTTTCATGGATAAATTTCAGATCTTTTCCAGACTTCTTTTAGCACACCAGAAAGATGGTGAGACCTCAAGTCAGTTATCCTATTTATTCAAATGCTTAGCATTAATTTTCCTGCAAATAACTAATTGCAGCAAATAAGCCACTGTAAAGCTTAGGCTCAGAGCATGCAACAGTGTCTGAAAAACACAACTGGAAACGATCAAAGAAGTGCAATTGGTCCAAATGCACATATATTGGCCCACAAATATTTGGCATAGAGAGCAAAGGCCATATTCAATCGGGGCAAGCAAATTAATGAAACCCTGTGACTGGGTAAGAAGAGACAAGGACCATTCCTCAACGCAGAATAATAAGCATTATCCCTTATAAAATTTTATAGCGGGGAAGGTAGGAGGTCAATATACATTCTTGATTATGTGCATTCAGATTCAAGTTTCTTAATATGGAATTAAGTACTCTTTCTCTGGGAAATTGACCCTAAAGAGCATTGTATCTGTATGACTGAACAAGTTCTTTGCATCTTCTGAAGATTTCTAAGCCTGTACAACACCTTTACAGAAGCTGCAGTTACTTCTGAATATCCTGAGACACCTTCAAAGGCCGTTCAAGCAGAACATAACTTTGCAAACTACATTACTAATATTTTAAAGAATAATTTAGGGAAAATAAAGTGTTTGACAATTTGTTGGAAACTGTTTTCTAGTATAAAACAATGTTCTATACAGAAAACAGACAAAAAATTTAAATGGAGCAAGGCCTTCTTCATTTCAAGCCAGATACAGTGCTGTAATATATACCAACAAATAACAGAAAGCAAATTTTTATTAGATTATTTATGCACTTAGTACGTTTTTATTCAAATGAAAAAAAAAGTCAAATATCCAGGAGAAACTGCATTTCTGGATTGCCAACTTACACCAATCTAAATTTATATTTAAACCTGACAAGAACGGTCCTGGCATCAGAGAGCTCTATGTTACAGAAGTGTTACATAAGCCACTAGACAGAGTCCCTCCTAAAAGGGTAACAGGAGAGAAGCATGGCACAGCAGAAGGTATGGGGGCTGATAGAACCACGGACACAGGACTGCTGCCCAATGCAAACTCACAGAGGAGCACAAGTGCAAAGAAGCAGAGCCTGCTGCCGCATGGGGCGAGAGCTGAGTTCAGAGGTGTTGCTGCACTTAAAGCCATGCGTGATCTATCTGCAGTCACTGTTTGCACTGCTAGCACAGGCTCTCAAGCAGGCCTGCTAGTAGCAGGGTCTCCAAAACACACCTTGTTTGACTACCTGTTTACAAACAAGGAATGGCTGTAGATACATGAGTGCTTTTCTTAACAGAATGAGACCTTAAGTAACAATGACAAAAAAGAAATGCACATTAGTACTTTGAGATGCACATGGTATAAAAGTTACTCTCACAGATGCTTCAGCTTAGACTCTTCTTTCAAATACAATTTTGGATGTAGCTGGGATCAAATCTTTTCATGACAGACTTTAGTCTCAAGAACCACCACCCTCCACCATCTTCATTTTACTTCTGAATATGCCTCTCATCCATAGTTAATATCCTATTTCTTTTAGGCTATCTTTAATGATACTTTAAAGCAAAGTTCTCCAACTCTCCCCTTGCCTACCTCCACTCAGGCAGAAGCTGTACCATGCCCTATTTCAAAACCACATTTCTGAAAGGGGGCCCTGTAGAATCAAGGAGTCGAATTTACACCTCTAGTAACCAGGGAGTACAGACCAAGGTAGGCAAACACTACAGGGTACCTAGTGCTTGCTGGCACACTAGGACAAACTCAACTGTCCTCTGTGGCTGAAATCCCTACAGAAAGCTCTCAATCTGCTTCCTCGCTACACAAAACTTTAATATCCTCAAGTATGACAAAAGAAGCCTCTGCAAGGTAGAGTACTGCTAATGAAATGGACTAAAAGTTGCTTTTGCAAAAATAAATGGAAAAGAATATTATACTTGACTTATTTTAATGACTTTTACAGCATCCAGAAGCTAAGTCACATCAGCAGAGCCAAGATGGCCACAAGACGTGGAGTTCCCTTACACTGTTTTGCCGTGGTTTATCACAACCGAATCCTAGCTTTACCAGCGAGACCCCCAAAGGTCAGAAAAGCCCAGCATCAGATTTGAATTCCCACGGTTCCCAGCACCTTACCTCCAACAGCAAAAGCAAGGGCCCATTATAGTCATAGCCTTCAACAACTTGGGTCCAATATGCTATGAAGCTTCAGTGCATCTAGTTTTCCATGTGTCACAAACCCTACAACTTCCTGCAAGAGTCACCATACCGCAAGAGATCCTGAAAACACCGTGTTCCTAGTCCTGATCCGACAGAGACTGAGGCAGAATTAACCCCTCTTCAGTTTCTGCAAAAGTTATACCAGGCTTCAGAAATTCAAGTTAAACAACTTGAAAGGGACAGAAAGTAATAGGAAGAGAGTCAATTGCAGCTTTTCAGCCAGCTCTAGTCATACCTATTTTCTCAACTTCACTGTTTTTTCTGTGGGACACGTGACATGGAACAACAATGAAAGGTCACTAAGAAAGAGTCATCTTTAACTTTGTAAACATTACAGGTACAATGGCAATAAAGAACAAAGAAAGAAGTTTAGCAGAAGAACTTAAAAAAATTAGTTTCTTTCCTTTTAGAAAGCAAATTCAACAGACTTGGGGACTTTTGATGCAAGAATGGCTGTAAAAGAGAATGTTAGAGTTTCAAAGTATAACGATACTGTCATAAAACATT
Organism: Hypotaenidia okinawae; assembly: GCA_027925045.1. Taxonomy (NCBI): domain Eukaryota; kingdom Metazoa; phylum Chordata; class Aves; order Gruiformes; family Rallidae; genus Hypotaenidia; species Hypotaenidia okinawae. Next base: position 109,094,729 of record BSDF01000001.1, on the reverse strand, counting down.
TCAGGACAGAATGCAAAATACATAGGACCTCAATACACGTCCTGTTAATTTAGTCAGGCACATCAGTACCAAAGAATGGTTTACCTGCACAGCAACCTCACCTGAGGTAATAAGAAGCAAGAGATCAGGGAAAGGAACAGGCAAACAACAGAAAATAAACTACCAAAAGCAAGATAAGCATGCAACAGTGAATAAAACAAGAAAAAAAAAAAGGCACACCATTACTGCACCTGAATCTACAGCAGATACATGTATGTCCAAAATGCACGTTTGGTTTTAGTATGCAATGATTGCAAAACTCTGAAGATAATTCAGATTTTTAGGATAACTCACTACTGATAAAGGTAAATCACAAAGCTTTTTCTAACAAAGGAAGTACTGTCCTGCCAGTACCAAAAGTGTTAATTAGTTAATGTTTAATATGCTCCACAGACCACATTTTCCCCATGCTTTCCACCCCAAGTGTGGTTATCATACAATGTGGCAATAAACATTTCATAGTATGATTAAGAATAAATAAAAAACCCTACACCATCTTAGTGGAAGTATCACACACTTCTAGATCTAACATTTCCAGAGCTGCAGACATCAACATACTATAGAACCTGCCATTTAAACCTCAGAAAGACCCAATCCAAAAAGTTTAGAAGATAAAAACTTGCATATCTATACTAGCCTGAGTCCACTAGGCAGAGCACAAGCTAATTCCTGAAGACAGAGATTCAACATTCAGACAAAAACATGTTCACACCTGCATTTCATACCTTCCAGGATAGCACTCTCTTAGCTAACCAGTCACACATCTTAGTGAAGCCCTTCTCCTATGCAAAGGAGATAGGGGTGGGGGGAAGCATGGAAGTAAAGACAGCCCAGGAACAGTAACACCTAGAATAGGTTTGGCTCCCAGTCATTGCTCCAAACATTGTCTCCTCCATTCTGGTTGACTTAGTCCCAGACTAAATATAAAAATGGTTCAGGAAACTAAATCCACAAAGTAATTTCTGGAGAAAAGAAGTCAAGCTTCATATGGACGCTTCATAGAGGAAAAAGTTTAAATTTCTCTTTCGTATTTCTTCTCAGCTGCCTTACTGATAGCAGAATGAAGCTGAGCAAACAGGCTGCCAGAGCTCTGATTAGCTTAAGTTTTCAGGACACTTTTTCCATAGGTGGTGCAGCTAAGGACATGTGCATGGAGGAAGGTTCTGCCATACGCTGCAAAGGAAAGGCTGATGAAGCAGCTGAAGCACTTAAAGCAAAATATGGGGGAAAATCTGCATGTCAGGATAAGCCTGGCAAAGTTTTACTACCTGGATCACCAGCTCTGCTGCTGGTGGTCTCAAAGGGTTTGCATCTCCAAACTTCACTTCCTCTGAGCAACCCAGGGAGCAGCATCACTTTGCTGAGGCACACTTAGTGGGCAGTCTCCCAGTTGTTCTTAGCCTTAAAGTAACCAGTGCAATTATTACTTCTTCAAATCATGGGTTTACTTACTCCCTGCCCATTTCTGACTTTTCTTTTTTTTAACTGTAGAAGCAAATACTAAGGACTCCACTACTAAGTCTTACACCCCTTTCTACTACCTGATCCCCAGATTCACAAGAAGAAACACGTTTTTTGCCAAACGCTGAAATCTGACCAGTTCCAAAAATTTAAAATTTTGCTACTCTAAGGTCACAATTTTCACAGAACAACTCAAAAATACCTATTCCCCTTTGGGATACTACAAAACACCTTAAGGTGATCTGCTTTCAACAGAAGCCAAAGCTGAAGCAATCCTGCATTGCTCTAGTCTGAAAAATATGGCAAAATATATCAATTCAACAGTAACTGTTGAGTTACTGATTATCTACCAAAGTTCACCCAAATGAGTAAATCCTATGCCAAATCACACACACACAAAAAACCCAAAGCCAACACTAAACAGACAGGAAACAGGCTAAGCATGTGTCTTCAAAGATAGGGAAAAAACTCAACCAAAAGACCACACCCTACCCCACCACCCCCCAAAAAAGCAACCCCTCTTTCAGTCTGGATGTCCTCTGACAGCATTAAATAACTAACTCTAATTCATGTAGTATTGCATACCCATGTCCCAGATTAAAAACACACTGCACGATTAAGTTAGAACTTACTCATCCTCCCAATGAAACTAAAAAAATTAAAAGCTTAACTTCAAGATTCATATAAAGAGAACCACAAATAACCCCAATCCTGCAAACACATAGCATGAGCTTAACTTCACTCACAACCACAACTGACTCCCAACCACTGACATCAGCTGGCACAGTTATGCAACTAAGAAAGCCTGGAAAAAAAAAATAAAAAAAAAATCACAGGCTAAAGCTTTAGTCATCTTTCCCTTCCTCCGCCCCACACAGACAGCTTTTGCTTGACAACTTTTGCTTTTTCCCTGCCTTCCCTTTCCTCTTACAACTGTCCTTGTGCTCCTCACTTGTTCAGCACATTGTTGGAGCTTTTATTGTTCCTAAACCCAAAGTCACCAGCTGAGTATCCTAGCAACTACTACAGCAGTTGATGACCTTACTCACTTATCACGTGTAGAGAGGGAGCATTTGTATCTCATTACTGAAGAACACACTTGGGCAATATAAAAGGAGGGGAGATACTGCAACAAAAACGGGGATTAATCTTAATCTTCAGCACAGGAATGTTGCTTAGCCCAACATCTACAGAAGACCACTACAAGTTCTGAGTTTTAATGCTTGGTCACATTTAAATGATCCAGCATGACCTAATTCAAACGTTTAAGGGAATGACAATGAGAATACTCCAGATTTGCTGAGGTCCTGCCCGCTCATACTCAGGTTTCATGCCATCACTGCAGGCATAGCCCTGGCATATATAGGCAGCCAGAACTACGAGTTGACTCCGCCACAAACAAGTTCTGCCTTTTTTCCTCTCCTGGTGGGGCTGGCCCTCCCAATGCCGGTCCCCCAAAGCAAAGGTAAGTGGCAGAAGCACAAAGCCCGAGACGGAGAAGGCGGGAGGCTGCCCCAGCTCAAAGGGTTTGCTTACATTGCCGGGGAACCCCGTGCACACAGCCAATTCACACTGCCCGTACCCCCAGGAGCCGCGCAGCCTCCTCCCACGGGTTTCAGTCCCTGCCCTCACCCAACAGGAAAGCACCACACTCAAAAAAATAAGTGTTTTAGTTTGCTTTAGCAGAACGGACTCACTCTGCAGATGCACAACGCTGTTCCTGCACAAGGGAGGGAAGAAGTAACCCAGCCCTGTCACTGGGAATAGCAACAACCTCCACGGAAGTTGCACCAGATGCAACTGCATTGCATCTAGTAACACAGCTAGGCACAAGGTGAGACACCGTACCTTCACACGGAGCTTAACAGGCGCTAAGGGACCATCTTAGAAGCAGGAGCAAGGGAAATGTGAAGTGAAATGATAGCCAATCATTACAGAGACTTTTTTCAGCCAAAGGAAAAAAATATGTATATATCGGGACCAAAATCCTGACACGCTTTATTGACAGAAAAGCCTGCCTCTCCTCTACCAAGTCTGCATCAGCTGTTGTTCCTACTTTCAGCCCTGCAAGGCACCTATTTTCCAATTGCACACTGATATGGAAGGCTTATTCAGTCACTAAGCAATCAAGCCACGTGATTCGATTTTTTCCCCCTGCCAATTCGATGGCGTTTAAAAGGAAACTGAATGAACCAGCCCTTTTGCTGGGCGGACACGCCAGGCACATCTGTCAAGTCAATGCATCAGGGAGTTAAGTACAAACACTTAACTGAGCAGCCATATTATTTTCACTTGAGTAAAGGGGGTTCGGCTCTTCTGAGCTACTGAATAAGCAATGAGTTTTCCTAGCACATTCGAGTTTTCCATTAAGATTGAAAATTATTTCATGTAGCAGTGCAGGGTTGGGTCATGGTTGTTTTGTTGTTGCTGGCTTTTTGGTGGGGTTTTTTTTTTATAAAAAGGTGAAGCATCACAATGACAGAAAGAAGTGTCTGTCTTGCCTGCTTTTGCCTCCCTCCCAACCATCGCCCATGTTAGAAACACCCAGAAAGGCATAAACTCAAAAAATTAGAATATCCTCTCTAAATAGCAACAAAGTTAACTAGCCGTTTAAAAATGTAGGGAGGCTTTAAAATATACACACACACATTATTTTTACATGCCTTAAAACAACCATGATAAAGCATTCCCTGTAGCTTATGCTGTTAAAAGATCTAAAATGAAGATTTGAAAGCACAGGATCAGTGAATATATGAAACTCCAATTCCCCACACAAATTCACTCTGCACAATTTAAAACAATTGTGAATTTATGAAATTATCATGCTTCCTTCTATTCACACCAAATATTCCTTGCTGTTTAATCATCCTTCATCATACCAAGTGTAGGTTTTAGCTACAGGGCATGAAAAACATATCTAGTTAAATAATTTAGCAGAAAGTGGAACTGAAAAATTTGTGACCATGAAGTACCTCAGATACTGCGTAACAGAGGCAAACGGACATCATAAGTTTTGTATATATGATACAGTAAGTAGGTGACATTAAAAAAAAACACACAACTGAACAAACAAAACCCAAAACCAATAGTAATACATTCCAGCCATATGGGCTTGATGTTCCAGCTGACTTGCTACAACTCAAGACTTGATCTCACCAAGTTGGATCAGGAAAAGGAACAAGTTAAAACACTGACCTTCAAAAATTTAGTATTTTTCTGGCTTTGAAACTCCCTGAACTGGCTTGCCACGGAGTCAGATGGACAGGATGCAAAAAACAATTTGAGGTAACACCTAGTCATTCAACTGGTATCCTGATGTGGCGATGCAGTCAGACTCCCCAACTAAGCTCCCCCAAGCCATGGTTATAGACATTTCTCACCTATGGGATAATATTGATCAAGAAGAATGCCTTTTCTCTCCTAATGCTCTTTCTTCTTCCATCCTTCCAGTTACTCATTCCTGCTCTGTACCAGGACAAGCTGGCAAAACTCTTGTTTCAAATCCTGCAATTTAACCAGTTAAAAACCAAAAAGCTAATGAAATTTTTAAGCAGCATCAACTCAGACCTATTCACCACACACACAATCAAGGCAGTTGCGTGGTAAAGGAAATGACCAGCAAGGATGCAGGGGCTGCTTATATTAAAGCTACTACTGAAACAGGTTTCCACAGAGCTATAGCTTCACTGCCACTTACTGCCATAGCAACAGGCTTGAAGTGGTTCTTTTTATAACCATCCCCTGAAAGATGCAAGCTAGGAAAAAGAGGAATTCCCTAAAAAGAAAGGAAAAAAAAAAAAAAAGGGGGGGGGGGAGAGCAATTAAATTGATGTAAGGGGGGAGGGGTGCTGTAATTCTTACAAGCTGATGAGCCCCACACAACTGCTGAAACTTCTTATTTATAACATTCCACACAGCACCTAGAAGCTCCATCAAATGAGCCAGACATTGCAACCAGAACGAAAAGAGAATCTCTGCCATTAAAAGCTTATGAATCCATACAAGGAACAACAAATGATTGAATCAGTATGATGAAACAATACTGGCCCCAAAACCAAGTTGCCTAGTCTGTACAAATCCCTGCAGGCACTGTGGCAAATGAGTTTTAAAACACTCCAATGCTGCTGAAGATTCAAAGCCCTTTACAAGGAATTTCTTGAAGCCAGAACAATCTGTAGCAGAGCACACAAGTGCTCTGTGGCAATACATTTTCTGTAAAGCAGCACTGGAAGCTCATAGCTAAACCAGCCATTTAGGAGGGGTAGTTACATCTCTATATAAGCAGACTGAACTTCGGAATAGGCTGTGCCAAGCACTGGGAGTGAGGACAGGCAGGCAGCTGAAGTTTGATGCAACACAGGGGAAGCCAGTGCCCAGAGGGGAAGAAAGTCAGAGGAGACCGAAGTGACAAGCTGTAATCTGCAGCAGCACACCGAATGCATGAAATACCTTCTGATAAACACGAGATTAGTTAAGGCAAAAACGACTGCAGAGCAGATCTCATGGTCAAGGACAGTAACTAGTTAGTTCATTAAGTCATCTCTGGTAAAGTTGTGCATACTTCTTGAAACAATAAGACACAGAAAACCTAGGCAAGCAGTCCTGACCTTCAAGTAACTTCTAATGCCAATGGACACTTAAGAACTTGAACTTGTTACAGTTATCTGAAATGGATGAAGCATTCCAGGTTTAACAATTAAGAGATAGGGATAGGAATGATCATTAAACTACTGTGGTAGTCAAATTTCCCCTAATTTAAGCCCCTGTAAGATCCTGTTGCATGCATAAAAACATGAACAGGTTTAAGTTCCTTATTATACACATCTGACAACCTGTATGAGCCACCAAATGCTGATTTGACATTGCATTAGGTTCTGCTCTCACATGCTTATGTTTTATGAGCATCATTTAATGACAGGGCAATATATAACCACAGACTTATCAAAACTCGCATGAACTTTAGTTTTATTTCATAGCTTATTTTCTATTAATAAAGTATTAGACATTGAAGAACTTCAATATACTACAAAAATACCTATTACTATAGTAAAAAAAAACCCCACAAGAAACCCAAAACTTAAAAAAACCCTATCCCTACAGATTAAATAAATTCCTGTGTAGTTATTTACCTTAAAGCTCTACTCAAATTCTTATTCTCAATTTGAGCACAGCATAACTATTTTGCATAACATATCTTCTGGCAGGTAAATGGGCATCACCAGCATACCCACTTTTGACTCCTACACAGACACCAATCAGAGTATGTTAACATTTCATAGCTATCAAAAGTTTGTGATTTGCCGTTACACATTTTGAAAAATTCAACAGACATAGCTCACTACTTTATTTGTTAATTCAGGATCAGATATTAGGGACCTATATTTAGTCTTCTAAAACCCTACAAAACACTTGAATTCATTCCAGATGTAATGAGGTTATTTCCCCAACACAACAGTGCACAGAGAGGACAAGGTTAGCAGGACATATACAGCCCCCCTGAAGCCCCAGCAGAGGCAAACCCACGCTTAGTGCCACCGACAATGAGAAGCAACTGACTTTGTATTAGCTCTTGAGATGACAGCACTTCCTGGAAACTTTAGAATTAGCCAAAAAGCATATGTCAGTTTACAAATTCAGAAGACCTAACAAAATGATCTGCCAGCACTCAGCACCACCACTGAGCTTTCCTCTTCAAAACAGAATTCTGTATTGCCTTTTGGAAAGCAGCTTAGGATCAATTATCTCAAGAAGATGCCTAAACATCTGAAGAGGGACATAATTTCTATTACTCTATTCCAGAATTTGTTGTTGACATCTATATAATATTTAAACAGAATCTGCACATTTTGGGAATCCCCAACTACTTGGAATGAGTCATCATCTTACAATACATACCAAGAGACACTTCAAATGCCCATCAAGTTCTCACCACAGACTAGGAATGCATTGTTAGATAGAGAAGAATTAGTACAAGAACAAAAAGCTCTTATGAGTGCAGAAAAAACCATCCACATGTAAATCATATGAGAAGTCTGCATGACAGACTGAATTTCACTACACCAACCTGCTTTGTGGTCATCTTCCAGAAGCAGCAATGCCAGGAGAAACTGCCATAAGTTACTTATTAGTTCCACAGACATGTAATACCAATATCAGTTGTTACAATTAATTCATTACTAAATTACAGTGAAAGGGCAGGAAAGAACTGTTCCCCCCTAGTACCTGAAATGCTCAAAGATGAACTTCCTGCAAGGGAAATGAAGTTCCCTAGTTGGTTATTTATGACTGTGAAATTGACCTTAACAGGGGGATTAAGCCCCTGAGCAGGATTCAGGGTCAGCTTATATCCAACTTGCACATTTCAGCACATAACAGCATAAGCCCATTGCCTGCTGTATTTTGTACAGTCAAGTCAGGTCTCTATTTATACAAAATCAGTTATTTTGGATCCTCTACTTTTAGTGGCAGTGAAACAAGAAAAAAGGGCTTACACAGGGAGAAGAAAAGCTATGAAAATAGCATACAGTGCAAGCCTTAAAATAACACATCTTTGCAGTACTACAAACCTAAGCAAAGACCTCAGCACCTAAACAGTCCTCCACTGCCAACAGCTTTCACTGCTTCACAAGAATTGGTTTCCTCAAGGTTTGGTCCACACAGAGAACAGCAACTGTTGACATCCATACCCTCAGTGAAGGAAGTAAGGTCTGTCTGGAACACAGACCCAGAAACTTTAACTCAGTCTGAGGGGAAAAAACCACAAGCAAGTTCAGAGGATGTATCAAATCCTGTGACATCGATATGTACATAATTATTTCCTTTAGAGGACTGTGAAATGTGGCTGTCTTTCAAGGCAGTCATTCAAACCAACCATGGAAAAGATATTCCTAAAGAATATCTTTATAAAGTCATCCAATTTCACTGTCAAGTCTGAAGACACCTGTATGCTTCAGTAGAGCTAAAGTGTAAAATTTTGTTCTGCTTTCACATTTACTCATATATTATTTATTCCTAGCTTTATAGAATCACAGTCCTTGATATCCTAGCAGTGACCCCGGATATTTGCAGTACAACGTATGATTGTACTCACAACAAACTTTTTTGCAGCTCTAGTTACATAAAATGTTTCACTATACACTTTAATAACTAACCTAGTCACAATCTACATTGTTTCCAGCTCTGCTTAGAGAAACAGAGTCCACTCAGAACTACCGGTATCCTTTCACGCAGAAGATCAGAGTTTATCATTCCCTTACAGAATTTTCATCCCATGAGTAATTTCCCAAAACAGCAGTGACATCAACAAAGGCATTAACATTTCAACAGGATACAAACAATTGGCCTCCTGACACCACCACTACCCATTTTTCTGTGAACCTGAACCACCATAAGCATTTTGTCACCTTGCAGTTTCACATAAGCTTGGGTCAACTTTAGTTACAAGTTGTTGGGTTTTTTAAAAAAAGGTAACATTAACGGAGCGCTCCAACTGAGTTCACTGTCGGAACCTCATCGCTGCTAACGTTGGAGATTAAAAACGTTTGCCTACTTCTTAGTAGCTCAGGCACCATTTTGTTCGGCTGGCTGGGTTTTGTTTGTTTGGGAGCATCCACTCCTTTGTTTTCTCTCAGCAAGAAAAGCAAACGCGTTTAGTTCCATCGAATTCAACTCCCTTCCCCCACCAAACCCTCTAATCCCGTCATGTCTCCTCCACAGAGCTCCACCACAGCCACTGACTCCAGGACGCGCGGGCTGCGAGGGCCCTGCAGAAGGCTCCTTCCACCCCCTCACAACAGGGCCAGCCTCCAGGTCAGACCCAGGCAGCGACGAGGCGCTACACGCGCGGGGCTGGAGCTGGCTGCGTTTAATTCTGGCTTGGTGGAGCTTGGGGTGGGTTGGATGGTTGGGTTTTTTTGTTCTTTTCACTCCGGTTTCCACGCGTGGTTCTTCGGCCGCTCTCCCGCGGCGGGCACCGCTTCAGCCCCGTCCGGCCCGGGCTGCGCCCAGAGGCGGGACGCCGGGAGCGACACCGGGCGGGCACCGCGACACCGCACCGCCGGCGGGGACCGCCCGTCACCACGGACCCCGCCGCCGCGGCCGTTTTTACCTCAGGCGGCGGCGGGCACGCGGGTCCCACAGCGGGGCGGGTCGCCGCCAGCCACGCCGAGGGCTGCCCGGGGAGGGTGGGCGGGCAGAGGCAGGCGGGGCCGGGGGGGAGGTGGAGGGTGAAAAAAGAAGAGATAAACCGCGGCAGCGGCGCTGGCCGCCCCGCCGGCGAACAAAGCCCAGGTCGCCTCTGCAGCGCGCCCCAGCCGGCAGCGCTCACCCGGGCACGGCGCTTCAGCCGCCGCCACCCGCCGCACCCACAGGCGGGCTGCAGCGGGGCGGCGGCACCCGCTCGAGAAAGGGGCTAGCGGAGACGGAGCTCCCCCGCCGCCCCGCCACGTCCACCCTCACAGAGGCACGCAGAGGCGGCCGCGCGGCCGGAGGCGCGGCGGGGCAGGCACACCCACCCACCCGCACCGGCCACCAGCGGAGCAGCGGCGCGGGAGGCAGCGCCCCGCCGCCTTTTCTTCCCAAAGCGACGGAGCCGCCGCCGCCGCTTCTCCGCTTCTCCCCTTCCCCTCGGTCCGGCCCCTCGCCCGGCACCCACCTGCAGCGCACAGCAGCACGAGGGACACAACCACCGCGACGGGCAGCGGCGGCTCCATGGCGCGGCGCGAGCAGCGGGCACCCGGCACCGGCGGCTCCGCTCCGCGACTCCCGGCGGGCACCTCCCCCGCCCGCGCGCACCGCCCAGCAGGTGAATCAGTTCAGCCCCGTCACTTCCGGCCGACACCCGCCCCAGCCCCCCGGGGCCGCCGCGCGCCTACCTCCGCCTCTCCCCCACCCCGCCCTTCCCCGGCCACTCGGCAGCGCCCGCCCAGCGGCGGCACCTGCAGTCGTCCCCCACCCGCCCCGCGCCGGTGCGGGGCCACCGGCGGCTCTCGGCGCGGCAACACGTGCCCGCGCACCTCGGCTAGGGGCAGTCCCCGCCCGCCGCCGGGCCGGCAGGGTCTCTCCGCGCCGCTGCAGGCGGGGGCTTCACCGCTGCACCGGGCCGGGCTCGCCGCCCGAGGAGGCGCGTTAGCCCGAGCGCCCGATGCCCGGTGCGAGAGGGTGAAGCGTGCCCGTGACGGCTGAAGTGACGCCCGGGGCTGCGGCCACCGCCATGAACGCGTGTCGCGGCACCGGTGCGCGGCTCCGGCCCCTTCGCTTGTACCCCGTGCGCCAGAGGAACCCAGCCTTTATCGGTCCCCATGGCAACGCCGCTGTAACTCCTTGCGGAGCGCCTTCGCGCTTCGCCAGAAGGACCTGGAGTCTGAAGGAGACCGGGGAAAGACAAAAGGCGGCCCAGGCGCTTTGCGAGAGGGCGCGGCCGGGCTCGCCTCTGGAGCCTGATGTGGCGGCACGACGCCCAAAATGGCAGCTGGGGACGTGGCTCGCACCCGGCGTACAGCAAAGCCCCTCCATGTGCCCTGCCTCAGAACACAAAGCAGGCTCGGTGGGGTCCGGCCTCGGCAACCGAACGCCTCCTGCGAACGTAGCGCTGCGCATACAATGCCGCAGAGCGCGACAGCCAAGCTGTGAGCTGACACGAGCGCGTTGCCGTCGCTATGGTTCGTTCTTGCAAAGGGAGAAGTTGTGCTGGTGCTGTCCCCTTTGTTACACCCGCGGCTCGCCCTCTTAACAGTGGAAGGCCCCCATCAACGAACACTCGCACAAACGCTGTGCCGTCCAGACTTTCCAGTCCCAACAAACTCTAAAAATAACCCATTGCCGTTTGTTATTTCTTCTTTGGTGCCCATAATATCGCCCAAATATGTTTTTATATCATTACCTTCTCTTTTTTTTTTTAAACTCTCAGGCATACGGAGCTCTTTCTGCCCTTGCCGAAAGCGTTAGGGTCAAATGGGCGAGTACTCGTAAGGCTGTTTCCCCACATGCTTCTCTAAAAATGAAGCGTTTGACCTTTTGTTCAAAGGATTCCTAGTGATGAAATAGGCAGCGTCTCCATTTCTGCTGGGGTAATGAATATGCAGTGACGTCTTCTGAAGCGGCTGGTTACTCCACACAAAGCGGCAGTCTTTTCCCTGCCAGCTCAAAATTAGGTTTTGGTAAGTAGGGTAAACGCACTGTCATTTTCCACGAAGGTACAGGTAGGTACTACTTACATCTTGTAAGGGCACGACAACTCAGAGCGTCTCTGTAGACCTCCCTTCTAAAAGCAAATCTACCGATAAGACGCCGGATACCGGATGTAAAGCATAGCAATGGGGAGATTTCGAGTGTTTTGTTTAATGGCAGAATTGCCTTTCCCTTCTATGAAGAAAAGAAAATACCACTCATGTAATATTAACTAAAGAAACCAGAACCTCAAAGTGGGGATATTCAGGTTTTTGTTTTCCTCTGTTGTTTTGCAAGTGCTGCAGACTTGTGCTTTAAGGGTAATCTGACTCCAGTATCCTAGGCTGACTGGATGAGCCAGCGTTGTTTCTTTTGCTGTACATCCACTCGTGTCAACACAGAAATTACAGACCATGGCAAGTGTAATGAGGCAATCACAGTCATTACAGAAAGAGAAAAATGAGTCATCGTTAGAACGTAGATGCTCACCCCTTCTGTGAAGTAACTCCTAGAGAGTAATTAAAATAAACCCTGTGCTGCATTTAGGAAACATGAGGTCCGCACTTTGTCCGGCCTAGCCAGACCTATTCCTGGTCTAATTTAAATCAGAAGCAACACGGATGCAGTCATTTTCACACTCCCGAAAACTGTTCACACTCCTGCAAATTAAGAGCACATCATATACAATTTTCTAACAGCAATTATTTACAAAAAAATCACTGCAAATGTCAGTCAGGCTAATAAGGCATAAAGCCACCAGATTTATTAGAGGATGTGACATTCTGCAGTTTTTGAGTGGCCTATACTTCCTGGAACACTGAGCACAATGAGGGGAAAAAAGATAACTCTGAAAATGACCAAAGTTATTCCACTCCCAAAGGAAAAGGTCAGGTTCAAAACTTTTGGAAAATATTTCTACCAATGCCAGCTTTTTGGATCGAGCCCAAAATAGGATCCAGACTGAGGGCAGAATCCAGTCAACAACGAAGAGGTATCCACAGGAGCCTGCGAATGAGTAATTACTTATCATTTCTTTCATGGAGCATGCAGTCTCATGCTCAGGTCTCTTAAGAAAGATTTATGTTAAATATAAAAAAAAAACAAATCATTTCATGTGTTTAAAGTTAAAAAAAATTTCAGTATTATATCTGTGTCGACCTAAGCTTATTGATACCTTGAAATAAATAATTGCAATTGTGGGGCTTTTAAAGAGTTTTTTTCAAAGTTATTTACACGAAAAGCACAAATTGAGAAGTAATCTTTTTTGAAAGTTTACAGAATGGTGGGACAGGTTGGTATCTCAAAACATGAACTTTTCAGAACTTGAATTTTCCTGTTTCTGAAACTCCCGTTTGTGGTTTGTTTGGTTTTGGGTTTTATTAAAGGGAAATTATCCACAACTTCAGTCTCAGGTCGTGAGTAATTGTTTCCTGCTTTGAGAACACCTCCTTATCTGCTTAACCTTGTACAGTGAAGTTACTGTTGGTTTTGGTTTTTTGATGAGATGGGTGGAAGAGTATCGAGTGAAGTTACTGATGGGTGTGACGTACAGAAGCAGAAATCATCCATGTTTGTGCTCCTCGGGTCATGCAGGCCGTGGCGGTGCCATACAGGGAAAACAGGCTATTTTCTGTGTCTTCCGTCACGTGCTTGAGAAGTCGGTGCAGTCAGACACTGCAATTCCTGAGGGGAATCTCCCCCTAGGCCTGTACGGCTCTTAACATGGGTGGCAACATGTCTCAAGATGAGCAAGAGAAAAAAAAATGGGGAAGAAAGGTAAAGAGAAGGAGCAGAGAGTACCCTTGGGACTTTGGGTCTGGGTTTCTACTTGTAGGGCAGTCACTGCATTTTTTTTCTGGGCCAGATTTTCTTCTGGATCAGCAGGCTCCATTGGTTTCAGGTCACGAGGGAGGGCATGTGGGGGGTGGCCAGGAAGGGGCAGATGGGGTATGAGGACAGGACAAGAGGCTGCTGCTGTGAGGTGTGAACCCATCTGGAGGTGGAGCATTTAAATCAGTCCTGCTGTGGCCCCAACCCCAGCATTGCCACCTGCGCACCGGTGCTGGAGCACATGGCACCAGCTGATTGGTAAGTTTGGGAAGCCCAGCTGGCTGAAGATGAACTCCTTTGGTTTTTCAGCCACCCCAGCTCCTTGGGCTTTTTTCCTGTCTACTTGCCTGAGTGCCAGCCAGCATTTAAAGACCAGAAAGGGTGGGGCAGGTGGTGGTGAGGGCCATGATTTGGCTCTGCCAGGTTTGAGCTGTGGCAGCACAGCAGCCAGAGCTGTGAGAAGGGAAAGGCCTGGCTCACCTAACCATTTTTCCCCAGCCGGTTTTTGGCGTTTCCTACAGAGGTGTCTGTGCCTGGACGGGGGGACAGCTAAGCTTTTTGGCACCTGCTGCCCTTAGCAGCACTCCTTAAACCAGCCCAGGGCAAACCGGACTGAAAATAGGGTGCCAAAAGATAGCCCTATGTCAAGGTCTTATCAACACCGGGAGACTGCAGCGGAGGCAAACTGGCAGAGTGTTAAGTGTTTCGTAATGAAACTTTGTGCACCGGCTCTGACGTCACAAACGGCAGAGCCCAGAGCAGTGTCACAGTCCTGAGGCCAGGGTGTGCCACGTTCTCCGCCCCCCGCCCCCAGCAAAGCATCCCCACCCCCACCCCCCTCACCGCAGCTTCCACAGGGTGAGAGCTTCCTCATCGTCCATCCCCCGGCGGCCGTGGAGGGGCCGCGCCACTCACCCCCCGGGACCACCCCGGTGTGCCCTTTTCTTTAACACCTTTGGGCTGTTTCCAGTTAAGCTTTCAGGCCTTTCCATTACTGTAGCTAAATGCAATCCATTACCGAGGAAAATAAGGAGAAATGAAGGAAAGATTAGCCGACAATGGCTGGGATTTAATTATCCTTAATTCAGGTTAATGTTTTCTGTAGACGGTCTCTTGTTCAGAGCTAAAGTAACAGCTTTCCCAGTTAGCACCTCCGAGAAGTGACAGGGTAAAATTCACACCTTGCCGGGCTCCTCTCCTGGAGGGATAATTTTTAGCAAAGGCATTTTAAGAGGGCAGCAATTTACACCTCTGTGTCCCTGTGATCTTAAAGGTTTAGAAATATAATTTGCCCCAAATAATTTTCTCTCCCAGGTTACCTGAGCTCTCGCATCGCCCAGGAAGCAAGGAAGTCTTGTTCCCCACCGTTGGCAGTGGGACTTCACCTAAAAGAACCCCAAACCCCCGTCTTTACGCTGTGATGGGGGAGAGCGAGATAGGTTGTGTTTGCTGAAATCAGAGGAGTGCACCGTGGGGTTCGTCTTTGTGACACTGCTGGTGCGACGCCTCCTATGTTGTGTGCGGGAGGTTTGTTTGTATTCAGGCTCGAACAGTATCTGCCCACGACAGCAAAAGGGACACGTCTCTCGGTTGGAACATTCATACGACTTACAATACAGACTTGTCCTGTAAGCAAACTAGTTCCTGAGCTAATACTCACCACAGATACGCCTTGATCAAAGTAAACTTCCCTTACAAGAAAAAAATAGGAGTGATTTCCTCAAGTGATAAGGAAGTGCTTCTTTAGGAGTTGATCTAAGGATTGTTATCTCCAAAAGAGGTGATATTCACATTCCTGTCCCCCCTTTTCTGTCTGTATCTTTGCTTTCAATTTCAGCTGTTACTTTTGCTGATGCCTGTATGACCCAGCAACAGCATTTCCCAGCCCCTTCTCCCCACGTTCAGCTTTGATGTCACCAGACTTTTCCTTGTACCAGCTTTGATAGTCATGTGACAACTTAGTGAGCTAATTTAGTTCACCAGACTAGCAAATAATTACTCCCACACACGTTTTTATCAGCTTGATTTACCCACAGAACAGATTATGGACTATTGCTGGTGCCACAAAAGCAGCACAAGCAGAAGGGAGGAGGAGAATTTGTGAGAAAGGATTGGGAAGAACAGGGCCATGCTTGCAGCAATAACTAGATCTTGTCGCCTGCCTCGTGAAATTTGGCCTTCAGTGTGAAACTGGCTGTATCACGGGTCGGTTGTGTTGAAGCACAGCTACACTTGTGAAGAAGTGCTGCGATCCCACTCCCACAACCGGCTGGCTCCTTGTGCAGGGAACTCAGCGTCATCACCCAGCATCCAGCCAGGGACTGTACCCCTTAACATGGGTCTTTAAAATTGCAGGTAAAAAAGGGGAAGCAGTTATGTGCTTCCTCACAGGGGTAGCATGGGCTATGCTCGGTTTGGGCTGTATTCTGCAACTGGAGCTGCTCAGTGCAGGGGGAGGGAGAGGGTGGTGTTCTTCCGTGGCCAGGTGGGAAGTGATCATGTCAGAGCTAAGAGGCATGGGAAGTATGGAAACCACCCAGAAGCAGGCTGGAAGGTGCACCGTAGGAGCTGGCATCTGTGGGCGGAAGGGTGTTTGTTGTGTGTTTCTCTAGCACCCATAGGAAAAGGATCGCTTTCCGAGAGTCGGACAGGCAAGACTAGGGACAGGACCCACACGTGGGAAAAAGTGAGAGGGGAAACAGTATCTGAAAGCCAAGAGTGTACATGAGCTAAGATTAGTGGGAAGGGGTTTCTCCCTTCTCCCCAGCTGAACAGGACAATAATCACAGAGATGCCTGAGGCAGTGGCCTTTCATACCTAATCTCCAGATTCACTCAGGTCAGATTTGGTAGTGCAGAGCTAGTAGTAGCTGATGGCTGCTTGGGCTTCATCATGAACTTTCAGATTATTTTGCCTGTGCACAGCAGTTATAAACGGTGCCATAGCACTTGGCTAGACTCTTTGGTGTCTGTATTTACCACTTAAGACCCCAGTGGTGTTGTCGCAAAACCTGGGGTTAATTTACCTGGTCTGCAATACACCAGTCTACACGATGTGGAGGTATTTTACTGCACATTTTGGAGGTGTGGGTGTCTGTCTCAAGGCAGCACACTGAAAACTCCAAATCAACAGTTATTTATACATAAAACGCTAATGTATTCATCTTTCTAATACATATGCATTGTTATTCTATTAAATGATTGGTTTAGATGTCTTTACCAAGCATGCAAACTAGAACACATGCTCATTTCTTTTCACCATGTTTACCTTTTGAGTGGGTGGTATAACTGGAGTAGGTAGTCCATGAGTCAGTGGTCAAAATTCCCCCTTGCTGGAATTACCTTTCCCCTAGTTTACCATTTCTTTTGGCGAGTCCAAGTGGTTTGTCATGGTTTATTGACTGAACTAGTAATACATCAGTTAAACTTCAACTTTTATCACAACTCACTTACCAGACATAGGTACATTATTCAGGTATTTCTTGCCTGGCCTTAGACCAGCAGGGGTAAAGACCCTCAATGGACTTTCAGCATCAGGACAACTCAGTTAACATCACATTTACATCACGTGTAAGAGGTATTTTCTGAACTGTTACTCAATTGCCACTGCCCTACCAGGCAGTCCAGCTTCTCCCAGTTGTCAGTCACCAGCAAGCTGCTCAAAGCCCATTCCTGAAGTGAAATCCCAGACCCCCTCCACTATCTAGAGAAATTACCCTTTCATAGGGAGCTTGAGGCACACCTGTGAGGTGGTCTGGGGGTGACCTGAGGTGCGCCACGAGCCTGCCAGCCTGCTGTGTGATGTTTCTAGCAGCTGCCTTAAGGCAGTTGACTACTGCTTTGTGATACAACCATTACCCAGTGGAAGAAGCAAGAGGGTGCATTAAGGCAGGAGCACTCACTCCATCTGATACTCATTTGCTTATTCAGCTAAGGAGACCGGATCCCTCAGACATGCCCAGATCACTCCCAAGGCCTGGGGCCTGCCTGCTCACGTGCCTGAAGGTCTGGGTGCAAGCCAGTGGGGGATGGAAGAACTGAGCACTGGCTCAAACAACTGCAGGAGGAATAAGACAGCAGGGCAAAAATAGGAGAGGGGGCATGCAAGTACAGGATGGGAAAAAAAAGTGTTTTGTCTGGTACTGGCACACCAGACTTTGGAGCTGATGTAAGGGAGCTGTTTGTAGATCTTAGGAACAGGTAGGTAGGTGCCACTGCAGGTCCCTCAGCCAGTCATACGGGGGCAGTGGCCTGGATGCCAACACTTCGCTCCTTGTCCCACTCTTCACCTCTCACACATCACAGCTGTGAGACACTGTGCTCGGCTGGCTGCTTTCTGAAATACTTCTTGCATAGGTGTCTGATACTCCTCTGCCTGAGGGAAGCCTAGTTGGTTAGCTCAAGGCTGTAAAATCTGCTGTCACAGGAGTTTTAAATGTTTCAGGGTAACTGCAAGGATTCTTACAGCCAAGCTTCTTGAAGCCATCTCAGTGCTCACTGGTGGTGTTTCCAACAGAATAGTGAAATAACACTGAGGATCTGTATGTTGGGCCACACAGTTACAAAGATTCTGACCATACTTCCATCTAATACCCATTGTCAGTATACATGAGGTCACTGTAGGCTGGCAATTTTCTCCAGTTTGCTTGAAGCCTTGTGCTTCTCAGTCTTTTCTTTCAAGGTATTAGCTTCTATTGCCATGAAAAGCAGAGTTTTCATTTATAATGAACAATTACCAGAACCCGTTTGCAGCTGATAGACTGTCAAGAAGACCTGCAGAAAACATCCAAAAAATTAAAAAAACCGTAGGTTTTACAAATAAAATTATTGTTGTTGTTGTCTTAATATTTAGGGGTGTATGGAGAAGGGATTTTCTCATAAGGTTTTGGTTGGCAGTACCACATAATAGGGTTTCCTAGTCCTTTCTCAGATGGATGCTACCTGTACCTCTTCCTCCTCATCATTTCCATAAACTCCTGCCTCTTCTTCCTAATTCTCAACTTTGCTTCTCTAGGTTCCTTTCCTTAAATTCCATTTTTTCTCAGGCTATGGTTTGCTATGGCAATATCTAAACTCCCCAAATTTTCTCTAGCTGTGCCTAGGAGCTTGAGAAGGCTGAAACTGCTGTTGTGAGTCACTTACAGGTGACCCTTTGTTAAATTATGCTGTGTGTCAGGAGGCTTCTGCACAAGCAGAACAACAGATGTAACTACCTAAATAGCAAACTATGAGTAAAACAGGCATGCTGTTTCTTCCATTGTGCTGTCCTCTGTTTCCCTTGCCTTCTGTGCTGCTCGTGTACCCTCAGAGTAGGTCCAGCTGACTCACACATCAATGAGCGTGACATGAACCACCTTTGCCCTTCATGGCAGCCACACCTGCGGGGTACGGCTGGGACTCTGGCCCAGGGAACACACTTTTTTTTTTTCCAGACTAAAGTTTCTAATTCTCTTAAGTTGGAAATTCTGAAGGAGCCCCCTCCGTTCCATGGAAGCAAAAATAACGAACTAACAACTTCCAGTACAGAACTTCACCAGTTTGTGGAAGGGAGCGTATGACATGGCTGCTGGAGATAGCAATGGATGTTGCTCGGTGACCCGAAGAGTGAGTCCTTTCAAAGGTGAAGGTGTCCTTCTTTGAGATTTTTCTTCCCTGCCAAGTGCCTCTGGCCCAAACAGCGTCCTGTTTAAGGGAGAGCACCAACTTGTGTTCCAGGTTGACCTGGATACATTTCTGTGTTGCTGGATCATTTGATTTAATCTGTAAAATCTGTAAAGAAAAATTCAGTCAATAAAGGTGGGGTTTGGGCACTGGCTTCTGCTTTGCCTTGGTTTATTTTTTTTTGTGGTGGGTTTGTTGGGATTTTTTTTTAATGTTTACGTTTTTTTCCTCCCTACTGTATAAACAAGTTGGGTTGGTTTCAGTAGTGCTTTGTAATTACTTTAGCTCAGGAAAAAAATGCTGACAGCGTAAGGAATACATATTTCTACCGATAACGGCCTTCTTAATGTCTTGTGCAACTATTTACAGTGAAACCTGTTTTAAACAGGCCGTCGGAGAGCCAGCGGAAGGTATTTGCCCAGTACAAGTAGCCTCTCACTGGAAGTCTAGCACGGTTAACCCATCAGCAAGCCGTAATAGTGCTTGTGCTTATTCAAAGTGGCACTTCCTGTAGAATTGTGGTGTACTTGGAGACATGCTGCAAGTAAGTAGTCCTCTACAAAAACAAACAAACAAACAAAAATAAAACCCCAAAAAAAAAGAAACTAGTTTTCAGATTCTCTGTAGTTCCTGTTTCTGAAAGCATTTTTTCCCCTTTCTCCCATGGTTTCAGCTTATTGCCTCTTGTTAAGGCAGATTTCAGCAGTGAATGTCATCCTGAATTATAGTTTAATCTTTCATCAATTAGCGAAATGCTCCAGGAGGATGAACAAAATGTATTCAGGGGTTCAAAGCCAAATGGCATGACATGGAGGGGAAAGTGGGGAGGCAGGGCAGCCAGATTCTTAGTTTTGCCGTTTGTTGAAATCTCTGGGCAATTTGCTTGATCTGTCTGTTTCTGGGCTGTTTCAGCTGAATAACTGCATAAGTAAATATTTGCTTGTCTGAAAGGGACAGTATCAAAAACTAAAATCACTGAGTTGTACTTGGCTAAACACTTTTTCCCAGCCCTTCATACAGGAGATGCTGGAAGTGCAAGAAATGTTATAGGTACCATAATGTCCATTCCATAGAACAATTTAATGCCTTTTATGACCTGGCACTGATAGTTCAGAGATCTGTTTACACTCCTGGGTGGCAAAAGCTTGGTCTACAGTGACATCAAAAGAATTGATCCTCCCCGTCCCTCCCCCCTCCGTGCTCTCACTGTTCTCTGCTGCTCCTTTGTGCTCATACATGGGTACATTGTCTTGCAAACACTGGGGAGAGGGGATCAGGAAACCCCCACAATTTTGCAGGAAGCAAAGAAATATCCATCCAGGACAGATGAGGGTTTGGGTCGGTTGGTCTGTCTGTCTGTCTGTCTGTCTGTCTCTCTCTCTCTCAGCAGCAAACTTTTAGCTCAGCTCAGCTGTCTTGCAAAACCTTGAGTCGGCAGGGATGGGTGGAGGCTAGTGAGACTTCATCTAAGCACAGGCTGCAAGAGAAGTTCCAGCACTGCTGGAATGAATTGCCCAGCTCCCACGTTGCTCAGAGAGGTCAGAACTTCCCCTTGCAAGCTGTGGCCTCCTACCAGCCCTGCGGTGGCAGCAGTTTGGGATGGCTCAGGAAGCTGCCGGTGCAACCCAGCTGTGGCAGTAACACTCTGGTCTTCACCCGGTTGCTGAATCAGGTCCTGAATCACCCGCTGCTGGTTATGAATGTGTCTATCAGGCTCTGACTGCTCTCTGCAGCTACCTGAACGGAGGTTGTAGTGAGGTGAGGGTTGGTCACTTCTCCCAAGTAACAAGAGAAGAGGAAATGGCCTCAAGTTATGCCAGGGGAGGCTTAGATTGGCTTTTAGGAAAAATTTGTTCATGGAGGGGGTGGTCATTGAAACAGGCTGCCCGGGGAAGCAGTTGAGTCACTATCCCTGGAGGTATTTAAACGACGTGCAAATGTGGTGCTTAGTGACATGGCTTAGCGGTGGACTTGGCAGTGTTAGGTTTAGGGTTGGACTCTTAAAGGTCTTTTCCAGCCTAAATGATTGCGATCAACATGTGCATCGGCAGCATCTCCACAGGGCACTTATTTTGGCAAGAAGATGTGGATGGCCATGTGGCTGGGATTATTCCATCAGATAAAGCGATTGTCGCTTTAGTTAAATGTGCTATTAGAAGACTGACAAAATTATGTATGTTGTTGCCTGTCCACCCCACAGCAGTGTCTGAGGGCTCCAGTTAGGAATCGTGGCTCAATCTTATAGGTGCACAATTAAACTGTCATAGCGAACCCAGCTACTTCCAAGACACATTCTCAGTGAAGGTAAGGCACTTCAACGTTACCACTAAGTAATATTACTCAGATTATAATTGATCTGGCATTGTGACCTCAGGCCAGGTCAAACATGATTGATTTTTCAGCATGACTTCATTTCTAAATAGACCCTCCTTCTTATGGCTGTAGTCTCCTGGCTTTTTTATATTTGACCATTTAAGATGTTACTGTTCCAAATGTTTTCAGTTCCCTCTGTCAGAGATTGCAGTTTCTACAGCAGAAGCAGCAGCATAGATGGGGTATCCACACCTCAGCTTTTCTGGTTTATTGTTACACTCATCAAAGACCTGTCAGCTCATCAGCTTCAGGATGAACTGTAGTGAGCAGAAAAGTAGAACACTTTTCTTTTTGTTCCTGCTTTTGCTCCCTGACATCTTTTGGCAGTTGGATGTTGGTGGGAGCATCTTTTAGTGGAGGGAATGGGGCAGGGCACTATATTTTTTTTTTAATCAAATGTTTATAATTTCCTTTATCTGGTCTGAAGCTAAGTATTTCATATGTGGCACCCCTTAGCAATGCAGAGAAATCACAGCTAAAACCAAGTATTTATAGTCCTGACCAGAACTATAGAGAGTATGCTTCTCCCTGCAAAAGTAATTAATAGAACAAATTGCACTGACTGTTGTCTTTTGGGGTTTTTGTTTTCTTTTTTTAACAATAAAACCCCAAAACAAACAAACCAACCAAATCAAACCCAAGGTATGACACAGACTTGTAATTTAGCCAATGTATGCAAAAAGTTTAAAAATGTCTAGTGAGGAAAAATACAAAGTGCCTGTAAGCTAAGTATGAAGTAGACAGAAGGATATGATTATGATACAAGTAGTAACACCTAACTTCATACTTACTAACAAACTACTCATGGTTCTTTGGAGAGAGAGGCTTTAAGCAAGGAAGTGGAATGGAATAAATTAATTTAGTGGGATCAAGTCTGTGAGATTTCTTTTTGTCAGGGACCTGGATGCAGTTGGGTGATGCAGAAGGGTGGAGAAGCCCAATGTGTATCTCAAGGAGATCTGATTTTGGGTGAGTATAGCTAGTGATTTTAATTGTGTGATATCAATTGCTACATAACAGTGCATGTTGTCACAACTACGACTGCTGTATGCTATAACCATGGTGTTACAGTAAGAATCACTCAGATTAATGAAGCATGAACTTTGATGAAACTGAGTGAGGTGCAGAGATGATGAAACCAGAATTTGGCTTCAGCAATGAGGCCCCAGCAACTTCCTTGAGACTGACACCTTCATCCTGCAGCCCGTGAGCACGGACTGTGCCAGATACACCAGCCGCGAGCTCTGGATGCGGCCTCCAACCATCCAAGCCCATACCCCATCTCCCCTGCCCGGAGGGACTGTGGTGGCAGAAGGAGCCCAGAGGCACAGGCACAGTAAAAGAACTCAGTGGACACTTTGAGGACACTTTAGAACTGTTTTATAGGGGTGGCCCACGGACCAAGGGAATGATACCTGTGCATTACATTGAAGGGTAAGAAGGGTGGTGGTTGTTAGTGAGGTGGTATTGAATAGTGTGGGACCTGAGCATGATGTAAATGGCATGGAATAAGGGGTGGAGAATGTGCTGGTTTGAGCTGGAAGACTTATTTTCCTTCATAGTAGCTAGTATGGGGCTCTGCTTTGGGTTTGTGCTGAGAACAGTGTTGGTAACACAAAGATGTTGTCATTACTGCTGAGCAATGCTCACACAGAGCCAAGGGCTTTGCTGCTTTTCACCCCACCCCACCAGTGAGTAGGTTGGGGATGCACAAGAATCTGGGAGGGGACATAGCCAGGACAACTGGCCCCAGCTGGCCAAAGGGGTATTCCATACCATATAATGCCATGCTTGCATATAATCCATGGAAGCTAGCCGGGAGGTGGGATCGCTGCTTGGAAACAGACTGGGCATCAGGGTGTTTTTTCATCTGCAGGTGATCAGCAATTGTGTTTGTGCAACACTTGTTTAAATTTATTTTTTCATAAATATGTGTATATATAAATAAAAATTATTGTTATTCTCTTCCTTTGTTATCCTATTTAACTGTCATTATCTCAACCCATGAAGTTTTTTTAATTTTTGTCCCTGTCACACTGCAGGGGTCAGAAGGAGTAAGTGAAGGGCTGCCTGCTGCTTAGGTACAAAGTGGGGTTAAACTGCAGCACCTTACCTTTCTTTTTCCTTCTTTTTCTCCCTGGGTTGGTGTCCTTTGGTGCCACTGAGGATCAAAAGAGAAAGCAGAAGGGTGCTATGGGCAATAAAAGATGGTGCCACTTGAGAAAGCAGAAGCCAGGAAGGTGAACAGATTGGAAGCACATAAGAAAATATTATAAAGTAGATCTCAGCCAACACAGAACCAAACCAAGTAAGCGTTATAACATGGTAGAAAGAAGAAAATACAGATACACAAAAGCAGAGGTGGCATGATCAAAGCAATGAGCCTGGAAGAAAGATGTGTTTATACTAGAATTTAGAAAACACAGCAAAAGTAAACAGAGGGAAGAGCAATAGCAGCAGCTTATCTACATGACCCTGCTACAATGTAAGAAGCAAACACTTTGTAATTTAAGTAAAGGTTCCTGTGAAGTATAATGCAAATACAATTTACCATTAGTTGATGACAGAGAATAAACTGAGCCTTGAGTGTTTCTTGAGCTACAAAGACTCATGTGGTGCCCTCAGGAGCAGGATAAGGCTTTGTGGCACCTCTGCTTGGTCAGATCCTTTCCAGATGCCTTATGCTTTCTTCTAATAAAATCTATTTCCTTTCTTTACATCTGTATATCATAGAATTGTACAATCAGAGAATGGTCTGGGTTGGAAGGGACCCCAAGGATCATAGAGTTCCAACTCCTCTGCCACAGGCAGGGCCACCAACCTCCAGGCCTGGATCTACACAAGGTTGCCCAGGGCCCCATCCAACCTGGCCTTGAACACCTCCAGGGATGGGGCATCCACCACCTCTCTGGGCAACCCATTCCAGCACCTTACTACTCTCTCTGTAAAGAACTTCCCCCTAACATCTAATTTAACCCTTCCCTCCTTTAGCTTTAATCCATCCCCCCTTGTCCTGCCAATGCCATTAGAGCACTTAAGAAGTGTTTAGTATCTCTTCAGATTTTCAAAACCATCCTGGTGTTTGGATGGGCTTATATGTTACATCGTGGATTTAAAATGAAGACCATACTATCTTCCCCTCACTGATTCATATTCAGGTATATTTGCCCTGTCACGTTCCCCTCTCTCTGTGCTGACAAACAAATGTGAACGGGGAAGACCAGTATGAATATTACAGTATCTGTGTATTTTCCAGTGCACAGTGGTCACTCCCACCAACCTTCAGGTCCTCCACTGGCACCCGTAACAACCTGTTGCAGGCACAGGGACTGCTACTTTTATGCAGAAGATTTTTCTCAGGACCTATTCCAAGACTCATTCCACCAGAAATACTTTAAACTTCCCCATGTTGGCACAAACACAAACCCCATGCTTTTCAGTTTTTTCTTCAGTATCACATCTAAGATAAATATTTTACTAAAACCCTGAACAAACCCCCTGAAATGCTGTTGTTTCTTGCCAGAGTAAAAAGGTTGAGCCAGATGTTGACCTTCATGTTTCCACTGCTTATCTCTTGTTAATGGCTATAAAATGATCAAGGGCCTTAGAGCTGAGCAGAACACAGACACCTTAGAAACATCAAAGGCTGGTCAGGTTGGAAAAAGGAGATTTTGACCCTTGTTTCAAACGCACTGGAAACACACTGTGACCCCGTGAAACTTTCCCACGTGGGAGAAGGTGCCTGAGCAGCGGCTCTGCTACTCTCTGCGGCTGCGGCCTGTATGAATGCTGCCCGGGAAAGGGCAGGCTCACAGGAGCTGCTGACTCCCCACCAAAGGCTCGTCATGGGGTTCCAAACGCACATGGTGATGGCTACCCCACACATCCTCCCTCTCTGGCTACCGTGACCACATGCAAAGGATCTGAGTGTGTGGTTTAGAAGACAGACTTCACTGGCAACTGACGTTTGCCAGGGGACAGTGCAATTCAGTAATGCCGAAGGGCTCCTTAGGCCTCACGCTGCATCCCATCTCCCTCTTCTCCTTTAGCTCTCCTTTAGTCCAGGCAATTCTGTTACAAAGCATCCCCTCAAAAGTTTGCCTCAGCACCACAGCAGGGACCATGAGCTGTGGGACCACAGGCAGAAGCAAACTGCAAGAGAAGAGGGCAGGCAGATGAGGAGCTGGGGAACACAGTGTTCCCTCAGCTGCACTGAGCGCTGGAGAACCTCAGAAGAGGATGGGAGGAGGCGCAACCTTAGAGATGGGCTTGTCCCTGTTAAATAAAGTTTGTGTTGGGAATATTCTTTCACGGTTGTGGAGGAAAGGTACCCAGTTGTAATCTCTTGCGCTTGAAAATCCCGGCCGCAGGCGATACAAATGAGGGATGTATTAATAGGAGCAAATAAAGCTAGACAAACAACGTTTGACACTTCCCTACATCCTCTGCTCTGCTAGCTCGGTGCCTTTCTACATTCAGAGAGATTATAGTTAGGGAGACATGGGGAACAATCGCAACAGAAAGTGCTGCAGGTGAAATAGGGTGATAAAGGCAAACTGGACCGAGTTCAACAATTTAAGCACATTTTAAGCACTAATAAATGTGCAAGCACTGGAGAAGACATAATCTTTTAACAAAGTGAGGCAAGCAAACAAATCTAAGAGCTAGGTTTGTAGTTACCCTTCGGGAAGAAATAGAAACAACCAAATAAATAAAATAACTCTTTGAGTTAAAGAGCCTGCGGGGACCATTTAAATTCAAGTCAACACAGATGCCGGCTCCAGTTTTAAAGACCAGGAGGGATGCTTAGAAATGCAAACCTTTTCTTTTTTTCTAATTATAATATTCAGAATAATTAATTTAAAGAGCTCCTTTTCTGAAGGTCTTCAGGTTCTTAATTGTGTCTCTGAAGTGGGTGAGGCTATTTAAGGAAAAATAAGATACAGAAGCAGAAGAAAAGATGTTCCTAAAGATAATAAAAAAGATAGCCTTTAAAATGTAAAAGAACCCCAACCTTTCAAGAAAAAGAAAACCCAACCAGCTCACACGAATATTCCATTGCATGCAAAACAAAGCAATTCTCTGATATATGAATAAAACTGTGGTGCTTCTTACTTTGTAAATGTAACTTGCAAAACAAAGGGATGCTCTAATTTTTTTTTGTTGTTACAGTCATTAACATGGGCAGAAAGGATTATTTTAAAATGTGCCCTTTTCTTTACATTAGGAATTCACTACCTACAAAATAAGGCCCTTTATATTTTCAAATACGTGTTAAGATTTCACAGCAAATACTGCTTTAAATTCCATTTTTTAAGTCAACATTTAGTTGACTAGAACTACATCGGTCAACACTTTTGCACTTTATGTAGTGCCTTCCCCCCACACCTCCCTCCCCGACCCCCATTGTGCCATTCTGTGCCAGTGGAACTGCTTTCACACAAAAAGCCGCCCTGATGGGAACACTCCTCCTCCCCCTCCTCAAGTGCCTGCATTCAAAAGCCGTAAGACAACTGCAGACGAGACCAAAGGCGGGGCAAAGGGAACATTTCAAATCAAGACACACCTCGAAATGCAGACCTTCGCTGTACACTACGAAGCAACCAAACAGAATCACAGCTAAAAATCCGGAGTGTTTCTGTGATGCTGAAACATATCAAGCAGCGCTGCCAGCACCAGCTCGTTCTGCCATGAATCACAGCAAGGGCCGGAAGGTGAGAGCTTCAGCCCTCTGCAGAAATAGCTTCTTTTTTTTTAATACAAAAAGAATGTTGGGGGGCGCGGGGGGTGTTTGCGAATTGCAGAGATCTAGAGATGCGCTTTATTTCAGGCCTCAGGAAGTAGCATCAAACCTGAAGTAAAACAAAGGCAGAGAGAAATAAGTGTAGGGCAGCAGAAAAAAACTAATATAGAGAATGGAAAAGGGGAAATAACCATGGGAGAAAAAAAAAAAAACAAACCCAACAACAAACCAACCCGCATGTGCTGAATTTAGTTTTTTACATTCCCCGCCCTCCACCCCACACCCCCTCTCCCCCCGCGAATGGGATTAGTCTTTCCAAGTACGCCACTGGTTTTACCAGGCACCACCAAACACAAAGAGAAAGCCGGGCGGCGGGAATGCAGCCCTTTCACACTGAAACCTGACCCCGCCGAGCTGGAGGTAGCCCCCCGTAAAGTACTTTTGGGTCAAAGGAGGAAGGATCAGCGAAATGAACTCTGAATCACATTTAATTGTGCACAGCTCTGACAAAAAACCCCCACCAAAACAATCATCAACACCCCACCCCCTTCCCTGGAAAAAAATCCACCCAACCCCACAAATCGTCCCCTAAAAACCCCAACCCCCCAAAGACCCCTCCCACAAGCCAAACGTGTGGGTGGTGAAGAGGAGGAGGAGAGCAGCAGAGCGAAGACAAACCATCCAGGAGGCTGCGCGGGCTCACTGGCTGAGCGCTCCTCCCGGGCACAACCCAGGGGCTGAGGGCTCGGCCCGCCCCGGCTGCGCGGGGCTCCGCACGCAGCGACAGCGCTGGCCCGGGCACCCACCGCCGCCGCCTGCCAAACCGCTATCGTCTGCTAGGAAAACCAATGGCACAGCCTGAGACCGAGGAATTTCAGCAAATCCTCCCCCGCCCTGCCCTGCCCCGCACACCCAGACACAGCCCCGGGCTGGCAGTTCAGCCTTTGGAAAGGTGCAGCCCGTGGAGTAACAGCCCCGCTGCTTTCCCTCCCTGCCGATAACGCCATGCGAGGCTTTCTGGGGTAATTTTCATTATTATTGTCATTATTTTTATTCCCGATCAGGGAGAGCAATGCCATTCCTACCCCGGTAATTAATTAAGCACCTAGCCCGCTGTAACGAAAAGCGGTTGCCTGGCTGTGCTGCTGTGCGCGCCTCCACACATCTGCACGGACTGAAGATAAAGCCAAGCTCTTCAAAATCACAATTCTGTGATTGCTGATTCTGGGACAGAGTACCCACCCCAACACGTGCCACGGTAACGCGGACCACGGTGACGGCATTAGTGGTAACCTGGCATCTAATTACCATACACCCGGCTGTCTCTTCCTACCTTTTGATGCTTCAGGAAAAGGAGGTCACTGGTGTGACTGGACGGTTTTAACAAAGGCAGCCCGCGTCTGCTGTCAGGGGAAACACGCGAGTACCTGCCATGCATTATTCACCGTGCATTAACTGTGATAACCATGTTTGCAGGCTGTCACTCAGGGCTTGTCTCTGCGAGCACATTCTTGGTCTCTAGCGGTCATTGGTGGCAGCTTTACTGAGTTTTAGCTCTCAGGTACCTCTTCTCGAGATTCAGCTCCGAAGAGCATTGAAAGGCGAGGGGATGCTCCTACCGGCCTCTCCTACGCAGGCGTCTGGCAGCAGCAGGGCTGTTGGCAGCAGCAGGAACTCGGCGGCTTTTATTCTTTCTTTATAGCATCATCAGCACCAGATAATAGGAGCAGGGCTGAGGTTTGGTTTGTGTTTTGCTCTCTTTTTTTATTTTTAAATTTTACTTTTAATTTTGGGGTTTTTTTTTCCTTCTTTCTTTCTAGAAACACTGCCTGGAACCTCAGAAAGAGCAGAAAGAAGCAAAACATGGAAAAGTAAAGAGAGATCAGCTGTCAAGATGCACAGGAAGAAAACCAAAGAGGAAAGAGACAGAGGAGGAGGTGCCGTAAGGAATTAAAATTAAAAAATAAAACTGATATTCATTCCTACTGTATGGAGTGTTCCTCTCTAAATCTTAAAAATATTGCATGCATGCACCCACATCTCCCACTCTCCGGTAAACTGCTGCGTTAGAAAATACTCCTGTGTCAAATAAAGCATGGAATACCCTTCTTAGGTTCACATTTCACAGGGCTATAAACCAATTTAACAAATTAGGTTCCGTATTACGGTATAAATGCTGAGAGTAACCCAGGACTGGGTGTGTCTACTTTGGTTTGGTGCTTATTTGCTGTCTCCCTCTGGGCGGAGCCCTGTGAGAACTGGCTCTTTCACAGAAAGACTTGTCCGAGATGCTGCTCCTGAAGCAGCAACTCATCACACAGGCGCGGTTGCTTTCTAAATATAACTCTGTGCCCTTTGTTATTCATCCTACCCAGCAAGACCTTCCTTGATTTGCCAGACTGATACGATCTTCACGTTTAATGGCGATTTCTCATGTTTACCGGCTTTCCCAGACGACATTTATGAGTCAGAACCAGGGATGAAACATGGCCGAGTGCGGTTCTGCCCTGCCAGCCAAAGGCACTAATTGTGACAAAGAAATTAGAAAACATGAAACAGAGCAAGAGGAATGCGGACCTTTGCTGGCTGGCGTCAACACCCGTGGGGTTGTCTATTAAGAGAGAAAGTGTTCTTGAGTGATTGAGTAGTTCTGCATAAGCGCTTTTTATTAAGCAAGGAATATTTAAGCTCTTTGTGGGGTAGATTTGTAAATACTGGGAAACCAGCAGGAAATGTGGGGCACCGGAGGAAAATCTGGGGCATCTACTATCTAATGGGTAAGAAGGGCAATGCGTGTTGGGAGGAGAAGTAAATGTTATGCCCGGGTGCTGGTTGGAGGCAAGCACAGAGCATGATTAAGGCATGGGGGTCCCAAGGAGCGCAGCGTGCGTTCTCTGGCCTGTGGGTATTGGCCTGGGCTCCTATACATTTTCCTTGCAGAGGTTTGGGAGGTAGGCACCTCTTGCTGCAGCATCATTGCCTTGGCAGAGCAGCCTCACCAAGTTTTGACTCTACCTGAGCAGACACGTAACAGCCGTTGGACATGTGGAGACCTTACAGCCTACGGTTTCTGTATGCTGAAGCAATACTACAAAGGACTACGTGAGGAGATGACGCAGAATCTTTCAGGCTTGTTTGCTTCACGCTGCAGAACAGTCTTTTAATGTTGAAAGAAAATGCTGGGAGGAGAGCTGTCTGCTCGGCATTTGTTGTGTTTTATTTGGTCACTAGATGAATGGGAAAACTTGCTCTCTATTCTGTCAAAATAACTTCAGTCACAAAAGGGCTTGCTGTGAGGAAATGAGTGCTGCTGTTTGGGCAGAGATTGCTGAAGCAGCTGGTTTGCTACACACCAATTAAAATCACCTCTGTTCAAAAGCTCACGTATAGGAGCTCCAGGATCTGGATAACTCCCACTCATCAGAAGGCAAACAGTTTGGCTTGCATTGGGAAAATGTACAAACTTACTGACGTGTACGCATGCCCAGTGCAGCTTCTGTACCATGTCAGAAAAGCAGAGATAGCTTACAACTGAACTTCAGGTGCAAAGGGAAGGAAGGCGTCTCGCTAAGTTGACAGTACAACTTGAAGTTGTCCAACTTTACCTGTGTGACCTGTCCTAGGAACCTGCTTTGGCAGGGTGGTTGGACTCAATGATCTCTGGAGGTCCCTTCCAACCTCTACAATTCTGTGAAACTGTGAATCCATGACTTGAAGCTTAGTTTATTCAATATACTCGCCAACACAGAAAGGTTTAGTAAGACCCTTGGCTGGAACCATAAACAGCTTTTTCACATTTTTGTCAACTGTTTTCCAATTAACTAGAAACCTTTATTAGAGAAAAAAATGTAGTAATTCAGGTGATGGTTGAGTATTTTCCAGTAGAATCTGGAGACAAGAAAATCTGGGCAGCAGCAGCTGGTACAGATGAGATTGGGGGTGGAAATGGGCATGCTTAAACCCTCTTACTTCGGAAAACTGTTTTGTGAGACTCAGCGACTTTGAAACTTTCAGCTGAATCTCTCATTCATTCATCAACTGAAATACAATTTTACTCCATTCACCAAAATACCTGAGTAATTAATGGAATGTATTGTTATCATTTCAGAGTTTTGGGGGTTTGACAAGTCTGATACATTTTGTCAATAATTCTGCCTAGGATTTTTGGCTATTTTCAGTCGCCTGTACTTCCTCTTCTTGTTCTCCACTGAAGTAATGTTGCAGAATAGGCGCCCACGCTCATGCTTTCAACATGTTTCATTTCTTGCATCAGCTACACGATGACTTTTCAGGAGAGTTCAGCTGTAGGACATAATTTGCTACAATAATAAAGTTCAGGGTCAGAAAGTTGGGACATTTGTCAATGCTGCAGACCAACATAGAAAGCTAGGGAAGGAGACCTGTGATGGATTGGAAACCTCATGTATTGTGAAACACCAGAAGCACAGATAGACATTTTGTATCAGCAGAGAGTGTATGTTCCTAGACAGTTGGCTGCAGACGCAGATGGTTCAGAAGCTATCTGATGTTAGTACCTGGATATTGTAATTTCTTTTGTTCCCCAGTTCACATTTAGATGTATTTTCGCACATTCATTCTTCAGAAGGGGTGATTTGGGATGGCAGCTCTTTGCAAGAGCCAGTTCTCTTGGTGTGGACAGTTCATGATGGGGAGTGAGTTGAATTAATCATGCAGCAAAATGTGTAACGCTGCAGAAGTCAATGGAGGCACTTTGCATGTACAGCGACGCTGCCGAGAGCGCGGCTCCCGACGTTATTTATAAATGATGTGGAAGATTCCCCTCCAGCAGCGTATTGATTTAACAGCCTGTAAACCCACACAGTAGAATACCTTCTGTAGTTCCCAGTCCACAACCAGAGCAAGTTCAAGGACATAAGCCCTAGGTACTACTGGCTAGGTTACTCCCATGAATTTAAACTACATCCACTACTAAACATTTTTCTACTCAGCCTTGTGCAAGAGCATCACTTGGAGAAGTCTGGGGCAAAACCACCCAGAAGGGAAGTGCCACGACTGAGTTATGCCCTAAAAAAATGAGATCGCTGCCCACAGCCACCGCTCAGCAGCTAAACAAAGGCAGACCAGACAGTCCAGTATCTAATCCTGTCTGATAGGCACTGGTTTCTAGGCAGCGTTACTGGGAACAAACGGAGCAGCACACATGCCTACTGGCTGCTCAACAAGCACCCGAACCAGGGGAACTTGAGTTCCTGCATATTTGTCCTATGCATGAGAGACTAGGGTGCTTTTCCTGCTGCTGGAGGGTCCAGCTCTTTGCCTCTCTCTTTGCTTCCTCTTGGCTTTCCCAGGTAAGCTGGAGTGTGCTGGGCGGGAGGAGCTCATGCACCAGTTTCAGAAGGTAATTGTTGCCCTCTCTATAGGTTGGAATCGCGGGCTGGTTACTAATGAATGGGGAGCACCCACAGGTAGAGATACATGGAAATTGGGAGTATGACCACAGAAAGCTTGACTTCTGTAGAAAAACAGCAAAAAATGGGAAACTCTAGGGCCTGAACTCCAGGCTCCGTCCTTATGGTCACAAATTCACAGAACTGTTAGATCACGTGTTGGTGATACCGGTTGGAAGGAATGATGACTTTGGCAATTTGAGAGCTCCCCACTATATCAATGCAACACCAAACATTAATTTTGAAATTATACCAGGATAACTTGATCAAAACCATAAAGAATTGAAGAAAAAAGTACAAATGCATGTGAAATAGTAAAATTTTATTTTATGCACACATGCCCGCAGATGAACATATTACTAGGAATATCATTCTCTTGTGATCAGTTTTGAGGAATTAATTTATCCTTGCTTACAGATGGGCTTGAGATTATCAAGCTAAAAGCATGGGAAATACAAAAACTTTTAGTATCATTCAGTTTATCAAATAGATTTACGAAGTACTTTAACTCAAATCCATTTTTTCTGGATGATTGATTCTCTTTTGTCGTTTAAAACAGTGTTTCTTATTTTTCTTTTTTTTTAAATAATGGAGTTTTAAAGGGTAAAGATGTTAATATTAAAA
Organism: Hypotaenidia okinawae; assembly: GCA_027925045.1. NCBI lineage: Eukaryota > Metazoa > Chordata > Aves > Gruiformes > Rallidae > Hypotaenidia > Hypotaenidia okinawae. The sequence continues at coordinate 109,061,403 of BSDF01000001.1, read as the reverse complement.
TTTTAAAATTTTAGAGTCTGTGTACTTCTGAGTATTTTTAATGGGTTTTTATTTGAGGTTAGAAAGAGGAACTGGAAAGTGTGAGCTGTCAGTAAGTAGCCTGAGTTTGAGTATCTAGTTTATAAGCTCTTGGAACGGTGACAGTAGATAATGAGATGGCACGTGCAGCCCCAATCCCAAAATTCCTCTTTTATCATTCCCAGAAATCTATTAGTTTCCTCACTTCCCCAACATTTGTTTGCTGCTGAAATGATCGAGGTCTGTTTTGCATATGCCCTTCCCCCACTCCACACCCATCAGTACCATAGAGTACTGACGCTGTATTTATTTTGTTACATCAGGGGTCTCACGAGCTCTCACAAAATGACTCAGAACCGATTGTTTCTGAAAGTAAATCAAACTGTGCTGGCTGCAGCACAGAGGCATAAGGGCCCGAGATTTGAGAAGGCAGATTTCATTTATGCAGCTTTAAAAAAAACCCCAACAACAAACAACCACAAAAAGAATTCACATTTTGAGCGCGTATATATGATTCATGAAAAAAAAGGAAAACGGGTCTCCTTATTGCTCCCATTTGTTAAGGACCCAATTTTTCACTTTCTGTTGGAAAGGAGGTGTCTAGTACTGCAGTTTCAGATTTAGATGCCTGACTTCTGTTGTGTGAGTCTTACCCCACGCAATGTTCTCCTCGGTTCTGTTTCAGGGAGCTAGTGTTTTTGCATGGATACATTTTTTAATGCAAAAATCTCAAGTGTTTACACATGAGTTCTTGAAAAGCCAAAATTAACTCTGCACAGTTCTGCTATCAATGGCATTATCTAGATCTACACCCTTAAACTATGAGCTGAATAGCTTCTGGCACATTCTGCACAGGCTTCTTGCAGAAGGTTACTCAATGCAACTAGTAAGGGCTGGCTAGTAAATATTTTCATCTGTAAAAGGTCAGGAAATAATTCAGTTTGCTTACAAAAATGGTGCAACTGTACATTGAGAATTCTGAATTAAATTCGCAGCTGGGAATTTAGAAACATATGCCCCATTAATTTTTTTCACTGCTTCTTTTTGCTGTCCAGTGAAAACTGGTCTGTTGCTAAAGGCAGGTAACAGATGGTAAACGTCCGCTGCCATATGACTCTGCTATTACCCCATTCCTCTGCATATCTCATCTAATAAATCGAGTGTAATTGACTATAAGTGTCCACCCTACATGTGAATGCATCCGAGTAGGCTATAGCTCTAACAAGAAGACTGAGTAGACTCTTGGAGATGATGCTGCATTTCCCATGTGTATCTGCTTACACAATCTAGAGCAGGCAGGGTAATGTAAATGTGAGGTTCAACAGAGAAAGCCAGCTTCTCCCAGCCCTGGCAGGGCTCCACTTCTGTCAGCTCCTCCGATCCAAAATTAAAACAGTTAGTCAGATTTATCCAGCTCTGTTAAAGCGCAATGAACACTGCGAACAGTAAGCAAGCTGTATTGTGACTTTAAGAAAAGGCCTTGGGTTTAATTAATACAATTTCATTGTCATTGAATAGATCTTTGTGCTACCACTTTCAGCTTGAAAGATGATGACCCAAATACTTCCTTAGTTTTTGAGATTTTAATTACCTTCTCAAAGACTACCTTGATAGCTTTCGAAAGAGTTTAACCTGCGTGGGTTTTAGTCTCTAATTAGAATCAATGTCCACATGCAGGAAAATATGTAGGCATATGTTTAAAGCTCAAGCTTGAATTTTTAGACAAAATTCAAGTACATGCGTAAGTGCATTCCTGAATGAGGGCACCTTCCTCAATCAAGAAGCATCTTTCTCTTGATTAAGGTGGGAGATTCTGGTGAGCATCAAGGAACACTGCTGCGTTCTAGGCTACTCACCAGCTGTATCCTGACCAGTACTGATTCTCTTTAGAGACCTCATTTATTTGACTGCTTTTTAGTTCTCACTGCTTATTACGGCCTTGCAGGCCTAGGACCCTAGAGAGGGTACTTTTTTGTTAGGTCTTGTGTTGATGCAAAACATAACCGCACGCTCTCGGAGCTGCAGCCCCTTTGTTACAGTACTGTGAAGCGCTGCCCGTTAAGCCCAAATTCACAACTGAATTATCATGGCTTAGCAAGTTACTGTGGGCCAAGTGAGCCATGACAACAATCCACATGAATGCTTTTCGTTCCTGGCAGATCTGAAGCGATGCGACTTGGCGTAGCTTTTAGCGCTAGACTACCTTGCATTTGCAGCAGTAACTCAGCTGACATCATGGAATGTGGACATGGAGCCGATCCTTTTTTTGTGAAGGAAAAATGCAAATCTTTAAGTCTATCAATATAATTAAAGCAGTGCAATCTTCGTAGTTATAGTATATTTAGTATGTTATCTATTTAGCGCATTTAATTACAGCATAATTAAACCAGCACATATTTCCAATCTGAATTCACAATCAGTATAAAAGTGTTTTAATACCCGTATAGCTATTTTCAGAGGGAACACTAAAGACTACCTTATGCACTTCAATCTGGAAGTGTAGCTACATTCACTCTAAAAGTTGTTCTTAATTATTTCAGTTTTTTAAATTAGCAAATGAAACCCAACCTTTCTAAAAAAACTACTGGGGAAGAATTCTATTACTGGTAGAAGCACTCATGGTGACTTTAGTTAAGGTTATTCACAATTACCCTGTAAATTCCTGGGTTTGGTTGTTTCTAAGTTGACCAAAAATACGTATTCCAAGCTCTGATTTTTCCAAACTCTATTTTTCCATGTTGGATGTATACTTCAGGTTAAATCAGAAGCAAAATAACAAAAAATATTTTGACAAATACAGCTATTCTGAGAACGATATCAGAAGCAAAAATAAACTTAATTTTCCATGCAAGAAAAGACAGATTTGTTGAAAAGTCCTTCTATTTCTTTTCCCAGGGAGCTGAATATTCTTTTCCTCCCACATCACGACCCAGAGAGCTGAGCTGCTCTGCCCTGCAGTGGGACCTGTGAGCATGGGACTTTGTTTAAAGGGGTTTGCCCTGGCATTGCTTTTCTCCTCCAGCAGTTTGCAGACATTTCTATTGCAGATGTGGCTGTTCCTGCTTTGGTGGTGGCATGAGCCCAACCTTGGAATATTCTGTATTCATTTACTATTTGGGAGCCTGCCAGTTTGTTTCTCTGGCATGCACACTGTAGAAGCGAAACCAGAATGGAACTTTATGAAATTAAGTGGGTTAATTAAATGGCATGCATTTAATACAAGTTTATTAGCAGTGAGGGGGCACTTTTCTAGCCTATAGGCTTTCTCTTTGTTCAATTGCAAAGAGCTGTTATACCTGGCAATATAATTTTATAAAATAGTGATACATTTTTTCGAGTGGAAAGTATTTTGTGTAAGTCACTACCAGCTCACACCTGGCCCATGAAAGAGAAGTCATTGCCAGCCAGTTCTGTCATAATGAACATACTGACATTTGTAGGGTATCACAAATTGATAAGGTACATATATATGTTCTTATCCTAGTCTCAGTAATTCATTTTGCAGAGGTGTATTAGCAAAGGTGGGTCCTAAGGAATGATTTAAATGGCCTCACAAATCAGGTCAGGGAAGATTTTCTCTATGTGTGAGCAGTCTTTACTGAGTTAATTTAGGTAATTGGTGAGGGCAGCCATTCTGCAAAGTGCTACACGAGTTACCATGTCAGCACTTGCTGGGATTTCTGGGGATATGTCCCATGGCTCTTTCATTCTATTAAGGTGAATTACCCTGTGATCCCAAAGCAACTGTGGGAAAATATTTCCTTCTGAACAACTCAAGAAGACTTGTCTCCACTGTAGTTGTTTAGTGCTCTTCCAAATACTCACAGGGTACCTTACAGTGCTTATTAAGGTTTTCTGCCTAGGCCCTACCAGGGAAGGTTTGAAATGGTGGCTGAGAGCAGCGCCGTTCAGGTGACAGGGAATACTGCTTCCAAAAAGCAAGTGTTTATGGAGAAAACCTAAGGAACTCTCACTTTATCTCAGTATAATTCACCTTGGTGGTTCTTGCATTAGTGTTTCTGTGAGGGCCTGTCCTAGGAAGCTCTGCCATTGGAAGGCCCAAGCTCAGGTACAGGTAAACCCAGGGAGAGAACAGGTGAGGCTGGCATCCAGAACCAAAGAGCAGAGGCTGTGGGGCATGGGATGGGAGGAAGCACAACAAGTGGAGGGAAATATGGTTGTTGCTCCTCTGAATCAGAAACAAAATGCATGCCGATACTGGGCAGGGTGATAGCTGCACCACCCAAGCCACGCTCAATAAACTATGTATTTGGGTTAACCTCTCCTTGAAAGTCACAGAATTGCCTAGCTTTTCCCAGCATATTCTTGCTCCTGTGCCTGTGATCAGAGGCCACAAATATGAGCACAGTTGAAGTGTGGGCAATGTAGTTGTTTAAAGGCATGTAAGTCAGGAAGCCAAAGCATGATCTTCTTTGAACCTGTGGGTACACATAAGCCCAGACTTGAGCATTAACAGAGGTTGCTTTCCAAGGAGGACTGTAGGGCTAAGACCAGGCTAGTGTTTCTTAGGTAACCTCTAATCTAAAGCCTGGACACAAATCAGAGGTCTTTCTGCCCGTTTGCCTTGTTGCTTTCCATGACACTAAGTGAATAGCCTAATAAAAAACTAAGGAATAGCTATTTCTTATCTAGGATTTTGCAGCAGTGGTGCTCACAGCACTTGGCAAGGAGGCCAGCACAATCAATAAAAAAAACAACTTAATAAACATTCTTTTGATTAGAGAGGGACAGATGAAGTAATTCTCATGTCACCAGGTTCAAGACAATCAAACACTCTGGACTTCTACCCACAAGGGAGGTGATTCATCCTGTCAAACTCCTCCTAATCTGTTCCCCATCCCTGTGCACAGCAGCTTGCTCTATCTGTGCTGGGATGAATGGCACTTTGCCTGGTAGCTTTCAACTAAACACCAGTCTCATTTTTTCTTTTGTTTTTGTTTTTTTCCCCCTCCATTGTTAATGGTTGTCTCCTGTCTGCAAATAGGATACAGAGAACACTCTTTATGAATTTATATTTCTAGAGTAGTAAAATAAGAATAAGAATTTTGCAATGGAAGGGAGGCATTAAATCTTAGCCACCTAGAAGGAGCTGCCTTATTTCTGATCTGCAAGGAAGCACAGGAATAGAAAAGGAAAGTGTAGAGTCTCTTTTCATCAGAGCAGTGCCAGGATCTTGTGTCTGTGACAACCAAGATTTTAAAGCATATGAGTAAGAAGGATTATTGTACCTAATCCCCGCCTAACCAACTTCTGTACAGAACAGGACAAGAAAAGTGATCAGAAAATCAGCAACTATGACCTCAATCCTCATATGCTGCAGCTGTGGTGGATGTCAGATCAGGTGCATGTGCTAGGTCTGTACCCTGTGACTTTGCCATCACACAAGCCTGGTCAACAGGTGGTCAAGGTTACTTAAACAGAAGAGCTGACATCTGTTACGGAAGAGAAATAAATGACACAGACTTTATTCATAATACTATTTCCCAGTCTCTTTGTCTGCTTTGGGGCCTACATGTGTGTATGTGGTGAGGATAGAAAGGAAGATTGTGGTTTTGTTCTTTCTGCATGCTATGGTAAAGACAACCTTTAGAAATAAGTGTGGAAACACACACACCTTGTTGCATGTAATGATGAATTCCTACTAATCCCCAGATAGATGGTGAATTCCCACTAACTTGGGTAGGAGATAAACTGCATAAATACTTTAAAAAGTTTAAGCCTTAGAAGACGTCCCACCTATGGGGAAAAAAAAGACAAAAAAGACGAAACTTGATTAATTTCTTTACTTCCTGTCAGTAGAGTCTAAAGTGTGAAACATGATGTATGACTTACCAGTGGATTACAGGAACAGGCTGAGGAGGACTTTGAGAGGGTCTGTTGCCACCCTGATGGTCAAGGCAGGATCAGATATGCCACAGCCATTCCTATCAGACATTTGGTTAACCTGGTTTTCAAGCTTGAGCACTGGACTCTTTACAGCCCTGCAGTACATCCCAACACATCTACTCGCTTGCTGCAAGAAACATTTTCTTTCTAGTACTCTAGTTCCACTTGTGTTTCAAGCTTGTTAGAAGAAGAAGAGACTAATTTCCTCTTTTCTGGCAGTGTCTCTCATCACAGGTCTCCCCTCCAGACTAAACAGCCCAATTCTTTCAGCCATTCTCTTACTGGTCATGTTTCACAAGGCCGTTGTTACTTGCTTCCTTGTCCCCTGGGCTCTGCAAAGCCTTGTGAGAGTTTGCATGTATCTAATGTAGCTGCACTGGCAAAGCTGCCCTCAGCCGGGCAGCCTGACCCCACTGCGGGCGGCTGGGAATGTGCTCAGGGCCCTGACGGTTGTACACACCTTTATAGAGCTTAGTGTGGTGCTGAGAATCTTTAAGGGGACGGGCTGCACTTCCAATGTGTACAAAAGCAGGGGTTCCTCCCATGAACTTTCCTCCCTTTCACTGAGGTGAAACCGAAAGTCCAGTGTCCCCGGAAGCTGGGCCTGACACTGCTGATCTGACAGCCACCAACATGTGCTGGGGAAGCTGAACAACTATTGACAGGCACTGAGCAAACCGGATGGAAAAAAAAAAAAAGTTGTTTCAACCACATGTGATTTTCTGTCTTAATCAAAGACTTGGGTGTCTGGCTTGGTTTTGGTGTTACAACACTGCCTTGCCTATACCCTTCTGAAATTAGTCTGGCATAAAGAATGCCATGCAAAGGGGTCTGTCACAGCACAAGGGGCATATAGTCAACCTGAAACATCCATGCCCGTGCGCTGCCTGACTCTGGAGACACTTGAAATCTTCATTTGATTCTAAAGGTGCACCAGGTGCTGGGAAGCTTTGTTCTCAGTGAGATCCAGAAGCACTTTGTATCAAGGCTGAACAGCTCACGCTCATGTTCCTGAAACTATGGGTGGGATTTCTTTCACCTAAACTTGGGGTGTGCGTCTCAGTAGCAGTTTGCCCTACATACCATTAACTATTCAGAGAGTAACACGGGCACTTGCAGCGCTCACGGTGCGGCGAACCATCGCGGGAGGAGCCTATTTCCCTCCTCAGACAACAAAAAACATTCAGATGACTCGCTCTACACAGAGGTCAGGACCCTGCCACCCGAAAAGCGCTTCCTCCCCGGTTCCCCGAGGACCACAGCTCCTCAGCACTGCCCAGGGCCGGAGGCGATGCTGCGGGGCAGGGACCCCCGGCACAGCACCTGCCCAGGTGGGTACGCGCAGTCTGGGCGCTGTCAGACTCCCGCCTCGACGATCGGCCACCTCCCAGCTTCAGGCATTCTTCAAAGCCGGAAAACAGCACCGGCAGAAAATGCCACGCTGTACACGGAGGCCGGTGTGCTGGCAGAGCTCGGGTGGGCAAGGACACGGAGAGAGCCCGGCAGGTCCGAGCCGTCCGCAGCTGTGTTCGCCAGAGCCCCTACAGCCTGCGCGGAGCGGGTAAGAGGAGGGTCTGTCTCTGTGAGACACTGACCTCCGCTGGTGGCTTTCCCAATTGCAAGCTGAATTGCCACACTCCGGCCCGCAGTTACATCAACCTGACTTTCTCTAGGGCCGGCGTTCCTAATTCCCTTCCGAAGACTGGCTTGCAGGCCCAGGAGATCCGGGCGTACAACAGAGCTGTAGCTCTGACGCATCCTTTGGCGGTCCCAGGACCTTTGGCTTGCTTTCATAAAAGCGGCCATGGGGCGGGTGTGTCGGTGGAGTAACAAATCAGCCACAAGCTATCACAAGCCCAGGCCCAAAAGCTGCTTCTTTGCCTTTAATTGTGGTATCAATAGTAAAAAAAAAACAAACCCAAACCAAACAAAAAACCCATGGCCATATCTTATGTCGCATTCATTACGTAGAAAGCCATAAGAAATATAAGTCTCTGTGCTGTGGCGGTTCAATTTGAGGAGTGCAATGCTTTATCTCTGAGGATTTCAGAGAACTTTACGGACATATAAAACCACCAGTGTTTAAGATGGAGAAAAAAAAAGATAACAGGAGTAACTACTCCTATTTAGATAGCAGTAGCCTAAAAGGACCAGCCTCTGCCATGATTTTGTCTAGCATGAAATGAGAAGCCCTCAGGTGCTGACTTACTCCTCTGGCACTCACATATGAACCCATGAACTGTGTGGGATTTGCTGGCACATTATCAACAGAACCAACCAAGCGATGCTGCTTGAGTGGTACAGGGATGACCGGCGGGGGAAGATGCTAGACTGACTTTTGTGCCTGACAACTGCCATCAGGTGCAGTTTGTCATCTGCCTCACTTGCCACTAAATGTCTTACTTTGCCTTTCCCTTTCTTGCAAGGGAATAGCTGGTCTGAAAGGAAAGGAATCTATAGGGCTGTTCTGGGAGAGTGAAAAAAACCCTGCAACATCCATGCATTCAAGGAGAGAGTTTTAAATGGAGAACCACAGCGTTTGAGCACACTTCTGGATTTGCCCCTACCTTCTCCTGCCGTGCCATGGCCACAGGAGTACAAAACCTGTTGCTTTGCCCCTGTGGGAACAGCCAGAGCAGCAGAAATAGTCTGCATGTGGCAGGCTGGGCAGCTGAGGCTGAACAGAGATACAGGCATTACGTATTGACAGGCAGTGTCTCTTGCTGGTTTTACCTGTTCCTCTAAGCTTTTTTCTTAAATTTCTTTCTCTGTATATTTCTGAATGGCAGGACCTTTGCTAGATACAATCTTCATAAAAAACATCATTCTATGGGAAAGAGACCTGCTGAGGAACAGGAAGATGAGTGTAGTGAAGAAAGCATGGCCCAGTGGCTATGCTGTCTAAGCCTGGCTCCCGTCGGCACTGCAGGGAAAGAAGGGGTGTGCAATGGGAGCAGAGGTAAAGGGCCCTCTCTGCAAGTTCAGTTGCCATCCCTTTCATCTCCTCTCTTTCCACCAGCAGCTGAAACTACAACTCTGGAACAGCCCCTGCTCCCCTGGCAGAAGTACCTCTACCCAGGTCACTGCCTCAACTGCAGTAAGACAACAGAGTATCACGGCTGCAGCAGCACGTCCCAATTAAAAGTCTGTTTTCAAATATTTTGGAGCATTCCCTACATTAGAGACAGTGGTCATTCTGCCATAGCGTTTATTGGGCTAAAAGGTAATTCCTGTACATCTCTCAGAACAAGTCCACACAGCAGAATATGGTGGTGTGTCAGACAGATCCAGTTTAATCCCATACAAGCTGGTATGCCTACATGGCACATTATGTTAGTTCAGGTCTCAGAAGCAGCATGGACTAGCTAGCCCTGTTTCTTCCTCAGACACCATTCCGGTATTTAAGTTCCAACACTTGCAAAAACCCAGGTAAGAAGTGCTTCTTTAGCAGTCCCCATGAAGAGCCACAGTCTCTTCCCATGCTCCATTTAAAAAGCCACCCCTATGCATCCCTATGCTGGCAGTTAGTGATTGCAGCACACAGGCAATGAGCCATCTGATGAGGTGGAAGTCACAAAAGGGTTCCTACTAGGAGGTATCTGTAGGACACAACACCCTTGTACTCTGACCTTCATGCTGCCATCCTCTCTGCAATGACTGTCACACCAAAGCTGTCAGTCTAAGCAAAATAACAGGAAGGAGGAAGAGCATTTGCATAAAATCCATAGTATCCACATATCTAGTAAGACTTCATTTACACAAATAAGCGCTGTCTGTGTCTAGCATCCAAGAACATTCCCACCCACCTGAGATGTACTTTACAAGTTGCCTTTGCAGCAGGTAATAGTCTGTTCTTTGGCTCTTGATCAGGTGTCACCAGAGTATTCCTAAGTGCCACACTGATACCCTGTTATGGGCAATCTGCACAAGATAGTAGTTCTGTGTGTAGCAGGACACAGAACTCCTGTCCTCTTCCAGTTTTTTGTTCTGTGTTTTCCTGATCTACCGTAGCATAGAGATATCCTCTTCTTGTCCCATACTGTCAATGTTGCAATAGTCCCAGGTTCTCTTTTTTCCCTCCCAAACCACCTCTGTGCTCCATTTTCTCCTGTGTTCTCTCCTAAGTCAACCAAGACACTTGGCTCCCTCCTGTGTTGCCTAACGCCTCCTGCTACTCTCCGCTCTCATCCCTCCTATAGCTCTCTTGTAAAACTCCCGTTCCGTTCTGCCTGTTCCACACGGTGGCTGAGCAAGATGTAAGATACATGGTGGCTGATTCAAACTCCGGGCACGCTGCTCTTTCAACTGTCTGGCAGGCATGATGGAAAGGGTAACAGATTAACTTCACTGAGCAGAGTAAGGCATTATCTGCTCAGTGGTTTTTAAGAAGCCTGTGGGACCTGAGATCTTTAAGATGCAACCCTACCTGTGGCATTTCTGTGTTACGGCTTACAGGGTTTAAAAAGGTGGTGATGGCAGTGTGGCTGCACAAGCCTGTCTCTGCGTAAATCCGACTAAAACCCAGAAGCTGTCCTGCAGCAGCAGACACCAAAGGTAACGGTGGCACCAAATCAAAGCTAGTGTAAGGTAGGCTCTGTAGCTGTCATTGCTGCGGGCAGCCCCTGCTCTCTAGCTATGGATATTCTAGTACAGCACAGTCTGAAATTACAGGGCTACCGGGAAGTTACACCTTGCAAAGCCAGGGAATGACGGAGTGAAAATCGTAACAAAAAGTCACTAGGAATTAGTCCACAATGCCGTAAGCACCTCAGAGAGCCCGGTGTGTCCCGTAGCAGCACAGAGCCAACCCACACACGACTGATCATTCCCTGACCCAGAGAATGGGACCTGCCTTCTCCCTGGAGAAGGGGTCTCCTCTCTGTCCTGCAGCAGGGCAGAGCTGATTCCTCTCTCTGAAAAGGTCTAGAATCCAAAGGGCCTGAACTTTCGAAGGGTATAGCAGGGCAAGTGTTGCTGACTTTCACTTAAACCTGGGTTTAAGATTGTGTTTGAAAAAGAAATTTCAAGTCAGTTAAGAACTCTTAAATAAATTAACCTTGTGGGTTTTTACAGTGCTCTGTCTTGACATCACACATTAAGTAATGAAAAACAGTTTGGTGTTTTGAAAGCTTTTATTTTTCTTTCATATTTTAATATATTCTTTGCATCTAGTTTTCTTTAATTTTAACCTGAAATCCTTTAATCTTTTATTTCTTTAATCTTAAATCTTTAATTTTCTAAGTCACTCGAGGTGGTGTAATAGAACAGGAGAGATTGCTGCAACTAAGCACAACGCCTACTCATAGAAATGTATAATCAGAGCTGATCTAGATTTGTTTTACATTCACAGAGAGAACTAAGCCTTTTTCATATATGGTCTAAGTGAGGGGAGTCCTAGCCTTTTCCAGTGACCAACTCTCACTTTTCAGAGCTCAGAGGCAGCAGTCTTTGATAACTGGCAAGATATGACATGTTTTCCTCTTGTTTACTTTCTTCTTCATTTCTGAGCTAATCTCTCTCCTACCTTCCTTAGTTCAGGTTGTGCCTAGAGCCAGGTACGAGTTGCTGATCTGGAGGTAACCAGAAGAGATGTGGCAGTCTTGCTTCTGACAAGATTACTCTGCTTTTAGGTCTTTGAGTTCTCTCAGAGATGTAAAGTAGGAAATACAAGCAAATACTATTTATGAGAACAGCAGTACCAGCACAGCCTGCTTTTATATGGATTAACGTTGCAAGGCGTGGGTTCTCTGTTGTGCAAGATGGAATAGAGATGTCAGCTGCAGGCTTTTCCTGAGCTGTAGGTTAATACAGACTCCTATATTAGACTACATATCTCCACAAAACATGCCTAAAACAATAAGCATGGCTAACCTATTAACTGAATTGGTCAGAATCGGACAGTGGGTGGAAAAGACAGACAGATACTTATATGTATACATACACATTAAGTCCTATTGCTTAACTCTGATTTGCTTAGATAGTCAAGCCAGAAGCTGGAATTGCAGTTACACTAAAGGGACATCATAAATCACTTGGGTGTGATTATTAAGGTCAACTTACATACATGTATTTTTTTGCCATCTTGCCTACATGAGGAGTTTGCACTTGGCTGGCTCAACACTGCAGACCCCAAGCTGACATTATCTACTAAAGTTAGAGTGGCTTTTAATTTAAACTGAGGCAGCTTTATGGAGATACAGAGTCTGAGAGACTGTCCAAGGACACGACAGGTGCCACTCCGGAGGCAAGCAGGCAAGCAGGCAGGCAGGCAGGCAGGCGGCTCCATCTCACAGGCAGCGCCGTGACAACCCTACAGCCACTACGTGCCCTTACAGGATACCTTCCTAACCCCGGTAACAGGCCGGGCTAATGTCTGAAGCAAGTCTGCAGGTAGAGATAATGTTACAGGGGTGGGAGGCCTCAAGAAAAGGGAAACCTTTCCGCACACAAACGCCTTTTAAGTTTTAAAATAAAAGCAGCACGCCTCAGAGCGAGATACAAGTCGGATCAACGGCTTCGGGTGTAATTATGCAGGCACCGGAGCAGCCAGCAGGAAAGGCAGCAGCTGTGGAGTGCGCGCGTATTCGGGCACGGCGTTAGTAGGGCAAGGCAGTGGCTGCCCGGCGCTTGCAGCAGGTAGCGGGAAGGCGCGCCGCCAGCAGCATGCCGCCGCCTGCCCTCCTTTCCCTCAGTCGCTGCGTTACTCCCGCAGCGCTCCCGGCCCGAGCAACCGGCCGAGCGGCGCGCACTCGCTACCGGGTGCGACCCCAGCCTCGCCTGTGGGGCGGGGCTCAGGGGGCCGGGCCGGTGCTGGGCGGGGCCTGGCCAGGTCGGGGCGGTGGCGAGGGCGCCCCCCACGACGGCGCGTCGGGCAGCGCGGCCGGCGCTGACCGCGGCAGCTCATCAGTGTGGAATCCGCCGCGGAGCGCCGGGCCGCTCTGAGAGGGAGCAGGCGGTAACGAGTGCCAGCCCCTTCGGGCTCTTTGTGCAGCGAGGCGTTTGAACGAGAGCGCCGGGGAATGCCCGCCCGGTCCTGTGACACGTTTTGGGTCCGGCGGACTCTGACCTTGAGGGGTGGGACTGCTAGCGCGTCCCCTCACCACCCTGTGCTAGCATGCCGCTCATCACAGAGTCACAGAACGCGTTAGGCTGGAAGGGACCTTTAAAGGCCAGCTAGGCCAGCCCTCCGCAGCAAGCAGGGACACTCCGACAGGTCGCTCAGAGCCGCAGCTGTTAGAGGCACAACATACACAAAACCGTGCTCACCGACGTCTTTTCAAGAACAACTCAACCAATACACGAAGAAAAAGAGAACTGCACTGATGAGCACCAGCTGGGTTAATAGCTGAGCCTTCAATCAGACGTGGGAAGCCTGATTTAATTTTTGGGAGAGCACTCCAGCCCTCACAGTTCCCCCCAGGTCCCTGTTTAGTGGAGACGGGACTGCTCCAGCATCTACCCAAGAGCCAACGCCAGCCTTTCTGGAGTATAGGCTTGTCAGTTACTGACTTATTTCAGTTGTTTGGCAGAAAAAGAGCCAGTAAATAGTACCGCCCTCCAAAAAGGGAGACAGGGTTTCTCCAAACCCAAGTGAAACAGTAGCAAACGCAGAAACCCATCCTCAAAGGTGCAGAATTGTATTTCCAGGCACTGTCAGCTGGACTCTCAGACCTTTGACTCTGTAATTATTCTTACCTCTCAATTTATATATATATATTATATATGTATACATATGTATGTACATAACCTATACTTTGGTTATCTAGGCAGTTTGCATTAGGTTTAATCAATCAGTTAAAAACACTGAAAAACCAGAAGTCTTTTTATCTCAGATGATCATAGCAATCTGAACATCTATTCCTTAGAGGTTTCATTTCTTCAAATTGCGAACAACTTTCAGTATTGCTTTGGTAGGTGAAACCCATTATTGGACATCCATCTTTACTGTAGAAACATCAAAAGCCATATCAGAACATTTATGTGTTTTCATAGACATAGGCCTGATAAAACTTCTCTGCTCCAGTCGGATTCATTATGGGACAGGAATTATGGAGGATACGGAAAGATGAGGAATTACTGGCAGATAGGAAAAGCTTTACCAGCTCTTGGAAAACCATGCTAGTTCATATAGCTACGGAGCATTTCTTTAGAACTATTTCTGTTGGCTTTTTTCCCCCAGTTCACACATTGCCCTCACCAACGTTAGAGATTTTTGTTATTAGTTTCTGTGGGAGTAAATTCTAATCCAGCATGCTTAAAGAACACAAAATACTGGCTCCTAATTTATCAGAATTCATGCATAAATTACGTGCCCAAAAAACCCACAAGTACAAAGAAAATAGGAAAGGAGAAGAATTAAAAGGGGCAAAGAAAGGTCATTAAACTAGAAGAGAGGAGTAAGGGGAAAAAAGTATTAAAAATCATAGCCTTACAGCTGGAACCCATAAAACATAGCTGATATTGAAAAAAATATTGATTTCTTGAAATAGGCAGAGAAGTAACAGTTTCTCAAACAAAACCTCATTTACATAAAGGCCAATGAAATGTTTGGTAAAATAAAATGTTTAATTTATCTTTCTTTACACTAGATGATTTGAATCAATATTTAAAATTTTTTAAATTAATATGAATTAATTTAAGTAGAGCAACCCCCACAAAATAACAACACAGTTGAAGGTATTCTTGGTCCTTTGTCTGAAGTGACAAATCTGAGGTTGTACCAGTCATAAAAGTCCCTGCAGTGGCACATTCACTGTTATGCCACTGGGCTTCAACCTGAAAAAAAGATGTTCGGTGTGATGCAAAGGCAATAAGATCAATGGCAAGAATGCCAAAATTAAGGCACAATGCCAATCAGATTGATGAAAACAAAATGCAACCAGACTCCATCAGTACAGAATGAAACACGGATTGAAGGCAGACAAGATGGTGCTCCAGAGATAATCTATACAACATGCTACGTACCCTAATTATGCAAGAGTTTTTCATCAAAATCTAGTGGCATTTCCTCATAGATTTGTCGTGTTGTGTATTTTGGTTTAATATTTTAAAAACTTCTAGTCCATTATCTATTGCTGTCTATGGTTCAATCACTCTAAATCTCTGGACCAAAACAACCCATCAGACCTTAGCTCTGCTGGCTCCACTTCATTGACTTTTCCTTCATTTTGGTGCCAGGCATTCCTTTACTTCAGCTATTACTCTGACTCCTGAATTAGATTAAATGGCCCTAGGGACATTCTTCAATGTTCATATTGATGTTCTCTGCAGCTATTCATGGTCCTAATCTATCATCTACTAATTAGTAAAATTAACCTTTTGTATTCGGTACCTTCCTCCTAACAAAATCCCTGACGCTGCAGCAGCATCCCTGACTGCAGCAGCCTGCCATGAATGCTGATATTAATGAGTGCACACGATGGCGATGGCAGGAAACTCTCTGCAATGCTCAACTTGTCCAGCATGTCCTGTTGCCTGACTTTGTTCCCGGGCATTTGAGGGGAAACACTTTTGTGCAGGGAAGTCCAGAGGAAGACTAGAAAACTGCTTTAAACCAGATTTTTGTTTCCCCCCTAGTATTTTCAGTTTTTCACACTGGTTGTGTTTTTCCTGTTTCTTGTCTGCTTGTTTGACACCTTGAAATATAACCTGCAGTTAGCAGTACAAATAAAGTCAGCGAAAGCTGAAGTCTGGGTACATGTGCTGCGTAATGTTAAATACTCCACCAAATAAAGTCTTGGGAGGGTTCAAAATTAGTGGAAACTTTAAATGACTCAGTTCACCCCTTGCAAAATGCACATAAACCCCCTCTGCCTGTCAGCTCGGGGAGGGGGGTATTTTTTAAACAGATTCAAAATTACTGCTGGACACTAACTGTTGGAAGAACTAGTGCATTAAGAAAAACCCAAAACCAAACAGATGCAAATTAACATTGCTTTGTGTTTTAGGAGAGCGTTTGAAAGGTGAAGGGCTCATGTTGTATTCTCAACAGGAAGCAGCATGATCTCAAACAGTAGTGAATGTGGCCAGTCCCAGGCAGGCTGTGAACTGAGAAAGGCCAAGTACTAAAACAAGCAGACAAAAACCCAGGGATTGCACAGGTGACTATCATGCAGCTTTCCTAGTATTGAAGTGCCAAATTAAGGTTTCAGTAGCAGCTTTGGTTATGACATTTCCTATCCTGTCTTTGCAGTCTTGTAGATGACTATCCAAATGGAGTATTGTGTGTACGCACAGTGTTTTAGGCATCATGCTCTCTCATGCATGCACAGGCTCCCCCTCTTCTTTCTTACTTGCAGATACCTACAGACATAGACATCTAGTACTGGTGACAGTCCTCCAGCACATTGTATTTCACATTATTTCAGAATTGTTTCTCTAAACCTTTTGTTTTAAGGAGCTTTACATTAAAGTGCTAACAAAATTACAGATAACTGATTACACCAATCAGGGAGCAATGGCAAAACAAGTCTTACCAGTCATTCATTTATAATTTCAGCTCAGTAAATGATCATTTATAAGCACAGTATTTATTAAATTGAAAAAGTATTTAAACTTTCATCTAAAATCTATGTTATAGAAGTAAATAGAAGAAAAATATGGAATCGATAAAGATTTTCAGTGTTATTAAATTGAAACATTTTTCAACAAAATAAAGGCAAATTAAATTTTTATTAAACTTTAAATTTTGTTTCAGAAGCAAATGCATCTTCTTGAAGTTTTGAAATCCTTAGGTTTGCCATCTTTTATAAACCAACTGTCTAGCCATAGGATAAGCTCTTCTGATGGATTTTATCTGTATTGGTGTTAATAACCTTCCTGGATCCTGCTAAAATCTCCATCTCAGTAGCCTGCCAAAAACTGGGATAGATTTAAGCTGGATTTTTTAAACACAGTCTAATGCTAAAACCTGAATCTAGACATATCAGCTGTACTGTTAATATGCACTAATGAATTGAAGCAGATCTTCTGTATCTTTACCTGTGTTGTAGGGAAATCAGCTAGCATACTTTAAAGCCAGTAATTAAAAGTAATGGAAATTTGGAATAGTACTGTCAAAAGAATGGATTCAACAGACAACCTTCCTCGGTCTTTCTGTTCTCCAGTATCCTTTACTTATTGTACAGTCCTTCCTCTGAATGAATGAATTAATTAATATTTTGTGGATATTCATTTACTCATGTCATTTTCACCCATGAACAAATAAATAACAAATAAAGACTGAATGCCCTCTCTCCTGTGCCTTGTAATTCATTTTTGTAGTTGATGTTACCACAGTCCTTTGGTTGTACTTGTGAAAAGTCTTTATGAAAACAAAAGTAGTGAACATTTCTTGCATCTCCCCTTCAAAAACATTGAGCCTTTCTTTAAAAATTTAGCAGATGATGGAGAAGTAGAGGCTAGGATACCCTGTGTAGCTGTTCTTGGAAACTGTTCTCCAGCTCACCTTTGACTTCTTTCTGCCACTTTCTGCTGGACAGAGTTGAGCTCATGTCCTACTCCTTTTTTCCAAGCTCTTTCTGCAGACCATAGCCTTATACTCTCGGGTGACCACTCTGCTCTTGTCTTCTCTGTTTTTCCTATTGTGCATTTTGTGTTAAGTGGATCTCCTCCCACAATCTCCTAGAATAAATTCAGAGGATGATAATTAGCAGAGACACAGAAAAGCCTTGCAGCAAAAGGGACAGAAGGACTGGGGTCTTCTACTCTAGAAAGGTAAAAAGGGGATGAGTGTGCAAAACGAACATGCAGTAACACCTGGGGTAGAAAAGAAAGATAAAGACTCTGTGTGTTTGTTGTAGTTTTACATGGCAGGGTTCTGGTGGAGAAGTGGGGCTGCAGGGGTGGCTCCTGCAAGAAGCAGCCAGAAGCTGTCTGCTGGCCCCGCAGAGCAACCACCAGCTGGCTCAAGGCCAGAGTAGCTGCTGACCAAGGCTGAGCCCAACAACAACGGTCACAGCACCTCTGTGAATCATATTTAGGAGGAAAAAACCACAAGCAGCCACATTTTGCCACCAGAGAAAGGAATGAGAAGATATAAGATTGTGCAGGCACCAAGGTCAGTGAAGAACGAGGGGGAGGAGGTATCCGTGGAGAGAGACAGAGACACAGAGATGAGCAAGAGAGAGCTGAAGCCCTGTGGGAAAGAACTCACATTGGAGAAGTTCGTGGGAGACTGTCTCACATGGGTGGGACTTCATGCTACAGTAGAGTGTGAGGAATGCTCCCCCCAGCTAAGAATGAAAATAACTCGTGAGGAACTGACCCAAACCCCCATTCCCCCAGTCCCTGTCCCTCCCTGTGCCACAGTGAGGGGGTAAGAAGGGAGCGAAATCATGACTAAAGTTAGGTCTGCTCAGAAGGGAGGGGTGGGGAGAGGTGCTTTAAGATCTGGTCACACTTCTCATTACCTGACTCTGGTGTCACTGGTGTGCAGTGCAGTGTCATCAATTAGAGAGTTTTCTTTCCTTTCTTCTGTGTTGAGTCTGTTGTGCCCGTGACGCTGATTGCAGAATGATCTCTCCCTGTCCCTATCTTGACTCCTAAGCCTCTCAATATACATTTTCCCTCCTGTCCTGCCAAAAAGGGGAGTGATAGAGCGGGTTTGGTGGGTATCAGGCCTCCAGCCAGGGTCAAACTATCACAATCCTTTTATAAGACATTCAGTGGAGCATTAAGACAGTGACTGATACTAACATCAGTTAATGAAAATAGAAGGCCACAAATGTAAAATTAAAAAATAATATAATTTTTCCAGTGTTTTTGGGCTCTGAAACATACCAACCCTGGCAGCCATTCTGGCCAAGAATTAAGCAGTATGTGAAATGACCGACCATTTGCAATGATAATAAAGACATCCAGAATGATAACAGTTAATGCAGATGAAGTATTGTAAAGGTTTAAAAATCTGTTTACTGTGCCCTATTAGGGAAGACATGAAATGACCTCTGTCAACTGTGTGGTTTTTGCACCTTCTTCTGACATGTCTGGTACTAGTTACTGTTGTAGACAGGCTACCAGAGCAGATGGATCAAAAATCTGATCCAATATGGCAACTCCTTATGTTCTTAAATGAAAATTTTACCAAAAGCATATCAGGAAAGCTTTTGGAAACTCTCAGCAAACTAACACAAAAAATCTCTAAGAAATTGCCACCTTCTGTCTGCTCAAAGAATAATCATTTTATTGCTGCTTAATCCAGTATGCTCTCTGCTTTTTCAGGGCAACTGTAGTCTTCAAACTGAACACTTCCTGAACTCTTATTTTTTTAGGAATTACTTCCATCTGTCTTTGAATAAAGTAGCTCTGATCTGTGTTCTGCATGTTAGGTTGTATCTCCAAACATTTTCCCTGGTCAGATTCTGAAGCCTGGACAAAATGTTTTCAAGGTGGATGTATTCCAATTCTGGAACAGCGTATGTGAAGTAATTTATGAGCCTTCGGTATAGAAGGTGTGTTATTAATATAAAAACCAGAACAGTCAATGCTTATCAGAAACAGGAGGAAAGCAGGCGTATTTTTCCAACATAGTTTCTGATCCCCTTATCATATCTCTCCCTCCAAGACAGTAGCATTGATCAAATAAAATTTCTCCTGGTAAAACTGGTAACAGTTTCCCTTCAACCATCAATTACTCTGAGTTCTGCAACACTCTCATCTCGTGTATTCTTTCTCTATCCCCAACTCTTGTTTTCAGGATAGCTGGATTATTGAGCCCCTGTAGGAGTGCTTAGTGTGCTACATGCATCATCGGCTCTTGTTCTCCACACTTAAGACACTCTTAGGCACGGGACATGTAAGTGTACTCAAGTTGTTATTTACCACTCCCTGTCCCATCCAGTAATACTTTACACCTGTCTTCCACAGGGGAAAGCATGCAGTAAATAATCAAGTTAATTATATCCCAAAGCAGTGACAGAACAGCTTCTGACCACACACGTTAAAGTCTAACAGTGGCTTCAAGGTGAGATGACAGGGATCTGCTGCACAGTGCATGAGAGGCTGTAAGAAAGAGATTACATCCTAGTGGACTGCTCCTGTGGAGGACATGGCCGTTTCCCTATTTGAAAGAGGTCTAACAAGAGCCTCATGATGTTGCCTCCCTTGCAATCCAAGCTGAAGATCAATCCCACTGGATACAGATTTACAAAATTTCCAGGGACATCAGGTCTCTATTACTTTGCCTTCTCTTGTCCCTGTAACAAGACAGTACAACAGTACAGTATTGTTGAGTTCAGAAAAATTGTCATGTTCCCAGCACACCAGGAATCCAGCACACCCTGACCCATAGGTCCCAAAGACAGAGAAAAGCTGTGACAGCAGCCATAAGTAAAGTGTATGTATTTTTATCCATGGCTGCAGCTATGTGCTGTGGCCACACCCTTACCAATATACCTTAATGGTTGTGGCACATCCTATCTGTCAGTAGACATAGAAGCTGCCACCCCATTCTACCATCTGATAAAAGGACAAGGACAGAAGCAAGCAACTTGAGGATGGGTGTAAAATGTGGCCACATAGATTTCTAGATACACATTCACCTCATGGCCTCAACTGACCTTCCCAAAGGTATGTCTGTATAATGTGACCTGGTTTCAGCTGAGATAATTTTCTTTCTAGTAGGGACTGTGTTTGGGAGCTAGGATGAGAGCTGTCTTGATAACACACTGATGTTTTCCGTTGTTGCCAAGCAGTCAAGGACTTTTCAGCTGCCCTGACAATGAGAAGGCGGGGAATATCCGGGAACCTGTGAGTGGACACAGCCAGGACAGCTGACCCAAACTGTCCAAAGGGATATGCCATACCACATTATGTTATGCTCAGTATATAAATGGGGGGTGGTTTGGGAGGTGGTTCAGCTTAAGAACTAACTGGGCACTGTTTTTAGGTGGTTTAACTGCTGTGTTTAACAACTTTGTCTGAAGTTAATGGAGCACTGGAACAGGCTACCCAGACAGGTTGTGGAGTCTCCTCCTGTGGAGAAACTCAAAACCCACCTGGACATGATCCTGTACTGCCTGCTCTAGGTGATCCTGCTGCAGCAGGGGGTTAGACTAGGTGATCTCCAGAGGTCTCTTCTAATCCCTACCCTTCTGTGAATCTGTGAAACCATGACAAACGGGATACAAGAGGCCTTAGAACAACAATATGGCATAAAATTTCTATGGCAGATGAGATTTTAGAGACATGACAAAGATCTTTGCAGCACAGTAGGCAACATGAGGCACCCATAGTAGTGATCTATATAAGTTGAACTTCACCAGTGATTCTTTGCCATTTCCAAGGGCATCTTCAATAGATGTGTTGTAGTTTTGCATGGCGGGGTTCTGATGGAGAAGGGGAGATGCTGGGGTGGCTTCTGCAAGCAGCAGCCGGAAGGTCTCTGCAGGCCCCACAGAGCAAACACCAGCTGGGCTCAAGGCTGGACCTGCCGCTGATCAAGGCCGAGCCCAGCAGTGACGGTCACAGTGCCTCTGGGAATCACATTTAGAAGGAAAAAACCCACAAGCAACCACTTTTTGCCACCAGAGAAGGGAGTGAGAAGACATAAGAAAGTGTGCAGGCACCAAGGCCAGGGAAGAAGGAGGGGGAGGAGGTGCCCCAGGTGATGGAGCAAAAGTTGCCCCTGCAGCCCGTGGAGAGGCCCCACACTGGAGCAGGTGGAGACATATAGAAGACGCTGTATACAGCTGAAAAGGGAAGTGATGGAGCAGCTTTGGTGGGTGCCCGGCCTCCAGCCAGGGTCAAACCACCACAAGATTTCAGACATATAAATAGATGCAGCATCTTGCAATAGTCTACTGCTTTCAGACTGTACCCCAGTGTCCTGGTTTCAGGAAGGGGTTAACATGATGGGCTCGGGATAGGTGATCTCAAATTAGCCAATAGGATCATTCCATGCCAGTTACGTCATGCTGAGTATAAAAGCAGGGGGCGTTTTGAGTTTTGGCGCGCGGTTCGGGACGCGGGCAGCTGCGGCAGGGCTCGCTCCTCTCGACTCAGGTCTGTGCGCTCGCGACGGGGCTCGACGCGGCTTGGCGTGGGGCTTTTGTAACGGCTGCGAGTCGGCGCGCGGTCCGGTCCGGGAGGCGCGCGCGATCTGAGCCGTTCATCCCGGCAAAGGTTGTGTTGTTTATTGTTATCCCTGTTATATTTTAGTAAATTACCCTTATCCCAACCTGTGTTTTTTTTCCTTTTCTCCGGAGGAGGAGCTGAACACGTGGTCCCCAGTTTTTCTTTTGCTGTGGAACCACAACATATTTTGGCGCCCAACGTGGGGCACGAAAGGTTGGGATAACGGTAGATCTGACCCGGTTGCATTTAGAGTTAAAGTTGTCAGAATGCTGTTCAAGGTGCTGTGGCTTTTATTTGCAAAGATGTGGTCTGGGATATGGCAGCACAGCCACGGCAGGCTGTATGCAATCCTGGCAGGATTGTTTACTGTCTCGGGGCTGCAGCTTCCATACCTGTTCCCGCACTTTGTTCTGGTGTACTTCATGATAACGGTTTATGATACAGTCATTTCGATGACCATGAGTTTTATCTGGCATGTGTATGAGGTTTTGCTGTCCGGTCCATTCCCTGGGCAGAGAGGGGCTGGTGGTGGTGGCCATTTTGGTGAGAGCACAGAGGGAGAGAACTACACTGGTTTTTTCCTTTCTGGGCTAAACATAACAGCTCTTATGAAAGTTTTTGAAAATCTTCACCACTACCTTGACATGCAAACTACCGCTACACTGCTGGAAGTTCTACTGCACTTGATCCTGTTCTCATTGTATATTAAGAGCAGGTTTATGAATACTGCTCAAGAGTCTCCCCAAAGGCAGGATAACCACAAGTGGCAGGGCATGTGGCAGAACATGGGCCAGTACCTACGTACCCTCTCACCCCCAGTGACTTGGAGTTTCACTCCTGAGCAGCTGCAGAACCCTAATAAAATGGCCGCATTTCTGAAAAACAGTTGCTGTAGGTTTCCCAAGGATGTGCAAAGCACTGCACTGTGCTGGGCTCTGGCCACTTGGGCTCAAACACTGTTTGATAGCAGGCAGCGCTGTCAACATTGTCAGCACTGTCAGGGGGAAGGGGAAGAAAACAGATCAGCTGGCACTGCAGCTACTGCAATCCCCACAGCAGACACCACCGATGACCAAAAGGAACAACCCACACCAGTGTCTGTCGCCCCAATACAAAAGAGGAAATGCACACAGAAATCAGTTCGTACAGCAACTAATGATGCTGCTCAACCAGGGCCATCAGGGAAATGTCAAGATGAGGCAGAACCAGAGATTGTCACCCGATCCCTGTCCCTGAGTGAGCTTCGTGACATTAGAAAGGACTATGGCCGCCACCACAGTGAGCACATTCTCACCTGGTTGCTTCGATGCTGGGATTACGGGGCAAATAGTCTGGAATTAGATGACAGGGAGGCCAAGCAGTTGGGATCCCTTGCTAGAGAGGGAGGCATTGATAAAGCCATTGGGAAAAAGCCGGGAATCCTCAGCCTCTGGAAACGGTTACTGTCAAGTGTGAAGGAAAGGTACCCCGTAAAGGAATACATTAAATGCCATGTACCCAAGTGCAACGGTGTAGAAGCAGCTGTCCAGTACCTGAGGGAATTAGCTATACGGGAGATAATTAATTATGATTTGGACAATTCACAACTCCCTGCCGATCCTGATGAAGTCCTGTGCACCCCAGCTATGTGGCGTACGGTTCTACAAATTGTACCATCAGGGTACACTAATTCACTGGCGACAATAGACTGGGATGAAGACAGGCGACCAACTGTTGGTGATGTGTCCTGCAGGCTCCGCCAGTACCAGGACAATGTTTCCCTCTCCGTCGTCGCAGCGGTAGAGAAACTGGTCCAGCGCCTCGACGACAATGTGTTCAGCCCCCGACCATTACAGAGCAGTGTGGCAGCTTTTGGAAGAAGGCGTCCGTCATCCCAAGAGGGAGGAAATAGAGGGTACTCACCACGAGGTAAACTGTGGTTCTACCTGGTTGACCAGGGGGAGGACATGAGGAAGTGGGATATGCAGCCCACTTCGGCCCTTCGAGCACGAGTTAATGAGCTGCAGGGTAAAACAATCTCACGGCGAGATTTTACCAAGAAGAATGCTGCACCAGTCTCCACCAGACAGAACCCTCAGCCAAGCAGAAGGCCTACCTACACTCCCGATATGTCTGATCCTCTTGAGGGAACCTCTAAGTCCTTCATGCAATCAATGAACGGCAAGTATGATCAGGAGCAATAGAGGAGCCCTGCCTTCAGCCAGGTGGAGGAGAGGGATAATCGGGTTTACTGGACTGTGTGGATCCGATGGCCTGGCACGTCAGACCCACAAGAGTACAAGGCTCTGGTGGATACTGGTGCCCAGTGTACTCTAATGCCGTCAAATTATAAAGGCACCGAACATATCTGTATTTCCGGAGTCACAGGGGGATCCCAACAGTTGACTGTACTAGAGGCTGAGGTAAGCCTAACTGGAAAGGACTGGGAGAAACACCCCATTGTGACTGGCCCAGAAGCTCCATGTATTCTAGGTATAGACTACCTCCAAAGAGGGTATTTCAAAGACCCAAAAGGGTACCGGTGGGCTTTTGGAATAGCCGCTGTGGAGACAGAGGAAATCGACCAATTGTGTAACTTGCCTGGACTCTCAGAGGATCCTTCTGTTGTGGGGTTGTTGAAAGTCGAAGAACAGCAAGTGCCAATTGCTACAACAACCGTACATAGACGACAGTACCGAACCAACCGAGATTCTCTGATCCCTATACACAACCTGATTCGTCAACTGGAGAGCCAAGGAGTGATCAGCCGGACTCGCTCACCCTTTAACAGCCCCATATGGCCAGTGCGAAAGTCCAGTGGAGAGTGGAGGCTGACAGTGGATTACCGTGGCCTAAATGAAGTTACTCCAGGTATGAGTGCTGCTGTGCCGGACATGCTGGAACTCCAATATGAACTGGAATCGAAAGCAGCCAAGTGGTATGCCACGATTGACATTGCCAATGCCTTTTTCTCAATCCCACTGGCGCCAGAGTGCAGGCCACAGTTCGCCTTCACTTGGAGAGGTACCCAGTATACGTGGAATCGTCTGCCCCAGGGGTGGAAACACAACCCCACCATCTGCCATGGACTAGTCCAGACCACTTTGGAAAAGGGTGAAGCCCCAGAGCACTTGCAGTATATCGACGACATCATTGTATGGGGCAACACAGCAGAAGAAGTGTTCGGGAAAGGAGAAAAGATAATTCAAATCCTCTTAAAGGCTGGCTTTGCCATAAAACAAAGTAAAGTCAAGGGTCCTGCACAAGAGATCCAATTTTTAGGAATAAAATGGCAGGATGGACGTCGTCAGATCCCCATGGACATCATTAATAAAATAACAGCGATGTCTCCACCAAGCAATAAAAAGGAAACACAGGCTTTCTTAGGAGTTATTGGGGTTTGGCGAATGCATGTGCCAAATTACAGCTTTATTGTGAGCCCACTCTACCATGTAACTCGAAAGAAGAATGACTTCCAATGGGGCCCTGAGCAGCAGCAAGCCTTTGAGCAGATCAAGCGTGAGATAGTCCATGCAGTAGCCCTTGGACCTGTCCGGACAGGAACAGATATTAAAAATGTACTCTACACTGCAGCCGGGGAGAATGGCCCTACTTGGAGTCTCTGGCAGAAAGCACAAGGGGAGACTCGGGGTCGAC
This sequence comes from Hypotaenidia okinawae, assembly GCA_027925045.1. Classification (NCBI taxonomy): domain Eukaryota; kingdom Metazoa; phylum Chordata; class Aves; order Gruiformes; family Rallidae; genus Hypotaenidia; species Hypotaenidia okinawae. The sequence continues at coordinate 109,035,768 of BSDF01000001.1, read as the reverse complement.
CGCTGGGGTTTTGGAGTCGGGGCTACAAAGGATCTGAGGCCAATTACACTCCAACAGAAAAAGAAATATTGGCCGCCTATGAAGGAGTTCGAGCTGCTTCAGAGGTGATCGGAACTGAAGCCCAGCTCCTCCTGGCACCCCGACTGCCAGTGCTGGGCTGGATGTTCAAAGGGAAGGTCCCTTCTACGCATCACGCCACTGATGCTACATGGAGCAAGTGGGTTGCATTAATTACACAGCGGGCTCGAATAGGAAATCCCAATCGCCCCGGAATCGTGGAAGTAATCACGGATTGGCCAGAAGGCAAAGATTTTGGAATGTCACCAGAGGACGAGGAGGTAGCACGTGCTGAAGAAGCCCCACCTTACAATACACTGCCGGAAAATGAGAAGCAATATGCTCTCTTCACCGATGGTTCCTGTCGCCTTGTGGGAAAGCATCGCATGTGGAAAGCTGCTGTATGGAGTCCCACAAGACGAGTAGCAGAAGCTACTGAGGGAAAAGGTGAATCAAGCCAGTTCGCTGAGGTTAAGGCTATTCAGCTAGCCCTGGACATTGCTGAAAGAGAAAAGTGGCCAATGCTCTACCTCTACACCGATTCATGGATGGTAGCTAATGCCCTGTGGGGGTGGTTGCAGCAATGGAAAAAGAACAACTGGCAACGGAGAGGCAAACCCATATGGGCTGCTGACTTATGGCAAGACATTGCTGCTCGGGTAGAGAAGATTGCTGTGAAGGTACGTCATGTTGATGCCCATGTACCTAAGAGTCGGGCCACGGAGGAACATCAAAACAACCATCAGGTGGACAAGGCTGCGAGGATTGGAGCGGCTCAGGTGGATCTGGACTGGCAACGTAAGGGTGAGCTATTCATAGCTCGATGGGCTCATGATACTTCAGGTCATCAGGGGAGAGATGCGACATATAGATGGGCTCGTGATCGAGGGGTGGATTTGACCATGGATGCTATTGCACAAGTCATCCATGAATGTGAGACATGTGCTGTAATTAAACAAGCCAAGCGGTTAAAGCCCCTTTGGTATGGAGGACGGTGGATGAAATATAAATATGGGGAGGCCTGGCAGATTGACTACATCACTCTCCCACAAACCCGCCAGGGTAAACGTTATGTACTCACAATGGTGGAGGCAACAACCGGCTGGCTAGAGACATACCCTGTGCCCCATGCTACTGCCCGGAATACAATCCTGGGCCTTGAAAGGCAAATCCTGTGGCGACATGGTACTCCAGAGAGAATTGAATCTGACAACGGGACTCATTTCCGAAACGCCCTAATAGACACTTGGGCCAAAGAGCATGGTATTGAGTGGGTGTACCACATTCCGTACCATGCACCAGCCTCTGGGAAAGTTGAGCGATATAATGGACTTTTAAAAGCCACACTGAAAGCAATGGGTGGTGGAACATTTAAGCATTGGGACACTAACTTAGCCAAAGCCACATGGCTAGTGAACTCTAGAGGATCCACCAATCGGGATGGCCCTGTCCAAACAAAATTTCCACATACTGTAGATGGAAATAGAGTCCCAGTAGTGCATATGAAGAGCATATTGGGAAAGACAGTCTGGGTCATCCCTGTTTCAGGCAAAGACAAACCCATATCTGGAGTTGTTTTTGCACAAGGACCTGGTTGTACCTGGTGGGTAATGCAGACAGATGGAGAAGTTCGCTGTGTGCCTCAACGGGATTTGATTTTGGGGGAGAATAATCAATATAATTAATAAGTAGAAATTGTATTATAATGACTGTTAAATAACTTGTTGTTGTGTATTCATTATTACCATAGTTATAATCGTTATATGTTGTATAAAAGATTTTGCTGGTTTTGGTTATGATGTAAATGGCATGGAATGAGGGGTGGATGATGTCCTGGTTTCAGGAAGGGGTTAACATGATGGGCTCGGGATAGGTGACTCAAATTAGCCAATAGGATCATTCGGGTTAACATGATGGGCTCGGGACAGGTGATCTCAAATTAGCCAATAGGATCATTCCATGCCAGTTACGTCATGCTGAGTATAAAAGCAGGGGGCGTTTTGAGTTTTGGCGCGCGGTTCGGGACGCGGGCAGCTGCGGCAGGGCTCGCTCCTCTCGACTCAGGTCTGTGCGCTCGCGACGGGGCTCGACGCGGCTTGGCGTGGGGCTTTTGTAACGGCTGCGAGTCGGCGCGCGGTCCGGTCCGGGAGGCGCGCGCGATCTGAGCCGTTCATCCCGGCAAAGGTTGTGTTGTTTATTGTTATCCCTGTTATATTTTAGTAAATTACCCTTATCCCAACCTGTGTTTTTTTCCTTTTCTCCGGAGGAGGGCTGAACACGTGGTCCCCAGTTTTTCTTTTGCTGTGGAACCACAACACCCAGGTTGCTTTCCATGGTTATCTGTCACACCTTTATCTTTTGTTCAAGTTTTGCAATTTGGCTTCTCTAACCACAAAGATATTAAGCATCTCAGAACAGTTGCAAAGAGGGAAAGTTATTGGATAATGAGACAGATACATCTTGTCTTTTAAGCATGTGTAGCAATATCCTAGATAGAAAGGATGTGTTGCTTTCCTGTTTGATCTTGCCACAGCCCCCTGTTAAAAAGCTTCAATAAATTGATTCAGGAAAATATAATAACTCAACATATCAGAGCTTGCCTTTGAGAGTTAGGTCATAGATAGGGTTGATCTAATAATGACAACTCCGAAGTTATTACACAGTAATTTTAAATAATATATGTAGTCACTGTTTTGACACTTCTGCTGTGATACAGAAACACTTATTTCTATTACAAAGCTAGAACCAGAAAGACCTAAGGTGTTCAAAATTGAAAAGGGATTTGAGGCCAGTCTTGCAAAGTGGCTTGTAGCTGAAAGATATGCACTAACTGCTGAGTCCAACAGAACTGGCTGGGGAGGGAGGACTCAGATGGTGAAATGAAAGTGACCCAAGATTGTGTCAGAGAACAGCCAAATATCTGGCATGAAAGGATGCTGAGGAAACCAGACAATTGAAGTGCAATACATTACTTTTGCCCCTCTGAGACCAGCTGGTTGGGAGCAGAAACTGCCTGGGATTGCAGGAGGCAGGACCTAAGGGAGAGGAGCCTGAGGATGGCATCAGAACTAGAATGGGTGGCAGGGGCTGAGCAAGTAGGAGGTAGGATCAGGATTAACACTGAAGATTGGAAGCTCGCAATTGGGAAGCACAAATCTGTATGACAGGAGATGCCACTGAGCAGGGCAGAGCAGTTCACTGGGGTGCTTCAGCCAGCTGAGAAGCATATCAAAACTCAGAAGTGTATCTTAGGTCGTTGCATGTTTCAAGTTCTGATGATTGTCAGCTGGCCATATGCAAACTTTGGTTATTGCGTGATGAGGGTACTACAAAAATGGCATTTCTATTTATTGTGCACGGTTAAAAAGGAACAAAGTAGACTGATTTGCCAAGGGGAGATACAAATAGGAATATCTAAAGACACTGCAAGTAAGGTATTGAAAAACTGAGATACCCTAAATAGTCTACCACCTTGAAAAAAATAGGCATTAATTACTAGAATGATTTATCTTTATTTGGCAACAATGATCCGTTTTACCAATCTATACTGCAATGTGCGTATGACTCGATAATTCGAAGAGTGGAAGAGTGGTACGGAAATCAGGGAGACCACAGACTGATACAGAGTTTCATCTGCATGGGAATTAAAATGGAATAAACTGAAGAAGCAATTATCCAAACATATAAAATAGAGAAGATCAAAAAGTGAATTTAACAGCGAACAGGGATTATAGGCAGTTGCAGTTAACAAGGTCTAGTTACTGAAAAGCAGTAAGAAAACTGGTTTGGATTGCCAGCTGGTGTAAACTGTCACCACCACTTGAGTTATTTCCTTTTGGTAGCACCAGTTTATGTTACTTTAGAGTCTTATCCCTCACCAAGAGCATAAAAGAAGATCAAAAAATATGTGTCATTAGCTTGTTTCAGCATAAGTCAAAAAGGCCTCGTGTCTGTGTTTTAAGCATTTCTCCGTTTTGTAAGAGAGCAAAGTCCCCAGTCAGGAGTCACAGAAGGAGCCAATGTGGGAGTGGGGAAAGGCCTATTCAGGCTCAAGGCAGGAGAAGTGCATGAGGTAGATTGTTTTGGAGGTTGGTACATCTTTCACCAGGGACAGTTGTATAGAGGCACGCAATAGTGTGACCATACTTCACATAAAAAATTGAGACCCCTGAGCTAGTGCCAAGCCAAGTTGGCTCCAGAATGAATGCAGCTGTGTATGTGGCATGGCACCGTGGCTAGCTAGCCCTGCTGGGAGGTGGACATGATTGACCCATTTAGAAGCACGATGCAACCGTGTCTGGGCTTTTGTGATCTGAGCTTGGTCTCTTTTAGAATAGGAATATAGTCACATCACCCAATAACTAGACCTTTTACTTTGTTTGCTGGGGAAGCACCAGTGCATGCCATTAATTCCCAAAAATTATTTTAATTATGATGGAAAATAAAGAGAAAGGAAAGCTCTGCAGGAGAGAAATAGTCACTGTTCCTGCCCTTCCTTGCTCACCCAAACATCAGCCCTGTGACCAGAGTGGCACTCAAGGCTACACAGCAAGGGACAGCAGAGCTATGCCTGGTTTAGCAGGAGGTTACTCCTGAATGCTGCCAGAGCTGCCCGCTGACACCCCACACTGTGCTGCTCTGCAGGGCTCAGCGCTGCCAGGGCTCTCAGACCCAGCACCAGCAACAGGGAGCCCCCATGTTGGGGGAGCAGGGAATGTGAAGGGGTCTCAGAGCTCTGCCTCCCTCTGTGCAGGACTTCTGAGACAGCATGATGCCATGGCAACCTGTTGCAGGGCTTGGTCCTCAGGGACCCTGAGGCAACCCTGCCAAGGGGGTCTGGCAGGATGACATGACTGTACTGTACTGTCTCCTTTTTGTAAGGACCTGTTTGACCTCACTTTTGGTTGTTCATGACACTACTGGTGCTTACAGGAACATGGTGTTCAGGTGCAAGTGCTTTACGTCAGTTCTTAAGCTCCAACAGTGAACATTATTGGACAGGGATAATTAAGTATAACTAATGATAATAAAGATTAAATTATAAAGCTAATAATTTATAATGAATTAAATAATAATATCACTTAATGACTTATAATACATTAAATAAAGATTTAAATAGTGATAAAATAATTTTAAAAAGACTAAATAAAACTAAAAAACTTACCTACTCTTCTACAATGTGGCAGTTTTTTGCCAACATAAACTATGTACAAAACATAGTAATGAAGGGGAGGTTTTGTCCTTGTTGTCATGTCCCATCCCCCTGCACCACAAAGAGTTGTTGCTTCCCATGAAAACTTCCCTTAACAACACTGTTGGGGTTTACAGGCACAAGGCCATGAGAACGGCCGCATAAAAATAATGATATGAGGAAACTGAAGGGGAAATATTGCAAGGGCTTTGGGAAACACTGCCTCAGCAGCTTCAGGGAGAGGTTATAACAGTGCAAGTGCTTGCTATTTGCAGCTCTAACTTTCCCAAGTAACTGTGCAACACAAATACTAGAGGCTTATGATGGAGAAATAAAACTTCCTGAAGAGCCAGTCAGAAATCTTAACAGAAACCATGACAGTGTGAAATCAAGATCTTGAGGGGCATGGTGAAAGCAGCAGCAATGTACAGACTCTGGGGCTCTGGAAAGCAGAATTCCTCATGCCAGAGACTGGGGAAGAATGTTACATGTTACACTTACAGATAAAAATGGAAGGACAATTTAAGGACCTACAGACATGTCAGCCTCACTTCAGTTGCTGGGAAAAGGAAACAATTCTTTTTGGAAGCCATTTCTGGGCAAATGAGTGAGAACAAGGTAAGCAATGGTGCTTGACCAATCTGATTGGCTTCAGTGCTAAATAAGAGGAATCATTGGAGAAGATAAGAGCAAACATTGTTGTCTATGTACACTTTAAAAGGGCTTGTGACATTGTTTCCCACAATAATCCTGTGCTATGTGAAGCACTGCTCTGGACGGCTGGCCTGGCAAGAGACTCTGGCTGGCCAGCCAGAGAGAGAGCCTCTGGCTGACTGGATGGGGTACATGTTCCAGCTGGCTGGCTGAGGCAAGCTGCTCTGCCTCAGTGGCTGGGCAAGACAATCTGGCTGGCCATCTGGAGAAAGTCTCTGACTGACTGGATGGAGTTGAGAGTCTCTGGCTGGCCGGCTGGTGTGAGAGACTCTGGCTAGGTGGCTGAGGTTGAGCTGCTCTGGTTAGCTGGCTGGCCAGCTAGGGTGAGATGCTCTAGCTGGCTGACAGGGGTTGAGCTTCTCTGGATGGCTGACCAGGTAAGATGATTTGGTTGGCTGTTAATTCTCCCACCGGTATGGACTAGGCCGCTATTTTGTGGATATAAAAATAATACGAAAATAATATCCTAATTTCTTCAGTTTTGTATACCAGGTGTAGGTGCCAGAGGCACCTACCTCACTCTGTGAGGATGGCTGGGGCTGCCCAGTGCTAGACACAGCCGGTTCCAGCCAGCTTCAACACACCCAGCGCAGGGCAGGGCTGAGCCCTGCGTCCACCATGGCAGCACCTCAGGGAAAGCCTGACTGAGAAAGGGGAAAGCACTGCCTGGCAGCCAGGGCTGAGGGGAAAAGGGTGAGAAATGGCCCTGCGAGTAAGGAGTGAGTGGAGGAGAGGTGCTTCAGGCACCCAAGTGAGGGGGAAGGAGTGGACAGAGGAACAACCGCAGCCTGGCTGCAGCCCCTGCCTGCACCAGGACTGAGTGTAGAAGAGGTCCCCAGTGGAGAGGGTTCAGCCTGGGAAATGGGGCAGAAAGGCCTTTTCCCCAAGTGTGTAAATGGGTCTTGTCATTGTCTCTGTTTCACATTACCAGAGTTCCTAATTAAATATTTAAGCTATCAGCTGTCAATTATTTGCCATTGAACTGGTAATTTCCACAAGATGAGTCTGTCTGCCCTGCGAGAATAACTGGTACATGAGCCTATGTCCTTCTAAAGGGATGGGGAGGGAGGAATCAGCTGGGTAGGATTTTGGCTTCTGTCCAGGACCAGCCACCACATTCTGTTAAAGACTGTACATTGAAGTTCAAACAGAAAATTAAAAGAAACCAACCTACCACAGCAGGGAAGGATGTATCCCATGTCCATCCAGCCAACCGACTGCTGCACATTGGCGGATTGGGTTTATTTATTCCAGCCATCTGTAGGAAGGAAATCTACTTCAAATATTGGCTCTGCTAAAAGAAGAACAAGAATGAGCAAAGAAAATATATTTGCATCACCAAACATCTGATCGGTGGTTTCACACAAAACAATATATTATTTGTTAATGATTATTTAGCTACCTGGTTTAGCCAAAAGGATTATGTTATGCTTCGATGCGTACTATCAAAGTATCTATAGCATTAACAAGAACTTACAAACTATATCAGTACTGGTAGATGTTTGGGCAATATCCAACATACAAAAACCCTTCTCAGGACTCATCCAGCAATAATTCCACAGATGGTTATAACAACCTTTTGATCAAATAGTTACACATGGAGTAATACAACTGTGTTTTCAGTAGTTTTCCTCAAACATTTCTTTGCTCTTCTGGCAAAGATAGTGATGAATATAACCAAATAATGTAAACAATTAAGAACTTAGCTAATCATTATTTTGGCTATTTTATGGCAACCATGGATATATTAGTAGTTGGTACTGTTGTTCATCCACACCAGCAAGGATGAACATTAACACATCCAAGTACCCTTGGAAATCACAGCAATAACAGCTCTATGGTGAGAATGACTTGTTCTAAGAATGAATGATACAGAGATGAAAAAATAAAACAGAGAAAAGAATAAAAAACGGAGGCTGTAAAATTCAGAAATTGTAAGTCTGATTGTACTTCCACTTTAGAATATACCAAGATCAATTGAGGTAGTCAGTAGAATCAGGCTATCATAAAATTTGTGCAGGGGTGGAGAATGGAAGAATAGTCTTCAGGTTAGAAAAATTAGGAGCCTGCTGCTTTCTAATGCTATCCAATTTGTCAAGACCACTTTAAATTCGATCACTGTCTTCCAGTACATTCGCAGCCCCTCCTGATTTGGTATTACCTACAAATTTAGTAAGTCCCAGACAAGGGTGATGCAGAAATGATCATTCTTTAAAACGTTGCTGTGCTTGCCGTGGAACAAAGGTGACAAGTCTGATACTTAACGCTGGTTGTCCTGCAGCCATGGTGGTTTCTAGAGTGTTGCAAATGTGTGAAGGTCAAAGAGAGAAAACTTGTAGATATCCCAAGGAAAACAGGAAATATGAAAGCGTTGTTTGGTTTGCAGGCTCCAGAGCTTATTTGTTTTTTGCAACGGTCACGTCAGCTTACCTCATAAAAAATCTTTCCCTCAAAAGCTTTTCTTTGCCCCCTCTACCTAAGGCAGGAATGAACTTCTCAGTCAAAATACAGCTTCAAGTTCACATACAGAAGCATCTTTTTCTGACACTCCTTGCCCTTTTCTACGAAGGTAGATCTGCCGCTCCATTTCCTATGCATTTCCTAGCTTTTCAAATTCTGAGATCTCTTTTGCATATTACGCTTTCTGCTTTATGTCCTCCTTCTCCTCTCATCTTTTCTTGCTGCCTTAGGATTCCATCAGCTTCCTTTTTGTTCTCTGCCAACATTAAGTCAGTCCTCCTGTCACCTTTTTTCCTCCTGTGCTTTTGTACATGATGTATGAAAAAAGGCTGAGAGAACTGTATTTGTTCAATCCAGAGAAGGCCAACTGGGAGATCTAATTGCTCTCTCTAGATAACTAATAGGTAAAGATTGAAATAAGCTATTCCCAGAGGTGCCCAGAAAAAGGGCAACAGGTACTAGCAGAAGTAGGGAAATGTGAGCTTATGTGAAATGAGATTTTTTTTCACAATGACAGTGGGTCAGGCACCAGTAGAGTTGCTGAGGGAGGGTGTGGAATCGCCAACTGTAGAGATATATAAAAACCAATTGGAGAAAGAAAGCTCAGAGAAACCTGGCTTAACTTGAACATAAGATTGCCTTGAACATGGGGGTTGATCTCAGGTCCTACAGAGAGTTCCTTCCAACACAAAAAACTCCTTGATTCTATGTCATTAAGACATGTCATGTCAGGGGCCAAACAAACAGTGCCTGATAAAAAAATGCCTTTATCCAAAGCACCCTGTTTTCCAAAATATTTAAGCAGCTTTTGCAAAGCTTTTCTAAGTATCTTTCCCCAGTCATGCTGTGCTTCTTCAACACACCCATGCAAGAGCGTTCTTGTCTGGAAAAAAAAAAAAGGAAAAATGCAAACTATCACTCGCCGTTGATAGATGTTACATAAAGAAACAAAGCTGAGTAGTGCTTCAGCAGAACTGTTGACTTACATAGGAGCAGTGACAGTAGAGGTGCAATATTTTTGTACACACTAATTGCTGCTGAAAGGCAATGCAAAGGAAAATCCGTATAGCTTTAGCTTATTTCTAGACTGTGCAAAATGAAAATTCTACTTAAATATTGAGAAATCTTTTCACATATGCATAAAAGGATGGTTAAACTCCAAAGCACAGGAGCTAGCTCTGCAAAGAGTAGTAACAATGGCAATAGCTCTTAGGGGATGATATTGATCACACCTGGAATATTGTGTCCAATTCTGGGCCCCTCGGTTCAAGAAGGACATAGAATTCCTTGAAAGAGTCCAGCACAGGGCTACCAAGATGATTAAAGGAGTGGAACACCTTCCTTATGAGGAAAGGCTGAGGGAGCTGGGCCTCTAGCTTGAAGAAGAGGAGACTGAGAATGACCTTATCAATGTTTAAAAATGTGTTAAGGGTGAGAGTCAGGAGGATGGAGCCAGGCTCTTCTCAGTGATGGCCAGCAATAGGACAAGGGGCAATGGGTGCAAGCTGGGGCACAGGAAGTTCCATGTGAATGTAAGGAGGAACTTTTTACTGTGCGGGTGACAGAGCACTGGCACAGACTGCCCAGAGAGGTTGTGGAGTCTCCTTCACCGGAGACATTCAAACCCCTCCTGGAGGCATTCCTGTGTGATTTAGTCTAGGTGATCCTGCTCTGGCAGGGGGTGGACTAGATGATCTTTCGAGGTCCCTTCCAACTCATAATGTTCTGTGATTCTGTCATTCAGTGAGAGACAGTTCTGAGCTTCCATCCCTTTCCCACTTGCTATGCCTGGGCAATTTTCTACCCACTCATTAGCTTCCCACACAGCCCTATTCTCCTTACAATAAGGCAGTTTGGAAGACATGCATGTAATAGAAACATTAGTTTATAAATGCATTCACAGCAAGACGAGAGCATGCCCATGTGTTCAAGTTATTGTTATTTGACACAATAAAGTACAGCTTCAGGCCCTTTGCTGGGAAAAGCTGGCTGGAGCCTAGTTATGCAGGTGCAAAGGTGTCCCGAGAAACAGCACATGCAATAGGACTAGTTAGCACAATGGCCAAGGTCAAAACCAGTGCAGTTGTACACACCGCAGACTGAGTGAGATTCATCATATGGTCTAGGAACTTGGGAGTCTGTGATAATAGGAAACTGATTCACTTTAATGAGTTGGATGTAAATATCAACTCCTTTGCACCACTGTATATCTTCTCATGAAAAGATTCCAACTGAGTTGAGTAGAATAATTCCTTTGACAAGCTGCAGGTGTTGGGCCTGGCATGTATTCTCTGACTGCTTGCGGTTGCTTTACCCTGGTTGTCTACAGTAGATCTTACAATATAAATGATTTAATTTTTCAGTGGGAAAAAAACCCACCCCAACATGGGGCTGGAATGTCTTCTATTATCCAATGAAAGGAAAGGATAAAACATACAGTAGACAGAGCAGCTTTATATGATTATAGCAACTTGAGTTCTGAAAGAAAGGAGGCTCAGAAGAGATTTCTTTTCCTTCCCAGATAGAGCTTTTGTGGAACATTGTCCTAAACAAATAAAAGATTTTTGCTCAAATGATCTACCTTGCTGTTTTCCTTTCCTTTGAAGAATCCTATGGTACAATACGCAACCCATCAGGAATAATTAGATTATACGGTGGCATCCATGGAAACAATACAGCTTTTGAAAAGAACTCCTACAGAAGATCTTAGAAATCACATCTATTATGGATATCTTTTACTATTTCAAAGACGGCACAGCTCCAAATTATGGGAACTAACAGTGGGGCAAAACCTGACTGCTCCATTCTTTGTCCCTTTGTCAATAATTATTACTACATGAAACAGTCAAGTAGTCATTGTACTGAAGAGAACAATTGGGTGATGGGAATTGGCCATGTTTTATTATGGGTTTTGGAAATCAGTAATGAAAACTACATGTATTTATGTAGTATGTTTAGTAAACTCACACCTTTCACATTCTCAAGGTTTTTTTAAGAGAGCTTTTGTTGATGTCTCAAAAAAGAAGGAGGAAGAGGTATCAGATAAAGGTATGTGCAATTTTTGCTCTTCATTTACATAAGCACAAAAAACTGTAGACCTATTTGGCCTTACTATGGTCATTTTTATGATCCAGTGTACTGTAACTATTGAAATGTATTAAAGATTTAAAAATTGGAATTGTGTTAAAGGTGATCGAATTGGAAGGAAAAATATGGATGAATAAAAGATACTGGCTGTTTTTCAAGCACATTTTGAAACTTTAGAAGAAGCAAAGGCATTTGACCTCATGATCCTACATGTTGTACTGCAGATGATCATTCTGTATCATTACAAGTCTCATTGTCTGTTTGGTTTCCCTGCTGTGATTGGTCTCATTGTACTTGTAAGGGGGAGTCAGGAAAAGGACTTAAATAATTAATCATTTTTTTGAAACAAATAAAAAATCCAACAGTAAAACTCCACGCACCAGTGACCATTCCCTGTAGAACTAACTACAGTTTGAATTTTCAAATGTACCTCTGTAACTTAAGTAACGAGGTTTTTCTGAACCTCCATGAGATGTGTACTCCAACATTACTGCCACACAGTCTCATTTTTCTGCCTAAAACAGGTCCAGGAGCAGCAGTACAAGGTTCCCTGGAATGCCCTGCCAATCTCCTTTTATTCCTAAATTGGCACAATAGAATCTTAAAGGTGAGACAATTAAAAAATTAATCCATTAGACCTGTGAAGTTTCTGTATATGCTAACAGAAGTTTATATGGGTTAAGTCACATGGTAGGTTGTTAGGGAAGGTGAAGTTGGAGAGCTCTGTGGGACTTTACTGGTAGGTGAACGAAGCACATAGCTGTTCAGGACTTCATAGAACATTCTTAACCGAGGCTGAAATTGAACTGGAAACCAGATAAAGCAGAGGAAAGTGATCAGATCTAAAACAAAACAAACAAGCAACAAATGAAACCAACCAACCAACCAACCAAAAAACCCCAACATTTGCTGGCAAAGCCACTACCCATATAGTTATTGTATGCATGAACCTCAAAGAAAAAAAATTCCTTTGTACATGTGGGTTGTTTGCCCATTGTGAAAACTGAAAGGGGGGATAACTCAATTTATACTGAAAACCATTATTACTATTATTATTATATAATAATTATTACTATAATGATTAATATTATTATTATGGTGGTGGTGTTATTGTCATCATCATTATTTTTAGATCATCTGCCCATAACATAGTGTATATGTACTCCCCCCCACACCTTTATTTAATAACCCAGTGTACAGTGATAGCACATAAAGCTTGCTCAATGTATTTTTCTAGTAACAGCATTTTTAGTCACAGATGGGACTTTCTCCTAGTTCCCATGGTTGTTTGGTGTGTGCCTTTCCCATCCATTTCATTCAAAAGTCTTCCCTGGAACCAGTAGTGGCTCCAGAGAGTGGAGGCTGCAGCCTTGCCAAGCAGAGTGTCTGTTGTAGCAGTTTAAGCAGACTGTCAGGGTTCATGTCTATTTCCAGTAAACTCCAGGCCTGAGTCACACAAGTGGTAGCCATCCACAGTTCTTACTGAATTCATCTGGAGTGCTAGGGGCTAGGCAGCTCTAGCAAATGAATTCTGTAACTACTGTCAGTATTCCTGGAAAAGTGATTGCTTTTTGAAAAATTGCTGAGTAAAGTGCAGGTTGTGCAGAAAGGCCATTGCTATTGTCTTAGATATTATCCTCCTAAAGAAGCTCTTCCTATTCAGTTAAAAAGAAATCTGTTTTCAAATTCTACTTATCATGAAAATAGAGAATTCTGGAAAACAAGGGAGCTTAAAAAAAGCAACAACAACAAAACAAAAGCAGAAGAAATACATAAAAACCTTAGAAACTGGGAAGATGGGAGACAATGTTAAGGTAAGACCGGGCACTAATTTATTTAATTAAATAAGTGTTGTTCATTGTAGTACACACAGTTTCCACTGAGGTGTGCTAGTTCTCCAAATATCACCATCCACGCCCTCAGGCGACTAAATGTGCTGTTATATACCAAACAATGTCCACTACTGTGTCTCGGATTGCTAACCCTTTCACGCAACCATTTTATACACAGCATGTTTTCAGGCAAGAACAGCAAAATACCGTAGAGGAAATCTGTTAAAACAAAAGATGATTTCTCTATTTTTAAACAAGACAGCACAATTAGTTCCTGTCTGAAACTAGCCGTCTTTGTGAAGGAAGTGTCATGGATATTAGCTTTGAATTCATCAAAATGATCGTGTATGTTATTCTGGGAGAATTCTGGGCAGTCTTAACAGCGTGCAAGAGGAGTTTTTCATGCTGTTTTGACATTTGTCTGCTTCCAGGAGCCATTGTGTGAAGTTGTACCATCGTTATTGCTACTGCCGTAAGTGTAAGCTCCTTTTTGCTTTAACATCGGACTGATTTCTCCATTATTCGGACCTATTTAAACCCCAAGGATGCTCAAGCACATCTATTGATATCTGAAAAAAACCAGAGAACACAGTAGGGCATTTTTAAATAAGCCACATAATCAGGAAAGTAACAGAGATCCAAAGGTTTAACAAAGGTGAATCTGGGGAAGGGGGAGGGAATTTCACTTTGTCAGCTTTTTGTTACTTGCAGATCCTTAAAAACAGATTACCTGTGATTTTAAGAAGACTTTATTCTATTTCAAGGGAATAATGACACAATAATTTTCAGCCTACAGGTAATCACTTTAAATTGCCACATGGTGAAAGCTGTGGTAGCTTTCCTTCTCAGCACAAAGCTTATAGACTCCTGGTGTTGCCAATACAGTATATACATTTATTGGTTCATCATCATCAATATACATGTTCCCTCAAGTGGCTGACAGATCTTTAAAAGTGGCTTCAATACGAAATATAGAAAAGGGGGCAGGAAGAATTTAGGAATGTGGCTGGAAGTAATTGAACCTCATGACAAGGTAACTATTAACATGAAAGTTTTCATAAAAAAATAACACTGTACTGTCTCAAAGCATTACTTAGACAGGAAGGATTCACCTCACCTAAGAGTATACATCTACAGTATAGAAATCTGAAGCGCCTGTATACTGAATGGAGAGAAATAAGAACACTTCAATTAACTCACCATAGATATTTGCCTTAGGGTGAGAGGAATGTCTTCCTCTCTATTGACTAGGAAAGTAAGGCAGGGGCAATAGCTCACATGTAGACATCTTGCATTTTATAAGCTGAGTTTCGTTCAGAGTCTCCATATTTCCCTAAATTAAAAAACCAACCAACCAACCAACAAACAAATGCAAAGGATGACAGATAGCTATTTCCCGTTCATTAAGTGAAAGAGCAGCTGTGAAACAGGCTTAGCTGGTCAGAGTTGTACCTCAAGAAGCTTAGGAAGAGTTCTGCTTATTTACACTTTTCCCTTCCTGTACTGTATAGAAGTGTAAGAGCTCTGCTTAGGAAAAAGGCAGCACAGCTAAAGTATCCTTTCAATTAATCAGTTATGAGCCTGGTGGGCTGCTAATGATGGTGGGGTGCTCCAAGCTGGAGCTTGTGTTGAGAAGCTCCTCAGATCTTATCAATCCTGGTAGCCCAAAAATCTATAAACATCACAGTTTCTGGGAACAACTAAAAGCCCCCCATCTTGCCACCTTGGTCACAAATCAACAGCCTCCTAGGATATAATCTTAGACACAGCCAGGACATTCCTCTAGCAGGAAATAAGCCTCCAGTTATTTTTTCCAGTTTAGGAAACTGCATTCAGAGTACTTCTCAGGTGTCAGAGAGCTAGAGTATGTTATGAGCATATGGCAAAGATGTAATCTGGAAGACAGGAGATCCAAAAAGATCACTTTCATATTACAATTTGATTTTCAGGTTGAGATGTTAAAATAAGCAGATTCAGACAGTTTTGCATTTGCATTGCATTTTGGTAGCTCTATAACAGCCCTTGTCTCTCTCTATATATACACATATATATTTAAACTGAAGTCTACTGGTGGTTTTACTGAGATCTGCTAAGCAAGAACCTGCACCTTTCTAGCCTCAAATCTGAAAACTGAAGTAGCACACTCTAGCTGCTCTTCAAGAGACTGAAAATGGTAGATCTCCTATTGCAGTCTAAGAGACGTAAGAGGACTTGATCTTGCATCTGTCTTTTAAATATCTCCATCTTCAACTAAAGCATGATAAAGACTCTGAAACATGCATTTGAGAGACGGCCAGTGAGCCAAACAGGGGCATGTCAATATGGAGAGTGAGCAGAAGAGCGAGCTTTGCCAAAGGGTTGCATAATTATTGGATTAAATTATAATGTTACGGTAAATACGAGGAAAGTCAAAAGAGGAGAAATTATGGGCTCTTTGGAGTAGTTTTAGAGGGAAAATGGTCACTGCTGAGTTCATAATTTGCATGGATTATGATACAGCTAGTCAGTGTTTCAGCACAACTGGGAGCTTGCAGGAAACCATGCACAGCCTTTGCTGGCCTCTGGTCAAAAGAGCCAGAACTCTAGGTCATTGTCTTCCAATGTAGGACCACAATGATTTTTTCAAAGCACTTTTGCTACCAGTACAGTAAAGCTACTGGTGATGGACATCATCAGGTTACCAGACTTACCTAGCTCCACCCAGACAAGTGGAGAAACTCATGCTCTGGGAACTGCGCTGGTTGTATGAACACAGGTTTCCTTGTGTCTTTAAAGCACTTTCAGCAAATCCAGTACTGGCAGGCTCTTGGCAAACCAGGAATGTTAGGCTTTAGGCAAAGAAAACAATTTCTAGGGCAACAGGCTTCAGGAAGTGGCACAATGGCCAGCTTTTATTATGAGAGACATGCTGCTAAGCATAAGTAGCAGCAGCTATGGTGTGGGATGGCATTAGTCCCTCCTGTGAACACTAATGATTTCACTGACCCTCTCCTCCCACCAAGAGCTAAATGGGCAGTAAATCTGGCTCTCCAGGGCTCTCCTCAGCATGCTGTTACATCACTACACTTTTCCTTTGCTTCTTTTCCTTTCATAGAAGCAACCATAATCCAGCCTGCCCTGAGATCCTCATAGCTGGGGCAACAAAATATTTATCACCTTTTACTATATTCTAATATTTATCACCTTTTACTATACTCTGAAGAAGTCATGTTAATTGTTAATCAGAAGATCTTACTGAATTTTCTTGGGAGTAGTTGCATGAAGGGATATAGGGTAGAAATCGAAATAATTTTAAAAGGAGAGGAAAAGTGCTGGTACGGTAACAGAGTCACTTTGATGTCTGCCCATTTTCCTGATGTCTCAAATTCAGACACCTCAAGTAACCAAATATATGACCAAATTTCTCAGGGTCATATGGATATATTTGCACTGCTAAAAATTTATCAAACAAATCTAAGCATCAAAATATCACTTTTTCACATGTAAAACAGGGTTGTGATAAATGGCCACGGTTTGAGGCCTGTAACTAGTTGTGTACCCCAAGGCTTAATGCTTGCTCCAGTCTTGTTCAATGTATTTATCAGTGACCTGGATGAAGGGACAGAGTGTACCTTTAGAAAATTTACTGTTGATAGTAAACTGGGAGGAGTGGCGACACAGCAGAAGGCTGCATTGCCATTCAGTGAGACTTGGACAGGCTGGAGAGCTGGGCAGAGAGGAACCTAGTGAAATTCAACAATTCTTCCCTGCACCTAGGGAGGAATAACCTCAGGCACCAGTACAGGTTGGCCTGCTGGGAAGCAGCTCTGCAGAGAAGGACTTGGAAGTCCTGGTAGACAGCAAGCTCTGCATGAGGCAGCAGTCAAAAAGGCCAATAGTATCCTGGAGTAAATAAAGGAGAGTGGCCAGCAGGTCGAGGAAGTTTATCATTCCTCTCTGCTCTGCCTTGCTGGGGCCACATCTAGAATATTGTGTCTAGTTCTGGGCTCACTAGTTAAAGACAGGAAACTACTGGAGGGAGTCCAGTGGAGGGTGACTAGAACGATGAGGGAACAGGAGCATCTCTTTTATGAGGAAAGGAAGACAGAGCTGGGTCCCTTCTGAAGAAGAATGAGAGGGAATCTGTTCAATGCTTATAAATATCTAAAGGGTGGATTTCTGGAGAATTAGGTTAGACTCTTCTCAGTAGTGCCCAGCGACAGGACGATGGAGATTAAGTAGAAACTGGAACACAAAAAGTTCCATCCGAATATGAAGAAAAACTTTTTACTCTGAGGGCAACAGAGCACAGGCACAGGCTTCCCAGAGAGGTTGTGGAGCCTCCATCTCTGGAGATATTCAAAACATTACTGGATGTGATCCTGCACAACCTGCTCTAGGTTGTTCTGTTCTAGCAGGGGAGTTGCACTCGATGATCTCCAGAGGTTTCTTCCAACTCTTATCTTTCTGTGATTCTGTGAAAAGAAGCTCCATTAAGTCTACCTATATCTGCTTACAGTCATTCAGAATAGCCAGTGGAGTTAAAAATGAAATAAAGTTTAGAAGATGGCTTTCTTATTGTTTGTTTCTTTATGTCATATAATAAATTACCAAAAGACTTATTTTAAACAGTGTTCAAGAGTGCCTGGAACCAAAACTTGGGCTGAGTCTCTTTATAGAGACAGCAGGAAACCACAAACTTTAAATCCACATTGAACTTTCCCAAAGATCTGGAGCATTCCAACTGCTGATTTTGATTCAGAACCATGTGTAATCATAAGGTCAATGTTTGATTTTAATGTGTGTATGGTTTTTATTATATTTTTTGAATGATGATAACACAATGATAATAATGTTTGTTAAATACTGAATGCATTTGATTGCATCTCAGTCACCATTTACTATTTTTAGTCCTTCCATTTAGGTTTTTTCTTTTTAAGATAACAAAACCATGCACTTTTATCCATTTCAGGGTATGAGGGCATCAGAAAAAAAACCCCACATTTGTCTGTTTTTAAAGGAATTATAGATGAAGGGCTAATTTTGTAAATGAACTATTAATTTCTTTTTGCCTTCTGCTTTCCTTCCCTGTGTTTTAAACTTCCACTACCACCAATGGCAAATGAGGCAATCAGTTTGTTTCCCTTGCCATTGCCAAAGAAAATCAGCTGAAGAAGGGATTTCTAGAGATATAGTTATACATTCTTCATGTTAACATGTAAATCTAATTTTCTGTTGTACAGCCAGATCCCAATCAGAGATCTTTTACATCACCCAAATTCTTATTCTTTTGCATGATCCAGATTCTTATTTTGTAGACCAATGTGAGTTCCTACAGTTATGCTCAGTAGAATACAGAAAGCCAAAGGGATTTAGGATCACTCCTTTCCAGAGTCTAAATAGTCACAGACCAGATTTTCCTGGGTCTTGTGTCTATATTTTAAGAGAATATACCACAGTATTAAAACTTAGATGTGAGAACAATTGGAAATGCCATTGTAATGAGAAAACTAAGTAAAAACAGATATACAAATGGAAAAAAAGAAAGTTCCTAATTTTCAGTGATGATGGATTCATGCTCAGAACAAGAAAGGAGTCATGGCTATCCCTAATGCTATTTGTCACTCTTGATTTTCCTAGTTTTTACATAAGAAAAGGTCTGAGTGGTAAGAAGTTATAAATCAAAAGAATGGTTAGAAAATTAGATAGCATGGGTGAATGTAACTACTTATCTGGGGCTATAGAGAAAATTGGAGCATTAAAATATGACCCTGATAGCCTGTTCAGTGTTGCACCCTGTGCCTAATGAAACATAGAGTTTGCGATTGGAAACTAAAATTTATGTATATATGGATATATGCATCCTTTTGCTTAATTATAGGACTTTACCCTGATCTTAAATCTGAATGTTAATGGTGTTTCTAAAGGATTTAACTATTTCTAGAGATGTCCGATCCTGCATGAATTCCATTACATCAGCTTGGTTTGGTGGGAGTTGGGGAAAAGACATCACATCAAAGCCTGAAGGCATAGGGATCCTGTTTTTAAATCTTCTAGTCTGTAGAAGACTAGAAGTAGTCTTCTAGTCTAGCATCTAGACAGTAACATCTAGTCTGAAAAACACAGGAGAAGCTGAAGCTTGGCTGACCTGTATGGGATGAGACAGTTCCAAAATGCTGCTCACTGGACAGAGAATGAGGCAAAAGATGAACCATTTCCAGTGGAAAAAAAGGAATGGTGAGCAGATGAAAAAGGTAGCTGGACATATTAGTAATTTTAAAAGGAAGCAAAACCAAAACAAAGACCGTTAATATCAGAAGAGCAACGAAGAAGATTCAACAGAGCCTTGGTAAAACAGGATGCAGTTGGCTAAGCATGAACATTAAGTGAGACCACAGAGGCTCTTGGTTTCCTGAGGAGAATCATCATCTCTCAGGCCGTTCACCTTTTCATAAATTCGAACTAGGTAATAATATTACTGACCTCAAAGCAAAGAGGGCTGGAGGGTAATTAAAAGTGAGGTCCATTAGGAGTATCTCAGACAATTAGGGATTTATATTTAAGAGGAAGTTTCTTTTCCAGAAAAGCCTCTTGCTTCATAATAAATGAAAACCACAGTGTTTTTCAGCGTGCTAAATTTCCTCCTAGGAATATTTGAAGATAATAACAGTAATACACATCCTGTAAAACATGAATTGCACATATGGATGTGTTTGAGGAAGACTTTCTTTTGTATCATTGACACAGGCAAAATAAAGACAAGTACATGTGCTTGAGCTTCCTCTAAAACTATAATGCATCATGACCTGCATAAGTAAAAGAGGGACAACTACAGGATTCCACCAAAGTACCTGTTTCTTGTGTCTCTAGGAAGTCAAACCCATATGCTCCATCCATAATCTGATTCAGGTCTCTTCTAAATAAAGATTCATATATATGTGTAATCCATCTGACTATTTCTTTAATATATATCAGTGTTAAATTTAATAGCTTTGGAAGACATTTGAGAGTTTGGTTTGCATTATCACCCTTTCTCTCTCCTTTCTGCCCCTCCTCCAGAATAAAATAAAAAACATTACCTGTGATTTTTGGTTGCTTATATGGAATACATAAAACCCTGCAAAGCTGAAGATAGTGTCTGCTCAGGCTCACCAGTTAGGTCCTCTCTTTTGTATTTGTGTCCAGTTGATATTTGTGAGAAATTCTTACAGACACAAGATGAGTCAATGAGCAAGGAAACTTTTTTTTCATTCTGCGGTCAGTTTTCCAGAGTTCGAAAGTATTGCAGAAATGTGAAGCCATAGTATTTTAAAAGCAGGGTGTGGAAGAGGATTCATTAGGGCCTGAAGTCAGCCAGAGGAGTCCAGAGAAGAAAAACAAACTGAAAACCCAAACCAAAATGAAAAGATACAAGAATGATGGAATCACAGTGTTGGCTGGACGGGACCTCTGGAGGTTATTTAGTCCCAACCCCTGCTCCAAGTGGGATTATTGCCAGTACTGGATCAGGTCATTCATGGCTTTCTCTAGCTGAGACTTGCAAATCTCCAAGGACAGAGATTTCAGTGTCCCATGCTAAGCCATTCCATGGCAGCAGCACCTTCCCGGTGAAGAGATTTTTCTTAATGTCTGTTTTGAGCCTCCCAGGCCAGAATTTGTGGGGTTGTGTTTTTTTTTTTGCTTCTTGCTATTCTGCCACTATCAAAAAGAGTTTGTCTCTGTCATCTTTGTAACTTCCTTGAAGAAGTGACAGACTGCTGTTAACCATCCCCAAGTCTTCTTTTTGCCACACCATGGAAGCATGGGTCTGTCAGCATCCACTTGCATGTCATGTGCTGTAGCCCCTGCACATCTTCAGAGCTCTTTGCTAGGCACTGCTCGGTGTTCTTTTTGAACCGAGGCGTCTAAGACTGGACACTATTCCAGCTTCAGCCATGCAAATGCTGAACAGAGAGGCAGGCTCAGCCCTCCCCTGATCTGGCCCTGCCCTTCCTGATGTTGCCAAGAACACTTTGCCTTGTCTACAGTTGGAGCCCTCTCTTGGCTTCTATTCAGCTACTGTCAGGCATGACCCCAGCTTCTTTCCGTCAATTGCCACTTACCCAAATGCTTCATAGACTTTGCTGATGGGTGGGTTTACTTTTCTGAAGCAGAACTTCATTCTTCTCCTTGGTGAATTTCAAGAGGTCGTCCTTGACAAACTCCTAGGTGTCACGGTGTCTGGAGATGAAAACTCTGTTAACTCTTTGGATATTATTTATGCATTCCTCTAATACCATAACTGCCTCATGAATCCCTGATCTTTATCTCCAGTAACAGGCAAAGAAGATGCACAGCTAAGTAAAAAGATTCCACCAACACTGAGTTTTAGAAATGTTTGGAAATGAAAATTGGATTGCCAGGGACCTGAGCAGAACAACCAAGATCTAATTGTGGGCAACCCTAAATCCTAACTACATTAAGTCTAGATAGTGAATGGATCACCAGCCCGATGTAACCCCATTCACTAAAACCCTTTGAGCCTTGCCCTTCAGCCAGTTCTTCACTGAGTGTACCTGCTCATCGCACAGTTGGGCAACTTGTCCAGAAAGATGCTGTGAGGGAAATCAAAAAAAGCTACATTCACTGGCTTCCCTTCATCCACAGGGCGAGTGACCTCGTCATAGAAGGATATGAAATTAGTTAAGCAGGACTTTCCCTTCGTGAACCCATGTTGACTGTGCCTGATGATGGTGTTATTCTTTAACTGCCTCTTTAGCTGCCTTTAAAGATTGTCTTCCTACTCTGCTCTCGTTACTATTATCTGTGACGGGCACAGCGCCCGTGTTACAGAGCAGGTTTCCCATTGTGCTGGGCACTGTACAGAGAGAGAATTAAAGGCCGGTGCTGTGTGGGAACTGGTTTCTCGTGTCACGTGGTATCGCTTCGGCTTCTCAGTGGGGAGACTGATGTTTTTCTGGTTCATAAGGCAGAAAACAAATATATTTCCTGGAGAACTAGCGTTTGTTAGGTATTTGCTTTTCACAACCAAAATATGAATACTGTGAATATTTTTGGAAAGGGAACAAAAAGGGTCATGAGCTTCAAATGCATTTAAGGAAATGCTCATGATTTTTTTGTTATAATGTCCATCTGACTTTATTGACATCTACAGTTTATTATATTGCTTGTGCAGAGCTGCATTTAGAACGGGTATAATTCCACCGACTTTGGTGGAGTTACACAAAGCATGAAAGCAGCCCACCCACTGACTTTACATTCTGAAAGAAAATCTGTGCAATTGTAACAGGCGCCACATTGTGTCTTTGCTAAATTCAAAGACATTCTTCCACCCAAGGGCTCCCCCTTCTTTTTTATGCACCTTGCTCCTTTCTTCACTTTTTATTACCACACTGCTCCCTCAACGCGATTGCATCTGCATTTTATTAAGATTACTGCTACTGTTTAAGAAACACCATATCTCACTGTGTCATGCTGTGTTTTAATATTTCCTGTTTTATTCTACTTGTATTTCCTTTAATAGATAAGTATATATTTTCACATGCAACAAAATCAAACTGCTTTAAGGAATAAATTGATAAATTGGCATCTAGAACACTACCAAGCATCCTAACTCTGTGCCAGGCTCAGAGGAAATATCAGGGCTGCCAGTTACATTGGCTGAAGAGTCAGACTACAGCCAGCCAGGAAGAGATCGTCTGTCTGCTGGAAATGATTATTGTCATTATTTAGACTTGAAGTGGTGCCTGCTGCTTCCTCTTCAAACATAGGCAAGGTGCAAGAAATCCTGCCCCAAAAATCATATAATGCAGCTTGAAGCATGTAAGCCATGACTGAGCCACAGTGATTTCTGAGGGGAGTGGGGGGAGGGCAGAGGGGGAGCAAATCCCTTGAGTAAGTATAAACCCTGCCAAAGTTCCTCTGGCAAAACACACGTGCACATATATGTATGTGTGCACATACGTATAGCTAAATGTATATTTGTGTTTTAAAGACTCAGCATCTCTCTGTCATATAGATGAGCATCCTGATCTCCTGATTGTACAGTGGGCTCCATGGTTGTACTTGGTCACCACACGAAAACCCCTGGGTAGCCGAGGACCCTGCAGGGGATGTCACATAGACATGACTGCAGTCTCAGGGCAGTATACCTACAAGAGTCCTATTAAGAGGTTAACAGATGTAACTCATGGGTTGAGACTGTACTACAACAGGGAGGAACTGCTATTGCTGTCAGTCAAATGGTCAGTCTGACATGAAAATATTGTTAAGTAAATACATGAACGTTCCTTTTCTACCATGGTTTCCTGTCCCAAAGCCTGAAGCTTTGGAAGCAGACAGAGAAGCCCCACGGATATCATGGAGGACAGCTGCTAAGATGTTGGGGTGAACTTGGGCATGATGGTCCTGAGGGATCCAATGGCTTTGCTCAGGCTGTATTGAACACTGGGCTTGCAGGCTTGCAGTGCCAAAGTCTAGAAAATCTGTCCTTGAGGACATTTTCTGAGCCACCGTTACTAAACCATAACAGTATAGCCTGCCCTTCTGTGCGTTCTCCACCTTTATTCTCTTTTGTCCTGAAACCCTGCATTATATCAACCCAGGGTTGCAAATTACTCTCTGAGATTTTGTCCTTCATTTAGTCAGTAGATTCACTGCTGGGTAACAGGGAGTAAAAATCCCCAACCAAACAAGAAGAAATAAGCCAACGAAACAAACCCCAAACAACAACAGTTACAATGAACAAAGAACAACCAACCAGCCAAACATCAACAGTCCCCCAAACCTCCTTTTTGCCCATGTCTACTCAAGCTGTAGCATGCTTTAGTCTAAGGAAAAGGAAGTTTGGTCTATGAAAAGAAGACATATTTCTTACAATAAGATGTGGTAAAAAATAACTAAATTCCCTGAAAAACAATTTACTTGATTAGTTTCTGTTTCTGCTTCATGCATTTCAGACATTAAAAATCCCATATTCAACCCACCAACCTCTTGGCCAGAGAGGACCTGAAGGGTAAAACAAAAGCAAAGAAATAAGGATGTGCAAACAGAATAGGAAAGGACTTGGATGACTGCCCTATAATGAAAACTGATATCACTGTAAACCAATGTAATAATTCATCTCAGCTGATAGATCAGCTAACTGCTAATATATTGTGAATACAATAGACACTCTGGGCTCTGTAAGATGAATGTTTTTCTGCATGCAAGCTGCAAGTAAAAGGGCTATTTTCCCCTTTCATTAATCTAGAATAAATAATGGTTATAATATTACATATCTCTTGCCTTATCTCTGACAGTTCCTTCGTGCTGAAATAGGAGATTGCTGCAGCTTCTCAGTGTGTTCTGTTTGCAAGACAGAAAGGGGGTCATTCATGCTGGAAAATATCTGGCAAAATTTCAAAGTTGCTTCCCCTTTTAATCAGTCTTGAACACAACTACAATGTGTTCCTGGAATTTTAAGTATGGTTAGATATGCATTTCTGCTTGCTGGTAGTGGGGGAGGGATTGGGAAGGTTGATATATATATTTTTTTCATCACAGTTTCCAGCTGTTGACTATGATCAAGCCTCGTGTGAGATTCTAAAGGGGAGTAAAATCTAGGTTTTTAATTTGGAGCCTTTATATAAATCCTTAGGTTGAACAGTCTGTCACATTTGACCTATGACACACCCTGCGATACATAGAACAGGAACAACTTACCCTGTGATAGGCCTGACACGACAGACAAGGTAAGATCAAACATAATAGTCTCTTAACACTTGCTAAGATCTGTTTGCATTCGACACTTACGTGAGATTACAAGACTGAAAGAGACCTCATTCATCATCCAATTCTGTCCCTTGCCATCACTGGCAACCATATCATAAATCCCCTTGGCACCCATCTACCCCACTGGCAAACTTTTTTCCTCACCTTTCTCCTTCTTGTTGCTGCTCAACATCACCCAGCTCTGTGCACACACAGGCTTTTCACGTGTTACCAGAGACTGGGACCTTTGCTCTAGACCATGTTTGGGGTTAGCACCTTCTTCAGGTGCTCACTCTCCGGACTCCAAATACAAAGGGAAGTTGCTCCTATGCTGAGGACTGAGGCCCACAGGGTCTCTGCTTTGGTCAGCTGCACCACATGTGTGAGGTGCAGTTTGCTCTTGTGCACAGCCTAGGCGGAGGCTGGCTCACTGCACTCCCCGGAGGAGAGCACTATGCTTGCACAATGGGTTTTTAGGGAGGCAACAAGAAAGGTAACTGCGTGTGGATTCCTGCAGAAAGGTTTGTGATATTCCGCTCTGCAAAGGGTCCCTGCAAAGACCTGCACACTTGGTTAAAGTCTGGTGCTGGTGTGAGGCAAGTGCTAGTACAGTAATGAAAGAAATCATCCCTGTGTTGTTGCTTTCTTTTAGAAGACTGAGGCTGGGGCAACTGCTAGGTGCTGGCAGACTTCAGCTCCTCCTTCCCCACCTCTCCATGATAAGCAGAATTGAAACATTGTGCAAAACTTTTAGGCTGAAAAAACCCATAGGACGTAATGATTGTATTCTTAATAGGTTCATCTCTCTTTTTGAAAAAAATTTGTCTTTTTTTTACAGTGTAAATTCCATGTAAAATTATCCAGAAGATAATGTAAATAAAGCTGGCTAAAGTAGCATCTTATAAGCATGGAAATGATACAAAAGATCTGTGCAAAGTGGCAGCATGTAGACAACAATGTCTGTCCTTTTTCACTTTTGAATATAGATGTAAAAACAATTTTTCTCTCTCTCTTTCTTTTCCTGTTCTTTTTTTTTTTTCCCTAAGAGGAAAAATGTTACTTCAGCAGTGTTCAAGTAAAAATATTGCAATATATCATAGCAATTTGTTTGAAAATGTTCAGACTTCATCATTACCGTGTTTAATCCCTTATCTCACATTTTCGGAAGGTTGTTGTAATTTGTGCTCCCCCCCTCATAATTATATGGAAATTTATAATTTGATAATTCCTTTTGCTATAGTGATTAGAAAAATTATCTTCCACACAAAGCAGCAACATTTATGCATTTGTTTTTGTTTTTCTCCTATAGCCACTCTATCTTGTTGGAAACAGACAGCTGTTTCATAAAAAGGAAGAAATATATCCTGTATACAGTGTGAGCATGGGCAGTGCTGCTCATGTTTCCTCCCCACCTTCAAATCACAGCTGGTTTTGTATTCTTCACAGATTTCAAGGCAAGCACCTTAAACCCTTCATTGAATCTCTCTATATGTTGTTATGTTATTCTCTTGAAAGCAAGGAGTTTATACACTAGTGATGAACCAGGTCTCACTCAGTAAAAACTTTTATCTCAGTGAAGAAGCTCTAGACTTTCAGTATAGCAAGGAACAACTCAGAACAAGTCCCACTGAAGTACTCAGATGGGGAGGCGTTGGGACTGCAATTCAAACTCCAGCAAAATGTAAACATGACTGTGGAATTGCTTAATGGGAATCTAACATCAGACTGAAAATGAGACAGGTCACGTGTTGGCTTCTGCACTAGAAAATTTTCTTCGACTTGGTTCTTTATCTGTGATATTGCCCTAAATGCAGAACAAGTCTCACATTCCAGAGCTCATGTAAATGCTTATTCTTTAGTTCTGCAAAGGAAGGCTTTTCTACATGCCCTCGTGGTGCTCCAGTTTTTCCGAAAGGATAGGTGGAAAAGGCAATAAATTTGCTAAAACAACAAAAAAAGCTTTCAGAGAAGTGAATGTGGGTAGCCATTTGATGTACAGAGGTCGACAGAAATGAGATCAGACAGCAAAATCAATGACATGCATTTTCTGTGATTCAGATAGAATGTATTTATCTTAGTACAGAAATAATTCTCACAAAAGAAAAGCAGACGTTTAAGCCTAACATAAAAGGAAGTAAAAGATGGTCTTGCTGTCAGTGCATGATCAGAGGAACTCAGAAGGGCTGGACTCAATCGCTGACTTTCCTACACATTTCCTACAGGGCTGATGGAAAATCACACAGTCAACCCCATGTCCCAGTGCGTGGCCAAGTCCGCATTAGCAGTGCTGGTGCCAGCTCTGGGACTCGATGGCTCTCCAGTACACGCCAACACAGCTGTAGTGCCAGACACTGGGTTTGGGGCCAGACAAGTTTGTACTAGGGAGCGCTTAGGCAGGAGGACCACCCCACCTGGGGCACCGCTAGCTGACAAATCCTTCTCACATCCCCTGGTTCAGCATGACCAGCTCCTTCATTTCTCTTTGCCTCAGCTCCCCATTTGTGAAGCAAATCTAAGTCACCACATAGATATAAAGCAGTGTAGAAGGAATGATGTACACCCACAATTTCAAATTTAATAACAAAAAAGGGTTTTATCTAAATAAAGTGTGGAACAAAAAGAGACAAACCCATCAAAATAGTCGTACTGAAACATGCCTTGTGCTTAAATTCAGAAGTATGAAATAGATGACTGGATCTATAAAGACAGACTAACACATGAACATAATCCGGACACAGGAAAGTTTACCTTGATGTGATCCGGTGGAACTGGGTAACAGAACAGTATCTCCCTTATTTTCATAGGAGAAAGAAAAAATTATTTTTTGCTTCTTTTTTTTTTTTGAACAAAACTAAATCCAATTCGCTTGATACTATAGAATCATAGAATGGTCTGAATTGGAAGGGACCCCAAGGATCATAGAGTTCCAACCCCTCTGCCACAGGCAGGGACACCAACCTCAGGCCTGGATCTACACAAGGTTGCCCAGGGCCCCATCCAGCCTGGCCTTGAACACCTCCAGGGATGTTCACCTCTCTGGGAAGCATGTTCAAGCACCTCACCACTCTCTCTGTAAAAAACTTCCCCCTAACAGCTAATCTAAACCTTCCCTCCTTCAGCTTCAATCCATTCCCCCTCGTCCTGCCATTATCTACCCTTTTAAAAAGTTGATTCCCTTCCTGTTTGTATGCCTCCTTCAGGAACTGCAAGGTTGCAATGAGGTCCCCCTGCAGCCTTCTCTTCTCTAGGCCAAACAAGCCCAGCTTCTTCAGCCTCTCTTAGCAGGGAAGGTGCTCCAGCCCTCTAATCATCTTCATGGCCTCCTCTGAACCCTCTCCAACAGTTCCACATCTTTCTTGTATTGGGGACCCCAGATCTGGACACAGTACTCCAGATGGGGCCTCAGGAGGGCTGAATAGGGAGGGACAATCACCTCCCTGTCCCTGCTGGCCACCCCTCTTCTGATGAAGCCCAGGATGCCATTGGCCTTCTGAGCTGCAAGGGCATACTGCTAGCTCATGTTAACTATGCCATGGAAGAGTTAAATCAGTGTATAATTTACTGTAACGATTTATTGGAAAGAAGGAGAAAAAAATCTTGGAAGTGGAAATTTAATACCTCTCGTTGTCTATGGAGAATATCAGTATGGGACAGTTAAATGGCAGTGATACTATTCATTATCATCGTACACAGCCAAAAAAATGGCAAATGGCCAGTTAAGTACTTTGATGTTGTTTAGGTTTCTTCATCTTTATCTACAAGTGCATACACTTTTTATTGCATGTGATGGACAAGAAAGCTGTTTACCAGATTTGCAGCTCCGAGCACTTTAGAACTTCTTTAAATTTCATTTCAAACAATAAAATATCTGCTATTCTCCTTTCAGACAGCCTCAGAAATGTGGTGTTTACTTGCAGCTGTTGAAACCAAAGAAAATGGGTCATTCTAGTTATTTTCATAACTAGTACAAAAGTGTATTCCCACGCTAACAGTTCCAAAGAGCATTATGTATAGCTTGCAATTTGCTATTTTCAAATGCACATATTCTGTGTGTAATAGACACTGTTGATTCATAGTAGGTTTTGCTCATATTAGAGATATATAGATGTTTGACTTTATTTGGAGACAGCTAAGGGGGCTCAAGAGACTTAGAAACCGAAGTTGTTTATCTCTACTTCAAGGAAGGCTGTGAAACAGTTTGTGTCACCTCAGCGACTACATGACTGCAAAACAAACATAACTTTCCAGTACCAAATTTGGATTTTGATATATTCCACTACAAAACTGCAAGCCTCACATATCAAGAAAACTATTCCTTGACTTATCTCCATGCAAGTAATATCAATATATCTCACCTAGTTTGTTGGTGCAGCTGGGTGGCCAGAAAAATAATTTTTTCTTCAGATTACGTTGTTCTGTTTTCTGGAAAGTGAATGGTCTTTATAGGTCCCCTAAAGACTCATAAATATTTGAAAACACTTTAAAAATGATCATCTGGGGCTTTTTGGCAACTATGTCGAAGTATACATTTCACAAAGTATGTATTCTCACAGCACCTCACAATGGCTTGCTAATCACGCCTTCCCTGGCTCGCTCACACACATAAAACTACTGCTGTACATTTGGATGCATTTATAGCACACATATAGAATGGATATTATTTGTAACATATGGGCAAAGGAAGACACTTCAGTATCAAGAGGTAATGCCCACTCAGACCTCAATGCTTTTTTTGCTGTCTTTGGAATCTGAAAAAAATATTTTAATGCACTTTCAATAGAATGAAACTGATTTATACTATGTGCAAAACAAAACAGATTTTGTGCTAGGTCAGTACTATAGCAGCTTTCTAAAGAGGACCTATGCTGTAAGAGGTTAAAGAAGAATCCCGTTTGAATTTGCTGAAAATTTGGTGGCTGTACCTCGATAGGCAAAGTCAACTGTACACGTATTTGTATTTAACTTGGGACCATGTAATTTAAAATTGGATCCCTCAGTCCTGTGAGCACTGAATTTGGAAGCATAAATATAAGCGGTTCAGTAATTAAGGGATTTTGAAGTGCTTCATTTAAAAAGGGACATTATGCAATCTGTTACAAAGTTAATACATCAGCCAATTGTATCTCTCTTTTTTTTTTAAAGTGATAGAATTTTGTGATTCAGCTGACTGAAAGACACTATGCCTCCATTTATTGCCAAGCTCCAAAATTGAGAACGCGCCCCAAAATCGTGGGATTATACAGCCTTCAACAATCATGCTTTCTGAGGATTTTCTGATTTTTTCAGACCTTCTCTATTCCAGTACGTGCATGACAACGAGTTTTACCACCTCTAAAAATGTTACCATGAATGAATGATTTGAGCTCCAGCTGCAGCAGGGAGGCTCCCTGCCTCCCTGTCTCCCTCCCCGCCAGTACAATCACGTGAATCCCACAGCTTCATGCTCCACCACAGAACTGCCTGCAGCAGAGGCCAGGTCTGCAGCCTGTTCACAAAAATGGACTGTGCTGCATCAAGCAACTGCTCTGGTCACAGCTGCAGGAGTATTTACACCGAAAATAAAGGCTGATGCGTTTTGTGGTTGCACTCTTTGTAATAAAAATCTTGGAGGGGAAAGGAGAGGAACGATGACCTTACAATCAAGCAACTGAATTCAGACATTTGAGCCAAGTTGGGCTCAGTTCTTTCCCTGAGAGCTCCTAAAGACTCTGGTGGAACCTATTCCATCACCTTGTTTCCTTAACTATTAAACAAGAATAAAAGGCTACCTTTGTATGCCCCCTCTATCTAGCAGCTAACTGCTTGAGGAGGCAGTAACATCTCATTAGAGGTACATTTAGCGCACAGATTTCTGAGATCCTAACCCCACTCAGTACCCTTCCAACATAAAAATACTAGGAAAACTTCTTTGCAAATCATGTATTTTACAGGACTCTGAGGGCTGGGTGTCATCTGCTTTCAGATTTCTACTCACTAGCTTTTACAGATGCAGAGTTCAAGCCTGAGCTTTAGCCAAATACAACTTAGAGAAACCCCCTCCCCCCTGCTGCACCTTGGCTGCCTGCTTGGCTCTCTGACAAAGGTTAGTGCCGTCCCAATTTCTGCATGCAGTGTATGGCACCAGAAGACTATTAAGGCAGCCAGGCAACCCAGCCAACATCCAGGCAGACTCCTTTTCATAGCCATGAAGGGTTGGGCTGATGAAGGAATTGCTAGTGCGCTCCTCTGCTGTGCAAGGACCTCCTATAAACACTTCCTCCTCTATGACGTGAATTGCAAGGGGAGAGGTTCATACAGTTTTTTAAGGAGATCGGTGTTTCCTTTTGCATTATTCCAGAACCTTGAATGCAGACAAGCAGCCTTGGGGGCTCTTCTATCAGTAAGAATCATTGATTTCTTCCTTTCTGACTAATTCTCATGCCTGTACAAGCATACAGTACCAGCAAGCAAATCTACAAATCAAACAACTCTTGCTTCCCTGGTGCCACCTTAGCCAAACTTCAGCTGCTACAGCAGAAGACCTTGCCATCATTCAGGTACCCATTCTGCAGTGCAATCGCTGGCCATCAGACAGAGGACTTGTGGCAGGAAGTATCAGCAAGAGTGGGGAGGCCAGCTCCCCTTTTCTGTCTGTCTCATCTCCAGTGAGACCACTGCTGTAGATCTGATGAAAGCAGGGCTCTTGCAAGCTTTGGCTGGCAAAACAGTTCAGAATAACCTCAGAGTTAAGAAGCAAGATGCTGCTCTGTGACTTTGGCTGCCATAATGTCAGGTGCAAAAGTAAGGACGCCATTTACTTCCAAGTCATTTTAAACCCAAGGAATTCTTTCCTGATGTTCCCTCCTTTGTTTGTAGTTAGCTAGATGATCCCTGTAGTAGCAACAGACCCCAATGAACTGGGACAGTTCATTTTCATAGTCCATCAAGCTGACAAACTGCTGTGGAGTATGGGGAAAAAGAGAAAGGGAAAGGAAATGAGAAAGGGAGAATGAAAGATGCTCTGGTGTGACACTTCCCAAATGTACCGGTACCATTTATTATTTATCAGGTTGTTACCTAGGTTGCTTAAATATTGCTGAGTTGTTTAACCTGCTATATTTGGTTTATTTAAGTATATAGGTCACTTAAAAAAAAAAAGAATTACTCTCTAGGAATATGACTAAAAATCTGTTTTGACCTAAATGCAGAAAGAAAATTTTCACAGCAAATTAATTTTAACCAAAAATTTAGGAATGACAAAATGTCACATACACTGAAAGGGAAACAATTCATGCTGCAGTAAGGATGGAGGGAGGAAACTCAATACATTTTATGTTGTCTGTGCTACCAGACTATAGTAATTTACTCTTAGAAGAAGAAGATTCAATGGTTTCAGCTGATCCAAGTTACTCACTAAGATGACTTTTTAGAGGTAATTTCTTCAGTTTTGTGAATGGATGAAGACAAGAGAATGCCAAAGGAGAAAAAACTGTGCATAATCCTAGAGGAAGTGCTCATAATTGCTATCATTTAGATAATTATGTACTCTTATGTCTTTTTTGTTGTTATTGTTGATCTAGAGTATTGAGGGCTTATTTACATTCTAGATGTTAGAAAGCGCCCCAAAAGCTCCTGGTCAAGTTTTACATGCATACCAATATAGGTGTATATATACATACATATATATGTATGACTAGAATACATTTGATTAACATTGCATTATCTTTTCTTTTCAGCCCAGGATTTCTGTGTAAATGACAAGAATGATGATCCTTTTCACACAGCTCTGTTTCACCTTTATACCTGTCCGGGATACGACATACCATGGTTTGCTTCAAAGGAGCGATGTAAAATCAGAATGCCACATTTTGGTATCTTCACTTCTTCTCATCACAATAGTAAACACTCAGTTCTTATCTCAGTGCTTATCTCATCTCAGGTCTGAACTCTTATTACAGTCAATATATGATTAACCCTAAAAACTAGCAGGTTGTTGCAAAATGTCATTCAGGTTCTTAGTGCTTTGAGTGGCAAAGTAACCCAGTTACATAATTTTTTTGCAAATAGTAGTAGCCGTCAGAAAAGCCTTGACTGAAAACTTCTGTAAAAAACAACTATAAAGCTTTACATTGAGGGGGGTTCATCACAATTGAAATTAGATATGCTAATCTGAAAATGTAATGCATATGAAAAGGAAGCACACTCTTATACAAGCAACCCTTTAGGTGCTTTTTCTTCCTATTATAATTTGCTCCAGCCATTCCTCCCTCCCACACAAGCAGGCAAGAAGTGTATCAATTTGGCAGTAAAGGGAATGATCATTCTTGAAATTTACAGCAAATAAATTTAAAGCAAATTAAAGGAGTTCATCAAATACTAGTGCCACTGAATATAAGGGTAGCTGCCGTGTTACAAGTGTGGCGTACACATACTTGGTGGCCCTGTTTTCTTGAGCAGCACCTCAGACATAATCTATGGGCAGTCTGATAAAAAGAGACACTGCACATATTTCCTCACCCAGCCCAGGAAAGAAAAGCATAAGAATTCACCTTACATTATCCCTGTTGGTAATGTTAATGGATATCCAATAAAGGTAATCTGGCAGCTGGCAATGTGAGCCTAAATCTTTGTTACACAGACCACGTGTTCCTAGGACCTGATAATTTCTGTGTCAGCAGTGTGGTTAGAGCAGTAGCTAAAGGACACATCAAGACCTCATGAAGAGCACAACTGGGCCTCTGCTATGCAACTTGTAGCAGCAAGGTGCATCACAGAAATATTTTTCATAATCACATCTTCATGATGCATGATCAGGTGCAGAAAGGTTTGATAGTCCTTTCTCTACCCAGAGGGTGTTTTTAAAAAAAGGTTTTTATGTCTACCATCATATATAAAAAGGTAACATTTCCATACCCATATACCAAACAACCTAGATGTGTTCATAAGAACAAATATGCTCGCAGAGAGTAATTTTACTCTGTGGGGAACCACAAAACAATATTTTTAGCTCAAGTTCTGGAATAGCGTCCTGTCATATAAACAAGGACACAGTAACTTACCATTGCATCCAGCTTTTTATTTCTTGCAAGTACAGAAAATAGCCAGACTGTGTGGCTTGCAGGGGATTCCAGCACCACATCTTCCAGGGTCTTATTTTTTTCCCCTAAATTGTCCATGAATCATGCCAAAAGGCTTATGGGAGGAACATACTTCTGAGATGGGCTTTTTATCCAGATGGCCCCAATCCCTGTGTCCAGACCCTTTAAAAAATCAATAGGTAAAGTCCAGTGTAGGCGACAGTTTGTCCCCACTTATAGTGGTCGTTGCTGTGGAAAGTTAAATGCTGTACTTTCAATTTTAAGAAATGCTCAATGACTCCATGTGTAGCTATACCACCCACAGCCATATTTCCTGCTGTAGGACATAGCGAATGGCGAGGAAATCATCTCTCAGACACAGAGTTAAACAAGCGACCTGCATACGATTGGGGGTGCAGAAACAGGGCATATTTATATGCACCTTTCAGGGTCAGAAAAAAATCCGTTCTGAACTGACAAAGCTTATGTGCTGTAATATGACTAATTTATGGTCTGAAATAGATGAAGGGGGAGAGAACAGCAAATAGTAAATGGATGCCAAATCAGATGCTAAGTTATCTGTTGTGATGGATTGTAAATATACAGCTGCTACAGCTTTACCTGACATGTCCAATTATAAGCTTGCCCAACTCAAAAATTTTACAGCAATCAAGAGAAAAGATAGAGATGTTTAAAGTATCCAGAGCTCCTGTTAAGTTTTCAGCCACAAAGATTCACCCTACTTGTTCATAAAGTACAACTACTTTTGAATTCCCACGTAAACTGCATTGCTCAAAATCTCATACTGAATCAACTTTAGGCATAGGTGAGGGCTGCATGAAGATTACATCGGGTTATAATACTGGGATTATCCCATCATACTGTCCTATAGAAAATAGTATAGAAAATTACAGTCTCTTTGCTGTTCTTAGAAAACTAAGAACGGTTATGATGCCCCCTCCCTGGCAGTGTTCAAGGCCAGGTTGGATGGGGCTTTCAGCAACCTGGTCTGGTGGACGGTGTCCCTGCACATGGCAGGGGGTTGGAACTAGATGATGCTTGAGGTCCCTTACGTCCCAAACTCTTCTATGGCTCTATGATTCTGCGATTCTCTGATAAGTCTCTCATGTATAACTAGAATGAAGTGCAGAAACATGGAACAAACTTTTAGATGGTGGGCAGCTGGGGAACTGAAACAGGCTTATTTTATAGCACACTGTTCGGAGAAACATCCATATAAAGGTAGAAAATTTTATTCTCTAGTTGACAGAGATTTACATCACTCAAAATCTGATCTGGCTTCTAGGAAACATTGTGCTCCACACTCCATTTTCTCTGATCAGTTTCCTGCTATAAGAAAGATTAGGTAAGGCATGAGTCCAAGTGAGTTAAAGTGGCAGAGTTTTTTCACCTTTCTTATGAAGACACGGGCCAGTGAAAAGTAAGAGTTCAAAGAAACAATAGAAAATAACACAAACTATTTTTCACAGTTTGTGACTGTATTCAGAAGAGATAAAGAATGAAAAAGGCAGAGCAAATGTCAAATGAGATCTAATGCTTGAGGAGAGAAGGAAAACCTGAAACTTTCACAGAGCAGATATTTCCCTTGGCTCCTCCTCCCCTCGGTTACAGCTGCATGGGTCTCCATCAGTCAGACATCAGTCCTGGAGGCGAATATGAAGAGAGTTTACTTTAAGCCAGTAGATCAGTAATGGAGAGCCAGCAAATATGCAGTGGAACCAAATATACATTTGGTACATGAGAAAGGGTGAATGTATGGTTGCCCACAGAATTTAATTAATAAATCTCTGGCCTGCTGCTTAGATACCTGTCCTCCACTCTTGCGTGCTGTGATCTAGCTAAGTATGGGACATGATTTGGCTTCTTCTTATGAGTGGTTTAATTGGAAATGTGTCAGTTTCTATTGCTCATTACCCAGGGTAGTGGTCACAATGAAGATTTAAGAACATATATCCTAATTACATTTAACAGCAGATGCTTGAGCAAACAAAACTTGCTTTCCATCTTCATGAATCAAAATAAAGAACCAATCTATTTCTTCTGGCTTATGTGCTGATTTCCACCTTTAAAGAAACCTTACCAACAGAACTGGAACATGAGCTACCTGTGGAAATATTTTTCCCAATATGTTCTAAATTTTAGAATAAACAATTTTGTGGATTAATATACATTTATGATTCAAGTAATTTGCCACTTCTTTAGGGAATAAAGAAAATCTTCATGTCTGATGTTTGTTGCTTTTAATAGTATTGGTCTGTGTTCTGAAATATGAAGTTTCTTATGTATGTCAGTGCCAAAGGGAGGTTTCCAAATCACTGTACCAAATTAGCATTTAAAGCTCAATCAGAACATTACTATTTCCTGTTTTCCATATCATAAACTGCAATGCAAATTCAACATGATCAATTATTCTAAGATCTGGTATTCTGTTTTATTTGAAAGGTTTGGACATATAAATCAGAGAAACAAAGTACAAAAAATGTACAGTAAATTAAGTTTCAAAGCATAGAATATTAAAGGCAATTTGAACTGTAAATCATAGATTATTAAGGTTTAAGCTATAAAATACTTTAGGATTTTATTTCTAGATTTCTTTTGTACTCACGTGAGGATTTAACAGAGAGCCATAGCACCCAAGATTCCCCAGACCATATTTATGCTTTCTGCACATGTGTGAGTGTTTGGCCATGGGCTCAACTCTGTTTCTACTGAACAGGGTGGCAAAATTCCCACCAACTTCAAAGAAAGTGGAATAGTCTCTAATATAAAGAAGTTACGGGTGTCTAAAAGCTGGCAGTATTTTATCTTTAAGGACTAATTCTTACTAATAAAAAGATTTTCTGCCCTTCCCATTTCCAACACAAAGAGCCAGCTGAAAGTTTGTGCTAAATCAAAGCGGTCTACACTTAGAGTTAGTATCAAAATACTAACACAAAAGATGCTGTATAAGCCACAGATTGGTCCCTTTCTTTTAGTAGCATAATACTCTCTAGTGCACGATTTCATAACATTTGGAGTTTTCCAGTCTGTATTTAGGATTCCCAATGATGTTCTGAGCAAATGTGTAGAGCTTACTTAGGCTTTGTCTCGTAGCTGCCTGGAGGGGGATATTTACTATTTAGAGAAATTACGTTTACAAACTTGTTCTTGAACCTGCTAGCAAAACTCTTTCCATATGTAGCAGTAATATGTGAAGCTCCACTGATCCAGTCATGTCCCTGATCTCAAAGTAGTGGTGTGATTTTTTACGGTGCAATGACATTGCCACGTGACATCATGGCCAAAATTAATAATCCCATTACACTGAAATATGATTATCAAATTCATCAATGCCAAGTGCAGCTTACAATCCCGTATAAAGCAAAATAGAACAGGTAGAGCGAAGGACTACTAGAAAGGTTGGGGAATGGAGATCTTTTCTTGGAACAGGTATGTTTCTGAGCTAAAAATATGTCTGAACAGCCATGAGAGTGTACCACACTTCTACTGTTCTTT
The DNA here is from genome assembly GCA_027925045.1 of Hypotaenidia okinawae. Taxonomy (NCBI): domain Eukaryota; kingdom Metazoa; phylum Chordata; class Aves; order Gruiformes; family Rallidae; genus Hypotaenidia; species Hypotaenidia okinawae. The sequence continues at coordinate 108,998,125 of BSDF01000001.1, read as the reverse complement.
GATAGAGTGTCCCAAGCTCCTTCTGCCCCCATCAAGCTAACTGGATGCACACCAAACCCTATCCAAAAGCCACAGGAGTGCAGCACCATGTCAGAGTGTATACTGCCAGGCTCTGTACAGCAGGGCTTGTGGACCCTGGCATAGAGTGTCTTCATGCAGCTTCACTGCTTTGACTTCACAACTGCCTCACCCTCAACCACTAAAAAGACAAGCAGAGTGGGCTTGGTCTGTCTGCAGAAGGCTGCCAAGGCAGCCCCATATGAGGTAAACTTGCTTCCTAGCAAGGCTAAGGAAGTTAATGAATGCTGTCTATATGTAGGTAGGTCAAAGTATATTTGAATTACCTCGAGCTGAACAGAAACAGACAGGTATTCAAGGTAAAGGAAACCGTCAGAATAAAAAAGTCTTCTGAAATCAAGTTAGCTTGGAAATGAGAAGGTTCTTAATCTACAAAGTAGAAGGCTTAGAGGTGATCTTTCAATCAAAATAGTGATGAGCAAAGAACTAGCTACTTCTAACAAGTAGTTTCTGAGGGAGATTAGAAAGACTCAATGTGTATGATTACAGGAACTGCATTTAATAACCCATATAGTTCCTCACAGGCATGTGCTTTTAGTAATTACTTTGACAAAGCAAAAATATATTATGTAAAATCTATAGCAGAAGTAATGGAAAATCTCTTTGCATTCTGCTGAAGACAATATGGATGAAGCCTTCCTCCTTGAGGTTTGAAATGCTTAATGGTGCAAATGTCCTGTAACTAGATATGCAGAGTAGACAACTTTTGATTCAGGGAAGCATTCACACTAATGGATGCCTATTTGTATGTTCAGAAGCTATTTTATCTCAGAAAAACTGTCTGGTAGTTTTCTCAGAGTGCATCTTGCAAAATTTTTAGTGTATCCATTTGAGATCAGATTAATGTTTGTTTCAGCTTCCATTTGAGTTAGACCCCGGAAATTTAGAAGAGATAAATAGAAATAACATGGATTTCTGGAACCTATTGCTATTTGTTCCCCGGGTTTAATCTGACTAAAATTTATTTTAATTATTTATTGTTTTAAAGCATAGTTTAAAAAAATCAAGTGCATTAAAAAAAAAAAAGAATAAAAGTCTTAGCTGCAATTTTTAAAAAGCTCTGAATTCTGAATGAAAAAAGTGTATCTTCTTTTCAGTAGAAGAAAATCTTTCCAACAAGTCAATGATTCACTGTAAAATACACTGTTGTCTATAAGTGTGGGCAGCAGCTTTGATGTATTGACTTGTGTATTACACTAAATCCAGGGTATGGATGCTGTGGAAGTAATTACTTATTCAATAGTTAGGGAATTACTTATTTGATTCTTACCTTTAAGTTCTGAAGAGAACCTTTCCAAAAGTTTTAAAATTAACTTGAATGAATAGGTTTAATTTGCAGAAGTATTATAGGCTGTAAAGCATCAAGTCCTGCATCCCATTCTAAGATGGCTTTGAAAATTGCTGCCATTAGTGCCTAGTTTTGTGTATGTACATCCTGCACTTCAGGACTGGATATTTCATTAGCATCTTAATCCTGGAAAGAGAGTGAAAAAATCTTTTGCAGATCTGACAGGGTCTTATGGACCAATATAATTTCTCTTAGCTTGTGTTTAACATTGAAAAGAAAATTTTTTTCAGATAATGCTTTAATGTGTTAAAACCCCAACTAACTCTGCAGGTGCTTATGTAGGTAATACTGTAAAACCTTTTTAGGTGTTACACGAGGGGCTAAAAGAGCTTCTTGTGATTCTAGTTTTAATGTGTGTTAAGTACACAGCAAAACTCAGACTGTGAAGTTTCAGCATTCCAGGCAGTTGCAAATAACATGCATTTAAAGTCTTGCAGAAAAAGTTAAACAGGAGTGTCATGGCAAATACTTGTTGGCTTCCTCACAGACTCCTTCACTCCACATTTGTTCCACTGCTGGGGTTGAGACAAACGACGGGAGTTTAGTCAGTAGTACCTGGCACTGTTTCTCTCCTCTTTCTCAGCAGACCCAAAGATTTTGATAGTCAAAAAATGGCAAAGTGAAAGTACCATCTTTTTAAGGACGGTCAAAGTTAAAGTACCATCTCTTTACCGAGTTTGGTCTCAAAAAGATGTTTCTTTGAAAGTTCAGAGTAGTTATTGTGCAGAATGCCCAGATTTTATTACAAGACAATTTCTAAATTGTTTGCTATATTGGAGAAGCAGTCAGATTGGGATTTTAAAGCAAAAATATTTCTAGAGATGCCACATCTTAAAAATGATATTAACCATATCTTGATCTAAATTTTAGGTTGAATGTGTATTTTTATTTCATTCTAATTTTTCTTCCCTTCTAATTGACAAAAAATTAGTGTGATGTACAAGATACAGATCAGTTGTCTAAGTTTTACTGAAATTTCAGACTTTCATCCAGACAGTAAAAAGTCTTTCTTCAAATAGGAAGACATTGTAACCTTGTGGAGCACTCTTGAGAGGTATGTGAGAAACAGTAAACATGTTCTTAAGAAAGAGTAATTCCCCACTGGCAACTGTCTTGCTCGGGAGTGGGACTGTGGCTAGTACAATAAGCTCCAGATGTCTAATTTCAGCTCTGAGAAAACTGTCCTGTTGGTAATGCGTAAGACTGCTTTGTAACTTTCTCCAGTGTGGCCCAGTGTAACATGAGGTACGTTTTGGACCTTTGTGTAGGCACTGTCAACCACTGTTTTCAACACAGTCTTCCATGGGATCCTAAATGTTGCGAGCCAGGGTAGTCACCTTTGCGGGTGAAATTCCAGCTTCACCAAAGCCAGTAAGGATGAGAGAACCTCTCCCCACCTCTCTCCACCTCCTTCCTGAAGGATTCCTGTTGTTGGATACCAAAACTGCAGCATGGGACAGTTTATTTATGGTGACGTCACCGTCTCCCTCTCGAGTTCAATTTGAGTGAGAAATTAGGAAGTGCTCTGGTTTTTTGCCATTTGTTTTGTGGAGTTTGTCTAGGCCTCTATACCAGCTGGTAAAAACATGCACCATGGAAAAATCACAACCTGCTTTTTCTTCAAAGAAGTGAAAGCAGAGTCAAATCCTTCTCAGAGGTGGGCAGTACAGACGGGGCAAAGGTCACAACTTGCAACAAGGGAAGATGCAGCTGCAGATAAGAAAAAAAATCACTATGAGCTTGGACAAATGCTGGAAAGGTGCCCAGAATGATGTGTCCATCCTCAGAGATTTCTGCACTTTACAGAACCAGAGGAAGAAGTGGCTTGAGCACACTTGGATGCTGGCCCTGCTTTGGGCATGGACTGACTCCAACGTGAATTTTCTGCAGTTCTGTGATTCTTGAGGCTGCCACAAGCCACTTTGTGCTACCTCAGAAGCCAGAACAGACTCCTTCACTGTTTTTTCTTTACTGTTTAGATCTGTCCAAAATACCAGAACGATTTCTCATTTCTAACTAAACTTCTCTTGCCACGAGGTATTTCCTGCTAAGTGCATACCTACTGGCAGAGTTTCTCTTGCAAACAGATGTGGCCTCCTATTCTGCTCCTACTCCCCAGCTCACTGCTGACAGTGAGCCGGCAGCTGCCTCTTCCACCTCTCTAGGAGTCTTCCCCTCCTTCCCCCCATGACCCTCAAGTACTGTGTAGATAAAGTGATCTGCTACCTTGATTTCCTATGGTTATTTTTGTGATGCTCTTAGGTGGCTGGGTCTCTGCATTTTCCCATCTGCAGTGCTATCAATCAGTTCTAGTATTTAACAAGCAAGAACAAGGTTTCAGAGTAGCTGTACCTTCACAAAGCTCCAGTGTACTCACAGAAGATTGATACGGTATTATTAACAGGTCTTATATTAAATAATGTGGATTCATTATATTTAGACACTGAGTGAAGCTGATCTCTGACAGAATTTTTGTCTAGGAGAGAACAAGAGAGCAAGATGATTTAAAGATATGCTCTCAGTGGAAGAACTGAGCAGTTAAAAGTTTCATCAGTGTTGGAATCAAAATGCACAAAACAGCTGGAAAAAGTTGAAATAGTTTCTTGATCTCTACCTTTAAACCAGACATTTCAAAGGAGGAAGATAGAAACAAGTTAGCTTAGTAATATCAGTATTCTATTTGAATAATATTTCAGGTTCCCCCCCCCAAATTGCAGTTAACTATGAAATTATTACAGAACTTGGTTCTAAAGCCATCCTAAAAAAATAAAAATATCCCTTTACTTAGAAAAAGACAAAGGCACGGAAAAGCTTGAAGAGAAAGTTTTAAAGTTTTAGGTGCCCATATCCCCCAAATCCCTAGGAGTAGGCTCATTACTGGGATATCTCATACCTCCAGAAGTGAACTCTGGGAGGAAAAAGAACCCAATGAAAAGCAAGTTGTTGAGCAAAAAAAATAAATATCTACCTACTCCAGAAATATAACCTGCATTGAAAAGCCCTGCTTTCAGTGGCAAGTTGGAGAAGGTGACCTCCAGATGTCCCTTCCAACCTAAATTATGCACTGATTCTGTGATTCATACAGTACTCAAAAAGTCACCGCCCGCAAGAGCCCACTCTGAGCAGTCCACACCCTGCCAAACACCGCGAGTCAACGCAGTGACATACGCAATGAACTGAATTAGCTGGTGGTTAACACCAGGCATGGCTGTGATCACGTAGCATCGACATAGAGGATAACAGTGGTATCAAAAGCCAGAGGCACCCTCCATAAGGCTGAAGGAGAACCCCCAGCAGAGGATGAATGAGACTCCATTTTACCATTATAAAAACAAATGAGATTGTTACTAAGTAGGACTCACTGCATCTGTGCCAAAATCAAGAAAATTGTCCTGGAAGGAAGAAGGGAGGCAGGAGACAAGGAGACAAGGAGACAAGGAGACAAGGAGACAAGGAGACAAGGAGACAAGGAAGGAAGGAAGGAAGGAAGGAAGGAAGGAAGGAAGGAAGGAAGGAAGGAAGGAAGGAAGGAAGGAAGGAAGGGAAGGGAAGGGAAGGGAAGGAATAAGGGAAGGGAAGGGAAGGGGGAAGGAGGGAAGGAAATAGTACATTAATAAGCCTCAGAGTTGTAAGCTTATTCATACTAATGGAATATGAGATTTACTGTACTAGTAAATAAATTGGAAAAAACATTTAGGAAGAAAACTGATACCACTTATTTTTCAAAGTATGCTGAAGGTTCTGGAAGGTGTTCTTTGTAAAAACAAAGACCACGTACTTCTTACTTGAACATTAATTCTCATTCCAGGCATACAAAGGCAAAGTAAACAACGTTTGGGTAGATAAAAGATGGAAGAGCTGTTACGTCTAGAAGGAAAATTGTGAGTTAGTAACACCAGCAGCTACAAACATCCATAGTGGGACTATGCCTTGGAAAACATTAGGGGTACCTTTTAGCATGGCTGAGGCCATCAGCAGCATGCTTACCCCAGCAGGCAGTGAACAGATATATGTATTCTTGAAAATTATGTACTAGGTATGCACTGCAGCTGTGAGCGGCTTTTGCTTTGTGTGACCAGGCTGGCTGGAAGGCAATTCCTCACACAGGCAATGTGTACAGTGTGGACATCATATCCTTAGCACTGACAAGCAGATCTACTCCTGTTACTCTGCACTACTCAGTAATGCAGAGAACATCTTTGGTGTTTCTGGAAAGAGTCCTAGCGTGGCTGTTCTTCACCTGCAGCGTGCTTGCTTGTCAGTTACGGACACAAATGAAATGAGATGCCCAGATACAGAAGGAGTCTTTGTGCTCATTTTTAACAGACTTTTTTCGGTTGTGTACCTATCAGTGCTACTGATAAAAGGGACATAGCAAATGTCTGCTGGCTAGGAATGCAGAGGTTACCTTTTTATTCAGAAGTGGTGTAAATAGTGGTGAGACTACACAGATAGAGTGCACACTCACCCACATAAATAAATAAAAGCAGGAAAAATGTCTTTTGCCCAAAGACAGATAATAACTTTCAGAGATATAGCTGTGAGATGTGGAAAAAATAAGAGAGGCTACTAGGTCGAAGTGCCTAGGACAGTTTGTTTTAAATATCCATTGTCATTGTAAAAGATCTCTCAGTATTAAATGTTTTTTTTTAATTGTTAAAGCCAGAAGACTGTTTCTTGGTGCATTAACAACACTGAAGACAGAAACTACTCACACACAAGTTTATGTACAAATGTCTAGCACAAACTCTGGAGACATTTGACAGTGCTATCAAACTCTGAGCTCTTAAAGCTTGCTGTGTACATTGGAAAATACAAGCCAAGCAGCCACCCTGAAAACACGGGAGTACTTCACTCCCCTCTTCTGCAAGACCTCCAGCAAACTGCCTCCTATGTTTTTTCTCATTCATCCCCCAGTCTAAGCCTAGAACCAGTATTATTATACATAACATCTGCGTCAACCGTTTTCACTTGTCATAGTGGTATAGGGCAGTAGGCCACAAATAAACGTACATGCACTTAGTTTTGCCCGAAGCTGAGTTCCGTGTATAATCACCATTGCCTTCGTTGAGCACAGAGGAGCTAATAGTGATTATGTTCCCAGCTTAGCTACTTCAGCTCAGTAAAGCAGCTATGTGGACACAAGCCAGAGCGTTGCGCTCACACGCTGAGACTTTGCACACAAATGAAGTGCTTGCAAATGTGTGTAACTGTGCTCTTCAGCAGATCTGTCCCCGTGTGACTAATACTTCTTTCCAGAATCTACTGTTCTCTCATATTCTGCTATGCTCAGTGTTAATTTTCACTTGATTTTAAAGTATATATTTACTTCTTAGATGGTTAGGCAGTACATTAAACTTTCAATAAAAGCCTCTAATTCCTACAGCCTCAGAAATATAATTTACTCCAGTGTTTTAATCCAATCTGTACTGCATTGACAAGGAAGGTTATTTGCCAATGTTTTGAAGTCAGGCAGGGTGAGAGGGAAGAGCCTTTACATTTTCCAAGTTTATATCTAGGCCCCAGATGGAAACAATTCTACAACAAAAGAATGAAATCTGGTAGGATATTCTTGAGATCTCGTAAGTTCAGCAGCACGTCACTGGTACTGAGGCCAATTTTCCAGAAGACTGATTTGAATTGCAGAAAAGAGGAGGAGAGGAAGGCCAAGTGGTTTTTGAAGTTAACCCATCCTGTGCTGCAGTCTAGCATTAAAAAGGAATTTTACACGATGCAACACACATTATATAATTAACTCACGTTACATGTTCATCTCACTTGTTAATAGTGACTGATGATAAATGTACCTGTGGTTTTTAAAAGGGAAAAGCCTTCAGCACTTTCAGGGAGGCGAGTGAGTGATGTGAGTCTCTGTTACTGATTACAGTACTTACAATACTTTAGAGGAGCTGTATTTATAATCCCAATGTTTTCCTTTGACATCAGAAGTTTCAATCTGCAACACTTAAAAGCTTCATACATTTTGTTGCAAAAAGCTACCATTGAAACAAATAAATGATACCCCCTATCAGCCCACATATCCTTCAAAATAGATTGCTATACTAATCAGTGAGCAAAAACAAAAGGCCTTTTAAAGCCTGCCAGCAAAGATGGAATGAATTACTTCTGAGATGCAAGACTGCAGAGCTGGTAGCTTGCTAAGTAATCATTCTTGGAGACTATTCACCTTTCAGAGTTTTAAAAAAAAGTTTCATGGCAAAATTAACATCCAATTTAACATCTGTTTCCTAGCAGAGGAAAGATAGTCTTGTGGATTAAAGCTGAGGACTTCTGGACTCAGATTTCCTGGGGAGCTCTGGCCAAATCACTTAATCTCCCTCTACTCCATTCTTTGTAAGTAAAATGGGAGATAAAAATATTTCCTTGGGCTGCCTTTATCACTTGCAGCGAATGCTCTTTTGCTGGAGGTTGTGTCTTATACAGGGACGTACAGCTTTCATGACAAAGTGGTTCTGATTTCAGGTCCTTTGGGCCCTACTGTACAACAAATGAAGAAAAGTAATTAGAGAACAGGCTGATGTATCACATGCTCAGGGAGTTATATCATATACACTAGAGCTGACGGCAAAAAGTCGGTAAAATAATATATGATTAATGACTTGGGAATTTTTTCATGAAGCTACCAGGAGTTTCATGAGTTTTGTGGCTATTAGATGCTGGAAAAAAACATTGTGGCAGACAATGATCCTCCACAAGGGCTTAGTGAACGCAGATGAAATTATCTAAAGTAAAGCAAATGCATATAATTCATCAGGCCTGAGAAGAACTTTCAGTTCAGAAATCTTGTTTATTTTGAAAAATCTCAAGCTTAGGTACTTTCTACAGATGAAGCCCCCCAAAATAATGCTGATGATGAATATAAACAATTGGAACTTGAAATAACTTCTAAAATAGTTTTCTTCTCCTAAAGCATGGGGATTTCCCCATATTGCCTATAGCGTCAAGGTTTTTGTTCTTAAAAAAAGTACCCCTATTGGTTTAAATAGTGGTTATAAAATCTCAAAACTAAAATAGTTACTGGGTGAACAAAATGATTTATCAACCAGCTTGAGACTGTTTGAGGCAAAGCATCACAATAAATATCTGAAAGATCTCAAACATACACTAAAACAAGTATTTTTATTTCTTTTTATAGAAATTGCTTGTCTTTTTTATACCAATAGGTAATACTAACTTTTGACAAATTTGTTCTCCTGAAGGTTGAAATTCTTGGTGGGTTGAAAGTGGCATTTGATTACCTACTGTGCATTGCAAATTTGGGTTTCTTCAATCAGCCTGCCAGTCAACTTCTTCCACCATAAATAAATTCACTGAACAAAACTGGAGTCGAAAAGAAATTCTGTTAAAGGTAATGGTTCTTATCTTATTCCCTCCTGTATTCCTAGCCGTGCATGCAAAACAGCATAAATGCAGAAGTCAGGGAGCGGTGAACTAAAATGAGGACAGAGGGGTGCAAGGGCACACATAAAACTGAGAAGACACAGCAAGTCGAGTGAATGACCAGCTTGTCGTAGGAATTTTCACGTTTTTGCAGTTCTTCAAAGCTGGTTCAAGCAGAAGACAGTTAAATGGAGCATAACCAGAAATGAAGTAATCAGTTGTTGTGTACTTATTACTGCCTAGGTCAGCATAACCTTTCTGTATTTTGATACATTTTTAATCTCACTTTTCAAGCAAAAATAACGTTACTCTTCTGACACAAATCTCACCCTTATGAACTATTTTTTTTTAAATGAAAAGGTTACATGCTTTAGAGAAGAAAAATAAGTCTGTAACTAGAGCTAAGCAGATATAAAAAGGGAGTTTCCAGAAACATTTTTCTGATTGTTTAAATTATATTGTTTCAACTTTGATACTGCCCATACATGCATGAGCACATATGTTATGACCAGGAGTGTATTGCAGACATGTTTATAAAACAGTTTTAAATGTGTAGTCATAAAAATGGCATATTGAAATTCTGATCAGGAGTGTTTGTGCATAAGAACCTTTGAATAAGGGTTGGGACCATGTAAAGTACAGAGGTTTCTTCCAAACTAAACTGTTCTGTGATCTTATTAACATAATTTTCTTGAGTTGTTCATATCTAATCAGTATAGAGATTCATCTCATGTGACTCATTTTAAATCAAAAGAGCTTAGCAAATACAGTAATTTATTCACAGGCGAACCACAAAGAAAGAATTCTCCAAAATAAGTTTTCCAGTGACCTACTTAATCAGTGAAAGTATTGATGGACAATTGTAAAAAATCACAATCAGGTGAGAGAAAAAAACACACCCAAATATGTAAATCACCAGCAACAGCTTTTGTGACAGTGTGATGAAATGGAGAAATCCCAAGACCACAGGGTCCAATTTTTATCTTTTTCTTAAAAAGTTTCTGCATTTCTGTGAAATGCCAATTATTTAGCTTCACTATTCACACATTTTCCTGATTTGTGGAAAGTTACATTAAAATTAATAAACTTTGTTGGAGAAGGTTCGGATTCTGTAGCTGTTAAACAGTTTGACTAGTGTCTATTAATTTGTTTCAGTGAAGTAGGTAAAATTGTTTTCCACGGTAGAAATTTTCAAGAATAGATTTATTTCCCTGGACTTTTCCCGTGAATTTACATTGTGTGTTTCATCATGATGTGAGCTGTAAAGCAGTTAGGGCACAGTGAAATGTTGGCATTGGACGGCAATGAGCAGAAACTTCTATAATATCTTGTATGAGAAGTTTGCAATGTCATTATCTTATTTCATTGTCTCTATTTGTAAAATATAAAGAAAAATAACTGTGAAAGAAAAGATAAGACCCTGAAACACATAGTGGACACGATAATGTTCAAAGACAACTTCCATGTGCACAGTTAAAACCTTTGGCTGAAACATGCCATGAGTCATGTTCCATTATAACAATGAAGTATCAGCCAACGAAATTTGAAACACAACCCAGATTTCTCCTCCTTTAAACAGACTGTAACCTAAGGAAATTAAGATGTATATAGAGAAACTGGATCAAAAGCAGAGAAAACAGAACCATGTTTGGAGCCTTCTACTCTCTAAACAGTTGAAGAATATGTGGGATCCAATGGTTTGGTTCCTCTTGAACCCAAGGGAGAAAGGAGCACAAGACTCAGGCTGAACTCTGAGTTCAGGAGCTTTTGCACTTGGAATTCTCCCTGGAAATTGTTGGTCTTTACAGAGCAATAAGGGTTGTATTTTAGGCAGAATCCTTTCCGTTTCAATATACTGCACTTAAGACTACTTCAATTGATCTTACTGCATGATCTTTATGAATGTAATTATTTGCCTACATGCATGTATCAAAGTATATTTTGAATCAAAACCAAATAAAGAATAGGAAAAAATTATACTAAGATCGTGAAGTGGGAAGGTAGCCAATGGGAGGAATACATATTTGACAGAGATGATGAAATTTCAGTATAGTATGAAAACAAAATCTGAGGTGTAGTTAGCCTCATGGTATGATCTACATTTTTACAATCTGAAAGCTACTTTTCTCAGCAAATTCTTGAATGAAATGTTTCAGAACCATAAAATTAGAGAGAGTGTCCATGATGTGAATCCATTTACAGTTCCCTTTTCTAAGTCTCTTCATTTACATCTGCTTTTACAGTTTAGATTTATTCCCTTCCCTTCCCTTCCTTTTTCTTTTTCGATCACAGACACATCTCATTTCATGAATGTCTTTTATAGCCCAATATAAAACAAGGCATTTGAGATTAATTTAAAGTATTTTCTTTGATTATTTTGTTGGGTTTTTTTTTACAGTTTAGACTGCAATAGCATTGTACAATGCATGTTAAGGAAAGTGGTTAAGAGCAGGCTTCCTAACACCCTTTTATTACCTACAACACTGGCCATGTATATTAAGGGCCATGTAGGTTTAGCACAACCATACCCTTCATCCATATTTCCTTACAAACATAAAGGGACGATCACACCACATCAGAGTTACAAGAGGTTGTTTCCATAGCCATATATAAAGATAAGTTTAAAACAGATGTCAAGACTGTAAGGCCGGTACTCTTCTGTGCAGTATCAGTTTTAGCTAAGTTAAACTCCAGTAATTTGAATTTTATTCATCTAAATTTACCTGGTGTGACAATGAAACACTTTATTGGCAGAGGTACCATCCTTCCTTCTCAGAAGAGAAAGCTGTTTTATTACTTTTCTTCTCAGCTTTTATATATTATTCATACTGCAGTAGCCCCTGGAGATTCAGTTATCGATGGGGAACTGGTTGCATCCAACAGGACAGGACAATGGAATGGTTGTCCCATGGAATATCAGAGCAATGACCTTTGTTCCCCGAAACTATCAGTAATAGCAGGCATACTGTTATATGCTTTCCTGAGGGACAAGAATGAATGAACGTGGCCCAAGCACTAAAGCCAAGGATGGGCACATCAAGAGAAGCCAAGGCAACATTTTCAAAATAATGGTCTAGATTCATGTTGAAGAAGAGCCTAAAAGACTGTGGAAAGGCGTCCTGTACAGCTGCTGTCACCAAAAAGGAATCTTACAAAGGATTGGAAGAGTAAGGGTTGTTGAGGTGTTTGCAGATGGTCTGAATCAATTTTGCTGACAAATTTCTCATGGATTTTCCAGAAGAAAAGTCTTTCCCATTCAATTCAACAAATGAAGGAATGGGAAAGAACTTTTGTGAGGGACACAGAAAAACATAAATACTAAATAAAGGAGACACTTTTAACTGCTGGCAAACTTCTGTATATATAGCCACAGATGCCAAACATCGTAATTAATTTTTCATGGAGAAAGAAGTTTAGATTTCAGTAATAAGAGAGGTAAAAAGGCAGAAGGAAAGAGATATCTATTTAGAAGAAGCATCAGTATACTGAAGTATGCGTATGAGCTACAAAATCACACAATCCTAAATATCTTGAATCGAAAGGAACCCATTAGACTCATCAAGGCCAACTTCTTGCTCCTCGCAGGACTACCTCTAACTAAACTGTATGACTAAGAGCATCCTTGAGGTGCTCCTTGAACTCTGAAAGGCTTGATGCCAGGACCACTTCCCTGGGGACCCTGTTTGGGTGGCAAATCACCCTCTCAGTAAGGAGCCTTTTCCTAATGTCCAATCTGAACTTCCCCTGTGACAGCTTCATTTCGTTCCCTCATGTCCTGTTGCTGGTCACTAGAGAGGAGAGTCCACTGACTCCTTCAGAGGAACAATGCAGAAGATTGCCCAGCATCTTTCCTAGCAGACATGCAGAACCAGTTATTCTGAATGAATTGTTAAAGAATCAGAGCACATGTATCCCCTTAAGCATTCCAGTTATTACCGAGATGGCCTGCTGGTGTTTTTACCCTATTGTATGGACTCACCCATTTTCTTGTGCCATCTTTTTTGTAGTCAACTCCTCTCTTTAATTTAATCTTTAATTTCTGCTTTTCTTATAGTCTGTTCAACTAGCAGTTACTAAAACTGAACCATTGTTTTCTCTCTTTAAGCATCTCTGCTTTTTTGTCACTAAAAGCAATATGCTATGTTAGATAAATAGCATCATGCTTTGTCAGCTCTACTAGGATTTCTACCACCATGGTGTTTTTAATAGTTGAGAGGATCTCTGTCCTTTTCATCCAACTCCAGCTAATAAGTATGTGATAAATATGAGTTTATTTTGCTTTTGAAGCCCTGCAAAAGGGAAATGAAGGGTCTTCTCTCCCTCTTCTGGATCTTTCTCTTAAATGAGCTAGTCTATTGCTTTCACTGTAATTCTTTGCCACTGAACAGAGAATTGATCTGATTACATCAGATTTGCCAGTCACTAGAGAAGACTAGAAAATGGACTTTATGACATAAGCAGTTTTTATTGAATAAAATTTTTTCCCTAAAATTTTCTGCTTTTAAATGTGGGTTTTTAGCTGAAAGCTGAATAAAGAAAAAATTCTTTTGCAAGCATTGTAATTGTCTTAAATATATACCTCCTAGTCTTGAAATCTCAGGACTCTCCTTCCTCTATGGGCTAAATTCCCTGGCTGAATTGTATCCCCTGTGTTAACATCATTCTTTTAAACTCTCGCTAAGTTACTCAAGTGTGTGATGAGGAGTCTAAATCTGCAGCATATCTAGGGAAATGTTGGAAGTTTACTGGGAATTTAAGCCACCTCACTGATTTTTGCAAGTAGTTCTAGATATTTATGAGGTATTTGACATAGGATTTTTTTTTTCTAAACCTGTAAATTTTAAGCACCCACATGTGTCCACTGAATAACAAGGCACTTTTATATACCAAACTGCTTGAGTTAGAGAGGTAGAGTTGCGCACTTCTGACATGTCCTCAGTGTATTTTCATAACGTGAGGTCTGGTAAAATTTAAAAAAGAAAACTCATACTTTAAAGGACATATTTTCAGCCACTTTTACAACAAATTCTCAATTTATTCCTTAGCAAAATGATTCAGCCCAAGTCTTCCTGTTTGACTGAATCCATTGCTTATAGTGAAATGTCCCATTTAAAAGATGTTTTCAAATAAGCAATCCCAGGGATTTAGTGGTTGTGGATGTTCACAGGCTTTCCTCACAATTTTGAGGTCCCTTGAAACATGTCTTCTTACTCAAAGCTGCATCTCCTACCTTGATTGACCTTGTCTGACTAGATTTTTTGCCTTTTCCCCCTTTCTAGGATTGATCAATGCATAACCTGTTTCAATTGTCTATAAATGTCTTAAGAACATGCAGAGAATGCAATATAAGCAGTAAGAGAGGAAATACACATCTAATCCTGTATTAAATCCCTTGCTAGAATGTTGTGAAGAAAATCGATATTAGGTAAGATCCTCACCTGGCATAGATGTATGCAGCTCTGTGAAAGGGAATGAACTGTGAACACATATCCCCACTGAGAGTCTGGTACAATAGGTTTATACAAAGGAGGAACATAGTTTCTTTCAGACTGAGCTGCTGTAATGTAATTTTATCATAAATTTTGTATCAATAGCCTGTTTCAGTTTGTATCCTAAATCATATTTTGTATGCTTGGCTTCTTAAACGGGTTGAGGCAATCTCATCAGACCCCATCTCATTCTAGTAAAAAAAAAAAAGTCCCGCAGTGTAATCTTTCTGGCAGAGCTATATGAGATGAATAGAATGTAATGAAAACATGAGAGGCTGCCTCAGCTCTGAGGCTAGTTAAGCTTGCCCCTTTTCTGATCTCCTCAAGAGTGTTTGAGCTTTTCCTCTTGTCTTTGGGATGATTCTCCCACTTTCAGATCTTTGTTGAAATTGGTTTAGGTGGTTTCCAGAAGGGAACGGCAGAGCCAAGGAGAGTATTTTCTTGATGTTGATTTTCAGCATCTCATAGTGTAGTGGGTGCTTATTATGAAGGGATCAGCCCTCTTGTGTGGAATAAGATGAAACTGTTGCCCTCTCAAGTGAAAAAATCAAGTGCATGGATCAAAATCTTCTATTAATACAGATATTTCTGTCTCTATTTTGATAAAATTACAGTATACCCCATTTACAATTTACATGATATTCACAAACCCCTACATTTTGCACTTTAGGCACCATACCAGGAGCACTAGAGAATGAGAAAATAATAGTTTATTGTATGGTACCTTCTATTTGGATATGTCAGTGAATCCCATTATCTTCTAAAAAAGCTTTCTTTGTCATCATTTAAAGAAGAACATTTATGTTGCAATTCATGGTGAGTTTGTAGTTCTTTCCTGATTTGGTATGCTTTATTGCTGAATATTGTACATGAGTGTGAAATTTTGATATGACCAAGCTATTGAAGACTGCTCCTGTACATCCAATCACAGGAATTTCTTCATTGCAAAGTCGCACATGTTTTTATTGCTCCAAAGCTACAGTGCTTGCACATGCTTGTATCACAAAATATGCAATAAAATGGCCCTTTTTTGAAGGAACTCAATTATTACAACCTCATGATTTGTAGGCTGAAGCAGAATTTTAAACTAAATTAATAGATGCCTGCATGTTTGGCACTTTGGATGAAAGGAAACTTTGATAAGCTGAAACTTGAATACGTTTAATTATACCATGACCTATCGGTTCTGTTTGTCATTTCACACTTGGCGCCCGTCACAAATATTCCAGACAGTTGTGCTTTACTCCACACGTTGCCATTTAGCTGCTTTATACGTTTCTGATTCACCTTGCTGCAAACTGCAGTGCTAGCGCAGACTCGAACGTGCACTGAATTTTATGATGGGTCTTGAAAGTTAAAGATTTCAAGTAGTATATTGCGATATTTTTTTTTTGTTCGGACTGGAGTGATGTAAACCATGGTCCTGAACAGGGTGAATCAAATCACTGTCCTATGGCCTACATTTTGAAAGAGGATTTGATTTTATGATAAACACATTTCTGCCATTACAAATAAAATAAAAACAGATTTACAATGCCATGGCATTTTATTAGGAAAATGTGAAAACAACAGTTTTACGATGCTCAGTTTGTGGGCTAGTACATTCCTAAGTGTTATTACAACTCAGCAGAGTGCACATTCTCATTCTGTAGGCTGATGTTATTAAAAACACAACCAGGACTGATTTCCAAAAGCGTTTCCTGCAACAGTCTTTCATCAATAGGTGTTCTGGTAGTAATCTTTTTTTTTGGGTGTAACTACCAGTTCCTTTGTATTACAGAATTTCACCTCCCAGAAGGCTCAGCTCCTCAAGGAACACCAGAGCAGCTCCATCAGTCCAAGATCCAGGCTCTACAGAGTTTTGGCTGCTGCAGTTTTGGCCAGGCAGCTGCGTGGACCCCTGGCCCTCCTCAAGCACTGGGCTGGAAGGCGGTACCATCAGTGGCTGATGCTGGCTCATGCTTAGCTGACAGCTTCTAAATGAAAAAGGTCTGTTCCTGAGCCTAGTCCAAATCTTGCCACGAAAGGCTGCTAGGCACAAGGCACTCTTGGAAATGGAGCTGCCTGGATGTCTAAGCAGACCTTAGGGTCCCCAGTTAGGATATCCAAGGAGGGTAGCTCATGTCTACCTCCCTGTTTGACTTTTTTAATGGGAGCAGCCTCGGGTCAAATGCTGAT
Source organism: Hypotaenidia okinawae (assembly GCA_027925045.1). NCBI lineage: Eukaryota > Metazoa > Chordata > Aves > Gruiformes > Rallidae > Hypotaenidia > Hypotaenidia okinawae. The sequence continues at coordinate 108,981,631 of BSDF01000001.1, read as the reverse complement.
GGCTTTGGAAAGACACAGCTCTAAATTTTGAGATCTTAAGCAAGAGTTTCCAGTGGTGGAGTAAGTCACCACCTGCACTTTATACAACAAATAAAAGTGAATTGTGACAGTGCTCACATGATAATTTTGACTTACTGGGTCCTTTGGCTACATTTTATAGTTCCTTGGGTAGCTGTACAGCTACACAAACCCAAAATGTAATAGATATCCTAAGGAAAAAAGAAATCCCCTGCTTTCAGAGGGCTGTTTGAATTGCCTGTGGTTTTTGAAATTTAATACTAAGGATCTAGAAAGCTACCATATTTTAAATTTTTTTTACATACCTTGGCATCCCATCAGTAAGGATAACATCTACAAGCTAGTCTTTGTGTCTCTTATGACCAAATGATATATGGGCTACACAGATGGCTTATGGTAAGGACAGTCGTCCTTATTTAACAATTCTACTAAATCAGCTGTGCTTTGATTCTAATTAGCTCACCAAACAAAAAGGTTAGCAAGTATACTACCATTTCCAAAAATGCCCAGCCTACATTCAATTGCCTTGTTTTAACGACAGACACCTATACTGAATTCTCAAGCAGCAATCAATCTGCAGCATTTATTAGATCCCTGAGAGCATATAGAATAAAAGAAACCAACAACTGAGACTACGTACAAGGATTTATAATGCACTCAATATGGCTCAAACTCATCGGGCCACCTATGTGACTTGAGCCTTTTCCAAATATATTACTACAAAATCCTCCAGGCATCTGTTCAGACTCCAGAAGCCTGTAGAAACTCTTGGATCTTTTGCCAGATCCCAAGAACCTGTAGATACCCTGGCTGTTTTGTTTAGATGCGTGGATTGATTCTTATGCTTTCTGCATTGCTTTTCCTGCCATTTAAAACAGGCATATTAATGTTAAGAGGAAGAGGGAAGACAAATCAGATGAAGAATTCTTTCTTAATAACTTCTGATGGATCCATCTACTTCATTCCTTTCCATTGTGTCTGTCAGTCTCTACTGTTTAAGAAATTTAACACTACATACTTCTTCCATGTAGTCTGCATCAATTTAGCCTGCAGACTACAAAAAGTAGTCCTTAGCTGAAAGGAAAGGGAAGTGAATCTACTTATGTCTGCCAATCAGATGAAAAAATCCAACATCAGCACTGTATAGTACTGAACTGGATTTCAACAGGAGGTAGATACCGTGAGTCCCAGAAAGTAAGTGGATTTCAGGTTAAGCTGTCCTATGGCCAGTATTCTCTAGTAATTCCATGACAAGACACAGGTCTAAGTGAATGTAATGATTTAATATTTTAAGTTTTTAAAAAAAATATATTTAAAAACTAGGTATCTTAAAATTATGATGACATACAATATCCAGACTGGGTGGCAGCATGGGAACTGCCAGTAAATAACTTACAGTCTTGCACATCCAAGCGTACTAGGAAAGATGGTGTAACTCAAAAGTCACAGAAGTCAACAGTGATGCTGTTTAGCACTGAGCAGAAAAGCAGTCAGTTGTCTCACTACTACTTGAAGGTGGTGCTGCAGACTATAGAGTTAATTTACTGCTGTAGCAGAAGCAAAGTTGGCTACATAATAATAAAGTTTATAATTTATCATGCATAATCCAAGCTTTATTATACTTTTTCACACTTCTGAGAAGGACTACCTTACAGGTCAATTCCTTTCCAAATTGTGATTTTTTTTCCCAAATGTCATTCACTGTATGCTTTAAAATGAAACTGCAGCAACTTAGAAAAGTCATCTTATAAGTACTTTATCAGCTGGAAGTATGGATGCCTCCTGCGATCACTTGTATCTCGAAATACCACAGGCAATACAAAAAAATCTACGATTGTGTTTCCTCCAGAGCTTTCCAGAGGTATAAACTGACCATATCTTTGCAACCTGTGTAGGAATCATTAGACCCATTCAATTGATATGTTATAAAGATGTCCCCAAAATTATATAGCATATGTTCAGCTTCCAGGATCTGTACTGGTAAGTCTGTTTAAAAATGAGGTTGAAGCTTTATAGTAAGGAAATAGGTAAGGCACATGCATGGATGCTAACACATTTTGGTTAAATAATACAGGAAACTGAACACTGCCCTAGTCACATCTTGTAGCCACCTGAGACAGCCCGAGGGTGGTCTGCATCATGTTAAGTGGTTGAAACATGAAAACAAAAACTAGTTGTAAGAGTAAAATCATTAAGTTACAGTAACCAATCTCCAGCCGTATCCAACCCAATTTAGGGTTTTTGTCAGTAAATAAAAATAATTTATATTTTCTCTGAATGCACCTGCAACATGATGAATCAGATATAAGCTTTGTAGGAAAAGTATTTTCCCTCCTCTACAAGGCTTCAGTCAGCCAACAAAGGTCCACAATATTGCCAATTTGATAACTCTGTGGAGGGTTGGTTGGTTTGTTTTTTTTTTTTTTTGAGACAAAGAAATGAAAGAAACCCACCAAACTTCCTTTTACAAAGTAAATACGGAAGGGATTTTATTTACTTTTTTTTTCCCTCAGGAACTAATTGAGAAAAGTGAAGAATTTGAGTGATAAATAGAAAAAACTGTTAAGGAGTTAAGTGGCCTGTAAGGGGGAATTATTTCAATCCATGGGAATGTATTAGTATTGTGTGTAATGAAAAAAACAGGAGAAGAATCTGACAACAGTGACTTAAAAGAGATCCTACATACCAGAGGTGAGTGCCACAGAATTGTTCTGAGAATCAGGCCCAAAGCATGCAAAGACCGTAGGGCTTTTGATTCTCTAGTGTCAGAAAGCTCCAATTTAAGCATTTTTCTCAAGCTGATCAAAATGTCATATTTACCAACAAATCATCTGCTGCGGTCAAATTAAATGTAACATTACCTATAATTACAGCTTTGAAAGATTAATTTAGACAGTTGTGCACACAGCCTGGTAATGGCCTGTTATAATTTATACTGTAGCAGGTCATCTGTGGTTTGAGAAGGTTCATCTACAGGTCACTGAATACAGGTAAAATGAATTATTTATGTTTTTTATAGGTAGAGGATAAAAACCCATGCTAAACAAAGGAGGTCTTTAAAAATTTAATTTAATTTATGACATATACCACAAATTTTAAAGCTAAATTGCTCTCCACATACAAAAGCATAAATCTGATTGAATTCCTAAAGGCACTTTTAGTCTCTGCTACCTGATTCCAAACCAGTTATCTTTAATATTTGTAATTTAGCTAATCGGATGCGATACATGATTTCACTTCTAAATATTGCCTGAAAAAAATTAATGATTCATACAGAACAAATAGAATAAACTGCATTGGGGAAATGCTAGTTCTTTGCTAATATAATTTTAAAATAATTTAAAACATATTTCTGTTAAGGCTAAAGGCCTCAAGCCCAGTCTCAAATATTCAAGTGCAGCTCCCATTGACTTCACTGGGATCTGTGCCTGTATATTTGAAGTCTGAGCAGGGCTATAAGGAATCATGCCAGATACTGTAATCCAAGCACACCAGTGGGACAAAAATATTCTCAATTACAGAAGAAAAAAAATTTTAAAAGCTTCAAACATTAGGTAAACTATGCTTCCTTGCATAAGAAAAAACAAACTATGAGACTGAAGTCAAACCACTACTGCTTTTCCTTGAAAATACTGTGACTCTTGTTATTCATAACTCCTTTAAAATAGCATCACCCCCATATCTTCACGAGTTAGTCACACTCTTATTACTTGTTTTAAAGTTTCTGGGACCTGTGTATTCCAGTAGCTTGCTGATTTTATGGGAGCCCTTTCCAAAATCTGAGAGGAGAGGAGAGGAGAGGGTAGGATAATTCAGAATAACTGATACAGAGAATAAAATAAAGACCATGGTTGGTAACACACTGTTATGACATTGGAGATGGTAAGTCTCAAATTCTACTTACCTACAGGAGGTGAAATGAGTAATACCAATCCATGTAAATCTGTAAGAAAAGAGTCAGTGTCCCTGTGGTCGCTCAGGTTAATGGAAGTGACAAACACTAAGGAAACCTACGAAATTATTACTCCAGTAGAGTAAATAGTAGACTTAAGAAGATTCACTGAGTCCAAATTACCAAAGTGTATGTACTGCAGGCTAGGTAATCGAATGACATGATTGCAAATAGTTCAGGGACATACTTTTTCCCTTTCCGGCAATTATACAAAATTGGTGAGGCTTATTCATTCCGTGTCTTTCTAAAAGTTTGTAGAGTGCCTAATAAATATAGGACCCACTCTGTGTCTTTAGCATCTATGGAAATTGTCCATATCATAATAATAAGCAGCAATTTAAATTGCTTCCATCTTTGCCTTGATTAGTCAAGTACTTTGTCAAACCATGGATGCTCTTTTTTCACGTGTTCTTCGTTTTGACACATCCTTCAGTGGCTCTGTCAATGATACTGTTTTAGAGATTGACATCTGGGAAAAACTGTTCTAGTATCTATTCCTGTTTGTATTTTTTACAAAGTGAATCTTCAGTAAACTTGTCATTCTTAACTGAACAAGTGTTTTGCAGCATAGACTCAAATGCTGGAGCTTGACTTTTTCCTCTGGAGACAATCCCAACCTGTTTTATTCTTACCCTACACACACCTTTTCCTGTTAAAACTAGTGAGGCTGTAAGAGATTTAAATTACTGTGGAAAGTGTCCTAGCATTTCTGTATTAAGACATCCAAAAGCTGTGATGAGCTGTTCTGGCTGACAACCTTTTATTCCTGTGTATAAAGCACTGTTTGTGTGCTTGAACAAAAGACAAGGACATTGCCCCCAAAATCTTACAGTCAGGATTCTGAATCTGTAGCTGCATCCTTATGAACATTCCTCCAGAAACCCCTTCTGAGGCCCATGGGTTTCTCTACAAGTAAAAAAGTCCAGATGCAGGACAAGAATTAGTGCTGGGGTGTAGCAGGATGCTGTAAACCTGTAAGCATGGAAAGCAAGGTCTGTGCTTCTGTCTAGAAACAGCAGAGTCTAAGTGTAGGTGGGACAAGTATTTGGCTGGACTAATGTAGTGCGACCTTTCATCCAAGCTTCATAAGGAAACAAGACTGGATTGAAGGGATCAGTTATGTGCTTCTGTACATCACAAACAGACACAGAGTTAGGAAACAAGATTAGGATTAAAATCCAGCAATAACACACGGTTAAATAATAACAGAAGAACAAAGGAGAAAAGGAAGTAATGAGCACTTCCAAAGGAACTCATAAATTAGAATGGGATAAAATTAGGAATGAGCACCTGAGGTTCACTGCACTAAAGGAAAATCCTTCAAGGAAACTGTTGGAAGCTCTCTTGGTTGAAACATTTAAGAATAAATGTATACACTGAAATTTATTGAACATGACAAATATTCATTGTGAGAGAAAGGATTAGGAAATAGCCTCTTCATGTTTTTCAGACTCTCATATTTCAACAGCAAGACAGCTTCACACACCCTGTTAGCAGGTCATCTCCCATTCATGATTGCCTTTGCAGGAGCTCATAAGGAAGAACTATACATGAAGTTAATGGGGCTTTAAACACTTAGGAAAGGACAGGTAGCAGCCAGAAACGAAGGGAAGGCACAGTATATGAAAGCACTGTCTCCATGGATTTCAAAGCATAGTTCGTAAATTAGATAACTGAGCAGTTTTTCCTTCTCAATGACTCTTGAGCTTTGCTGGTAATCACCACATGGCAATGTTTTCAAGTATTAGGCGAAATAGCATTGATTGCATTCTCCACCCAAATGCTGTCATTCAAGTGTTATTTCTTTGCATTTTCTGAAGCTGTGGCATGCCATCGTTTCTCCTTTGCTTTCAGCACAGCCCTTTAAACTAAAATTAAAAAAAACAAAAAAGTCCTATAAGCATTAGAAAGTGTAGAATTTGTCTACATGATTAACAGCACAGCATATGCAGAAAATAAGGCTCTGTCTTTCTGTATTTCTGTTACACACAGAAATTCCAGGTTTAAAATACACTAATAAATTAGCTACACATCCATTTATACATTTCTTTCTGTCCTGTACCTGAAAGTTGCAGAAATTAAAATTATTACTTTTACAGATAAGAACTAAAAACCCAAACGTATTTTCATTTTAAAGTTAAGGTAACTTTTCACAGCTTCTTACAAAGAAACCACATGCCTTTCACATGAAAGTTACTGAGGAATTAGACACCTAATGTCAAGGTGGTTACTAAAAGAAGGGTGAGAGGACAAAGATCCATTAAGAGTTGCCATGTAAATATAATTTTAAGGGATGAATGAGAAAAATCTTTTAAAGTGTAAGTTGTACAGCTTCTTTAATTTGGCTGAATCAGATGTTGAATCCTGAACCCAGTGGGGTTAATTTTTAATACATCCAAAAGACTTTTGGAAAGACAATTTCCTCAGAAAACCTGAGACACCCTTCATTGAACATGTCTCTGGCCACGTCACACAGCATATTATAAAACAGAGAAGAAACAAATTATTCCCAAATTAGTATGGTCCCTTCCTACACCTCCAAGACTGACAGACCGTGGAAGAGTCTCCTGGTAGGATTGGCTGCACGTCGTGACAATCAGACAATTAAGTAAGGGGGAAACATTTTAGATCCAGGTAGAAAGAAGTTTTTAGTCATAGTTCTAACGTCTCTGGTAACAGAAAAAAAAAATTAAAAGCACTTGAAATGTGAAATTGTGAAATGTAAAATATCAAATGACATTTTATTTTTAATAATAACTCTTATTTCTGCCACCAGCAGAGTACATTTTACATGCAAAATGCCAACCTGTCTCAGTCTTTCAGCACATATTATAGATGTCTTAACAGCCTTCTTCAGCAGGAAACAGAAAAGTTGCCTGAGCTAATCAGAAATACTTGTTGCTGTAATTGAAATCTGATACTAGGCTCTTTCAGGTGAAATGAAACAAGCTCAGAAATGGGAAGGAAAAGAACAAGGATATCAAAGAAAGTCAACAAACTGGATGTAATTCATAGCCAAGCAATAAAAATGACTGCAGAAACTGTCCTGAAAATAATAGTTAAAAAAAAAAAAAGAAAGAAAGGATCTTAACACTGGTAATCTACCTAAAATCACTGAGAATGAAGGGGAAAGAGTAGGCGTTCTGGTCATCTCCAAATAGCTGAAGACAGGAAAACTATCAAGAAATATGTGCTATAGCACATTGGTAAAATTAATGGGTTAAAACTGACTGAGGAAACATTTAGAAAAAATTCTTACTAGACTGTACAAGTATTTCACAAGAGAAGTGGTGGAAACCCATCGTTTGAGTCATATGCAGTGGAGCTTGGACAAGACAGTGGAGAATGTACTCTGAGGAATAATCCTACACTGGCAGAGGTTCGAGGAATGGACTAAATGGTATGACAAGGCTTTTCCAGTACTTTTTATTGTTTTTTTTGGCAACAGCTCTATTAAAACAAAAAAATAATTCATGGACCTATATTCTTGCAAATTCCCTAGCATTTTTTTTCTGCACTGAAACTGTTAGTTTTGTCATAATTTTTATATGCTCCACTTACAATTTTGCTTTCTATTCTGAACAGTGTATTTATGATTTGAAATATTCTAAATGGAACATTACCTGTCAGTGTGTTATAAAGAAACCTGCTATATATAAACCAAAACCAAGGAAGTCTTTTAACATAATTTTTTAAGCCTACAAATTAATTATTGTAGCACTCCACACTAAGAGTTTTTCAATTGCATGTAAATAGGAAGTAAACTGTGCCTCTCCTCCAGGCCTCTGTTGATCTTTTCAGAAAAGCAGTCCTAAGCAGAATGCCTGTCAAAACTAATTTAGAACTACCTTAGATGGTCCTGTGTCAACACCACTGAAAAAATGAAATAAAAAACCCAGAAAGTTAATTACAGACTTGTCAGTGGCTACATCTCACTAACTTACTTACTTCTCAGTCTGGGAAAGGGTAAGACTGCAAAGGCCATTAGTTCCCTGCTTGTCTGGTCCTAATGTCGAGACCTCCATTGACACTCCGTGGGTAACTGACTTTTGTGGATTTAGTGGGAGAATGGGGATCATTTCTTACCTGTGAGGACTGTGTAGAGCAGAAATCTGGCCTACTCATGATCTGTGTCTCTGGTTTTACCTTCGAACAGTCAGACTTCTGATTGGTCATCTACTAGTTCTCTGAATCAATTTCCTCTTAATTTCTAAAAAGCAAGTTCCAGAAAGCCTGTAATGTTGGCCCAAAAGGATTCATTCTCATAGTTTTAAAACCCAAAATATTCCACATTAATTATTTTTGAAAAAAACCTGAAAACATATTCTGGCACACAGATAGGTCAGATTTATGTCCTCATTTCCCACTGAAGAGATCAAAGGATAGTGGTTTCACAATATTAATGTAATCTTCAATTATTTTTAAATATTTTAAGCCTTATTTTAATAAGTCTACTTAACTGAAGCACATAATCTAAAATAATTGCAAAATGGTGGAAGGGAAACATGGTAGACTGGAAGTAATCCAGGAGCCTTCTGGAGTGCATTGGTGATCAAGTTCTAACATAGGTGGTGTGATGGAGGAGCTCACAAGTGGAGGTGCTCTACTGGACTTCATACTTGCAGACAAGGATAGGAATATGAAGGTTGGAGGCAATCTTGGCTTCAGTGACCATGAGATAACAGAGTTCAGAGGAGACCAATATCAGGATTATAATCCTGGACTTCAGTCACTGTTCAGTGTCCAGTTCCAAAGTATGCTAGAGAGAGAAGGAGGGTGAAGGAGCAAAAAATGGTTGATTTTCACGAATAATATTCTTCAAGCCCAAGAATAGTCCATCACACATATAGGAGGCCAAGCAAAGGTAACAGGAGGCCTGTATGGGTGAACAAGGAGATCCTGACAAAACTCACACAAAAAGGAAGTATCAAGAGGTGAAAACAAGATCAGGTGACCCGGAAGGAATTTCATGACACTGTTTGACAATGTTGGGATGGGTTTTGGAAAGCCAAACCCCACCTGGTGTGGAATTTGGAAACAGATAAGAAGGGCAACAGGAAGGACTCCTATGGAGCAGCAAAAGGAAGACCAGAGAAAATGTGGGCCCACTGCTGAATGGGATAGTACATGGTAATAAGAGACACGAAGAATTGAATTACATACCGGCAGGGACAAGGTCCTTAATGCCTTCTTCAACTCAGTCTCTACTGGTAAAATTTCCCCTCAGAAAACCCAGGCCTCTGAGACTTCTGGGAAAGTCTGGAGCAAGGATGACTCACCCTTGGAGGACAATTAGGTTAAGGAACATTTAAACAATGTACACAGGTACCTGGGACCAAATGAGATGCACCCATGACTACTGGGGGAGCTGATCCACATCAGTGTGAGGTCACTGTCAGTCATGTACAGAAGGCATCACTACATGCCAGGGGCTACATAGCTTTCGGAAAAAGAATCTGGTGGTCATGGTGAAAATGAGCCAGCAATGTGCACTTGGAGCAAAGGCAGCCAACAGCCTCTGGGTCTTCATTAGCGAAAGTGTTACCACCAGATCGAGGGAGGTGATCCTTCCCCTCTGGTCAGCTCTAATAAGACATATTTGTGTTCAGTGCTGGGCTTTCCAGTATAAGAGACAGGGACATGCCAGAGCAAGATCAGCAAAAGACCATGAAAGTGATTAAGGAACTGGAACATCTCATACAAAGGGAAGCTGAGGGAGTTGAGACTTCAGCCTGCAGTTAGAGAAATCTCAGGGAATGTACAGAAATGCCTGATGGGGGAGTAAAGAAGGTGGAGTCAGACACTTGTTCTGTCACTGGGCTCCACTGAGAAGAAGCAATGGGCACAAACTGAAATACAGGAAAATAAAAATAAGAAAACAGTTCTACAATGAGGGTGGTCAAACACGGGTGAAAGTTGCCCAGAGAGGTTGTGGAGTTTCCATCCCTAGCAACGTTCAAAAGCTGACTAGACACAGTCCTGAGCAACCTGCTCTGGCTGACCTTGCTCTGAGCAAGGGGTTGGAAGAGGTCATCTGATCAAATGTGTTCCTGCCTCAACTGTGTTTCTGTCTTAGAAAATCCTATTGATGAATAGTGAATGGATAATCAAGTGGAGTACAATATGAAAGTGTACTTCAGCAAAAGAAGCAATAGCTAGGAAGTCAGGTAAAACATTTCCTCCCTGCTAAAGAAGACAAGTACTTGTAAAATGTTTTTCTTTTAGTAGAAAACCTTGAGAAAATGTGTCAGAAGAACTGTTGACTCTATCAAAATACTTGATTGGTAGAGAATACAAAATAGAGAGTCAGATTCTGCTCTACTTCCATCTTTCTTCCCCTTGCTCTGAAAAACTTTGGCACATTGTTCATCTGGATTTAACTTCATGACAGAAGAGTCATCTGAATAATTAGCTGTGCCAGCATATCCAGAGACCTCTTACAAAATTTGGTTTCAGGTATGGTTTTGTGGCTGAAGTCAATGCCTCAGACTACTGCTCAGATCAAGCAAATTTTCCATCATTTAAACAATATTCTTTAGCTATTCACCCAAGAGGAAACCTTAATTTAAAGACTTCAGCTGTCTCTCAGTTTGAATGCATGTAGATACTGAATTACCTATGGTAAGAATCTTGTGTATGTGAAGGAGGTGAGACTTTCATAGCTAAATTTCATAAAGTTTTGACCTTTTCTTAGTATTATATATAGCTGTAAGAGCAACCCCAAATTATTTGCCTGTTATTCGATTTTAAAATCATACACACTTTAACCAAACAACCTAAGGTCACAGGAAATCCAAGCTAACTTTGTCCTACACTTTTCTTTCAGTTCTCTATCGACATTAGTGCTCTCAAAATGAAAATGCAGTATGGCAAGCTAAGCACTTCTAAATGACTGCCTTAACCTTTCAAACAAAGAACTACCTTGCTGCAAAGCAAAGTTGTACAACTAAAAGTTTACAGGAGCAGAGAGTATTAGGGATTACAGTCCCGCGATTTCTTCAATGTATTCAGAAACCTTCATTTTAAGAAAGATATTGATTCTTTTGTTTACACTTCTGAAAAACATGTTCAGAGATTGGTATGTTTTTGAAAGAATTTAAAACCCAAGTGAAATGAAGCAAAGGAATAAATCATCGGTGTTGGACTTGATGATCTCTGGAGGTTCCTTCCAACCCCTACAATTCTGTGATACCTGGCACAGTTCCACTGAAGTCAATGGAGCCATGCCATTTTCCACCTGCTGAGGGTATAACCCAATATCAAATATGGAATATACAATTGCCAATTTTCACATGCAAATAGGGATAGATGAGCATATGCTTTGTCACAAATATGGCAGAATAAATGTACATCCATACTGAAGAATAAAGAAGTAGAGAAAAAGACATCTATTGGGATAATGGAAAAAGAAAAAGGAAAACCAGCATGGAGTTAATAAGGCAATTTCATAGCATAATGGTCAGATTTATTTTTCCTTTCATATTATCATCCAGTTCCTGGCTGATTTAGTTTTTCCTAGTGGAGAGCTTTTCCTCCACAACTGCTTTCTTTTGGAACTGATTCGAAGTTCACTAATTTGAAAAACAAACACTAACTTGACAATTCACAAATATTCCCTCAGAGGTGTATCTAGTTCGATATGTACTGCACCTTACAATGTTTATCAGATGATAAAATTGATAAAAAGTGAGGATTAAAGCAATGGTGGCTTTATATACCCTGTGGATGTGCTTTCTGAATAAAGAAACACTATACATACACATACATTCATATGTATTTGTGTATATAGGTTAAATTTATGTGGGATTCTATGTGCAGCTAGGAATGCTGCATTCAGCGTAGCTTATTTCTGAGACTGTCAATCAACAGCTACCAGTCTGAATGTGTTGTGCTTAAATTCTGTGAAACAGTATTTAAAAGAAGCCGTTCCCTCTGACAGTCTGGTTGCTCCTTTTGTCACTGTAACTATGCTGAAATGTGCTGCATTTGAAGCATGAAAAAATAAGAAAGAACCCCCCTCCCCCCAACATTTTGGTTCCCAGCAAGGAAATTGACTGTTGGGTTGAAGACTACAGGTAGCTTGATGGAAGGCACGCAGTTAGGGATGTGTAGAGCCATAGTGGTTTATGGCACAAGCTGAAGCCACCAAAGGGGAGGGTCAAGATCAAACCGAAATATGTCACAACTGCCTCTGTCTTGTGCCTGCTTTTTCACTACACAGCACCTTAAATGATACACTTAAAAAAAAAATGAGATGAGAAACATTGAAGAGGAAAGTGTAATGCTTTGAAATACCAATGAATTAACTGCTTATCTGCACACTGGTTTCATTACTTTCAGCAAGGAACATAAATTCCAGCAACACAGCAGCAGTATCCTATGGCTCGACAAGGTAGTATAGCTACAGATGAAAATGCTGAGAAGGTTCAAAGCCACCTGAGGGAGGGTTTCTTAGCAACAGACTGGATCATGAACCAAAGGCAGAGAATGTGATATAGTTATTTTTAATGTTATAAACCAAACTGAGATATCAATGCCTCTAAAACCTGTATTTTTACTATGTGACTAGCTTAAATGAAAGCCAGCACTTCGTTACATTTAAAGATTTTACCGTGTCTCTCTTGTAATCATCCACAGCATGCAGAAGTCTAAGGAAGGATAAACGTGAAGAATAAGTAGTGTGCTACGAACGAATCATTTCACCGTATTGATTATTCTTCACAGAAGAAGCTGTAGGGAGTGAATTCAAATCACTGGCAATTATAAGAGCCCAAATAAAATGCGATTCATAAGGGAGAAATCTCTTACAAATTCATCCAGAGAAAACTCCCGAATCGTACAGGTCGGGCTTGCAACACCATGTGGCAGATGAAGGGGGAATTCAGTTTCACTGGGGGCTAGCTAAAAAACGAACAGTTCTGCAATAACTCTTCTAGCAGTTGGGAAATTGAGCTTCCCAGAGTCCCACAGTAACAGACGTGTGGTCCTCTCCTCACCATAAGCTGTCTCCATAATGCTCGTTAATTCTTTCCCTGTGACTTTCAGGCCACAGGCACTCGGTGATCAGCAAATAGTTGCAATCATAGAATCACAGAGTGGTCTGGGTTGGAAGGGACGCCAAGGATCACAGGGTTCCAACCTGGATCTAGCCCAGGTTGTCCAGGGCCCCATCCAAACTGGCCTTGAACACCCCCAGGGATGGGGCATCTTCAGCAGTGGCCGAAGATGTTCCTCCCTTCTGTTACCAGTGACTGTTTTCATGGCAGAGTCTGCAGAAAGGAGTGAGCCCTTCTCCATTTGAGTGCACTGTCAGCCGGGTCAGTGCAACCTGACGATGAGGGGGTTTGAATTAACTTTGTGCTGAAGTGTTATGGGGATATTTATGTTTTCTATTCTCCTGGTTAGTCTGAGAGTTTGTAAAGAAAAAGTTGAGTAAAAAAGATCTGGATGGAGTGCAGTGAATGCTTATTTGCTGAGAGGTTAAAAATAACAAATTGAAAAACAAATTAAAATATATATATTTTTTTTAAGAGGAGCTATTTTAATACAAATTTTTATAGAAAAACAAAAAAGCTTTTTGAAATGAGCTTTTGTATTTCATGTTTTATGTAATTTTTTTCAGCAGTTTATTTTGTCATTGCTTCTGAATGATCTGCTGGATTTGAAAACTGACAGTAAGCCTTCAAAGTTGATTTTTTTTTCGTGGATTTCTCAGTCACATTCTTTTTGCCTCATTCCTTAAGGCTTGTCACACCTGAATTGTGGTATCATACTGACAGTGGCCAGGCCTGCTGGCACTGTGTATTGTGCAAAGCGTTTGTTGCACCACACAAACCCAGAGATTGAAGAAGTGCAGAATTTCATAGCTCTGCCTTCCTCCAAGGAGTATCCCATTCCTTGTGTAAGAGAAGATGTAGACTCTCAGCTGAGGAAAGCAGCTGGGGCAAAGCAACACATTCCCAAGTGCCACTTGCTTAGCGATTGAGTGCTGTGGACCTCTCTTGACACTCCCTGGAATAATGACTGAAGGCGGACCCAAGCCCATGGCAGCAACAGCTGCAAGACACTAAGCAGATTTGGGGTAAAAATACAGCTTCTTCAGTGTTTGGAAAAGTGAAACAGGAATGTAATAATAGGACTCACAAATGGCCTCTCTTAAAAAAGGTCCAAACCAAAATCCTGGCTAGCAAATCCACTGACATTTTTGCTTCTTCAAGTCCATTCTAGATCCAGTTTCTGTAATTCAAACCATCTCTCATTAATCTAAAAATAATCCTGGCATGGATTTAGCCAGGCAATTTATGCTATTGTTCAACATTAACATTCAGATACATTATCGAGTCTGATGGGTCAAAGGGGTTGGAGCAGGGAGCACCTTTGCTTTAAGATTCTCTCTCCTGTCACCACTGGGATCACTCAATTTTGTTGCTCATAACAAAATTGTATATATCAGTACTACAAAAAATTTCTAGTGCCCAAATAAAACCTTCAAGTTGCTATCTTTCTGCCCACCTTTCAGTAGCATGGACTATTTAACATACTTAGGAGGTCTAAATCTGTCAGAGACAACGCACAAAAGTGAAGGTGACTTGAGAAGCTCACACAGTTTGCAGCTGGGTGCAATGATTTTGACATCAGAGATATTCCAAGCATCAAGAAAGCAAATATTTTGACAAACCTCCAGTTGTGATGAATCTACATAATCGCTGGCAGTAAAGTTAGTGGCAGAAAGGTATCCCAGAAAGCAAATCTGCACTTACGCAACAATGAAAGATTCCAAATATAAAGAACGTTGACTGCAATGCAAAAAAGCTTTCATACCTCAATCAATATAAAATAAGTTATTGCTGATTTTTTGCCATCTGTTGTTTGAAAAGAAACACTCAAAGTTCCAACGGGTGTTTGAAAAAGAAAAAGGGCTTTACCAAAAAGATCGGAAAAAAAAAGATCTGTGAGAAAGGATTGAACCTTTAGCAGTGAATACAGTTCCAAAGAGTGCCAAAATCTGGAATTTAATTGAAACCCCCTGTTTTTGTAAAAAAGGACAAAGTGATCTGTCTCAAAGACTTTACCTTTCATTAGGGACATACCTGTAAAAGTAAAACAATGTCTTGGAAAGGGAAAGCCAAGAGGGGGAATCTTACTTTTCTCCCTTTTCTGAACGACAACAAGGCCACCCTATCTTCCACAATCTCTTACCTCAGATGCAGCCCTTTTCTCTTCATTTATCAATCTGAAGGCACTCCTGTGAGGACCTTTTCCTCTGACCAGTTTCTCTCAAGAAGACCTCTCCACATACTTGTCTTTGAAGGAGAGCAACCAGCTCTTTGCTGCATTTAATACATGATCTGGAAAACCTCAG
The DNA here is from genome assembly GCA_027925045.1 of Hypotaenidia okinawae. Classification (NCBI taxonomy): domain Eukaryota; kingdom Metazoa; phylum Chordata; class Aves; order Gruiformes; family Rallidae; genus Hypotaenidia; species Hypotaenidia okinawae. The sequence continues at coordinate 108,966,299 of BSDF01000001.1, read as the reverse complement.
TGTTCCTAGAAATGGATTTTAAAATATTTTGGATGAATGTCACTCTGAGATTAGAAAAAGAGAGTGGTTTGTACGTGATGCAACCATGATCACTATGTTTAATGTTATAAGCATTAATAGTCAGCAAGTACGACAGGCACAGAATTGACTTTAATGCAACTTGACATGGAAAGTCAGAAGATGTAGGCTTAACTATAATCCTCACAACTGAAATACTGAATCAGCTAGGTTTCAGTTACAGGTACAAATTGATCCCAGTTTTACTCTTCTAGAGCTTCTTTCCCATGACAAACCCACATTTTCAGATTAGATCCTATTAAGGAAAACTGTCAAAATAGCTTTTCTAAGACTTTGCATGCTTGATTTCAGTGTGTACAGCGAGGCTTATGAAAATTAAGCGTAACTGAAAAAGGGCTGAGGATAAAAATCTTGGTTTAGTCTGTAAATATCAAATACTTCACTTTTAACATGAAATGAAATGTATCAGAATGAGAAAGCAAGAGGGGACAAGGAACCCTCAGACAGTGTGGGTTGATATAAAATGAAAGAAAAGGTTTATATACCAATTCTGCAGAATGCATTCAGGATTTGCTTTAGTGGTATAAATGGGTCCACTGGATTTTGTTGTTGTTGTTGTTTCTTTGTGCCTACTGTATTTTAACAAATACAGAGGTTTTACACTTTAGGGATTAGGATCTTAAATTTTAACTGCTTAAAATGTGCCTTTACTCTCTAAACTCCTGATCTACTGAGCAACATTGAGCATGGTCATTTTTATAAAATTTTCCTTCACTATTTTGCTTTGCTTTTTGCATTAAGTGTTCTTGGCTTGAGAAGCTTTTCTGTTTTGGATGCATTAAAATTTTTTGTAGAACTGGAAAGAAGAGGAAAGGAGAAAGGAAAATATTAAGAAAGAAGAAGATGAAGTAAAACCTGCATTCTGTAAAAAACATATTACAGAGCTTTTCTGCCATTCAAACAAGGATTTCTTTGAGAACAAAGGTGATGAAGAGAAAAGTTTAGCATAAGTACCTCAGCTCATCACTTGGTAAGACTGAAAATTAATTTTGATAATTTTTAGAAAAAAAAAAGTTATGTCTCAGATACAGTGGGGAAATACAGTAAAATCAAAAAGCCACAATGAGAATTATGAAATCTAAATAATCTTGCTACTTTTTGCACCAAAGTAAAAATAAATGAAATCCTCTACTGTTCTGAAAACTGCAGGTATACAGAGTAAGAACGAAGCTTTGAATACTGAGCCTTGTTCACAAGTCATTGTATTTATTTGTTTTTAAACTCAGAAGATGAAAACTTTCCCAAGGTTTCTTCCAATAATTGCGTCCTCAGTGAGAATCGGATGGCCTGCTCCTCCTCTCTGCTGCTGGTCTCCGTGCCCTAGGATGCAACTAAAGTTTGCAGCTTGTTGCAGAGCTCAGTCAACAACTGGGGCAGAAAAGTTTGCTGCTGAATTCAGCTCTTTGCTATTCATTTGGAAATCTTTTACATGCTCATTTGGAAATGTAAAGTTATCTGTAATAACCTAGAACTGATTCATGTTTACAGACACTGTCTTTGCCCAGCAAAAACTTCCTGGTGTTCTGCAGAGGCACAGGTGACTGCAAGGGGCATGGTTCTCATCATCTGCTTCTACATTACATGAACAAAATACTTGAATACATGTATAACTTCCTTACATGAAGAACTGTAAATCCCACAATCGCTAACACACGACCACGCTATTATGAATGGGAAATATTTTTCACAAGTGAGAAGACATTCCCACTGGAATTTCCTCAGCAAGAAGGGATCAGCTATGGGGAAAACAATTTTCTACAGTCCCTGTGGTGAAGAGCCCTTCATGAAATACAGTAGTCTACAGGATAATTTAAAGAAAGCTGAAATATAAATTATATGTATCAGCAGAACTTGATACAAGAAAAAAAAAGTTTTTTGAACACTTATTTTACTGGCAGAGTAATTTCTTTCCCCTCCTTTGTTCTAAAACTGAGGGAGGGAGAAATAGTTATTTCTGAACCACTGGCTGCTCTTTAGATTTGAGACATGCTTGCAGAGAAGATGAACTTCAGAATTAATCATATTTAGGAGTGACTTCCAAACTTCAGAGATTCACCTCACTTCTCATTTTAACTATCTAAAATTTAGATGTAGAATTTAGGATACCTTCCTAGGAATGTCTTAAAATGGAAACTGAAAAGTACCTGTTGGGGGAAATTTACCCCACATTAGCACAATGGCAGGCTCTTGAGAAGATGCTCCTGTTCAGCACCCTTTGGTTGTGGAACAGTCATGGACAGTGTGGTCTGATGAAACACAGCTTGAAACTGCCTTCCAGGTGTGCATCTAATGGCTTCAACTGCAAATGGGGTCTTGGTTAGACTCAGACTAGTCCAAAACCTCTTCCCCATTCCCTGTCTCTCTTGTGAGACTCCACCTGGAGTGCTTTGTCTAGCTCTGGGGCCCTCAATGTAAGAAGGACATGGACCTGTTGGAGCAGGTCCAGAGAAGCACCATGAAGATGACCAGTGAGCTGTAGCACCTCTCCCATGAAGACAGGCTGTGAGAGTTGGGCTTGTTCAGCCTGGAGAAGAGAAAGCTACAGGGAGACATAGTGGCCTTCCAGAACTTGAAGGAGGGACTACAGGAAACCTGCAGAGGGCCTGTTTGCGAGGTTATAGAGTGATAGGACAGGGGGTAATAGCTATAAAGTAAAAGAGGGTAGGTTTTTATTAGATATAAATAAAAAAATCTTCACGGTGTGTTGCAGTTTTGCATAGTTGGCTACTGAGAGAAGGCCAGGGGCTGCAGAAAACCTTTGCTGGAATTTTCTGCAAGCCTGCTTATAGCACCTCTGAGAATCACATAGAGGAAAGACTCCACCAGAACACTGGTGCAATTTTTGCCCGTTAAGGGCATTGTGATGTATATTTGCATATAAATTAAGCAGTTGACAGAGACAAAAGGCCGGGAAGGCTGGGGGAGGAGGCGCCCAGGTACCCGGGCGTGAGAGATTGCCCCTGCAGCCCGAGCTGAAGCACATGGAGTAGCCGGAGGAAGGGACCCATGGAGGAGGCAGAGACCCGACCTGACTGATGGAGAGGCTCCACGCTGGAGGGAGCAGGTGCAGACATAGAGAAGATGCCGTGACTTACGTTGGGATGAGCCCCTGCCAGCACAAGCGACCTACAGAGATGAGCCAAACAGGTTTGCTGGAGGAGGCATCATAGCCCCGTGGAGGACTGGGACTGAGAGACACTGTGATTTGTTGCTGCCTGCCATAGCAGAGATGAAGCCCGGTGGGAAGAGGTTTGCCTTGTTGAAAGTTCGTGGAGGACTGGCTCTTATGGGTGAGATCCTAGGGTGCAGCAGGGGGAGGCTGTGTGGAATGGATGCCCCCATCCCGGCCGAGAAGGAAACCATCTTGCAAGGGACTGACCAAAGCCCCCATCTCCTAGTCCCTGCCCTCCTGTCCTGTGCTGCGAGCAGGAGAGGGGAAGAAGGGAGCAAAATCATGGCTAAAGGGAAGTCTGCTTTAGAATGGAGGGGTGGGGGGAAGGTGTTACCGAGACCCCCATTTTCCCCAGTCCCTGCCCCTCCTGGGCTGCGACCGGCAGGGAAGAAGGGAGCAAACTTTTAACTAAAGCCTGCTAAGGAGGGAGTGGTGGGGGGAAAAGTGTTTGCCTGGTTGCATTTGTTTCAAGATTGTTGGTTGCACTCCTGATTCTGATTCTTTTTCACTGTTTTCTCTTTAGTGTAGTGTAATAAACTAGATAACTTTCTCTTCAGCACTCTGTGTTGAGTCTGTTTTGCCCGCGTCATTAACGAGTTTGCCTCTTGAGACGCCCAATTACGTTATTTCTCCCCTGTCCAACTAAGAAGGGGAGTAATAGACTGATTTTTGGTGGGCATCTGGCCTTTGGCCAGGGCTCAACCACCACACAGTGAGGGTGGTGAGACAAGGGGATAGGTTGCCCAGAGAAGTTGAGGATGTCCTCTCCCTGCACTGCAGAAGAAAATAGTTCCTAATTCTGGAAAATACTTCTAAATGTATGATACTATGAAGGTAAAAACAGTGTGAAAATACATACCTTGACGGAAGACTATAGTAGAAGTGCTTTGATTTTGTTGAGTGCATAAATCCTTTTTGACCTGGTCTATTATGAACTCATAAAACATTGATTGTTTTCAAACTTGGATATCGTAAAGAAAAAAATGAAAAAGCTGCTTCGGGTCTCTTAATTTTATTAAATAACAGCTGTAAATCTCTTCCTACATATTCTATGTCAAAACCTGTCAAGTCATACAGTACAATTTTTAATAATCTTGTAGGAAAAATATTCCAGGTTTGTTTCCGGTACGTACTGAAATAGTACTGATAGAGTCTGGATACCTGGAGGGACTGTGGATGGAAGGAAGGCTCCCTGTTCCCTTGCTGCACTCAGGTACAGTGCTTGCCCAGGCAGCAGCAATCCACCATTGCGAGGCGTGACAGGAAATTAATGAAATCCCCAGTCAGCAGAGATGTGCCGGCTTGCTTTCACTGCTGCTTTCCCTGTTGCTTTGCTGACTTTCTTCAGGCTCGCACCCCTTGTTCTCTTACTCTATTAAAAGCTTATGGATTGTTTTTAACTTCTTTTTTCCCAGCACTGCATGAGAAGCATATAGAGGAATATATAATTTTGCTGTAACTTACATCTGTATAAACAAATCAGGAATAAAGTCAGTGAAGGTGTTTATTGTAAAAGCCTGAAAGAAAGACACAGTATTTGAGAGATCTGTCATCGTCAGGTGTATTGTCATTTCTGCCACCATAATGACCACTTTGCCTTAGTGTTAACTTACAATTTTTTGTCAGCAAGTAGGGGGAAAAATACCCATAACGCTATAACCAGGGTAAAATGCAGGGGTTTTCTTCTATTCCATGAACCCATCAGTGAAGAAGAGGAGGAGGAAGCATGCTAACCAACATTACAGGCCAAGTGTCACTGCTATCACCACCCTTCTTATAGCCTGTTAATCAGTAAGCCAGCTATAAATTTCCACGTGTACATTAAAACAAAAGATCATGATTAATGATTTCTCATATTTTTACTTAGTTACAAAAGAAGCCCCTTAGTTGCCCTAATTAGTGCTTCTCTTTATCATGCATTTATGTAAATGTAATAAAAAAATTAATCCATTGAGATTTGCTTACTTCTATATCAACTCTGCTTCCTATGCGGACTGGCATTCTCTAGAGATAGAACATTCTCTACCCCTCAAGTTACATGGTGAATTTTAGACTGTTTATTGTCATAATAAATAGTACTATTTTCTTAAAGGGGCGTAGTAATATAGAGTATATGCATGGGTAGTACACAGTGACACAAAGGAATACACACGCTGGCCTTGAAGTGCAGTGTTATCATCAGAGGCAATTTCACGAGCAAACAAAACCCCCATGGGAAGCACGGGCTACAGTGCAGAAACCACCAGCCCTGCATGCAAAATGAAATTAAAGAGACAAGTGCAGGAAAGCTTTCCCAAAACAATGAACCAGATACAAACCCGCTATGCCTGACAAACGGAATGAAGTTAAAATAATTCTGACAAATTCATACTAACCTTCATTTGCATACACTCCAGGAGCAGATGTAATAATCCTTAATGAAAACAGTAGTTTAAATGACCCTAACATGGTAGCCTGCCTAGAGTCTAACCAAACAGTGAATTAATATGTAACAACGATGACTAAATGGATTATTTAAATCTTCATGTCTTAGAGAGAAATTACAAATTCAAAGTAATCACAGGCCAATTTAATAATTCATTTTGTGAATTTTGAATGTGATCATCTTTGCAAGCTACAGAAGCCAAAAAAAATATGGTCAACTGATTCATCATGGTGTTAATTATGGTTGTTGTGATAGCACCTAACAACCAACCATGTGTGCGACTCCCTTTATGCTAGGCAGCACATGAACATCTAGCAGTAGATGTGCCTCTCCAGTAGGCCTCCAATCCATGTTAACATGGTAGATATGAGGCTGGATTTCCCCCAATCCCATGACCAGAACAGGTCAATGGCAATGGCAGCAAGTACAATTGTAGTTCCCAGGGTATATGGGGTTTTGTTAGGGATTTCCCCCTCTTTCATTCTTGGCAGAGGGTAAGAAAGGGATAGGGAAGCATGAGACTACTTATGAGAGAGCTGGTAAAAGAGAGTGAGAAGAGAGGGAAGTAAGGAAGTGAAAAGAAATTGAGAAATAGAATGTCTCAGGTGGAAAAAATAAGAGAAAGGCTGGAAAGAAGTGATCAGAAAGATGGTTATGGAAACCATCAGGTATGGTTGGAGACTGAAGAAGTAATGAAAATTTATCATCTGGACTGCTTCTTCTCTCATCTATTCTCTTTCTCTTCCAAGAAAAACTTCGTGCAAATAGGTCCTAAGACTCAGGTAAGAATCCCTTTTATGATCAGGTTCTGCAGCTAATGATCTCAAGCCTCACACTTTGCGGCATGGAGTCCCCAAGGCTTCAGCAAGAGAAGTAAATGCTCAGCAGCTCCAAAAAAAAAAAAAAGAAAAGAAGAAAAAAAGAAAGAAGAGGTCATATTCTTCTTTGAGAGTACCCACAGCAGAAATGAATCCAAATTCTCTTGTTTAATATCAAAATTTTCAATGGACTCTAAAAATAATCTTTTCTTCCCTTCTAACTTCTTTTTAGCACATGGTCTTGTTCAAGGTTTTTAGTTTGCCATCCCTTTATTTATTTTTTTTTTTTGCTTCAGCACTGTATCACTGTCATTTCAGCAGAATTGCCAGATACCTGCAATAAAACATTTCCAGCCAGGAGGAGAAACAACCCTCTGAAGAGCACATATGAACTGAATATTTTCTTTGGTCAGTAACTCTGTTATTCCCTGAGAACCCTTTCATGACTTCTGGAATAAATCTGCCTTTTTTGTGTCTGAGCTCCTGCTGTCAGACCATCCAAGTGACTCTACAGATGACTCCAGCATTAAGGGTTTCCAGGATTCCTGATCAGCAGCTTTCACTATGGCTTGCCATCTCATGTGGCGAATTTTATTGTGCAAGTCAGAATAGAGAGTGTCAGCAAAGCAATACCATTTTTTCCCCTTGTTAATTAACGAAGTTTATGCTTTTGCACCTGTATTCTCATGGGTTTCATAATTTCAAATATTGCTATGTCTCATCCTTATTTATGAAACTATTGATAATGCAAATAAAAGATTACTTAATTGGATTTCCTTGAATTAAGTATGTGAGATAGTCAAAGTCAGCAACCACTGACATTATAGGGGGCTGAGTTCTCAATATTTTTCAAATTTCTTTGATGGAAAGTAATTTGTTCAAAAAAATAAATGAACTTGACTGATTTTTAATTGAGAAGCTACCTAGCTACAGTGATCTGTCAACACAGCCTAGGCTTGTTAGATCTCAAATACTTAGGGTTTTGATTCTAATAAATTGACACTTGTGACTTTCCCTTAGATAACTCTGACACTGAGTGAAGTTTTTATTAGTCACATCAGTTTCTCAACCTACATTTAGGTAAAGTGGTAACTTATTTCGATGGAGAATGGAACCCTGCTTTGATATCAAACTTCCAGCAATATCAGGGAGACCACAATTTCATCCAGTATCTTCAGATGATGAAGTAAAACAAATAAATGCATAGTTATAAGCTGAACGTTTTCTTACACTATTGCCAAGGAAATAAGACATTGCTTATTACATAATTGCTTTCCAGTTGTTTGCAAATATCAATCTTTAAACAGGGTGATACTTCCTATGTTGATGTTGACATTCTGTCTGAAGATTTTGTTCTGTTTTGTTTGTGTTGGAGTTGGTTTCTGGTTTGGTTTTTTTTTTTTTGGTTGGTTTCTGTTTTTTTTTTTTGAGTTGGTTGGTTGTTGGGTTGTTGGGGTTTTGTTTTGGGGTTTTTTGTTTCTTTTTGTGTAAAAGGTAGGGAACCAAACTGCAGAGAAAAAAACCCCAATACACTAGATGACACACAAGAAGATTGAGGTTACACAATTTCATTTTCCTTGTATTAAAACTTCTGGCAGCTTTTTCTTTGGTAGTTCTGACAGACCATCATTTTGGAGCATGGGCTTAGAAAGCACTGGGGGAATGATTGTTTTTGCCCTTTTCATAGAACTCCACCAAATTTTGGATAAGCCATCAACCTCTGGAAAATTGTCTGTTAAATATCCACAGTTCATTTACCTGGAGAATTCATCTGCAAGTGTCATGCAACAACCTAAGTCTGCACTGGGGTTTGACAAAAAATAGGTGCTCTAGGATGGAGAAGACTGCACCAAATAGGAACACATCTCAATCACACACACATTTTTCCATGATTAACACTACTAATACTATAAAGAAAATTGAGCTATAGCCTTTCTGCTTCCCCGCTGGTAACTTCTGACTTCAGGTTCAAATTTCTGCCCTGAAACAAGGAGGAGTAGCATGTATTTCCTGCAACTCCCCCTGGCCCTCTGTTTGCCTCAGGCAGGATAAAAGGAGCAACGTGTTTTATTTAGATTTTAGACTTGAATAAAAGGAACAGAAAATCAGAACAAAGTAGGTAAGCAGTGAATTAGTTCTTTAAGCTGGAAGATACCGGGCCTGGGAAAAAAATAGGAAATAACATCAATGTGGAGGAAATATTTAATAAATACATAAAGACTAAAGTGATGATTTTTATCACCTTCAAAAGCAATGTAAGATTCTCTTATTCATGCTCACCAGGCCAAATTGACACCTGAAAAAACACTTCCTAGGCTGATCAGATGAAGTCATATTTCTCAGCAAGTGTGCTTAAAATTAATGCCCAAGTAAAAATAGCCTGTTGTTCAGAAGCACTCATCAAACCTAGCATTACCTTGTCTAAACACTTATTAAACACTTATGAACATCATCAAAGCTAAGGTCATATTAACCTTCCTTGAATATGTACATTGTTGCATAATTTCAGACATTGATCTTAAAAGAGTACTTCTACATTTCCAGCTACTCAGGAGAGAAGCTTAGGATTTTACCTGTATTGCCATCTGAAATGTTTGATTTAAGATGCACTTCTTTGGAAATACATCTGGGATGTAAATCCTGAAAGCTTTTTTGATGTCTAAGAAAAAAACCAGGATAAGTGGGCATGTGCTAGAAAATGCTAAGTTCCTCAACGGCACTCTATAAAACCAGAACAGAAACATAATTTTCTTAAAGCCATGAAGAAAAAAAAAACCAACAACCCCCCACCCCCCCGAAACATCAGCATCACCAAAATAAAGAAATCTTACAAATATTAGATCTTTTTGTACATACCAAGCTTTTGAAACTGTATTTACATTAAACTGGAGTATACATTCATCCCACTCAGTTATGGAATAAATATGATCATGTTAATATAAATCCCAAAGGTAGGGAGGCCAAATAAGGAATATTTCTTTGCCCTCCCAATGTTTCATAAGACTTCATGACTTCAAGACATTTCTGTGCTTGGGAAAAGGAATTTATGGTTTCTTTAATGTTAGAGATTGGCAGCCCTCAAATACAGTTCTTATTTTTAAATGGAAGATGCTTGCGACTCAATTAAAATTCCAAGAGATAAAAAGAACGCCTGGGCCAATTTATCAAAATAATTTCTCTTACTTTATGGAAAACACACTATTTACTGACATCATACAGAAGAGCACCCACCAGCCATTGCTTTCCGTTGTCCCAGCTGGACCTAAATGTCCTGATCTCCTATTGCAAAAACACTGCCTTGTAGATTGCAATAAAATGTTCTTGAAAGATCCTCAATAACATCCTTGCAGCTGTTTAATTGCTCATTTGTTGGCATGGAAAAAGCCCAGTGTCAAAAAAATTCAATCTGAAACACAAACATCAAAATACTCTAAATCAGATGATAATCGTCTTTACTGATGCTTAAAAGTGCAATAATTTTTGTCCAGACAACAACGGCATTATGTAAAATAGCATGAACTTGGGAGTCCTTGAAAAAAGAATTACATGAATGTGGAAAGCTAAAAGAACTCTTATAAATGCACCCAGACCAACATCTCATGCCACAAATAGGAGTTAGAATGACAATACCATAAATTAAAACAACCCTCAAGCAAAAACTAACAGCTAGGAAATGAGAAACAGATTTAAAACAGAGAACAGAAACCAGAAAGCATGACCATTAATGAGATTCTGCACAGCACTTACAGTAACAAAGGAGGTGACAAATGATAGCAGAGATACAGTATTAATAAGGAAGTAAAAATTATATTTCCTGTTTATGCTGTCTTTCACCTTGCATAGCACCAGCAACCTGGCACCTAGAAGTCAGAAAAAGGCTATACATTTAATAATCTCTTTATTATGGAGGGGTGCAAAGCTGGGACTGCCCTGATAATCAACCACAAGCTGGAAAGTGGGGGACAAGCATGAAATGAGTTGGAGATGGAGAGGGGAGAGTGAGGTGATATAACCTGCAGAATTAAAATAACTTCATCGAGCATAAAGTAACATCCAGCCAGTACAAGAATGACTTCTACCAAGATTACAGCTGGCCATTTAGTGTAAATATACTGCATGCTAATGTTGTGTCATGCTCATTTCCTCTTTCCCGTACTGCTTGTATTAAAGGCAGGATTCCCATATTTCTGCCTAGGATTTCTGTCCAGATAAAGCAGAGGCAGGGAAATTGATGCATCTGGGATACCTCAGAGCAATTGCGCACACGAAATACAGATAACCTGTTTCTGAGAAAAGTCAGGCCTATAGCACATGTTCAATTAAGTCAAGAGCTTCTAGAGCCCAGGAGATTTTGAGTACATGCACAGACCACCATTTCGGCACGTGTGCTGTAAGGCCAATACATCCTGAACTTTGCATGTACGTGCTTCTTTGGCAGTCTGCACAGGTGCTGTGGACCCATCCAGAGTTGTGGCATTTTTGCAGTCTGCTCAGAATAGTCAGGCTGTCGGAGATGGACAAATCCCAGGCAAAGATCCGGAACCCTCAAGGAGGCCATCCACAGGGAGACCTGGGCATGCTATTGGGCAAGTTATGGACTGTTGATGCCCAGTTTTGGGGAATCTGAATGCAATTTTGAAGAAGTCATATCCAGAGAAGGCAAGTGAAACAACTAATTTAATAATAAATGAGAAACAAGCAGTCCACTAAATAATATGAGTAAAAATATCAACAGGACCTGAACAGAAGTCTTGAACTGTATGTTTTCTATACGATTTGTAAATAAAGTTACAATCCATCAACACAGGGGGTATAATACTGCTTAGACACTTCCTGAACATTTCTTTTAATTTGTGTCCTAAGAAAAAATGGCCATGTTCTTGCAACAGAAGTTTTCTCATTCGTATGAAACATGGCGCATTGGAGTCTCAGTAAGTCTGCCACATGCTCTCCTGAAATCTAGCCATTTCTGCTCTCTCTTTCTTTTCTTCTCCTATGCTAATATCTTGGTACACTTTTGCTGCACTCGCATGATGGATAATAAAGATGCCGGTTGTATACAAGACAAAGCACATACATGAAGCACATACATGGGAGATTCCACACAATGTGGAACAAATCCCTAAAAAACTCCCATAAATATACACAAACACAGAAAATGAAATTAATAACTATTATGCCTTATTAAACAACTGTAATAGAGAACTTCTAGAGAATAAGAGGCCATATATGGGATCAAAATATTTATTAGCTGTTAGGAAAAGGAAATTTATTTATGCATTCAGATGCTAATTATGAATCATATACTCAGAAGGTTTTTGTCTAGGTCCGCTAACCTAAATTCACCACAGTGTAATGCTACCTTGACTTCATTGACATATCAGGGCCTAATGAATCTAATTGGAGTACATCATCAATTGGTATAAATGATAACAGATCTTTTTTAGCACCTCTTTTTTTTTTTTCTTTCCCTTTACATCTTTACATTACTGCAAGTCAGTAGTCCTGACTGAGAAAAAGAGTTAACTATATGCTCAACTTGATTCATGTGTATAAACTCATGAAAACAATGGAATTTTGTTCTATTTCTTCCCATATCAGATATTTTCCTAAACAGACTTTTTAATGCAAGTTATAAAACATTTTCAGGACACAAAGTCAACCCAGAATGCCAAAAATCTGTGTTTTCTAAAAAAAACTAGACACTGTACTGATCTTTTGCTCCAAATTAGCAACCACACAGCTGACCTTCTGGCACAAAATATGTTTTTGCTATCTGAAACATCTACCTATATCTTTTAATGGCTTTTGCTCTGTCTTGTAATATAACCACCCACTGTGTTTTGTTTAAAGATGATCTTATAGAATACTGTCTAAACTGCATTATTTTTGAGCAATATTTAATTCTAACTCAGAAAATGGATAGTGACAGATGTTTAGCAGGCACAGAAATCTTCCTAAATAAAGAAAAGCATGGACTATATCTGTATTGTTATGCTAGCTCAGGACTCATGCTTACAATATGGCTAATGTTCTCAGCCAGCTACGTGGCCCTCTTGGTGGCTTGCAGTCTGGCTTTTGTCAGAGCAAACCATCTGGCTCCATTCCTCTGAGAAATTCAGTGGCTGAGCAAGGCTCATGCTTAGGCTATCCCTGCTCCAGCCAGAGTGCAATCATCCTAAGCTCAGAGATGGTCCTAACTGCCCTACCATGTAGATGCATCCTTGCCATTGCTTCCTTTGTCTCTAGCACCATCCTCAGAACTGATACCACAACACTGATTTCATAGAATCATAGAATCACTGAATATCCTGAGTTGGAAGGGACCCATAAGGATCATCAAGTCCAACTCCTGGCTCCACACAGGGCCAGCCAAGTCAGAGCATGGGACTGAGTGCATTGTCCAGATGCTTCTTGAGCTCAGCCAAGCTCAGGGCTGTGACCACTTCCCTGGGGAGCCTGTTCCAGTGCCTGACCACCCTCTCAGTAAAGAGCCTCTTCCTAATATCCATCCTAAACCTTCCCTGTCTCAGCTTCATTCCACTCCCTCATGTATCACTAGTTACCAAAGAGGAGATTGGAGTCTGCCCCTTTGCTCTCCCTCATCAGGAAGCCATAGACCACGATGAGGTCTCCTCTCAGTCTCCTTTTGTCCAGGCTGAACAAACTAAGGGACTTCATCCTCATTGCTCTCCTTTGGAGACTCTCAATAATTTTGTGTCCCACAGCTTTAGCTGTGCTATAGCAAAACAATGAGAGAAATATATAGAATCACAGTTCATGCTTAAAGCAACAGATTAATTCCATATAATGTATACTGCCATTGTAAAAACCTAACTACATGTCAAACACTGGAGGTTAGGTACAGGTAGAGATTCTGGCGTATATTTTCAAAATTCAAACTTCCCTCATAATACAACAAATGAACTTCATCCACTAAGTTGAGCAGCACAGTCAGTCACTGCAGAGGAACTGTCTAAAAATGAGTTTTCAGAGTGCTATTTTGAAATAAAACCAAAAGGAAACATTTTCATACAATTAGCATTATAAAAGGAAATATTGCTTAAGTGCTGTCCTAAATAAAGCTTCATTATTCTGACTGGAAAAGGAAATCTAACCCACATTTTTAAAGAAGGGAAAAAAGGAAGACCCAGGGAACTATAGACTGGTCAGTCTCATTTCTGTGCCCGGCAAGATCAAGGAGCTGATCATTCTGGAAAATATGTTTAGGCACATGGAAAATAAGGAGGTGACTAATGACAGCCAGCATGGCTTCACTAACTGCAAATCATGCCTAAACAAATTTGTTGGCATTCTATGATAGTTTTACAGCATTGGTGGATAAAGGAAGAGCACCAACCATCATCTGCCTGGAATTTTCCTGCATGACATTCTCATCTATAAATTGGTGAGATACGGGTGTGACAGATGGACCACTCGGTGGGTAAGGAATTGTCTTGATTGTCACACTCAAAAAGCTGCTGACAACAGCTCAATGTCCAAATGCCCACCATTGATGAGTGACATTCCTCAGGGGTCGGTACTGGGATCGGAACTGTTTAACATCTTTACTGGAGACATGGACAGTGACATGGAGTACACCATCAGCAACTTTAACAATAACATCAAGCTCTGTGGTGTGTTTGACATGCTGGATGGAAGAGATGCCATCCCTTGATAGACTGGAGTGGTGGGACCATGTGAACTGCCTGAAGTTCAACAGGGCCACGTGCAAGGTCCTGCACATAGGTGGGGGCAATCTAAGTGGTGTCCACGTAGAGAAACAGAGGTGTGCAACTGTCTGTCCTGTGAGAATATACAGTGAAAATAGAGAATTCTCTGCACCCAACCTGGTTTCTTCAGGTAGGAAGGAAAGAAAAAAAAAAAAAGACAAAAGACCTCCCAACTTTGAACTATTTTAACTACCTGGTTCCTGCACTTGAAGTGAATTAATACAAATCAGTTCCTCCCAACAAGCCTATAACTTATAGCACATATTAAATTAACCTGATGAGATCTTTTAAAGAGATAGGAGGCCACTAAACATTTTGAGGTTATTAATCTGTCAAGTACAACACATCAAAGGCTGCAAATATTTGTAAAAGCAACTTTTAAACCACAAAGGCTACAAAATACACGAGATGATGAAAATAGTGGCAACAGGAAAATGAGAAAGCAATAGAAGAGCAGAAATCCATCCAGTGGTATATTCAAGGATTTCTACATATTTGGAGGGTTCAGGTGGATTACTTCATGAATTACAGCAGCTCTTGTTACTTCAATTTGTCAGTTTTTTATTTTAAATTTCTTGTTTACATGAGTTAAAAATTTCAGATGTAACAGAATGGCATCCTGCACAATTTTAGAACTGCCTTCCTACAGTGGAGAATGGACAGCATGAGTGCACATACTAGTGATCTATACCTATATTGATAAAGCTTTCCCCACATCGATTGCTCCTCTACAGTCAGAATATGCAGGAGATAGAAGGAAATACAGTAATGAGCTGGAACATAGAACTGTGAGCAACTGATAAAAATAGAGTGTCAAAAAGCTAGGGTAAAGGGACTATGGGTAAAGAAGCTACTACTCCTCTACAGAAAAGACTAGAAGACCCCTCCACACCTTCAGAGAGAAAACAGAAGTATCCTTTTGAAGGGCAAAATAAAAATACACTATTTTTGCATTAATATTAATGGTTGAATTTTGAACCAAACCTGTCCACTGAGGTGATTCAGCAGAAACAGGCAGCTAAAACACTGGTGTGTTATCAACACCTTTCTAGACACCAATACAAAGCACAAGAGCTAAATAGTTATACCAGGAGAGCCATTTTGCTGAGATGTTTGTAGCTGCGTCTAGTGTGTCAGACAAAGCTTGATTAGATAGTGCCCTCTCTATGCAACTGGAGATCCTTCCCACCCTCTCTCTCTCTCTCTTCTCTGCATACTTGCCAGTCCCTTTCGCAGTGTCTCCACTAGAATCGGTGTAATTCTGTGCTTCGGAGACTCCAATAGGAGGGTCACCTTAATTTTAACATGTTTATTTCTTTGACATGCTTTTTTAATCAGGTAGAATGCTAGACTGGGCCCACCTTCAAACCATATTGTCTTGTGATCAAATAAATCCCTAGTCTGAATTACTCTGATGCCCAGAGTAAATGACCTTGCTGTGTCAACTTTTATGAACTCTTTCTACAAGTATCCTCCTGAGTTAGCCACAATATTCAGACAGAAAATGTTGCAGTTTCTCACAGACAAATCCATATATATATATATGGATTTTTCACAGTTGTCTGTTCCCCTTTATTTTTCCCCTTTTGAAATACTTTTGCAGTGCTATGACCCCTTACATTTTCTCTCAGCTTCTTGTCTCTTTCTTTCCACTTGAGTCTGTTTATTTTGCATTAATGATCATAGTCTCATAGCTTTCTTCGTATAGTTTTTCTTGCTATTTGGAGGCCCTTCTTTAGGATGAGTTTGTTTTTTTCCCTCAGCAGTTCCTTATGTGTGGTGCTAAGTTCACAAAAAATGCCTGGTTTTAATTGCAAAACCTTTGATATTTCTATACTAAGATGGAGACACAAGTTCTCCACTCTGCAATGTGACTGTCTATTCCTGTTCTGCTCCTTGGCTTCAGGCAACAAATACATAAGAATTTCAATTGTATTTTCATGTCATTTTCCTCTGTCTAGTCGTTTCAATGTTTCAGACATTAGTTGTAAGACCATATGTTCCAGAACATAAATACCTTAATTAAGATGTAGGCTTTAAACAATCCCTAAATAGTTTGAAAAGATCTGAACAGATTTTTTTGAAGTTAGGCAGAACTTCAAGTTTTTAGCTAAAAGCTTGCAGGTTTTGTATATCATCAAAAAGTAATCAGATCATGTCTCCATGAAGATTTTATTTTAGACACTGGTTTCAGTATATTGGCATAAGACTGAGTGAAAGAACTTTTTCTGAGGAAATACTACTCACTAGAAGTGCAAAGTTTTCCACAGTACACAGAACCACAACCAGAGTAGAAAGAAGCAGTCACTACCATATGAACATATGTATTCTTTCTAAATTTGATGTCTTCCTTCTTATGGTATTTACTTCTCCCCCTGCTTATTCTTGCTATCTGGGTTACTGGACAGCATTGTTAGTTCTGCTTGAAAAATAAGAGAATTGTGAAGTCATAAAATAGAGATTTGCCTAAGATGTAGTAAGACCAAGCAGTGATTTTTCAGAAATTATTGTAAAAATAAAAGAAGTTAAAATGCCACCAAACTTAATTACATGTAGATGAGAATAAGATCTAATGCACAACTTGAACGCTGAAAGGCAAGAAGGTGAGATTTGTTCCCTGCACAATTTAGAAGAAACCAGAAACATTTTCTTCAAGTATGCTAACACGACAGTGTCACAAGAGCTTTCCTCTGTTGGATCTTCAGCATTAAAAAAAAAAAAAGAAAGCCAAAATCACAGACTTTTAAACAATAAAATTAAATACCAGTGAAATAAATAAATGTCATTAAAGAAGGAGAGTGCAAATTGAGGGCCACATGGTCTAAGTGACTTAGGCTATATAGATCAGTTGGTTAAGCTGGTGATTCAGACCAAGTCTGACCCGATGCACCTGAATTCAGAGATGATTCTAAGATATTCTTTCTTGATTCTGGCGGTAAATTAAAACTCACTGGCAAATTATCCACTAAAATTATTGTTACATTATACTTTTTAAGTGCTTCCTCATAATACACAAGGTGTTTGATAAAAATGAAAGTTTTATAAATTATGTTTTTGATAATGTACTTAAATACAATACAACATTTTAAGGAGTTGCTTCAACATTTGTTTGAAGTATGATGCTGAATAAACTGGATGACGTAAGACCTCATAACAACCACCTGTCTTCCTAGAGACAATGCTGTCTATTTATCTGATGACCTCAGAATTTTCAGCTCAGTTTCTTCATGTCTTGTCCCATACACTGCAGTTTATGTGGCCTGAGTAGGGAAAAGTAATTTATGCGAGTCCTTTTGTGGGCTGAAGATCTGAATAATGCCCTGTGGCATTCTGCCCAATATGTTTATTTCCAGAGCCATCTGCTACCTATAGTTGAATAGAGAGCATGACTTGGCTATGAGAACAGAGAAGTGCTCATCCAGCTTTTACTGTCTGTTCTGAGACCCATTTCAGGAGCCTACGTTTTTTCAGGCCTTAGAGGAAATAATTCATTCACCACCCCCTTTTCTAGGGGGAGCTGTCTGACTATGTGTTTTCTTAGGCACTGCATCAAGATTAAATGTCCAAGGGTAAACACCTGCAACTTACATGTACATGTGTTTCATGGTCAAGTGCTTAATAAATTCAGTTCCATAAGGAGAAATATAAATGCTATGCTACTTGTGTTTTATTTCTATGTCCTAAAACCCCATTGTATCTATTTCTGGCTAGTACTTAAGTATCCCAAAAGGCAACAAGCAACTCTTTTTATGAATGATGCTTGACTTATGTTTGAAGAATATTTGGACTTTGACTTGGAAGCACTCAGACATCAGGGATGCACTAAAAGGAAGAGATCAATTTTGAACAGATTATAGAAACCATGTGTGTCAGAGCAGAACAAATGGTAAGCACTTGTTTTCAACATTGTCACAAAGGGCACTAGCAAGATTTTTTGCACAGAGCATGCAAAACCTGAAAAATATTTCCAGCAGCTTCTACCTTATCAGATATCTCACATACAATCAGTCATATGCTAGACTGTTGGCCAAAATAGGTATGTGAAATATTTAGGTGAAACAGATGCCCTGAAATACCCCACTCTTGTTTTACTCTGAACTTATGCTGTAATTCTTCTATGAGGTGGTGTCAGAAATAAAGATTGAAGTGAAAGCCTAGAATGCCATTGAAAAATTTCAGAACACTTCATGTCTGTCCCTTACACCAAACCCAGGAAAAACAAACATCCAATCTTATAAACCTACATTCTTAAAGTTCAGTCTACCAGATCACTGCCCTGTCCAATTTTTTACCATTCTCAAAAGAACCCGTGCAGAAATCACTGAAACAAAGCTGTCACAAATCTTCACCAGCCTCTGATCTCATCAATCTGCCCATTCATACAAATGCAAGGTATCATCAGGCTAAGTTGCTATTAATTTCATATCTAGAATTCCTGAAATAATGGTTCATTTTCTGCAAGTTGCTACCTTTTGCTGCCTTGAACTTCAGTGCTGATTAGAGCTCAGCTGCACACCTTGTCTGACTGGTTTCAGCAGTGAGAGTCTAAGAAGGAATGAAACCTATGTATCCAGTTCATGGCTTTTCACCAGAGTAGCAAAAATTGTTGTCCTGAGGACAAGAATAAAATAAATTAATTCAGAACAGGTAGGCTTGCTGCCTTGTTGGGAATTTCTGGTGCTCCCTGCTTCTCTAACTCAAGTAGCCCTGCATGATCTGACCTATGGCAGCAGAGGATACTCACCTTTCCCAGGCTCCAGCTGAGGTAGAGGAGGAAGCAGGTTTCTGGTCACTCTTGTGGAAACTACTCATGTTTATCAATGAGTCATCTTTCTTCTGCATGGCCTTTTCTTGAAGTAATCTCCTTATCCACATTTCAAAAATTTCAATAATGATGATTACTGGGCTCAGGAAAAGTGTTGAGGTTTCTTCAACAACACCTCTGAACTTTGTAGACTTTGCTAACAGTGCACTTAGCCCCACCAGAAGCTGACTCATAAATGAGCAATCCATGCTCAGCATATTGTAGGAGCTCTAAATGAGCAAAGGACAAGTAAGCTCAGAGCTTATTTTTGCTTAGACATTTCTGAGTGTCTGAATCAGCCAGCTGCCAGACACTCTAAGAGCAGGAAGCCCTGCGTTTAAAAGCATGGACACAGGGTCCCATACTGGATTAAACCCTGCAGGTACCTTGCAAGTTGCAATTCCCTCAGTATCATCTGTTTTGAAATTGAGTTGTATAGCCACATCTATTTTCTCTTGAAGCAAGGACAAATATTGTTAAATAAGAGAAATCAGTGTTTGGGACAAGATCAGAGACAGTCTGCAATGGGTATATATGTGTATAAGGCAATAATTGATGAGAAATCTTCAAGAATTGTGATCTAATATTTTAGCCAGCCTAATTTTAAGAAATTAAATTATTAAGGAACATTATTGGCTTTTTTTCTTCTGTGGTAAGGTGGTGCTTTCTGGTTTGCAAACTCACCACACACTTAGGAAAGTCCACAGACTGGACTGGCTATTATATAAATGAGACTGTGAAGTGTAATAGCCCTAATGGGCAACAGGAATGAATGTGGAGGGTAGGAGAATTGATTAGCTGGTGGGATACCAGTAAATACAAAGTGCTTAATCACAGGCGGACTCAGCACCTTGATCTCCCAATCAATAGCACTTGCAGGTTCAGAGCACACAAGGAAGCCTTGGGTTTAAAGAGAACATAAAAGATGTTCTCTGTTATTTTTACAGTGTGCTGTACTTGTACATCCTATTTCATCCTAGCAGTCCAAAGGCTTTTAGAATTTTGTAAATGAAGAAAACACTTCACCCATTTCGGAGAGAAAATATACCAGCTGTTCAGCATCTGAGAGTAGCGTAGGTCTATGAATAAAAAGGGCACCGTATCTCATTGTAGCACTATGATTTGAGAAAAGGGGATGTTGATAGGCAGTGCTTTCAAACCTAAATAAGTACTCAATCAAGACAGAGGCTAATTACCTATACCCTGGCAGAAATCCTACAAAGTTCTTGAATGGGCATGGGACCAACTTATACTGTGAGAGATGTCACCTTTAGCTTCCATCACTACCTTTGGCAGTCAGAAGCACAGCAAAATCTGCAACTGGACTAGGGAAGAATGAGCTAGAAAGAGGCACAGTTTGATTTTTCCTTTGAGCTACAAAGAAAAAAAGGAAAAATAAAACCCATACATGTGGCTTATGTTTCAGCCAGCAACCACTGAGCTGTCCCTGCTGTGAACTGATAACTGAGACTGATAATAAATGTAGCCTGGCTCTATCAGCTGTACAGACTTCTTGTGCTCGTCTGAAAATAGAAATAAAATCAAGTAGGGCCAAAGATGGACCAAAATGAATTCTCAGAATACTAAGCCCCCTGTGAACTTTGGCCATTTGGTTAATAGAAAATTTGGACACAGACCACCTCAGGACAGGCTTGAAAAACATAAATCCCAATTAACATTGTTCTAGTTTAAGCCTCTGGGTTTTATTTTTGTATCTGTAAATGTTGTTTGCTAACTTCAGGACTGGAAAAATATAAATTAAAACCGAAGCCATATTGCATTTTACTATTCAGCCTAAAATGCTCCATTAGAAAGCAGAGATATTTTACTTTTCTGTGATTTTTAGAGGGTTTTTTTATATTACACCTTTGCTCTTTTCTGGTCATTGTTATTGTTACAATTTTTGGCATGCAACAAGCAGCTGGTGAAGAAGCTTAGTAATTGAAAGATATTTGCAAGCCTTAAGCCTGCTGCCTGCTGGCACGTGATATTGTGCTGCTGCTTGTGCTAGTGAAAATGAAAGGACTGTCAGACAAAGAGCCACAGCCATCTTGCAGCAAGGCTGCAGGAAGCTGCTCAGGAACTGGGAACTACAAATAGCCTGTCCTGTCCTGAGTCACTTCTGCATAGCTTAACACTTCTTCTCAGAGCTGACAGAAAAGCTATGGGAGACTTCAACAACACCAGGTTAACAATTGACAAAGGCTGATAACCAACAGAAGCAATAATTTTCACTCCCTCTTTCTTTCTCTCTCTCCCTCCTCCCCCTTGCCTTGCCTTCCCTTTCTTTCCCTTTCCTTTCCTCTTTCCCCCTCCCCTCCCCTCCCTCCCCTCCCCTTCCTTTCCCTTCCCCTTCTTCCCTTCTTCCCCTTCTTTCCCTTTTTCCCTTTCCATTTTTCCATTTCCCTTTCCTTTTTTCCCTTCCTTGGGAAGGAAGTGTGTTCCTGCAAGTTTCCTGCAGCTGCTTCTCCCATTGTTGCCCAGCTGTACTGTTCTCCAGGGCCTGGTGCTCTCATGAACTTCTCCCAAGAATTTTCTATCTCTCTTCCTTGTAAATCCATATAACCACACTTGGTTGTTATAGCTGGTGAAGAAGCTGCACTGCTGTCTGAATGTAATGATATACACGGTATCTCCAGAGCCTTTGGAGCTTTGAGGGTCCATCTGATGACTGCAGAGCCATGGGAATGGAAAATGTTAAGGCTGAGATTGTAACAAATGGAAAGAATTAACAAAAATAGTGACTGGACTAACAGTGGCTGGAATTAACAAAAATAGTGGACTAAAACTACGGATAACAACAAGGAAAAAATGTGAAAGAAAAAAACATTCTCTTACCATGGAAACTATCGGTACAACACATATAGATAAAGGTCTGTCAGCTTTTCCTTTTAAAATCCTCTATTTACAGGGATTATATAATTCTGACCTGGAAAGTCTCTGAAACGTGGCTTGCTAGGTCTCAGGAAAGGAGTTTTTAAATTATATTTAACTATTTCAGTCTTAAGTATAAGACAACAAACACTAACTGTTTTTAAGAGCTGTGTAAAAAAAAAGCCAGAACAGCTTATCATGTTCCTTGAGTCTATACCAGAGTTTTTGAAATATTATTTAAAAATTTACTGTATCATTTCTGCAGATAATTCCAGCTATTCAGACTCCTCACATAAGCTCAAAATGCAGCAGAGGCTGTTTTTGATTAAATAGAAAGAGGCTGTTCTAGACATCCAGTTGTATTTTTCTTGTTGGGGTTTATATATTTCTTGAAGATAGAAGAGTGAGATAAAAGTCACTGAAGTTTCTTTGCCACTAGCAGGGTGTTTCTAGGCAAGGGCAATTCTCAGACCATCAAATCAGTGAGTGCTCTTTGGCTATGGCATCCTCAAAGTAATGAAAAATATCTCTGAAGTAGGAGTGAGTATCTGCTCCCTGGCTGGATGAAAACAACTTCTAGAGCCCAGCCCTGCTTACAAGTAGTCAAAACTCCAAGTCTGACATTTGCTACCTGCAAATATTTTGCAGTATTTTCTTAAAAATAGCCATTTTTGCAAATATTCCTGCCAAGAGACTTGCTCTTTCAATAGACTACTTACAAAGAATAAACACAAAGTGGATATTATAGAAGAGCAAATAAAAAAAATTGCAAACCTGCTGACCTCACGACGTCCACTCTTCTGTCTTCACAGGTTCATAACTGTGTTTTCCTCCATTTTAATGGGGCTTGTTCAGATAATTTTGGTTTGGATTTTTAGTTTATTTTCAGCCACTCATCATGCCACATTTTTGGCAAGTGATGACTGTGTGAAAATATTTATACTTCTATGAAACTCAGTATGAATACGAGGTTCATGGGTACACCTGGTAGCAAAGAGTGTAAGAGCACCATACTTTAGAGTTTTGCTCATCACCAAACAGAACTGAGTAAAAAATTTTAAAACCTCAGAACCTGCATACTTGGATACAAATCCCAATTCCTCTTTTCATTTCTCAAAAAAACTGAGAATGAAAACAGACTGATGAAGTAAAAGTAGTAATCTTCCTCCAGTAATCTTCCTCCTTCTACTGACATACACACCAGCAACTCTTTAGACCTAAAAAATGCAAATTTGTATGCCTAATACTATGGAATACACAACACAAACTACTGACATCTAGATCATCAGGAAGAGATAGGAAAAAGTGCTTTCTGCATGGATGGGAAGCACTGAACCTTCCAGGAGTAGTTCCAGCTTCAAATGCTGTTCAAACCTGTCCACATTCGAACCATCCAGCTGCAGTGCAAGAGGTGTTCATTTCTTGATGGAGATGTGCCAAGGCATATGGAACCAGGAAAAATTGCTCCATGCAATGCATGCTTTGGCATACAGTGATTCTGAACATGTCACAGCAATTAAAAAAAGGGAGAGAAACTGCACTGAACTGGCAGATGTCACTGGTTCACTGCCTGTGCTGTCTGGGATTTGTTCTGGGAGGGCGAGCTGGCAGATGACAGGATGGCTGTTGGTGTAGGTGCCTCCATACAGCTCAAAGCTGGGCAAAGCCAGAGCACAGCGGCAAGAGCATGGGGAATAGGGTAGTTTTAGAGATTTGTTAGATAATGTTCTTTTCTTTTTTCTTTTTATTTTTCCCCCAATGGATTAACTGTTCTGAATGAAGAGAAAGAAAGGGTATGTGAAGTCATATTGAAAATAAAAGGCCATTTCTCTTCCCAGAGTAGTATGTTCCACAAACACACTAGGCTTAAATAAATGGAAAACTTCTTAATCTTTACATATTTTTGCAGAATGGCTGGATGAAATTTCATGATTTTCACAACCCATTTATATCTGGACAGGTGAGGGCCTGTCTATGTGATACTGACTTCAGTGACCTGTTTTCAGAAAAGCAGACCCCTCACACAGACACAGACACGCCTTCAAGAAAAGGGGAATATAACTGCACAAAAATTCAGTTGTTTTTGTAAACCTAAAATAAGTTTTAATTACACTGATAAAACCCTACTTCATAAATTAAGTTCAGCTTTCCCCTCCAGCTCCATCCCTTTTTTCCACTATAGAAATTACAGGATGTACAGATTCACAGAAGGGTAGGGGTTGGAAGTGACCTCTGGAGATCATCCAGTCCAACCCCGCTGCTAAAGCAGGATCACCTAGAGTAGGTCACACAGGAACGTGTCCAGGCGGGTCTTGAATATCTCCAGAGAAGGAGATTCCACAACCCCTCTGGGCAGCCTGTGCCAGTGCTCCATCACCTTCAGAGTAAAGAAGGGTGGTTTCTTGTATGAGTGAGGAACATGGGAAAGATGTCCTCTTTTACATTAACTGTAACTGGCACAATACATAATGACAACAGATACCTAGATCTTCAGATACATATATATATATATATATTTTCTTCAGGTATTAATGCTGTATGACTTAATTCTGCTCTAAAAGAACCCAAATATTTATAAACTGAAATATTAAATGAAAGCCTAATTCTTTGCATATACTATTTTGTCACAAGTACCAAATGAATTTTAAGTCATCTAAGCCACAAAAAATTTATACCAATCTGATTGGCAGCATAGTTTGTAACTAATGCAATGAAAATAAAACATGAAATACTGTGATTGATTCTCTGTGTGTGCATATGTGCATGCTTGATACAGGAATAGGACTAAATCCCAAGAGTAAAAAAGCGACTATTCACAATATTGGCTAGGCAACTTCAGCAGAATATAATTGGCCCTCAGAGAGTAGAATGTAGAGTAAGAAGTAAAATACATAGGACAATGGAAACTGAGTGTAGGAAGTTAAAAAATTCAATTATTTTGTACTATTTAAAATTATGATTGTGGAAGCCAGCCCTTCTTAATTTTTTTTGATAAAAATAGAAAGTGAATTTTCAACTCTATTTATTATTAAGATGGTTTTGAGTGAAAAACAAAGACAAACTTAAATAAGGCTTAGACTTATCTACAGATACTCCTGCTGCATCTGAATAGCTAGTTTTCATCAACTGCATTTTGCACTCACAATGAAACCAAAACCATCTGAGCAAAACAGTTTTTTTTCTCAGTGCTTCTATGGATGGTCAATACTAAGTGTAGGACAACAGGGAGCAGGTGCATTTTTAGGTGCTCGAGGAACTATGGCAGTTACTCAGGGTGACTTCCTGCCCTCAGTCCCCTTGAAGGTATTGAAGCACCAGATTGAAAGATGATTATGGTGAATATTTTAGGTAAGGTACATTTCAGAAAGTAATGAATCATTGAATCATAGAATATTTTAAGTTGGAAAAGACCTTTAAGATCACCAAGACCAGCCACTAACGTAATGCTGCCAAGTCCACCACTAAACCATGTCTCTAAGGATCACATCTACATGTCTTTTAAATACCTCCAGGGATGATGAAGAGGTGTTTTATGATAGGTAATAACTTGCTCCAGTGCCTCATTCCTGAGGTTCTCATCCTTGGGCTTTAAAGATCACATGTTTGTGATGTCGGCGTGCATTTTAAAATACTATAATACCGTGTAGCTGTGGTGCTGTTCCTACCAGGCACTACTCAACAAAGAGACTTTGCGTGCCCAAGCAAGTTCATTATTACCTTAATGACAAGAGACAATAAGCAGATATAACAAAGCGAGTGACAGGGAACAGTGAGATGTTTCTGAACAATGGATGAATGACACTGCAGACACAACGCCCAGCTGCCACTGAGTGTTTCACAGGCATGTCAAAGCAGGCAGACCTGAATGAGATTTAAGGGAGGATAATATATCGCCTTTGGTGATTTTTGCAGATTTTGCAAGGGTTCCACCTTCCTTAGGCAAGCTGCAGTCTCTTAGGGCATTGAGGATGTCCAGCGGGCACCAGGGATGGGCGAACATGTGCAAACAAGAGAGAAGGGACATGACTGAGAGAAGAGCAAAGGTAATGGGAAGGCGAGGGGAAGAGGGACAGGACAGAAACAAGAGCTGTGGAGGAAGGCAAACTGCAGCAATAGGGAAGAGAAGCAGAGCAGAAAGAATCTGCAGAGCACATTCTCCTGGAACTGAATTGCTAGGTCTCAAAACACCTTCTGTTTAAAATATAGTCTGATGGCTCAAGTAGTAGCACTGTGAGCCACGAGTCTAGAAGTCTCTGCCTTGCCGATGACAGGTGTGGAGATCGGTACAGTCCAAAAATAAACATCTTTGCGTTCGCTGTTTTCAGGTCTGAAAACTGAAAGGAATGACATTTAAAAGTATATAGAGGGATTACTATTGCAATTCCTATGCCAGAGACTTAAAAGTTAGACAAAATCGAAAAGCCAAGATTGCCTGTGCAACCTCAGTTCAACCCCTGGAAGCAGATGTGATCTTTCATTATAAGTTCACAGAGAATTTTTGTCTTGTCATGACTGCTGGATCCTCTGTGCCACCCATCTGTGTGGGCTCACAAGTGCTCAGATCGAGAAAAAAACAAACACACTATGTGGCACAGCTTGGGAAGCATTCACAGTGAAGTAAGTTAAGGTGGTTTGCGTACAATATTTCTTTAAGGTAAATGTTGCCAATTTTAACAAGAGTAACAAATTATCCACTGGTATCTCATGTTCTGCTATTAAAAGAAGACAAGTACAAACACTCATCCTCGTACCTTAATTAAAAAACCCTAAGTGTTATGCTTTTTCTCAAAATGGATGACATTCACTTGATTACTGTAAGCCTAACGACACTCAGCTTTAACCACAACAAATTATCCATCACTCCCACATCTTATGCTGTTAATGGCAATGTAAGTACAATCTTCAAAAGCATCCAGTAATGGCACACTAAGGGCTGTTTCATTGCTTACCCAAAAATAGCAGATAACTACCTTTTATATCATTCCAAAGGCTCTGCACTTTCTAAAAAATGTATGTCTTAACTCCTCTCTGCCCCTTGTCAGAAAAAAGCCGTACATCTTGGAAGTTCTAATATGCCCTGAGCTTCAGGCAGACTTGGTTTTCCAAACTCATTGTCTTGAGCTTTACTAGTTAGTTCTGCAATGTAAAACTGCCCATAGTACACCTCAATATTATTGTGCTGTATTGACAGAAAATGCTAAAACAGGAAACGTAGCTGATGGATGCAGTGTGCAGCTTGTACCTGGGAGGTCTAAAATGTGATAGATGCCTTAATGGAACAAGAACAACAGAGATTAAATAAAGGCCCAGGATTTTGTCCTGCTATTGAAAGTGAAGATTTCTAATGTTAGCAGTTCAAATAGTTGGGCATCAAAGGAGCACAGGGACTGCTGTGCTGAGGAAGATCAAAGAATAATACTAACTTACCATCAGTATATACACAAGACATTTAGAATGAAGAAATGAGCCCTGGATGATGTATTCTCCAACTTTGCATTATACAGGGACAGAGGGCAAGTGTCTTCTGAAATCAGCCACTCTGCTAGTTGTGTGAAATGTGATGGCACTCTTTGTAATTTTCATCTGGGTTACCGTAACAGTAGTTTCCATTCTCATTTACATGTACCATATTGTATTAACTGATACAGTCTTTTGATATCAGGATTAAAAGGGACTGAAACACACAATAAGATCATTAGAGACAAATTACATTTATAACTAATATGATTTTTAAGGGTCAGAAGTGATGATCATCAGACAGTGGCAGAACACAGCCCCCTCTCCCCAAACCCCAAAACTTCAATGGCTGAACTTGCAATTAAAATGAATCTGAGTTTATTCAACTTTAGCAGTATGTTCGTTGCCTCAGCTTCCACTGCAAGGAAGTGTATTTGCCTTTCCAACACAAATGGCATGCCAGTCCCTCCAGGATCACACAGTAACGCTATACTCCCCTTGAAGACAAAGGGAAATTCCCTCTTGAGAGTCTCTGCCCTAGGCCCAGGTAATCAAGCAGCAGCAGCTACATTTCTTTCCTGTTGATCTATCTCCAAGGCTCTTTCATTTGCTTGGCTGGTTCCAATCAGCCAACCCCTTGTAACTTGGCTCATGTTCCAACCCCCTAGCTAGAGATGCTTTTGCAAGTTCTCCCATAACCTCCCACGTTTGACACACTACTTCTGTCCCATGGGAGTTTTTTTCCAAAATCTCTGTGGTCTGAAACTACATTTATTCTCCCCTTACTTCTTTTCCTTTTTCTTTTTAGGGTCCATTAATGGGGAAATTTTCCTAAATCTTTTCCCAAATACTTTTCTTGATAAAGGTAACCTTCCAAATTCTTATTCCAGGTAAGAGAATAATCATAATTTTCTCTGGATCCCATTAGGTGTACTCGGGTTGCTCTTCCCATTACTTTCTCAGCCTTAGACTTTGCAATCTGCTTTTGCTGCTACCTCAGACTTCACTTGTCTTCACTTGGCTGTCTTAGGCTCTAGACACCTTTTCCAAGCATTGCACCTCAAAAAATCTCAGTTATCTATGGACTGGGTAATGAATCACAGAATGGTTGGGAAGGAACGTCTGGAGATCATGTAGTGTCCCCCCCCCACCCCTCCCTCCCCCCTTGAGCAGGTTACACAGGATCATATCCAGGTGGGTGTTGAATATCTCCAGCGGAGGAGACTTCACAAGCTTTCTAGGCAGCCTGTCCCATTGCTCTGTCATGCCCACAATGAAGAAGATTTTCCTCATATTCAAAGGAACTTCCTGTATTCCAGTTTGTGCCTGTTGCCCCTTGTCCTGTTGCTGGACACAATCGAAAAGAGTCTGACCCCATCTTCTTTCATCCCACCCTTTCTTTAGATATTTATAGGTCCTGATAAGATCCCCTCTCAATAGTCTCCAGATGGGAGAAGAGACCCAGTTCTCTCAGCCTTTCCCTCAGCCTTTCCTCATACAAGGCTCCAGACCCCTCATCATCCTTGTAGCCTTCCTCTTGAATCTCTCCAGTAGGTCCCTGCCTTTTGTGAACCAGGGAGCCCAGAACTGGACACAGTGCTTCAGATGAGGGCTCACCAGGGCAGAGTAGAGGGGAATGATAACACCCCTTGACCTGCTGGCCACGGTCTCCTTAATGCACCCCAGGACACCATTGGCCTTCTTGGCCATGAAGGCACACTGCTGGCTCATGGAGAACTGGCTGTCCACCAGGACTTCCAGGTCCTTCTCTGCAGAGTCGCTTCCCAGAAGGCCAGCCCCAGGCCTGTACTGGTGCCTGGGGTTATTCCTCCCTGGGTGCAGGACCCTACACTTGCACTTGTTGGATTTCACTAGGTTCTTCTCTGCCCAACTCTCCAGCCTGTCCAGGTCTCGCTGAAGGGTAGAGGAACATCCTGCTGTGGCCACTCCTTCCAGTTTACTATCAACAGTACATTTTCTAAGGGCATACTCTGTCCCTTTGTCCAGGTCATTGGTGAATATGTTGAATAAAGTAATGAAACCACGGAAACACACTTGTTTGGGAAAGGAAAACAGAGTAAGGCAATTTTGGAGCAAGATTTAGCAAGCCTAGTCAAAGAAGACAGATGAAATAATCTAAAAAATTTAGTGACCACATTCCCATTTCTAATCTAGTATGTTTTTTTCCAAACATGCAGCTGTTTCAGTATATGAAAGCAAATAACATCACTGGGAAGTCAACCAAGAATCATAAACCTTGCAGGCTATTATACTCTAGGCCCTTGAAGAAAATATACAGAAAAGAAAACATACGTATTTAGTAATGTTTTACTGGTTATTGTGTATTCTTTAGATATCTGGATGTCTATCTTTACTAGATCCAGGCACCCACTCATTAAGAAATGAAAGCACTTTTCCTGATAGAATTTGGACAGATTAGGGGTGGCAGTTTGCGCAAATTACAAACATTAGAAGTACTGTACTTTGGGCATGTCACTTCAAACCTATGTAGCACAGAATAAGCTAGAAAACTAACATATATTAATAGAAATATGCATACCCCAAAAGATGATGAACTGGAGCTCAGGTGATGTGTCTGTGTTACATGGAAGTTACCAGTGAATCCATCTTCTCTACTGCAAGGTGTACCAAAGCAATGCCACCTCCAACTGGGATGTACTTGTGCCTTAAATAGACTTCTGACTGTCCAGGAATTCTGCAGTTCTCTGATCTTTGAACTCTTATCAATTACCTCATCTGAAAGCATGATACACAGAACAAGAAAAAGAAATTCTAGCGACAGAAAACATCATGTAGAAGAGCATCAAGACTCAGTTGGTGCTAAGACACTTAGGTAGTCTTCAACTCGTGTAGATAGCTAAGCCACCCAAGGAATATCTGGTAAAGGACCAGTCTTTAGAGGGGTGAAAGCTCTTCCTGGCCTGAGCAAGAACCTGCATGGTTAAGATCTGATTATCCAAAGAAAAACAAGTTGCTCAGAACTGACTGCTCCTCTGTTCTGGCCAATGACCAGATTAGTAGTAGGAAGCCAAGATCCCAGTTAAAAACTCTTCAGCACAGTGAAGAGTAACAAAGAATAACAAAACTGTTTACAATGAATTAGGTTTTTTTTCTATTTTAATGAAATTCTTTGTTTGAAGTTACCAGACATCGTCTCTCCCTGTGTATTTATCCCTCTTACAAAAGAAGGATGCTGTCTGAAATGCTGAAGATGCCAACAAAGAATTTAAAATAATCTTATTCAAATTAAGTCAAATTGCCAGCCACTCTTGTTTCTTTGCCACCAATACGCATTGCCAGGCAACTCCTGGACTTTCAAAAACACGAGCTTGCTTACAAATGTATGAGCAACACAGCAATAAGGGGCGCGATGAGTTGTGACGCTTCCAGGTTTCATGCATCTATTCTTTTTGGTGCCGCACCACAGCTCCGGCTTGCAGCTGGGCTACGTGGGTGGCTGCACTGAGTTACGTTTCAACTATTCCACCATGAGAATTCCACCATATTCTTCCCCAGAAGCAGAGAAAGCAGGTCAAGGATGTCATTTCGCACACACATGCATGCGCACACACACATTGCTGACTCAGGAGTAGCTTTATCTGAAAAGAAGTGATAACTGGAGGGGAAACTGCAGTTAGTGTAAATCAGGGTGAAAGGAACTAAACATCAAAAAGTTGGAAGTCGCTGGAGATTCAACCCATTGTTTCAGACACTCTCACAAAAGGTGATTAGATGTAAAAACAGCAGGTGTAAAAACAAAACCTGCCCTTAATGGCTTTGTTTGAAACTTAAGCTTTTGTTTGAGGTAGGTTTAGTATAGCCCTCATGCTGTTTCATGGTTAGGATATTTCCCCCTTAGGTAATGTGTCAGGTATTGATAAGTTTGTTTTAAGTTCCAAATAATTAAAGCAGTAAATAGAATACTGACATGCCTGTGACCTGAAGCACCATTTAATAGATAAGTATATGTGGGGCTGTGCTACAAAAACATGTATAGAATAAAATAGAGGTCAGCCAAGGTCCTCTGCCCTCACTGAAATTGCCCTTTTACTCTAAATCATGCATCAGCATTAAGATTGCAGGCAGAAAGCACTCCTCCTTCCTCCAGTACTAAGGCAGATGGAATAGACCTCCAGCTGGAGACTTTTCAATGTTTTTGTGGATGGTACTGATATCTCCAGAAATTAAAAGCCGTATCTACTCATTTTTTTTGCTCTTGTGATAAGTATGCTAATTGGATAAAACAAGCACAGACACTTGCAAATACATTGCTACAAGATTTACTGTTTAATATCCACTCTAGCAATGAAAATGATTCTGTTTGTGTTAGAAAAGAGAAGCCAAGGAGAAAGGTCATTATATTGTGTCTGCAGCTTTCATTCCTAATATGTGATTCTCATTTCTCAGTAAAGGGAAAATCAATACTCCCTTTAAGTTGCCTTGGATTCAAAAAAGATAGAGCTTTTACCCACTGCATGGCTGTGATTTAGAATGATGATGAGATATATTATGCAATGCTGCTAATGCTTTTTTTTTTTTTTACAAAGCTCTGAGGTTCATTTCAACATTTTTTAATTGTGCCATTGAGTCTTGTCCAGACTAGCACAAAAAAGAACATTTTAAGTGCTGTGATTGTTTAGTAGAAATTTAACTCTTTCCTTTATGAGCTGCCTCCTAACACCTTACTGTTCTCAGCTCTGGTTTAGGTGAGAGGATTCACTTGCAAAGCTGAAAGATTAAAGACAGACATGGCATCCAGGATTTCTGGCGATAACAACAGGAGTACTGATCAGGTTCATACATTTTCTAGGGTTTACATACTGAGAAACCATGCCTGTAATAGAGACACAGAGGTAATTTTCTCCCTTTTTCTTTTTTGATCATAATATCAGATTCTCAACCATCTAGGACAGGCAGACTGAGAAAACCAGATGGGTCATTACTGAAAATATTAAAAACAAGTTTTAGGCTTATTGTATCATGTGAAGAAATGTAGCTTGTATTCTGGAAAAACCCTGAAAACTAGTGACACACCTGGACACCAGCACGAGGAACAATGGAGACACGTACTATGGAGAAGGAG
The DNA here is from genome assembly GCA_027925045.1 of Hypotaenidia okinawae. NCBI lineage: Eukaryota > Metazoa > Chordata > Aves > Gruiformes > Rallidae > Hypotaenidia > Hypotaenidia okinawae. The sequence goes on along the minus strand of BSDF01000001.1, from coordinate 108,933,834 downwards.
ACCTTACTGACAGATGTGAAGAAGCAACTGGGCTCAGTCAAAATAAAAGGCCGGAGTCAGCACCTGGAGATGTAATCACTCTCTCAACTAGGACACGGAGCACTCCAGCATTAGTCATCAACAAAGAGTTAACAAAGAAAAGTAAAGGGATGTTTCTCATCAGAAAAAAACTCCTGCAAAAAATATCCTTAGGCTTAGAGAGATCAGTATCATTCCTGACATCATAAATTCAAATGTTCAGCACTAAACCACAAGCCCCATCTTTTTGACATAAGGTTTCCATCTAAACAAACGCATTTAAACATGTATGCAAACCTATGTTTAATCATGTGTTTGAGAGCTCTGATGCACAGTGCACCAAAGGAGGAACTAACTCAATTCTGGTGAGCAGCTTCTTCCTGAAGTTGCTGGGTCATGCTCTACTACAGACTGAACAAGGCCCTGCATCACAGCTATTACCCACCACTTATGAGCGACCTCAGATCCGGATCCAAATTTTGATCCTACCTCATCAGCCCATAACATTAGGATTTCCTTAATTTCAGCCTCAGATTCCAAGTAAAGCATTACCTTTCCCCATACTTTCTGTATTCTTTCCTCTCTCCCCCTTTTTTTTTATTTTTTATATTGAACACAGAATTTTAATTTGATATATGTAAAAAAAAAATTTTAAAATTGCCATTGCCACCTGCTCCTTTCCCCTTACCATCATTCAGTAAAGACACCATCTGGGAATGACTAGCAACCAGAGCAGGGAGTGAGCAGTCCATATGTTAAAATTTCAAATTCGACAGCCCTATCCTGGCCTTTCCATCACCCGCTATTCTTCTGTTTTATGGTTTCAGTACTATAACTAGTCTCTGCAACATTTGCAAGGACAAAACTATTTTTTTTCACTATGGGTGGAGTTGTTTTTGTTTTTTTTTTTAAGGATAAATCTCTCCTTTACTCTGAAATCCAACAACTTTTGTCCATTTTCAGATTACTTACTAAAATTTAATGTGAAAAGGGATAAGAAATTTAAATATCAAAAGCTGTGGCAATTACTGCACGGCTAATGTGTTACATTAAAAGACTAGACGGGAAGATTAGAAAAGGTACAGTTCTCTTTTTTACATTAGTTTGTGTATGTGACAGAGCTCTGGACACTGTTAACGGCTCTTCACAAGGGCAATAAGGAACCTAAATAACTTATTTCCTCTCCTCATTTCAATCCAAAAATCCAATCTTGTGGATTTGTCCTACCATTTCACACACATCTAAAGTGTGGTGAGACTCCTAACCAAAAACAAGGGTAAATTTAAAAAAAACCAAAAAACCAAACACAAAACAAAAAGAGAAGTGTTTCATTACAATAAAAATAGAAGACATCCAAAGAAAGATACTATACCTGAAATAATGCTTTTTGCTTGCTTTCTATCTTTGGACATGATTTTCAATGGACTAAATCCTCTTGTAATAGTGAAACTTGTAGATGTGTACCTCTGTGAAGTTTCTTGGTGTGTATTCATGTGGGGTACATTACAATCTAGGCTTAAGCAGATGGAGAAAAACTAATTTGGGAAAACGTCCAGACACAAACTTTTATACGTACAACACAAAGCCAGACTGAAGCATTCCACTGAATATCAGCAGATCTTGTATATTTATCTTTTGAAGGATACATTTGTTTAAAAAAGCACAAAAAGATTCTGTAAGACCATTTATGAACATCTGAAAGAGGTTTAGACGTTGCAGGACTTTACTATTACATACGGAATAAAACCAGCACCCGATAAGACTCTTTGAAACTGAAACTCTATTAAGAATTGACTTTAAAATAAAACCTGCAACTACACGATGAAAGCTTCTGATGCTTTTGTACTCCTCTCATAACCCTTTCAAGGTCGTTCAGTGCCAAAACAAATATTATTAATGCAACTCAGGGAACATTCTGACTAGCCAGACAGCGCAGTGGGTATCTTGAGGATGTGCAGAAATTCAAGAAAATGGGAGGAGAGAAAGATGAGGTTCATCAGAACACTTGTTGGAGAAACACTGTTCACGCTTTTAAAAGGTCCTATGCACTTCTTGGCCATTATCCTTTTAACGTTCACTTTGTCAGCAGTTTTCTAAATTTTAAACTTCTGTGCAGACTTGAGAACATATTGATAAAGTCATTATGGCGGGTGAAGATTTAAGTGGGTAAGGATCACATTCTGCCATCTTCAAACCTCTGGGTGAAGGTAAAGATCAGCAACCACTGCCCCAGAGAAAAAAGGTTTAGTTTGAGATGCCTCTACTGGAAGTGCAGCATTAGGCAGGAATTAGAGACAGAGAATAATTTCACAGAGTTGTTTCTCTTAGCCACAGTATTCTAAGATTTAGAGCTGAAGAACTAGATATGTTATTGTATTGAAAACCTATCCTGTAAAAAGCTTGTATTTTATACCTGCTTTCCCTCCTCCCCTCATATTTTGGAACCCTACTGGTGTGACTGCTGGCTGTGACCAGACTGCCAATTATTTGTCTCCTTCACTGAATATCTGGATTGTATCCAAGGCTTCTTATTTAAAAGGCTAAAACAAAATCCAGGTGCCTTTTGCTTGTATACAGGTGCTCAATTAGGAGAGATCCTATAGGGAAACATTTTTTTATTTGAACTGTGAGAGACATTGATACTTTTTAATCGGAAAAGTCAGAAAAAAAAAATGAAGGGCTGCCTTATGTTAGGAGGAAAAGTGGTAGTGGCATCAGGAATTTCTCTGTTTTGGTGTATTTTCCTCAAAAAGCATTTATTAAGCCTGGGGAAACACAAGGAAAGGCAATGCCTACTCTCAGTTTCAAGCCTTTTTCATCCAGTACTGGATTCCAGAACCTTTGTCCCTGTTGCAGTTTTGCTCTCTTATAGCTCTTCTGTGTTCCCACAGACACTTCCAAACCTTTGCAAAAGAAACCTCTCCCAGTCACTTCTGCCTCTGCTCTATGGGAGATTGCCCCTGCTTGGGAAGGAAAGCCCATGGCTTTCAGTTTCATCTCCCTTCAGATGAAAAACGGGAGTTGTGCTGCCTTTCCTAGCCACTGGAATCGACTGAAACAGTGACCTTGAATATGGAGGTTTCACATCTCCAAGGTGTTTTATTAAAATAGCAAACAGGCAGTAAGCAGGAATTCAGAGCCCTTTTCTGAGCACAGTCATTACAACAATTGCAACTACTAGTGCAAGAATTGCTATTGGAAGATTTTTCCATGGTTTTGTCAAAGGCATTTAGCAAAATTTTCCCTTTAAAAAATTTTCTATTTAATATGTAATTTTCATTTAGAGATGTTTTCTACCTTTTCCTTTTTTGTTATGAGATCAGAAAAAAATGCATAAAATAATGTTATGTATCATCATCGTTTGTACTACTATTTGCTTTTCTTTGTCATGTCATTGCAATATAACAACATATATTGACTTCATATTTTAGTATAGTAGCAATGTAGTAGCAAAACTTTATTCTTCTGCTGTCTGGCTGATGCTCTGTGGCATTACTAGTATGAAACAGTTAAGCATTTATTTTACTTTTTTGATTGGAGTTCCTCTTGTGTCTTGTCACATAAAAATCTCTGACAGCCATACTTTGAAATAAGCATTGCCTACTACCATAAAAAAATCTTAAATATTTCTCTGAATATTTCTTCATATAAAGATAATTCAAAGTTAAAAAGATATCAACAACAGAGGAAAACACAATTTTTACAATAGAATAAAAAGTCAAAGACCAATCTAATACAATTACATGAATTCTATCACATGTTATCATGGAGGTATATATATTTAAAAATATTTTTATATTTAAAAATATAAAGCAAACAGAAAAGCAAAAGGGAATGAAAAAGAGAATGTCAATCAATGGCTTTTAGTATTATATTGATCGCAGACTTTATATGCTGTTTCATCATTTCAAGAAATTGTCGTTAGAATTTAGAAATTTGAAAATGGCAAATAATTCTGGGTATTTTTAGTCCCATCTGGGTTGCCAATTTCTGTTAAAGAATTTCACTAGCCTTTGGGTTACTCTAGGCTTTCTTTTATTAACCACTCAGAGTTGGGCCATCACCTCAGTGCGTGAGGTGATCTTACGTTTATGAACTTATATAAACTTTTAACACAATTACATAATAGACAAAGTCCTCCGTTTTGGCTGGCTGAAGTCCATAATTTGCCTTCGTCTTCTTCTCTCCGGTATCGGAGATTACTCAGTCTCTGTTCTGCTTCGCATCTTAGATTTTGCTGATCGACCTCGGAGGTCACTGTCTCCTTTCCCACGGTCTCGATATTCTACATTAAACTTCTAAATTCTTAGAACACTACTTAACCATGAAATACATTATTCTTCTCTTAAACCAAAATACTTTACTCGATAATTTCTATTATATTTGTGCACTTACCCTAGTCAATCCTTCGTTTATAGCTATCTACTGATTAACTCGTCTGAGGACTACTTCCTCCATGGAAAGAGCTATTCACAGGACATTGAGGCAGCTTAATATGATTAGAACTTATTGTTTAAAATCACCTGTGATTACTCAAGTGTAAATACCATACCAATAATCCTATTCCTTCGTAATAATAATTAACTAACTCTAACATACTATTTGTACTAAATGCTGTTTTACTGCAACATTCTTTGCCATCTTATCATTGAACCGCCTCAGCAGCTGGAGGCCACAGTCTTGCACTGGTCTCATCTGATGGGCAGTCACCTCATAAACCCATTGCTGCTCTCACTATCTGTTACATGCTAAAGACATAAACAGCAGTAACTTCCAAGGCTCTACACTGCATACGTAAAACTTTAAGTCACTGAGCAGACTGTCAATATAATCAGGAATATTTTCCTCAACCTTTTTCTTTCCTCTTAGAGCTAAAGACCTGAAAACTCAATGAGTGGGACAAGCTGGTTGCTTGGAAGTATGATGCTCCTCTAGTGCTTGTGGACTTTGCCTACCTCTCAAAGTAAAAGTGTTCATCATCTGATTTCTGAGTGTGAGGAAGACTTTCTGTGGCCTTCCAGTATCTGCTTAGTATTTAGCAATGTTCAGTTACAGCTGATTCTCAGTTTAAAGATCTTGATGACAGGCTCCCTCCTCATGAAAATCTCCTGTGAATTCTCTTAATGGTAGCTAGATTTTCGAGTAGAACCACAGCCTTAAAAGCAAAACGTTCTAGAAAACATGTATTATATCTCCAGTATCACAGATATTGGTATTAAAGGTGCTACATTGGTACCACAAGGAATGACTTGATTAAGGTAAAGGTGATACCTCCAACATTTAAAAAAAAAATTAAAAAATTCGTGGTGCAGGTATTTCAAACTGTTTTGGACTGAAGCTGAGCTTAAAAATTAATGGCTCAGCCAAGCATTATAAATTCCTTACTACAACACTTCCATAGTACTTAGGTTGTTACTTGTGCTAGTTCTTTGCACACAGATGAATTTGCCTATCAGTATCTCTTTATTCAATGTCAATCAAGACAATTCATCCTTTGTCTATGGAATAGGAGACCTCTTTGATAGCGAGCTTCAAAAGTGCTTGCGAAGTATATTGGGAAAATGGGAAGCCAGTATTGGACTATGCCTCAGACAATTGTTACCACCCAAAAAGCGGTGGCCACAGTTTTGGCTCCATCTCAAGGGGTATAGCAATTTAGCAATACAGAGAGGTAATGTGAACATTACAACTGTGGTGCCAAGATGGAGTTCCTGTTACTGCCATACCTTTCTGCTTTCTTTACAGGGCTGAGGTAAGGTAGTAGTAGTAGGGATATTTTCCTGTGCTACCTTGACTTTGATCCTCGGATATGTATAAACATCCAGATATACCCATCTTCATCCTTCCCAGAACAATGTTCCTGCTGGCTTAGCACAGCAGGGGAATACCAGAGGTGTAGGATGAGTCCTCCCAACAAACCTGCATAAGTATATTGATGAGTGCCAATGAAGAGAGACACCTGGTTTATTTTAACAGATGAGTATATACTTGATATTCCAGTTACCTTGTATGCTCCTCCTGGAATATTGCAGAGCCTGGTTTGATGCACTCAGCAAAGACAGAATGTGGCCAAAGCAGATCTGAAACACCTAGGGACAGGTAACTGTAACTACTTGGTGTTGCATCTCACCATCCCTTGCCTTGCAAAACTCCCTGAAGTTCTTTCAGCAGTATGTGTTTGCTGATGCAGGATCTACATGCAGCTGTTGTAGCTCCTAGAAAGAAGCTTTACTCGCATTCACTCTTTGTGAGGCTACTTCAGACCTGAGTTTTTCCAGTGCCTTCAGAGGCCAATACTTTGCCATCTGTGAAGTCACTACATGAAATTCAGTTAACTGTGAAAGGCTAATCCAAGATAAAATAAAAACTGCTACAGAGGGGAGATTTTTATTCACAGAGGAAGAGATTGGATGACAATGCTCTGATATCTTGAAGTTTTTAATACTCCAGAAAGCTTTCCAGCAATTTAACATCCTTGTTGTTGCAAAGCTATGGTTGCAAATTATATAGAAACAAACGAATGCTCTTTTTTCCTAAATAGTTAAATTCAAAATGAGTTTTTGTTGCTTAGTGCTTAGAATAGTTTGGGTTCTTTTGTATCTTCATTAACATTGGTCCACAAAATTAGTGTGACTAATTAGTCTAGAGCATAATATTAATCCTTCATTTTGACTCAGGAAAAAAACATGCTTGAAGGTTAAACACTTTTTTGTATTCACTTATTTCCTCATCAACCAAAACCCATACTGCCAGGCAACTTGTTTATCTCACTACTGAATGATCTAATTTAAGATCTAATTGCATGATCATCTGGGCTATAGTCTAGTAACCAAGTCTTAACACAAGGTATACACAAAGATTTTTTTTGTTAAATACTCTCTTATACCCTACAGATTGACAATATTCATATTTTTGAAATTCCATACAGTTGAGGTGAAAAAAAAATTCTGGCATTTATGAAATAGTGACTTTCCTGTTGTTGTAGTTTTGCATGTCTGGGTTCTGGTGGAGAAGGGGGTTTGCAGGGGTGGCTTCTCCAAGAAGCAGCCAGAAGCTCTCTGCAGGCCCCACAGAGCAAACACCAGCTGGCTCAAGACCTGACCTACTGCTGACCAAGCCCATCAGTGATGGTCACAGTGCCTCTGGGAATCACATTCAGGAGACAAAAAACACAAGCAGCGGATTTTTGCCACCAAAGAAGAGAGTGAGAAGGTCTAAGGAACTGTGCAGACACCAAGGCCAGGGAAGGTGAGGGAGGACGCGCCCCAGGTGTGGGAGAGAAAGATGCACCTGCAGCCTGTGGAGAAACCCATGGTGGAGCGGGTGTCCCCTGGCAGCCCATGGAAAAGACCGAGACCCCACCTGCAGCCTATGGAGAGGCCCCACACTGGAGCAGGTGGAGACGTACAGGAGATGCTGTGACCCCTGTTGGAGCAATTCCTTGCCAGCACTTGCAGCCCATGGAGAGAGAGACAGATTTTTTTTTTTTTTTTCATTTTCTCACTCTGTGTCATCAAAGGGACCAACAAATGATTTCCTTTTTTTTTTTTTTTGACACTGGCAACAAGAAAAACTGGTAAATACTGGACACCTGGAAGTGGCAGGTGCTTAAATACAATTGATTTCAACAGTTCAATGATAATTTAGACCAGCTGAAAAGCAAGGAGAAAACAAAAAATCTGGAGCCATAATGCACTGACATGGGAAAAATAATGCAAATATTTCTGTTGATTCCCTACTGGGACTGCCTGACTAAATAAGGAATTATTCATTTATAATCCTGGAAAAGAGCTCTGAGGGGAAAAAATTCCAATATTTTCTAGCAATAATCAACAGTTAACACCAAAATATTTCATGCCTAAGTCCATCATTGAACATTTTGCTGTGCCAGACAGCTGTACAGGAGGACTAAGCAATATGAGGACCTCCTAGCTGAGTCAGGGATTACTGGATTTTGGATGCTTTGCATGCTGTCGTGATATCTCTTAGAAGGGGTATCCCAAGCATTACCTTTATACTAGGCCACATTGGTTCTCATGCATAAGACAACCTGTTCCATCCAGTGAACTACTGCTTTCACAGTCCAGGTTCTTCTAGACACTGTCTTATATTTTACCTTAACAATTTCATGCCACATACCTGATGGATTATTACATTGTTCTTTTATCAAATATTTGTAGATAGGCATGGATACAGCTATGTAGGCAATCTCACACTTATCTACCATGCAAAACCTAACACATATTCCCCTGGATGTGATTAACCTTCTCCCCCAGTTTGATGCATATCTTCATAGCTTTATACACTTACTTCTCCAAGTGAGTGAGAACAGGACCTTTATATTCTTAGGTGGTCTATTGACGAGCCTGGTTTGTAATGTGAAGCATTTTTATGTGGCTCAAGTATTTGCATCTGTATTTCCCCTACCTTTTCGCCTTGAGAGTGCAGGACAGCAGTTTGGGTTCTTGCATGCTTGAATCCCATTCACATACCACTTCTCCACATACCTGTAGGCACCTTTTCAGGTTTCCCACTTTCAGAATATAATTATCACATTCCGAAAGTCTTATAATTCAGTATGAGATTTTCCCTTAAGCAGTTTACTTTATTTAGGAGTTCTGACTGAATAAAGTCACATTGACATGGTACTTGAAGCACCTTGCACAGAGCTGTACTTGGCTATTTTTCACTGCTGCTTTTTGTTACAGTGCTTCACCCAGGATATTAATTCACATCACAGTACTATGTACAAACCAAACTGAAAATCTCCAAGTGATACCCTGGCTCCTACCTCACAAAAATTTTCTGGGAATATGCCCTTGGTCAATAAAATGTCATGGGGCATAGTATTAATCTACTACTCTCCCTTCATCTGCTAATTATAGCTCAGCATTTAGGACCATTATTCACATAGGTAACTGGTATCAGGAATAGACATTGGTGGTTCCTTTATTGAAAGCCAGCCCTCACCAACATAGCAGAATTTGACCCTTCGTAATTCTATTAGAAAAAGGCAATCTGGTTTGTAAGGCAAGATCTGTTCTTTATAAACCCATGCTGTTTATCGCTCTTGGCACTACTGCCCTGGATTTAGTTATTTTTCTCTCAATATTTGTTCCATTATTTTAACGAGCAACACAATTATAGTTCTAGGCTTTGATCCTGAAATGAGCTCAGCAGGAGCTTTACAAGTGACAAAATTCAGTTAATTTCATGCTCTTTTTCACTTAAGGCCCTGTACAACTAATATGAAAGTCACTGGATATTTTATTCGTTGACTTAAATGAAACTTAGGTAACATATTAAGGAAACCCTTTAAATGATATCTAAACGAGCCACACTCTTTCCTTTGACTTTCAAGTGTTTTAACATTAGCCTTACTGAAGGGTCAGTTTTAGTGTATTTCCATCAGTCTTCTGAGTATGGACCACTTGGTGGGTAAGGAATTGTCTTGATTGTCACACTCAAAAAGCTGTGGTCAACAGCTCAATGTCCAAATGCCCACCATTGATGAGTGACATTCCTCAGGGGTCAGTACTGGGACCGGAACTGTTTAACATCTTTACTGGAGACATGGACAGTGACATGGAGTACACCATCAGCAACTTTAACAATAACATCAAGCTCTGTGGTGTGTTTGACATGCTGGATGGAAGAGATGCCATCCCTTGATAGGCTGGAGTGGTGGGACCATGTGAACTGCCTGAAGTTCAACAGGGCCACGTGCAAGGTCCTGCACATAGGTGGGGGCAATCCAAGCACAACTACAGTCTGGGTGGAGAATGGATTGTGAGCAGCCCTGAGGAGAAGGACTTGTGGGTGTTGACTGACGAAAAGCTCCACATGAGTTGGCAGCGTGTTCTTGCAGCCTAGAAACCCAACTGTGTCCTGGGCTGCATCAAAACCAGGGTGACCACCAGGTCAAGGGAGATGGTTCTGCCCCTCTACTCTGCTCTGGTGAGAGTCCACCTGGAGTAGTGCATCCAGTGCTGGGGTCCCTGGTACAAGACAGACATGGATCTGTTGGACAGAGTCCAGAGAAGGGCCATGAAGTAGATGAGAAGGCTGGAGCACCTCTGCCACAAAGACAGGCTGGGAAAACTGGGCTTGTTAAGACTGGAGAAGAGAAGGCTTCCGGGAGTCCTTATAGCAGCCTTCTAGTACGTGAAGGGTGCTACAGGAAAGGAGAGGGGCTGTTTATCAGTCAGGGTAGCAATACGACAAGGGGTAATGGTTTTAAACTAAAAGAGGGTAGATTTAAATTAGATGTTAGGAAGGAATTCCTCACTGTGAGAGTGGTGAGGTCCTGAGAAGCTGTGGCTGCTCCCTCCCTGGCAGTGTTTAAGGCCAGGTTGGATGGGGCTTTGGCCAACCTGGTGTAATGGAGGTTGTCCCTGCCCATGGCAGGGGGTTGGAATTAGGTGATCTTTGAGGTTCCTTCCAACCGAAACTATTATCTGTTTCTTTCTCTTTAACTCTTTCAGCCAGTGTTTCCTTTCTTAGTCTTCTGTTTTCCTAAAAGGTCAACTCTCCTTCTACCTTTCTCCCTCCAATATTGCTTTTGTTCTGTGTCATCCCTGAGCACAACACCTTGTTTGCTAAGCTGCTTTCCACACACAGTCCTGTTCCCAGAAGTCCTGAGCAGCAGGAGTCATTGTTTTATGAAGGACCAAACAGTGGGTGGGGTGGTCTTATTGAAACCATTTTGGTTTAGGATATCAGGCCAAAATTCCTCATAGAACACTATAAACAGGCTCCTACACACTTTTCCACTCTCCCCATCCCAGTAGAAACCAGCATGTGAGATGTGAAAAGGGGGAAAGAAAATGGGGGGAAAATATTTTAGGCATTATAAATTTTTGCATTGGGTTTAAGGAACGGATAAAGGGTCAGTGTGGTTCTTGTTTTGTCTGATGTGATTTATATATCATAGTTGACAACAACAGAGGCCAACTGCACATTATGGATTAACAGCTTGGCAGTGAAGGACAGAGTCATTTATTTACTTTTCATTACAGAATTCATGGGTTTTGGACTCTCATATAGGACATGTTGGGAGATTTCTCTGTATTTTCCTGACATTTACTCCTAAGCAGACCTTGGATGAGGGGGCAGGAATTGATTTGTAGATATTTTATATTCTATTGTGTATTGGATCCTGTATTTCCTTGGCATTTTAAATATCTGATTTAAAGCAGAGACTCAAAATAACAAAAAAAAATGTAGAAAACATTTTTGGACATTAAAATTAGAATTAAACAATAAAATAACATTAAAATATTGTTATTTTCTGGATGTAAGGGCTTTGAGGAAAAATAAACCAATACACCAAACTACTCAACTATAACCTTACACATCAAGTCTTTAACTCAAAGCAATCGCTTATGGCTGAATCACATAAAACCATGAAGCAGTACATAAAAGTGGATGCTCACCAACAGCTGCTTTAGCAAGGTTCACTAGAAAGTGGAGTGTTAAAAATTGAATCTTGCTTTTTCATGTGATATTTTGACCTTTTAATTTCCCAGAACTGCTTGATCATGATTTTCCTCCCGTTCCCAGCAAATGTCACAGAAATTTATCAGTTTACTGTCTAGCCTGGGAGGTATTGGGTGCTCTATATTCATTTAGACAATGTCAGAGGTGGTAGAAGCATTTGAGGCTGGCATCATGACAACAGATTCTGTCATGAAAGTGTCTTGTTTCCTGAATTTACACAAAGAAAGCTTATTTTTCTACATTTCCCTCCACTTTAGCAGAGATCTGAGTCTAGGTTTTGGGTAGGGTGGTTTTGTTTTTTTTTTTTTAAATTATAAAATATGTTTGATTGTGAATGTTTGCAAAGGACACCTTGGATTTCTAGGAGACTTCTTGGCAGAGGAAAAGACTATAAATCTTTACACACACATTTCTGCAATCCAAGAAGAAACTGTAAGACCACCAAAGCCTGGCAAAAGAAAGTGAAATAAAAATGACTGTTCCCTTTTTTCCTGAAACTGCCATTATTCAGAATATTAAATAAGAAATCTGACAGATGGAAATATTTAGATTGGAGCCCAGAGAGAAGATGCAATATTATCAAAATGGATTCTACTCCACTTTTTGGTCTCCAATGCCTCTATTAAAAAAGCACGAGGCAGAGTTATTCTAATGGAAAACATTATATTTGCATTTATATGTGAGAGTGGAAACCAAGGTTTAAAACCACAAATTACTTTATATGCAACATTGGGGTTTGAAGTGTCTAAATTTGAAGAAATATCAGATATTTTGAACTGAACTTATTATCCAGGGGAAAGGAGAGTTTGAAATGCAATCAGATTTGCTCTACACTCTAAAAGATCTCAAAAGGTAAAAATGACATTGTGGAGTGTATGATCATCATATCTGGACCAAATAACTAAAAGGATACAAAATAGTAGGAGGGATTTTCCCCTTGAATTACAGGTTGCTAGATTTCCTCCTCATACTGACTGCAAAATAGAATTTATTTACCGATTATTTATTTGTAACTAGAATTAAAAAGAAAATTCTGAAAATTAATTGTATCAAATCTGAATCATAGCTTTACATTTAGTTGATATATTAATAGGTGACAATGTAATAGGAGATTAATATAATCTTTTTACAGTGAGGACAGTCGGTCACTGGAACAACCTCCCCAGGGAGATGGTAGAGGCCCCATCTCTGCAAGTTTTCAAGATGTGACCAGACAAGGTGCTAGATAATCATATCTAGGCTCCCTTTTCCAAGAAATGTTGGACCAGAAGATCGTTTAAGACCCCTTCCAACCTGATTTGATAGATTTGATGATTCTATGATCATCTACCCTGCTGCAATGTAGATGTTTGAGAGTAAGGCAAATGCCATTGCTTATTCTTTTTCAAGGTGACAAATGAAAAATTACGTAGCATTTCAAAGTGTTAAGTGTTAAGGAACGTAAGAGAGAGGACTGAATTGTATTTTTTTTTATTTCTTCGCCTCCATTTTTCAAGTAGCCTTATCTGAAAATATTTTAAACAAAAATATCTAGTACACAATGTTTCTAAAGTTCCTTTCCTCACCTAAATGTGGCATTAGGAAACATCAGTCATGATGAACGCTTCATCTCCCAAAACAGTAGCTCTGATACTTCTCATTTCTAGGCTGTCACAAAGATTTCCCCTCCATCAGAATTATTCTGCAACATAGATAGTATCTAAGGGTCTTTATTAATAAAAGATTATACTGCCATCATATTCCATTTGTGTTCATATAAATAATTTAGGTGTAAAGGAATTCCCTGGTCCTTTTTACAGACTTGGAAAAAAAATACAGTGCAATGTCAAGGAGGATCATGGCAAATCGATCTGTTCTTACATTCTCTTACTAAAAACACAAGATGAATTACAGAAATAGAGTCAGAACAATAAAATATGGGGCACAAAGTGAAAAGAATTATAGAAGATGACATAGACAGAACACAGCATCCAGCAAAGAGACTAGAGGAAGTGGTGGCATTGATGCTCGGGATTTGGTCAGAAGACAACTGTTTTACAAAACATTTTGAAATATTCTTGCTCTTGTTGGTATTATGTATTGAAATAAAATTAAATCACATGACTTTCATGGAAAGAATGCCCCAAAAGATGGAAAAAAATCAACTCAGCAGCTTGGCTGACCAGGGCATTCACTTGAGGCTGGGAAGCTTCTCCATACTGATAACCCAGAGCAGGGCCTTAGATGGGTCTGTGCCCTATCCCAGGTGTGGTTGGATCCATCAGATATTCTTTTGCAGCTGCCTCTTTTTCGTGTTCTGAAGGTTTAAAGTTTCTTGATGAATGAAACCCATCAAACCTGTTTTGCTCAAAGGTCCATAACCAAATCCCATTGTTGTAATTTTATTAACTGTAAATGAGCTATTCTGATTTTCAACAGCTAAGGAATAGAGTCAGAGAGAGAAAAATCTCATACATTACAGGTGACAGCTGGCTTTCTCCTCTCTTTGCTCATCATCTTCCTGTCACTTTAGAGATCATCTAAATTAAACCTTCAAGGAACCTAATTTCCTATTTTTTGACTCTTCTCTCTCTCACTGCTCTGCAGCATAAAGAAGCATTCTGCAAAACTGCAGGATTAGCCTATGCTTATCAGTTTTAACATAGGTTTTTGAAGGTCTAAGTCTCCAGCATGTTTTTTGCCATTCCCATAAACAAACACTTCTTGTATCAATGGTCTTGGCTCACATGCTTCCCACATCTTCAAGTAACTGCACTAGTATGTCATGGTTATCCTGCCACGGTCACATCTGATGAAGTTATAAATTTAATTCACCATGAAAGACATGCTTGATGATTTTAATTAGATAGCAATTTGCAAAGCCGGTCAGTGGAAGTTAGTATCTACCAGGAATAAAGCTAGAGCCAATAACATCAGAACCAGTTATGAGGAATGAAAGTCATATTCCATAAAAGCATCAGACAACTTTTTCATGTACACATCGTCCATCTATAAAAAGGTCTATTAAAAAAAGTAGCATTGTGTCATCACATTGTTGTTTAACTCAATTCCACTGCTGAGGAAGATGGATTAAAAACCTCGCAGGGGTGAAAGTGAGCCTTCTGACCACTCAAAACAAGTGTTTCATGATCTTTTTAGATTGAAGCAGTTGTAACTTTAATTAATCCAATGGTTACCATTAGAGAGCAAGGGCAACAAAAATAAACCAATTAAATATCAGTTCTTTAATTTGGTATGCTCTGTTAAACTCCCACACGAAAACTGCTTACCGTATTACTCAAAATGTTGTATGTTTGAATAAAAAAATAAGATTTGTAAGGCCTATTGCTAACACAAACATTATAACAAGCAGTTTAGTAATTTACTGCATTTATAATTCCTTTGGTTCGGAAAAAAGATTATTCCTGTGTCAGAAAAAACAATTCCTCTTAATTAACTTTTAGTCCTGCCTCCTGTTCTAAACTGTCTCTTTTACATAAGCATTTATAAATGACTTCCATTGTGTTTTACGTCATACTTTGTGCACCTTATTCTATTACTTAACATTATGTTTATGTTACATTTATTTTACAGTGATACTAAAGCATGGTGCTATTAATAGGATGAAAATATCTTGAGAAACATAGGCTGAATTCACTAATTTTTGATAAGACTAAGGCATCCTAAAATACCTCCATTCTGTAATTACAAAAATTAAAAACCACTACAAGAACACTAAATCAACTGCTTTTTTAAGTCCATTAAAAAAATGCTGATCCTCCCATAAAGCAGAACCTTTCAAACATTTACTCTGTTCCAACATCCACAGTTTGACTACCCTTACTCCTGTAATAAAACCAAATACAACTTTCAGTTTGGCTCTTTGAAAGCATAAATTGTTCCTGTTGATAAGTTTCCAGAGCCACAAGTGCTAAAAGACTTAATAAAACATACAAATTCCTCAAGAGATGAAAAATTCAACATCTATTTTCCATTTTTTTCCTTAAAATAATGAATGTATGGAAGCATTGCTGTCATTTTTTAATAAGAACACAAAGAATCAAGGTATCAGTAAGGTGGCTTAAAAAGAGGGGTTTGGCTCACTGATGCACTACAGAGCAGATTAGTAAAGATCTGTCTGCTAAATAATGCCACTAGAATAATGGATAATTTGAGAAGACAGTAAACAACAAATGATAGTATTTCTGATAATGTGAATATTCTGCAAGGTTGCAAATGTTCTGAAACACATTCAAAAGTTTCTAAAGGGCAGATTTTTTTGGACAGGAAATGTAATAGGCCAAAGCACCGTCTCTGTCACTTCATCATCCAGCTGTATGACAACCCCTTTGCTGCCTTCTAGTTTTACCTGTAGATTTTTTTCCTTCGTGTCTCCAACCTGTCTGCCTCTGGGTTCACTTCTCCATTAGGGAATTATAATTCAAATAAGAATATATATGAATTCCCTTCTGGCAAAAAAAAAAAAAAAAAGAAAAAAGAAAAAAAAAAGAAAAAAGAAAAAAAAATGCTATCAAGATCTTTAAAAAGCCTTAGGCAGTATGGAAAAGCCAGAATGCAAGGCTAGAAAATGCCTCAGGCTTATGGTAAAGGGCAGCAAAATTCATAGTCTGGGAGATTGTATGAAAATGTGTATGTGTGTTATTGAAACTGAAGAGTGGAGACATTCCTAGGACCCGGAGGACTGTAGTTAGGACAGTAAGTTACTCCATGCTGAAGGAAGACTTAGAAGTTACTTTGCATTCTGAGATCTCAGATGAGCCTCTCACAGTGAGATGTGTCATTCTTAATAAATACAGTAGGACAGATGCTTATGCCAAGCTGAGTCTATGGTGCAACTGGAAACTGCTATGGTCTTTATAGTTAAAGAGCACCTTCATCTTTTGCATGAAAAAGTGATGACATCAAACCTTTAGGCAATCCCTTCTCAGAGTCCTTAGGAATAGAAGAGTTGGAAAGTGGCTCAAAGATCTAGCCCTGGATATCTAATCCTCTCCTTTTTTAGGATGCCTGAAATAAGGTTCAAGACTATACTTATTTGTCAGATAGGTACGTCTGAAACATTATTTGTGTTTCTACAATACGGTGTAGATGGCTAAATGGAGAACTTAATAATTATTCCATATCAAAATGATAGCTATAAAAGAAAAATCAGTAGGAGATGTGATGTTGGGGTTTTGGCCCTACCTGGAGGCCAGACGCCCACAAAATTTGCTCTATCACTCTCCTGTCAGCTGAGCAGGGGACAAAATATATATTGAGAGGCTCAGGAGTCGAGATAAGGACAGGGAGAGATCATTCTGCAATCAGTGTCACGGGCACAACAGACTCAACACAGAAGAAAGGAAAGAAAACTCTCTAATTGATGACACTGCACTGCACACCCAGTGACACCAGAGTCAGGTAATGAGGTGTGAACAGATCTTGAAGCACCTCCCCCCACCCCTCCCTTCTCAGCAGACTGAACTTTAGTCATGATTTTGCTCCCCTCTTCCCCCCGTTGTGGCACGGGGAGGGGCAGGGACTGGGGGAATGGGGGTTTGGGTCAGTTCCTCAGGAGTTGTTTTCCTTCTTAGCTAGGGGAGGGGGACATTCCTCACAACCTTCCCCTGCTCCAGTGTGGGGTCCCACCCACAGCAGACAGTCCTCCATGAACTTCTCCAATGTGATTTGTTTCCCATGGGGCTTCATCTCTTCACCAGCTGCCCCAGTGTGGATCACAGCTGTGGGGTGCAGCCATAGAATCACAGAACGTCTTTCAGTCTCTCAAGCTCAGACTGCTCCAGCCTGGTCCCCCATGGAGTCACAAACCCACACCCAGCAAACCTGCTCAGGTATAGATCTCTCTCTCACTCATCTCTGTGTCTCTCTCCACAGGCTGCAAGTGCTGGCAGGGGCTTGTTCCAATGCAGGCATGTCTCCACCTGCTCCAGCATGGCAGACACTTAACACTTGAAACTGATCTAATTTTTCACCTGTTTTTCAACACCTTTGAAGTCCTTGCCTCCAAGCATGACAAAGGGATTCACAAAGACTTGGAAGGTGCTGACCTGCAAAGCTTCCTTCTGTAGTCAGTATAAACAGGTGGGTCTTTCAAGGCCTAAGTGAACATGATAATCTTAGGAGCTCTGCATCATCCCTGGAGGAGACCTTTACTCTCACTCTGCTGGCAGTAGAGGGTAAATGAGAAGACTGGACTTTCTAGGACAAAGTTACCTTTGTGGATACACTTCCTGAACATTACAGGCATTTTGATCTTCTCAACAGCACCATCAAGTTGCAGGAAAGGCTGACACTTCTGAGACGAAGCAAACTTCAGTAAGAACTTCCATCAGAGTAGGAAATCAAGGGTCCTAAAGTTGTGGATTCGATAACTCACAGGGAGCTTCCTGGGAAACGACCCAGGAAACTATATAATGTATCTTTCTGAAGTATTGAAAAACAAAGCACGGATTTTTGTTTAATTTGAAGTCTTCCAAATAATGAATTAATTCGCTACTATAATGTTATTGTGCAAATGCCAAACCTTAAATTCCTAGAGAGTTTCTTTTCCTGTAAGCCCTTCTTTAAATTTGCACATTCTAGATATGGAAAGAAATAAAGAGTACCATAGTTTGACAGGAGAAACATAGGAGATAAAGAGAGAAAAATGACAGAGTGGGAAAAAAATTTAAAAAAGAAATTTAACTGTTTCATTTTCTACTGTATTTTAGTCCTCTAAATGTCATAATCTAAGGGAGTCTAACTAAAAGGCATGAATACATTCATGTAAATGTATACAAAATGAGATGTATCCCTCAGGCTCTGGAAACTTGTCACTGCAACATTCTATAGGTCCAAGAACAAAGCCTCTTAAAAAAAAAAAAAAGAAGAAAATCTCAAGCTTAACAGAGGGAAACTCCATGTCATTTAAAATACTTAATTTCAGAATGCAGTGCAAAGCAAAATGGCAGTATGGAGAGAGTTTCTAAATACATAAGGAAGCAATCATTAAACTCTCTGCACATGACTGATATAAAAAAAGAAATCACACAAAAAAGAGATTTATATCCTTAGCACTGCAGACAAATTTTGGAATTGATCTGTCAACAAGGAAGGCCTATTTTTTAGATGTTTGTAAAATGAGATAGAAATTCTAAGTAATAATTTTGAAGAGATCCCAAAATTTATTTTCATCTGTCAAATAGCTTGCTCAGTAGGAAGACCTTTCTTTCATCAGCAAATTTTCTCTAATGATGTTACAATAACAAAAAATATAGATATAATTTGTGAACATACTGCTCATAACTATGACCCGTATAGAGGTTTATGAATAAACCTGCACACCTTTTATGGGAATATTTAAAGCAGGATTTATCCTGTGTGTAAGTGTTGTCCTGATCACAAGACAGACTAGCAAAATCTGTATGAAATGTGTCTTTTGATATATATTGAAATTTTCACATATATTTATAAACTCAGACAATTATATTTATGCACTTTATAAAGACCATTATAAAATCAACCGAATTTCAATAGTGTGCGCAGATAGCAAGCATTAGGTTTAATTGGTATGAAGGATGGTTCTAATATATTCTAAAATAAATGAACATAAATTAACCATACTAAGGAAAATAAGGGGGGAAAAAAGTTACATATTGCTTCCTTTATATACCATAACATTTTTGTATATTTTCCAAACATTTATCAGAAAAATTGCTTCAACACGCTATAAAATGCTTCTATACATTTTCATAACTATTCCCATTCCCTCCAATATTCCTGTCCCAAATAAAGTAGAACATATGCTTATGAAAACATCTTCCACATTTCCTCTTCTTGATATATCCAATATGCATATCAATATTTTTTTGCCATACATCACTTTGCCATACATCACATTTTCATACACATACTTTAAACATAATCAAAATATTTCAGAACATACTGGTTCTACCATAGGAAACACAGGAAAATCTTCCATCAATGGTCACCCAAGAGACCAGGAAAAAAAATAAATCACTGCTTAACAGAGGTGGTCTTTTTCTGAACTCAGAACAGCAGAGTGCATTCAACACTTGTGGGAATACTTTGGTTTGGTTTCTTTAAGACAAGAAATGGCTTCAACAGGGTGGTCCCATGAATAACTCCCTGTCTCACTTACTCGACAATAAACTCAAATAATAACATAATAAGCCTTACCCATATGTAACACAACTCCGTGTGGGCTTGACTGATCTTAAAGGTGCACAGAGCAGCAAGTTTGAAATGCGTAACTGGCTTACCCTTCATGAAGGTCTTTTGGCCTTTTAAAACAAAACAGTTCTCAAACAAAATCTAATTCTGAACAAAATTGCTACAGCCATGTAAAAAAAAATTGTTAACAATTGCTTTATAGATGTTTTACAATTTTCTTTTTTTTAAAAAAAGAAAATAAAATCTTCTTTTCCAATTTTATTTTTCCATACCTAGTTTTTATCAGTAACTGACAAGAAAATAAAAGGAGAGTGAGAAATTAACCAAACCTCAATTTTATTCAAATGTCCCAGATTTATTTATGACAACTTTTACTTCTTTGCCAATTGTCACCACACCCATGTACTCGAGGCCCTGTAACTTTTATATCATTAATTTCTGAATTAACCACCATCACCTTTTTTGTTTCCCCATTGGCAAGATCCTCAAGAAGGACTTTGCAGTTTCCTCTGAAGAAGTCCTGGTAAAGTTGGATGCTGGAAAAAGAAGTCAGCAAAACACAAGACAGAAAGAATGATAGGGACACAGGAATGGAGAGGGGGAGGCAGAGGAGTGGGAACACACATGGCTTTCAGGGGGTAAAAGAAGCAGCTGAATAGAACAAAGTAGCATATTTATGAGGGTATAGAGATTTATACCAGATAGCAAGAGTCTCCCCGTACTATCAGCACTTCCTTCCATTCTTCTGGACAAGTGAAGCCTGTCAGCAGAGTGGAGGCATGGGCAGACCTTAAGGTGATGCCTGAGACCCCATGAGACCATCTTAGCTGGCATAGGCAAAAGGGAGGCCTCAGAGAAATTTCACAGCTAATTGTGAGAAGGCAGAGGGGGTTTTCTTGTTTTGCTTTTCATGTTATAATCCCTGGGGCTTTTAGAATGAAGCTTTGAGCATAATAAAACATTTCCTGCTAGAGCAGATTGTTCTTACCAAACACAGAGACCCCCCTCCCCCCACCCCCACTTTCTAGTGCTACAGAGTACTTGCACAAGCCAGGACCAGCAAATTGTCATAAAGCCACAACATCTATGAGCTCACCCAGTTTTGACTTGGTTTGCAATCTAAAACTTTTGTCTTCTTTTGGTCTCCTTTCAGCTCTTGAATTTCCAAGGTATGAGTGGTCAAGACCACTCTTCCCCTCTCCTCCATTAGCACATATGCAGATTTTTGGCCAATCTTCTAGATTGCTAAATGTTGGTCTGATGATGGGGTCACCTGGAAGTCCCTTTTTAATTATGGACACCTGGTGCCTATGGGCACCCCAAGGAAACAAGAGATTTAGAAAATCCTTTCAGGCACTCTGCAAAGGATGGCAGTCACTCTCCGGACAGGTCTTCAATCAGTCTGGAAGGTCTTCATTACAGTACCACTGACTGCAGTTTCATTGTTGCATTTGAGACAAACCAAGACCAGGATACTGAAGGAACAGTTGGACCGTCATGGTGCCCACCAGCCCTGTGGGACACTTGATGAGGCAGACAGGGAAATTCCCTGGCCACAAACCAACCCCTCACCCATGTGTCTTGTTTTTCTCCCAGTGAAAGCAGCTTCTGGTTCTGACTGACTGATCACACAAACACAGAAGCTCCCAGGACGGGAAGGATGAGTGAGGTAACCAACTCTTTTCAGCAAGAGGTGCTACACAGGGCAGTTTAAAATGGCCATGAAACAGCAACCTGAAGTATGACTGAAACCTTCTTTCAGAGATACCATGCCAGATGCTTTTTAGCAGCAGTGTCCACGAAGAGTATTTGAGAGAATTATACTAATCTTCGTAAAGGTGTTAAATTTCACTGCTGGATGTAGCCAAAGGACATACTGAGGTAGAAAAAGCCTGCACTGACTTTCTAGTCTGTTGTCAACATTATCCCATCTTGAACTATGCCAATAAGGACCTCACACACTTTCTAGGACTCAATTTTTTTAGATGCTTATGGGAGTAGAAGGGACTTAAGAACTTTCCATTTCATAGGAAAAATTTGACAGGGTGTCAGAAGTAATTTTTCAAGTATGACATTAATGTGCCTTGGGAAGACTGCACCAGAAACCCAATGGCTGAAAAGGCCCCCAAAACCAAAAACATCCAAAGACAAAATGCCCCTTGAACTCAGACTGGTCTGAGCAGAACCAGATGGTGCAGAGGAGAGACTTGGCATCAGCAGGAAGCACAACCTGGACCTCCTGCCCCAGCACCTTCCTCCCTGCCCAGCTTCTCAAACCGAGGAATCCATCAGATTAAAACCAACGTGCATATATTTCTACTTTTTCTGCTTTAAAATATTTTCAAGTCGCTAAAGTAATTCCATAATAAATAGCTTTGCTGTTTGGATGAGGCTTTATATGCCAAATGTTAGCCTGGAATGTATATTTATAGCAGAGTTAGAAGTCCCTGAAAATAGGGATTTATATTTATAATGGAAAGGTTGACGAGTTTTTACTGTAGCTATATTAGCAGACCATCCTATAATAAAAAGGTGTCATTTTAACAAGAGCACTTATAATAGAAGTATAATGTAGTTAGGAAAGAATGAACTTTACAAGGTGAATGTACAATTTAACACAAATGCTCATGCCAAAAAATCAAACAGCGGATCACAAGAGCAGTCTATTTAGTATACAGTTTCTCACAGACCATATGATTTTATACTTTTACCAACGAGAAATACATCATCTTCTATAAATAAGAATTGTTAAACTCTTCATCCATTTTAATAGCTGATATCTTACACAGAGTCATATTTACTTTAAATAAGTTTATAAACATAATTCAATGGATTAATAAGTTGCATCAATGACAGTCGTTGTACCAACAGTATAACACTAATAATAGGAGCTGTACATGCAAATTCAATAAATTTCAGGATTTTTAAATGCATGTCACTTAGAGCATAGTATCAAAATGTCCATTTAGGAGTTAATTAATTCCACAGAAGAGAAAGGAAACCCCCTCAAAAAATAAAGGGAATCCTGATAAGAAATCTGGGATTTTTCTACAGGTCACAAAAAAAAAAAAAAATCCTGTGTAAAAATGAAGATGATGGGTTTCCATCCTCCCTTACATTAGCACAAAACCAGAAAAAACAGCTTTGTACAAGGAGTTGTGGTGGAGAAGATCCCCCAGACCCAGCATGCAGTCCAGACAGCAGTGTTCAGAAACACCAACCTGTATCTGCTCTGCAAAGCTATGGTTGGGCCAACTGCTGCAGCCCTAAAGCTCCTCTCACAAAAGGACTCCTATAAACAACATAACTATCAGCATCACCTCCTATTCTCCATACTCCTGTTCTGGCTGGTGTCTTCAGAAGTGTGTTGGGACTCCTCTCCTAGCACAGACAGGAGTGTATTTCACAGGGTGGGCAGCGGATGTCATGCTATAAATGTGATATTTATTTTGACAGCACAAGAAATCACTCACTGCTGCCTACAAGCCCCCACTCAGACCATGGCTGACCATATAGCCCTGCTCCAAGTCCTGCATTGGTGGCACTACTCCCAGATCTTCCCACAGCTTAATTCTGTGGAGCGCTTACAAGGGTTAGACTTAAAAGTGGTCTTTCCAAAAAGAAAAAACATCATTGCAAGTACTCTTGTGAAGTACTCCCTGTAGGGCAATGAACTTGTCGATCAATAAATATAAAAGAGCCCTAGTTTCACAAACGCTTACACACCTGCTTAAATTTAAGCCCCTGAGTAGTCCCTCTGCATATCAGTGGGCCTTCCACTTGAAACCAAGCAAAATCCCTAAGTATTTATAGGATCAGGAATTGAAGCACAAAAGTTGCTGGTCTTCTCCCATGCCATCTACAAGAATTAAAAACAAATCTTCCCAATTTGTAAGATTCATTGTAAAAGAAGATTGTGTAGCTGTTTCAATAATGTAAAAAAAGAAATACAAGAGAGACGTTTAAATTCAGGTTTGTCTTTTGCATTCTCTTACTTTTTCTTGCTTTGTTTGTTTCCATAGATGAACAAACATGTAGTGTCTTACTTGTTTTTAACTTAGTCATTTAATTTTGTAATAACAAACATTCAACAGCCTGAATTTTCTGGAAAAAGAGAAAATGGTATACCCCTTGATTGCTTAAGATGTCTACAAAACTTATTGGTGTTTGTTTATGTCTTCCACCAGGGTGATACTGCTAAAACTAGATGTCAAGAGCTACTAAGTGTGTCATACTGATAATATGAGAAGACATGCATATCAGAGATTCTCAAGGGTTGTACAGTGACCAGGTGTCCTGGTTTGACCCCAGCTGGCAGCTCAGCCCTGTGCAGCCACTTGCTCACTCCTCCCTGATGGGACAGAGAGAATCAGAAGGGCAGAAGTGCAGAAACATGTGGGCTGAGTTAAACACAGTTTAGTACATAAACCAAAAGCTGAGTGCACAAGCAAAGCAAAATAAGGAATTCATAGAATCATAGAATGGTATGGGTTGGAAGGGACCCCAAGGATCATAGAGTTCCAAGCCCCCTGCCACAGGGGCGTTCACTCACTCTTTGCTGCTCGTGGGCAGGTGGTCAGCCATCCCCAGGAAAGCAGTGCTCTAGCACACATTATTGGGGAAGATGAACACAATAACCCAATAAGTCCCCCCTCTTCCTCCTTCTTCCTCCAGCTTTATATACTGGGTCTGATGTCACATGGTATGGGCTATCCCTTTGGCCATTTGGGGTCAGCTGTCCTGGCTGTATCCCCTATCAACTCCTTGTGCACCCACAGTCCACTGGCTAGTGGGGTGGTGTGTGAAGCAGTAAAGGCCTTGGCGCTGTGTCAGTGCTGCCCAGCAGCGATGAAAACATCCCTGTGGCATCAAGGCTGTTTTCCACACAAACCTAAAACACAGCCCTATACTAGCTACTATGAAGGAAATTAACTCGCTCCCAGTCAAGACCAGTACATCAGGTAACGAGGCTCCAAAACCTATTAACACATTTGCAAAGACAGAATAAAATGGGGGAATCCAGGGTGGACTTTGAATACTTCCATAGAAAAGTACCTTTATGGACACTAATTGTACAGACAATAGAGTCTCTTTTTTAAATAACATATTTAATTACCTAAAAATACATGCAAAATTATTATTAAATATATATAAAAGTATATTTAAAAGTAATGGTTACAGATATACATTTAAAAAACCCTTTGGACAACTGTGTAAGATGACAAGTACAACAGCAGATTTTCAATAATTCATGAAACAGCACTGGAGGATTAGCTGGTTGATAAATACGTTCACTTTGTGGATAACAGTTCAGTAAGGCATGGGTTTTGCCCATCATAAAGAAAATTTTTTAAAACATTATTATACCTAAGAAGTGAATAGTAAATGTTGTAATTCTTTCTTTAATATGAAATGAAAATTATTTCTCCTATTGAGATTGATCTTCATGATCTGGCTCATAGTCTGGAGGAATAAGCAGTTCTTTGGGACACAAAAGCTAGTGAATTTTTAATATTTCATTGTATTATAGACAACCATGAGTTTGTCATAGCTCTTTCTCATTGCTAAAGCCTTATGCAGCTTGCAACCATTAATTTAATTTTTTTCTGCTACATCAGCAGCTGAAGGAATATACATTAACTACATGGCAACAGTTTTCACTGTCCCACTTCCAGATTTAGAAAAATATGATGTTAATTCAATGCTTGATCCTGGGACACTCTAGGTCCTTCAACCCTTAATTTTCAAGGAATCAGAAAAGCAATGAAAGCTCGTATCTCACAGCATCAACTGAACTCAAACACCATTGATCGGTTCCTGTTATTGGGTATTGATTCTCTTGAGAAAGTGAGTAATTCCCTTCAAAAAACTGGGTAATTCAATGTTTTCACCTCTCAGTGCACATATGCTCCCAATTAAAAACCATCAGGAAGCAAGCACATGCATCTAAGGAATGAGTTGTGTTTTTTTCTGCATGTTTGTTCCATAAAATAAATTTTTTCCATCCCATGAAATTGAACAACCTTGTGTCCATTGCAGACAATGGAAAAAAGTCATTGACTTCAACATACTTTACATCAGGCCCTCTGTTCTTATTTCTAGCTGTTCCAGGCACGGATTTCCCAATGCCTAATGTGGGGTTAGTCACTTGAAATCATTCAGGACTTTTGTAACACTTCATTATGTATGATACAACTTCTTTCACAATAAATTCTTTCAAATACAGCTTTTGTTCGGAGAAACAAGCTCATGATTAATTCACTATGTGTATTTAAGAACTGCACCCTTCTCTAGAGGAGGGTAGAGGTAAATTTGCTGCAAGTAAGACCTGCACTTTAATTACCAAGTTAATTTCACATAAGAATATTAGTGGTTTATTTGGAGAAAGATACCTATATGGAACATTATGAAAGAAGTTCAAGAATGTAAATCCATATAGTACACTTTAAAGAGTTATTATTACCACAGCTTTCTGAGAATGTAACAAAAGGGAATTAAATTTCTTAAAACCAGAGGAGGGATGCTATTACCCCAAGAAAACCCATAGAATACCCCAGGTCAATCACTCACTTCCTCCTTCCTTCCTTATATAGCTGGATCTACAGTGACCCCTTATTCAGGCCTCTTTTGATGGGTTTCCTTGTAAAATTGTAAAGAAAGTTCACGCACATGAACAAATCCAATAGCATTTGACATATCTAATTTAAAACTGAGGTACTTAAATGCTTTCCTACCATCCAGATTTCAAGATAGAAAGGGACTTTAATCTTGTCTGTCTAACCATAGAATTACAGAATCACAGAATGACTGGGGTTGGAAGGGACTTCTGAAGATGATCTAGTCCAACTCCCCTGCCAGAGTAGGATCACCTAGAGCAGGACAGCATCCGGTGTCTTTTGAATGTCTCCAGAGAAGGCACCTCCACAGCCTCTCTGGGCAGCCTGTATTGGTGCTCTGCCACCCTCACAGTAAAGATGTTCCTCATGTTTAGATGGAACTTCCTATATTCAAATTTATGCCCATTTCCTTTTGTCCAAACTTAATTGCTGTTGCTGTCTTTCTGTTTCTAATGCAGGATTTATCAGATTGAAATTCAAGGTTTCTTTCTCTTACTCATAATTTTTATTTAAATTTCTCAAGACTTTGACTTGAGATATTGAAGCTGTGGCACTGTTTTACTTCCACACCCCTCTAGCTTTTCATCCATGCTTTCATCCATGGTACCTACCAGCACTGCAGTTATTTAATTGCCTGGTTGCAAAACTCTTGTGGGCTGTTCGTGGCTAGTTCAGCTACACACACATATCAAGGGCAGAAACAATCAGGCAAACATTCATAGAATCATAGAATCATAGAATCATAGAATCATAGATTGTGTAAAGTTGGAAGGGTTGGTCATCTAGTCCAACCCCTCTGCAGTAAACAGGGACATCTTCACTAGATGAGGTCCCATTAACTTCACCACTCAGCTTGGTGTCATCAGCAAATTTGCTGAAGGTTGCGGTAGTTTGGCCCTTGCTGGAGGCCAGATGCCCACCTAAGTCACTCTATCACTCCCCTTTTCAGCTGGACAGGGGAAAAAATATATATTGAGAGGCTCAGGAGTCGAGGTAAAGACAGGGAGAGATCATTCTGCAATCAGTGTCATGGGAAAAACAGACTCAACACAGAAGAAAGGAAAGCAAGCTCTCTATGACACTGCACTGCACACCCAGTGACACCAGAGTCAGGTAATGAGAAGTGTGGCCAGATCTTAAAGCACCTCCCCCAGCCCTTTCCTTCTTAGCAGACTTCACTTTAGTCATGATTTCACTCCCCTCTTCCCCCCATTGTGGCACAGGGAGGGGCAGGGACTGGGGGAATGGGGGTTTTGGTCAGTTTCTCATTAGTTCTATCTCTCTCTCTCTCACACACACACGCACGCACACATATACATACACACACTGATTTCTGTGTCTGTCTCTTTCCACAGGCTGCAAGTGCTGGCAGGGAATTGCTCCAACATGGGTCACCGGATCTTCTATATGTCTCCATCTGCTCCAGCATGGGGCCTCTCCACAGGCTGCAGGTGGGGTCTTGGCCTTTTCCATGGGCTGTGGGGGGACACCCACTCCACCATTGGTTTCTCCACAGGCTGCAGGGGCAACTTTCTGTCTGGCACCTGGGGCGCCTCCTCCCATTCCCTTCCCTGGCCTTGGTGTCTGCACAGTTTCTTGTATCTTCTCGTTCCTTCTCTGGTGGCAAAAAGTGGCTGCTCTCGGGTTTTTTCTCCTAAATATGATTCCCAGAGGTGCTGTGACCATTGCTGATGGGCTCGGCCTTGGTCAACAATGACTCAGGCCTTGAGCCAGGTGACGTTTGCTCTGTGGGGCCTGCAGAGACCTTCTGGCCGCTGCTTGCAGAAGCCACCCCTGCAGCCCCCCTTTCTCCACCAGAACCCAGCCATGCAAAACTATGACAAGG
Source organism: Hypotaenidia okinawae (assembly GCA_027925045.1). NCBI lineage: Eukaryota > Metazoa > Chordata > Aves > Gruiformes > Rallidae > Hypotaenidia > Hypotaenidia okinawae. Next base: position 108,905,682 of record BSDF01000001.1, on the reverse strand, counting down.
GTATACTGAATCCCACTGTCAATATCATTAATAAAGGTATTAAACAGCACCTGTCCCAGCACCGACCCTTGAGAAACTCCGCTTTCATCATCTTTCATCTGGACTTGGAGCCATCGACCACCACCCTTTGGATGTGACCATCCAGCCAATTTATCCACTGAACAGCCCCTAGTAAAGCCATGCTGGCTGTCTCAAATCACCTCCCTGTCCTTCATGTGCCTCAGCATAACTTCTAGTAGAATCTCTTTCATGAACTTCCCAGGCACAGACGTGAGGCTGACAGGTTGGTAGTTCCCAGGGTTCTCCTTCCTACCCTTTTAAAAAATGGCTGTGATATTTTATCTCTTCTAGTCACTAGGGACTACACCTGACTGCCATGACTTTTCAAATATCATGGAGAGTGGCTGTGAAACTACATCAACCAATTCCTTTGAGAATCTGGGATGCAATTCATCAGGTCCCATTGACTTGTGAATGTTCAGTTTCCTCAGATAGTCACGAACCTTCTCTTTACTTACAATGGGAGGGATTCTGTCTCCCCAGTCCACATCTTGTGAGCCCTCAACTTCAGAACAGTGATGAGAAAGGTCACCAGTGAAGACTGAGGCAAAAAGTTTTTGAGAACCTTAGCCTTCTCCTCATCTGCTGTCACCAGTTCTCCATTGTTGCTCATTGCAGGGGGTACACTTTCTTTAATCTTCTTCTGGTTCATGTACCTGTATAAGCCCTCCTTGTTTTTCTTGGCTTTCCTTGCCAAGTTTAGCTCCAACAGTGCCTTGGCCTTCCTGACCTCATTCCTACATGACCAGGCAACATCCCTGCATTTTTCTCAGGTTACCTGTCCCTATTTTCACTGCCTGTGGAAGATGCCTTCTCTCTCGCCTTTTAGTTTGACCAGCAGGTCTCAACTCAGCCATGCCAGTATCTTGTCTCCCTTGCCTGAATTCTTACACCTGGGGACCATAGCTCTTGCATTTTGTTGAAAGCTCCTTAAAGATCTGCCGGCTTTGTTCCACCCCTTTTTTTTTTAAGGGTTGTTTCCCAGGGGGTCCTATTGATTAGCTCCTTGAAGAGGTGGAAGTTGTCTTTCCTGAAATTCAGGGTCCTGACTACACTTCTCATTTGGTTCATACACTTTAGGACAGTGAACTGCACCAGTGCATGATCACTGCAGCCCAGGCTGCCTCCAATCTTGACATCTTTGATGGGCTCACTCATACTGGTGATCACCAGGTCTAATATTACTTCCCCTCAAGTAGGGCTGTCTTATTTCCTGTCTCAGGAAATTGTCCTCTAGGTATTCCAGAAGTCTCTTTGATTGTCTATAGCTTGCTATGCTACTTTTCCAACAGTTGTCAGGGTGGTTGAAATCCCCCAGCAGGTTGAGAGCCTGGGAGCTTGATGCCTCCTGGAGCTGGAGCAAAAAGGCTTCATCAGTAGCCTCCCTTGACCAGGTGGCCTGTAGTAGACCCCAACCACAAGGCTTCCCTTGTTGTCGCAATCCCTAATTATTACCCATAAGCCTTCAACCTGCTCATGACTACTCTTAAGGGATATCTCTTCTCACTCTATCCATTTCTTAACATAGAGGACAATGTCTCCACCCCTCCTTTCTCATCTGTCCCTTCTGTACAGCTTATAGCCATCAATAACCACACTACAGTCATGGGATTCATTTCACCAGGTTTCTATAATGGCCACTATGTTGTAGCTTTCTAGTAGCAAGATGGCTTCCAGCCACCCATGCTGCATGCATTTGTGTAGAAGCATTTCAGCTAGGCCAGCAGCCATATCACCTTCTTAGAGGGACACCCCTTTTTTCCCCAAGGCATTCCATGGAAACTCTTCCTATTACATCAGGAGCCTCTGACTTGTCTCTGTAAAGCTTAGCCTGTGACACAGTGCCCACTACATGCCTCAGGGCAACAGGTTGATGGCCCTTTCTATCACCCCATCCCTCCAACCCTGACCATCATCCTGCCACTTGCCACAGAGTCCTGATATTATTACTCCCTCCCTTCACATGTAGTTTAAAGTCCTGTCAATCAGCCCCGCAATATTTTTTGAAAAAAGACCCTCTTTCCCCTTTGAGAAAGGTGTCCCCCATTGGATGCTAGCATACACAGTGCCATATGGGTTATTTCATTATCAAAACCCCCAAAATTCTTGTGATGATACCAGCCATATAGCCATGTGTTTACAGATTGTGTCCTCCTGCCTGTCAGTGCCTGCCACTGGAAGGAGGGAAGAAAAAACAACCTGTGCCCCACTCTCACTAGCTGTCAAGGACCTAAAGTCTCTCTTAACTTCTTGTAGACTACAAAGTGTGGCTTCCTCACCACCCACATGAAAAATCAGTAGCAACTGATTAGTAGCCTGAAGACTTTACTAAGCTGGGAAGTTTCTTTGTGACATCCTTAACCCCGGCTCCAGGGAGACAGCAGACCTCCCTGTGAGGTGGGCCAACTTAGCATATCAGACCCTCTTTACCCTGCAGAACTGAATCACCTACAACAACTCTCATTTTTGTTATGGAAGCAGTTGTGATGCAGGAGGTAGTTCTTTCCAAGTGCAGAGACCCTTCTGGAATAGATTGTCCTTCATCTATGCTCTTATTTAACTGCCCTTCCTCAGCCAGAGCCTTATACCTGTTGTTCAGAGGCACTTGGGAGGACAAGGTGCGCAAGGAGGGAGTCCACCTGCTACTCTGACCTCGAACTTGCTTCCATGCATTCTTTCCTTTTGGGCTTCTGTCTTCTGCTTGACAGGAGCTGGATACAGGGACCCCATGGCGCTGGGTGCTTCTTGTTGGATGCTACCATTTCTGTTGCAGACTGGTGGAGCCAGGCCCTACCCTCTTTCTCTCCTGTTTAGCCTCCTTAATGCTCCCTAATCTTTCAACTTCCTCCTGTAGCTCTACCACCTCTTCACCACAGCCTATCACAGTCCATAGGACTGTTCTTCATCAGGTCCTACCTTAATTTGAATGCTTACACTTGAATTAGCTCAGAGCATTTTGGAAAGGAAAACAAGCAGCTTTATCAGTTCTCCATACTAGGGAAACCAAACCAATCTTCATTATATGGATCCAGGCTTCTGGGTTTTAAAAATGCTTTACTTTTAGGATTAATTTTTTCACTTCAGCTATCATATTGCAATTCTCCAAAAGCTCTTTATAAATAATTTTACTAAAACAATTATAACAAGTTTTCAAAAAAGTACTCAATTCCTTTCAAACAAGGCAGACAGTCAAAAAAGTGATTATTAGTTCAATGCCATTGATGAAAGATTTAATCTGTGACAATTCCCTGTCATTCACCTGGGAGGATACCAAAGTGATTAACTACTTTTCAAGATTTTGAGGCAACCTGCTTCCTCCTTGGGCTATTCCCGCTCTATCTTCCCATGTGCAATGCATCCACTCAAGTTCCACTCTCTTCTGGCATGGAGGCAACAGTCATTGTGACTCAGAAAGTATCATGCTTCTTCTGAAAGCAATTCCTTCAGCAATTGTTGATGTGGAAAGCAGCTATGACTCTGTTTTAAATAGCAGCCAAGACAAGCTATGGCAGATTTCTAAAGTCCCAGTACTCAGGTCCCTCATGTTGTGTCCTGTCCTGCCAGTCCTTGGCTCATGACAGAACAAATCTCCTTATAACAGGGGCAGGTGTCCTTCCCACTTGTCCATACTTTCTCCAGTATATCTAGAATAAGTGGTCCAAAACTTAATTGTCCTGTCATAATATATCAAACTGGAATCCAGCTTTTATAAACTAAAGGTTTTTATAACATTATTTTGGACAGCTGGCAGTTCTTTCAATTTTACAGCAGAAAAAAGAAACCTTGTAGGCAAAAGCCTGCAGATCAGTACAGAGGCCAGCTAACATGAATCCATAAATTGAAAGCTCAAAGCAACGTGGAATTTATCACACCTAAAAAAAGTACTTGAGAATGTACTCATTTCAGAGACAAAAAAAATTTTCATCAATCAGTATTGTTAGGATGACTAGAATGAGTTGCAACTTTGAAGGAAACTGTGATTTTAAATCTTTAATTATTTGGGCAGAAGATTTCAAAGAGTTAAGATAAATTTTCTTCCTATTTTAAATTGAATACAGGTGAGTGTTAGTCATTGTTTTAAGTAGAGTGCACTTTAAAATTTCTACAAAAGAAAAATGCCAAGTGAAGTTCTTCATCCATTCACACATTTGTTATAAAAAGTTTTATTATTTTAAAAATATTAACAATTCCTTCATACTCTTTTTTTCCCCTCTGACTCTCAGCCTCTGAGGCCATATTCTCTGTTGAGGGAGACCTGTTGGAACTAGGATAAGCAATAACTTCCTGTTCTCCATAGCTTAACTCCTCTCAAGTTACCGAAACAGTTTATGATGTGTCTGATGTGTCATCAGAATGGTAATTCTTAATTGCAAGATACCGCAGACACACAAAACCTGGAGGCAACTTCTACATCCCTTCACAACACAGGAATTAAGGCTCATCTGTAGATGAATGGGAGTGAGGATGATGAATGGTGCATAATTACTATCGTACACTAAGACAAACCTGAATGCTCGATATCTGGCATTTAGCAAGAATTCTTCAAAAAGGCTACCCAGCACTTACTTTGTTTGGCTGGTGTGGTCTTTCATTATAAATTCTCTCTGTGTATTAACTACTGCTCTCCTGACAGGGACTTGTGCCAGCTGTCAGTGGGTTTGTGGCTGGGGGAAAAAAATAAATAAAAAATTGTGTGTCCTTGACATGTCAGTGGTATAAATAAATATTTTCAGAGAAGGATGTGAGACTAGATGCTATAATTTTTACTTGACAGATTAGGACAACTGGGTTGAGAGTATCTGACAGCTAGATACGGTCTGATTTATAAGACTGAGTAGGGAAGCATGACAGACATATGTATTTATTAAAGATACATTTACAAAATGTCCCAGTTTAATTTGACAACTCTGCCAGCTAAGGCCTCAGAAAGTCCAAGGATATTACTCTGTACATACCAATATGACACTACGGTCTCAGTAGAAGTTAAAAATAAGAAATAAGTAGTTGTAGAGTCTTAAATTTATAAATTTTTTGTAAGTCCATGAAAGCTATAAAACCATTGTATCTTCTAACAAAAGAAATTACAGAAGCTGAATTATTCCACGTACTGAGTGGATATACAAGAAAAATGTGTATTTATAATACAAATATAGTATTGTATAGTAATATTGCTATTGTATTCAAGTATAGATCAGGAACAATACTTTCATGGAAACATCCTAACATAACAATATTTCAGCCATTTATTAAATTGGCAGCTAGGCTCTACAAATTCAAACTGAGGCCATGCACAATATGACGGGGTTTTTTCCCTAGAGAGTTACAAGAAAAATATAGATATACTTCTACCACTGAAAGAATATTCTAGTCTGACTTCTGAAACAGCTTTTCCATCATGACCACTCCAACTCACCTCATATTTATCTCTTGGTCAACATTTCAGAGAAACAGACAAATTGTACTTGATGTTTCTCTGGATCCCTAAAATTTCCTCCTTTTAATGTCATATTTTCAGTGTTTCTTTTTCATATGAAAAATCTTCTAGGAGAGAGAATAATAGTCATTATTCAACTTATCTATTTTGCATTGATCTCTGCTTCCAGTATTTAGATAAATCCAAGTAAGAGAAATCATAGCCCAAAATTCCTATCTGCAGTGCTGGAGCTACAAGATATCCATAGCCTTCACTTTAGGACAGGAGTATAGCTGCAATGGCATCGAGGCAGCAATTGATGAGCATTGTAGTTTAGATGAAGGTAAAATCAAGCATATGATTAAATTATATGTGTTATATGATATCCATCATGGGACTCAACTGTGGCAGACCATGAGAAAGAAACTTCCTCCTCATTTTAATGAATGAGGTAAATCTTTATGAGATAAAACTTTGTTAGGAAAAATGGTGACATTCTTGCATTCTTACTAAATTGTTGCTATGCCTTCAGGCTTTTTTTCAAATGTAAAATCCTCTGGGAGGAGGGAATGTAAGCATAAGATTTAGGTGTTAAATTTTGCAGTGACAATGCTGAAGAAATTATTCAGCAAAATTTTAGTATCCTCTCTCCCCTGTCTTTTCTGTTGAAATTCAAATTATCAGCCAATTCTTTTCAAATTTGAACACACTGGTACCTACAGGCATCACATTTAAAGTGCAAATCAGTACTGCAGCAAGGCTGGTATAATGTCCATGCAGATAAATATGGTAGGTCTATGCAAATGGTATTAGATGTGTCCAGATATCTCAGCAAACAGGCTCAGACAGACATTTGCACAGTTAAATAAATTTTATGCTCGGTTGCTAAAGAAGGTAATTAAAAAAATACTGAACAAACAGCACAATATTATAAAGCAAAAAGCTAGCCTTTCAAGAAAACTTTTCCTACCAAAATAAATGGAAAACTTTCTCTCCTATATCTAGCATAATGTGCAAAGGGGGCAAGAAACTATGTGAGAGAGGTGGGCCAGTTGGCAAGCTAAGAACCAAATAAAAAATTGAAAAACCTCATTATTTTATATAGTGAAAGTGTTGGACAATTCAATGAAGCTGAATATAAAGCAATCTTAATAACTATTTTAAACATATACCTCAAACTGTATTATCTCCCAAAACAAAGTGATAGTCCTGTCCTACTTTTCTGCAGTCCAACCTTTCTTCACCTGCCTAAGTTTCTCACTTAGACATAGGGCTATAACTCCTGTCCTGCCCTGGGAACATCTTTCACACTTTTGCTTCTCATCTTTCTTACTGACAGCCAAGTACCAACTCTAAGATCAAAGAACTGTTGTGCATCAATAGATCATAAATTAGTAGCTTTGATTGATAAACAAGGAAAGAAAGCAGTGCACAAAAGAATGATATATCAAAAAGAGAAAAAATGCCAAGAAGTAGAGAAATGAAAATACAACATTTTTTCCAAAATCTGTTTATTTTTTTCCCCAAAGGGCAACGTTAATATGTGGACTAAAGTTGCCTTTCACAGCAAGTTTTTGCCAAATTTCAAGTCTTTAAATAAATAAAAATCTTTATATGCTCAGATCTTGTGTGTTTACAATGTATCTGGATAACTCAGATGCACAATAATATGCTTTAAAAATGATAATCATAGTTAAAGCCATTGTCCATGGCTAAAATTTGCCACCTCATTTGCGTGGTGTGAGAGCAAGGAATAAAAAACTTTTGTCAAGTTTGCAGACAAGTACAAGAAAAAAGCATAATTTGATGGAGGTGATTAGCCCTCAAAAATTATTCCAGAAACAGAAAGAAAAGGGGTATACTCACTGAAAAGACTTTCCAGTGCATGGTTAATTATTGAGAATCTTACCTCTTTTTTGAAAGTAGCAATGTAGATGCATTAAGATCTTTGATCTCATATGAAGACAGTATAATTCACAGTTATGAACTTAAAAAACCCCAACCAACAAGAAAAAAATAGACTTTACAGCTCTTAAAGAGAATTAAATTAATCTTTAGTCTGGAGTACTAGACCCAAGCTCAGACAGCCTTTCAACAGATTTCCTCAGCCTTAAATCCCAAAATCTTTAATAGAAACTTTTATGATTTGTTAAGAAGATGCAGGCTACAACATGCAGATAAGTCTTTGTTTGAACAACCATCATTTAATTTCCCCACTCCTCATCTTACAGCTGTTTGTGTTTTTGAGCCACAATAAAACACTGTTATGTTTTTAGATATTAGGTGGATAATTCCTGCATTTAACTTGGGTAAAAACTGATAAAAAAAACCCCTTGACCCCAGATCCAGGCCATATATAGTGTTCCTGCACCTCAAATACTTTTTTTCTTCCTTAAATTTGGATGAAAAACATAAAAATGAAGCTTTAAATGGAAATACATTTGCAAACACAAGTAGAAAGCTGCTAGTGCCATTCTTTAATCACTCAGTCTGTATGTTATTACTGCTATTGAAATAGATGGCAAGAATACAACACCAAAGCTCTGCACATGATTAACTTTTTATTCTTCCTGTAACTTGCTATAAACCTCAGATGAACTTGCAGGTTGGCAATAGCATGTTAAGAGCTACATGCCAAACTGTATGAGACAGTTTTTCCAAACACCATCACCTTCCTTGGATGTATTTCCCTTTCCCTCTCCCCTCCTTTTTCCTCCCTTTGTCCCCCAATAGCTGCTATAGCTGGTTGGATGCTTCCTTTGGATGTGAGAATTAAATCCTTCAAAAGGTCTTGATCCTAGATATAAAATGCTACACAGAGAGATTTTTTCTCCCTCCTTTCAGCTTCAACCTTGCTCTTTCTGCTGAGGAACACTGCAGAAATGAGACCAATTATTTCAAATGGTCTGTCAGCGAAGAGCCAGACTGGGCTCACCCACCCATTTTCCATAGGTCCCAGAAGAACAATCACGTCACAGAGTAACCATGGACCTTCAGCCATTGCTTTCTGTACCACTGGCATGGTTTAACCCTGCTGGCAGCTAAAGCAGCCACACAGACATTTGCCCCTTGCCACAGTGGAATGGGGGAAACAATCAAAATGGAAAAAAAAAGGAAAAACTTGTGGGTTTATATAAAGACAGTTTAGTAGGACACTAAAGGAAGATAATAATAATAACAATAATAGAATCAACAAAACAAGTGATGCATAGCACAACTGCTGACCATGAAAAGTTGATACTCAGCTAGTTCAAAGCTGTCCTGACTCCCAACCAACCCCCCCAGTTCTATACTGAGTATGGCATCATATGGCATCAAATATCCCTTTGGCCAGTTTGGGTCAGCTTCCTGTCTGTGTTGCCTCCCAGCTTTCTGGACACCCCCTGCCTTCTTGATGGCAGGACAGTATGAAGAGCTGGAAAAATCCTTGACTGCTTGGCAACAACTAAAACCATCAGTGTGTTATCAACATTATTCTCATACTAAATACAGAGCACAGCACTATACGAAGTGCTTGGAAGAAAATGAACTCTATCCCTATCAAAACCAGGACAGCTGTACTACCATGTAACACTGGAGATTCAGTGTCCTAGGAATCAGCCTGGTTGACTGCCTGTAGGAAGTTTGCCAGCTCTCAGGGTAATGAGCAGCCAGAACGGCATCCGTCCTCAGATTTTGTGAACATACTCATTGGAATGTCCAAAGGTCATTGCTAAAGGCCATATTTTACAGAAACACTGGAAGACTTAAAATACCTGCAAAGGGTCTGCTCAGGACAGAACTCTGACAAGGCAGCCTGACAAGAGTTTTCCACGAAAGCCAGTTTTAAAACAATATGGTAAGAGATGACGAAGGACTAGGCTCCTTCAAGAAGCAGTCAACCCAGATACAGTGAGATGAAGAGTGGAAGCTCAATGTTGCTGAAATCCCACGGGTCTACTCCCAAAAATGCCCCAGATCTGATCAAATTTGATCTCTGAGTAATGAAAACAAGTTGGTGCCTTCGGGTTTTGTTCTTCAGAGATTTTTATTTCTTTGGAGGAAGGAGCAAGGTTTGGCCAAGTCATCTCCTTGTTAACATGCTTTCATTTGTTGAACTCATTCTCATTACATCCAGCAGGTGAAAAATGAACAAACTGGAACAGCAGCATGATGTGAAATCTTGATAGTGTACTGAAACAGCCAGACATTTCAATTCTTTGCTGATAAATTTGTTCCTTTGACAATGTGGAACATACTTTAGAAATATCAATGTGATGCCTGAGTGAACATCCCTTTATTGAAAACTGGAATAACGATACAGTTTTGGCCACAAACAAATGGCCTGACAAAGTCCAGATTGCATACAGTCAAGGTCCTGTTCTGCCTTCACATTCGCAAGACTGATTACAGTGGAAGTGGCCCTCCATGCACCTCAGGAATAATTGGCCTTTAGTTTATAAAACCTTTAGGTCCATTTTGTTCTGATGATGAAAGTTTTCCTCTTTTTCTGATACCAATGTTATTTGCCATTTATATTACTCTAGTGAACATGTTAGCATTTTACTCAGAAAGGGAGATAGCTCCGTCTGCATTAATGGGGATGGGAGGGAAGCAAACTTTGAAAAACAAACTCACACAGTCAAAGTTATTGGCAGTTCCAAAAGTTCTAACTCTCAGGTATCCAGTCCATTGTGGTCTAGCTATTCAAGCTACCCTGAGAGTTGCTAGATACACTGGATATGGTACATCGATAATACAGAAAAAAAAAAAAAAGCACTTTGATAGAAAACACTTTAGACAAAGCTTTAGGACAGAAGACAGACAGAAAGACATGACTGGTGACATGGGAAGAGGGGAGTCTGAGCAGCAACAGCAAAATGAAGAGAAGATATTACATCATAAGAGAAGAAACATCAACAGATAGCACCATCAAATGATAAAGCAGGAATTTTATTTGTTTTGCAAAACCAAGCACATGCAATTTGAGAGAAGACATGTATCAGAACTTAGGTGAGGCATGACAGTAAGCTTCAATGTTCAGTTACTAAAGAGAGAAAAATCATTCAAGTTGTGTAATTGTTGTATTGTTATAGCTTCATTTGGCATCCTGGAGTCAGAATTTGCTCTGGAAGGCCTTGCATTTACAGTTTTCTGTTTTCGTTTTGCTTGCGGTTCTTTCTTTGGGGTTTTGCATGTGCAAATGGCATAACCAACTACTAAATCCAAGCCACAACTTCATTTCCTAGTTTCCCTCAAGTCCAAAAACCAGGACTGAACTATTTTCTTCTGAGAGGTTGTTCCATAACCCTAGGTTAGAAGGCTGGCCGATACTTTTAACACCTCCTAAGTCCCCAAAGGCCTTGGAAGGCATTTCTGGCAGCTGGTGTTGAGCTTAGCATCCTGCAGAGCTTGAAAGACATCTACTGGCATCCCATTTGCACCACCCCAGCGGTGCTGAGGGGCTGTGACATCCCACTGCCTCAGCCAGGCTCCTGTGGAGCGGTGGATGGGCTGTGCCCTGTCTCTGCTGACCTTCAGGGGCAGCTGCAGTGCACAACTCACCCTTGAGCTGCAGTCCTACTACTGTGATCACGGGTAGAGGGGGAGGAATTTTCTCACAAGTTTTTCAACTCCTCTTCAAATTCAGGAACATAGTGCAAGCAGGGTAACTTCCCTGATGCTTAAGTGCTCTGAAAAACAGAAAACAGATGACTAAAATATAATATGGGATATTAATAATGTCATTTCCAGGCTTCGAAGCTTACAAAGACCTCAGCTGTACAGAGTGCTTTTATATAACTATTCTGCATTACTTTATATATACAAACTGTTAGGAAAAAAAGTGTATTGCATTGGAATGATTACTTATAGCTACATATAACATTCTGTATCTCAAGACAAGGAACATTTGCATTCCTCTTTGAATGAATCTCTTCTAAGTTTCAAAATATAGAATTATTATGAATATCATATATGCAAATATGTGATATATCAGGCACTGTATGGTGGAGAAACAATAGGAATTCTACAGTTACCATTTAATTCGGGGGAGTGAGCAGCTACATGGTGCATAGTTACTGGCTGGGGTTAAACCACGACTCTTCCTCACTTTCAGCCGCATTTAACACCACAAAGATCTGTTGGGCTGCTTTGATGGCCATCTATGTAAAAATTTAAATTCAAATCATGTTTGGATGTCAGACATGCACTATGGGAGAGAGAAATTATGACACAGTAATATTCCTCAATATTGTAATTTATTTTGAACTGTTTCTGACACCTGTAATGATGAAAAGAAGTTTATATCACCTTTGCAAACTTGAACTACATTGTTTGACTTGAGGAACTGGATTATGGTTGCCATTGATTTCTAATTCTGCAAACAAAACATGACAGCAGGCACTAACAGAATGTATAGATTTTAATGTTAAGGATGTTAAAAAAAAAAGCTCACCAGTTGTGGTACTTGTACATGAGACATAAGTGGTAGTGTTATTCTGTTTTCTTGCTGCTACCAGTTAAAAAGTTACACAGGTTTGTCTTCTAACATGAAAACACTTCAGAAGCATCCTTAAGAAAATTAGATGTAAATGAATAAGTAAACAGGAAAAAAGTATAAATTGAAAAAAAAAAAAGAATACCTTCTGAAGATGGGCTACTTGATAGCTTCATGGCAGACTTCTCCAGCTGTTAGCTGCTCTATCATAAAATTTGTTCCTTTTGCAACCACAAAATTTAACACATTAATAAAGCCAACTAATCGATACAGCAGTACTAGCAGTTGGCTATCTGTAAAGTTCAACACTTAATCATAATTACATGAGAAAATGCTGACAAATGCAAGTGTAAGAAATCACACAAAGACAGTGCAGGAAGTAACAAACACCCTTAAATCATCAATTAGGTCAAGACTGGAACTGGTTTCAGTTAATTTTGTTTAAGTTCACTTGTGAGAACAATTAATCCCCAATGCATACCTTTTACAATTATCAAATTAAGATTTGAGTTAAATCAATGAATGCAATGATAGTTTAATTATATTAAACCACATGATGTACACAATGAGGAAAAGTGTGTGTGCAGATAACCACTTGGGTGTGACCCATTAAATAAATTAATAAAATAAAAACAGCAGTGCATTTTCTTTCCCATGAGATTTTACATTGTGTCAGAGCAGCCACTGTTGGTTGGTAGATGGGTATAAGGAAAACAGAATTTACAGCCTCGGATATAATTTCTTTTCCTAGGGTACCAGGTGCTTTAAATACCACCAGAAGGATGCTCTAGGCAGTGCCATACTGTCCAACATGGCTTGGCATAGATTAGTTCAAAGCCTTTGTGTCTTTGCAGACTTTGATTAAGGGCCAGTGTTAGAACTCCTATGGGCTTTCACTTGATCCAGAGTAGCATAGGGATTTTTTTTTTCTTTTCAATCACAGCTGCCAAAAATATGCCAGTTAAGATAATTACATTTTAATTTAAATTGGTAATTTAATGGAAAATTTTAAACCAGGATGTAGAGCAGGATATGTACTTCCAATCCTATCCCACAATAATAATTTCTGTCTGTTGCAAGTGATTTAGGGGCCCAGCTCCATACTGGGAGCGAGACCAGAGAGTTTTAGGATTCTCAACAGTTTTGCAGGATTGTCTTTTCAATCAATTTTAAGTCTTCAAATTTCACCTCCATTTAATGTCATCTGTCTAGTGTTTGCTTTTTTATTAATTACCTGTCTTTATGAGTCAGAATACATGTAAGAAACAAATTCTTCCTAAAGATATTTGTTCCTTTTGGGAGGACAAGTAGAAGAAACCAAGATATTCTGTCTGCCACTTCTCTGTTGTTTTCATTATTTGTTTCGGGGCTGACACAGAAGCCTGGCAGTCGCAACATACTGTAAGGGGAATCATTTTCCTTTGTTTAGAGCGCAGTGTGTACCGTCATTTACATAATAAAATCCTCACACAAATAACAGATGGTGAAGAGGCACTCATGTTGCCACATGTTGGAAGCATGATACAGTTCCTTGATGAACTTTTTTCTCTTACTTTTGCCTACAGATGTCTACCAGCTATTAAACCTTGGGGGTTAGTCAGCTGGTGAAAGGTTTAAAGACAGGCAAAAATCTGTCTACAGAATTTTCCTGCTTCCAGGAGGAGCAAATGCTATACCCTAATAGAAATATGCAATCCATTGAAAACGGTTTCCACTGCCATGATAAGTAAATAATAACCTTTATTTTCGACACTCGTCGGGCTGAAATGGTTCACTACAGAAGATAGAAAACATCATTATATCATGGAGCCTGAGCTGTTTTCTCTCTCTTTGGAATCCTTTTCCAAGCAGAAGCTGGGGACAGAGTGAGCTATGCTAATGCTGTATATTAGCAATATAAATTCTTGGATGCATTACCATTAATTCTATGTGCAAATTAAGTGCTGGAAAGTAAACGTCTGTCACTCGCAATACCAGCCGCACAGCCTGTGTACAGTGCAATGAAACAAGATCACACTATGCTCCCTAATTAGAGATAATGGATCTGCTTCTGATCCCATTTACACTGATTTTATGATCATGTAATCCATTATATCATCTCCAGTGGAGTTGCTCCTATAAAAGAATCAGTCCCCAGGATGACACAGAGGGTATTTAAATGAGTGGTCATTTAGTTAAGTCTAAATGTTGTTCCTTAGATGCACATTTGTATACTGCTTTCAGAGCTAGGCTGCTGCAGTTTCAATGCAGGGGCTAGGGTGTGGGAGACAGGCGAAGCTATGGGTCTGGTTTGTTACTTCTGTATTACCTGAAATGTGGAATTTTGTACAGCTGCATGGACAGAAAACACACTTAAAATCAGCTGAGTCCCTTAGTAGCTACAGAAAAAGAAAGAAGTATTTTGATGTGATGTGGGTTACGTCACAACTTTGTGATTGTGTTAACAGTCTTCGGTCTGTGTGCATTGCCATGTTAATGTTTATGAATGCCGAGTAGATGTAAATGCAGCTTATTTACCTCCCTGCACTCTAGAAATTTGGTCTGTGGACTCTAGAAATCTGTTTTCCAATTCAACAATATATGTTTATTCATATTTACTGATGCTACTGATAGGGCAACTTCCATTTAATGAACACCAATATTGTGTTCAAAATAGTGAATATTCCCCTCTCTGGCTCTGCTGATGGGTAGGCAGGGCAAGAGAGGTGCTTTGTAGTTGTGAGCCTGCTTATGAGTTGCCCCAGGTTGAGGAAGCCCTGCATGGGAGCACCTGAACACAGCTCATGAAGGTCATCTCAAAGTGGGAAGGGTGGCCCAGAGCATGTGTAGGGTACAGGCCTTGCTTTCAGGTACAGTGGTATTCACCAAGCACATCAACACATCAGAGTGACCTTTGGTCATGTCTCCATTTTCTTTAGAAAGTCACATGCCCAGTAGCCCTAAATCACCAACCCTGAACCTGCTAAGGTTGGTAGAAAGCAAAGGTGACATATACAAAACCTTTCTAGGCTAGAAAATCTGCTACTGCAGCCTTCTGCTGCCATTCCACCCTCTGTATTCGTCACTGCTCCTCAAAACCGACCAGACTGTAAATTCCTGCCTGTTTATATCTGCCCCATTAAAAGCTACAGACTGAGAAAGTGTGTCTAATAGATCTGTTAATTGGGGGCACTTTCTTCAGGGAGATGAATGTGTACACAAGATCTTCAGTCTCTTAAAAAAAAAAACAAAACCCAGACAGAACTGGGCATTCTCATCCAAGCTGTAAGCCTGATGTGAATATTTTTTAAATGTTTGGTTAGTTCTGATTAAGTTGTTTGGCGTTTGGGATTTTTTGGTTGTTGAGTTTTAGAGGTTTTGTTTTGTTTTGGTTTGGGGTTTTGGTTTTTTTTTTTTGTTTTTGCTGCATGAACCTGTTCATAAGGAAAGAATATTTTGAAATGTCAGATTTTTAGATAGCAGAGGTTAAAGAAGAATTCCAGGTCTCATTATGCTATAGCATGGAGCCCTGATGATCCACAGTCATTAGAATCTAGGATGTACGTGGTTATTCTTAATGTCAGTAGCTGACACGGTGGCTGAAGCCGTCACTCACTGTGTTCTGAAAATATGTCCTCAGATATTTGTCCTAGTACCTAAAGATCACTTTGGAGATTGTGCCTGTATTCATCCCTTGCCACTAGATGACTGACTCTGTAGAGTCATCTCCCAAAGCAGGACCCTCTTTTTGGGGTTTTCCCCAACTATAGCTGGATGCAAAGGAATTTCCCCCTTCCTTTAGAAACTCCCATATTAAAAGGGACTTGTTACCTCTTTGATGTCTTCAACCACATCAGGCTGCTGAGTTTGAGAACCGTCATACCCCATACGAATACCATGCAATAATGTAGTAGCATTGGCCAGTTAATTTGAAATCACATGTACTTCATGTCATAACATAAAAGCAAACAGAGCATATCCAGAAGCACAGACTTACAAGGTTACATAAAGATACAAGCAACAAAAGGAAAATAAATTTCCGTCATATATTTTATAACAAGGTCAAATGCAAAAGGTACCTCTCTCCCCCTCTCTCTCTCAATGCTTCACCTGACAGAGGTGATGTCACCAGGAACTTAAACTCCTTATCCAGTTTTCATATCTGGAGGTTATATTCACAGAAGGAAATATATTCCACTCAGGGAATCCCACTGAGTTTTCTTCACTTAGGAAGACTGTGTTGCTTTCTTGTCCTTCTCTGACTTGTCGCCTTCACCGTTTCTGAGACCACACAAATCCAGAAACCTGAAGATTGAGAAGGGCTGAAAAATGTCATCTGGGTGATTTCCTTAGGGAACCTGAAATAGACTTTGATTCCTTTCCCCATGAGAATCTACACCTGACTGACAATAAACATGCATGGTTTTAATTTCTGCTTGTTCTGCATTAATTAGTGCTCCGTAGATACAGCTATCCATCACACATTTTAATAATGACAAGTACAGTTTTTAAACACAATAAGCCTGTAAGATTATTAATACTCATCAAATAAACAATACTGAGACCAGAGTGTAGGTGTAAGACACGGCATAATATGGTTGTGCTTCTCAAGCTATAGCTAAAATACGTGTTGAAGTTAAAACCTCTACCACAGCTCTAGCCTAATAAAAATTATGTGCCTGAATAATTTAAACCAAAAGTGACAAATATTTCTAGTTGATTAATTTGGATTTTTCCAATTAGAGATTACATACATATCAGCAGCTTGTTCATAAATAAATCTCAAAAGTTTTATTTTAATATTTTGCATAGACCATAAACCTCAAGAACCAGAATCACAATCTGAATACCTGAGAAGCGTACTTAAACATCTTGTCTTAATGTTGTCTTAATATTCTTATACAACATCGACCGAGAAATCAAATACCTATGTATATTCTGTATATAAGATACCTCTCACTTACATTAGAGCTAAGACTTGCAAAAGAATGAGTATAGGCAAGGAGCAAGTATACCATACTAACCTGACGTTCACTCAGGATTTAAACAGAACTTTTTAAGAAAGAGGTTTTAAATAAAATAATCTGTAGGAAAAATAAAGGTATTTAAAACAACTGTAATGAGTCTAGACAGTTCTAGATAAAAAAGGTCAGGTTTTTGGATAAATACTTTGCCCTGAAAAGGAGCTTGTATATGTTGTTGAAAAATTTGCTCTCATGCTTACTTGTGTTGTCCAAAACCAGTTAAACATACCTTTTTCAGGACATTTGTATTCCTATTTCTAGACACCTAGAAAGAACGAAAATTAAAAAAAAAAAACCAAAACACAAACTAAACAAAAACCCAAACCAAAATACTTTCTCTTAAAATATTATCTGATCTATAGAAGGTAGCGTGGCTGATAGGCCAGTTTGGAGTTGGCATTAAAGGCTTCCTCCACTAGCAGAAGGGAGTGTATTGTCCTGGACTGCGTGATCAGGGCTCCATGTGTCATTTTAACTCTTTGCTGCTGAAAGAATTTAGATTGTAAGCAACGTTTCTCTAAGAACCTTTATTATCCTTTTTGTACTTCTTTGGAGATTTTATCTCTTACTGTTTTTTGGGTTTTTTTTCCTTTTTCCTCATTCTTCTTCAGCTCCACAAGCCAGTTTTACTCCTAAAAGTTTGTTGCTTTTTGTTTTGTTTTCTTTAAAGATGCCCTAAATTTTTATTACCTCCTTTTAAGAGCCCTGACTAATGCTGTCTCACACAGCAAATAAAAAGTTTCTCATTAGTCTCAATTTTAATGGCTTTCCTAGTGCCTTGAATTCAAATTCAGATTTGTTTTTCCTGTCGGGGTAGATACACACTGTCAAGGACTCCTCAGCTTCAGCAGGTCTCTGACAACACAGAACAAACAAACTCCAGTATTTTGTTATAATACATTCCTACATTCTCTTAAAGTTTTATTGCAACCCCCAAATACATGGATATTTTTTTGCAAGTAATTATTTTTCCTAAACCTGGTTCTTAATGATTCTTAGTTCTAAGTAAGGATACCCCTTGCCTACAAATCTGTATCACTATATTATGGAGCTACAGAACAAAACAATTTTAAATGTTAGCTTACTGGAAACACATCTACACTGATGCATTTACTGGAATATCCTTTCTTTTGACACTGTCACATCTTTTGCATACAGGGTTTAAAAGCCTTCAGTACCAGTAACACATAAATACAAGAATTCTGTCCTGGTTGCCTTTTCCACTCACTCTTTATTCTCCCATTCTTCTTGTCCAGAGAGATCAGAAATAGCTGCAAACAGTCCTCTTGCACCCTTCCCAAAACTCTTCTTCTGGAATAGCTGCAGCATCTCCCTAAGAGTAAGGAGTAATCTCAGTTCAGAGCAAATCATGGCAATTTCAATGTTTATGTTTAGTACTTCTTGTAAGCTACTTATGGAACCCAAAAATGCAAGTGATGGCACAATACAATGACCCAATAGAAATATTTTTTTGTCTGGGGTGTCTGATGGTATTTGGAAAGATTAAAGGAAAAAAAAAATCACAGAATCACAGAACATTAGGAGTTGGAAGGGACCTTGAAAGATCATCTAGTCCAACCCACCAATCTTACTACTATTTGACCTATAAACAGTTCATTGTTTGTTTTGGGCTTGTTGATGTCTACTGCTGTTCCTTTTGCACTAGCTAATAAGTTTCAGCTTTTGCCTCCAATTATAGAAGACTCCAGGGAGATATTCACTAGAGACACAAGGGAAATGGGACAATGGGAGAGAAGTACAAGCACTCTAAAAAACATGAAAAGATGTTCCAAATATAGGTCCTTTTTGCTTTGCTAGACTATTAACTGTTAGCACTTACGTCTGAGTAACAGCATTATCCTAACAAAGGTAAGTGGTTTTCATGCTAAAAAAACAGAGTGCCTATCATGGTACCTCAAGTCCTCATAAAATTAGAAGATAGGCTAACTTTTCTCTTTTTCAGTCATAACACATTTTGGATAGATCACATATTCCACTCAGACATCCAGAAAGCAGGGTTATAACCTCAAAACCA
Source organism: Hypotaenidia okinawae (assembly GCA_027925045.1). Lineage (NCBI taxonomy): Eukaryota > Metazoa > Chordata > Aves > Gruiformes > Rallidae > Hypotaenidia > Hypotaenidia okinawae. Next base: position 108,886,693 of record BSDF01000001.1, on the reverse strand, counting down.
TCATGTCTGCTTCATTGCCTACTCTTTCTTCTCAATATTTTTATATATTTTTTTCTCTCCAATTGCTGAGCAGTTATTTGAATAGCATCAGCTCCTCTATCAGGTAACTTGCAATTCCCTTTTCAAACCACAAATTTACAATCACTAAATGAAACTCTGAGTCCACACAGCCAATTTTCTGTATCATAGCTTTGATTGTACACATGATGATGTGGTTCTGTCCTTTTCCCCATACCCTTAAAGCAGGGATTGGTCTTCTTTTGTAAAACAATAAAACTTACTGAATAAAAAGAAGTAATGTATTCACAGAGAGCTTACAAATAACAAACAAACAAAAAAGGTTCCATGATATGTATTTACAATTCAACATTGGCATTTTCATCTTAACTAATTCTCTTCATTTACCTCTTTCATATATCTCAAGTCTTCAATGAAAGAACAGAATGTGACTATGATTATTTTCCTTACTATTTAAAATCGGTCTAACAATCTCTTGGATGAGTAACTTCACCAAATATGGAGTTATTATTCTCATCCTTTTACATCTTGAGATATCGTAAAAGCCACTAATTCCTACCAACATGCTAAAAATTCAGTATTACCAGACTGTCAGTGAACCAGATCATTCAGCTTTCATCACTCATAACAATAAAACATCACCGTTGACTTCCTCCAATCCTAACTGGTGGTTCCTGGAGGAACTTTATTTTTTTGTAGCAAGAGTTTCATCATATTGAATCTGTTAATATGCAATGACACCTTATTATTGAATATTAGCACATCATTACTAGCAGAATGCAAATACTTTCAAAGCAATTTTGAAAACATAGGTGTCTGCACTCACAAGCTGCTTATGTTCCAAGCTGCGTATCTTTCCTTTCTTTGTATTAGCAAGATGTTCTACCTAATGTGAAAATAATTGAAAATAGGATAGCTAGATAGCTACGGTACATATGGGACTTAAAGTAACAGGATCCTATTTTTGAGATATATTTATCCACCAAATTCACCTCTATGGGAAAAAACAACAAGTAAAGGTTCTCAATTTCAGATATGCATCCTTATGCAGCTAAATCTCTAAAATCTGTTTTCAAACATTTCCTTACCTGTAGGCCAATAAAGTCCATGTTTAGTTAAGCCTCCATAAACAGGGTTGATGCACTATTTCCTTTGTAATGTGCCTCAGATTTCCTTTGTAATGTGCACACAAAAGTACTTAACTCCTGATGCTCAATGCACAACCACTTTAACCAGTGCTCATAAGCTTTCTTGTTCAGCTCTGTCTAAAACACAGAAATACCTGAAGCAAAACCACAAAGGAAGTTTATTAAGGAGCAACCCTGTCTGCACATACAGACTGGGGGATCAGATGCTGGAAGCCAGCTATTCTGAGAATCTTGATTTGGGGTTCTTGGTAGACAACAAGTTAAACATGAGCCAGCAGAGTGCCCAGGCAGCCAGAAAGACCAACTGCATCCTAGGGTGCATGCAGCACAGAGCATTGCCAGCCGGTCCAGGGAGGGGATTGTCCCACACCACACTGCGCTGCTGCAGCCTCGCCTCGAGAGGGTGCAGATTTGGGCACCACAGCACAAGACGGACACAAGACTATTGGAGAGTGTCCAGAGGAGAGTGTTGCAGTTTTGCATAGTTGGCTACTGAGAGAGGGCCAGGTCTGGCAGAAAATGGCTGCTGGAATCCTCTGCAGGCCTGCTTATGGCGCCTCTGAGAATCACACATAGGAGACAAAGACTCCACCAGAACACGGAGTGCCAGGAAGGCTGCAATTTTGGCCCATTAAGGGCATTGTCATGTATATTTGCATATAAATGTAAGCAGTTGACAGAGACAAAAGGCCGGGAAGGCTGGGAGAGGAGTAGGTGCCCAGGTACCCTGGCGCATTGCCCCGGCAGCCGGAACTGAAGCACATGGAGTAGCCGGAGGAAGGGACCCATGGAGGAGGCAGAGACCCGACCTGCCCGGTGGAGAGGCTCCACGCTGGATGGAGCAGGTGGAGACATAGAGAAGATGCCATGACTTACGTTGGGATGAGCCCCTGCCAGCACAAGCGACCTACAGAGATGAGCCAAACAGGTTTGCTGGAGGAGGCATCATAGCCCCGTGGAGGACTGGGACTGAGAGACACTGTGATTTGTTGCTGCCTGCCATAGCAGAGATGAAGCCCGGTGGGAAGAGGTTTGCCTTGGAGAAAGTTCATGGAGGACTGGCTCTTATGGGTGAGATCCTACGGTGCAGCAGGGGGAGGCTGTGTGGAATGGATGCCCCCATCCCGGCCGAGAAGGAAACCATCTTGCAAGGGACTGACCAAAGCCCCCATCTCCTAGTCCCTGCCCCCCTGTCCTGTGCTGCGAGCAGGAGAGGGGAAAAAGGGAGCAAAATCATGGCTGAAAGGGAAGTCTGCTTTAGAATGGAGGGGTGGGGGGAAGGTGTTACCGAGACCCCCATTTTCCCCAGTCCCTGCCCCTCCTGGGCTGCGACCAGGAGGAAAGAAGGGAGCAAACTTCTAACTAAAGCCTGCTAAGGAGGGAGTGGTGGGGGGAAAAGTGTTTGCTTGGTTTGCATTTGTTTCAAGATTGTTGATTGCACTCCTGACTCTGGTTCTTTTTCACTGTTTTCTCTTTAGCGTGGTGTAATAAATTAGATAACTTTTCATCACTCTGTGTTGAGTCTGTTTTGCCAGTGTCATTAATGAGTTTGCCTCTTGAGATGCCCAATTACGTTATTTCTCCCCTGTCCAACTAAGAAGGGGAGTAACAGACTGATTTTGGTGGGCGTCTGGCCTTGGGCCAGGGCTCAATCACCACAGAGAGAAATGAGGATGGTGAGGGGTCTGGTGGGGAAGTCTTACAAGGAGAGGCTGAAGTCCCTTGTTTTGTTCAGCCTGGAGAAGAGAAGCCTGAGAGGAAACCTCATCACGGTCTATGGCTTCCTGACAACGGGGAGCAAAAGGGCAGGTGATGATCTCTTTTTGGTGACCAGTGATAGAACCCAAGTGAATGACATGAAGCTGCGACAGGGGAGGTTTAGGCTGGATGTTAGGAAGGGGCTCTTTACTGAGAGGGTGGTGGGGCACTGGAACAGGCTCCCCAGGGAAGTGGTCACAGCACCCAGCTTGGCTGAGCTCAAGAAGTGTCTGGATGATGTGCTCAGTCCCATGCTCTGACTTGGCTGGCCCTGTGTGGAGCCAGGAGTCGGACTCAATGATCATTATGGGTCCTTCCAACTCAGGATATTCTAAGATTCTATTCGTGATCACTGCTGAAGGAATTCTCCCAGAAGACCAGGATCTAGTCCTATTTTAGTTACTGCGCACAAAGGAGCAGCTTCAAAACGTATCAAATAGTTACTGCTGGTAGACACATTTGCACTCTCACAGGCACAGGAGATAAAAAGGGATCCAGGTATGAAAGTGCTTAAGTCTGGATCCTTCAGTCTGTAGCTGTTGGCTAGGCTATAAATTGAGTCAAGAAAAGACTTCTCCTATCTTCTCTCACTCCACAGACAATTACAACAGACTGGCTGAAGTTAGAAAATTAAGACAATGGTTGCTGAACGCATGGATCTCACAGGAACCCTTAACTCTTAGCAGATAACTGGCGTTGTCACTCCAAATCTAAACGGTTGACTAGAGTTTTCTGGACCTATTCCTCCATGACTTTTGGCAAGATGTCTAGAAATGCTATTGTACAGTAGGCAATTAAACCTTGACACGCAACATTCTGGACTTGCTAGTTAACCATGCCTGACTTCATGTTAAATAGTTACATGCTACTGAAATGCAACTTACTCTTACCTTCTGTTCCCAGCAAAGATAACAAACACCAACTCAGTATGGCAAAAATTAGAAGGCTGGTGCCTAACTTTGGCTTTTAGCTCACATACAGGTCTACGCTCGTACTGAATAAAAGTACACCTATTAAAACTGTATTTGCTTCAGTGACAGCAACCCCAATGTGTCCTGACCCTAGACCAACTCATGGTGAGCAAGGTACAAGGATGCTCACAGTCCAAATTACCTGGACTGCAGGTGGCTCTGAAGAAATTTAACTACATGAAGAACTAACAATCTCAAGTTAAAAAATATCTCTGCTTTATTCTTTGAAATAAGGAAAACACATATGCACAACTGAAGCTTCCAAAAGTTTTCATTAGGTATTCATGCATTCCTTATTTGTGTGCCTGCTTTTCAGATATTTACTGATGTTGCACTAATGTCTTATCTGACCTGTAAAAATTCAGGTCAGACTCACCCATGTCCCATCCCCAGGTCCTGAGAAAAGACTAACTAGTTTGCATAAGTAGTTTCAAAGGGAATGTCCAAAGGTGTGCAAGTGATGATTTGGGCTTCCAGCACTGTGCTTCCAGTAGCTGTAGGACCTGGGCAGCTTGCAACTACCCTGAGGGTTGCAGCACATTCAGGCCCTGTCAACACTACCACCATCCATCCATCCATCCATCCATCCATCCATCCATCCATCCATCCATCCATCTCTTCTGATAGTGCAGGTTGGGACAGTACCATACCATATTTAGCCATGCTAACTCTTTGCCTCTATTATCCCCTTCCACCAGCTGAATTCCCATGTTAAATGATTGAACAGTCATGCATTGGACTAATTGTACTGTCACTATGCTACAAGAATTGAAACAAGTATCAGGCTGTTTCTATATACCTAAAAATATTAATCAGATAATACCAGCTCAGTCCAATTATAACTCTAATCATTTTGCACAACTACATGATGGTAAAAATTATGTCACCTGTGCATTCACTCTCCGGGAGCTCTCTTAATTTTTCAAGAAAATGGAAGCAATACCCTTACAGAAACACTGTCAGAGCTTTGCCCCACTGCACCATGGAGAGACGTGACCTACCAAATAAGGGACCAGTCTAGGCCATGGGAGACTTTGGTTCAACTTCCAGCTGTATTAGGGCTCTAATACACAACTTTGAGAAAATCGTGCCTGTGCATTTGCTTTCTCCACCTTGAAAGAGATTTTGGTTATTGTCTGCTTTATCCTGTAAAGCAGTAAGTTCTACAGACACAAGAGGTAAGAATTATTACGTTTCACAACTTTATCTCAACTATCTGAAAATGTATTCTTCCATGGCAGTGGCACCACTATTTGGTTGTTTATCGTGTACTTTTCCATCATCCAGCAGTAGATGTACTTTCTGGATAGTCTTCAAGACTGTTTCACAGAGCACTTGAGTCTATTTTATTTTAAATTTTATTTCTTTTGTTGCTTATTTTCTTTAAGCGTTTTATCCTCAAGGGTTTGGCTAAGCCATGACCATTAAAAAATTAGACAGCAATATGTAGTTTCTGCTTTCCATTTAAGCTAACTTTTGCACAAATACATCTCATAGGATTGAATATACCTTCTGCACTTTTCTGATTCTTTCCCTGTGAATGCTTTTTTCTGTCTGGGCCATGCCTCTTTCCTTTGTGGAACAATTATTAAAGCCAAATGTTGCTTGAAATATGGATTATATTTATCTTGCTCCTAGAATTAAGAGCATAGTGATTTCCTTACCTTCCTGTTTGTCCAAATTCTGTCATCAGGTTTACATAAACAAGTCAGGCAGTCTTTCTTGAGACCGAGGAGATGATGACAGGAAGAAAGCAGACCAGAATGAAAGTTGCAGAAAATATGACCTATTCCAAAAGAAACAGTGAATTTCTCTAGTCTCCATTCCACAGAGGCACAGACTGCTAAAATAAACTTAATCTATCAAAAGCATGTTTAATCCAGGTCATGACCTTGTTTTCTGTTCCCACCCCCCATCGATTACTGTTATTAAAGCCATAGCATTTCAGAAATGATGTATATTTACATTTTAAATTTTATTATTAGAAACCTATGGAAAAATTGAAGCCCATCAAAACTTGCACAGAAAAAGTCTGATCAGCTACATCAAAGGGAAATAAAAGATAGAAAAACTGCTTGAAAATATTTTCATATCATTACAGCACAAACTTTCAAAACTGTGCTGGAGTTGCAACTATGAAGCTCCTATTATATTTTATAAGGACTGTATATCTATGTTGCCCAAGTTGCTCTGAAAAAACCCTCTTTCTGCAAGCCTAATGCCAATAACATAACACTTTCAATTTACTGCTTAATTTAGACTCACTCTGGCCACTAAAGAATTCTCAAATCCTAAAAGTCCAGAGTAGCTTCAAATACCAGTCTTTATGAAGAAGTAAAAATCCTGTTTCGGAAACAATTCCTTCCTTTTCTTGAGCACTAAATGTAGACCCAGAAAGAGGGTTAAAATCTGATGTATGCTGGCTATACAAGCAGTTTATTCAGTTGGAAGCAGGGTAAGAGCCTGGAAATATTTAGGTAAGCAATCTAACCTATTCCCATTCATAACAATTATTTCTGACACACAAATTCAGCTTAAAAAACTTTGAGGAGCCCTAAAGATATAATTATCTACAATTGTCCCTTCATAAAACTGGCCTTTTACAGAATGTGGATCAATTAAAAAAACCTCACATTATCTCAACCCCCCCATGCCCCCAACTTTTAAATGTACAAATGGAGGTCAACTGCTTCCCTCTGTGAACCTCAGCCCTGGTACTGAATTAACAATTATTCCATTTACTTTGCATTTCTAGGGGTAACTTTCAGTTAACAGATACTCTCTCCACTTTTACTATTCCGCCTGTTTAAATGGACACAAAAGCTAGCTAAAATAAAATAAAATAAAATAAAATAAAATAAAATAAAATTTTAAAAGCTCAACCTTTCCAGTAGTACCAAAACATTTTTTTCTCCCCACAGTCAATGTCATATCAACTGATCAAGTATTTTTATAATTATTTCATGAATTGGCTAGGTGTTTCTCCCAGCCTTGCACAAACAAGATTCCCTTCACCCATTATCATGGGATCATCACTTTTCAGGACTGACAAAAAATACCCACAACCCCCAATACAAATATCAAAAAGCACCACCTAAGAAAATTCCTACTCAAATCTTTGTTGCAAATTGCTCACAGAGATGAGGATACAAAATGGGTGCCAACATGTGCTGTTATTCTATTCTGTACAATGCCCCTAATTCACCTGAACAGGAATGCAATTTTGAAGTCCTATATTTTAACCATAGCTGTAGCTATTTGCTAGTATATACATACTAACAATGTAGCATAACCTCATATAATAACGAATAAAAGCTTTAGTGCTCAGCAGAATACCTATTAATAATTTAACGCCAATAATGCTGATGGGTTCTAAACCTGATGTGCAAAAGAATGCATATTTTCTATAGGAGATTGCGTGCAGAATTCATTTTCAGGACTTATGCACTTGCATAAGCCCTCTTTGCTATCTCACAAAAGGACAGAAATAGGGCAAAACTTACGGAAGTTACAGAATTAGTTAACTGCTATGATTTAAGTAGCTGCTTACTTAAATAACTGACAACTGGTATTACCAATAATGCGGGAGAGAGGATTTTCACTATAATCTCAAAGATATAATTAAATTGCACCAACACATTCCAGACTAACTCCCTCCCTGAATATAATAGCCTAGAGTAGCCATGCACATTTATTTTCTTATTAGCTGAATTAATGACTAATGCATACAAACATTACAAAGAATTCACATCAGGAACATTCTTCTATAACTATGAAAGCAGAGAACATGGATACAAGACTCCCCTTATTCAAAATATTCAAAAGGAACTTCATGGGTAAAAAAAAATCTGTAACTGTCAGTCAGCAGCAGCATCTTCCTGCCACTATTTGTAACAAACCTTCTAATACATTTGCATTTTTCTTCACCTTCAAGGCTACACATATTTTTTCCTCCTGAAGCCACATCTACATAGGAAAGAATTCAAAGCTTCACTTATTGCATGCCGTGATCTACATTTCCATCGGCTGGTTCCCCAGTTCCAAATTCAGTCCTGGCAAGGAACTGGCCAAAGCATGAGATAATAAGCCTTTTGAGTTTATTGACAGAGACCCACCATTGAAAACAGCTGTCAGAAGCTAAGAAGAAATAGCAGCCTTTGAGAAAGCAGCGAAGTAGTGGCAGAAGCCTAGAGCTTGGTGAGCAAAGCGAGGAAGCAGCATTAGGGGGAGAACCATACACTGTGAGAAGGATTTGGCATCTTGAAATAAAGTCTCCCACAATGCAGAGATACTCTGTATTAATACCTTCCAATTAATTTTAACAGGCTCTGCCTTACCCATTTTTTTAAATGTAAGAATGTAACATTTTGTAAACTTATACCAAAAAATTATAACAACTGGCATTTTTCAGTGCACCGTACTCAATTCTGCATAATGCAGGCCTGCTACTATGTACATACAGTCACTGTCATCAGAATTAATCATGACATGTCAAAAAGCGTTAAAAACATAAATATAACGATTATCTTCCCTCTTCTCCCTTTACCCCCATTTGCCTGTCAGCCATCTTCTTCTGCCTCTCTTCCCTTATCAGATGTCTTCACCTCCTGTTTCTCTTCCCTGGCTTTTCTCAGCCTTTTCTCTTCCCACCCTCTCCCAAGTCTTTTATTCATTCTTACTGTCCTCTTCTGCTTTTCAAATTTGCTTTCAGCTAAAGTGTTCTCAACGTTATTTGATTAAATACGAGCTGAATGGATACCATAGGCACTAGCCACTTCTATTGTGCTGCAGTAAACAATACTTCACTTTTTTGCTGCTGCTGCCTGGAACAATGTATTGTGCTCAGAGTATACCCACTTCATAGATATATATTGTTTCAGATAATAGAAAGCAATTTCATATTGATTGCAGAAGCTTCAAAAGAACGTCTGAGGAGTAAAAATATAAAACCAACCTAACAGAGTAGAGAATAAAAATAAAATAGTCTTGTCTCATAACAGTACACACTGTGTATATACATGAAGTAGAAGAATATAATTTTAAAATCTCAGATATGCAAAGAACGGGGGAAATTACTGTTAATCTGCATATGCTAAAGGCTATATTTCCTAATGAATTTAATCAGTTGAGGAACAGTCGTAGTATCCCAACACAAGCCACCTTTATCTCAAAGCCTCTCTTCTCTCACTCTTCCCCTTCCTCCTGTGCATCCAGATGCCAGAGTACAGAGTAGAAGGAGACGAAAGCACAGAAGCAGGACAAGTAGAGCAGTGTTGCTGTTCTACCCAGAGAGGCAGGAACTTCACAGAAATGGCTTTTACTGGGCACAGATAAAGTCAGGATAATCTAGATCTTACATTATTAAATCAATATTTAAAATAATTAAAGAAATGTCCTGCTACATGTGTGTTTGGGACAATGGGGAAGGAAGCACTTCAGCTCCAATCAATCTGTTAACAATTACGGGAATATGAATACTGAATCTAACCAGCGAATAGCTTTTCCACTGAAATCAAAACTTATTAAAAAAAAAACCCAAGAAAAAACACAGGCATTTGCTAACACATACAGAAGAAAGGTGTATGAATAGAAAGAGAAGAGAACAAAAGAGAAGAAACATAAAGGAATTTAACTGATTTGAAAAGATAGGGTATGTTTATCATTGCAAACCTTCTTTTCTTTTATAGTAGAGCAGCAGCTGAATGAACTCTTCTTGTTGATGATGTTCGTTTGGTTTTAGCCCAGACTCTGTGCTATCAAAACATGTTATCTGTACATTTTCTTTCTTCATTACTGTAGAGGGTTGCTGTAAAGTAGGTAATTTTTTATATTAATGTCCTTACTCATCCCCTCTCCCTCAGAATTGCTTTCCTTTAATTTACTCTTAAAAGAATTTGGCAGAAAACTTTCTTCTCTGTATAAAGATATAGAGAAAAGGTCCCTTCTCCTCTTAAACTACACTTAGGTCTTGTTAGATACAGAAGAGGATGTAGAGAATTATGACAAAGGAAAATAATGAGGAAGATAAAGATACAGTCTTTGATCATGTAAAGCTACTCCAAGAAGCGTAAGCCATAAGCAGATTCTAACCTGCACTGAAAATAATTGCTACTTTACCCTTCTTCTGCTGGTTTGTCTTGTCCAAACGCATGCTTATTCAAGTCATGAATACTTAAGCAAGATAGTGTTATTTACTTCGCTTCATCCAGTGAGGTCTTTCTCATGCCTGTGGAGTATTTCCTTATATAGTTTCCTGTGGACAGAGTTGGAGAGGCACATATCATAAAAACTAGCTTAACATGCTGTCTCTTGGTGGTGACACAAAACCAACCATTGTGGTTCTCTAGAATACAGTCTTTATTAAGGCAATATATTATTAATATTATTACTGCTATCTATGATTTATTCTTGGCAGCTATGCTAAGGCCTCTCTGACTGCTCCAGGGTAAACAGCCAAACCTTCTGTCAAATTCAAAGTTGAAATAAGGCTGGTCCCAGAGAACCTGACAATCCCTGTGTGGTGGTTTGACCCTGGCTAGAGGCCAGATGCCCTCCAAACTTTCTCTATCACTCCCCTTTCCAGATGGACAGGGGAGAAAATATATATTGAGAGTCTCAGGAGTCGAGATAAGGACAGGGAGAGATCATTCCACAAAACAGACAGGCAAAACAGGCTGAACACAAAACAGAATAAAGGAAAGAAAACTCTCTAATTTATTACACTACACTGCACACCCAGTGAAACCAGAGTTGGGTAATGAGAAGTGGGACCAGACCTTACAACACCTCCCCCACACTCTTCCCCCCCATATTGTGGCACGTGGAGGGGCAGGGAATGAGGGAATGGGGGTTTTGGTCAGTTCCTCATGAGTTGTTTCCCTTCTTAGCCAGGGGGGCATTCATCACACCCTTCCTCTGCTCCAGCATGGTGTCCCACCCACAGGAGACAGTCCACAAACTTCTCCAACCTGAGTCCTTTTTCCCACGGGGCTTCAGGTCTTCACCAGCTGCCCCAGCGTGGGTCACTTCTATGGGGTGCAGCTATAAATCATAGAATGTCTTTCAGTCTCTCAGGCCCAGACAGCTCCAGCCTGGTCCCCCATGCAGTCACAAGCCCCACACCCCCAGCAAATCTGCTCTAATGTGGATCAATCTCTCATCTCTGTGTCTCTGTCTCTCTCCACAGGCTGCAAGTGCTGGCGGGGAATTGCTCCAACGTGGGTCACAGCATCTCCTGTATGTCTCCACATGCTACAGCATGGGGCCTTTCCACAGGCTGCAGGTGGGGTCTTGGACTTTTCCATGGGCTGTGGGAGGACACCCGCTCCACCATGGGTTTCTCCACAGGCTGCAGGGGCAACTTTCTCTCTGGCGCCTGGGGCACCTCCTCCCCTTCCCTTACCTGGCCTTGGTGTCTGCACAGGTTCTTACATCTTCTCATTCCCTTCTCTGGCAGCAAAAAGCAGCTGCTTTCATCTTTTTACAGCTTAAATGTGATTCCCAGAGGTGCTGTGACCGTTGTGGATGGGCTCGGCCTTGATCAGCAGTGGGTCCAGCCTTGAGCCAACTGGTTTTTGCTCTGTAGAGCCTGTAGAGAGCTTCTGGCTGCTGCTTGCAGAAGCCACCCCTGCAGCTACCCTTCTTCACCAGAACCCCACCATGCAAAGCTACAACACACTGTCTTACCATTTGAAGAGGAGGAGAAGTGGGGGCAAATGCAGGATTTTTTCTTCAGATTTTCATGTTTCATGATTACTTCACCCTTTCAGGTTCAAGAGCAGAACAGCCAGTGATACAGAAATTGTTTCACAGAAATACCAGCAAGAGGTGCTCAAGCACCAGCTGCTTGCCATCCCTTCATGGTTTGCATGTTGGTGACACCTTAGTTTAACCAGTGGGGGGTAAAACAGCTAAGGCTATTCACGATTTAACAACTTCCACATAAAGTTATAAAATTATAAAATTATACTTTAAGGAAATACTATCTACAATTAGTTTAAGTACATAATGTAACTAATATGAACATTAACTTAATTTCAATTGGGAAAACACCTGCATTTATTTTCTTTTGATGCACTTTTTTTTGGGTTAAAATTCATTAGATGCCATGGAGGTGGGTGTGAGAGCTTTGAACAGATTCTTGGTAAACAATGATTATGGAGAACAATAGTTTCGTTCAAACCACATAAGAGTTGTAGGAACATAGTAAATTATAGCAATAATGACTGGAAGCCTAGGAGAAATTAATCTGCAGTGGTGAATCAGGGTCTAATACAAAATTGTCTCCTAGATTACATGTTTGTTTGCCCTAGTAGAAACCTACTATGAAAGCAGCACTGATCACAATCCTTGCAGAAGACATCAGAAGAAAAGGAGAACATCACTGGGAATGAAATTATTTTCACATTCTTACAGTATATGTAGTCACCTGTATAAAGCCAGAAAGAGAGAAAACCTTTGTAGGAGCACTGGAAAAAAGTGTCTGTATTTACTTGTTTTAAATAGAATCACCACATCTCTGTAATAATTAAACCTGTGGTTAAAGGATAGTCCAATTCTGTAAGCATGAGATAAGGGTTTAAAAAACAGTTCATTAAGCCCTGTGGGCACACCAGGACTCAGCAGACCAAAGCAGGGTGTTCTTGTTTGAGAGGATGGATGAATTCTTGTCTGGGGCATGGTAACAGAGCACCATGGAGGTGAATGAAATCTCTGTGGTTGGCAATACCACAACTGTGTGTACTGCTTCAGTATCTGTCCTGACTGGGTTACTTGGTGCCAACCTGCTCAGCTGATCTGATGAGTTTCACAAGTATTAGAACCACCTGTAAATTACATTCACTATTTTTGTACTGTTCACCAAAACAGACTACCTGTACTTGTGACCTCTCAGTTACAGAGATAAAATTCTAACTATCTTAGATTCGTTTGGTGCTATTTCAAATGAAATCTCACACAATGAGATCTTTGCACAATGATCAAATGAAATCTTTGCACAATGATATTAAATTTTCCCAGGCACAACAGCAAGCACTTCACTTTATAAGCCTATTTCCATTTTTTGTAGTTGCACTGTAAGAACAACAGCCTCCAAGATTAATGCACAGAACTTTCATAACCTCCAAATGGTGAACTCCTACCTGACAAGAGGAATTCTTTCTATATTGGCCCCAAAATCCATAACATTCATGTTGCTGTAGAAAAGTCCACTCCTCCTCTGCTTCTCCGTTCCTCAGGATTAACCACTTCTTCCAGTACAAAATCTTTGCTCTTCTTCATACTCTTAGCACCATTTTACATCATTACACACTAGTATACTCCATATGTGAAAAGTATTAATGAAATTTTAAGTAAGAAAAACCTCAGTAATGATCCTAAGGAAACTTCATCTGTAACCTTCTTTGCTCTGAGACCAAACTTTTGCCAATTTGTTACTGATCTCGTATTTCTGCTACTTACCCCATCTGCTTCCATATGGCTAATTTTCTGTGTGGTGCTATTTCAACTTCATTACAGAAGTCCACACAGACTAAAATCTAATATTTTCCTTGCCTACAAAATCAGTTACTTAAAATCTTCATTTAATGAAAATATCAGGTTATCTAGTGTGATTGCATGTCAATAAACATGTGCAGTAATATATCACATTTTTTGTATTTGCTGCCATATTTCAGTTATTGTTTCAGTAAAAACTCATTATGTTGATAAAAATTACTGAGATTAAGAATTTGATGGGTGAGCCTGAACAAAGTGACTTCAATTCTTTTGGCAATACAGGGTTTCTTTAAGAGGTATGGTGAAAAAACCCTGTAAAAACTGGATGGTTTGTTCATGATATTGCATACTTTTTCTAACCCAATTATTACTACTGGGTATCACAATCAAATCACGAATGCAGTAGTACCATTTAAGCAGAGAAGCATAAATGCTGAAAACACTAAACATTCACCCTTAAAACTATTACTATTATTGATATTGTCTTATCACCTGGGAAGCATTTCTACAAAGCATCATAACAACAAAAGAGAGTTCTATAATTACTACTTATGTGTGAGGAAAGACAGCAGGTGGTTTCAATGGAAACCAAGGGGGTGACCATTTTTGAACAGAGGTGACCATAAAAGCTAACTTCTGTGGAGTTCTTGGGCATGGGTGGCACAAAGGGCAGACTTCTGTAGTTCTGAAAAGGGGCTTATGTACCAGCACTGAACCACGGCCACAGCAGAAAGGAGGGGGCATCCCAATTTTTCACTGTAAATGAAAGGGCAAAATTCTTCCTGTGTGAAAGGAGTTGTGTTACCAGTTTCAGAGTTGTGATAGCAGTGTTGCTCTTCCCTTGCTTTGAAAGCTGCGTGCCAGTGATGCTATGGCATTGTGTGCCCACTTCTGTGCAGTGCGAGCAAGTGCATACCTAGAGAGGGACAAAAGAATTGCGTACGAGGCCTATCAGGTAAGACACGTTATTGAAGTAACCAATCTTTCTGAAAGCTTCCCTGTTTTCACTTATGACTATTAACTTCCAGGGCCTATGAACTATAAAAGTGAACTTTAGGACAATTCATAACACTTAGACAAAGTGGAAGGAAAAGCGTGCCTTGTATTCTGTAGAAATAATTATTGTCATAATTTTTCTTTGCTGTTACAGGAAAGCCAGAATAACTCTAACACTTCAAAGAAAAAAAAGTCAAAGAGAATACTGTCAAGACACCATTCAATGTCATATTACTAAGTGTTTGTTAGATCTTCAAAGGTGTAATTGAAGCCATGGCTCTTAAATGGTTAAGGCCATTTATGAACTTAGAGACTGGTCAACCTTTACATTGTGCAAGAGATGTGCCTCCAGGAGCAAATTTAGAGGGTTCTATATAATTATGCTAACTGGACAGTATACATCAATTTTTACTTTCTATTTCTGTTGGTAAAAGTTTCATAATGAAATCAAGGCTAGGGCTTTAGCAATAAGAAAATGATAATCATATCAAACATCACTGTTAAACTTCTCAAAATATATTAAAAAATGCTTGAGAAGAGATGATAACAGCAAAGTTGGTTTTATACAGTAGGACAAGAAACGCAAACTTTTAGAAGGAGTCTTCAGACTTTAATAAGAAGGCAGAAAGCAAGCAAGCAAAATACAGAATTTTTAATCTTTGGGTTTTTTAGAGGTTCTTTTTTTGTAAAACTTGTATAAAGGCATTGGTTTCCAGGCTTCCTGCAATCTGGCTATACCCACAAGGTGATTTAACTTAAAACATAGTTATTTTTCTTCTTCATCCACAAAGAAATTCCATTAACCTTGAGCTTGCAATGTCAAAATAGCAATGGAGAAATCTGCAGTTTACGTTGCTCTTTGCACTTCCAAAAACATTTAGTAAAAATATGGCTGAAAGTAATCTGCAGAAAGTGTAGGGGTAACTAATGGAAAATAATATGAAAGATCAACACAAGGATTTTTTAAGAAAAGGGCCCATTTGTCTGCCAACATCATTGTCACATTTATTTTTCTTTTTTAATAAATTATAAAAAAGAAAAAGTAAGAAGTACTAAACTTCAGTCAGAAGGATCCCGTACTTTAAAATTAGGCCATAAATATGATTTAATATAGGATCACCTTACCTTTTTAATACAAATGTTTTAAACTTTATTTTATGCTCCACATGAATTATACATCTGCAGTTCGTATCATTTATAAATGATGTGGCCTTTAAGGAATTTGACAGTGGACTGATCTAAGATCAAGGGGACGTTCTCTAGAATGCTTTTAGGAATAAACATCAATCTGACATTATAATTTTTTAGGCATTTTGAAGTGAAGTATCAATTTTATCAGATAATTATCTACTGGAGGTCAGTGTATGTCAGTTTGCAGTCATTTTCTATTACAGATATAATACAGAGAAGTTATACATGTACTGGAACACATTTTCCTGGCATAGTTATAACTAAATAGTCCTTCAGGAAGATAGTGTGGGTAAAACAAAGATGTTTAAGCTGCTCTCCTGAGCCAGACAAGATGCACAGCACACACAAGAGCTTTAAGTCTCCTTTTGATATTGTCCTAGCAGGGAACAATTAGAGAAAAATGCTTAAACTAGTCATGGCCAATATTCAATGCCATATCAGAAGCACTGTATTTTTTAGCATAATGATACAGAACCTGCTAAATTTGCAGAAATCACAGAATAACATATAAAAAGCTTATTCAAATTTATTTAATCTTCACTCTGCCCTTTAATTCTGCTTGGATGTTTCTTATTTCCTTTTTATGAAATTTATTCCAGATCTTTATATTGTCTCTTATTTTAGAAAGAAATAAACTGTTTCACCATAAAGAAATGGAGCTGAAGTCTTACCCTAGTTTATGAATGTAAACAAAAACTAACTGCGGTTACTGGATTAATTAGTATTTCCCTCCCTTAAACTTCCCATAAATTACTTTCAGCTCTCAGAGTTGATAAATATTTTTTCCAAAACACTGCATGAATACCAAGAACATCACAGATACACAGAATTAATTCTAAGGTGTCTCTTGATCTACATCAGTGTAATCACAGTGAGAGTCTGCCCCACAATGTCTGCTCATTTTTACAAGGGTAAAAGACATGCATGAGGTGAGATGAAGTGGAATATTATGTCATACAATTATACTAGGGTTTGTTTTGGTTTTTTTTTTCTTTTTCTTCTCAAGATTACTAACTTTTAGTATCTGCAAGGGGATACAAATTCAGACTTCCCAGGATCTGGGACTGAATCCTAAAATATGGTGTGCTAACCTCTTTCCAGGACCACCTGAAATTAAACACTATTGGATCTGTATCTGGTAGAAAGTGCGAGGCAAAATTTTAAATGCAGTTTTTTGACTTGCAAACCAGAACAGGAAGATGGATTCTGTGCCTGTCAGACTGTCTGTAAGTGAGTGCATGACTTTGGGCATCCACATCATATCTTTGAGTGCTCTTCCTTGTCTATCTGGCTTGGAGGCCTTCGTGGGATTCTCGCTTCTTTTAGGCACTAAGCACTGATGGGGTGTGAAAGCACAGCTATAATACAGGTCATAATAAATACACACACTGTCTCATCACATCACACTATGAGAGAAATGCTTCAGGGTATTCAGCTGGAAACCTGGTAAGCTCCAGAAAGATCTTCCACTGTGAACATGCCCAAATGAAATACCCCTCAGCTGAAGCCCCACAGGATTCATTATAAGATAAAGAGCTGAGCATTAGCTTGCAGAGACTAAAAAAAAAAAAAAAAAAAAGGTTTAGAGGTTCCTCTTTATGTGATTCTTAGGTGATTTATGTTTTTTTGAGGAATAAAGTTCTTACTGTGTAAACATTGCAAGGGAATTCTAGGGCTAAGGTAAAACTCTCTCTAAAAGTCCCCAAGCAAACAAAGCACCAAACTTTGTGTAAAGTTACAGTTGTTAGGTTTTTTCTTTGTCTTTTATTTTAACTCTTTCATTTTCATAAACCAATTGCCTAAAATTGTCAATATATGCGTATTGTGGTCTGTCACCTCATACTTTAATATGGACGGAATTACATAGATTGCGACACAAGCTTTCCTGCTTTACATGCCAGCAAGGGCGCCACTGCTTCCCTCCACATCAAGGAGGCAAGCGTATGTCTAACACAGCCTTTGGAGCTCGGCACAATGTCATGGAGAGAGATTGTCAAGCCTCAGGTGCAGGCAACACCAGATGAGGTCCCTTCTGGCTACACTACCTTTTCATTCTGGTGTAGCCATCCCGAAGGTCAGTTTATACCCACAGCACAAGCAAATGTAACTCTCATGACATGACCCTTCCAGCATAGGCTGGTTTCACAGTGCCACGATGGTGGTAGAGGTGCCAGCACATGGAGAAACCTGCTCTAGCTTTCCACAGCCTCTTAATCCTCAAAAATAAGAGACACTACATCAGGCAAAAAGCACATGATTTTGCCTCAAAAGTGCAGCACGCAGAGGGTTAACCTGGTGTAACACAAACTGCATCTATGATTCTATATTTTATCCTGTTGGGTGTCTGTTTTCTCCTGCAGGGTGCTAGCTAGTCATCCCATAGAGTCTAAAACGTACTGGAAACATGTTAATGGTTCAGGCCTTGTGTTAATTTTATAGATGAGATATTGCCCCCATTTCACAGTTGGAAAAGCAAGTGCATTCAGAGACCAAATGACTTTCCAGGTTGTAGAGCATGCATATCTGTGGCACAGCTGGGAGGGTTCATAGACTATCCCTCTGCTTGAGCCACTGTCTTACATCCTATCGCTCCCCAGGTCTAATTCTGTTCTCATGAACAGTGAAAAACAGACAGAAGTTACTGAGAACAGACATGCCTAAAAAAGTCTTTGGCGCTGGTTAAAAATGTTCTTGAAGCTTTAAAAAGACAGTCTGGGGCTCTGGAGATGCATGATGGCTTTTTAGGCTTCATTTTTAGTTTTTGTGGTTATGCAGCGAGATTTTAAGTAGTCGACCAGCCCAGTCCATCTGGCTGTTCCTGACGGTGATGACAGCGGTGGCCTCTGCTCATACATGCTGTGCTGATCAACAAAATTCTGCAGCTGACATGCAGCATACCTGTTTTTTTGATCTACAGCATTCAAAGATCAGCAGTTCCTTTAAAGATATTTGCAAACCTTGTCAGAGTCTGATTGCAGCATGACACCGACATTAGGCTGATTATTACTTGACTGAGAAAGTACTGTTTCCATGAACACACTGGCTTTTCTCCTAATGTGTAGTGAGCTGGATATTAGCATACAGTACTGTGGCAGCAGCTCCATAGCAAAGTCTGCCGAAATGGAAAAGGATCCAATTTTCCTGTAAATGTTGAAAATCTGCCAACACAATTTCAGGACAGGATTGCTGTGTATCTCAGATTAAAAATAAAAATAAAAATCCAACTCTGATTTACTCAGTATACTTGAGTAGGTACATGAAAGTCTATTTCACCTAAATATTGTATTCATTATATACCAGTGTTGTAAACAGAAAAGAAATAAAGGGAAATAACCTCTTTGGAAATGACAAAACACTATTTTTCTTTATTCTTTTCCTTCATTTTTCACTGTTTCACACCCCAACCCCCACCTTTTTTATGCTGTGAAAATTTAAAAAACCCACAATCACAGACTTTCAATCTGAAATGACTGGATTAAGGAAAAGGCATAATCTCTGTGAAAAAACTCATGCATGCCATCCTTACAGACAGTCATGGTATGCTCAGAGCAAATGACCAGTTCCACGACATTGTTCAGCAAGTTGTCAGGGACGCTGAGCAAACAAAAGGCATCTGAATGAAAATAGGGAAGGTACAGTCTCTGCTTCTCTGCTTAAGATCTTATATACTACTGTACAATTGTTGGTTTCCAAAGGAAAGGAAAGTAACTTTAAATAATAATAACAATAACAATATTTTTAAAAAAGGATAAATGTGTGTTCTGTACATAATCACTGACCCTATTCAAACTTCTGTTCTCTACTAGTGCCTTTAATCCGCATAGAGGTTGCCCTGACTCAGACTCCTCAAATAGAAGTAAGAGACTGGAAGGGACACATACTTCCTCGATATCTGATCATGTTTCGGCGGTTGTGCAGATTTTTCTGCCAAGCATAGTGGAAATGTTAAATGGTGAATGAGCCAAAATCCTATGGGCATCTGACAAGAGAGCCTCTGGAAGAGAACCGCTTTCCTGCACCAGAGCAGCTGAGCTAACAGAGTGAGCATCTATTTTCACTGAAGCATGTTGCCACAACTCTGTTTATTTTAGCATCGTCAGATTTTCCAGTAAAACCTTTGGGGATATATACTCTACCTTCTACACATGCATGTAACTTCCATTAACTTCAGGGAAAGTATGTACTCGGACAGGAAAAAAGTCATTACGGAAAAACTTTGGGATCTTCCTCCGTAATTGCAAGCATTTGTCCATGTTATTATCCTAAAAACGTAAAGGCAACTCAGAAATAAAACAAATACTCAACAGAATAAGCAGAAACTATATAAACCGATGGGGTGTCTCGAACTGGATTGAGCTGGTGCACATAAAATTAAATAAGAGAACATGAGTGCTGTTTACTTAATTGTTAAATTAATCCATCAAATGTATTTTTATTTCTTCAGCTAGATCTAACTGACAGATGGGGCTACGGATGTATTTCCCGAGTTGTTTCAGTTTCCCTCCCTCACCAAATGACTTTCCCAATTGTCACTTTAATGGTTGTGCACTTGAACAAAATGAGTTTATGCCACTAGCCTGCAGTGCCTTAGTTCCCAGTTGTCATCTTTCCCTGAGAAAAACAAACTAAATACCTAAAAAAAGCTGAGCTTGCTGTTTTAAAATTATTTTAGTATTTTTTATTTATTCATTCTTGCTGATGGCACTCAGAGTAAATTTTAACTTAAAAGTCTCACTTGTTGACATATCTGTGTGTCCTGATGTGTTTCTGAGGCAACCCGGAACTAACTAGGACATGGAATGAAACATATTCAAGCCACGTGCTTACGTTTACAGGTTGACTTATCACATGGCTCTCTCCCCACCTTTTCTACATTTTCTGTAGCGTCAGTCCCTACCTGATTGTCAGTGTGGCATGCAAACATCCCCAAACTGTCTTTCACACTCTTGCTTCTCTGAAACATCCCTGAATGAAGAGAAACCAAGCGATATTTATTCTGTAACCATGTTGACCTCCATGTTGCCTCTTAAATCTTTCCAAGGTGTCTCTATCCTACAGAACAGAAAGAACCAGTCAGAGGTCTGTTAAATTTGGGGATAAAGAGCAGCATTTGCTCATTTGCTTTTACCAGTTCTTAGTAGAAATCAGAGCATCTCCTCTGATGAATTTGTCCTACACCGTGATACATAAAGACATATTTATTTTCATAAATAAAATTATTCACTCAAACAAGGGAAACTTGATTTTTTAATTTTTTTTTTTTTTGTACAACAACAATTGATAGTACCCCAGAACACTAACCTGTTAGCATCTAGCACATCTCTGGAATAAGATATCCAGACCGACATAGCTTTCAAAATTGCTTTCCATACAAGTATTAACCTGCATTGAAATCTGTTTTGCCCCATAGCTACCCACCTGACATGACACCATCACTAGAATAGTCTCTACAAACTATAATCTGGCTTTGAAAATAGGAATTGAGATGAAAACAGTGCTAACGTGTTTTTGTATTTTCTTAGATATCTTCAGTCTGTCAC
The DNA here is from genome assembly GCA_027925045.1 of Hypotaenidia okinawae. Lineage (NCBI taxonomy): Eukaryota > Metazoa > Chordata > Aves > Gruiformes > Rallidae > Hypotaenidia > Hypotaenidia okinawae. Next base: position 108,865,576 of record BSDF01000001.1, on the reverse strand, counting down.
TCCTCTTGGCAGACTACTATCCAAAATATCTCAAGAAAAGTGGGTATAATAAAAAGTTCATGGCTGTATGGGTAACTCCAGATTTCTATGAGAGGAAAATTTGAAAAAATTGTGAACATTTTGTACATACTATGTTATCTGATAAACAAAAATACATTTAAAAATAATTAAATTTATAAATTAAAATACTTTTAAATCAAACTCCTGTATGCTGAGCTTGAATATGAAAATGGTAATTTTCATATTGGGAGGAGTAGAAAGAAGTCATGCCTAACATTTCATGGCAACTGAAAGACGACTGCTTCTATCTGCAGCGGTCACCTGCAATAGTAACTATAAAAATCTTCACCATTCTTCCTTTGGCCTGGCTGGTAGTACTGCTGTGTTGTCCAGCTTTAATGTCACAGAGAATTAGTGCGAAGTCTACAGCCACAGGAAAGATTTTTCTGATAACCACAAAACAGAAAACAAGAGGGAGCAGAGAGGGAGAGAAAGAAACAGACCTGGTGCAGATCATTCAGCTGTAAAAACATACCTGGAAAGTTCACAACCCTTCTGGAGATGTTTGAAATCAACACCTTTTGGCCAGCTGATCACCTCTGGTATTCTCTCATTTGGCTGCTTTGGGATTTATACTTGGAGAATTAATAAACCCTTCTTAAGCAGTCAAGTGTTCTCAGGCCAGTACAAGGATGCCTGTCTCTGGGCCCTTTCTGGAGAGGTGCTAAGTACTTACAGCTCCTGTACAGCCCATGGACCCCTTCTGCAACTTGTCATCAGACTTTGCTGGCACATTTCTGCATATGGCTCAGTTCTAGAGTGCTTTTACTGCCTCAAATCTCAGATACAAAGGTACAAGGACCAGCCCTCCCCCCTGCCTCCGCCCCCTTATTTCTTTTGATTTTAATTTAACATGAATTGTCCCATTACTTGTTACCAAAATCTTGTTGCCTTCATGATCCAGTCAGAATGGAGGCATGTGTGTTTGTGTGTAACGGGAGGGGGAAACAACAAACCACGGAACAATGAAGGAAAGTAAGTTAAGTCTTTCCAATTACTTGGAAAGTGGACTTTAAATCAGGTTCATAAATGCATGAAAGAAATAGATCAAACACTCAAAAAGCTTTTAAAAATGTTTTTAAAATAATCAGTAACTAAAAAAATATGTAATGCATTCAAGTAAAATAGAATATAAATTGCTCAGATACATGCCATGAAGAGTTAAAAATATTAATAGCAGAGGTGCAAATATAAAGACAGTTACTATATCTGCACTACTACTTTGTGAACTACCATTGGGTGCTATTGTTAGCTGGAAGGATCAGTGCAGATATTTCTAACTTGAGAGGTACAACATGTTCCAACTTAGCTGTCAATTGTAAATAATACTTTACAGCAGAATTTAAATCTAAGAAGTCAACTCAAAGTCCAGTTTTGTTTACATTGGGACTCTTAAATAAATAAACCACTCTGTGTTCAGATACACTTCAAGGAAAACAAAGTAAACCATTTTTACACCCTCCAAATACAGGTCTGCAATCAAACTAAGCTGCCAGCAGCGATATAAAAGAGCAACGGTAGTGATGTTTGACTAAGAGCTGGTTAGCACCTTACTTAAACTTAGTAAGAGTGACATTGCAAGATAAAACAGCTCAACGTTTGATATTATGTTCCAAAAATGGCATTAGAGAGCAGCTACAGTTGTGTCAAGACCAGCTGAAATCCTCAGAAATAGCGTACTTTAGAGGACTGCATGTGGAAACCATGCACAGCAGTCAGGGATCAGAAAGAGGAAGGGACAAACGTGCTACACTGATGCTAGTCTTCCTAAAGTCTTGGTGAGGATCTCATAAGAATCTTCAGAGCAGAACAAATAATTAAACTGGCAAAGCTTTACAATAGGCAGCAAATCATTATTGCTTTACTCGACATTTCTTTTTAAAACACCACACTGTGTTCTTTTGGTATTCATGTGATGGTTACGCTCACATGTGCAGGAACTCGATTGCCCTTCAGCGTAATAAGAGGGGGAGAAGTGTAGAAAAGGAGAAAAAGTAAGTCAGTTGTCCCCAAATGAATCCCTGCTGTGCCTACAGAGACAAGTCATGTTAATGGAAAAATATCCAGTAAGTTACTTTACTGAATCAAAGCCAGGTGAAGTTTGTAATGAGTCAGGGTTATTACGGCAGGATTCCTCCAAGTCAAAGGCCTTGGCGGCTGCTGGCTCATGTGACACAGCAGCTGCTCCAGTCCTGCAGAGCAAGTAGAGCGTTGCTTTGTCTTTGACTTTCTACTCTTCCCCAAACCTTGTTTCTATTAAGGAACCTCCGCAGGCTGTTTTCCCTTTTTGTTATTAGTTTTAAATATACTGTCCAGTGTAATTTCATGGAGATGTTAGTCATCAACAGACTCCCAGGGGAAAACCAATTAGCACAATAGATCCAAGCCTACAAGTATTTTTAATTATTTATGAGTTCTTGCCTGAATGAAACCCACAACACCATGGGGCCACCCCAAAAACCAGGTATTTATGTTGCCTGTATCGCAGCAACAGAGCAGCTGACAAAAACTGAAGCTCTTCCAAAAGGTGTCATCAAAATGCTTTGCTAACGTTGTCCCCACACTGACGGGACAAAGCTATTAAATTTGGAGGGGCAGGAGCTGGAGAATATAGATGTGGAGAAGGAAAGCAACGTATGAGGGTCACAAATAGGGCAGTGGCAGAATTACGCTCTGGTACTGGCTCTCAGCTTTCAAGACAACACTACCAATAAAGCACATCAATATTCAATCCACAAATAACTGCATCCCTTTCCAGTCAGGGCAGATACAGCCGTGGTTCAAGTGCACCTTACTGTCTCTCTCTGTAGCACACAGCTTGCAGATGGGACAACTTTAAATAGACTTTTAAGAAAGCTATTGTTTTACTGCTGCTGTTTTCCTTATCTCCCTTTCCATAAAAGCTCCTTCAACCTGCACATGATCAGGAAGATAAAAATGTGTAGATAGAAATGTCCGTGAAGATCCATTAGAAACATCCAGCATTTCATGAATGCAGATAATTAGAGCAGAAACACATTCAGCTACAGTTTCATTTTCTTGGGTTTTCCACAGCTTTAAAACAAGTGAATGGGCATAACTGACTATCAGATGAGAAAGACCAGCAGTGATGTTGTGAAAGCAGAGAGGGTAGCGGACTGGCAGTAAATTTCAACAAAAGGGGAGAAACACTGGTATTGGTTTTGTACCTGCTGGTGACATTACAGTATACATGTAAGGCAGCATTGCAGAGAAACGGTACCAAACAATTGTTTGATCAGTATTAGCTAAGACAACAAGAAAAACACAACAGGTGATGCCAGAAGACTTTAAACATAAGGTTTCTAAGGCTAGGGTGTTTTTCTTTCTTATGGTACAACCTGGTGTATTATGTCTGCTGAGTTCTGGCTCAGAGTCCTTGTCAAGGGCAATGCTCCTTTTAACAAAACTGAGACAGTGCCATTCTGACATTGAAATAGAGGGGGTTAGCTTTAGTTCTGTGGGAGTTGGTTGGCTTATACTGGGGGGAAGTGGGTTTTTTTGTTTGTTTTGATTTGGTTTGAGGGTTTTTTTTCCTGTCCAGGACAGCTGTGATCATGCAAGTGAAACAGAAATATTAAATGGGAATCTTGCAGAAATTGTGCATAGAATGTCACTTCAGGAGGAAGGTGGATTTCAGCCTTCAGAGGTTTTCAAAACCCAATTGAAAAATATCCTAAGCAACCTGCTCTGTGTGACCTTACAGTGAGCAAGGGGGTTAGACTAGGCAATATTCAGATATTCCTTCCTGCCTCAGCCATTCAGTGATGATGTGAAGATGAAGATAACATCCAAACCAGGAACAGAAGCTGTTTAAGACATGCTATTTTGAGCTAATAAAAAGGGAAATTAAACTGAAATAACTTTATCTCATAACACTTATCTTTTAAATTAAAACTTTTAATTTCTATAATTTGTATGTGTGTCCTTTTCTAGCTAGATCATGTCTTTTAGGATATAGAAATTGGTAACATTTAAAACTCAAATTCAGATTCTTAAAATTCTTAATGTAAAAATACCAGCAGGGTAGAAGAAAATTACTTGGGTTTAAGTATGAATTTTTTGTTGGCTCTTCAGAAATACACATTTTCTCAAGACAAGACGTTATATAGGCACCCCTGCTAAAATGACAATGTCAGCTTCAGCTATGATCTAGAAGGTAGTTCTACGTGAGCTTTAATGCCACATTTCTGAGTAATCATCTTATATTTGAGAGAATTTTTCTGGTTAACCTGAGGTTAACAGGTCCTGAAAAATCCATATGGAAGAGGCCTGTCTACTACCTATTTAGAACATATAAAGGACATAGAGATACTCTGCTGGTATTTGCAGAACAGATATAGAACACTGTGGGCTGGAGTTCAGCATTTGTGTGACTGAAGAGACAGGCTGCCCTTAAACAAGCAGCAGGATGGTGCTTCAAACTTGTTTTCTCACAAGGGTAAAACATTTGACACACTACATACACACCCCATCTTTATCTCTTTCCGATGCATCAGAGTTTTTCCCGATAAACATCTTTACCTTAGAACTTAATAATTAAAAAAACCCCACAAAACACTTGAGGCATTATTGATGTCCACTTGTGCTTTAACTGCAATACTCTGAATCAAAAACAACTGAGGTGGAGGATAATGCCACAAGTCAAAGCCACTTGAAATCTCTGCACCCCCAAAGAAAATTTCCTTCGGGGGATTTGGATCATATAGCAGAAATGTTAACAATTAACAGTGCTAATCAACGTTTCACTTTAGACAGCATGGACCAAAAATCATGAGAGACCTTCGATAGTGGTTGCACTTGATCTGCTGCTGCACTGCTTTAAGCTATCACTTTGGCAACGTTTTTGCTCCCTGTTTTTTCCTTCGGAACTTCTAATCTCAGTAGTTTTCATGAATGCATGTTCAAATACATCAGTAATCACATAAGTCTTTGTTAACTGAACTTCATTATGGATTTGTAGATATGATTTAATGTGGGTGCATATGTATGCAAACTTGATTCTCTAGTTCCAGACAAGCAAGAAACATGGAAAAAGACATTGCTGCTATGTGAGTAGAACACTACACTGCAGGAAATCCAATGAACTTCAACTGAAACATACAATATGAAAACAAAGCTCTGAAGCTTTTACTGTGAATTTACAGAAGTTACAGAACATAAAGCTGCATGGCAAACATTTTTAATGTCTGAATGGTAGTAAAACTCCTTAATAAAAAATAATTTTTCACAGGTATAAGCATTTCCTTCTGTGAATCACTCCATATACTTTTGTGCTCACGATTTTAGCCGCTTAAACTCAAGATGACTTTTAGGTTATTATTTAAATATAAAGTTGAAGCAAGACAGGGCAGTAAGTAGTTAGCTTACTGTCAGAAGTGTTGCTATGGTAGACAGGATGGCTTAAAAGTGAAAGGTCAAAATTTCCTGTACTAGCTATTCTTTACTAATGAAGCAGTATAAGTGCATGAAATTAAATTCTTATAGGACAGCTTTAACATCAATTTTATTCTTCGTTATAAACCTGAAAACAAAAGGCTTTTTGTCTAGTTATATGAAAAATAGGCTGAATTCAGGATTAGGTTTGAAAAACTGCTGCAGTATCTATTTGAGTTCTAGATGTTAAAAAAATATAATCAATTAACAGAACTGATGTAACTGGGCTTCATTTTCATGTATATGTGAAAAATATGTCTCATTTTTTACAGAAAGTTTCCAAAATGGAGACTTTTTTTCCCTACATAATACATTAAAATATTTACATACTATAGTTGCTACATTTTCTCTCTTCGAAGAAACAAAACTACAAAAAGAACCCTTTGTAAAGCCAGTAAGTGAAAACTCTAGAGTTGATGATACTGCTTGTATCTATAAAATTCTAATTAATATTTTTCTCCAATTCTCTGAAATCATAGATTAAGGGGGAAAAAGAAAACTCTCTTATGTCAACTGCTTTGAAATATCACATAGACTTTTCCTGTATTTTTTACTAGATATGGAAAAATAAAAACAAGCTATGCAGTAATATTATTTTTTCCAGCCCCCCACCCCAAAAAAACCCCAACAACTCAGACTTAAACAAAATGTAAGGTTGCAAAATGAATGTTGAATGACACATCAAGATTTGTTTCATAATACCCCCAAAACAGATAGATCTAATCCAGTTCTAAGTAACAGAAGTGGTCAGATTTACCTCTGAACTTTATGCCCAGTAATTTAATATACCAGTATGTTTTTGAGGGAATTTGCAGTAGGAGGTGCTCATGTTGAAAGAGATGCAGTGTGAGGCTCCTAGAAACTGTTTATCACATGAGATCCTGGGTCTGTCTGAGATTAGTGCAGGTGAAGGAGTGAAGACATCCAGCCCTGCACAACTATCTTCTGTTATTCTTGATCATCACTAATTACCTCAGAAGTTTTATATTCAAAGAATTGAGGTAGCGTGATGGTATTTCCATCTAAACTTGATGCTTTTTGTCATAATTGCTCGGTTTGTCTGGGCTAGAGTGAATTTTCTTCGTAGTAGAAGCCCCATAGTATGGGTCTGTCATTTGCATTTGTGCTGAAAAGAGGTCTGGTAACACAGGAACGCTTTCATTACTGCTGAGCAGTGCAGACACAGAACCAAGGCTTTTGTGGCTTCTCACACCACCCCACCAGCAAGTAGGCTTTATCTGTTAAACTCTATCTCAACCCAGGAGCTTTTGCACTTCACTCTTCTGATTCTCTCCCCTACCCTACTTGGGGAGAGCAAGTGGCAGCATGACACTTAGCTACCGGCTGGAGAAAACCCACAATATTATAATAGCAAAGAAAGGGATTCAGAGCAAGATAATGCAAACAGAAAACTTACCTGGGTTAAAATAGAAGTAATGGATTTGCTTTCTGGTGGCACAGAGCACTTTGCAAAGACCAGGGCTTCGCATTGAGATTGAGGGAGGAATTCAAAGGGGACACTGAAAGTTATCATGATGCAGACAGAATGAAATGGTTGATCACGGGAACTGGTGGGGCATTAAACAGACTCCAAAATATCTAACCTGGCCTTTAGGTCTCTTTCACTGGCTGAAAGCCCACGTGCTGCACCTTCTCCTAAACCTTTAATTGCTTGCAGGTTCTTTGCCACAAGAATTGGAAATATTTGAATGCATACAATGGTTACATTCTAGCTCTGATACATGCCCTTTGCTTCCATCCATCCCACTGCTCCAAGGTGCTCAACCATGTTCCTGCCTAGCCCCTAACTGCTGAATCATGTCACAGCAGTGCTTTTAGCTAAAGGCTGCCTTTTATAAACAGGCAGGAAAATGCCTACACAGAGGCATTGCTCAATACAGCTACAATAGGATACCCTATTTCAAATAAAAGCACACATTTGAAGCTAGAGTCAACAATATTTAATCACAATGCTAAGCTTGCCATATGTCCAGACATAAACCCAGCCAGCCATGTCCCTCCAGCGCTGCTGGTCACATGGCCAGCCTGCCTTCTGACAAGTCTATGGCAAGGGTGTATTTTTCCAGAGCCCCGAAAGCTTTCTACCTTTCTGATGAGAGCCATAATTACTCCCGGGGACCCCAACTGTTTACAGGATGACGACCTGTGCGTGTGCCAGGCTAGGACTGCAAGAGGTCAGGCACTGCTTAGTGTTCTTCTTAGTGTTTTGCTGTCTGATATGGGCATTTGAAAATTCACTGAGATCTGCATGAGTGGCCAATACAGACAAGTCAAATTCCTTTGTTTAGGCAAAAAGACCAAGCTTACACATATATCTAAGATATGCACATTTCTGTATGCCTCATTTTGGAATCTTAGTTCTCTGTAAAGGGGTTCAGAGTGTTTTCCCCTTTTGTCCCCAGCACGGAAACGTCAAATGCATAAGAGAATGGGAATAACTGAGAAGGAATTGCAAGACCAGTAGCACTCCATATTTTTGAAAAAAAACCTTTTTTCTTCCACCACTGCAGCTCTTTCTGCCTGCCTCCTGTCTCCCCAGTGATGACGGTGCACTTTCTTTGCCTTCAGGGTCCCTTTTGTCATTTTGGTTCAGAATTCACTAGGAGATGTAGGCAACCAGGCATGCGATTGATCTGTGCTAGACAACCGAGGTGGTGGCTCAGCGACTGCACTGAAATATTGCCTTAAAGATAAGCAATTAACCTGATTAACTACCCAAATTATTTCCAGGTAATTCTGAGCCCCAGCATATGCTCTATATACTTCTCTGAACATTAGTCGCTGCATCTCCTTGCTGCATTCATATTTCTCTGTCTGGCAACAGCTATGTATGTAGACTGTTAGATAGATATTCGTAGATAAAAGCAATGATGAACAAAACTGCGTCTCCCTCTGTTTTAGTATTCTGTGACATTCCCATCTCAGCAGACTATGTCTGGCAGTCTCACAATGAAGCACTGCATGTGTCAGTGAGATGGATTATATCTGCAGTGTCTGAATTTCAACCCTGACTATACGATCTCCTGCTTAACCTTACCTCAGGGATCTTGAATTTTGTGTCATTGAATTAGAACAGCAAATATATATCTTTATGTGCCCTGATTATGCCACATTGCAAACATTAAATAGTGTGAGATAACAAAATGAAAGAAAACATAGCCTCTGCCCACATTTGGCAAATAGTATGTTTATTCTTTATTTTTAACTATAAAGCTTGAAGAACAGAGGTACTTTAATTTTTGGGGTGGTTCGTTTTCGGTTTTGGGAATTTAAAAAAAAAAAATCTATTGTTAATTCCTATTCAGTGTCTTTATGAAAATTACACAGAAAGGAGAAACAAACTGATTAGTATTCTCATTTTCACTAACTGAAGTATGAGGACCAATACAGCAAAAAACATATGATATAAATTGGTTAATTTAATCTCCTTCTGATCAGTTTAACACACTGGTGGTGCAGTCCACAGCTCAGCTAGAATTTATCTTTAAGCATACATTAAAAGAAACAATGAAATGGCTGAGAAACTCCAGAGTCACAGTATGATGCAGACAAATTCGCACAACCTGGAGCTACATACTTTATTTTCCATGAAAAATTGCTCAACTTGGACCTTCACCAATATAAATTCAGGTCTGGACAGAATCAGAGAGAGATACTAGAAGTGCAGTGGTTCATATTTTGCAATTTCTGAAGGCAGTGTTATGTGAAAAACAGCTTTGTCTGTTCGAGGTTAATTTGATTCTTTTGAGTTATGACCTAAAATTTATCTTATAGGAATTTAAAGACTGTAATAAAAAACAAGATACCTTGAATAAAGCAATGAATGCAGATGAAAGGAAAAACTTAAATATGATAGCACATACCTGCACTTGGATGTCTCCTACTATTCACAGCATTGGGCATTGGACTAATTTTAGGATGGCAACATCAAGCTAAAATGCTTACAGTTAAGTTTTAGCACAAATTTTTCCTTTGTAAAATCTCCTAATTAGATGGAGTTATTCCAGCAGTCGTTTTTAGAACCTACACTGTGACGACTTCCGAGATGGCTATAATGATGCATTGTAAGCGCTTCTTACTGATCCTTCAGTCTGGGTTGGGTTTGGGGTTTAAACTAGCACAGGGGAGAGCGCAAAGTTGGTGGGTTTTTCTTGAATTACAGGTGATTACGATATACTGAAAGTGCTGAATTAACACACTGGATTTAAAGACTGTTTAATTCATCCTGGTACTTGCACTTTAAAGGATAAATTTTCAAAAATAAGTGAAAATAACTCCCTGATTCCCCTTCCACAGTTTTGAATCAGATAAAAAGAATATTAAAGCAAACATTAATACTGCAGTAGAACACAGTACTATGCACTATCTCTCTGCACATTCACTGCATGCTAACCCTGTATAACTCCCTTTATCAGAACAAGATATTAGAAAAAGAAACAACTGTAAGTAATTTATTACCAGAGATAATATTTTTCCCTTAAGTACTGTTGACAAATAATGTTTTTCCATTCCGGATTATCATATTTGAGAATACAGAATCCAGTCAGTGTAATAAAGAAACAGTCTGAAAGATCTGCAGACATGCCCTCACAGTCTGAGTTGCACCTCCTGGCTCACCTTCACTGAAACTGGGCCCAGGAGCTTTCCTTGCACTCAGAGCAACACAGCCGATTCACTGATTGGCTTATTTTGCATTTCAGCACCAATGTAATGTTTTAGTTTGCAAAGCATCCATACTTCTGTAGTGCTTCATCCTCGCTTGTCTTCTTTCTGCTAGAGGCCAGTCTATGACTACGTACAGTTATGCAGCACAACCCACAACGTTTCTTGACGACTGCAGACTCTGCGCAACTCAGAAAGCAATAGGCAGTACAACACGTTCAACAGCCTTTGGGCAGCCTTGTGTTAGAGACAGTAGAGACAACTTTTTACATCTGAAGATCAGTGACACACACTGTCACCGAGATTACTTTCGGTTGCCCCTGCCCTCCAAATGGCACAAAATACAGTTCTGCCTATACAGACTGTCTATGTTGCCTTGGTGTATACGTCCCCTTAGTAGTTTATACAGTTGCATCTGTTATGAAAACACTGTTGATGTTCTGCAATTTCACTGTGGCTCTCATGGGCATATAATACTATCTGGTGTTTCTGGATCCAGCAATATTGATAATGCCTGCTTTTGGGAATGAGCAGTGATAGCTTTCTAGAAGACTGTATAGAGATTCAAGCCAAACTTGGGAAGCACCCACTCTAGGAACAGGGACGTATGGATCTTGTTACTATACCAGTAAACGTAGGACAAGGACAAGCCTTTGGAAACTGGTGGCTTTTGCTTTCTGCTAGAATCACAGAATCATAGGGGTTGGAAGGGACCTTGAGAAATCATCGAGTCCAACCTCCCTGCCAAAGCAGATTCCTTAGGGCAGGTTGCACAGGGAGGTGTCCAGATAGGTCTTGAATATCTCCAGAGAAGGAAACTCGACAACCCCCTTGCAGCCTGTCCCAGGGCTCTGTCACCCTCACTGTGAAAAAGTTCTTCTGCATGTTGGTGTGGAACTTCCTGTGCTCCAACTTGAAGCCACTGTCTCTTGTTCTGTCTCTATCACAGACAACTGAAAAAGGCTGGCTATTTCCCCGTGTCCCACGCTTCAGATATTTATAAACATTAGTATATTAAAAAATACCAAGTCAGACTCTTCTTGAAGATGCACAATGATAAGCTACAGATAGAAGTTCCAATATGGAAATACCAATTGGATTCTAGGAAAAAGCTTTTGTAATGAGGGATGTCAAACACAGGAACAGGTTGCTGAAGAGATCTGAACATCTCCAAGGATAGGTATTCCATAACCTAACATGAAGAAGGCCCTGGGCAACCTGGTATAAGCTGACCCTACATGTAATAGGCTGTTCCCTACAATCTAAACTGTTTTAGAAAGGACAAAATACCCATGTATCATAGCACTTATAGCATATAGATGTTTCCCACATTCTGTTTGGAAAAAGGGAACATGATTTCTCTGTCCTATCAGTAAGCTACAGCAAACTCTACCAACCAATCTGTAGTATTGCCCACTATGTAATAAATAAGCAAGCTGAATGGCGCAATCCAGCTATGTGGAAGTATATGCTGAGGACAACATTGACATTAAAGGAAAAAAAGGAATTCATTGTTAAAGTAGGGGATCCTTTTCCTTGATGAACTGATCAGTCTCAAAGATGACTGGTAACTACAAGAACATCATAAGCCTCTTTAGGATATTGGGCAAAACTGATTATAGGAAAGCTGTTAAGGCAAATGTTATACCAATTCAAGTAAAGGGGGAATTAAGTTACTCAAATGTTCAATCCAGACATGTCCAAAGAAGTCCTCCACCAGCAGTTTCTAGTGTGCTTTTGTTTCAGTAGAAGGAAAAATTAGGTAAGCAACATCTGAGCACTAGTGGGTACAAGCATATCCACAATGTCAGGTGCAGACACAGAGATTTCTGCATGTGTGAACATATGCCATTCTCTTCCTCTTTCTCGATCAATCTGAAAACATACATTTGTTGATGACACACCTACTCACAGCAACAGTATGTCTATAGAAGTTTGAAACTACCCCAAACCAGTCTAAAATAGGTAGCATAAATTACATTCTTGACTATGTGAATGTAAATAGTAAGAAAGATGTTGTATTCAGATTTCTAAAACAGAGTAGTGTTCCATCTTCAAGACTATTGTTGGACCCAATTTTATTCTTTTTTTCAATCCAATGCCAGAGATAGCATCTCAAGACCATCATTAAAAGTTTCCTTCCCCGCCTCCCCCCCATCTAGAATTCTTCCTGAACATTGTCATTTACAGAAAGGTAAACACATTATAAAAAAATGTTTGACAGGTGGTCTGGGGGCTTCTCTATTGTTTTAATTTTTCACAAAAGAACTGTTTAGATTTACAAAAAGTTGAAACTAGAAAATAACCAGCTGACTTCACCCATGTAAAGCAGTATCTCTGCTAGGTTCTTAAGACTTTGGAAGACTACTAATTGTCATTAGGTCATCTTAGCATTTGCCCATGATTTCTTCCATGAAGCTAGCAGCTTGTCTGGAAAAGGTATGTGGTGAAACTGTTGATGTAACAGCAGATAACAGCTAGGAAGGTGATTACGTTCAAAATGCAAGCTTTTAGTCTTCCCTTTATTACAGAACTTAAAGCACACTATCAAGTTTAGTTTATGGGAAGTGTCAATCTAGTTGTTAAATGAAACAGAATGAAACAAAACCAGATTCTGGTCTAAGCAAAGAAGCATTTGCTGAAGCTGAAGTTGTGTAGACATCTTTTACTCTTCAAAGCCACCTAAATGTCTTGGTAATGCATGTTCAAAGGCAATGGGCACAATTGACAGAGACATTGGCTTACCGAGTTAGGTTGCCATCAATCATATGATAAGCAAAAATCAAGAAATGAAAGAGCAGAGCAAAGGCAGAAAACAGTTTGTTGCATGGAAAGAAGAGGTCATTCGTCCCAGGAGGTATGTATTAGCACAGAGTGTAGGTGAACAGGTCAGTTTCACTTCCCATCTTCAAATAAAGATCTCTGAAGGCAACGAACAAGGGGGAAAAGTTAGTCTTTATGTTCATAGGTTGCTTTATTTTACATTCTTATCAGAAGCAACTGCTCTGAATCTGGTTAACCATGACCACATGACAGTGTGACGTACATTTAATAACTCAGCATAACTACAAAAAACCCCTCACCCTTAAACAGGTTGCCCAACACTGCAGAACTAGGAATCAACTGGGTGAAAATCAGTTTCTGTAGTTACCTGTTAATTTTGGCTATAAGTAAAAATATTTCTAATGCACACTAGTGGTGTCTTAACAGCATTCATGTTAAGAAAACATGTGAAATGGCAAGTTATAATGAGCTGTGAAAATGCTGTTAACTCAAAACCAACCAACCAGAAACCTCAAGGAGGAAAAAAACCCAAATTACTGTATTCAGCAAGTAGCAGTGATACCAACTCTTCCATAAGACAAAAGGATACTTTAAAGAAGGAAAATGAATGGCACTCATAGAAAGGTAACAGAGTAGGATGACACTGAAGGTCTTGCAAATGGACTGACACATGAAATATTGACCTTTGTGCCATTAAATTCTTGGATTACTAAACTTACTATTTTCGGAACTGTAGCTGACAATCAGACAACTCAGGCAGAGAAGCAGAACACTAACATACCTCGCTCAAATGGGTTTGACTTTTCTCCTACTCTAAAGCAAAATTCTCAGATGAAGTCCCAGCAAAGTAACTACATATACGTAAAAGATTAAGAGGAAGGAACATCTCATTTTCTAATTCTGATATCTTTACTTATTTCTGTACAGAAATCTTTCAGTGTTTTAACTGAAGAAGGTTTGTCTGCCTAGTTCTCTCTAAAGCACACACTAGCATTCAAAAAGCAGGGTCCCTCTTTTAATGTATGTATTCACATTAACAGTTAAGATGGAAACAAAGCAAAATGTTCTTATAAAAACCTCTAAAAATTAGGAACTCCAACTCTGTTACAATCTTTATTACAAGATGACTTACAGCTACATGTTAAAATATTAACAACAGTAAAAACAGGCAAATTTTTTCCTAGGTTTTCCCTGTGTTGAAGCAGTCTCGGCTTTGTCTCCTGTTCAGTCTTTGAAGTGCACTCATTACTTCTTGCACACTGAGTAAGTAAGACTCAGAGGTTTCCTTTGCCTTTTCTTCTTGCTTTTGCCAGGAATGCAGTGCCATTCTGGTGCAATGTAACTCCTGAAATGCTAAACGAGTATCTCTCACTGAGCCATCCTCTGTCCTTAGCAACAGTTTACGACTACATTTTATTATTTTAATGAGAGATGGAAATAGCAGGAATGTTCAGCAGCATTGTAATGAAACAGCTCTATTGCTCATTCAAATGAAACTGTATTAGATACAAAGTGTCCATTAAAACTGCATTTGTGTCAGACTTAACCTTAAAAACAGGGTAATTCATAGCTAAAGCTGAGTTTTAACTCTTCACTTGTGCCTGCACACTGTGACTCTCTCATCCCATTGGTAAGCAGACAGAGTATATGGTTCCCAAGGACTAGAGAGTTTAGTCAACAAAGACTTAACCTCAGTTTCTTTCCACTAGTATCTTAAACATCACAAAATAAATATTATTTTCTAATATATTTAAGTTTTCTTTGTTTTTATTTTCTAATATATTTAAGTTTTTCTTGATCAAAGCCGTGAGTCCAGAAAAAACTCCAGCCTTTCTGTGTAACAGACTGGGATTTTTACATGCATAAGACAGATGCTCATTTCCAACAGAAAAATCAAACATGCTTTATGAAAGGTGATATTTTTGTTTAGCTTAGTAACAACAAGACAGACGAGAGAAGGAAAAGTGGCACACAAAGGTTCTCAGACACAAATAGACTCAGCAAAACCTGGACTTGCCAAATCATTTTACAGATAGGGAGGGAAGGGGTAGTTCTGCTTTTTTCTCTCCACATGAATATGTTTCAGATTCATTCAAATCAGCTCCATGAATGGCTTTCCCTAGTTATTTATGTGAACCAGAAGGTTAAAGCTATCTTTACTGGCTGAATAGGAGTTTGGAAGAAGAATAAAATCTAAAGTAGTTCTGCCATGATGCATATCACTGTAGTGCTTCTTCAGCTGCCAATAATACGCTGAGCAATATGATATAAACCTGTCCTACTCTACACTCGACAGAGACAATAGTAGGTGCTGGAGTATTTGTGAAGGAGGGCAGGGGATTCTTAGATTATTTTTTTAAACACTCCTTCATTTATATTTATAAATGAAGAGTCAGACAAATACACTTTACATGTGAAGTCAAATGGGGAAGGGGAGGTCTGCCATCCCTTACTTGTATACAGAGATGTAGCATAGCTTTGGGCCAACCTTCTAGAAATTTCTTACTCCACCTGTACTGACCCGCCAGATATAAAGTGTGTGTGTGTGCATATGTAATTAACCAACTAATTACAACTGGGCCACTTTCTTGCATTTCTTGTTTTTTCCTTTGCAATATTAGCTTGAAGGAAGGTGTCCCTTGGGATCTCTAGGGCTACAGAACAGATTTCTAGATATTTCTGATGAATGAATTCAGAATGTATTAACAATATATATATTGACTTCACATTTCAGTCAACATCAAAATTTATTGACCCTTGAGGTAAATATTAATCTCAGCCTTGACTCAATCAATATTAACCACTTGGATCAATACATCTTGATGATCTCTTCAAGATAATTCAATATATACTTGATATGCAAGAAAGTTTATTACACTGTTATAAGGGTTTATGTACTGCTCTTTGCATTTTATTTTAGGAAATAAAGTTTCTAAGTGGTATTTTGATAAAAACAACCAGATAATATTTTAGCTGATATCTTATATCATGAATAAAATAAATATGCATAATGAGTTCATAGACCTGTGTAGCCAGCTTGGGAAAATCAGAGCTCAGCACAAGTAAGTTTTGCTTAGTAATGAATTCAACAAAATGCCAAGGACAAAGTACACAACTGCTGTCTTGAAAAAATTACTCCAACCCCCAAAAACACTAAAAAAACCACCAACTTTTTTTTTAAATGAAAAAGTATTTTTAGAGACAAAGATTGCTTGTATTCACAAATTTGAAATAAAGGAATTGTAGTAATATTCCAGACATCTAATAATTAAAAAAAAAAGGAAGAGAGTGCTCAGCACAAAAACCTGTACAACATACTCCCAGATAATGGGAAATTAAAAAAGATAGGTGGAAAAATGCAAGACAGTAGTTTTTCAACCCTTCTCAAACAACAATTCAGAAAAAACTTCTTTTCACCACCCCCACACTGCATCTGTTAAAGACACAACCCATATTACTGGATCTGTACAAAGTACAGATCTAAAAAACACCTGAGGTCCTCTGTGGACTGAAGAACATTATGACCACTGAAGGTGCATTCTTTTGTCTCCTGTGGGTAGGACTGGTGAAGTCATAGAAAAATTTAAATATATTAAAACAAGATGCCCCAAATTGAGTACTCTCAAACTAAATTACTCTAAAGTCTGTCAACAGATGCCGCACCTCAGCAGGTGTCCTATTGCAGGAAGCTGTACGAACTGTCTCCCTGCATAAGGTCTTCCTCTTATCCATCTATACCTGATTACACAAAGCATGACTGAAAAGTAAGGATATTTACTGAGAAAGGATGGTTGACAACTTAGTAGAAAGACAGTCACCTCTCACCTCATGCTGACCACATCCTCCACAGGCCTGGTGGGAACCTCTGACACCACAAAGGGCCCTCCACACCACACTCTTCTTGCAGATGCCCACCTGGTCTGAAGTAAAATGTGGACACAACACAAACAAGCAACTTAACAAGGGGATCAGGTTTGTCCCATGGATCAAGACTGCTCAAAGCTCTAAGCCATTTACTCTGTTAGAGAAGTAGTTCTCTGGATAAAAAAACACCCCATCGAACAAAGCAAACTCAAAATTTGGATTTCTGAGGTGTTGCCACAAGCTAGACTTCAGATAGATTTTTTTTAATGAAAAACTAGAATTTACACATTCATCCCTATACATACCGATAAAACCCCTTCTACCTCATGCTTTGTTCCGAGAATGCAAAAATCAGTGTTTTGCAGTCTGCATTATTTCCTTGATATCAAGAGGTAATTCACAAGTCAAAGTCATGAAGTACCTACCTGGATATCCTTAGAGCTGTGTACAAAGCAAGAAAAATCTTCCAAGAAGCAAGGGAAATAACATCTGTCTGACTCTCCAATACACCATGCTCTCCGCTATCAGTGGGCAGAGATAAAACTCAGTTTTCAGGCTACAGTATTTGAAGACTTTTGTAGCTCTGACTACACAGCTAATGATGAATCACACAATTCACGGGCAAACTGATATGGAAAACAGCAGACTTGAAACTACTTACTGTCTCTGCATGGATTTCCACGGGAGTAGCAGAAGGGGAAGACAAGCACGTAGAGCACTCCAGATGCCTAGCTTTATGGAAATATGGCAACCATAAACAAGCATAGGCACCTGAAATTGAAGATGCACACAAATTTACTGTTTACTAGTCTACACCATTAGATGGTAGATGAACATTAGCTCTTGGCTCTTAACTATGGGCTCACAGACATATCAGACTACTTCCACCTGCAGGAACTAAGAGACCAAGTCTATATTCAGCAAACTTAAAATCATTAAAGGAAATCTTTTCCTTCACTGTGAAGTTTTTGATTTGTGGACCCCCTGGAAGGTTATGAGACACTGATGAATACTCCATTTATTTGTTACACAAGCCTGAAAATGGGATGAAAGCTGTAAACTAACATAGAGGAAGAAATTTAAGCTAGAATCAAAGATCCTTTTAGCAAAAGGCAAACACTCCGAAAAAGCAGCTGAGACTGTGGTAAACTTCGGGTGTTGTAGTTTTCTTGTCTGTTTCCTTTCTCTCTCACATCTTTAACTCTGCTTTGCCACCTTACTTGCTTTGCCTTCCATGGTTGTTAATAACAGCAGAAAACACCTGAAACTGTTGCATAAGCACAGGACAGAAATGTCTACAGCTCACAATAGAGCTGGAACAAATGTAACATAGACTTAAGAAAGCACAACACAAAAGAAACCTTTCTTGCTTGGGAAACCAGAATAATATACTTTTGAGGGAGGAAAAAAAAGAGAGAGAAAAAATAATAAAGAAGCATAGATAAGCAAGCAAATGCTAGCAAGACAAATTATGTAACCACGTGCATGAAACTTAGTCTGTTTAATTGAAGTGGATGTCTCAAGTGCTTCTATAAGTAGCCAGTGCCACAGACTAGGATTTGTATACATGATACTCATAAGTCAACCTGATCAGTCAAACCTGAAGAGGGACTCTCAATGATGAACTGAAGATTTATGGAGACAGAAGAGTTTTGTCCTTTGAGTAAACATGATTCAAGGACAAAGACTTCACTGGATAACTAAGCATGTTAAGAAAAATAATCCAAGAGAGCCTTCTTTAAAGCTTTCTGGTGATTAAAATAATACTTAGTAGGTGTTTTTATCACCCTCCACCCCTTCACCCCCCACACCCCTCCAAAGGAATAAAATAATTAGGAAAAACTAGCTGTATTATGTCTACTGTCATTTAAAATATAGGAAAAAAAGACAACCTGTACAAATGTTTTTAGCTATCTGAAAGCCAAGAAATGGTTTTTGCAGGTAGCTTCTATGCAGAATCTTGAAGAATAACACAAACTTTTAAAATGTATTGAACAGAGAAGAAACTAAGCAGACAACAGAAAACAACCATTGAGGTCATTCCTACTAGAAGTGGATAAGAGATGCAAATTTCTCCCACTCATATAGCAACTATAATTTTCTTGTATTAATCACATCTGGAAAAAAAAAAGAAATCAGCAATGTTGCATTCGGGCTTAACTTGTGTTATATATTTACATTATGAACATTAAAGCGTACGGGACCATAGGGAGCTGCCATTTATCACCCTTCAGCTCTACTAAAGCAATCTCACTGCTTTGAAACAGATGCTGTACAAAAACTTCAGAGCAATTTCATATGCTGCATTTGTTCTAATTCTTTAACTATTTGCCAAAGACCATTTCCCCCAGAACTTTTGAGGTTCATGATTCAAATCCTAGCACTGAGCAACATGTCAGACCCAACACCAAAAGTTGAAGCTTCTTGAAAAAAGGCATTAATTTTACTGAAATAAACTCTAAGGTTACAGAATCACTAATCACAATTACCATGATACTATGGATCCAGCAGTACAAAAGAAAATGGGATCTTATATTCAGTGGATATTAAAAAATTAAATTGAAATGAGCAAGACCAAAATACCATTTGATAGAAAGATTAAATTACAATTTCATATATTACATTTTTCCAGAGAGAACTAGAAAACATAGCAGCCAAAACACATTTAAAATCTGGAAGATAAGATGAGAAGATGCGTTGCCCCCCCTTTTTAAAAAAAATATATTTTATAAAAAAGTTGTCCATCCCTCCTCTCATATTCCAGGCCTGAAAATATAGCTTTTAACAGAATAGGAAAAAAATCACAAGTTTCATATAATTTCCCCAATGTAAGAACACTGTGTACTTGCAGCTATTACAGGATGGGAGTGATGAGGTGTGAATCTGCCCAGGGTAGGGAATACAATTTCCTACAGGACAACTGTAGACACTCATTCAAGGAAACAGGTCATGAAACAGCAGCAGCGTGTGCTGCAGACTCAACAGCCCAACTCCATGTGAATCTGGTTCCTAGGAAGTCCCTCACTACAGAACAAGATGTAGACCTATATGAGACTAAACAGTTCATATTTCTCTGTTAGTTCAGCCCTATGGTAAGCTTAAATCTCCCTTCTTGTGCAAGTGGTTGAAGCTCATCTTACAAAAAGGAAAAAAATTCTATCTATGTCTTGAAAACTTCTCTCCAAGGTAGCTCAAGAGAAGCCTGAAATACACTCAGAGAAGGTGGTACCACTCCTGCAGACAGACCTACCTTCAGAGCTTCCAAAATGCTTTGTAAATTGATGCAAAAAGATAATAATTTTGCTTTCATTAGAAAGGAAAAAAAAAAAAATCAAAACCCACCACAAAACCTAAAACAATCAGAACATAAATTAAGGTCAAAGTAAGATAAAGACACATGCTTTCCAATCACAAATTGCAAATGTATTCTTCTGCTTTGATCCCTTGTTAACATCCAACCAGGTATCTTTTTATGGAACAGTCAATAATGGGATACCAGTCTGCTGTACATACAGCACAAGAATAGTTAAGTCCCCGAAATTGCACTATTTTTGCCATAGATTTAAGGGGAGATCAAGTCCAGGGGTGATCCCCACAGAGAAAACAGAGTAAAGAATATTATGAGCAACCTTTACAGTTAGGTAAGCTATCTATCTAGAATATTATTAGAGAGTTGCAAAGCCCAAATAAATCAAGGCTAGGACCTGTAAGAGGGTATCCCAGAAAAAAGGGGCAATAAGTATAAAACAAACCCTTGCACTGTACAACAAATTTGATGTTGAGTTTCTAACTGTTCAGAAGAGAAATAGTTCCTGAAGGCTCACTTGCTCTGAGTGATTACAGAAGACCACAAAGAGGGGATTTATTTTAACATTTGCTGAGCATAGGAGGTTGAGGAGTTAAGCATTTATTTGCAAATATGCAGGAAAGGTAGAAAAATTTGGGATTTTTTGAGGGGAGGGTGCTTGCTTTAAAAAAACCCAAACAAACAAACAGTTCGAAGATGGGACAAAGACGCTGGAAGTTGAAACTACTGGAAGATTGAAATGTAACTATTCTTCAAAGCAATCCTTGCAATCAAAGTGATATTCATGGGAAATAAACAATGTGTTTCAGAAACACTAGTTTCTGCATTTTGGCTTCCTCTCGGTGAAATAAATCAAAAGCAAAAAGTGTGTAGTTGCTACATTTCAAAGCAGAAGCAGCACCATATGGAGCAGCACATGCTAAGGCAATACCATAAGCCAAGATACAGGGGATAAGAGATGAAAGCACCATTGTATGTACAGGATAGCCACGCTGGAGCACTGGCACATCAACAGAGATGGACTGGTCATTAGGAAAAAACTGTACAATAACACCCTCTCCCCCCCCCCCCAATTGCAGTTATTTATAAATTTTAGGCTGAACATACAATCCCAAATAAGTCTGATGTCAGAAATACTCTCTAGTACTTCAGCCAAATAAATAGATAAAATTGAGGATTTAGAATGTTTGGTCACTTTTCTCCCCCCAGATTTAAGCCTGGAATTCAGTGTACGGATAGTCAGGCAGAGATAGGAAAAAAAAATCATAAAAAGGAGAACAATTCATCAATTAGGCTGCTAAACTATTTAGTTAACACTTAGTAACCAGTAACAATCCTCTGAACCATAACAAGTTTGCATTCAAAAAGCCCTAGCAGACTAGAACTGAGGACAAACAGACATTCATAGGCAGTGATAGAAGGGCTGCAGAAACCCAACCATCTCATGATTCACATCATGCTGATGCACTCTTGATGCAGCTTTATATAATAAAGTCTAAAAAAAAAAACCCCACAACAAATATTGCTCCTCAATGTGCTCAGGTACATATGGATATAAGGAGTAAGTGAATATGTCATGAAGATATCATTTTGCTCTCCACAAGTTGAAAAAAATAATTTGGAAAGAGTGGCTACATTAACGGAGGTTTTTCTCCAGAAGGCCCAGGAGGCAGAGAGAAGATACCGGTACTCTTAGCAAACCCCTGAACTGGTCACACGCTGTTTCCTGCAAACAATGCCTGCACTGTGCTGCGCAGGATGCACATGCAGCTACAGCTCCTGATGGCACAGAAGGTAGAAAGGGTGAAACAAACCATATGAGAGGCAGAGGAAGGGCATGCTCAGTTGAAGATAAATTATCAAAGCTCCTGCCAAATCACTTCCAGAAAGTGTTCCTGGTTATTCAAATGAGGTGGTTGGATCAGCATTATTTCTTGCTTCTATTAGCAACTTACAAAAGAAGCTTTTCGTGCCAAAAGGTTTTTTTTCCCCCGACCACATGAAGACAGGGCAATTCTACTCCTTTATGTAAAAGATCAGCAGAAGTCATGTCAGAATTGAAAGAAAATCAAATAGAAGAGGTGAGAAAAGGGAACAATGATGCTGTGAAATCTGTGCATTTGTCAAAGTACAAACAAAGTGGAGAAAACCTTCCTGTGAAAATAATGAAGGAGCAGCTCCCCCAACACAAAGTAGGCTTGCAGTTGGCTGGGAAAAGTATAGATATATACTTTAGATAGTATAGACTATCCTAGATTAGTATTTTCCATTCTCTTAGATATCCTTAATGGGAGATACTGCAGCTAGACAGAAGCTTTAATTCACTTAATATATCTAGAGAGAGAACGCATTTCACAGTGACTCACATTTGAAGAACAGTTTAAGGGGCACTTAGCAATAAAGTACAGATCAGACATGCCACAGTCAGACCTTCTCACCCTTAGCCCATAAGAGGGGTAGAAAATATTTTTAAAATAATAAAGCATATAGATTTAAGAGTTACAGATTTTGCTATATCATGTTGAATTTCAATTTCAGAGTGGGACTATTGAAGGATTTGGGTTTGGTTTTGTTTTTTTTTTTTAAAACCAGAAAATGAGAAGCCTTAAATGACTCAGTGCCATAGGATTTGCTTTGATGATCCTAAACTAACCCTACATTTACAACAAGAAACAAAAATTAGAGATACCACAGAAGAAACCACAGTCACAATGGGAAAGTTTCCTTGGACAACCGGATGTTCTCTATGGATAAGTAGGTGACATTGTTACAGAAAGGAAGGCGGAGGCAGCAAGTTGACTGTTTCTCAAAGAAGATCCAAGAAGCACAACAACAAAACAGGTGTATCTCAGAACATCAGATATCCAGAATAAAGTTACCAAAGCCTCAAAACTATTTCTCCTCCAACACAGTACACATTCAGGTCTAGACGGCAAAGCAGAGCATCTCAGAAATTGACATCAGGTTAACTATAAGCTTTTAATTTTTTTTACAGTAGCTTAAATAGCTTGGATTTTTAACATCTATAGTTATATGTGTGGAAGAAAGCTCCATGCTCATTACCCTTGTGCAGTTCTCTCAAGCACCTGCACAACCAGTTACATGCTGCAGAGGCTTATGTGACAGCACCAGAACATGAACCACCTACACCAGGTTCTCTGGCT
This sequence comes from Hypotaenidia okinawae, assembly GCA_027925045.1. Lineage (NCBI taxonomy): Eukaryota > Metazoa > Chordata > Aves > Gruiformes > Rallidae > Hypotaenidia > Hypotaenidia okinawae. Next base: position 108,842,260 of record BSDF01000001.1, on the reverse strand, counting down.
GTGGACAATTACCGTAAGAGAGAACAGAAAGGGAGAAAAAAATAAATTCAGATGTGAAAAGAAAATGAGAGAAGAAAGAACATGAAAGCAACCCTCAAGCCTTCTTCTCCCAATACTCCATCTTTCATAGTTTTTCTTGCCACATCAAGCAGTTTCATGACATACTGGTTTGCCACACCAGTTGTTCTCAAGAAGAACCAGATATAGTGCCGGGGAGTGGGGAAGAGTACAGTACCAGGGAAAATCTATGTAACCTCATAGTTTACACACAGAATATGTGCTGAACAGCAACTGGACATCTGAAAATTCCTCTAAAAAAAGGTTTTAAACTTCTGCAGCATAAGAATAAGAAAATTAAAAAGAAGTCTTTTGGGGGGTGGGGGGAAATAAATCTGTTGTCATTCCCCCGCAGGGCGCTTCATTTATCTGAAGGCTGCTTTCAGTGGTGGGTTTAGTTGCAACAACTTCCAAGGAGACACTGTAAGATTCAGAAAAAAATAAATAAAAGACTTCTTTCTGCTTCCTCTGGACTTGACTGGATTTGTATTTCTTGAGAAATGCCTCCCTCCTGTATGCCTGTCTTGAAAAACATCAGGGCACCAGCTATTAAATAACTTTCTCTCAAAACCACTCCTTCCCTCTCAAACTACTCCAAGTTTTTCACCATCCTTTAGGCATTTCCACCTGGTCCAGCACACTGTCACAAGGCACCAGATTTCTCTGCTGCCCAACAATGCTCCTCAAAAAACATAACACACTGCTTATAAACTATTGGTAAACATATATCATCTGTCACCACTTTGCTTAAAGCTACTTAAACTTTATTTTCAATGTTAGCATAATGCAAACAGTACCTACTGCAAGTTTTCTACCCTTACAGTCTAAATTGTAACACGTTCAACTAGTCTTTATTTTAAATGTTATCGAACGCTTAGCACTAAAGAAATACTCATTTTATTCCAAACACTACTGCAGCTTATCAACTGCTCATATTTTTCTTCTATGTGGCAGTGAGCAAAGGTTGAAAAAAGAAAAAAGAACCAGTGTTTTCTAATGATTTTTGCCACAGAATTTCACCTGCTGTTTGCAGAAGGACTAGTAGAGTCTGCTGTGCTGCAAAACTATTTTTTTCTGGTCCACTGCAACTATTTGACCATCAGGGAAGATCTAAGTAGAAATAGGCCCACAGAATTAAATGCAGTCATCTGGTTGGCATGGTCACAATTCCACTTGTACTGATGGTTTCCTCTCATGCCAGACCACCATAGCTATTTAACATTATTTCACTTGGAATGTTATTCCTAACTTTCACAGGCTAAAGAGGCTTCTGTGTTCTTTGAGTTTCAGTTTCTAGATTTATCTTTCAGCACCCAAGTATGCTATTTAAAACTTGAAGGCAGAAATGCATGGTGACATTTTTCTCCTCTCCTTTTCAGGTCCTCAACAGGTCTGAAACTTGCCAACAAGAGGATAGTAGTCCATGACAACTAATAACCCAACAGACAAGAAGCCTTCTATGGTGCTGGTGTCTGTATCTGCTAGATTTCTTTTATCTCCCTTTCCCCCAAGATAGCTGAGACACACCCATGTTTTATTGCTTTCCTGCCCCCTGCACTTCCCCAGTGGGCTTTTATTTCCATCCAAAATGACTCAGAGAAGAGCATGGATGTAAATATTCCCTGTTTCAAGTGAAAGGCCTCTATTCATCCCCTCACTGGTAACCCTGTCTGCAGTCACACACACACTGTGCTGCGGTGCCCAAGCAGCATGGTGGGCTCAAGCCAGGCCCCAAGTGCTACTAGGGGCAGGCAGCTATGCTGAAGGTTCAGTCCCACTCTCACAGGAATCTGCATGACCTTCCCCAACTACCTCAACAGGAATGAGAATAACACCTTTGTGAATAAAAGGTGGGGAAGGAGACCAATGCTGTTCTAAGCCAAATCCATTGGGCCTTTTGTACTTTAGATGGCCCTCTTTGGAAGAACAGCAACAAAGCTAACCAGAGTTTGAAATCCCAGTGAACAAGTCTCTCTGGGCTCACTAAAAAAGCTCACATATTCACTGCCGCTCACTTCTTAGGCTCAGGATAAAAAAAGCATACCAGAACGCTGCCAATAGTTGTCTATTTATATTTGGAAATTCAATAGTTCTATATGAACATGACACCATTTTGGGGGGGTGGGGTAGTTTGCAAGTCCAAAATGAAAGCACTTGTTCTATTAAGCATAGAGAAATATTTAATTTCTCTTACTACTTATTCCTATTTCTCCTTTTGATTTACTTTAATTAAGCTCTCTTTAGGCTTGCAAGTCTGAAGGGAAGGGGGGTTTCTCCCTCCCCTTCTTTGTAGTAGGAATGGAAATTGCTCTCCAGGCAGGTTTTTCCAAATGCTCACGGCTTTGCTCTTTACTTAAATAAAAGACCTTTGAAAGACAGCAGTGTAGGATGGCTCACCATAGATTTAAGATTTTTCTAACATCATTCCTACAGTGCTCCAATTTGGAGGGTTTTTCAGTCAAAACCTTGGCTGCTATTTTCATCCAGCCATAGATGTCAAGATAAGGGGAGTACACTCTGGAACTTGATACTAGAGTCACGCACATCATCAGGGATGTAAGAGGGGGTCATCTCATCCTCACTTTGTTGTTAACAGAGACTGTCACAGCATCCGCTGAATTTCTCTTTATACATATTTTTAAAATTCCAGGGCAAGATCTTGTTTCACTCTTTAACTTAATGCCTCACTCTCTGCTTCTAAATTTATTTTTAAGCTTAAGTTGTTCAAAGGGCACTTTCAGTGATATGGAATGGAAACTAAATAGGTGTTGCTCTGTAAAGTGATATATTCCCTAAAACTGTTTCCAGCAGGTATTACAAAGCCTCAGCAAGCAAACTCTCAGGAGGCATAGCTAGGTAATGCATCAACAAAGACACATAAAAACAAGAGGCAGCTGGCCTATTATTAAGAAATGAAGCAGCAGCCGTTGAAAGTACAGGGTGTGAGTTAAAGGAAAAAAAGCAATTTGGTTAAATAAAAAGAACACCAGCATCTGCATCTGAAGTGGAAAGCAAGCAAAGCCATTAAAAAAAAAGAAAAAGAATGCCCCCTTCTCTTTTTACAACAGTCTTCTCTCTCCTAGCTGCATCCAGAGCACAAAGTCTGTTCCTGAAGGGATCTTCAAAGCAGAAATTTTCAGACATAGTTCCAGCTTCACTGAAGCCAGTAAGAATTTTGGGGTATAGTCCCCTCTGAAAGAGGTGGTGTGATCTCTAAAGCTATGTTGATATCCACATGGGGGCACAGTTGTGCTTGCATGGAGTCCCATTGAACTGAATGGTTCAATAGCCCCTCCTCAGATACTGTAAACAGCAGCGGGGCCTTTACTTGATTTCCTTAGCACAGAATTAGGCACTCGTGTTTGTCTTGTTTTATAATTTCTAACCACGTCCTTAGTCCCGCCGTTAACAAGCTTCATTTTTCCTCTGAGGTGCTCCTGTATCTGGAATATCATGCAATACAGCAGGAAACCATGAAATGAGACACTAGCTACCTCAATTTGTGCTTTCAGTGCATTAAAAGAAAGTTAGAAGTGGAGTTTATGAGTCTCCATTGAAGATCACTTTTGTGGAGTGCATACAGCAAAGAACGCAACATCAGCAGATCCACAGCCATTTAAATAATGCACTTCTAGAAATTTGTTTTAACAGTCATGCAAATGTAACTTTCATTTGACTTGAACTTGCAAGTGTGTTTGAAGTTCATGTAATCATTTTATGCTCAGAAGACTAAATTCATGTGTGGGCACTTCAGTACTAAAAAAAGCAAGCAAGTAAATTGGAAAGAATTACAGCCATGCAGATCCAGTACCTAATTCTATAAATAATTTCTCTGTCCTAGTGTATTCCACATCCCAGACAAGCAAAGACAATAAAAATTCAGTCACAAAGCAATAAAAGATGGATAGAAAGACCTAAGTATTTTACAGAAAGCACAAGAGAGCAAGAACATAATTAGCATTTACACTGGAGTTCTTTTGACTGACTCTGTTGTACTTTAATCAAAAGTAAGGCTTGGTACTCAGCCTCTTAGTTATGGTAACTCCACGTCCTTTTTGGTTCCTTCAAACCCTTTGGTAGAAATGCTCCTTGAAATCCGACAGGCAAACACAACATCTGTCCTCAGCCCACAGTGTAGGTACCATCAGAAGTGCAGAGGTTGTCTCGCACTTAATGAAGGTGCCCATGGTCAGACACAATCTGCACAACACGCTCCTCTGGCATTTAGCCCAGGGTTACAGCAGAGCAAGTACTCCCTCCTGACTGATTTCACCTGTCATATGGAAGGGGATCAATTCAGCCTCTTACAGAAAGCTAACACCTTAAGCATAGCACCAGGTAGACATGTTTCAAAGAGCATCCAAATACCTTTTACCCCAATGTACAAGCCAATTTTTTGCATTTCATCTTTCAGTGCCCGTAATTTTTGTCCTTCTATGTAGTTATTGGCTTACCTGCCTCAGGTCAAAAAAAAAAGAAAATAAAAATCTACACACACTTAAAGCCCAGAAAAAAAAAAAAAAAAAAAAAGCTTTGCAAATCCCAGGCTAGGAAAAATACCAGGTTTTCAGCTCGTAGTGCTATTACTTCATACCAGGAAAGATAAAGGAACAAGGCTTGTCTTTTTTTCATCAAACCACAAAACCTACATTAAGCTGCCTAGAATTAGCCTCTTTTCCTTCTCCAGAGTTCAGGTCTTTATTTCATAGTCTTACTCACCTACCTTGTTGTTTCTTCCCTACAGTCATAGCTGTAGTCTTCTAAAACTGCAGCTTTTAGTGTGCAGCAAGAGGTGGAAGGGTTACAGACGCTCTATTAAGCCTTTACATCTTCAGGTTTATGGAGTGTATATACCCATGCCTTACCATAGCCCAGACCACAGGCAGCTACTGACCAAAACACTGCCTCAATGTTAAACAACAGAAGTGCTATTCCAGTCTATGGGTTGTACATCTCTGTCTAGTAACCCAAAATAAATAAAATTCACAGATTTCAGTTTCTCTTCTTGCTTTGTAATTTAGGAAGAGAGAGAATTTTCAATAGAGCACACACGGGGAAAATTTGTGAGCCAGGAAGTATTTGGTGGTGGGGAAAAAAATATAAAGAAAAGGAGCTAGGAGGGACAGAGGAATAGATTTAAGAGAAAAAAACAAAACAACAAAAACAAACCCCACAACCATACACCTAGAGAAAGGATATCCCTACTTATAGAAAAAGGCAAAAAATTGTTATTTCTGTTTGTCTACAATAATCTTAATTTCATGCAGAATAATTCAAAACACTTATTTCATCAAGACAAAAGCTACCAGAAGGGGCATTACCAAAACAGAGAGACATGGAAAACATTTAAAAGGCATTTTTTAAGAGGCTTGTAAAGGCCCCATCTAGTTCCCTCCAAAATCATTAGGATACTTGCCAAAGATCTTTTCGATGGGACATTAAGATACAGGTTTCTTTGAAAGAAAAATATAAAATATATGTTTCTCCACCAATTTATGACTCCTACAATTATGCAAGTGGAAACAAAATTTTGCTGACAGAACTTGTCCTGTCATAACTCAGATATTACATAGCAATAATAGCAAAAAACCTACCAAACACTGAGTAAACAAGTTTTCACATTTTAAGAGTAGCACTTACTGTACACACGCACACATTACACTTGAGAAAGAAAACAGTGCTTGTCAGTCTCTATAAGTTTTTTTTGAGACTTAACTCATCCTGAACACCAAAAAAGCCGCCAAGTCTTGACTCCACACACAGACAACAACCACACCACTGCTAACACTAACCCTACCAACATCCCAGCCTTTGCTTGCTTTGAAGAAAGGCTGTCAGAAACCCCACGGTTATTCCCTGCAACTGAGCACCTGCGTGCCTGCACTCAGTGGTGGACCCTGGCATGAGAGGGAAGAGCTGCTCAGTCAGCTTCTGATCCCACAAAGGAATCAAAGGCTGGCTGTGAGCTTGGTGAGAGCATAGTTTGCCTTAATCCCCCATCCCACCTCTGAAATACTCTGCTGCAGGCACCTCTCTGTACATTTCTTGGATGACCCTGTTCCCCATCCATCAGCTGGCAAGCCCTGCTCAGCCAGCTCTGCCTGCTCTCCTGCCTGGAGCTGTGTTGCTCTGCCGCAGGAAAGCCACTGGCCTGGGTCTGCGTGGAGCAGCATGGGTTAACAAGGTATTAATATTATTGCCTTCGGGCAACTGATTTAAATTTCAGTGTAAGAACCAGATAACTATCAGCTGGTGTGGAAATGCCGCCACAAATACGTACTTATTTTAAACTGAAACTTTGTCAGTAGTGTCAATTACTGCATATGCTTTTGAGTTCTCTGAATTTTTTAGATTAATAATGACATTGGTGTATGGATATATATTCTCTGTTACAGCCAGAATCACACTAGCAGTAGTAATTTAAAATTAAAAAAAAAAAGGGGGGGAAAGCACAACACATCATAAATAGGAAGCCACTGAAATTGGTTATTTATAAAATATTTGCAATAGGAAAAAAAAGAAAAATCTATTTCTTCCCCTTCTTCAATTTAACCATTATCTTTATCAAGAGAAAAGTAAAGCATTTCAAGACAGCTGTGGGACATTAAGATTGATGTGATCTTAAGAATTAGGAAAATTGATCATGTACTGTTACAATGTATCGTAGTGATGGTTGAACTTACTACAAAGAGAGAACCCCCCACAGAATGCACATTCCTCAGAAAACTCATATCATCCTCTCGTCCTTTTGTCTTATTCTTTTCTCCCACAACTACAACTCCACATTCAGAATGAGTTTAACTATAACAGCTCTAGATAAAACCATGCCATCGTGCTGTATAATCTTTAAAAAAATATTTTTGCTCATAAACAGATTGTAAGATAAATTTTTTACATGATTTTCTTAATGCAAGCAGTGCCTTGGTCTGGAAAGAAATGAATTAAGTAGAGCAAGAGAGATGTATATTCTTCAGTACTTGGTTTTCTTTATCACAAGGAAAATACTTTTGTTATGCACAGAGGACTTTATCTTACACCTAAAGACAGCAAACTTCCATATTCTGTTCTCTGTATGTATCTCAAGGCCTCTAGAAGGGAGCCTGTAATTGACTGCAAATGGCTCAACCTAACATAATTTTTCTTGATTGAAACATAAGAGAAAAAAAAATCTAACTTTTAAATTGAAAATCTTTGAAGCCCGAAACAGACTTGCAAGCACTCTTTAGAAAGCATTTAAGTAGACTGTACACTCAGTTCAGATTTTCTTCCTTTTTTTTTTCCTTTTCTTTTTTTCCCTCCCCTTTATGGGCTTGTCTACACAAGGAAGGATAATGGGGAGGTATATCATTCACAGTGAGCTGCAGCTCAGTAACTGCTGCATATTTAATGTTCGGCTGCAGCCATGGCCACAGCCAGCTGGCTCACATCTACAGTGCAAATAATTGCTTCCATATTTGTGGGGATTTTATTGATATTAAGCATTACATGACCATGCTCCACGTTCTCTTTCCCCCTACCAGCCCATCAGCACTGCAGAATTTCACCTGCCATGTAGGGCATAACACTGCAACAAACGAACATAGCACATTATTACCAGTTTCCCTGATTCTTCTCTTGCCACACTGTAATCCACCTCCTCCTCCTGCACTGGCCGTACCCCTGCCCAGACCAGCCATGCAAGTGTAACTGGTGCTGAGTGCTACATTTGTGGTTACCAACACAAAGGCATACAGGGGCATATTTGGTACTTTACCAGGGCCCAGCACAATTGCAAAATGCCCGCCTGCCAAAGCCAAGCCAGAGCCTGGTCACAGAGTGGTGACCAACCCACCTGCAGCCACAACTAGGGGACAAGGGACAAACACAGCTGGGGGAAGGTTCCTTGGGATAACTTCTTCTAAAGCCTCTGCCCAGTGTTCAGGGATGGCCAGGGACAGTTAGCTAAACCTCTCTGTTTGGTAACATTTGGCAAAATGCAATGACTTGTCCATCAGATAGAGTAGCAGAAGTCAGGAAGATCAGGATACATCAGCATGGGACATCTGTAATGAGAGCATCCGCATTGTCAGTGATGAAATTCTGGCTTTTCTTAATTAAACAACACAGTATTGAATTAATCTTGTCAATGTGGTTCTTTCTAGATCAACCAGAAGGTTAGAAAATTTAGCGCAGATGATGGAGGACATCTGAGCAAAGAACATGATTGTAGATATCATTAGATTGTAGATATCATTAGATATCATGTAGATTGTCTTGGTGTGATTTGGCAATACTTTTTTACGGACTCATCAGTAGTCTCCTAGAGATTGGCATGGTTAATCATCTATGCTGACAAGGCCTTCTTAATGGAACCACATCTCTTATCAATGGGTCAGATCCCCTCATATTCATAGACTAATGATTAATAGCAACTAGGATGGCATTTTGGGGTAAAAGAAGCCACACGCTTTTGAATGAGCAAGGAAACACTTGTATTCTTGCCCTGTTGTTCTTCCATAAGCTCTGGGAAGACTTGTCCTAAATGTGCAGGATAATATTTTCCATGAGGTTTGTTTTGGGAGCATGGCAAAGATATGGATGTTATATTTGTTATTCTGGGGGAAGTTACCCATCAGATACTGTCCTGACTGATAACGACTTTTATTGGAAAACTGGATACTCAACAGAATGGCTTCGCCATCAGCAAAGCAGTTACATTTGGCTGAAGGAAATGAATCTGATGCTCTTTCACAACTAGGTTAGTGCTTGCTAAGCAATGTCTACACCTGGTATTTTAAGTGCATGTATATTGCATAACATCTGAGAAAGCATGAAAAAGCAGCTCTCTGGTGGCCCGAAGGCACAGCTTCAGTCAGGTTTATAGAGAGATGCAGCCAGCAGTGAGCCCTCCCCAAAATGATAGTGACTGGGGACGCATCTAGGTCTTACCAGTTTCCTGTTTTACTTGCTAGATAAAGACTTGTCTTTTACATTAAAGAATCCTATTTCCAGAGGTATGTGTTTTTTCTTGTACCTTGTATAATTTTTCATGCATATTTCATGGGTGGTCTACGTAACATGATGTGCATATTGCAAGGTTTTGTTTTTGTTGTTTCCCCCCGAATGTCAAGGCAACTTCTCTCCTACTCTTTCTGTAAGAATATTTTCTTATTACCCTTTTTTTAAAGCTTTGTCCACTGAACAAGAAGGAAGATTAAGTATGAGTTGACATACAGAATTAACACCTGTACTGCACAAAGTCCTACTATAAGAACAGTGTGATCTAAAACCAAAATGGTGCTTTGTTTTTGCAACGGTGTGATATGCTTAACTAAGTTTATTATTGAAATAAAAAATACACAAAAGGACAAATGCATAACCAAAAAATGAAAGAAAAACTGTGCAAGAGTGCAGTGTGACTGCTCACTCACACAAATCTGTGTAAAATAGGAGAGGATTCATCTACACCCAGGCAATATCACAGTCTCTGCACCTGCTCAGCCTGTGGCAAAAAACACAGTGGAGTTGGAGGACTGAAATGAGATTCTTGGGCCACTGCTCTTGATGTCTTTGCAACACCTTGAACAGTGTCACAGGACTGTTTGGGGCCAGGAAATTGTAGCCTGCCCAAGAAGAGCTCCTTAGGCTTTCCAGGGCCAGAGAAGGATTTATGTATAGCTGCTCTCTCATGCCAGAGATGTATGAGGAAGAGGAGGAAGAGATGTGACAGAACACTTCTTTTTATAATGTTGTCTGCCTGCTTTAGCCATCAGCTATCACAGCATGTCCCAGGTTCAAGTAGGCAGCCATGTACAGTCCAGCCCTATAGCACGCGCTGTCCTGTCCAATCTCCACATAAGGGATACGGTCTGTTTTATTCCCATAGCTTCCTCTCCTTCCCATGGAGACAGGTGAACAGAAATTTTGCTGCTGGCTTCTCAGCCCTTTAATTTCCCAGATCAAAGAAATCTCATTAACTCCTGGTCTTCCATATCTCTGAATTCTGGGAACTGATCAAATAGTTCTTATTTCTTCTTTTCCTCCCTCAAATCTTACCCACTCATGCAGATCTCATGGAAACTAACTCACTAACAAGAAGCAGTGGTTCGTTGGAGGGCAAATCATATAAGGAGTGGCTGAGGGAGCTGGGGAAGTTTAGCCTTGAGAAGAGGAGGCTGAGGGGAAACCTTATCACCACCTACAATTACCTGAAAGGAGGTTGTAGAGAGACGGGCAATGGTCTCTTCGGCCAGGTGACAGGAGATAGAACAAGGGGAAATGGAAAAAAGCTGTGCTACGGCAGGTTCAGATTAGATCTTAGGGAAAAAAATTTTCACTGAAAGAGTTGTCAGGGCCTGGAACAGGCTGCCCAGGGAGGTGGTTGAGTCACCTTCCCTGGATGCGTTTAAAAAAATGGTAGATCAAGTACTTAGGGATATGGTTTAGCATAGGACAGGAATGGTTGGACTTGATGATCTTAAAGGTCTTTTCCAACCTTGTGATTCTGTGATTTGCTTCATTTTTAGAGAGTCAAAGATATCACTTTGTCACTGTGTTGGGAGATTAGAGAGATGTCTTCAGCACAGGCATTGAAACCTACGGTAGCCCTCTGTTCTTGTCCTACAACCTCACACTGTACGACCCAGATGCCTGAAGGTAGGTGAGATGGACCCCACCTGCTCTGTTTCATTTCCAGCGTGCCTGAAGAGCCACTGCTCTTGAGTCTCTATATGCACCCAGCAAGCTTGAGAAAATAGTGACCAACTCTTACATGGGTAATGTGTGCATTGACACATGGCTCTTCAGCATTGGGCTGTGGGAGAAGCAGAACTGATCACCAGGCCAACTGGCAGTTATATCTGCACTTCTTTTAGCAGAAGAAATGAGAGCAGGGAATCAATAAAGTTTCTTTGGGGAGGCTAGAGTGATTTCAGCACTGTGTATATTGTCATTCACCAGAATGGTGGCATTTGCACAAGTGGAAAGGCAAAAGTCCCCTTTGCGGGATGGGTGACAAGGCATCTATGCTTGGCACAGTTTGGCTTCAATAAATTGCTTTCCATCTTTTTCCATTTTATAGCCCCTGCAGACATGCACAAAGTTCACTGTGGAATAAATGGGGTTTTGAAATGATTGCTGACAATGTCTTCATACTCGTATGCATTTTCATGGAATTATTCCACAAAATATTTTTTTCTTCTTTTAAGTTCATTGCCTAAGAGCGATACTACATTTTTTTTAAGGGCAAAAATGAAATACCTTTGTACAGCTGTAACGATCTAATTTACATGTGATTAAATGCTCCACAAAATACCTTGCACGTTCCTTCACTGATGCTTTGGAAAGCACTTCACAACATGCTATAATTTCTGAAGCCCCAAAAAACCCTGGGGTTTTAGGAACCCATTTCTTTTCAACCCTCTCAAGATCCTACTGCCTGCTTCGGTTTTCTTCTATGAACTCTTCTATGAACTTCTATGAACTATGACACCAGTGCTGGTCTGGTGTTACAGGACCAAGCACTGCCCAGCTCTTCTTTCCACTGGAAACAAACACAGACCACAGTAGAGATACAGGTGAGAGCCACTTCTTTACATCCTTGCAAGCTCAATTCTCAGAGCCTTGCTTTTCATCCAAAGCTAATGGACAACCTGAGTGTGATGGCCAGCATGGGGTTGTGTACACATACACCTGCCCACACTCACACACAGGTACAAAATATTTCTGCTGTAGAGTGTGCTGAATCCTTGTCTCACCAGAAATAAGATAGCCTAAGGACATTCAAGGTTCCCAGAAGATTAAACCAAACCCATGAATCCTTTCTGTGTGTTTAAATGTTAAAAATAAAGCATCAGATTTCCAGCTGAAATAAATCAGTCCAATTACACTGAAGTCCAAAGAAAGAAAGTAACAGCCCAGTGTACCAAACCCAGCTCCCAGAAACACTTTCTTCAGATATGTATGCCTGTGCGGACACACAGCAATACTGAGCCAGTGGGAGATGACATACTTAGCTCTCCAGACTTCTCATCAGCAATGCATTAATTTACCTACTCTTGATTTTAACTTACACTTGCCGTGTTGCAATTATGCTAAAGGCATACTGAAGAAATCATAGAATCATAGAGTCTACTGAGTTGGAAGGAACCCATAAGGATCATTGAGTCCAACTCCTGGAAATACCATAACTAAGCTAATTAGACACATGTCCAGGAAGACCCTCCCTGTTTACCCACTCATGTTATTTGCAAAGACAAGACCCTAAGCACGCCTCAGGTAATGCTCCTGTGGCTTTTACCCTGAGTGACAGCAGTTGTCCATACTTGGGGTGAAACGCACAGGTCACACCTCTGAGTGGGTGTTACAAGTTGTCTGCAGACCCAGTGAAGAATCAATAAAGACAGTTGGTATGTTTATACTTTTTGTTGAGGGTGTGACAGCTATAAATGTTTTATGCTTTAATGAGATTATGAAATCTTATAAGATGAGGTTTTATGCAATGAGGGGGCCTGCACAGTCTGGGCCTTAAGGTCTTTGTGCTTGGTGCCTCATGCAAAACCATTGGTGAGGTGCAGGGCAGACTCCCATGGTTTAGCCTGTGCCTCAGAGATGGTTGCGGTAGATGACCAAGCTGTAGAGGTGTTCAGCAATGGAGTGTCCTTAAGGCAGCTGTTGCACTGTTTCACTTTCCTTCCTGAAAGATTATCTAATGTTTAACTTTATGGTTCCTTACTAAAAATGAAGTCCATTCTTGTCATATCTCTCACAAAGATAGGGAACGGATCATTCTTTTCCTCTGTGCCTTAGACATCAACATACTTAAAGATTACTCAAATGTTTCTCATCAGACTCATCTTCTTTAAACTGAGCAGTTTTACCCTGCAAATAAAGTTACCTGGACTTCTTAATTGTTCCTGTTCTCTTCAATGGATGTTGAAGAGCCATGTCTAAGACTGAGCACAATAATCTAGCTGTGGTTCTTCCTGTTGTGTAAGATGCACATATCTTATAAACCAAACCTGCTGACACACCCTGGTATATCTTTCCCTGGTTTTCAGCAGCATACTTCTGGTTTTATCCTCAAAAATTTACAAGTCCCTTTCCATGGACAAGCTAGCTTGCTGTTACCTGCTTGCCTTTGCATAACCAGTTACTTTTATCTAATGTACCTTGCAATTGTCCCTAATGAAGTTCAGCCTACTCTTTTTTTTCCCCTCCAGGTCATTTCTCTAATTTATCAAAATAGTTTTGATCTACAAGACTGTCTTCCACCCCTCTGGCAGTCCCTCCCCACCTGGATCTGGACAGGCAAAAATCTTCTCAAAACAGCCTTCCATTATGACAGCAAATTATCAGACTATTGTTTCCCAAGTAGTTTGTAGAAGGCCCCACTTCCCTAGTTTGTTGTGAGTCCATCACATGAAACACCACCAAAACCTTTACAGTCAGGATACAGAGTATCTCCTATTACACTTTCAGTTATGGAAAGTAGGCAAATTTCTTCAGAACAAAAGACTCTATTTACTGTTCTTTGTTTTGGTGTTTTCTGGGTGCCTGCAAATATCCATTTAAATTTTTAAGTGTTAGATAAAATAGTTTTTTCAATGTTTGTATTCTTTTCCAGGGCAATTAAGCTTAGGAAGAGAAGTTTACCTACTGTTGTGGGTACCATCAAAGATGAGACTCAACAGTGAGATCTTCCAAATTCTTCTTTTATTAAAACAATCAGTACAAACTCCTTAAGGTAGAAATTTCCCAAGATTTTAAGGTTAGTTACTGTCACACATGGTTAAGAAAATTGAATCTGTGTCATCCAAGCATGAATGAGAGCAATGAGAGACAAGTTTATCCATGTTACAAAAAGACATCTTACAGAGGAGATGAGGTTGTGTAGTTCTAGCTTTCAGAACTGCCCAAGGTACAGAAACTATCCTTGAATTTGTGGGTGGTTTTCTTCCACTTCTTTTCTGTATGCCTTCTGGCAAGTCATTTAACCTCTTCTGCTGATGATCTTCTACCTATATGATGTACATAATGATACTCACTATCCTTTTCCAATGTGTTTTACCAGCATCAGAGATTGCAAATGTTCAGTGCTAAGATGTTATTTATTAATTAATTACTTTCCCTGGGCAGGGAAAAGTGTAATTCTGGAAAAAGTGAGTGGTTAAAAGGTAAAATCCTATATAACAAAGATATTGTGCATGAAAATATAAGGAGTTTCAGAGTTCATTATTCTGCCAATAGAGGAAAACAAAGATAGATGCTATTTAACCCCTCTTTCATTTTTACCAGCTGTCCCATGCGGTCTTTAACTGCTCAAAGAAAATAAAGAAAAGTGCACTACTGGTTGAAAAAAAAGAAGTCTTGCTGTATCACACTCCCTCCCTTCCTCCAGAAACATAAAGTTAAAAATTGTGATTTATGTAGTTCGGTTTAATTTTTCTTAAGATTAATTTCTCCAACAAACTTAAGTGTAGATCTTGTCTAGGTCACGATGACAGAAGATAGGTCGTTAGTTCAGGAAACAGCAAGCAGCGATCCTGGAAGAGAGCAGAACAGCTTAAGCAATTTAATCCTTAACAATTAACTCTTCCCAAGAAACCACATGAATAATCTATAGTGTCTTCACTAGTAAGTTAATTACATGTGTATTATGACTGCTTATGAAAGTACATCTGAAAAAAGTAGAGGAAAGAATAAACAAGAAAATGGCTATTGATAAGCCTTGAGCAGACCTGTCTTTCATTACAACTTATCAAAAATATTTGATTATATTTTTTTTACATCTCTAAATGCCCTCAACTTGAAACATGTTGTCCTACCACATCCATTCATATTCCTCAAAAATGTGAAGTTGCTGCTGAAACAGGAAAGTAAAGCTTGAAATTTGAAGCATAGGCTTTCCTAATGAACTTCAGAAGTGTTCAACACATGCCAGGAGGTGGTCTTCTTCCAAAGAATTTGTCTCAAGCTATATAATTAAGTGGCAACACTTGTAAATCCCATTTGCTAGAGTGCCACCAAGTTGAAATCAGTAACCAAAGTGTTCTTTAAGCACCTAACAGATAACATAGGCAGATGCATTATTTCCACATGCATTTCTGATGTACTTCAGAGAGGAGAGTCTTCTGCTAGCATATGGTTTGTACAAGGCATTTAGTATTCTGGAGTGCTAATATGAGCAACGTGAAGCAACTCTCTACAAGGGAGGTGGTTTCCCTCTGCAAATAAAAAGCTATCATTGTGTTTGCATATCTTCACCAGAGCCTTACAACAGGAATAAGCCTTCACCACATGAGCTGGCAGCTCTATCTGTACATATAACATTTGCTCAGCAGGTCGTTTGTGTCTCTGGAGTACAGTGTGATAAACTTTAAGACAAAATATATCCCCTCATCCACACTACATCAGAGCAGATCTTTTGGTTAGACTTGCAATATTATACTGAGGGTTTTGGTAGTGAAGAACTACTACATAAGTTTGAGGTATCATTTATGCTTCACCAGCACCATCCCTCACAGCTTTAGATATTTTCATCAGGAAAAAGTAATGGAAAACATTTGAATGTACAATATCATTTTTCTAGCTGGCGGCCTGTATCTAGTGGAGTCCCTCAGGGGTAGGCCCTGGGACATTACTGTTCAATATATTTGTTGATGACCTGGATGAGGGAATAGAGTTTACAGTCAGCAAGTTTGCTGATGACACAAAACTGGGAGGGTTGGCTGACACACTGGAGTGTTGTGCTGCCATTCAGCAAGACCTGAACAGGTTGAAGAGTTGGGTGGGAGAAGTTTAATGAGATTTAACAAGAACAAGTGCAGGTCTTGCATCTAGGCAAGAACAACCTCAGGTACCCGTATAGGTTGGGGACTGGACTGTTAGACAGCAGCATAGGTGAGAAGGACTTGGGGCTCCTGGTGGACAGCAGGATGACAATGAGCCAGCAACGTGTCCTTGTGGCTAAGAAGGCCAAAGGCATCCTGGGTGTATTAGTAGGTGTGGTTAGTAGGTCAAGAGAGGTCCTTCTCCCCCTCTACTCTGCCCTGGTGAAACCACACCTGCAATATTGTGTCCAGTTCTGGACTCTTTCAAGGAGTTCTGCGTCCTTCTTGAACTGAGGTACGCAGGACAGGGCCACCAAGATGATTAAGGAAATGGAACACCTTCCTTAGGAAAAGCTGAGGGAGCTGGGCCTCTTTAGCTTGGAGAAGAGGAGAGTGAAGGGTGACCTTACTAATGTTTATAAATATGTAAAGGGCAAGTGTCAGGAGGATGAAGCCAGGCTCTTCTCAGCAATGGTCAGCAATAGGACAAGGGGCAATGGGTGCAAGCTGGAGCACAGGGAGTTCCATGTGAATGTAAGGAGGAACTTTTTCACTGTGAGAGTGACGCAGCACTGGCACAGACTGCCCAGAGAGGTTGTGGAGTCTCCTTCTCTGGAGACATTCACATTATTTCTGCCAGGCGTTTGATATGAGTATGTGATATTTCTCCAGGCATAATCATAATTTCAAGTTGGTGAGTAGCCTCCACAAGACCAATCATGGCTTAAGAAGTAAATATCAATCAGTCACACTAACAATCTTCTCACAATCAAGTAATTAAACGACTCACTCCTCATCTGTTATGAGGAAAGATTACAGAGCTCTTGCAAAAACTCTAAGCTTGCTGTTCCAAAATTGGTTTCCAGTTCACCACTGTACTCCTCTTTGTGAAAGCTCTTTGGCCAGAAGGAAAAAAAAAAAAAATTAAGCTAAAAAGCTGTCTCAAGTCCAGCTAACTATCCTGGTATTCCCCATTATAAACAGACTTCTGGAATCACATATCAAAACTCAGTATCTATATTGTTTTTTCTCTCCCCAAATTAACCTTGGTTTTATCCTTCAAACTCACTCTATAGAATTATCTTTGAGGGATAAATTATAGTTTCCATTGTACATACACACATATCATCATTGTAATGATGGATAGTGTAAATAAACTGTGAGCGCACGTTCCACCCAGGCTCACACCGATGTGCATTTGCTCTTAGATTTTTGTCAGAGACACTGCTGACACACATTGTCTACTAATTAAAATACCACTCACCTTACATGTATGGATGATGTCTGGTGTGCCCAAGGGAAATGAAGAATCTGTCATACTTTTGGACTCTCATCCCTGTTTTGAAAGAAACCTAGTATGAGACCTGGGCTTAAACAAATCTGTCTTTTAGCAAGAATCTCTCATTGAAAGCATTTCCCTAGATTTTAGCAATATGACTTTTCATTGTATTTTTTCAGAAGGACTGGTTCAGTTCTTTCCCCCTTCTTGCTAAAACATGCTATTTCCTTTTGAAATAGGCATATAGATCCTCACAAGTCTCATTTTCCTGTGCTGTGTTCTTTCTCTTCCTCACCGGCTAAAAGAAGAATGATTAGTAGCATCAGAGATGATGATTTTATAGGTAGCCAAAGAACATATTTGTGCTTTCTCTCTCTGCTAGGCCAGCAGCCATTCAGCACCTCAGTTTTCCACTCCACCAAAACATACACCAAAACTCTCCAGCTCAGCCTCCGCAGCCACAGACTGAATTAATGTTCAGAGGTATAGTTAGGTGTTTTTCCAGATACAGCTTCTTACAAGCCTCGTCCTTGCCATCATCCTTTCCAGCTTACTCAGACAGGGGCCATTGGTTATTTAATTATTGCTTATTTGGAGGGAAGAGTTTCCTTCTCTTCTGACATCACAGGCTATGACAGTCTAGAATATGCATTATCACAAGCCCTTTCCTAACCCTTGTCTGTATTATTTTAATCTGAAAAACTCATTAGACTCCATAGAAAAAACCCAACACATTCATAACCACAATAGATTGTATTTAAATTTGTCAAGGGAGAGTTTAACTTATCCTAAGATAACAGCAACTCTGCAAGTTATTAAAATGCCTCCCTTCTTCATTTGTATTACCTTTTTGATCCCTTCTGGTTTAGATTTTCAGACTTCTATCAGATATTCATAAAATAATTGATTATTGTACTAGTTTACTAAAATGTCTCAAAGTCTACATTTAACAGGAGGAAAAAAAAAACAAACACACAACAAAAAAAGCAAGCTATTTAAAGCAGTGTGCCACTACCAATTCCCTATGCTATCCTGAACTTCCACTAAAAGGAAAGGGCTAAAAGCCCAAATGAAACAGGAGGATGTTTTCCTTTCTTCTTTCACCATAACAGAAGATTCAAAAATTAGTATACAAGAGTGGGGGAACACACAGCACTTCTATAGACCTTAACAAAGGCACCTACTGAGAAAACAACTGCTTTTTGCAGACACCTTCTTAGGGACCAAAGCATTCTGCAGACAAGACTTCTGAACAGGTTGCCAGCAAACTTCCCTTGCTCAGAAGCCCCCCACATGCAGCTGTACCCACCACCCACTGTGAAAGGTAATCCTCCCTTAACAACCTTTTGATAGTCCAAAACTCAACACCAAAAATAAGTTCTCCAGACAAAACATAAGCCACCCATAGTAAGGGCATGAGCTTATATATAACTGGTGGGTCCACAAATGGGGGTGTGTGGATGAGGGCCCCAGGTGGGACTAGTCAGGGCCATTAAGGCTTACTCACGGCCATGATATAGAGTAAATAATAAGGAAATCGAGAATTCATCCAGAGTCAGAAATTATAATGATGAAACAGAGACATTAGTATCTTTGCATGAATTTCAAGACAAGTGCTTGAAGGAGATCATTGAGTAAGACACTGTGCTTTGGGAACTATACACTGATGTTCTGAAGACCGTCCTTTAATTGAGTATTTAAAGCTTGGTGAAATAGAAAAGTGCCCAGAAAAATGTATTCATTAAAAAAACCCCACAGAGAACTTATCTCCACCTGTTTTGGTACACTGTTCTCTAAACTATTCAGCCAGTAGCCACAGACACATCTTCATGTGGCCTGGGAAATATGCTTACAGAAAAGTTTCCAGTCTTTTTCCATCACATCAAGAAGCCATGCAAAAAAGTATGCTGAAATAGAAGAGAAACTCCTAGCACTTGCACAGACCTATTTACTGGTTCAGTGCATATTTGCACATCTTAGTTTTTAACAAGAAAC
This sequence comes from Hypotaenidia okinawae, assembly GCA_027925045.1. Lineage (NCBI taxonomy): Eukaryota > Metazoa > Chordata > Aves > Gruiformes > Rallidae > Hypotaenidia > Hypotaenidia okinawae. The sequence goes on along the minus strand of BSDF01000001.1, from coordinate 108,823,120 downwards.
AGAACACAAGGCACTGGATATTTTTTCAAGTAAGGTCCAAATAATATGACTTCATCTATTTTTTCCCACACTGTGACCCTATCACACAAAAGTTTTCATAGGAGAAAATACTCCAGAGTATTTAGAATAGAGTTGGTAACCAAACACCAAATTAAGGAGAACAGCTGATGATAAGAACAATCTGGCAGCAATGTTAGTTGATCAAAGCAAGTCAGAGATGAAGAACTAACACATGAAACTTGCCAATAACTTCAACTCCACCTTCATCTGTGGCGAGTGAGTCAACTTCCAGCAAATATATTACCATATTGGCAGGACCAAAATAACCTTCATATGACTGATAGACTGCCTCTGAAAGGATAGCTGATTTTGATCCCTCAACTACTTTAAAGGGCAGTGTTTCCCCAGTACCTTGAAGAACATAAAGTTATAAACAAATACATGGCTGGATCACAACGTCCAGTATGCTAGTCTACTTATTTTCAGTACATCCAGGCTATTCAGTAAATAAGAATTTGGAATGCAATAGTTTAAGGGAAGGAAGGGGAAAAAAAGCACCAATAATAACAATCACCAGGGCAATTAATCTTCTCAAAGCTACCTGCCACCTCTTGGCAGTAGAAGCAACAGACTTGTTTTTTTGGAAAGGACACAAATACAGTACCGTGGCTGATTACTTCTCCAGATATATTGGTTTGGCTCTACTTATATAGACCTCACCGGCACACGTTGTCCAGAAAGTAATATAAATACTTGATAAACATGAATTTCTTATGTCAGATAATGGCCCTTTAAAATAATAAACTTAGAGCTTTTACATTAGAAATTGTCAATTATTATTTTGCCCCCAGAACAATGGAGAAAAGGTAGTGATTAAAAGTGCATGAAACAGCACAGATTAAAAGAAAACAAAACCCACAAACCTTCTGCAAAAATTAATGACTTGATATAAAACACTTCTAGCCAGTCAACAACCATTGCACCTGGATCTGCTCCTGCAGGATTTCTGATGGTAAGGAGGTTAAAGATGATTCTATCCATGGCACCCAGACAGCCTTAAACTAAAAGTTCCAGCTCAAAGGAATGTTGAACATGAGAAGGTGAAATAAAAATCCATCAACAACAAATGTCAGTGCTTGGCACAAAGCAAAACCACTGCCTGACCTAAGATCAGGGACTGGAGCTCTCAGACGTGTGCAGTTTTTCAGAAGTTAGCAGATATTCCTAGCCTCCTTTCTGTGAGGATTCACAAGGATTTCTTTGGAGGACCTGGTCTCCTGCACTACTTTCCAGTTCAACCAGGAGAGAATCAAGGACTTGTTTGAATTCTCTAAAGAAATGTAAACTACTTAGGAGACTTCCCACAAGACCACATCAGAAGGCAGAAATATCCTCCTTAAGTACTGATCTTAAAACCTCTCCTTATGTGTATGCTCCATACGCATGTGCACATGCATTTGCGTTTCAGAAACATTGATTTGCCATTTTAAGTTTTCACATGATTCCCAGACAGAATCAGGATGTGTTGTAAGGTTAGGATAATAAACAAGGCAATTTCAGGAACAGGTTTTTCCTAGCACCAGCACGAGCCGTGTTCTTATTTAAAACACCAGATTACACCAAATAATTCATTTGGTATGAGATCACCCATATCAAAACATTGCCATTTTCTGAAACAAAATACTGCCTTTCATATTGGGAAAGGTTTATGTGGTTTATGTTAAGCTCCATCAACCCAGGCTGGCACAGTTCCTTGTACCATGAAGGTTTTGTTCTTTCTTCCACTGATGGAGGCCTTTCCTAGTTTTGAATTATCAAATGCAGGTACTTCTTGAATTAAATATACAGTCCAATCCCAGAGTACAGCTATCACATATCTATCATTTTATAAAATAAATTAATCTGACTTCAAAACTAGACTCTCCAAAACCCTAGAAGAAATCCTAGAAGGAACCTTAATACATCTTACATGTAGATATGGAGGCTGAAGTCCTGCAAAGCTTATCTTCTTCCATGAGATTTTTGCCTTATGAAATATTTCTCGTTATGAAACAAATATTAAATTAGAATATTACTAAACCTACAAAAGTTAAACCAAAAAAGTTTAAGCTTCAGTAAGAAGTGAAATAGAAGGTGCTGCTGCTTGCCTGTCCATTTCCACTGGCTACAGCTTTACTAGGATTTTCCTGCCAAGAAGCCCCATGCTCTTCCAGAGCATTTATGCAGGATCATTGGAGCATTGTCTAAGGACATGATGAGCCTTATATTTCCCCAGCATGCCATCTTTTATCTGTGTTCTGCAGACGTCTCCTTACTCAGGTGTGCTGTGCATATCAAAACAGGGTTTGTGAGGCATACAGATAAAGGAACACCCACTTTGTAGTTCCTAAAGTTCGTTGTGCAGGCTGCCTGTTCAACACAGTCAAGGCATGTCCAGAATCAGAGCTATCGCAAGTGCATATAAACTTCCAGTGCTTTGAGGCTAGGCATCGATTCAAGGGATGATTTGAAGATGTGAATTTTAATTCTAGATGTTTCCAGGAACAGTTAGAAGAAGAGCTAGATGACCCTATTCCTTTAGTCCAAAGAACCTGTGCTTCCACTGTAATCTTGAAAATCTGCCCCTGCTCTTGAAAGGTAAAAACAAGACCTTTTCTTTACTGTCAAAAAAAAATAATTCTACTACTTCAGAAGGGCTCAGGAAAGAAACTCCACACTGATAATATCCATTGGAGGTAAAATCTTTGCCTCTGACTGCAGCAGGGATAAGATCTCCCCCATAATTTTCTTCCGTTTGTTGGATTTTAGTTCACTTGAAAATAAAACATGATACATGCTTACCTAATTCATTAGCTACTCAGTATTTCCAGAGTTTTGGAGAGATATTTGGCTCTGACAGGTGTCCCTGAAATCAGTGCAGCTTCAGTAGAAGTCCAAATCTTGCCCAAAGTCACAGTTTCATAGGCCCAGAAAATACTGAGGCTGAATGGGATCATCCCAGACTCCCTTTCAAGGCCTCCGAAAGGAACAGGGAGCTGGTGTGGGGGTAAGAGGCAAAGCCTCCAAAGCATCTTTCCAGCTGTAAGTGAATTGGTGGAGGCCTTAGATGTGCCCCTTCCCTCTTGCACAGCCATGTGCAGGGCACATAAGGCTATCTTCATGCCTAACTGGTGTCTGCATATGCATGGGAAGGGCCCAAACCAATCTCACTTTCAAGATAGGAGAGCATGCTCCTTTGCTCATTCTGTCCAGAAAAATGCAAAGGAGGTTGAAGTAGGAATAAGACTCCCCTTACCAATCTCATCCAGATAGGGTTGTGCATCCTTGCACCACAGACTCTATTATAACTTCTTACTTCAGTTATTTCGTAACATTATTCCACCAATTTTCATCATTTTAACACTGTAAATTTGCATACCAGGAGGAACCCAAATCCAAGAACTTACTGGGTCCACATTTGGAACTGAAGCACAGATTGCTTCTCACCACACGTAGGGACACACAGCTATCTCCATGTCAGCCAGGTGAATGCTCGGGCATCCAAAATAGAAGCCCGAGAGTTTATTTCTATCAGCCAGCAATCCTACAGAAGGTTAACATGGGGAGGTCATAATCATCAATTTACGTGTATAATTTTACACTATATACATATGTGGTACACACATGTCTTGATCAGCTCAGTGCTTAACACAGAGGTATTGCTTTCAGACACGCTTGCCTTGAAGAGAACCTGCACCAGGGAGTACTGGTACACAAGCACAGTGTGGTTTGTATTTCTGTAGAAGATTACCTCACCTCCCTCCGTTTCCTCTAAAATCTTGGTAGAAGAGGAAATTAAGGGAGACAAACCGAACTGTGATGCTTAGGGAGTCCCTTGATTCTGCCTGTCACAGTTTTAAGCCTGCTGAAGGCCTCAGGGGAGTCTGGCTGTTCCTACTCCTCCTCTGCCAACCAGACAGTAACGGCCCACTGCTTTTATTCATTACCCTGAATGTAGTGCACTAAATTTAACAAGTAACACACTCAGCGGGAATTTATTGGCCTTTTGCAGCATGATTGCAAGGTAGGATATGGATATGGATTCCAATTACTGCTGACACCCAGATAAGAGGAACAAAGCCTATATATGATTGTTATTAATCAAAGGTGATATCTGGTATTATGAAGAAAAGAAAAACAAACCAAGAATAATTTAAAAATACTTAACTGAGTATTTTTGTTTCCTATCAAAATGTCAGTTGTTCCATATGAAATTATGCTGGTATTTTCTAGCTAGGAATAATAAAAAGGATAGCATATTATACAAAAAATGACCAGAAAGAAAATGTAAATATCAACAGTTATTGATTAGAAAAATGACATGCAAAAAATTCAAATCCCATGAGACATAATATACTGTGGAAAGCCTACGATAAAAATATGCATAAGTTCACAGCTATAAAAGTATTAATGATCACTAAACAAAATAAAATAAAACTTCTAAGTAATATATTACAGAGTGTTGAGATTCCTATTCATCTGACAGTGTTAAAAGCTGGGATATGAAGAAGTTTATTTTTCTAGTTCACATCTGGGGCTTAAATAGGTACAATATGAATGGGCAAACAACAAGCCAAAGACCACTGCATCAAAATTCCAGAATCCAGCAGATGTGAAACACGTGTATATCCCTCCCAAACCTCTCCCAGGTGAGTACAGAAACCAACCACATAGCTAGGCACGACTGCATTAATTTCACCATAATGCAACGCATAGCGTATTAAATACCACAGAGATTCAAGAGGCAAAGACCTTCGATTCATAGTGTTCAGCACTGCCTTTTACCTTGGACCTAGAAGACAAAAGTCCTTGCCAAGCTATCTAAACCATTGAGGGCAGCAGGGTGGGACCAGAGAGCTTGTGGAGACTCTCCTTGTTATTTATTCTCAGTATTAACGTTGAGCACAGCACATGAAGTATATTTTCTCCATTTGTTTTCCAAACTTTAAACAGGATGGGTTACTTTTCAAACTGGTGAGTTAAAAAAGCTGAAGATTTCCAAAAAGACACAGCAGTACAATTTTCTTGGAGTTCAGTGTGTCTGCTGTTCTCAAGCAGGCTATCTCATATGCACTACAGGGATGGCTTATCTATTAGCTCAAAAATTAACCAGAAAAGGGGAAAATTATGTTGCAAATACCACAGTGGCCCTTCTCAGTCCAACCCTGCCACTTCTTCCTGCTTCTTGAGAACCTATTCCCCATATACTATTTATTTCCCAGACCCTTCAGTATCTGTCAAAGCCAATGTGTTTGCCCACCAGGAGCAGAACTGACCCCAGCAGTATCCTCAAACAAACTGCCACGAGCTTTTCAGTGAGACTCCTAGAAAGGAATCTGATGCGATAACTTGATGACCAAACTTAAAAGAACTTTGACAATTCTCCTGTCCTTAATAAAGACTTTATTCTACAAGACACTATCACCATGCTGTCTGCACACAGGAGAGCATCATGTACAAAACTTACTGCACGTATAAGCTGTGTTGGCTTGTGTTTTTGGGGATGCCCTCCCTCAGCTGTGAAAAGTAAGAGACCAGCTCGCTCATGGTGAGGATTACATTTTTCATTTCTCTTGGGAGGAAAACCCCCATAAGTAGATTGGTGATTATGTCTTACATATACGAGGAAGATAAAATACAGGTTATAAAGATTTACACATCTCATCAAATAAGGAGTGGGACAAATTGTCATTTTAATTAAGGCAATTACTTAGTGAAACAGAAAAGCAATCATGGTTTCTCACCTAATTTTTGCCATTTTACTGGGTATACAAATGTGTTATGAGACTGCGTACAGCAGGAGAGAGGTGACAATAAATAGAGAGGAAGAACATATTTTTAGGAAAAAACACTTTTTAAACAGGCCCTATTTACATCACATATTATATATTACCTACCACATGATATTTGCTGTGTGTGTATGAATGATGGATTGCATGAGAACATAAAATCATTTTTGCTACATTTGATTCTGTAAGGTGTTACTGATAAATATTTGATTACATGTATACATGATTTCAAACTGAGAAGCAGTTGGGTTGGTGATGCAGCCTTAGGTATCAAAAAGATGGTTTATTTTTAGTAATAGCTTTAGTGTTTTCTTGCAATATATGAAGTTTGTCACCAAGGCAGAAATGGAAGCAGCTAAAATTTTGATTCATCAGAGCATGCAGATACATAGATAATCTTAAGCTTGAGAGTAGTACCAGAGCTTTGTAAATAATGGCTTTACTAAGTGATGACTTAGTAAAATACACCATTTCCCAAACGTTGGCTCCAGAGAATTTTTAGACCCCAAAAGAAGGGTTACTCCTCTAGCCCTCTAGCTAAAATGCATGCTGGCCTTTTACAGCCCTTGCTCACACTAAAATAAAAGCAGAGAAGCTGTGTTTCTGTGCTTGTGTATGCATTATTTCGTAGAGAGCAAGAAACGAATGCCATTTCCTCATACTGCAACTAGATGCTTATGTGGGGCAAAAACCCCAGGGGTGACTCTTGTAGCTTGTTGGTATTGCAACAAATGTGAAAACTCCAGCCTTTTGTTCTCAAATGTTAATGGCAAGAAACCAACTACATCTTCTGAATAAGATTACAATTTAAAATGGTAATGATACATTTTTCTCAAGAGAGTTTGTATTCCGTCTGCAAATCAATCAAGATATGGTGAAACGGTTTAGAGAGAAATCACAGCTGAATGCATAAAATCCTGGGAACAAAGAGTGGTACCTGCATGCAGGAGACAGCTGGCAATACCCATCAACGGACAGAGAAACACGCTCCTCCTTATTCTTCTAAATACAAACGCTCAACAATTCTGGTAGTTCCTACCACACACGACACAGTCTGTCAAGAAAGATACTGTGCCTTCCATATTTTTGCTAGTGCGAACCATGGATGTATATTAGATGCAGGACTCTCATGATTGGAATGAAATCACTGAAATGTGGATCAGGTTGATAAATTTAATGCAAAATAGTATCTTCTCTCTCTCCCTTTTTTTTTTTTTCTTTTCTGAATTTCTCACAATGCTTTTTACACCCTAATCCTTAAAAATCATTTAAGCAATAAGAGTAGGAGAAGTCATTGCATTGGAAGGGAATAATTTCATGCCTTGGATGTGTTGTGAAGCATGAGAACGAAGAATGAGTGACTTCAGTCACCTGAGAAGTGCAATGATTCCCAGAAATGCACTGCCTAAAGTATCTTATTGCTATTACTGCATGGAAATTATTTTAGAAAAGGTCACACCCATGGAGCTACTAAGACTTATTACATATGAGTGATAAAGGTGGCAGCCATACAGCCTATAACTCCCTGTTTTTAAAAATAAAGTGCACGTTTTGAAGATTAAAAAGAACCTCCTGGCTCAGGTGAAGTGCCACCCTGGCCAAGCGTGACTGTCGAAGCTCTGCTACAGCAGCTGAGACAACTCATTGTTCAAGTTGCTGTTCCAACCCCAGAAGAATTCCACGGCAACATTTGTCCAAACCCAACCCAAGCACTCGGGAGATGCAAAGGTGATTGTGCTGACTAGAAGGCAAGCGTTGCTCAACCTTGCCGCTTCTGGAGTGCTGATGCCAGTGTGCAAGATACTGCCTTTCCCCTTCCTCTGAGAGATGCCTCTGCCCAGGTCTGTCCCTGAGAGCAGCCATGGTCTTCCCAGGCTTAACAGTGACAAAGAAATAAAAACATGTGCTCCGCCACAGTAAAGGGAAGAGACGGTAGCTCTCTCTGGGTCAAAGATTTGCTTAGGTTGGGAGCAAACACTTCACATTTTGTTAGTAGTTTTGCTGGAGCCTTTGTCACTGTTTTGTTCCATTTGCAATGAAAAATCACTTCCATTCTGCAGAGCTGAAACAAAATGATGTCTTATTTATGCAGATTGTGTTTAATTAACAAACAAAACCCAAAAAGTTTCAGAAAACATGTAAAAATTAAACTTTGAAGGCATCATCCTTCAGTACATGCACAACAGGCTGCAGTTTGGTTTGCTGATGCATCAGCTCATGAATTATACTATGGCATATTATCAAAGACTGAATGGAAACCACAGTTTTATTTTGGAAAAAAAAAGAAATATTTTTCTTTTGAAAAAATTAGAATTAGAGGGTTTTTTTTTTTGTTATATCATGCACGTAAAGTTTCAGCTTTAAAGATCACACTCTTCCTCTCATACTTGGTTTAGGGGGTAATTTAACCCAATTAGATACAGGAACAGTATTTTCTTGCTTATTCATGTTACATCATGCTTCACAATTAGTTTCAGGAGGTTTTTTCTTTATTCTGTGATACTATTTTTCCCATTTGCCTGATAATCTACGAAAAAAAAAAGCTATTTTAAAATTTAAAGAAATTCAAGTTAAAGAAATTAATTTCCTTAAATAAAGGGGGAAAAAAGAAAAAAACATCATTTCTGATTTTAAACCAGCATATTTTGTAGCACTCTAACCTGCTGTGGATCTGAGGAATTGATATGACTATCTGAAGCACTTTTGACTTTGCTGTCACAATGAAATATTTAAATTAAGGGACTTATTTTTGCTTTCCCTGAAGTATTATTCAAAATACCTCATAAGGATAAAAAGTGATAAGGAATCAAAGGATGAGGCATACTTGAGGAAGTATTCTCACAGCCCACTCAAGGTACATAACTCAGACATGATTCCATGTAACTAAGTTTAGCAGCCAACATCCACCACAGAGGCTATATGTAGAGGCAGGTTCCGTCACAGAGTAGTAAAGAACGTTTAATTAGGATGTACAAATTTAGAAAGCACAAAGACTCCCACCATTTTCATCCACATTGTGCTGAAATATTTTATTAGTAAAAGCAAACACTTGCAGGAATGTCACAAAATAGATGTTGAGGTGGATTCGTTTATTTGATTGGGTTTGTTTCGAATTATTTTTTTCTTTTGTAGACATTCTGTAAAGTGGTAGTGGTGGTGGTGATTTCTAAACTGTAAAGAAAGTATCGTGCTCAAGATAAATTTACAAGGCATTTACTGATTGCCAGAATGCAAGAACTGCTTCTTTTGTTGTTCGATTTTTAGTGATTGCTCTGGGAATAAACAGGAGCAAGTATGTTGGTGTCAGCACCTGAGGGTAGGCAAGATCCTGCAAGTCTTTGTCTTTCACATTAGAGAGCACCAGCTATGGAAGGAGTGTGGGCACTCAGAAGGACTTGGGAGCTTTGCATCCTCTGGAAGAGAATAATTTGCTGCCAGTTGTGGAAAACAGTATATATTGTGGTGGGCAGTCTGCTTAATTACCTACAATAAGGGTTCTTGGTTTAAGAACTCAAGCTGCTTGAGTTGGAAATCATGACATAGCAGCAATGTAATTTTCCTGTGGGTTTCTCTTTTTTTCTGGTGTTGGTTTTTTTGTTTTTTTTTTTTTTTTTTAATTCTCCCTCTATCTCCCCCCACCCCTTGTGAGCTGGTTTGCATGCCCTCATTTGCAAATGTTGTTGGGACAATGTCAGGTTGCTCTAGGCCAAACATACAGATTTCTTATCTGTATTTTATAAAACTTAATCCCACTGGCAATATTTGCTTGATTTCTTTAATGGTTCCAATGAAAACAGTGTTTCATTTGGCTTTAAACTGTGATCACAGATGAAACATTACAGGACTATGCCAGGATATGAGGGCCAGACACCGAAACCAACTCTAAACAAAAACCGAAACTACTCAGTCTGTTTATTAGTTCCAAAATCTGGAAAAAAAATGTCAACAAAACCCTACAAAAATTGTAAGAAATGCTGACATAAATGCATTTTCAGTGATTAGATTTATAACAGGCAATGTTTCTTTACAATGGTTTGGAGGTAAGTTTGCTTCTTTTTAAAAAAAACATAATATACCACTGATATTTTGTAATGTGCTGCTGATGTGGCATCAACCAGCTTCCCAGCTCAGAGCTGCGGGGTCCCAGCCGTGGCAATGTTCATTAACACTCAGCAGTTGGATAATTTATCAGCCAACCGGCACATGGAGTTTCACATCTCTCTTCTCTAATTCAAGGGGGACCTTCCCCTCTGGCCCACTCCCACTCCAAGTTTAACCCTTCAGCAAAACTTTTACTCTATTGTTGCAAGAAGGTCTAATCCGTGCTAAATATGCTAATCAAGAAATACCTCGAGGGCCTTTTTTTGATCATTTTGGTTATACATATATGCTAAACCCTCAGCTTTTGGTATTATCTTCGGTGAGAAGTCACTGTCTCCGGTCTATGAAATGCCATTTGCTTTGTCCTGTATAACAGTCAGGCTTTAAACACACCATTTTTTATCAACAAATGCAGGCTGGGAGATTAGCTCAGAAGGACACGTTCCACACAAGCAAGACGGATGCCCTGTCTGAACACTTTGACCTTCCAATCGAGAGACATCGCCACAAATAATTTGGTGGGTAGGGGGCAGGGAAGCTAAGGCCAAGCATCCACTGTGCCAGTATCTCCATTCACATGTCTGTAGCATGCACAGAGAGCACCCCAGATGCAAGAGCCCTGTGATGGGGAACAGTACAAGCCCATCAATTTTTGCAGATAGGCTCTTTGTTTAATTTTTTTTTATAGTAAGATTCCCCAGAAAGGACAGTGTCAGTAGGAAACATGGATGTGGCAAGTCCCAGCAGCACTATGGTGTGCGCTGCCAAAAACCCAGCAAGAAGCTTTGGCCCCAGAGAAACAGTTACATGACTCCTACACCAATGGTCTTGTGCTTCTCTGAAAAAACCTCTAGGATGTGCCGGCTTTGGGAGAGAAACCTCCCTTGAGCTTTTCAGGATAGGAAAAACCTTGCCTTATCCCATGGACATTTGTCCATCCCATTTTCCCATAAAGAAATATCTGCTAGCAAAATCTCATGGAATTTCCCTTTGATCAATACCTTTTATTGTAGGATTTTTGACAGAGAGAAAAGGGATTTAACCCCCAGCTTGAAAGTACTAAAACTGTAAGACCATGTTGCATCACATACGGACACTGGAAAACAGCAGGTTTGAGATCCGTGCTAAAGAAAATGGAAAATCTTCCTCCTTCTCAGGACTCATTATGTGAGCTCGAGGGTCCGTCTGGTGGGGTGCTGTGCTGCCTGCACCCACCCCGGGGCCTGGGCACTGGTGACAGATGCCCAGCACTCCCCAGGTTGGACCTGTCCCCCTTCTCCCAGAGGAGACATGGAAAATCTGAGAATTACACATGGAAACGACACAGTGGTTCCTCACAGCTTTTCTCCCTCACCACAGGTACCGGCTGAAGACGGGGCCCTGTGCACTAAAACAGGTCTCGTAAATATTTCATACTCCTGAGTCAAGCAAAAAATGCCTGCTGCTGCCCTTTGTATCTCTATTATTTAAGGGGTCACTAATCAAGCAGTGAACTTACCTTTCCGACAAATCTACATACGAGACAATCAATATTCACGGGGTGCTAACAATATCCTTTCCCCCGCCTGCTCCCCACGTGAGTGCGTGCCGGGCTGCCTCCCTCCTCGCTGGGGATTAGCACAGACTGGGCAATAAGCCCCGAGGACTCACGAGGGTGTGCTGTGTCCAACACCCCCAGAAAAGTGTTTGCAAACCCTGCCGACTGCCGTGGAGGGTACAGTAGTGGTGAGACTAGGAAGGGTTAAAGTTTTGTCTGTGACACTGAAATTGAGGCCAGCTGTAGGTCATATTCACGTCCCAGTCACAGGAAAATGAACCTGTGAGACAGAACCTAATTATCTGCTAAACCAAAAGCCAGTCTCAGTTCAATAACTTACGACAGAGCTGGCAGCCAGATATAGCGTTGCCATGGTAACGCCGAAAAAAAATCCACTGCAGTAGAGAACAAGAAGGAAAAGAAGGAGCGTGTAACCCTAAATATGCTGTAGCCATTTGATCTTGGACAAGTGGATATGTCTAAAGAGCCAGATCGCTACAACTGTCTATCCACTTTAATATCCTCTATAATTACTGAAATGAAAAATGCAATTACAGTGTGCTCTGAGCTAAAAACCAGGAGTAACTGGCTAACTGGGAATTAATTTTAGAGGGAACAATATTGTCTTCTTTCCCCTCTCGGCACACATGGACTGAGAACTATGTGGGGGCTGGAGAGCCGAGGCGCCTGCTTCCCACTAGTCCAAAATCGCTGCATGCCAATCAAACCATTGGTTTTCCTATCACCTTCCCCTCCTCCTCCTTCCTCCATCCACAAACCATTACACACAAGGGGAAAGTTTAGTAGAGCAAAGCACTAAAGATCTCACTTTGGAGACCATCATGTCAGAACTATGCAAAGTTACGGCTGACATGCGTTTAAAGCTCTCCACAACACTTACTGAGCATGGTCCCTTATAGAAGACATACAACAGATCCCAGGGCACCACAATGAACCCGTGCTCCTGGGAGTCATGGGACGAGGGATTCCGTCCTCCCAGCACATCTATATCAGGAGCTAAGCATGGTGCTCATGAGGCTTTTCCCAGGTGACCCCCTTGCAGCAACAGAACAAAGGACACTCTCCTCGGATGGCTCACTGAGCTGAGGCACACGAGCACGTACTAGCAGTTCAGCTGTGGACCGGCACCACCTTGCTCTGCCAGGGTCCTCTACACAGGCAAAAAAAGTCTCTGAAAATCAGACACAAGGCACATACCAAACACAAAATGAAACGTGTTCCAAAACACATCTTTAAAAAAGTCGTATGTTCACATACATATACGTATGTGTATATATATGTATGTGCATATATTGCTCACTGCTATGCGGACTATAAAACCAATGTCTGATAATTTTAATTTTGGTCCAAAATGCAAATTTGATGTCAAAAAGACCAGCAGTGATTTCATGAAAGAGCACAGATCTGTTTATGTGTGTATATGTTAAAGTCAGATTTTAAATGAAACACCACAGCTAGAAAAATACAATTAAGCCAAATAAACCACTTTTTTTTTTCTGTCAGCACTTCTGTATAGGTGTTTTCCAGCCTGCTGCCAGGGCTATCTGTGCTATCCAGAGCAGCTTGCTGAACAGCGAGACTTCATCCCCAGATGCTAGAAACTGCATGGTTTCAGACTCTCACATGGGCATGCTATTCAGACTCAAAATGTTCTTGCCATTACTAATTTTATGAGAGGCTTCTAAAAAAATAATAGTATTCCAGGGGGTTAGGATAGCAAAATCATTTCCAACCTGAGAGCGTGATTAGGAAATATTATTGTCCTCGTATTTTTACCTTGCACGGGCTTTTTTTCTTCTGACTGGGTAAGCGGAGTCCAGATTTGGCAGTTCTGTTCAGAAAAAAGCTCTCATTCGAGCAATAATGCTGTCTGAATAAGAAATATTCACTTAGGTAGGATGCCTTCTGAAGTGTGTTATGTATCAATCGCTACTGCATTGTGCTGTATAAGTAATGAAAAAAAGAAAAATTCATTCAGTGATATCGCAAAAAAAAAAAAAAAGAAAGGAAAAGTAAAACCACCACATACAGCGTATGTAGATCTCTGTATCTTCATATTGTTTGAGATGAGCATCCTGATCCTGTAAATACTGTAAAGACGTCTGGTATCTACAGAGAATCTGAGCGTGACCTTTCTATACATGCAAGTTTTTGTCAGCAGTAATCGTAGATCAAAGGTGGGCCTGGGTATTATTATCAATGAGCCAGCCTGACACGTGACATAAGCGAGGTCTGCTAAAGTCAGCGGGCCTGAACCTGATTATGCTGGTCATGATTTTGTCCTCATATTCATCATGGAAAATAGAAATGACCTTGTGCTTTTCTTTCCTTGAGTTCTGTATTTCTGAAATGTTGGCAACTCACTTTTCAACCAGCCTGAGAATGTCCTGGGTCTCTTCGAATTGTCTAATGGATTTTTAGGCAAATGTCTTCTGCAATTGCTGGATGTTAGCTTTAATGCACTAGTTTTCAGCTTTCAAGGATCTAACTCGGGAAACTGATCTTGAGAGGAAATTTCTAGCAATGCCACTGAATCTCTATGACAAAGAATGCTCTCACAGGAAATTCAGAGGAGTGCACAGAATGCAAAAGAAGGGAAAAACTGTTGGGAAAAGGTAACATTCAGTTCACTGCAGAGAACAGAAGGTACGCTTCCATTTTAAAAAAGCAAAGCAAACCAAAAAATACACACTGACTGTGCAATTCAGATGCATTTATTTCTTATCTGAGCCTGCAAACACTCTGAGACAGTATTTCCCCAACCAGTGGGTTGCCCTTTCCCTCTCAATGGCACAGACCTGCTGAGGCAGGCCAGGCTCATAGCAGGGCTGAAGCAAAGGCGTGTCCTGGTGTGGGTTTGTGGTGCAAACAGCTGCAGACCAGTGCTGCCTCTGTTGGGCCTGCTTCTGGTACCAGTGCTACGAGGAATGGAGCTTTCTCATGAAGGGAAGCAACCACCCTCACTTGTGATGTTGGCGGCACATTTATCACCAACAAATCCCTAGACCATGCACTTTAAACTGCTCATTGCAGCTATGGAAAGGGTAAACTAGAGTACTCATGGTACATATTCACCCCGCTGAAATCCAAACACATGCCTCAGTCGACCTGACGTTTGTAGCAAACAATAGGAAAAGACCAATTAATGAAGAACGAAGCATCATTTTGTCATAGACAACCATTAGAGACAGCTGTTAATTAAAGTCTATCTTTTAACATCAGCATTAAAAGACAGAGAAGAAAGTGAAAAAAAAAATTGCCACTGTAGCAATAACAGAGGTCAAATGCTGTCTGGCCCTGTAAGGAACTATGGCTTACATAAACTTGAGCTACACACAAGCGTCAGTTGACATACCTTGCTATGCTATGCTTTTATCTAACTTCCTCCTGAAAACATGACCTCCAAAACAAAAAACTCATTGTAATAGCCATACTGGGGTATTTTAAAGGAGATACCTTGCTGAACAAAATATGTAGTTTATGAAGTTCCTGAGAGTCCAGTGGAGCTGGTCAGGCAGCTCAGGACTCAGTTTCCTACATGCAGGTGTCTGTCATCCTTTGGGATAACTTGGAGTATCTGAGACATCTATATAAGGCTGGCAGATAGGTCAGAGTACCCATGGACTTGCAGTATTCTGGATGTACCAAGGCAAATAGCATGAGGCATCTGTAGCTTTGCTCCATTTTCTAAACTTTCCTAATGACTCAATTTAGCAGTTGCTACCACTACAACAAGTGTTCCTGGTTCAAACATGTGACTACAAAAACAGTGGGGCATCCCCAGCAGAGGTGTCCCACAGACAGGAGTTAGAGACACTCAAGCCCTGCACACCAAGGATGCTCACAGGGCTGAGCAGACTGCTGCTACTGCACCTCTCCAGAGGATTTAGTAGCCCTGGCTTGGTGCTGCTCTACTCACCCCGCAGTGTAGCCAGGTTAGAAATATGCACTGGGCATGACGGCTGCCTAGACCAAAAGCTTATTTATTTCTGAGCTGACTACGAAGTAGACAACTTGCTTTTCCACTGTGTTGTGTAGCTATATATCCCAGCATCAAATAGGGTAAAAGTGCTGCTACCCTTATTTTACAGTTTAAATAACTAGGCAGAAGGAATAGCAACGGAGTTGTTGCCTACTTTGTCCTAGTCGTGCTGGGTGAACTGGATTTTCTTACACACATTGGTCACCGCTCTTCTGAAAAACTAATATTAAATTCAAAGGTCCTTACTATGCAATCAGGTCTGAAAGAAATACCAAGGAACCAAATGAATTCATTTTGATTGGTCTCATCAACCATGTTGTTGTATGTCCTAATAAACCAGCATTAAACAGCAGAGTAGCTTTACTTCATCTAATCCTCTTAAAATCAGCAGTTACTATTACAGTTTAAATGTTAAGAACTCAATGACTGTCTTAAAAATGGGGACGGTGAATTACTTCAGATGGAGTCTTTTGTAAAACCACACAGTTTACAAATTGTATAGTTACTTTAAAAAGCTCATGTACAGTCTACAGGAATTTTCCAATAAATCTGCTATATTAAAAGGTAAAATCCCAGTTTAAACTAAACAGTTAATATTTAAACTCATGTTCCATTAAAAATATGCCAGGATAGTTTTGCACCGTGTCAAATGGTACACAGTGAGGCCACTTGATTTGCTTCTATTTTTGTTGCAGCTTTTAGAACCTGAGCAAATATTACATTTCTTTGCTTAAATCTAAACAGAACTGTTCAGTCTGTTAGTATACATGATTTAAAAACCTTTTCCATAGCTAGCATTCTATTCTGATTCAGTGCTCAATGTAAACTTTTCATCTTTTTCTTGAAACCTATGACTTGGTAGGCAAGATGTTCGGAGAAGGGCTTCTATGGGAAGAAACATCTTCCAGTGTGCACTACGCTGTCTCCCATGTAATTTGGGAACATGTTAAGTATAAAAAGATGAAACTCATAGTATGGAGCTTTTGGGGAGTGGTAATGGTTTAAGTAAGTGCTCTGTAAGGATGGTGGCCACTTTTCAAAACATTTTAATTTGATGATGACATCTTAGAGGCCGGAGCCAATGACCAAGGCCAAATGAGGCCGAGGCATTCCTGTATGAAAAACCACAAAACTGCAAGATGCCTCTGTCTCCCAGGGCATGATTTGTACTGATAAAAACAGTCATGAAACATCACAGTGCCAAACATCACAGTTCTGATTTGATCCAATCCACCTTAAAAATTTCCCAATTTTTCCAGCACAGTGTGTGGCTGGAGAAGTTTGCCAACGAGATATATGTATCAGAAAAAAAAACCACATTGGCCCCAGGTAAAATCTGTCATATAACTGCACATTACAAGTTCTATCTGTCAAGAAAACACTTAGAAAAAATAAAGTAAGTGAGCATAATGATGTGGGTTCCATAGAGCTGTTGCACCTTGGAAGTCCAAGCAAGCCACTTACATGGAACTTCAACATTTCCTCAGTCGTCAGTCGCAAATGCATCTGCAGAACATGGCAATATTTGTACATACTCGAGAAAAGATACCATTGCCTTAACACCAAAAGGCTTCATAAAATGAAGGCAGAAACAATTAAACAAACACACAGAAGAAAGGAAGAATTTCTGCCCAGGGTACTCAAACAGGTTGGCACCACACACTAGTCACTGTGTTACAGTCTGCGGGGGATAGGAAAACACAACAGTGAGGTATTGCTGTGCTTGTCCCAGTCTCCCATCTTGCCCTTTTCCCAGAGCATGTGCTAGTGGCTACTGTTAGAGAGAAATGATTCTGGGCTAGGTGCAAGCAGTTTGCCCGGTTGTTAGCATTTCTTTCCACACCAGCACCCTGTCCTCTGCTACTTCTGATGGTGTGCTGAGATAAAGCCAACGGACAGTGTTGGGATGGCACAGAGTTATGGCCTTTGAAAGTCGTTTGAGGAAGTAGGGCTGTGTTACATGTGCATGGTTTTAATGAGGTTCTCGGAGGTTTTTCAGGAGTACAGTGCAGCAGGTAAGAGAGACAGTAAGAGAGGAAAATCCTGATCTTTGATTTAGCACCTGCTGCTATAGACACCACCACAGGTTTCACACTACCCTGTTTGAAGGGCCTAAACATGGAAGGGCCATCAGACGCTTGTAGTCCTCTGCACGCTAAGGATGTTTTTCCTTTTTCAGCTTCACACAGGAATGTGTCTGTTGGCAAATTTAGGCACAGCTTACTCATTTGGCTTAGATTCTCATATACGCATTACATTACGCCACCTTCCCACCCTTTTTTAACCAGTGTCCTCCAGATTGTTTTGGTTTGCCAAGCAAGAAAACTGACATTTTGCAAAGTGCAGTATCTCCTCTTGCAACAGCTGGAAAGAATCTTTTAGGGTCACTTTTGGACCTTCAGTAACTGAAGGTCTGATGCCACCTTAATTCCTTCAGCTGGGGTGGTGGCTACATGCAGTACCTTGTCTGTCCCATGGGCAGCTGCCCCAAGGACAGCCTTCCTCCAAAAGGTTTGTTGCGCTACGTACGCCTTAGTCAGAGCGACTCAGGTTCTGGATTTTGTTTACTTGCCCTTGTTAGTGCAACAGTACTGTGGGCGCTACAGTCTTAAGCTCATTCCCTTCCTTTCTTGAATGGGGACTATCATGCCTTCACAGTACATTCTCACAATCAGGCAAAAAAGGGAAAAAAAAAGGAAACCTTCATTCCATTTACATGGAGTTACTTTTTCTGTATTCAACTTATAAAAACTGGAATGGGCATTTTTAGAAGTTCTGGGCCATTTTGGGTTCCAAGAGGCAGTTATGATGATGAAGTTATTGCACAATGGGAAATCCTGTTGTACCAGCACTGCTGCTCACTTCAAGCCCCTCACAGGCATTCCCATCAAGGGGAGCAGGGCTATGAGATAGCCCGCTCTGACCCATGCCTTTCCTTCCTTCCTTCCTGTGCAGGCTAGCTACTGCCTGCAGAGGTGGTAAGAGTCAGGGAGTTAACGTTGCACTGTCAGCCAAAGGAACTGTGCCCATCACCTTCAACAGGCTGTCAGAAGAGGGGAGTTCCTTTTCTGACACGCTGATGTGGAACCAGGTACCATGTTGCACTGCTTACACATGCACATTTCTCTAATTTCAAACAGTACATGGGAAAGGAAAGTCACTGTGTAACACAACTGGTCCTTTATCAAGATCATGGAAATTCTGGATAAGACACAAAAAAGAACAAGACCAGGTTTGGAGTGGTATCCCAAGATCCTTGAAATGAAATTGATTTCCATTTACATCAGATCTTTTACTCTTCTTGAAAATGTCAAGGTGTCAGCCATGGCCATTACCAGACTGTGATTTATAGTTGAGACAAAGCGAAAATACTCAGGTGACTGTCTGGAACTGTACTGTCGTGTCTGGGAAGGCTACAGATGACAGCCATCTCCCTTCTTAACCAACTTGCATTGCTTATCTAAGATGAGTCTTCTTGCACCCTTTCTCTTGCACCCTCGATAGAAAAATGATAAAACATATAGGTTTGAAGATTTACTGAGATCAGTCGAATAAGCCCTGTGAAGGGAGCAGGTTACAGAACTTTGGAGAAACACATTAAAAATAATCCTTAGCTACATTCTAGCTGTTCAGATGAATACCTGTAAAATGTGAGGCTCATCGCTTGGCTTGAACACATGGGTATGTTTTAATCCATCTGCAGGATCTATTTCTGTAACTCGAGTATAGTAGAAGCCCAAAGTGCTGAAACCAAGTAAGTTTTCATACAGTAAGAATAATACAGCTGCTGTCATTTCCTTCTGAAATTAAACACAATTTATTCAATAAATTGATTAATGGAGGTTAATATTTAATCAAACACCCATGAGCTAATTCAGTTATTTCTCCCATTGACATAAAGTTCTCTAAAGGCAAGAGAAGTACTTAACAGTTTAGGTGCTGAATTAATTTTAGTGAACTAATTTTAGCTGGATTTAGGCACCTTCAAGTAACTCAGACAAGACTTTTTCAAATCTGTTTCTCTCTTTATGCCTTCAGCTACACTCGTGGTCTCAATGCAGTGGAGCGATGGAGAGAGTAAACGAGATCTAGAAGTAAGTCAAACAAAAGAAAATCAGAATTACCAGCACAACTCGTAATAGCGTTCCTGACATCAGATCGCTTGTTCCAGCACTAGTATTTGCAGTGGATATTGACAAAACGGGAAGGGTTCAAACAAAAGCACACAACATGATCTGATCCTTACCTAAAAAGCCCCACAACACCCTAACTTATAGTAAAGGCAGTGAAGACAACCTCATTAGTTTTTGTCTAAATTGTCAGGAAATTTTCAGTGTCTGGAAGACAATGCTAAGCAAATTCCAATTAGAAACAAAGCCTGTGTTTTTAATAGCGATGTAATGGACTACTGGGACAGTGTTCCTGGGGTTATTATGGATTCTTTGCCACCCCAAATCCTGAATATACTCACTAACCAAACTGAAAATGTTGGTGTTGATGTGGGAGTTGCTTGGTGAATGCTTTGGCATGTTATATGGCGGAAGTCAGACTAGATGATTGAGTTTGCCTTGGCAGCGGAGATGTGATATTTCTGCTATGTGTGGGAGCCACAAAGAAGGATGTAAGGGGCGGGGGAAGGAGGAAAGGAAAGGAAAGGAGGAGATGTCTGACTGTATTCCTTGTCTAGTGCATGTATGGTACAAGTGTTCTGTGGTACCATGGTCCCCGGTATGTTGAACTGCGGGTGATAAAGCTAGAAGCAGAGAGAGTATAGGATGGCATTCAGCCACAGGTTTTACCACAGGACAGGAGAGTCTGCAGGTCCTCTGAGAAGACTACTGATGATATTATGTTCTAATGTCACTTCATAGTCTGATCCGGATGCCAGCTGAAGGATTTTTTGGCCGTAATAATATCATATAACATTGAGACACACATAAGCCCGCTCTGTAGAAAAACGCTGACCTCAGGGACCTTCTTTGGAGC
Organism: Hypotaenidia okinawae; assembly: GCA_027925045.1. NCBI lineage: Eukaryota > Metazoa > Chordata > Aves > Gruiformes > Rallidae > Hypotaenidia > Hypotaenidia okinawae. Next base: position 108,802,665 of record BSDF01000001.1, on the reverse strand, counting down.
TACTCCTTAACACTTTTTTTCTTACTAGCTATTGCAGAAGATCATTAGGACCGCTAAAAATACTAATCTGAAAAAAACCCAACCCTAAATGTAGGTGCCAAAGCAAAGCTGAAGAGTCTCAATGAAGACTAGATGAACACTGGGATGTGAGATCCCATAGGATGTTCAGATGTGCTGCTCTCGTTTCCCAGCCCCACCAAGAAGTTACTGTGAACACCTAAAGAACAAACAGCAGAAGGAGGCTGTAAAATGCACAAAATGTCCCCTCACACCCAGCAGTAAGTTGTGAACTCTTACTGACCACTGAATGCTTTGCTGTTATTGCTGTTATACTGCAGCCCCAGAGCACTAACCAAAGTCAAGGTCCCACTGTGCTAGTTACCGTGCTCCCAGTTTGTGAGTGGCGGTCCCCACGAGAACAAACCCACAATCTGCCTGGACAGCGCAGGGCAAGTGCCAGGGAAGGAAGGCAAAAGCTGACTCACTGAAAGGGAGTTCAAGGGAGTTGTCTGCATTCATGCTGGGTGCCAGGAAGTGACCCTAGATCTTTAGCCATCGATGCAGGAAAGAAGAGCACGTAGGCGGCAGTTTGGAAACATTTGAAAGGTTTTAAAAAGTGTCAGTTATTACATGTAGTAATTTTGATTTCCCACTAGCATTTAGGGAATGATTACCAAATTTCAGAAAGCCAAACTGCAGCCTTTGGAATTTATTAACTCATAAATGCCTACCAAAGCTCAATACTTAGATACTGGAAACACCCACAAGAAATCTAACCCCCTGAGTCAGTTGGGAGAGGTTCCCAGCATCACATTGGTAACCTGTTTTGCTTTTAAACATCCAGTGATCATGTTAGAACTGGGTGCCCCGGCGACTTATGAAATATCAATATTTTGATCATACTCATCTTTTTCAGAAAGAAGCATAAGTTTGAGAATTCATATCCAACATAATACACTCACATAATAAACACCAGAAAAGCACAGTCTCCTAGGTTTATTTAAAATCTAACAGTAAACCTAACTCCCTGGATACTCCAGTGTGTGTACATAAATACTTGAGCAGGAGCTTTTAAGCACTGTGGACCCTCAGTCCTGTGAGAAATCTTCCCAAAAGAGCAATGAACCCTCCACTTGCAGTGAAAAGCTGCAAATCCCACCACAAAATGGCTGCACCAGCCATTTCACACACCAGGCTTGCTAAAAGCTGATGCCTGTGCCATCAGGGCCCTGTGCGGATACAGAGGGTGAGGTGCTGTGCCCAGCCAGTGCTGTGCCCGTATTAAGATCGTTACGGCTGCCTCCAAGAGGGCAGGGACCACGAGCCTGCTGTGAGGGTCTACAGAGCAGAACTGCCTGCCTGCTTGTGGTATGCCCAGAGCAGAACTTGGCTCCGCATGGATAAGGAAGGACCCACTGTCAAAAGTTCTGGAAATGTGAAGCTGACTAAATGACAAATAATTCACCTGCATCACTAGCAGAAACTACCTCTGCTGAAAACAGCAGTAGAAAGTTGTTCCATACCGAGTCCCCCCTCCCCTCCCCAAATCACAGGTAATATATCTGACGTTCCAGATATATTACCTGTTCCGACTGCAACAGCAGGGCTGTCATGCCATTCTTTGACAAAAAAAACCCAAAACATGGAGAGCTTTATTGTTAAAACTGCAACTAGCAACCTAATACATAGCCTCTGGCAACTGGTGGTCTCTGAAGAGGGCTGAGAGAGGAGATGCAGATTCCGCACAAAGTTCCAGGTAGGGCCAGTTCACGTGTCCTTCATGTTCAGGATGAAGATCCACCATGGAGACAAATGCAAAAAGTGGGTGCAAGGTTAATTCAAACCCTTAGGAGCACAAAGCTGGCACCTTGCCGGGCCTTATGGTGGGGTTGTGGAAGGGGCTGAAGCAAAATGATGATCAGCATGGCACAAAAGAGGAGAGGGAGAAGAAGGAAGAGGAGAGGAGAGGGAGAGGAGAGGGAGAGGAGAGGGAGAGGAGAGGGAGAGGAGAGGAGAGGGAGAGGAGAGGAGAGGAGAGGAGAGGAGAGGAGAGGAGAGGAGAGGAGAGGAGAGGAGAGGAGAGGAGAGGAGAGGAGAGGAGAGGAGAGGAGAGGAGAGGAGAGGAGAGGAGAGGAGAAGAGGAGAGGAGGGAAGAGAAGAGGAGAGAAGAGAAGAGAAGAGAAGAGAAGAGAAGAGAAGAGAAGAGAAGAGAAGAGAAGAAGAAGAGAAGAGAAGAAGAAGAGAAGAGAAGAGAAGAGAAGAGAAGAGAAGAGAAGAGAAGAGAAGAGAAGAGAAGAGAGGAGAAGAGAGGAGAGGAGAGAGAAAAGGGAAGAGGGAAGAAAGATGAGAGGTGACAAATACTATTAATGTTGGGATTCTATTTTGCAGGATATCCTTTAGCAGGAAAAAAACCCAGCCCAACTAACATCCAATTCTCCTGCTTACCTATAGTAACACATACACATAAATTTTAGAAGTAGAGAGAACTAGAAATCACAGGAGGGTCCTACAATCAAACTCATTTCTATACACAAGGTTGTTTCTTTCACATCAAAGGCAGTTTGCAGATGAGAGACAGGACAGAGGAACAGACAGTGAACCATGAAGACTTTTCCATTGCTAACTGTCTCACTTGTATGAAAATCAGCGTATAAATCGGATAAACAGAATCTACTTCTTTATGCATTGAAGATGCTCTCTTCATCTGATTTACCTTCATCTGATGGAGATGCCTTGAGTAAAGGGTTGAATTAGGAAGAAATATATTCTGCTAGGAAAGGCTTGAGTTTGAAATTAAATCCTGTGCTAAACTTTTCAAGAAGTATCTACCTTCACTGAAGTCTTTTCATGGCCCTGCTTATTTCTACTTTAAACTTCTCACTTATTGTACTTTAAGCTCCATCAGTGAATGTAAATGGGGTTTCACTATACGTTTAGTGCATTCAAGCATTCTTTGTTACAGTTCCCACCCTGCTGCATTATGTGAGCTCTGCCACGGAAGTCCAGCAGTCGGTTTGTTTTCTGCTATTAATAAAAGAACCTACTTTTCCCCACTTCTTTGAAGAAGTTGAAAGGGCTACATGTTAGAGGGGGAGGTGGTGGGGAACAGACTGTGGTGTAATCCCCAAACGCAAATGCTGTCTAGATTAGAAACCTCCCTGAAGAAAATTTATAAATGCTAAGACTGTGCTTTTTGTGTGATGAACACTAGAGCAATAACTTAGCCACATACTGGGTTCTGCCTAATGCTTAAGGAGCCTACTAGGTGAAAGGAATTAAATGAAGGGAAAAAAAAAACCCAAAACCTTCACAAAACTTCTAGTTGGCTCTGTGCCGATGCCATCCAACCCTTTCAGTATCCAGTAACTTACTAGTATAACTATTTTCATATGCATTTCATCACCGAGCTGTCTCAATATAATACTTAGGAATCTGTTAAAATAAAAAAATAATAATTAAAAAAGCCCTCCTCACATTACCAGTGTTTTTATGTAGTCCAGGAAAAGCTTAATTAAAGGGGTGGGACGTGTCTCTTCTGAATAGCTGTTTTTCCTTCATACCTTCCCATGCATGACAAGCACACATCCAAGAAAAGAAGCTGGGGAGGGGGAGGGGGCAAGAAAACCACCCAAACCCAAAATTACTAGCCCTAAACTACTCAGCACAACTTTGTTGATTTGCTTGGCCATTTAAATAAACATGTTCCTTGTAGGGAATCACGGCTTCCTCACAACATCTAACAAGAGGAAGAAAAGTACAGAATATTATCTGCCTTTTTCCCTGTAGGATACTCCTATTGTATTGTTCAAACTATCATTACTGTATCTAGTTTATTGTACAATTACAACTAATCCTTAATTCCTATATAAGCAGCAACAGGAGTAAAGATTGCAATCCTGAAAGCCTACCACGTAAGTTTTAGTCTATGATCGACTGGCTGATCCTGTGATTAATTTTAAATCCTACTTAATGGGTTAAAGATGTTTATAAAGATGAAATAATTTTATCGGTGTTGATCTTAATAGTCTTATATTCACTTACTCTCTAAGGCTTCCACAGTCCATCCACTTGTTGCTACTCAGGCGCTGCAAGTAAAACACAGCTTTACACACAAATTAATACAGCTAGATTCCAGACAGAATATAACTCACCAGGTTAGAGTAATTCTAGTGTTGCAGAGGAATGGAACGATGCAAGATCCAACAAATTCTGAAGATGCCTATTGTAATCACCAAGCAATGAAATAAAACCTAACAAGGTGATGAATGTCTCGGATACATTGTTTGGACCAAAATACTTCAAACGGGAATAAAAAAATAAATCTGCTTTCAGTTGAGCGATACTGTTTCAGCTAGAATTTTTATAGGATCCCAGATTTTTTTTTTCTACTACATGTACTATCTGAATACCTAGCTAGCCATAGACCCCAGGCAGCAGTCGGTATTTCTTTCTTTCTTTCTTACTTTCTTTTTTCTTTTTTCTTTTTTTTTTTTTTTTTTATAGGCTACAGCCTGTTTCTAAGAGGAGAAAACTGCTTTCCAGTGTGAAATTAAGTACCCAGTCAAGAACTGAGCATAACCATCATATGGGCAAATCAAAATGATGGCTACATTTACTGCCTACAGAAAATTTTGCTGCACTGCATATTAACACAGTGAAAATGTTGTGTTAGCTAATCGTGAACGTGCCGATTTTCATTACCCATGGAAATGTGTAATATCTCCTGTTAAACTTCATTGACATTTTTCATCAAATGAATAGAGCAGTGCCCTATTGTAGGGGCATTGTAGATTCTTTTTATACAACTTCAAGTAAAATATTCTTTCCTCTAATTCCAACAGTAATTAACTTGGATTGGAATTCCCCTGACTCATGTAACAGTCTTCAGCACTGTATTAATGGATCTCAGTGTTTATATGGTTTGAAAAGAAATCCTGCCCCATATATGTAATATTATATTACAGTGCTGAAGACTTGCAGGATAAGGAAAAGAATCGATCAAATCACCCCAGCTTGAGCTATAGGCATTTCTGGGGGTTTGGATTTTAAAAAGAAGCAGTATCTTGCTGGAACTTAAAATGCTTCAAAAATGAAGCTCTGGAAAATTGGTGCATCTTCCATGAAGACTAAAAATTAAAGTAGACAATTATCATAATAATAACCCAATTGTACATGGCAGACAAAAGAGAAGCTAATACTTCCCTCTGCTTTTTGACTGATGTTTTGTTGGGCTGTAGCTAAACAGCACTTTAAGTTGACAGTAAATTAGCAAACAATATGAGGGAGGAAAAAAGAAAGAAAATCACGCAGGGGTTAAGATGTTTATGTAAAACAGTGATTTTCCTTTTTAAAATTAAAACGTACAAATAAGCTGGTGTCAGAGACTAGGTGATCCTTCATTTCCACCGCATTGAGCAGGCTCACATCAGCAGCAGACAGCCGTTAATATATGCGTCTGGCTCAGTCTGGTCTACCAACTAGGAATTCATCGAATTGTTAATATCATTCCTTTTTTGTATGCACCACACATCATTTTCACACTCTCTCTCTCTCCCTCTCCCTCTCTCTTCCTCCCCCTTTGCAAGAGCTTGTGTTTTGGTTTTTTGTTTTTGTTGTAGCACAAGCTGATTACTCTGAAATCACATATTAAAGAGCATTTAAAAGCATTTTGGAATGAGGCAACATGAAGTCACATAGAAATGAGAATATATTGAAATTCTGTACATATATCTAAGCACAGCATACTGAAGATGATGCTTTCTATTTATTTGTGCTAGAAGAGACAGCCTTCATATACTGTCAATGTGTAAATACAACTGCTTTCTGCATGGTGTCTGTAGGCATTGTCACGTAGTCCTGGGACAGGGAAACATCTTGTTGATTGCGGTGGGAATTGTGCCCAAGCGAAGACCTGTATTCTCTCTCCCTCCCTCCCTCCCTCCACCTCTGCCCCACCACAAGGAGTTCTATGGGTACCAGAGGTTGGTTTTGCTGTGTTGTAACTGGGGAAGAAGAGGGAGGAGGGAAAAAGGAAGGCAGTATACCAACTTTTTCATGTCTTTGGCAAGGGGCAGCAGTGAGTACAATGGGCAGGAGGAGAGTCACTGGAGTTATCCCAGTTCAAGCAGTAATGCAGAGGCAGTACTGCCTGTTTATGGCTTCTGCTGTAGCACCAAACAAGCCAGGTAGGGGTTTCCTAATGTTTCATTTTCTTCTCGCTCTCACTGCAAAGTAGAGCACACTGGAAATCTTCAGGTGGGGAGAGGCAGACGTTTCACACTACAGTTTCCCCTTCACTGTACGTACAGTATTAAATGCAAAGTGAAGTCAGAGGGCTGAATTCAAACCTCCCACACTCAAGTAAATTTTGCTGATTCAAAAATAAATGCAATGAAGATCATTGATATGTACAGACGTGTGCATTGTGTATCTGATTACATCTATAAGGATTTTTATTTTGGTAATGCTATGCATCATTTAAATCACATATTGACATGCACATACCGACACACAAGATAGTTTTATCTCATTATGGAGCTTGAATGAACAGAATACCTGTTCACTTGATCAGTACCTTCAATAGACTGTGTTCAAGACTGAAAACTGTTGTACATAATACATATCAGTTGCTACCGAATTGCTTAACAAATGTAGCACCTAGTTGGGTTGGTTCCTCTTTTCTGTACAGATTTGGATCTGATTTTCTAATATTGCCTAAACAGAAGTCGACATTGAATAACACATCTGTGTTAAAACATTATCTCTGTGTCTGAATGTTTGCAAGTAGCTCTTTTGAGTGTTCTTAGCATGGGGAACTGACAGTTTATGAAGAAAAGAATCACATATTTACAGGAACTGTATCATCATTGTAATTGCTAAGGCAATATTTTTATGACTATTTAAAGACTAATTATATCTTGAGCAACTTGAAAACTACGTACAGTGCATAGTTTCTGCCTCTTAAGAAAACAAGACAACAAGAAAAAGTATTATACTAACAGATAAGAATGATTTATTTTAACAATAGTGTTGATGTTTACAATAAAACACGATTCCTCCCACACAAGTGGAAAAAATATACTGCAGCCAAAATACCACCTCTGAAATGAACAAATACTTTAGATGCCTGATCTGTGTGAAGCCTTTGTCTCAGTGAAGTCTGATGTATCAACAAGGTCCTGCAGCATCTTGGTTTGACACAGGGAACGGAGAGAAATGATTCAGAACTAGCCTACCTAAACAATATTAAGAAATCCATATCAACCTATGTGTTGTAGATCAGAAGTCCAAGACTAATGAACACCGCAGAATAACTTGTGTGCTTGTGAATCCTCTTATGCAAAGTCAGTGAAGCACTTAGCACATGAGGGACGGACTAAAGTTCACTCTGTTTTTTGTCAGAGGGGGGAAGAATTGCAAAAAAAAAAAAGTGATGGAGAGGCTAAAAGTTGAGTCCAGTGCTTAGAGTATCTTTGGCTCAGTTTAAATTGAACAGGTACAAGAAATGTGATTCTGCGTGCAAAGTGATTATAATGCTGTAGTGTGATTTTTTTACACCAATAGTCTCTATCAGATTAAAATGTAAATTAAATGAGAGATTATTCTACATGCGATACCGTGTTCTCAGACAGATGATGGCAGCTAACTACAAAATAATCTTTGTCCCATGCTACAGGAAAAGCTAAGCAACAGTTTTCCTGCAGACTGAAATCATTATTCAAACAACAATAGAACAAATGTTTTCTAGGCCTCAAACACCAGTGTTTTTGCTTTATGTTTTAAAAGTTAATTCATGAAAATATATTTTGTGGTAATTACCTATCAGAATGGTCTATAACAATAATAATAATAATAATGATGATGTTATATTTAAAAGCCTTTTTTATATTTTAGTATCTGCTTTGAGTTGTTCGGGGAATTTTTTGAGGTGCAAACTGGCATTCAGATTACATTTTAATTCTAAGTATTACATGACATCTAACCCAGTTTTCTAAACACACAAATATGTAACATCCTAATGTTGCACAACAGATTACATTTTTTTTTCCTTTAGGAACAGTTCTGCTGCATTTGAAAAAGGTATATTTTCCTTTTATCCCTTCCAGACAAGGAAAGCTCCTTTGGTTCTCTAAATTCTGCAGAGAAACAATCACAGTCCAAAGCTGCTGGTTCCCCTCCGCCTAGGTCCCAAGAGCCTGACTTGTGATTGTTGCTAAAAAACCTCACAAGTTAGGGTCTCAGGGACTAGGAAAAGTCCAATATGATCCAGTAGAATTCGTCTTCCAACAAACTGAATTGCTTAGTAGTCATAATCGCTGTCAGTAAAACTTTCACTGCTATTGTTAAAAAAAAAAAAGCACAAAACAAAGCCAAAAAACAATGTCTCCCCCCAAATCAACAGCTCCTCCTCCCCCCAGCCCCCCCAAATAAACAAACCACAGTTTCAAGAAGGGGGCAGAAAAGATCAAATAAGCAGGCAAGACAGATACATACATTCAAACAATGTATCAGCTGACTGAACAGACTTTTCTTAGAGTATAGTCCTTAACTTTTGAAAAGAAAAAACAAAGAACAGAGGAAAAAAATCTTCACTGCCTCTTCTTGCAAGTAGCCATATTATAATGCATCAGAGGGAAGCATCTAAAAATGGGTTAAAATCTGCTGAAGGCAGATTTGTACAGTAACAGTTTTATTCTCTTTCCCTTAATGCCTGAAAGAAGGATTAAATGCTTGTTAAGGGGTTCCTAATTGAAATATCCCCCCATTGTACTTTTAGTCCTGCTGTTCAGGTGGGCCCTGGGTTACAGAGTACTTTAAACCCCTCCACGATGCAAGGATAACCTTTGGGTGTGTATTCACGTTTTGCCTCTTCCCCACGTTCAACATTTAATCCTTCTACAGACTGCTAGCAAAAGCTTCTTCCTTTCCAATGGCAAAACTAGCTTTCGCTCCGTAAGCTGTAGAAAACACTGACATGCAGAGACTGTTTTCACTTGAACCAGATTACTCAAAGCACACATAACTTTCAAATACTGTCGATACAGTAAGAAGAAATGCTCGGATTTCCCGAATAATTTCGTTCTGAAGCCCAACACTTTTAATGGCACGAGCACAATCCCGAATTACTTTCGCATTCATTCTCCTCCGATCTTTAGCCTTGTTTGCAGAACGAAAAGAAAATTTCTACTTTAGGGATGGGATCCACCGTGGCTTTTTTTTTTTTTTTTTTTCCTCCATCAGAGCCCAGAGCAAAAGAAACAGCAGCCATAAAGGTCCTAGCCACTGGAGCAGAATCTGGCATAGAAAACTCAGTGCTCTTCGGGAAGCCGTTCAGCTTTAAAAAGGAAAAAAAAAACAGAAGAGGGGGGAAGAATTAGAATCTCTGCTGGTCGAACAGGTGAATCATCCATTTACAAGCAAGCTGTACAGAGCACTCTGCTGAAGAAAAGATTTGCCAGTGCCCCCCACCCCCACCCCTGCCCTTCACCCTCCCCTCCAGAATGATACTTCAGATTTCAGAACATTTTGGATTACTTAAAATATTATTTCAGCTGATGATATAATGCAACATTATATAAGAGCCGTTTCTTTGTCACTGTGCACCATTCAATCAGTTATGCCTCAGACACAAAATAGTTAAACGAAACAAAATATATATATGAGATATATATATATATATATGTACAGCAGTCCTTAGATTTCATTCAATTTCTTTTTTAAAAGCTGATCATGATTTAACAAACAATTTTGACCACAGCTTTCAAATCAATAATTAGAATGAAAAATCTCTCCCCTCTATAAATATGACATTAACATAATTATACCACCCCCATCGCATAGACCCATCCTCTTTAGGGAATACATCTGATGCTCTGAAGATGGAAATCAGTCAGATTTTAGTTGCTCTCAAACGTACCTTTGCTTCTCACTGACTGACTGGCTTTACCTTCCATGCACACACACAGTCACTAGCACACACACACGCGCGCGCACACACACACACATACACATACACATGCGCGCGCACACACACACGCACGCACCAAAAGGCAAGGCAAAGCAGCGGATGCTGACTCAGAGCAGTTGTGTGTGGAGGGGGTGGTATCGGCTGGTATTTTCACTGCACTCATCATTAACATTAACTCACTCTCTAGCATCCACCCTCTCTCAGACCTGCTGGACTGCAGCATTTGCATGACGCTGTCACTCTAGCCCTTGTGGGTCAGATGTTAGAAGAAAAAAAGCCTCAAGGCTCTCATAAGGAATGCCTTCATTTCTTCCAAAGGGTCCCTCTTCTTATTTTTCCACCTTTCTACTTCCTCTGTTGCTGTGTCTCAGTTGTTTGACATCTTTCCGGAAGAAAATGTCTTGAGCTGCAATAAGCCAGTAGTCAGTCGGTCCTCCCCTCACCTCACACTCCTATTCCCACCCCCTTTTTTTCCTAATCAATAAGACAGATCTCCAAATGCAGTTGTGAAAACAGGCTCTGACACACCGACTTTCATCCTCGATCCTCTGCCTCAGGAATAGCAGGCAACCCAGGCTCACACGTGATGTAGAGAGAAATAATGCCAGTAATTCTTGAACAGTCTTAGGAGTTTATTCTACGCCGTCTTCATTTTTTCCCTTGCTCGAATAAATACCAGTGGGAAGGACACACTAGCTCTCAGAAGCTACAAGGATTCATTTCTTCAGAAAATAATGAACATTAAAAAGACTAATATTAATCTTCCTGAAAATTAATGCTATCTTTCCTCCTCCTCCCCCCCCCCCCCGCCATTGTGCTCTTTATAAGTAGGAATTGTCTCATAGCCAAAACAGTGCCAGGGTCTGAAGAACCATTCACTGTGCTGAAATCGTGAGTTTCTGGACTTCAATCGGTATTTAGCCAGACTAAGCAATTATTTTTTTTTCCTTCTTGTTTTATTTATGCTAGACTTCTGAAGGTAAAATGAAATAAAACCCTAGAAGCTGCTTGCGTCAGAGGGAGCGCTGCGAGAGAACAATGGCAATACACCCGCACCACCACCCCGAGTACTGAAAATGTCTGTTTGAGCTACGCCTGTGTATTTATCTGTATGCTATTTGCTCCGTGGTGGTAGAGCAGTCTGTGCACATACACGTACATCGAATACACACACACACACACACACACACAGAGACACTCAAGGCACATATATAAAGTGCACAACACAAAGCAAAGCACAAACGCTGTTAACTGAAACACAGGCACAAGTTGTCTGACAGGCTATGAAAATCCACAGAGCATAACCATCGTGTGCATTTTTACCTTCTTCCTTTGTTCTTAAGGCAAGGGACTTTAATGACTTACGGTGTTGACAATCTTTCAGCTTTTCCCTTTTTACGCCACGAGTATTTGGGAATTATTTTCCCAGACAATACCACAGCACTGCGATTCGTGGTATAAAAATTATTTAACGGAGGGTGGGGGCTGGGGGAGGGGGGAACAACACAGGTGATACGCAATTTGCCAGCCAATTCTCAAAGCCGCCTGGTGCCGTAGAAACTCTCGGCGTGGCCGGACAGGCAGGTCCCAGGATGCAGTGCTACGCCGCAGTCCCGGCTCAGGTAGCCGTTTGGCAACCCTACAGCAGCGGCAAATGTGAAGGGCATCCGCTCGCAGGAAAGGTCCAAAAGAAAACACCATGCAGCCCCAAAGTACAGAAAGGAAGCCGAAACGCTGGGGTACACGCCCTAAGCCCGGATCGTACGTGCTTATAACCGGTGGTTGTGATGATAATTAATTTCTTAGGTAAAGGATGGCGGAAAGTAGACAATTAGGAAACAGTTAAGTCTGTAATCTCAGAGAAAGGGAGAGACGGAGACAGACACACACCCACAGACAGAGACAGAGACAGAGCGGAGAATGCCAAGCATGAGACAACAGAAACAAGACCGAAATCAGATTTGGGAAACTGAAAAAATTACAGCATTCATCTTAGCATTTACTGAGGTATATATAAAATAATAATAAATTAACACATGCACAGAGTGGCTTAAAATACTTATTGCCATCAATAGTCTGTGACGGATGCCGGCTTCTTACTGCTATACGTACATTAGATTGGTCATCGCCTCTTAATCTCCTTTTGCTCAGACCCATCCATTTTTTGCTGCTCCAGCATCTGTGCCCTTTATGCTTTTTTTCTGTATAGTTACCCACAATACCCTGGATAAATTAATGTCATGACCTCGCTATGGCTATCAGACAGAAAAAAAAGTCTACTATTTTAATAATTGAACGTGCGCGTACAGCAAACTGCCTACCGATAGCCCAGCTTTGTGGACTGCCTCCAAAAGCAGCCTTTGCTAGCTCTGCGAATCAGAAACAACAGATGCAAATACTAGCCACATAGACCCAGCTCTCTGTGTTGCTTTTTTTTTTTTAAAAAAAAGCCCACCCTTTTCAGTCCGTGCAATCTCATTTTCCCCGTGTCTGCCCCCTCAATGGTTAAAACATCAGCCTGCTGAAATTAGAGGCTTTTGAATAAAAGCATAAAGATGGGTGAAAATTATAAATGGCTGCAGATTCTGGAAATTTATATCCAGACGGTGAGTGGGGAAGAGTACCCAGGTTCAAGTGCTGAGCCTCACTCGGGAGCACCTCTGGGGCCAATGGGACTGTAGACTAGATTAAATCAATAGTCGTCTGAAACAAGATGTCGTAATCAATCAGCTCAATTACCACTGTCATAGATCTGGGCTTAAGGTCTTTCCTGATTTCACTCTTCTAATCATTAACCCTTATGCATCCTCAAAATAGGAACTTGCACTTGCTCTGCTGCCCCACCTTTCAAAGTTTAACTTAGCATTTTCCCCTCGTTTTCCCTTTCCACGGTTAAATAATACAAGAATGGGTCAGCAAGAAACGTTTTCAATATGAGTATAGCAAGGTTAGATGCACTCCTTTAAATGTGCCTATTATATATTTGCTGTGTGTGCGCTTATATATTATTATTATGCCTCCGGGAGTGGCTGGGTGGATCAAAGACTGCTGTTTAATTAACATTCAACTTCAGCTGTTTCCTTGGAGATTAAAAATAGAAGACTAGTTGAATTAAACCAAAGACGTTCACTCCTTTCACTAATCCAATATTATAGAACTCCTGTCCACTCAACCTAGTTAGGAGCTACTCATTTCTGGTCAGTCAACCACCGGGAAAATCCATTTTCAGTACGAGGGTAAGTGTAAAAAAGTTGGAAAGACATTTCTGTATGCATGCCTGAATTTCACGGAATTGCCCGATCCTTTACATTTTGCATCCGCAGTACAGTAAATCCCCATGCGATTTATGGAGAAAAGAAGCAATGGGTTTGGAGACTTTAAAGAGCCACTTTAAAATCTTGCCTGTAATTACTGTTCGCTCTGTGAAGATTAAATGTCATCCATTTAACTTATTTTTATTCCCATGCAGGTCCTGATAAGATCGAAAAGCTTTTCATAAAACTGCTCCAGCAACTGCCACATCTCCTTCTCTCGGTTTCACAGGAGGAAAGAAAGAATTCGGGTAGCACGCATCCAGAGTTTTGGTCTCTTAAATTCTATTCTGCTGATAGACTCAAATAATAACGATGAAAGAAAACCCCATCGCATTTACAGTTACATCACTGTCTGTACACACTGCCTGCTTCCAAGCGGAACCACACCTTTTTTAACCATAGCTCTGCTTTTCAGCGGGAGAGACCGAACGCGCAGCCTTACTGCCGGCAGCCCTTTGACTGACGAATACCTGAGTTAGCCCCTGTGCCACAGCAGTGTTATTTTGTGCAGGAATTTGTGCTCCTAGAGCTGCTAGGAGTGGGTAGGGGATTGACGGGGCAGCAAATAGGTGCTTCACGGCAGAGGCCGAGGACGGAGGTCTGCCTGTGGGAAGGGCACCTGCTGGGGCAGGGCGCTGCGTTGTCCGAGACAGGTTATAATTGGAGATCGATTGCTGGATTTAACGACCCAGCTGTTTTCATTAGTAGAAATGTAAAAAATTGGTCTAGAAAATTATTCAGCTGCTAGCATAGGCGCTTTTTAACAGGCTTATACCTCAGCCAGGAATGACTTTGTTGCAGTAAATGACCCCTCACAGACAGAAAAAAAAAGTACCTCAGCTTTGCATCTTTTCTGGGAAAGATTTAGCTGACAGGGGGATGAGATACAAAAAGAACCTTAAATCTGTCCTTTAGCAATGGTAAAAAAATGCAGTGCACCGGGCACCACCGTAAAGACTCTTGAAGGGTACCGCTCGGTCCTGCCGGCAGCAGTTAAGACTGTGAACATCATCCACAAGGGGACAGCATTCACATCCACACTGGAAAGATGCAGTTTGTGTACAAGAAGAACAGAATAAGAGCAGCAGCCATTGCTGAAACCACCCAAAAATTTAAAAAAAACCCCACAACCCTCCCTCCCACCCCCACCCCCCACCTCCCCCCAACAAAAAACCCAAAAAAGTGTTTCCAGATTATTACTTAATGGGAGGGAGAGAGGGAGGAGGGGGAGTCTGGATGTGGATGTCAGATATCAAAACCCATTCAAATACCAGATGAGCCTTTTGTTTCTTAGACAGCAAGAATAAGGCAATTTTCCATATTAATACAAACTTTCTGTGAAAGAGAAGGATTCTCTGGAATAACAAATAATAAAGTTAAGAGTATGTGATGACAAGAATTAGATACTATTGGAGCAAAATCAGAACGTGTTCAACACAGAGGAGAAATGCACCGATACCAAATGTTATTCTGATTTTACAGTTCTCATCTTCCTATTCTGAATGTGCTCCAACAGAGAGGTAATGCCCTCATCCCTCTTCTTTTTCTAGGAGCAAAAGTTTCTTCATCACAGTGCACATGAAAGGGATGCTCATTAAAATGCAAGGTTTAGCTTCCTTTAAGGTAGCATTTATATGACTTGGAAGAACGAGACTGAGTGACCTGTCTCTAAGCATATGCCATAGATTTGTATGCTTGTCCTTCTCACCTCCCTGATAAACAGCAAGGGGATCAAGACTTCAGAAAAATCTCACAGCTATCTAGTCCCAGATCCAACACAAAAATCTCCCCAATTAATTTCTTGTTTAGAAATGCTACACCCAGACCTAGTCTTTTTTTTTTTTTTAATTTTTTTTAGTTAAAGTCCCTTTTGTTACTTAGCTGAAATTCCCACCTGATTGTGAAGTATTAAATGTGTATACATATAGCCCACACAACCTATCATGGAAAGGAAATCACACAAATAAACCACAGAGAAACAGCAATATCCTTCTCTCCCCACGCAAGCTCCTTCGTACTCAAGAAATGCTATTATACCATCTCCTTGCTGACTTGTCAATTTACCTGCCCTTTATTAAAACACAGACATATGACAGCAGAAATTACTGCAGTCTGAATTAATTTGAAAGTATATGAACACTGTTCAATAGACCCTGATTTCACTGACATTTTCAATTAAAAAAGTAATTATTTGTGAAAACTAACCACGGTGATATTTACTCTTTTTTTGACCCATGTTTTCCTGAGCCTCAAAAGCATGAAACAGTGAATGAATGAATTTTCCTATTTATGAACGCTTCTTACTCTTACTTCACTAATTGCTTTGTGTTACTGCTTAATACATCATCAGCACAACGTGAAGAGAAGGCCTGGTACTAAAATGAAATTCCAACTGTTCATAAAACTGTTCTCGACTGAACAGTCAGGGCTGCATTTGCAGCCCGCTCAATAAAAAAGACTTAAAGCACCAGGCACTATTTTAAAAACCCCGCTTCATAAATTTTCCAGTACGACATTTTTATTCTTTCCTTACTAATTAGGTGTAGGTGCATATAGAGATACACATAAAACTGATAAACCCCCAAGATTACGTGGGAGAAGGTGGCCAAAGTATACTGTTTATTCCCAGAAGGCACCCCTCCGTGCTGGTTTCGCACCATTGTTGCAATCAGCAGTGGAGCCGATCCCACAGATATGGCAATTGGACTAACTTTACTCGGATGGGCAGTGCCTCTGAAATGATCTGAGCTATTTCTCTGGGCACGGACTCTTGGATACGTATATGTCAAATTAGAATCAAACTTTCTAAAAGGAAATTACAGGCGTTCTGTGCATACTGCAAACAGTAACAGAATGTACAGAATTCTGCGATAGAAAACCCCCTCATGTTTTCTTTAAAACGTGATTTGCAGATAAACATTTGTGAGAAACATTAGGACACATCGTTTCTACAGCCTTGTTTTCAGGGGTTTGAAAACCACTCTGGGGAAAAGCAAAGCATTTTAATAAGAAAATACAAACCAGCAGGTTCAATGCCTGCAAAACCAGAATATTTTCAATTTTCTAGACAGTGAAGGTTAAAGCTATCCTACATTCTCATAGTTCTCTCTCTCTCCTTTCAATCAATCTCATTGATTTTTTTTAAGGGTCAGAGGCTATACCTTCATTGATCAAAGAAACAGCCTGACACAGCGAAAGAGTCTGCCAATTCCAGACAGATCAATCACACCTTTGTCTGCTTTTGATACATTATGGTTATTTATTCTGCATCACCACGACTTTCTGTCGCATGGCTCTTAATGTAATAATGCTGCTCAGGGACAACAATAAAAAGGAGTGGGGGGAGGGGAAATATTCTATTTAAAATATTTTAAGCCTCTCTCTGGTATTTCTGAGGGTGGCTTATGATGGAACCTGGCCAACTTGTTTGATTTCATTTTTGCCTTGGAAAAGAGCTCCTGTTCTGGTATTTTAACTCTCCTTGGTCAGCGTTTTGCGGGACTTTATAAAGGCAATCCTTCGAAAATTATTTGTGCAAACTGGTTTTAGGAAAGTAATTAGATCTTGATAGGACAACTATTATGATGTAGTCACAACCATAATTTCCCATGTTTAGAAATGTTTTAATAAATAGAACGTAACTGATACCCAGCTACAGCTATTGACTGCTTTATGACTGTAAAATGAAATTAAATGGTCAGCCTAAAATAATTGCTAGGAAATACTGCTGAATAAACAGATATAAGTGCTGAAAAGCTCCTGGCTTTGCAAACTATTATGCTGAAAGCCAGCTAAAGTTTTAAAAAATGCACTACATGCTCGCTGTCTGTCGTGACCGAAAGTTATATGCTATTATTTGTCTTTCCGTAGCAACTGCAAGAAGCTTTTAAAGCTACTGTAGGTCTAGAATCAAATAGGTAGTTCACATTCACACATCACTTCACAAGTGGTTGCCCCAGTTAAGAGAAATCACTCGTGGGTCTCGTGATATTTGTTGTAAGTGAAAGTTCTAAAGGTGAAACTGTAGCCTAAGAGGAGTCAGGAGCAAAATGTCCAGTGACTTCAGTGGAGTTGGGGCTTCACCGCAGGAAGTTACGTCTCAGCTCCTTCAACACAAGCTGCCTTCAGGAGGAAGGGCAGGTCATGGGACCATACTCTTATAAAGAATTTTTTAAAAAATTAACACGTTTCCTAGCAAATAGCTAACACAGCTGTGATGAGCTCTGTGCACTGTGCAGTCCTAGCAAAGACAGGGGAACTGTTCAGTAAAATTAAGCATGTAAATCTTTGCAGAATCAGGATATCAGGTAATAAGACATAATCACCGTCTTGAAGAAATTATCCACCTACATCGTTAGAACATTAAAATAAGATACACGATAATCAAAACACTTGGCATTAGTTTCTGATTTCATTGTGCCTGGTCTGTAAATTATTGTGCACCCAGTTTACAATTACATCAGCATTATTATGTAGAGCAAAAGGTAAGTGGTATACAAAGCTGAAATATTAAACCCATTAAAAAGTTATGAGCTTGACAGAGTCCCTACATGTATTTGTGTCCATGCCAAGAAATGCATTTTAAAACCTTTAACTAAAGGAAACTGCCTCCCAGTGATAAACTGCAATGCCTAAAAGATGTTGCTTAAAATGCTACCGCCACTCTCAAAGGCCAAGAGACCTTAAAAACGGTTGCTGGCTGACAGCATTACACAAAAACATACAGATTCTTCTGTAAAGACATAAAGCTGAATGCGCAACATTTCAGAGAAGTTTTGAATAAGTCTATTTGTCCGGCTTACTTTGCAAGGGCTCTGTAGAAAACAGCACCATAAACACTTTCAGTCCCCACACAAGGGCTAAACAAAGAGTCCTCTTTCTAGCCATTTAATCCAGTAATTTATTTTTTCAACCATCACATAAATCGAAACACAGCTGTAACCAATGACTTGCAGATCCAGTTCCCTGCCAGCTGGATCCTGTTCTGCTGAAACAGCAAGATTTTTACATTGTTCACTTCTGTACATCTGGAGAAATCATTTGGGTTCAAAGGTGACTAGAAAAGCTCTTTAAATAAACTCAACCAACAGTGAAGAGAGGCCTAAGTGTCTACAAAAGCTACATGGAGTTCCCTTTAAAAAGTTCTTCTTTCCAAATTGGCGCATAGAGCAGTTTGCTTCTTTCAACATTTTATGATTATGACATTTTAATTGAATTAAACACTCAAATACGCATTTTGATAATAAAGAAACATTTACTCTTTCCCCAGAACTTTCAAACACAGTGTCAATACTCAAAAGTGATCACAGTCAGTAGCTTCTGTTCTTATCACGTTCTAAAGAATCATCAGGAAAGTAGTGGTGGAACACAATAAAATGCCAGAAATACACCTCACCTAATGCATCTTAGCTGAAAAGCCACATGATTTCCAGTTAAAAAAAAAGCAACCAGTAAGCAAGCATATATTCTACTTAGATATGGTGAACTTGAAATCTCTTAGAAGTTAATCCTTAAAACAGCTTTATTTCAAAAAGTCTGCATCATCTCTGACTGCATGATTCTGCTAGGTAGAGTAACAAAAATGTCCCTGACATTTAAAACCACACACAATAAATTGATTACAATGCATCATTTCCTTTAGAAAAGCAATCATAAAGCAAACCAGCTGAATCTTTCAGAGGTAAATAACAATGAATATCGAAGGCTCATATAATCTGTATCTTTGATTACTTCTGAAACAAAACAGACACTCAAATACGGTTACAAGGGAGGGGGTTTGTGCCTAGCCCAGACCTGACTAACAAAAATACAACACTGAAGGTTCCTATGCTAAGTCTTGTTTGAAAATTCATACGCATGCACCCTTGATTACAAAAGAAACCAACATTTGCCATTGGACATGTGCTTCTCTTCAAGCAGGTAAGGAGGACACATCCAAAACATGCCCCAGTTGCGAAGGTAAAGAGGTAGTTCCTTTATTGCACATTATTAATAGGTATTACTTCCAAATTCAATTAGGGTTCACTACTGCAATTGATTCTTTTCCGTTTTTTAATACTTACCATTATAGCTGGCTTGAGAAAATGTTTATAGAAGTATCCTTTCTGCTTGCCACTCTGGCCACATCTGTGCTGGCTTTGCATTACTGCACCTTATCTCCTCCTCACAGATAACTACCTCACCTTCAGCTCTTGCTTCTTGTTGCCTACTCTTGCCTGTGCTTCCCCCTTCACTCATAATTACAGGAATGGACTGTTAAATATGCTATCAGTGCTCTGTTGTGAAAATAGGAGCATTAAAAAAGTAAAAATAAAGTAGAAGGAAAAATATCATGTCTCTCAAAGCCTGATAAACCAGATAAATTGTCTGCAAAAATTAACATGCACAACTCATAACCAGGTAATTACTACATCACTCTGGGGCAAACTTCAGGGTATTTAAATGTGTGTTTCTGTCCATTAACATGTATAGATTTACATAAACATTCTAAAATCAAAAGTATCTGGTTTGCACTTAATTACAATGTTTCTGGAAAGCTTTCTCCCTTCAGTTCCTGACGTATATTTACCCTTACCTATGGTCGAGATTTTGCCTGATAATGAATACAAGTATTACAAAAGGGAGTGAATTTTGACAGAATGTAAGATGCCAAGGCCCAATGACCGAGCTTCTGCAGTGCCTCCTGTGATTGACTTTGCCAAAATCATCAGCACAATTAAACAGGATGAACTTCATTTACCACCATTTAGACTGCAATTCTTCCATCTTGCCTCCAACTGCCCTCTCCAGTTCAGACTCTGTTTTGTCCAAACTATTTGCCTCCACTTTTAATGAACTGATTAGGATTTATTATCCACTGCAGACACCACCTATGGGTCATTACGTAACACTATCTGTCTGCATGTCTTGCCAGCCTAGGGTTTCAGTAAGCTAGATTCAGGTAACTTCAAGTCACAATCGGAAATGCAGCCTTCAGAGGCCTGGGACAGCCTGAGATACGTACAGCAGCCTGGAGAGAGGTATTACCTATTTTTGTTAGGTGCCTTTGGTCGCTCAGAAAACCTCGCTCAACTCTCTCACATCACAGTTGGCAGTACAGATGGTATTCTGACTTATCCAGGAATGTAATTCCCATGGCAGCCCCTGAGGCAAAGGCTTTGGTGCTTTTTATATATCTGGTTTAAAACCTAAGCCCTGCTGAATGAATCTCCCAACTGGAAATCCAACTCACCGAGCTAGAAAGACTGAATCAGAGATTTTTAGATCCGACATGCCAATTTCAGAATGTGCTAAGCCAGATCTTCCAATTATCTGAATTTTTGTTTGGCAAACGTGATGGGTGCTTCTACCTAGGGGGGTGGGTAATTATGCTTATCTTCTGTAAGGCGTTTAGTTACGCCAGTTTACGTTGCAGAGAGTTCTTTATGTAACCTGTACCACTCTGCAGCAGGGATGAGCAACTTTCTAAGGCTGGAGTGCCAGGCTTCACATGCACCTCCCGTATTCAGACAGAGTTTGTCAATAGAAACTGAATCGGGTGCCAGAAGCTGTTGCCATTTAAAGATGAGTGATGTTGCCAATCACCTTTTTGGCAGCAATTCTCATTTGCCAGTTCTCAGCAAGAGTGTAACACAGGACCTTCAACCTGTAGCATAAATCAGGACATCTGCAAATAGGTCATATTTTCTGTCCTCCCTACTGAGCTCCATCATTTGTTCCTCCACCTTGTTTGTGCTGACACTTGCATCTTACAGCTGCATTGTAAAACAGATTAGGGAAATGACCCAAAAAGCAAACCAGAAGAAATACAAGATTAGTTTGCAACTGGATCAGTCCTCAATCTGGCTCGTTAAACAGCCACATAAACTAAGTGCCAGCACAAAAGGCCAGGTGGAAATGAGTGCCACTGGCAAGACAACTGAGTTCTCCTTCTGGTGGCCAAGTGAATTTAGGCAGAATATAAGTGTCCCTGTACATAGTTGGAACCAGAAGCTGTGTGAACCATGGCCTCTCAAAGTCACCTCATTAGGACACTAAGGGTCCCCATCTTCTGTTCATGCACTAGCTTTACTATGCTCCCTGGCATCCATCTTGAACCCTGCAATACAAAATTAAAAATACTATCTGAAGCAAATATATGAGATTGTGCTATAGCCAGAGAGAAACTAGAATCATAACTGCCAGAAGATAAAAGACTAGACACTCCAGGAAGTATCATGTAGAAGGCTGTTCAAGGTGGTCAGAATAGTAAATGAGGTATTAGCAATAGTCAAGTAATACATTGAGGCTATAAATAACTGTGAAATCAGGTATTAACAATAATTATACAAAACACAAAGGAGGTGCTCAGAGATTCCTATACACTTGAAATGCAAATTACTGCAGACCTGACGATAGTTGTGACAACAGATTTAAAAACAAAATAAGATCTCCAATTTTTAAACACTATGAAGAAGTTTATGTGAACTTTGCCAAAAAAGGGCTTGCATGCACCATATACATACAACTACTTGTACACTCTTCTTTCATCTATCTCATACCACTTATCCAACTTAGAGCAGTGTTCACAGTCAATTATTTACAAAGATAAAATAGACTGGCTTGGGGTTTTCATAAAGTCCATTATAGTCATAAACCATAGAGAGAGAATCAATAAATTGCATGTTATCTCCATATAGTATCCAGCATTCTTTCTTTTTTTTTTTTTTTTGTAAGTAACATGCCTATCACTGATGTAGTCAGTACACTTTTCCTTGGATTTTGATCTACAGGCACACACCACAAGGCAAACATATGCCTTTTCCGGCACAAATAAAGTGCCACCAGACACTGCATCCATCGTGTTAGTAAATCATTTTCGAGACGCTGTGTTCTCACACGTGCAATCTGAGAGCAACAACATAAGACGAAACATATAATTGTGAAACATATCACATCCATTACTTATGAAAAAAAAAGGTGGAATGGCACGATCCACAGCTAGGTCTGCATTCTGCTCTGAATTCCTAAGTAGAACACCTCATCACAATGACAGAGCATTTCAGCCCAAAAAGGACCATGTGTCTCTAGGGATCACAGTATTTGCAAGCGCATCGGAAATCCACGTGATGCAGGCATGTGACAGACTCTGCCTGGGAACCCACCAGCTGGCTGAAAGAGACCAGCAACGTTTGCAACCAGGCAGCTAAAATAATTTTTGCACATACAGAAAAAAACCACTTCCTGAGTCCACACTAATTTACCTTTGAAATAGCCCCCAAAACACAGCTTACTTTTTAATAAAGTAAATTTGATATCAGATGTTAGCTTTAAGCACTTCCTTTACATATCCTTGAGAGCATATGGCATTGAGCACAGACCTTGGGAGATGGAGGTATCAAAGAATACAGGCACCTTCTCTTCATCTTTGATTTTGCAATGACACTTTGAAAGCTACAGTTTCCTGCGTTAAATCCTGCTCTATGAGCCTTGGTCTTGCCTTCCCAGGGTCCAAAACTGTATCTTAGGACAGCAACACAAGCAAATTGAGTAAATCCTTCTTAATACACCTGAAAGCTGCACTACACTTCAAAAAATACGCTTCCATGCCAGTAGGAGAGATGCCTGTAGGATAATCAGCAATAAGAGGAACACAAGTTTTAGTCTGTTTTGTAACACAGAAGCGGCCATAAATAGGTTAGATCCAGGGCCCTCCTTGGTCAACATCCTGCCTTCAACACTGCCTGTGAATGGGAGTCAAAGGTCTTCCTTTGAATTAATAAGCATAGATGATCCTTCTAAAAAAAGACTCATGAGACAGCTATAAGGAAAGGAGACTGCTTTGGGTATTACTAAGGGAGTTGCCAGGTAGGAAAAATGAAATAGTGCAGAATTGTAGTGAGATGTTTCCTGGAACTGAAGGAGGGCAGAGGGTACATAGGACAAGTAATGGTATAACCTGCCGTTCTTCCACGCTCATTAGAACATCCCTGTTTCTCAGCTCCTCTGTTTTCCATGGTTATTACTGCAGTGATTTCAAAGCCTCTTTGCAATTGTTTTGCAAAGCTTGAATTCCATTCTGCATTCAACATGAGCAGGTGTAACCACACTGCCTTTAAACACTAGTTCTCTGGTGCAAGGAACCTCTTGTTACCAATGCATTAACTACTTTGCACAGTCAGCCCCTGTTTGCTCTGTTTGTTGAGCACAGGTACCCTCGAAGACAAAGAAGTAAAGCCAAGAAAACCCAACAGCAGTAACAGTGAGCCAGCAGTAATGTTGGTTTTTTTAATAAATAATTTTGTTTTCTCTCTCCATCCTGGGATCCTTTGGGGTACATCCTGGGAGTTGTGTAAAGAGGGAAAAGTTATAAATACAACTCCGAATGACAAAATCAGGTATTTCAACTACAGGTTTAAGAAAGCCAGTTTGATGGTACTTTCTCCAGGTGAGTCTGATAAAACACAGCTAAAACCTAGTATGCCTTACATGCCATAAAATACATAACTATTTTAAGGAGAGAATTATTCTACTAATAAAATATACAGGAAACTAAGCAAATAAGCTATTATATTACACTACTGAAGCATTAAAGCCACAAGCCAGCAATTGAGAAATTCTTAGACTTTTTCCTTCATTAGACAGAAATATTATACCTCTGCACAGGGTACAGCCACCATAAGCATAGCTATTTCAAAAATGAATTACAAAACTCCTGTGGGTTTCAGTTACATAACTGCAGGCCTTCCTGGGTTCCAAACTAACTCTGATCTAGCCAAATGTGTAGATCCCCAGATTTATCAAGTGGTTCAATCCAGCACAGAAGTTGCAGACTGCTTCGTTTAATCCACCTGCAAGAGAAGCATCATGTGGACCTTTTCCACCGAAAACTGGCACTAGTAGGTCCTGATGATATTAGGATTTTTCAAAAGCATTTTGAAGCACAGTATTCATTCAGCCTGCCAAACAGTGCCATTGCTCTTGCCTCATTCTTAAAATTCAGCAAATGAGTCAACAAACATTTTTGTTATTCAGAGAGCAGTATCAGAAAGTTTGAGGCAAACAATACATGAGCACAGGTTTATAACTTCTATGTCTCCATCAATTCTTACATATTTCAACTGTTTAAAATTGTCTTCTGCAGTCATGACACTACTTTAGCTAGTGACCTCATAGCAGCAGCTTTCAATTTTAAATACCAGGCATTCACCCCTCAATGAATGCACAGCAAGTTACATTACATCAACACACAGATTCCCTTATTCCCAGAGAAAACTACTTCTCAAACTGTCATAGTATTCATGCTCATGTATTCCCAGACTATGAGTGGGGTAAATGAGTACTAAAAATATTCTTTTCATTATTAATCTCATGTCTCACTATTTTCTTTCTACCATTTTTTGAAAAAAAAAATTCCAGCACCCATGGTTGGGGGTGGGGTGGGGGATGGGGGTGGGGGGAGGGCACGGAGAGTAAAAAATTAAAAAGAAAGACCATAAAGTATCAAGTAGTACTCCACATTCATTGACTTGGTATGATTATTGGTATTCAGAATTGCCTGTCCTGGAATCCTCTCACTCTAAGGTCCTCCAGATTGTATTCTGCTCTTAACATGCAAAAACTAATTAAATCATTGTCTAAACTGAAGATCAGTTTTCTTTTGATTTTTAAGAGTTCTAAATATGATGTTAATAGCTGTGGAAGTAAAATCCCTCGTGCCTATGGACACTCAGCTTATTTTCCAAATGGGTAAAATAGACTTGATGGAGCAATTACAATTTTTTCACAGACCACCCTTTCACTGCAAAATAAATCTACTAAAGTGATGTCAAGAAAAGGATTTATTTGTACAAATCTAGTCACATCATTCATTACGGTCTACTCACGCCTCTACTTCAGTAGTACAGTTAGAATTTACCCAAACTGGCACTGAATGCCAATACAATTTCCCTGTATCCACAGTAGGAACCATCAGTACTTGAGATGACACTCAAAGTATGGTAGGCATGGATAAGTGTCAACTTGTACTGAGGACCACTGTAGGTTAGTGGTAACCTAAACATAAGACTGATGAACCTTACTGTTACTCTAAAGCAGTCTTGAGTAACGATTTAAAATTGGTGTTGAAATAATTAGAAATAAGATTGTCAGAGGAAGCCTGGAAATAAAAAACACCATCCATTGGATGAAGATTAATCAAGTTGAGTGAAACTGGTAATATTTTAAGTCACTGTACCTAGCAATTTCTTAAGTGAGCATATTGCCAACTGTATATGAAATTCAAATTTCGAAGTCTTTCATAGTTTCATAGCTGTTTCTGAATCTAAGCAGGGACACAAGCAATCTTCATTGAAGTGAATTGCAGCCAATCGATGCATAAATGACCACCATGCTCTTAGCAGCTTTAAAAGGAGATCAATGGGAAAAGCAGAGTGATAGGTATCAGCGCCAGCTTGGTGAGTAATACCAGTATACACTTTACAGACTAAATGGGGAAGACACAACACTGACTAGGAATTAATACAAAGTAAATTAATTGGTGGGGTCCTGAACATCACAATTCTACTTCATGTCTGGGTATACAAACATGGAACATGTCTACCTGCATATAAAGAATATTTCAACTTAATTTTGGATAACTACTAAGTTGATTTTACATTTTGCAAGGAGTAACCTGCAACATACGGACTGGATCCATAAAGCACATGGAAAAAGACAATGTTGAAGGAGAAATCATAGGTTACAAAAATATTTATACTTCCATTTTTGATATAATAGTATTGTGCAGCATACTCAGAAAGTCTTGGGCCAGAAAGCTTGCACTACGCATTTTTCTATATAAATTTGGCTTGTAGAGATAAACTATATGCAAACAATCCATAAGAGAATATTTCTTCATTTGCCATGGCTACTGAGATGTAGCCAAAATTAACCTAAAAGGAGGAGGATCAGTCATATGAACTTTCACTAGCTCATCACATTCTGGCCATCTCATTATCAGAAACACTTTGATAAACTGGAGGGATTTCAGAGAACAAGAAGAGGTGTGATTAGGCAGCTGCCAACACAGACTGGAGAAGAACTCTCAAGAGAAGTAAATATTTTAAGTACTTGCATAGCAACATCCTACAAGTGTTTGTTGGGCATTATCTCCACAGCAAAAATGCAAAGTTATTCCATACAGTCATATGCAAGAAAAAAGAGATGGAAATCAGAATAAAAAATTTTATTTCTGTAAAAAGGAGTTCTTTTCCACAATGAAACTTTTTTTTTTTTGAGATAATGGCTAACTTCTACAAAATGAGCTTACATTAATCACCACTATGGAATAATTCTTTACTGGCTCAGTAAGCATAGTGTGTCATTTTTACCTTTAATTCTCACAAACTTTCAGATGGAAATAAGGAAGTCAAAAGAACCACATTAGTGGTAAGAATCAGTAGAGAGCAGGGACTTCAGAACATGGCAGCAGTTCAAGGGAAAAGAGAGTTTCATCTGCTTTGCTAGGGATTGAAAGGAGACAGCAATAGCAGTGTAACAGTGAGAATTCAGCAACCTCCCCATTCAGCGAATAGAGGTTTTTATGAGGATACAAAAAGAATGTGAAATGTAGAAGATAATAGGAATTATTTAGGGATTAAGAGGACTACTTAATGGCAAAGAATGATGAAAAACATTCAATCTTGAAAATAGGGAATTTAGAGGTAGTATGCAAGTATGTGACAGTATCTTGGGCAAGACACAACTTCCAGAAAGAAGGCAAAGAGTAGAATGGTGGATGGAATTGAGAGTAAGTAGTACAAGGATTCAACTAATTTCTCTGGTTTGGGATTTTTCTGAGACTTTTTGCCATAATTGTGCTATGGAACAGCCTGGCAAAAGATGAGACAGCAATTTAAGTTTAGGCAAAATCTGGATCTTTTCCTTTTGTTGAACAATAAATACATGCAATCATGTTCCATTTATACCAAAGTCAAACTAATTTAATAGAAGAGGATGTCTCATCTCCTTGCCCTACAAAAACCTATGCACCACAAGTTCCATCAAAGTACTAAACCATGACCACCTTAATGAGCACCTTTTAATGGATTTCCACAAATCCACTCTTTTCCAAACATTTAGAAAACAACAGTTCCTTGAGCAACTGCACAATGTACTTTTCAAAATCTACTTTAATCTGTTTCGCACATAATACTAAAAAAAAAAATGCTCATTTTACTTTTTCCTTATTCCCTTGTGGAGGTATACTATGTGCAGATCACTTCTGTGATTGTGTGGCTGTTTGTGGTAAGATTAGTACACTGCTTGAACAACCATGCAGTTCACTTGTTTATACCATTTGCTATTATCCTTACCTTTAAACTGCAGGGATACTCATGTAGCATGTGCCTAGCAGGTACGGAAGAGCAACAGTCTGGCTAACTACAGGTGTAAATCTGTAAACCATAGTGGAGTTCAGTGGTAACTAAAATGTAAGCAAGGAACAAGGACTATGCACAGAAACACCTCAGCTGGTTCAACAATGGCACAGACAGGGTGAATCTTGCATCACACAGGCAACAGCAGAACAGAAGGACTCAACTAAAACCTTCACTGGTACCTCCTCACTTTGGATTTCTAAGCCAGAAGAATCTATACGGGATACTCTGCACCCTGCAGTGTTTGATCCTAGAATAACTTTGTTTTCGGTTTGACTTTACACATCTAAATTTCCCTCCCAAGTGAGAGCACCTACAAGTTTGGATCCTTCATGTACTGACTAGCATTTAGATACTTAATTAGTGCAGAAAATGTATTCTTTTTATATATGTAAAATTTGCGTCTCCTAATTTCTGCTGAATCTTCACTTAGTCTGGTAAAGAAAAGAGGGGGAAAAAAAGGAGAGAGGCACATATTTAATTTGAAATAGATTGTTTTCTCCTTTCCTTTTGTTCATTTCTTCACTAATGCAGCAGGCAGAATAAGAGAAGCTGCTGCACTATACCCTACCATCTGTACCCTATGTCGATTAATATCACACAGCTAGAATCTTGTTGCCATTACTTCTTGTTCTGTGGTGAAGGGATTCTTTTATTTGGAGGATTTTTATAAGGGGAGGGGAAGGGCCACTGAAATCTTAAGAGAGATCATAGGTTTTATTGAGTTGTCCACAATGATTTGATCTCTTTTCCTGGCATTTTTAAATTCATTTAGAAACCAACAGAGGTCATAAACAGTTCAAATTACTTCTTTCGATCCCTGCTAGCTTTCATACACTACTGCTGAATTTCATTTGACATTGTGTCATCTGCTGTTGTAGTTCTGAGGGTTCCCTTTTGAAGTTCCTACCCAGTGTGTTTTGGATTTGAGTAACGTAGCTAATTGTGCCAGTTACAGATGTTGTCATTTCACTGCCTAACTTTCTTTCCAATTCATTAATACATTTATTAAATAAAAACTATCATAGCATGAAGCAATGGAGCAACCCAGTGTAATCATTCAATCACAGAGAAGGATGACTATATATTTTTACTTTAGACTTTGTCGTCTAGCCATTTTTACCCCATGAGGAAAATTTCCCTCTCCCCAAGTAGCTACTTAGCTTTCTTAACAGCTGCTCCTGTGGAGAAAGCTTTTTGAAGTCCAAAAATATGTTGGCTGATTTTTTTTTCTTTTTATAATGGTTGGTTTGAAGAAGAAAAAAAAGATGCAGAAAAAGAGCTAATATAATAGTGAGGAATGAATTTCTTTTGTAGAAAAAGCCCCAGTAACTACCATACTTGTGTTAACATATTACCATCTTACTGTAAATCAATGTCTCATGTAACTCCCAGTCTCCTCCTGTTTCTTCCTATTGCCCAGAAATATACTTCACTGGGATAATCTGAAGCAGTTTTCCTAAGACTTGTCACGGGACTATTCAATTCTTCAGTAATGAAGAATTACACTATTCAATGTGTCAGTACAGAAACTAAATATGGACTAAATAAGAAATGTTTATATACTTTATCACATTATTGCAAAAGTAATTTTTCTTAATGCAAGAACTGAGGGGTAATGTCCAGCTCACAGACTACAGAGATTGAGACCTTTTAATTCCATGAGTATCCCCATACATATCCAGCAAAGCAACTGAGCATCTCCAACCAGATTCAAAACCCATAGACCTAGACACTTCTTGATTTTAACCCTTCTGAATGTCTGCTTGTACATTCTTGAATTGTAATTTTTGCAGCTGAACCCTCTCCCACATGTGTCAAACTTTACTCACACAGCTGTGGGATTCTTGAAATTCATACCTGAATATTGCAATTTGAGATTTCCTAGCTTTTTGCCACTTGCTTTAAAGAGTTAAGAGAACACAGCTCACATAAGTGTTTTAAATTTGCCAATTCTAAAGTGCAGACAATACAATTCACAGCTTGTGGCAAGTGGGAGTAAACTGGATTTAAGCAGATTTCAAGACCTCTTCATCTGTTCTTCATCCCCTCACACAATTTAGTTGTTTAGTTCAGTTTTCCTAGGTTCTAGCAGGGAGAGGTTAGCTGTCTATGAGCTTCAGTAGTGCTCGGTGCCTCCCAGGTACAGCCAGCTGGGGTTCCTTCAGCTGTTCCCTGTCACATTGAGAGTGCCTACCCTCCCCGAGGCTTGCCTGGAAGATGAACAGCCTACGGACATTTTCTTACTTCTCACCACAAGACAGCTCTCCTCCAGATGAACCCAGAGCTTTTAGGGCTATGTCTCACAGCTCTGGTGGTCCTTGCCATAAAAAGGGGCCAGGGCACAAGTGAGGATAATGAACATGTGAGGATACATGCCATTGGGAAGTGCACTTCTTCACCTTCCTTAATAGAAAGACAATGCTGCAGATTATTTAAAGAAAAAAAGTTTGAACTTTTCCATCACTGTTCACTCTCCTTGCTCATATGCCATATTCCTCTCCTCTTAGACAATGAAGATCAACAAAGACAATTTTAGTTTTATTTGCACAGTCAGTTTTACCTTCGGGATCCATTGAGCCTCAGCACTTTAATTTCAATCAGTGTTGTTTGTTTAAAACACCTTCATTACTGCAGTCTTTATATGTGCATACATTATGCAGCTTTTAATATTTATGACAATGAAATAATATTAAATGTATGTATGAAATATAAGATGTGCATTAATTTCAAGAAGGACTGTGGGGCAAGCTGCGCAATTACTACATTACAAAATACAATGTAAAAACATCACACTGGTAAAGAAAACACATTCCAATGTGATACACAGCTTTCAAACTGCAAGATGGTGGGTTTTAATTTAGAGCACGGAGGTCAGACCTTTAACATACTGCCCAGAAAGGACTTTCATAAATATGTATTTTGGACTAGCCATTGTCCTGGCAAATTAGAAGGCTCATCTCTTGATCCTGATGATGATAACGGCATTTAGCATGAGCTTGGACAAACCATTTAATTGTCTGGAGTTCCTGCATTTTACCATGGATGTCATGTCACAGAAGGATGTCAGACTCCTCAGTACATCCTATTTGTTAGAACCTGTCTGTAGAAAGTATTCAATAGAGGTATAAAAAGGGGGAAGAATGCAAGGACAAATGCTTTCCCGAGGATAAATGCCCTTTTAAAGACCTCAGTGATGTTACCAGGGAAGACGAAAGACTTCTGAAAGTTTGCGTATTTCTGTATTTTTCTAACTATGCCCTCATGCCTGATGAATGTATTTGTAAAGCCTTATATATGGATGTCTCTTGCTTTAAAGGTACATCACACTTACTCTACTGGAATGTCCAGTGACTTTTTCATAATGCTGTGAATTGTAGTCCTGGTAGCAAATAGTTTTACTTCCATATAATGATAACACTAATATTTTTAGGTGGAGGCCATTAAACTACTCTATATAAAGCCGACTTATCTTTAGATAATAGATTCAGACTAGCAAAAAGGCAACAGTTGACAGCTAGTTTGCAAACATTATTCGGTGAAAAATTATAAAAAAAGATTTACCTTATGATTTTCATTTTATAATTACTCACTTTTGCTTCATGATCTTTTGTTTAACTTTGAACTGTTGTGCAGTTTCAAATAGACACTAATATTTACACTTACTGGATGATGTTATTCAGAAGATGCTAAAACATAAGTACAAGGACTGTTAGGATTACCAAGTTAAATACTGTAGGATAATTTTATTTGTCTAATAGATGATCATTAATTATTAATTTCTCCCTTTGCATTGACCTTGATTCTTACTGCTAGCAACAAGGCCCAGTTCTCTTGGAAGCATCCCCCTCCCCCTCATTCTTTTTTATTAAGCAATTATTTTGTTCCTGAACGAACTAGACTTTGTTAAGACTTCATTTGTAAACTTTATATACTTTCATGCCTTTTCTATAATGGCCTTTTTTAGTTTTCCCATAGCTATTTCCATCTGGCACAGAACTATCATCAGGTCACATGCAACTATTTCTTGGTGAATTCCTAGCTCCAAATTTACAGAAAAGGTTTTACTACTTCAGAAGGGACAAGAAGTCACTATGTTTCTTCAATCATTTATCATTTGCCTTGCTATCTTTTGAGTGTCGATGAAGTAACTTTTATACTACCAATATAACGACCTGGTGGGACTATATTAATGAAAATTTCACCCTGCGACAAAGAAATGTCATTTCTTTGTTAAATAGCTTCAAATTCAGAAGAAACATTAATATTTGAAAGTATAATATAAATTACATGAATTTGCATCCTTCTAACCTAAGTGCAAAAAATACCATCTAAGGTTACATAACTTTCCACCATTCTTTTTCTCCTTTTTCTCTTTTTTTTTTAAGATTCCTTAACAGATCTCCAAGATGAATGAAAGCCAAGTATATGGAGACAAAGGTTTGTGGGGGGTGGAGGGGGAAAGCAGATATGGGGTAGTGTTCTGGATCTCTTACATTCCACAGAATTATAACTGAATTTGCATGCTTTCATAAAAAAAAACATTCCTAAGTATTCGCCAAATTTATTTACACATATTAACTACAATCCACAAGTTGAAAGTTTAAAGTAGTTTTAAATCTGCTGAAGTCCTCTGCATCTCTGAGGCCATAAAGCAGTTTTTAGAACAGCAAATATTTTTAAACACTACTGGATGTAGCAGAGATAGTTACATTTCCATTATTTCAAGATTCATGCTATGGACACTACTGATAAACGACAACGGGGACAGAATTTTATTTGAATATTTTAATTAACTTCACTAAGAACTTTATTTATTTATTTTTATAGGTGGGTTTTGTATTTTTCAAGCTATTTGGATCCATTTGCATTTGAAATGAGAAGTTAGGTTTGCTTGTATTGACTGTGGAGCTATGAATGAAAAATTACATGAATAAATAAAATGCCCCTAAAACTTTTTAGAAAAAAAATTATTTTCTCAGTATTTCCTGGTTTCACACATATTCATTGAAATATAGACTTAAATTAGTGAATACTTACTTTCCTTTGTGCACAGATACTGTTTTCATTACTATCCATTCTGAAATAAGTCTTTACTCAGACTCCACTCAGTGAGAAATGTATTATCAGGCCTTAAAAAAGTAGTGTCACATTTGGGAACCTATATTTAAAATGCAGTGACAGAAAACAACTGTAAATTGGGGGGCTGACTGGTGTAAGTACTGTTACATTAAATGGAAAGAAGAGAAACAACTGATAATGGAGACACTAGTTACTAGAACCTTCCAAAGCAAATCTAATATACAGCAAAAGTACTGTAATTCTCTCTGATGAGAAATTAGCATCCAGTAAATTAGGACAATCTCTTAAGAGACAGTATTATTTAAAAATATTTTCACTTTCCCTCTCAAAACTGCCTACGGATATGATTTACTTCAGTTTGCGCTAATGCTCCTCTTTGTGTAAAACAAAAGCTTTGAAGGTACCCTATATGAAGAACAAGGCAAGGAATAAAACCCTGCTTCATAACCATAGCAAGAGCCTGTTTTGCTGTTTAGTCATTTAACTTAACAAGTAGATAACCTTATAACATGATACTCTAATTTTGACAATACATGATAACATTAACTGATAACTCATACCACAAATACACACATGCATGGGTTTTTGGGGGGACAGAAAAGGTAGTGTTTGCATATAGAATACAGATGCACAAATTCTCCTCCAAACAAAAATCTAGATGTAAATCTTCAAATGATGTATATGCTGATACCAGTAACAAAAATAGCTAAGGTTAAGATCTTGGTATCTCACAATGTAGATGCTGCTGTTTTAACAGATTTCATATTTTACAGATGTTTTCATAGAGCTGAAAACTTCAGGCAGCTAAATTTTCTTTAAGGAGATGGAAACTTAATAATGACCTGAGCAGCTTAGCAATATTTAGGGAATTAATGAGATATTCCATTAATATGCATCAAGTGGAACTTCTATTACACTCTGGAAGGGACCAACAGACCACTGTTCTGTGTCTGGAAGTGATCAGCAGTCAATAACTTCATTCTCTCATAAAGCAGTTAATTTTAAAAGGGAAGAAGTTCTGTAACCTCAACAACTCCTCAGTGCATGGTTTGAATCAGAAATACTGCTACTTCTAGCGCCACTGCACATACTGTTCTTATTCACGCAAATGTTTAACATTCTTGATTCTAACTAGGAATTTCCCTAAATTAAGTTTTGTGGTAACAGGCTGCAGATTAATTACAGTTCATATAAAAGCCAGGGTTATCTTATTCTTTTTGATTCAAGCTTTTGAGTGTTTTATATTTCTCATTTATGTAAATAAACTGAGCAGAAGCAAAGGAACGCACCCATATGAGCTAAATTCTCCCTTATGATGACAATGTGCAGTAATAATATGATTATAATATAAGCATTTAGTGTTTGTTGTCTTAGACTAAATTGCACTAACAAGCATCATTAGATTCATTGCCTAACTGTGTCAGTATTAGGCTGAATTATGGTTATCTGCATGCCCTCACACTGGATCTTCAGTTTAAATTTAACTTTGAATTTTGTGGGTTCCTAATGCTCAAGAGTGTGGAATAATTTTGAGATGGTTTCAATATGTCTGGAATGCGTGCTACCCTCAACTACTACTCTTCAGACTTACCACCCTTCTAATTTAAACTTATAGTGGTTTTTCTGTTTATAAAACAAAGAAATTGAAGAGGAAATACAAAAACTTATTCCCATGATACCTTCTATTTATTTTCAGATATGAAGTTTTGTCTGTAAATGTCTCCCTTCCTTCTCCTTTCTCTCCTTCTATCTCTCTCTCCTTCTTTCTCTCCTTCCCTCTTTCCTTTATTCCTTCTTTCCTTCTCTCTTTATAAAATACCTTTAACTTCCTTATCCAACTAGCAAAAATTAATATATTAAGAGTTATCAAAATGTACAGAGGTGGGTGAAGAAAACAATGCAAACCTACAATGGCCTCATGTCTTTTCCCCATATCTTTCAAGTCCCCTTTTTAACTTCCACCTTTCTGAACACTGCTCTGCCTACATGCTGAGTCCCATCTCTAAGTACGAACGCACAGCCACTACAGTCCCATTCCTTGTATCCTCTCTTATTTTGTGTGCCTTTTCAGTTTCTGTCCTCCTCTTACATCCTCTTATGCTTCTTATCACATAATAATTCATCCTCCCTATTCCTTCCTTCTTCCACACAGATAAACTCCATGTTTCTTGCTGCTTTCTTAAATGATTAGTTCAGGTGCAAAGGTTTGTTTTTGGAAAAGGCAACAAAAAATTACCATTAATTAACTCCTTGCTAGCTCCTCCCTGTTTGACACTCATCTCTAAAATTTCTGAAGAGGTACTGATGAATATTAAAAAAGATATATTTTCTTTATAAAATACTTCAGAGACTTCAAAACCAGATAATCTGTTTTTCATGATTTGCGATGTTTTGAATAAAACATATAGTTTGGAAATTGCTAGGAGACTGTAGCAGCTAATCCTGCAGTATTTGTTCTGTGTTTGGTAAATTTCTTATTAATTAGTAAAATCACAGATTTCCGGAAGCTGCAAGTTATTTATTTTCAGCTAAAATTTTGCAGTGATAATCTCTGAGATGTCCCCTTTAAAATCTCATTCCAAGCAAAAAGTAGATCTTTAATTTGCCCTTGAATAGACATTGAGTATGAGAGTTTGGGAAAAAAAAATCCTCAAGAAAAGCAAAGTATTGTCAATACATTATTGAAAAGGTAAAATTTAACTAAGACTTTTCTTTCTTAAAATATTTTCACACCACTCCTCACTGACTTCTTGTTGAAGTATTTGAGTTCAAGTTCTGTCAAAAAATTCCTTATCAAGCTGGCTTTGCAGACATGCATTAAATCTCCAATGAAGATTTTGAGTGCAAGTTCAAAGAAATTAAAGGCCCTATCAATAAAACTGGAAATCAGCCTTGCAAATCATGTTGCCCACTAAGAACTTTCATGAAATTAGAGTCCAATCAAATTGCACAATAATGAGCAACAGCCACTTCTCGTGTAGGGGAAGGTATCCTTAATACAAACCTCCACCTGCCTGAAGACAGGTGCAGCCTGATGTTTGCTCTAGAATTCCAGGGTTGCCCCTTGGTGAGAATTCCCACATCCTTGGGTCCTGGCTTAGGAAGCTGTGTGAATCCAGCCCCATGGCCCTTAATCACAGCCCTTATCCGCTTCGGTATTTCCAGCACCTCACACAGCTAAATAAAGAGTTCATTAGGCAGACTGCATGTTTACTTCCATAGGCCAATCCTTGGACATTTTTTGCCAAAAATACCCAACCTGACTCATAGGTACACTTGATTTCTTTCGTTTGGGAACAACGCTGCCTGTAGCTGCCCTTGGAGGGGCAGTGGGACAGCAGCACCCCCCATGCCTAGGAGAGCCACCCCTGCCCCAACGGTGCAGATGGTGCCCGCTGGTGCTGACGGTGGAGGCAGGAGCACCCAGGCAGTGCTCCCTGCCAGCCCTTGCCATTACATCAGGAGGCTGGGGATAACATCACCTGCCACTGCAGACATCTCCTCCTCTGCCTCCTCTGACCACTTGCCATGGCTGGCAGCAGCAGTAGTCCTATCAGGTGGTCAAACAATTTCTGTTCAAGTTGGTAGCCTCAACCTGGACATAGAATAAAGCTTTACACTGAATTTTAATTTTACTGAATTTTACTAAACCCTTACATTTTTCAAAGCTGCACATCTTGTCTCTAGCTACGTTGTTCACATTTTTTTGTTTACAACAGCAAAGGAGAGAAATTAGGGCACTATTTTCTCATAAAAGCAGCTAAGAACACATTGGCACTCCATGTCTAGGTAAGTTTCTCACATTCAGAAGCAAGAACTAGAGGCAGGACGAACCAATTTATATATTTAACATCCTGCAATTAGGTCACTCATTATGAAGCTTATGGTCAGCAAGCTGTAAAAATGCCTTTGCACAAGGGTTTCTCTTTTGAAACCTGCCCACATATTGTAAATCAACAGGAAGCAGGCTCCTAAATGCCCAAGAAGTTTTGGAAAAAGGTAGGTTTGCTTCATAATGTTACATTAAGTATGAGCTAAGTTCTTAGACTTGTCACTAAAATTTACATTTTGGCCATTCTGGTACAGTTATAGTTCAAAATTGAAATTATAAAGATACCTCTAAATTGTCCTTAGACACTAAATCCTTTAGATATAAGCTTTTACAGTATTTTGTAATAATGACTCTCAAAACCCCTTTATCACCAACAGAATCATGTACTTAACAAGTCACAATCTGAGTAAATGATATCTGAAGACAACCCTCCCCCATTTTTAGCAAAAAATCCCCCTGCTGCTGTAGCCAGACTGCCAGCTGTGGTTGTTCAGATGGACTCAAGCATGTAGTCTCATCTCCAAGTTTGTGTGGGCCATAATCAATATAGACTGACTGCTTTTGGGAATTTTCAGATACCGCCTTCTTATACAGCTGGTGATGAGACAAAAGGACAATACAGGAGTTAAGTGGTCTGAGCTTATTTCTTCACAATACACAACCTGGAAATTAATATTTGAGCAGTAGAGCTGCCCAAGAAGTTAGAAGAAAATATGGTAAGATACATACTGTCGGATAAATGTAGCCTATCTGTAGACCCGAAGTTATCATTGGGACAAAGGAGCGAAGTGCATTACTTAGCATAGAGCTGAACAACTACATTGGTCCACTGCTCCCTATACCTCAGCTCACAAAGATGTCCTCACACAGGGACATCTATGGGAACAGCAGCCCTCACACACAAGGCTCTGGTGGCGGTGACATTAGCATAAATTCCTCAAAACTGCTTTGAAGATCCTTCTCTATAGGTGTCCTGGTTCCAGCCAGGACAGAGTTAACTTCCCCAAGCAGCCAGCACAGGTGAGATGAGTTGTCTGGGGCTGCTTTCCATTCCACCTGCCCCAGTGAAAAGGGCTGGTCCGGGAGGGTCACTCCTGTGCGGCTCTGAGGCAGTCTGAGTGTGGTTGTGTCGCATTGGTGCAGTGCTCTGTGTTATCACTGTGTGTGTGAATTCTGCCCTGGGATCTGCTGTTGCTCCCCTTTCGTGGTGCTGTCAGTAACTGCCCTTATCCCAACCTTCTGGGCTCTGTCTGTCCTCTGGTGGAGGGGTGAGCAAGTGGCACAGGGTGCTCAGGGGCTGCCTGGGGCTGAACTGCTACAACAGATCTGCACCCTGCTGAGAAAAGACCTTGCAGCAGCTCAGTTACAATTTAGTCTGACACAGTATAAATCATAGTCTAAGAAAAATTCTATACCCCAAAAATCATCCTCCCAATAACTGACACAGCTAAATCTGGGGGTCAAAGAACTTACAGGGTAAATCCCTTCAGCTGTACAAACTACATGTACTTGGACTTTTTGAAGTGTCAAAGAGGCTGGAGATGGAAATACCCTCAAAAAGTGCAAGATTTGTGGGACACGCTATGATATAGAACAGCAGTCAAGGATCCTTCACCCAGGACCCATGAATGCTAGAGGCACATTCAAACTGTGTTTCCAGCACTCCTGCTCACAGGCTACCATGGAATTTGCTTTCAGACCCAGACTGAACTTTCCAGGAAACCAACTGTCTGTCCTTAAGGATTCAGTGCGCTCAAAATGCTATCCGTAGTCTAAAGGGGAGGTTCTTACTGATGGAAGCTCATATTTGATGGTTTCTTGCTTACATGGGAAGTTAACTGCAATGAATGAGATGAAGAATTTTAGGGCAGTATTCTTTTTTTTTTTTATATCAGTGTAGTGCCATGCAAAAAAAATCCCAAGGGAATACATGCATAAACATACATATAAAACGTTTCAAAGACTGCTAGTCATCTTTTCTCAGACATACAAATCTGTTTTGGAACTGCAGTCACCACAAGGCTGGGTGCATGTTAGGGAAATTTGAGCCTTACATTGCTTTCAGTGTCCAGTACCATGCTTGAAAAAAATTACGGTCACACAGAACTTGAGCAAAGTCAATCCCATAGTCTCAAACCAGACTACAAGGGTGGTAGTACCAAACACCTTATTCTCCTTCCTAAGATGGAGTGTCGTAACAGAGAGGCCTCATGGAGGATTTGGTTCAAGTAAGCCTTCTCTTTCCGCTAATGTTATAAACATTGCAGTGATCCCACTCTTCTCTCAAGCCAGCAGGGTATTCCCTGTCCATCCCTGTTGCCAGTATATCTGCAGTGCTCTACATTCTTTGTCATCAGGAAAATGGCATCAGGAAATGAAGAATCAAAAAAGGACCAGTAGAGGCATGGGTGTAAACCAAAAGTGTATGGAGACAGAACAAGAAAAATGAGGAGACCTGCATTTCCCAGACAGATAAACCCAGATAAAATCAATCTCAGCCATGGAGATAAAGCTGGAGATGGGGAGATTCATAACATTCAGATAAAGGCAGTATATGCATAGTATATGTATGTCAAATAGATTAGAAGAAAATATAAAACGTACCCCCCGCCCCAAATACACACGCTTTTCATCCAACCACAAAAGCAGAATAGGTGGCACACAGCGTTGTTCTGACTGTTAGAAAAATGATTAGTCAGCTATTCTGTATCTGCATCCTTTAGCTGAGGTTCTCAGTGCAATGGCTGGAGCATATCAGCACCAGTCTTCTTACTCAAGCCAGACAACACCATTAGTCAGAAAGCCTCAACATGCAGTTGGTTAGGGGTAAGATCTTTCTATTCAAAAGGAGGTTCATCAAAGGCAGTAGAAAGCAATGGGATTCATGGCTATTTTTCTGTAAGATCAAGTAACATGTTGATCACATTTGCAAAAGAAGGGGTAGAGAGACAGGAGCTCTGTATTCCTCCACAAATGAGAACTTCGTGCAAGAAAAAGAGATGCATGATCTTTGGCTTTTTATTCAGATTTTGCAAATGTTCTTGAAAAGACTTCATCAGTGTGAGACTTACTGTTTCTAGAAGTAGCATAAAAGAGGTGTAGAGGACAAAATAAAACAAGATTTTGCCTAAAATTTCCATATAAATGACATAAGTTACAACAAAGTATAGCTGAAATATCCAGAAGCCTTACACAAAATTAAACTCTACCAAAAAGAACACTCTGATGTAAATATTTTTACTATGTGAGAAAAGACAAAGCTCAAACAATTTAATTCTTCTGTACTGTGCAACACAAAAGTATTAGCCTTTCAATCTTCTATTTAACTGTGCTATAAAAGCAATATTCACTTTTAAATAGGGCCTGCCAGACGTATTTAATTTTAGTTTTATTAAAAATACCAGAAGCTGCTCTTAATAGATAAATGAATGTCATATGAAACCACAACCAAAAAATTTGAAAAATTTCAAGTGCACTTCTATTCCAACTATCAGTTAAGCAACCTATCGCAGGTCTCTTGCTGAAGAGTTTCAATAAACAAGTTTCAGAGATTATTAAGGGCTGTTTATCATTTTAAAAAATGATGGATTTGCAAGGAAAACTTTTTCTGGGACTGCTTTTAAATATTTTACCACGTTCTTTACCTAAAAAACTAAAGAACTTCAATTTATTTGAAGACAAGAAAAAGTCAAATGAAGCATGACACCAAGTGAAATTCAGCATTCTATTTTGTTGAAATGAAATGACAAAAGCAGAAATCACATTGTCTAAAGAGAAAAAGTAATTTTATAGTCACTTTTAAATTTCATAATGTCAATCTATGGGATTACTTATAACAGCTTAAAATATGCCATATAAACTATATTGACCCATATTCATCCATATATTTTTGTTCTGTGCTATGTCAACAGCACAAAATTACTAAAAACTTGCTTTACCTACTCTGGTAAACTCGATTAATGGCAGCTTTATTCCACAGAAAGGTCTCAAAATGACCAGGCCCAAAACACCCAAGCTCTGTTAGTGCATCCAACCCCCAGTTATTAATGCAGAAATGTCCTTTTAACACTTGTTTTCTTTGGACATGCCTCTGGACACAGGCACCGTGGGCTGCAGAAGGAAATCCAAACTCTCCCCAGTTCTCTGAAGCGACTTAGCTCTTAAGACTAACAGGATCTGGCATTAAAGTGGGTTTTCACCATGCTGTAAGTTTCTGTGTTGGGAACCAGGGTTAAGACCTTGAATCACACTTAATCTTTACCAAGGAAATTGTAGCAAACAAAAGGGTGTTGTGCGGGTCAGTGTCTCTGCTAAGTCTTTCTGAGGACCAACCAAACCTGTGAAACGCTGAAGGCCTGTGTCTCCCAGAGTAACCGCTGGGAGCTGCAGATCAGTTGGATCTCAAGATTTGTCCCAAAATATCCTAACGGATATCTCTTCTATATGCAAGAAGCAAAGTAAAAGGCACAAGGATGACAGCATTATGGCTTCCTTATAGAAGCAAACACTGTTAGATGGGCCCTAGAACGGAACGTGTCCATGTGTAGCCATGTTACAAGGTGCGTTCATTTCCTACAGAAGCAAGATAGCAATATAATGCTGAGTACTACGTGACTGACTGATATTCCAACCACGCTATAAAGGTAAAAAATGCCAGACTTCACCTAAAACAGACAATATGTTTTATGACTTTAAAATGAAATCACAGAAGATCTAACTCCATCCAGCTGTTCTTAATAGAGCTTTTTCCCCCTTTGTTTTTCATTTTCTACCTTAATCCGCTTCAAAATTACCTCACAGTCTCATTCATTTTTGCTTGTAATTTGATAACTCTTACCACAACAATGTATTGCACATCACAGAGCAAAAAAACCTAAATTAAAGAACAGAGAAAGAAATATAGAAGATGTATATGCATTAAAGCTGGTGATGCTGTGATGAAAATTTGCATAGCAACCTGCAACTATGCCTGATAGAATTACAAATCTATCATGCATTTGAAGGACAGATGAAACATTCCCACATTTTCTGCATCAGTCATTTCTATTCAGTTCAGCTTAGTATAAACAATCCCCCTTATTTTGCAACTAATTGAAGAATTAATATAAAAGGATTGAACACCTGTTGCTCTGTTGGCAGAAAACAGCAATTACAATTTCTTTCCAGTGGACTTAAACTACAAAAGAAAATTTTTAA
The DNA here is from genome assembly GCA_027925045.1 of Hypotaenidia okinawae. NCBI lineage: Eukaryota > Metazoa > Chordata > Aves > Gruiformes > Rallidae > Hypotaenidia > Hypotaenidia okinawae. The sequence continues at coordinate 108,760,878 of BSDF01000001.1, read as the reverse complement.
AATAGAAAAGAAAGAAAACATACTGGTGACCTGGGTCCTTTCAAACCCACAGAGGATATTACAGTTTTTATTCAGACCTAGAGTAGTCCCTGTTAAGCTTCATCGGTCGATGGACGTCTCTTCTCTATCCCCCCCATTTAGCCAGTGCCCCCTTTAGAATTTTCCATTAGCTTGGAGTAGCTCTGATTCATTCAACCTCCTCTCTACTCTTTCCCACACACTTTAAGACAGGCTTAAAATCCACTGTACATTCATCTAACTGTCATATAGACCTACTTTACCAATTCCCTATTACAAACATTAATTACTGAAAATACATGCTATTAAAAGGAGAGACTAAATCCACTTTCATCTCCTCTTTTTATTCCTTATATAGGAAAGTGGCTAGGTAAGCCTTAAGCTGAGGTAGAAAGTCAGGCATAGGGATCTGTAAGCAAGTGATACAGGCAGAACTGAAAAGAAAACCACCAAAACACATGCAAACATCCAAAATGCTTAAAGTAGCATTCTTAACTTTTGTTGCTGATGCAAAACCTAAAAAAAACACAGGAAATGTCAAATGTTTTGATATGGTCACCTACGATAAAAGTAAAACAAGAAAAGCGGGGCTTAAAAAATCCTTGGAGAAAGGCCTGTTTGCTGTTAACCTGGGAGCCCTAGGACCACAGCTGTCACCCCCTACATGGAACCACCACTTTTCACCCTTTCCTCAGCCCAGAGCAGTCTAGCATTCCCACCACCCATATCAGTAGCTTCCCCCTGACCAAAGCACCCTAAGGGAGTGGCTCAGCTCTTTTGCTTTATATCAACCAACCTTAAATATTTTTCTAGCAAAATTGTAGCTATGACTATTATTAATTGTACATTATTAGGTTCTATGACAAAGTACACAGAGACATACAACATCAATTTTTCCCAACTATTTTGGAATGAGCATCTGGTACAGATGCTTCTACTTTGGCAGTAATGCTTTCCATCACATGGAGGAGATCTCATCTTCAAGGTCATTTTTAGAAGCAGGCCTCACTTACAAAATCATGGTGGATATACAGGCATAGTCTTTTCCCTTCTTGTTTAACGGCTGTGTCTGGGAATGGCTAACCTGTAAAAACATTATTTCTTTTTCTCTTTGACAAGATACCTGCTTATGGGATATACATGTCTCAAGGAATATATATTTTTTTTTTTCAAGATGGGAAAGACTGAAAACGGGCATGAAATGGGAATGCACAACTTGGAGGATAAACCTCCACAAGCACACCTTTGTCTCCTTATTCAGACTGGAATCAAATACCTTAGTGCATCCAAGTATTGCTATTTCAAAAAAGGCATGCCAGATGTACAGGCGATGCTGGGGCTGAGGAGGGCTTATTCTGTCTGGGGCACCCAACCTGCCCAGGTGGAGGCACCCAGCGCTGTGACCTACCACTGCCAGCAGTACTCAGTGCCTTGGGAACCACTCGCAACAGGGAGTGTGACTTCCAAAAGTCTTGATGAGCTAGGAAGATGTGTCAAAACTTCAGTCAGGGCCAAAAAAGACAGGGGCGTTGTGAGTCAGCATCAGGCCTACACGCTGTCTGAGGACATGGGTGCTGAGACCCCAGAGCAGGGCTAGGCTGAGCGGTATGTGAATCACAACATGGTGGGAACACAGGTGCGGCTGTGGGTCATTTGGGTCTGTGTTCATAACACTGAGTTATGGTACAGGCACAAGGAAAGAATATCATAAACCCAAGGAAGACCAGGATCAGCTTGTGACAGAGCCCACTGCTACCTGAGCAGCAGTGTGCAATATTTTCTGGAAAGTATTATGAGGACAAGAAAAAAAAATTCTTCTTTTCCCTTTAAAACAAATGTGCAACTATATAACAACAGCAACAAAATTAAACTATATAGGATAAGCTATTTCTATGAAGAAGGAATAAAGCGTTAAGCACTTGATATTTTTATGAATTTATAAATCAAAATAAACTTTTAAAGCCTTCCTGTTAATGGAATTAAAATCATCATCAGTTTTGCCATAAGTGTCTGCAGTACATAGTCACAGTCCATTAAGAGAACATGTTAGCATTGTTCATAACAGGATGTAAATGAAATAATCAAGCAATCAGGACTATTTCAACATCAATAAAGCCTCAGAGTGATTATAATGTACAACCATGACACAATACCTTTTTGCATACTTTCCCTGATCAGATTAAAGTGGTGATGAATTCCTCGATGGCTCAAGTGTGCTCCAAGGAAAGCTAGAAGGTTGTACAGTTAACTCCCAGGGTGTAACTCTAAACCATACAACCTACTACCTCAACCCGGATGCACACAGCTTCCGACGGTGACCATAAAGTCTTCTTCACTTCTTCAGCCTTTCTTTGAAATATGACATCAGCTATAGGCTTATATATTTCCCATGGGGGTAGGCTTTCATCTGCAGCTATTCCCCACTTTTCAGACAATAAGGCATATTCTTAGATAGATTATTCTACTGCAGAGGTATAATTTCTGTTCTATCCTGTTTACATATGTATAAAGATATATACAAGCCTGTTTTATGCGTATATATATACATATATATTTGATAGGAATGATGCAAGTCCAACTACATTTATGGAAAGAAATGACCATTTGGTCTTATTTTATGGCTAAAACCAAATTTAAATATCTTCTTGTTTTTTCTACATTTTTAAATGTAACATCATGTAATGGTATGTTTAATAAAGCCAGTAAATTACATGTCCTACCCTCCCTCATTGGAAAGCTTACAATTCCCTCATATCTCTTTGTAAGTTTTATAAGATATTAGGCCAAACGTGCTTAAAGCAACTGATAAAAGAAAAAAAATAATCATGTAAGTTTGAAGATAAGGCAATGGACAAAAGAAGCATTCCCAAAACAACATATAGTTTTGTACGCTCACTTGGGCTTGTTGTCAAACACCACTGCATTGTGTGCTACGTAAAGTTTTGCCAGATCACCATACTGACACAGACCCATAGAAGCGAGCTTGTGCAGTATGTTTCAACACAAGATCGGATCTACGGGTTTATGCCAATTGGCATCGTTGATTAACATTTTCCTTCTAAAGTGAGACACAGAAGACTTTAAACAAACAAACATATGAAGCAACGTAAGAATGAGTATTTAAGAGTAAAAAGATTACCATCTATTGCAAAGAAGGCTACTTCGAACTTAACTACATACAGGGTGGATGCATCAAGAGAGCAAAGACTCATAACTTCTTTGGCTTTTGAAAAAGGAAGAAACCCCACTTTTTTAGAGATTGACCACACAAGATTGGTTTGTCTTCAGTGGGAATTGAAGTCCTTTTGCACACACTTCGCCTTACCAAGGAACTCTCAACTCCCAACTACTTGCATCTGACTACTGCATACATACAGAAGGCAAGACTGGAATCCATAATTGGATGTGACATAGAAATGAACAATACAGGTTTGTCCTTTGTGTCTGAGCTCATATCATGTACTACAATCCAAAATAAAAATCACCCCACCAAATCTGAAAAGCAATGAGACACACTGGAGTGCAGCTCCCGTGCCACATAATAAAGACCGCTTAGCTATTTCTTCATATTACAAGGCATCTAAGTACTGCTTGACGAAACTGTGTTGATTAAACGCCGTCTATTAATCAAAGCAAAGAAGTTCATTTGTATATTTTATTCACTAATCCTCCCATCGGTGCTATTCCCTAATAATAAGAGCTCAAGAAGAAACACAATCTTGCAAAACTTCAGGGTTAACTCTTACAACAAATACTTTCATCTTGTGACCGGCAAGCAGTATGACACAAATTATCACCCACTGAATGTAGGGTGTCCTATGCAACAGACTGAAAACAGGGCCTTTGAGGTAATAACCAGTAATCCAGAAAGGTAAGACACAAAGTTTTATAATTTACATATTCTCAAGTAAAGCGCTGATAAATATTGTATCTTTAAGTATAGTACCTGACACAGCAGAACAACTTAAAAAAACTTAGCCACAAATGCATATGTAAAATACAGGCATAGGAAGCGGGTATAATTTTTAAACCAGCTGCTACAGAAATGTCTCTTGTGATTTTAGCGGGTTAGGGAAATCTGTATCCGAGTAAGATTTTAATGCCCTGCCTTCCACTAGTTCCCACTGAAGGCCTAATTCTGCCATCGCTAGTCGGGCAAAACTCCTTTCCAGAGAATAAGTGATGACAATAGCAAAGTTTTTGAATCTGGGCAACGCTTCATTTTCTTGCAGACTGCAACATGTATTTCTAGTTCAGTAATGACAGCTGACCATTAGTAAATTATCTTTTTTTTTTTTCTTTTTTAATTTAGGGGATTGAATCTTTCATGTTATGGTGAAACCGTTTGCATTTTTAAAAAAATGTTAATTTATTTTCTACAACAGTCTGTTTTAAACCTTTCAATTTATCTAAAACTTTTCAGCATTCAGAAGGAATATTTTTATAATTGTGTTCTGCTGACACTGAGGAGATAGAATATGTAAGACAAGCACTCAAATTAGAATAGATATCCTAGAATGAGAAATAAATATGCAGACCACATATGTAATTTACCAAATAGTTGTAATAAGTGTTATAAAATAGCTTCTCCCATTTTCTTTTTTCCTCTTTTTTTTTGTGAACAGAAGAGAGATTCCACATTCCAAAAACAATTGGTCACTGCATTATAGTTATATAATAGTAAATAAATACATGTACTATAAATATACTAGTAATATAAATACACTAGTAAATACATACATTTTATATATATTTACTAGGCATAACAAAAGAACAAATGATGTATCGATCTTGCAATTAATTCTAAAGCTTCATGGAAACATACAGTATAAAGGCTGCTCAAACTGCAATATTCCCAGCAGAAAGTAATCAGAACAGAAGTTTAATATATATCGGTAAAATTACATTTGTAGGCCCTCTTAAGGAAATTCTTATAAAGCTAACCTTCAGAAGAATAAAGCTAATGTTGGTGCCATTAACTTTATTTTTTAACAACAAAATATTTAAGATCACTGTATTACCTTTGCTGAATTCTGGTATAATTAATGTCTTCAGTTTCCTTTTTCATTTTGGTTTTTTTTTTCTATCACTAAAACAAAACATAAAAGTGAGGTAGAGATTTTGAAATATCTTTTTTACATAATGTGTTTTCAGAACAACATGAAACCTACACAAAACTGCTAATGATGCTTTTATATATAAATCCAACACACTGCTGATGCCCCTCTCAGGCCCATGCTGTGAACACCCACACTTTGGCAAAGGGACAATTCCATATAGTATTTCCTAGTCTTTTTTCAACCCACAAATATCTTATTTTTATTAGGAACTGCTACAGGAAAGGAGCATGATTAACAAAGATAAGTAGTTTTTATCATACAGTGCATGTGAGGAGGTAATTTGGTACAGAACTTAATAAAAACACTGACATAAAATCAATGGCTTGAATCAAGAAATGTTTGCAAAATTTTATGGATAAAGAAAAGAACAAAAGATGCAAATCCTATCATCAGAAATTGAAATTTAAAAAGTTCTTTCAAGCTAAGGCAAGCCTTGGTTTCTCAACAGACGTAGTCTTTAATGGCATTCGTAATAATTCTAACAAAACTGCTAAGGAGGGCAGTATCACCGTAAATCTAAAAACTGCTTTCTGGTACAAAACTGGTGAATGGAGGTATATGTGTCATATACATAAGGTCTCCATTCAGCAATTTCCCAGAATTCATTGCAGAACAACAAAAATATAAGGTAGCAAAATTAGCATATAATTTAGAAGTTAGTGTCTAATCAGTATTATATAAAAAGTGGAGCACATGTTACTGCAATTCTTTTCTGTAAAATCATTATATATTTATAAAGCTTTTAATTAGACAAAATCTATCACAAATGGTTTGAAATAAATACAGTTTCTGATCCAAAAACCACCTTAAGTTTCAAAGTAATTTCTAGGTGAGGACATCTGTATTTTTAGCATAAATTTAAAAGGCTAGGAAAATATTAAAAACAAACCCCGAAACTCCTCAAAACATCAAAACACATAGAACACCGATTTGGCTGAGCTTTTCAAAATCTGTCAGTCAGAATGAATTTTGTTACACACTCTTCTAATTGCCTGGTAATATGTTACAACAGACAGACAAATGCTTTAAGAAAAAGGCTCTGCTAAAGCGTCATATGCTTAAAACTTACTTTAACTCTGCATGCACTTATGACAAACATTCTGAACGGATATCTTAAATACTGTTTTCAGCTATTCCTGGACAAGTGCTGTTTTACGAACATCCTAAAATAGTCACTGTTACTAGCTGCAAACCAAGCTTGCTTCATGAATGTCCCAATAATGTGCCTTTTATTCTAGTGCTTATTACACTGATTTCTTTGTAATGCATTTAGATGCAAACTGCAAGAAACTCGGACATGAATTAACTCCATAACAACTTTAATATACTGGCTACGAGAGTGATCCTTTTCTACAGTTTAGCACATTTTTTTTTCCTCCTCCCCTCTTTAGAAACTGAAAGCATGAATCCCGCTATAAAAAAGAATTTACACTCCGTAGCAACCAGATCAAAATACCCACAGCTTCTTAGAGATAGCCAAAGTTCAGACTGAATAAATGTAACAGTAAGGTCTTTGCATAACTCCAGTGTTTCGCTAAGACAAAATGTGCCTAATCACTTCTTTCCATAGCCCCTCGATTTTTTGTTTACTTTCTATTTTTAGCAGTATTAGATCAAACATCCCCCCCCCCAAAAAAAAAAGTTAGTTTTAAAAAGTGTGAACAGCTGACTACGTTAAAATTAATACACAAGGACTCAGTTTCAAAACAACATGTTTAAAACGGCTTCAAAAAAAGAAAAAGAGGAAAAAAAAGAAAAAGAATCTATACCTGATATGAAAGGTACGCTTTCACCCAGTGCCAAATACTGCTATATGAGCAATAGTGGAAAAAACCAACACCACAAACAAAAAAAATTCAGTCCTTCTTTCTTTTTTTTTTTTTTGGTTTTTTTTTTACTGAAAGAATCAATCTCCTAGGCTCATTTTGTTACACTGTTTTAAGAAGCTCTAACACATCCTGATGGCTCTGTAGTGAAACATGCCAGATTTTTTTTTTTTTTGGAAGCAGGAGAGTCACTTTTTTTTTTTCCCCCTCCCTGCACTCTTGTATGTAGGACAAACTCAGATTTGTTTCTTCTTCTTAGGGCTCCTGTTCTTTCTCGGAGGAAGACCAGGATGCCTGTCTTCTCTCTTTCTCTTGCTCTTCTCGGAATTCCAGGCACAAAGCACTGCGCAAAAGCTGCACCAATCCTTGCCGCAACTGCCTGCACAGGACTAGAGGTGGGGAGAGACCAGAAAATTCACCTCGCCCCTGCACCCATTTTATAAATGGGGATTGCACAAATCTGCCGGAGCAAAGGGGTGAAAAGGCAGGGTGCCAGTTTGCTACACTATGCTGCAATGATCTCATGTTCAACGCTGTCGCCCCGTTTGCCCAGTTCAAACGCCAGTTCATTAAACAGGAGGAAGGGGGAAGAAAAAAAAAAAAAAAGGAAAAACACCAGAAAAATAAAAAAAACAACTTTTATCCGTCAGACACTCAGGAGGGCTGTTCTAAACTATGTATCAGCCATAAAAAGAAAAACCAAAAGCATGTAGTTTTAAAATGCAGTTATGAAGTATAAGTGTTCTGCTTATATTTTCTTTCTTTCTTTTTTCTATTTGGAGATAAGAAGCAGAATTTATCAGGCGTGAAAGGGACAGCCTCCTGGTGGTGTGCCAAAAAAGCCAGAATAAAGGCAAAGTTGTGCTTCAAAGCTCAATCGCTTGCTGAGTCTGGCTAAAGTCAAGTATTAAGATCCACCATTTTCTGAGCCATGTAAGAAAAGAGGAAAAAAGTCAGAACGGGCGCTGCTTTCCAAGTCTCCGTTGGCACCATCACAAAATCTCAGCCGTAAGGTCACATGATGCTCTGCCAAATGTGGAGTGCATTCCCATAAACCATTCTGCTGATACTGCGAAGGCAGCTATTGTCTAGTTTATACCCAAAGTTCAGCCCACTCTTCATTGAATTAGCTGAAAAACGCATCACCTTTGGGGGTTGGGAGCCATGGAAACGTCTACCTGGCAGGCTGCCCACTTTTTCTGCCCATCAACCACGGATGGAATTGTGCTGCCTAATGTAATGATGACTAGGAATGTGAAGAGTCGTCCAAAGTGAATCTGATTCTTGCAAAGCCTGCTTCATTTGCACAGCAAACTCTGGCTTCTTGTCGTTAAAAAGGGGAGGGGGAAGGGAAAAAAAAAACCCCAAAACAAAAAAGCGCTTTTCTCCTAAATGTAGCAATTAAAAGTCCAGTAAACATGCCTTGTCTGCAACTTTCCTTCATAGCATACTGAAATGGTTCCCAAAATAAAGCACTTGGTATAACACAAGTTTTGTAATTTAAAGAAACACTCGTTTTTCCCCGAGCTCGTGGGGCATCCCCTGGACATTTCTGCACCCTAAGTAGAGGAAAAAAAAAAACCAAAACCCAACCCAGCAGATCAGCAGATCTCTCATCTTTTTACCTGTCTTCCTGATTTTATCCAGCACAAAAAATGCATGTGCGTGGCAGTGCCCACTGGTAACGCTGCAATCTCCCTCAAAGCAGTCTCCTGAGAAAGCCGGTTGTGTTTCCAGCAGCACAGCCTCCTTCATCTGAGCCCTCTTCTCTTCACTAGCCAGTAGGACAGCTGGTCCGCAAGTTTGCGAACCAGCACATTCGAGACCAGCCAGCACCTTTCCTACCTCAAAATGAGTTTAATCTGGATTCAGAGAGAAGAGGTGCGACCAAGCAGAATTTACAAAAGAGGACAGTTACTAAAGGGACTCAGGAACAGACATAGCTCTTCTGCTACAGACCTGAAATTTTGATTCTGCCCAGCTATTGTTCTAAAGTAAAATGTCACGTAAAAAGTCACTTCCAAATGAAAATACCACGGAACCTACTGGGCAACACATGCTCTCCCGGCACCTAAAAACCTTGTACAGAAGCATTTATCTCGGAGCTCAGCGTCTTAAATAAATCAACAAAAATCCACTCACTGTTTCAACACCATGAAGCTTAATAGCTACCACAAAAGAGATGTTAAAAATGTGGAAATTCCTCTGATCCTCCCATTAATACAAACAGAGCCATGGGAGGAGCCTCTCTACCTATTAGCATCTGTACCAACGCTCCCACAAAGAGGAGGTTGCATGCTAACGAGCTTACAGCTAAAAACTGGTAAGGAAGGGCAGAGTGGGAGACAACAGGCTAGAAACCACAGCGGGAGGACAGAAAAAAAACCCCATTCCTAGGGACACTGAGGGCAGTAACTCTGCAGCTCGGCTACTTTTATGTTTTGTTTTACAGTTCTTTCCAGTTTCATTTATTTACCTGGAGGAAATTGAAGGTTCATTACCAAAGGAAGGAAGTGTGAGAACAGGGGTTTTGAAGTGGAGGAAGAGGATTAGGGAGGCAGTGCAGCCCTTGGAGGGAGGTGTTAGGGCTGCCCACCAGCCCAATGTCTTTGGGGGCTGTCTGCACCCCTGGCTGGGACTGGGGTGGTGCAGGCAGCAGGCTGGCAGCATTGGGCACCCCCTGTCTTGCTCCTGGCACACCCTAGAGGCCTGCAGGTTTTGGGGAGGGGAGGCTTAACTGGGAAGAGGAGAGGACACAGGGCAGCCTCTCTCTCCTGGTGATGAAGGGTGATGCTGAAGGTGCCGAGAGGACCAGGAGAAGGAGCAGCCACCATGGTCCAGCAGCAGCAAGAGGCCAGGAGGATATACTGAGTACATCAGGGGACAGAAATGACCCTGCTCTGCCTGCCTGGCCAGCACATCTGGGATCAGTCCCACTTTGGTCAACTGGTAGTTGTTGTCTGGCAGAAGAGAAACCTGTTATGGCCCCAGTAAATCTGTCCATGATTCAGTTCCCCTCTTTTCCACACCTGGAGCATTTCAAGGGCCAGCAGCCAGAGGAAAGCCCTCCAATGCAGTGATAGGGCATAACCTCTATCAAGTGGTCATTTGGAGTGAAGCGTCATGTGCATGGGTTTGAATCTAGTGACATTTTTCTTGTCCCTGTGATCTAACGATGGCTGCCTAGGTGCTACCTGTAAGTGGAAATGCTGCTTGTCACTCTGGCTAATTGCCACAGCAGTCCCATGGCTTGGACCACAGGGATCACACTGACTTCCAGTGACCACAAGCACACTCTGCATGTCATTATGCCTCTACATGTGTAGATTCTCCCATGAAGATCTTTGAGATTAAATACAATCTTTGAGATTATTAAATAATCTCTCTGAGATTATTTTAAATTTAATTCATTTCTCCAGGCTCCTAAAACTCAGGAAGTCAATTCAAATGTCTTTAACTATTACGTAGAAACAGAAACTTGAGGTTCCGTTTTTATCATTTTAGTAGTTTTCTTATTGATTTGACTCAACTAATCAAAACAGATCTTTATTTTTTTCCTAACAGGGCATATGGGACTGAAGCTCATTTCATTGCACGTTACGTTTTACCGATAACCATAAAAATGTTTAGGCCACAATATACCAGTGTCTTCAAAGGAACCCCTCACAAGGGTGCAACCTACAAACCCAGGTGCATTTTGAACCAGGGTGAAAAATAATGGTTTCATTAGAATTGAATAGAAGCCTCCTACTGAACAACAATGGATTCATATCCTGTTAAAATTTACTACTACTATTATCAGTGATGGTATGTGAAAAAGACAAGGGAACAGCCAGACTTTCAGATCTCAGAAGGGTGTTTGCCACTAATTACAAATAATAGGCAGTCTGAGCTGGGTAAATCTGAGTAGCAGCTTTTGAGGGACGACAGGCACAGAATCCTACACAGTCATTTTTATTTTCCTGTGTGGAAAAACACTTCAACATGTGGCTAGCCCTCAATAATGAGTATTCACTTCATCAGTATTGAAGAAGGATGTTAAAAAGCTGTTAAAAAATCACTTGCATATGTGCCTAGCGACAATTAGAGACATAGATGAATCTCAGACTTCTCTGTCTATGAACAAATACCAGGGTGACACAAAAGAAACCAAAAAGATGTAGCTGTGGGAGTGCCTGGCCCTGTTCATCTGCAGCTGGAGGAGGTGGGGAGGTTGAGTGGAGCAAAGCTGTATGGGACCTACCTCTCCGCAGGGGATGAGGGCACCAGGCCTTCCTTCTCCCCAGGAGGCAGGAAGGGGAAGGCAAAGAGGACTGGAAACCTGGGCTGGGCTGAGGGTTTCTGCTCACAACCAAATATGGCTCCCATGTCTATACGCAGCTCCTACAGGACCACTGGCACCTCAGCCTTCTTGGTTTAACAGGCAGTTTGCAAACTAACTGGAAGGGTAAAATCAGAGTCTTCTCTGGGCAACAGCAGCCCACAAAAGACTTGAGGGGAAAGCTGAAGAAGAATGGGAAAGAAACAGCACCATACTTGGCGTGAAGGGAGAAAGGGAGGAAGGGAAGCTCTGCTCTTTGACGTGGTTGTTCTCAAACACAAAAAAACAAAACAAGCAAGTACACCACTGTAGTTACACCAAGGTAAAAGTTGAAAACACACAAAATTAGGAGGACATGCAAGTGCTGGATATATTACACATTTCTGGATAACTCTAATGTGTTGTATCGCATGGCATAACAAGTCACAATTAAATGGTCTTGCTCTGCAGACCACATTCTCTCAAAAGCCCTGGTGTATAGAGGTGACAAAAATTACTTGCAAAATACATGCAAATGAATAGTTATCATTTGCTTGCTACTTTCAATCTTCAAATGGCACTGCGCTTTCTTCTTTTTTCTGCCTTCAGGTTAACAGCATGGAATTGAGACACTTAAGCAAGATGCTCTATGTTAAGAGCCAGAGATGTCATTTGTCATAAATTCAAGTGCAATTTTCCCCTTTCTGAAATTTTCATGAACAATCTTGTTTTACGTTCCATCTCCTCTAAACATTTCCCTGTGTTATCTGCAACTTTTTAAACTTTTGGCCACTTTGGCTGTACAGCTGGGTACCTGAACTCACAACAGAAAACCTTTAAAAATAAATAGCAACAAAGCCTGAGTAACGCACAGCCAATAATTTTGTCCACACCAAAAAAGCCTTCTTCACAACTGTTTTAAGATCAGCTATTCCCACAAGAGTGCAGATATTTATAACTAGCAAAGGGTGCAGACATAATGAACTGAAACAGCTACTGAAAATTCAGATGTGCCTTTTCCAGTAAGTTTTCCACAGCATAAAGAAAACCCACACTGCAAACAGGAGCCACCCATCTGTTCTTCACAGGGCAGCACAGTTTTGGTACAATAAGCAGCCAGAGGAGGTCTGGTGCTGAGAGGAGCCTGTTGTAAGACCCAAGCAAAAGCCAGGCTCTATCGCTGTTCCCTGTTCCTCAGAAAAAAAGGTGAGGTTTTAGTGTTAATCAATGAGATACAAAAAGAGATAACACTTTCTCCACAAACAATGAGACAGTACCTCAGACTAGTAAAATGCTGTAGCACTCCAAAACGTCAAACCAAATCTGAGAATTGGAAGAACTTTGCCACAGATGTTTCCTTTGGTATACTTGTTTCAGCCCCAGTTTATTTCACCACTGTCACTCCAGAAACATTAAGTTCAGAGCAAGAGGTACAACATTCAATCCCCTCACATACACCAAATGTTAGACATAGAAAAACATTTATTACATTCTTTTTACCTCACTTATCTTTTGCAGATCTAAGTGCAAATACAACTCAGAATTATCATCACCATTCATCAGATGAAAACTTACGAAGCATCTATTTTCTCCCAAATGTAAAAGCTTTTAGCACATCACTCCTCAGAAAGCCCAAGTAGCATGGCTGTTAGATGTTTTTTTCCAATTCTAGAGCCAAAGGTACCAAAGATGAACTTGTTTACATAAAAAATTTACCATTACTTTATAAAGCATAGAATACCTGACATAGCACACTGTATGTTGCAATGAATCATAAGTATCACCTTGATTTAGCTGATTCCTAAAGACCACTTAAAGAGTTTGCACAACTTGAGCAGTACCTTTGAACACTAAAAGCTGAAGATAGCTTGACCTAGTTCCTGGTTCTTAGAGTAGGAGGATAGCAAACACAGACAATTAGCTAGCAAAGAGAGTAAACAACAAATAATTCCTTACACATCTTCTATTTGTGATAAATAAAGCAATATTTACTTTTCCCTAACACCTCTTCAAGACAAGGAAAAGTGTAGACAGATGTGAAGCCAGAAACTGCTTTATTAATTCCTGATTTAGCAGCACACTCAGGATCTAGACCTGCCCCAGTGACTCCCTTCCCAACGCTCCCCTTCAAAAACTGCTGCATTGGTTAGTTGAGTTGCATGCCTACATATAAGGAACACCTTCACAACAGCAATCCTCTCCCAAGCAACAGAATGAAAAGTCCTCATGTGTCTGTGATCTCACAGACGTAACTCAGTGGAAAGCACAGATGGCTTCCTCTTCCCTACTGTCCAGCAGGCTGTGAAATAAGGGTCCTCCAGGGCCACTTATTTTTCCTAGGATTCATTCTTGAACCTGAATACAAACTGGGAACAAAAAAAGATGCTGCAAGTGCAGTCTTCATACCATTGGTTTGTCAATCAGTGATCATAATTTTTATGTTTTTAAGTGCATACCTTTCCTATAGTACCCTGTATTACCCTTGGCTCCTCAGAACTTAACATCTTATGCAGTGGTATTTAAGAGGGGCGTTTTTCTAGCTGCCTTGAGCCAAAAGTAACCTTCAGTAGAACATGTGCCATGTGTCACTTATCCCCTGCCCGCTATAACTGACTCCAGTCTCACATCTCAACATGACACTAGTCATGGGCAAAGATAGAACAGTATCAGGAAGGAAGTTATATACATCTTTAGGTTCTTATATTCCCAAAAATCTGGACAGTACTTTCCTAAATATCAGACTGTTTTGTTGGCAAGTATATATGTGCACATATCTGAACACACCCCACATATTTTGTTAATTTAATTACAAAAATATGGGACATATGCAGGCACTTTCTGCTGGGTTATGTTCTTAGCAGGTTGAGTTTTGTTAGACAAAAAAAACCAACCCCAAACCCAGTCAGGTTATAACCCTGAGCTGAAAAGAGAGAACATGTGCATTAAAGACCAATGTAAGATGTGTTTTTGATTTGGTAGACTAAAAGATCTATTAGTTCTGAAGCAAAAATGATTAAAATTGGAGAGGAAACATTTTTCTACATCCCACTTTTCAATTTCTCTCCTGTGAATTTTTCAGTCTGAAAAATAATCTAATTCCAAAGAGCGTAAACATTCCAATCTGGATTTTTAAGTACTTTTGTACTGGAGCAATTAGCACTGATTTTTAAAAAAGAATATTCATTCTAGATTTTGACTTCTTCAATATCCTTAGTACACATGGCTGCTCTTTCAAATTTTTGTAGATTACATTGCCATATTTTTGTGAGTAAAACTTACACTTTAAAATAACCAAAATCCTCAGATAACATGAACAACATAGAGAAGGAGGCAGGGGAGATCAAAGGCATGGCAGCTTCTCCCAAGATTGAGCAGGCTACAAGTGATCAAAGGCAGGGGAGAGAGGACTCTGGATCTTAACTCCTGTATAATTTATTGAATTGTGGGGAGGAGCACTATTATATATCAAATATAGGCTACAGAACCGAAAAGTTATTTAAAATACAAAAAATTAATTTCAGATTGTTGAAAATGTCTAGGCAGGATCTTTCACAATGTACTTTTCTGTTATTTTTTTTCCAAAATGAAATGGTGCTAATGCAAGTAGAACAACATTTAAACAAACAAAAAGGCACACTACAGCTGGCTAGTGTCATCACGGATGAGATACTATGTTGTTTGGAAGCAAAACCTCACAGGAATAACGAAAAACTCATATTCTCAGTAAAGCCCTACTAAATACATTCACTTGCTTTTCAGAAGATTTAAAGCATACATAACTCAAAATCTTTATCAATTGCAGTTCCACTCCATCTATGTGAAATTAGTCTTGAGCAATCATGTAAGGGAATTTCTTTAGTTTTTGTCCTACACATTTTGGTAATATTCCCATGTACAACCAGACTTCCTTCCATGAGACCTTTCACAGGTTACCAGCACAGGGAGCTAAACACAGCAGTGAGACGAGCTTTTGTGCAATCCGTTGAACATCTTAGCTACTACTTGGTCATTATTTGTCATTATCGGAATTAAGTTCTGATCTCAAGAAATCATCTGCAATTCAAGTTTTCCTAAAAAGAAAGAACCAATATCCCAAACTTTTGTTCTGGCAAATCATATAAGAAAATTTTCTTGGAAAATCCTGAATAGCTAGATAGAAAATAAATACCAAAAATTATGTGTACATATTTAATAAATTAATTCAACAATGCACAGATTTAGAAATGATACATGAATTCATATGATTCATGACTTCACACTCCATTGAATTTCATGATACTACGTGTATCTGCCGCCCCTGTGAATATATGTAACACTGCGAATTTCATGTTAACATCAAATTGTTTCTTGATGGGGAGACAGGAGCTGCACCACAGTAACTGAAAACACACTTGAGCTTAAGGGATGTTTCTAGTTCACATTTGGCAGCCAAAGCTGAAGATTTAGACAAAGGGTAATGTATTATAAATAAGCATTGAATGATTATTGGACAGCCAGAAATACAATGAACCATTAAACAAAAGCAGATAACTTTTAGTCTGCTAGATACCGGTTTGAAACTTTCCATCCCCAATGCCCAAACAGCTCAAAGCAGATTTCAAAGAACCAACAAGGGTCATGTACTTAAAGGATCTTCTTATCTCTCCCAGTAATAAGCAAAATGCCTTTATTTCTTATTTCAAATTGTGAAAAGACTATTTCAGTCCTGTTTCAACATCTCCCTGATATTCTGAACTAGTAGTAAATGTTGTATGGACTCAAGGACATTAAAGAGCTTTACTTTAAAATCGTATAACACCTAGTTCTTTGGGATCAAAGACAAGAATTCTGTGTTTTGGTTTTTGGAGTTTTTTTGTTTTTTAAATTGCAGAAACAACATGTAAAGCAACCTTTGAAAAAGAGTGATCCAGTGATCCAATACGAACGTAACCCTTTCTGATCAGTATTGGGTATATCCTGGCTTGATAACTGGGAGGCATTAATTATTCCAGTGGTTCAGAGGTAGTTTATCTACAGAAATGTTTACAGTCTAGGTGGAGGGAACTGCCCGGTTTGCTTTCTGGAAGGACTTGGCTGTTGAAGACAAGACAGTTCATAACACTGTCACAAGACATTTCTAATGAGGTATGCTCAAAGGATAGGCAGCTTCAGGGTATGTAAAGGGATGATTCTGAAGATATTTTCATGCCCTCTTTTTTATATTTCCCCGACTGTAACAGGAAAGTAAAGGTTACCAAGCATTTAATCTACAAGTATGTTACTTTTAATTTGTTAACAGATGGTTCATTCAGCACAACTTCAGTGGACTCTATTTGATTACGTATCTGCTTCCTGAAAAGGTATTTTTCTAAAACACTATGGTAACCGATGCTTGCAGAGCATGAAACCAAGCAACCGGATTTCTGGAATGCATTTCTGGATAGCTTTTATCGAGCAGGAGAGAAGCAGAATGCAACATGCAGAAAACAGTCTCCTTAGTTAAAATGCAGTTAAGTTCTGCAAACAGAATCTAGTTCTGTTCTCAGAGGATTAGTAACAGCCATGGGATTCTGAATTTAAGAGAAATAAACTTTCACAAGGAATGCCAATTTCCTACATGAGCTTGAACAATATACAGTCAATAGAATGTAATACTGTGCACAAAGTATGCAGTAACCATGTCCTTAATCCAGTATGTCCGGTGATGAACCTTTTTATTTCCATGCTCTGGGAGAGGAATGGATCTGTATAATGACTCTAGGCCTTTATCATGCAAACTCTTACACTTGTATTCATCTTTGCTACAATCAGCCTTCTCACTGAAATTAGGGGAGCTGTCCATAACAATATAAGCAAACACAGAACTCTGTTGAGTGTGGGAGCCTTGAAAACAAAGGCACCTGTAGCAGATACTGGTTTTAGTTATGCAAACATAAAATACTAGTGTATTAAAACTCCTAAATTTTATTAAAGGCTTTTGAGATGATTTAAACAATAATTTATAACATTAAGATGAACCAAAACATGTGCCAGTATGTCATCATCTACCTCAGATCATTACCTGCCAACAGTATCTACTAACAACTTGTAACAGTTTCAAATAAATAGCTAAGTGACTACTCATATATACACGTGGGAGACCTAATAAATTCCCTCCTTATCTCCCTGGCAAAAAGATGCTTTTGCCATGAATAGTGCCTACTCATTTCCCTGAACTTCCTCCCTATCTCTCCACTCTCAACTGTCTTCAGAAGTATTAGCGATCTCTCGTGTTTGGGACATACATGGATGTCTCTATGCCTAATGAAGAGCCCGGGATGCCCCAACAATCCAAATAAACAAGTATTGCTTTGCTCTTAAAACATATGGCAACATACTATAAGTACCTAATAATGGAAAAGAAAATCAATATACTATTTGTATACATCGTAAGTCATAACGTAAATCTTAATCACTAATTATTTCTAAATCAGAGTTATCATAGGAAATAACATTTTTGCTGAACCAGACTTTCTGCCACAACACTATTTCATTCAAAACTCCTTTTGTGATTTTCATGCTGAAAACTCTTTTCTTTGCATCTCAAGCTCATTTATAATGAATCACTTCTTCATTACAGCAACTTCTCCCAAAAAGTCAGTACTTTTTGAGTCAATGTGATGTGACCAAGGAGTCACACACAGTAACTGCATCTCACAGTTGTATGGCCCTTCCTGAACTACTCTATAGATACTATAGTGTGTGTGTACCCACAGACACTTGTGAAAATTTTGCTTGGCAGTTACATGTGTGTATTGCTCTTGAGTACGGTGTACAACACAGTAAAAGCTTCACCTCTCTCTTTCTGTCTATCATAAAGCTTTCCTTAGAATTAGGTCCTGGAGCAGAGGACACAGAAGAAACTACTATGGATCTGTGGATGTAATAAAAAATAGTTACTCTGCTGAGAAGTAATCCCTTTTTTCTGCTTGTGGCATCATCCCCACAGTATCAAAAGAAAGCACTACCAACAGAATGCTCACTTCTGAAGAGGAAGGATAATTGCTAAATTGCTGCAAATTAAGAGCCCTGCTCTTCAAGAAAGTAAATTCTGCTCCTGATGTGTGATGTAAATCATAAAGTTTGCGAAAATGTTTAGGCAGCAACCATACAAGTTTCAATTAAGGTCATACTGTGAGTTCCTGGAGGTACTATTCACAATTTTTAAAAACAGAGACATCTACCTGTTGGTAATATAACCAGATCTGAACACGTTGTCTAAGTCAAACTGGACCGCCAATGTTTTTACCCTGACAGTTACAAAAGCTTATCTGAACTCTTGTCACTCAAATCAGTAAATAATGCCTATTGCAACTAGGAAGATATGTAACTTTGCCCTTCCAGGATTTGTGGAAATTAGATTATTTGGCACAAACTGATTTAGATTAAAAAAACAGTAATTTTTTTATATGATATCTGAGTCCAAATTCAAACCCTGCATTGTTTTCTGAATTAAATTATTTAGTATCATGAATACCTCATTTTTTACCTAGTGTACTCCTTCCAGTTAAAGAAAAAATTTCAAAATCAAATATTCATTTGCTATTTGTTACAACTCAGAACTGTGTAATGTCCCGGAGAAAGACAGATTTTGTAATATTTACAAAATAACCTGTGATACAGAATTAAAACAATTCAAGATCCTGTTCTCAACATGCTTAAGACCCATTTTTTGCAGATAACAAATTAGTAAGTAGTTAAAAATTAATTGAAATTAAAAGTCTAATATCAATGAAGAATTAGATTTTATTAGTTGGGCATTTCTTTAACATATACTGTGCAAAAATTTATCTATCTCTATATATATATGATTTCCATCAGAAACTTTTGTTCACTTAAACAATTATTTTAAAACCAGAATTTACTTAGACCTTCCTGTAGAAGTGTACGCATCAGAATTGCAGAGGATTTTGAAATTTCATAGAATTCCTTTATACTTGGTGGAAAGAGTCCCTTCATTTGTTCTCTGACAATTTTTACTCTGTGGTCTTCTAGCTTGTGTTTGATTATTCTTAGAGGCATCGAAGCTATTGACTTTTTATATATTTTGAGGTTTTTGGGTTTTTTTTTCTGAACGGAGATTTATTTTTAGCTTGGTTGCACTTGCCTGTTCTCCCTTTAATACTTGGAGTATATTCTGAATGGAGGTTTTGTAGGTATCTCACACAAGGTTGTAGGTTGCCCAGATACCAGCAATCCTTGGGCACAAGGGAGGATTCCAAAGGGAGGATTCTCTAAAACTCCTACTGCTCTGGGAATAATCTCACAGAAGAGCTATAAAGATACTATATTTTGGAAACTTTGTTCCTTTCCAAATTAAATATTTGGTTGATTAAAATGCAATAGTAAAAAATTATGGCCTTTGTTATAACTTTTAACAGTCTGTTAGACACTAGATACTCTCGAAATAAATATGAACCTCCATGGAGCAAAATGGCAACCCCTTACTAACCTTAACTTCCAAAAGTCTTTGCCGTGTCAGCTCAGACATGGGTAAATGTGTTCTCTGTCACCTAATTGTATATAATTTTCATCAATACGCCTCTTTCCTTCTCTTTATTCAACATTTCCATGTGTTAACATTAAAGCAAGTTTTCAGAGCCTCCCTATTGCTCCTTCCCCAAGTCTACAGGAATCATCATGTAATAGCAGAGCGCTGAGCAACAGATGCTAATTCCACAGTCTTATGCACTACAAGAAAATGATCAGATATTTTGAGAGTAAGAGCAGTATATAGAATAAAGTATTTCCAGTGTTCATTTTTGTCTTCTCTCCAAATTTGGGTATCTGCTCTGAGGCAACTAATTTCCCAGGAGTACATCTATCTATGATGTACAATTTAAATGACAGCATTGTGAACAAGAGTTCTTTTACTTCGTATAATCAAGTCTATTATACTGATAATATTGTGCAACTTCTAGGAATTTAATTGCCATTCAAATACTTAACCACACAGATACCTACTGTTTATTTTAATATAAGTTTTAATTAATCTCCCTGTTATTGCTAAAATGCTGTGTGCAGAAAAGAAAAAAATACTCTATAAGCCATGTCATCTGTATTTTATAATTTCTCATCACCAAAATGTTTTATTTGGACCAGACCTGTCCACTTGCTCCTTCATTTTGCCTTTTTCTGTTGGAATATAATCTAATCTAAACACTTCCTTACTCCTTTCCACTGTTCTCTCTTCAAAATATCAAATGTACTCAATTGTCAAGATTTCTATCAATTTTTAACTACTTCTTACATGACTCCCTAAAGAGTCCTACTTTCTAATTGGAGTACAAACATGGAAACCTCAGCAGATGTACAATAAAAACCATTTATGTTTTGCAGAATGAAGATATCAGTTGATAAATTTTTATCAGAAGTAATAATCTTTTACCTACATCCTACATGCATATTTCTATTTTTTTTTTCAAAAATAAAATAACCTTTAACAAATATTATATAATTGTTTGGAAAAGAATAACTTTCTCTGGCCTTATTCAGAATTGTGCTTTCTCCAGTGTAGCTTGTGATTTTTATTTTTTATTTTCTACGGGAATGAGCAGGATCATGAGCAGTACCTTTGATGAAAATTTGGATGAAGAAATATTAGAAAATGCAATGCTCCATAAAATATATTGTGCTCAGTTTAAAGATAAAATTCAATCATTGTAACTGTGCTAACATACCTAACTATGATGTTGCTAATGATAGTCTCATAATGTTGCCATTACAACTACAAGGCTTATAGTCAAACCTATTGGTTAATTTATTAAGTCTCCAAGTAACACTTCTCACCTTCACTGTCAGTAGATTTCTTCATTCAATACTTTTTGCCAATGTTGTGTTTTTAGACTCTAACTGTTTTTATATGATTTGTCTAAATGAGTGCACATGAACTGTAGCCCAGAATGTTTTCTGTACATGTGAATAGAACATGAAGAATACTACCCAGTACTTCACATGAAAATAAATCTAAACTCTTAATTTATCAGTAGTTAGTTCATACTCCCATGATCACTTGCAGTGCATCATTAAAACTTTAGCTATGATGTTTCATATTTTTAAAAAAGGAGCCACAGTAGTTAAAAACCAGTATGAATCAGTGCTTTCACTGGTAAAATTCTGGTGATGCTCAGGCCTTGTGATGGATGGCAGGATTGGAGGGAACTGTTTGGTGATGTTAAACATATGGATCTCCAAGTGCCTTTCTTGTCTTTTGCAGCTAAGAGATGCTTATAGAGATCATGACTTTTCCTGTTGCTACTCACCAAAAAAGCAAGGCTAGTAATTGAAGCAGGTTTTAAAATCTTCAATGAGACTTGGAAACAAAACATGTAACTGCTTCCCTATAAAGAAATCAGCAAGCCTCTGCACCATCTAACCAACAATGACAACAAACCAACCTGCTAAAGGCTTTCTTCAAAAAAAGTTTTTTTCAATAATTCTTTCAGATAGGAAAAAGAAAACATAGCACCTAAGAGCACAGGTACAATGGTATTAATGAGCCACAATGATAAAAATGAAATATTGACTTTCAAACGCTACCAAGGTTCAAGAAGTGCTGTGACTGTTCATAGACTTTTTCAATTCATCTGCTTGCTTAGTTGTCAGGTGTGCAATTCTGGTATTTAAATCCCAGTATTAAGAAGTGAAAATGTTCACAAACTAAGATGAGCAGAAAGTAGGTATTTATTTGAGACAGGCAGAGGTGGAGAGTAGGAGTGGATGGTCTAACTATGTTTGACACTTTTTTTTTAATTACTGTGGCTCCTTTTTTAAAAATATGAAATATCAGAGCTAAAGTTTTAATGATGCACTGCAAGCAATAATGGGAGTATGAACTAGCTATTAATAAAATTCCAGAGAGGAAGAAGTCATAGAATCACAGAATGCCTTGGGTTGGAAGGGACCTCAAAGTTCCAACCCCCTACCTTGGGCAAGGATACCCTCACTAGCCCCATCTAACCTGGCCTTAAACGCCTCCAGGGATGGAGCTTCCACAATCTCTCTGGGCAACCTGTGCCAAAGCCTCACCAACCTCATAGTAAAGAATTTCTTTCTAACGTCTAACCTAAACCTGCCCTCTTTCAGCTTGAAGCCATCATCCCTTTTTCTATCACTACACTCACTGATGAACAGTCCCTCTCCCACTTTCCTGTAGAACCCCTTTAAGTATTGGTATGCTGTGATTAGATAACCCTGGAGCCTTCTCTTCTCCAGACTAAATGAGCCCAACTATTGCAGTCTGTCTTCAAATCTGCTGCTCTTGTTTAGCAGTGCTACTAAAATGGTGGTTTAAGTGACTTGTGAGCTAAATACCACCACCACCACCCCCCAGCCCTGTGCACCTAGAGTCACTGCCTCCTTTCCAAAGCACTTGACACCATTGCATGCACAAACCTAAGCCTGGAGTGGGAGTGCTAGCAGGATTTTGTATGAGCCATTAAGCCTGTTTTATATGTACTGCTCAGGGACAAAACATAGTAATGCTCTATTCTAGAAATGGCAAAAGAAATTCAGAACCTGCCCCACAGGAAGAAATACTTATTAAAAATAAGTCTTTTTGGTACAGTTTGAAATGTATAATATGTTTTTAAAATGTTGAGCACAGTATAAATGCAGATTGTGCAAGGTTCTACTACCCAAAAAGCCTAATCACAGCGTTATGACAGTTTCATGACATCTAAGCATCACAGCAAGTGAAAACATGGAAGAGATGGCAGGTGGGAAGAAGTACTTGATATTCAAGGGAAAATATTAATGCATGTGTCTAAAATATTACTACCTTTTAATGTGTCATGCTTAAGAATATTTGCATAATATTATCCTTTAAATTGCAGTGTGTACACATTAATTTTACAGTGTCACTCCCAGTAAGTCTGGTATCTGTACACTCATTGGGTCCGACCTAGCATGCTTGCATGTCTCTATCACAGACATTCAGAACCTCAGTTGAAGAAGTTGTTCAAAAGCAAAACAACCCAGACAGACATGTAGAAATATCAACTTATGGAGAAAGCTGAAAACCCCAAATTCTGTCCTAAGAAACTGTGTCCTGGTGTGAGAGGGATGCTCCCAGATACCCTCCATTTTTCCCCACATACATTCTTTCTTAAGTTATTCTTCTTGCTCTGGATACTGCCTGTTATACACCTAGGAGAAGCACATAAATGTATACATACCAAAAGTCTGTGAATGACCTGCAAAAGAGCTGAGAAAGAAAGGTGTACAGACCAACTTAGAAATAAGGCCGAGGAATTTAAGAGCAAACAAAAATCCCAGTGATGAAGAATTATGATGCAAAACATACGTTCCATACATGCCCCTACTGCACTCTCCACTCCCTACTTTTCTCTAAGGAAAGAAGTAGATCACTAGATACATATGAAATGTTGGCTGTAATGTTTTTCTGTTTTAAAAAGATCATGCTTCACATTCAGTAGAAAAAGACCAAAAAACCCACAGAGATATATGTGCCTGATCTCATTACCGATGTGAACAAAATCTTTTGTATTAGGTGGTGACATTTTGGAACTTAGGTTGCTGCTCATATACAGTGAAAGGAAGAATCACACCACAGCTCTTGTGAGCTCAGGCTGACAGAGACGGGATGTTTGTCTTGTAGCACATGAGGCACCATTAAAGGCAACAACACCTTGCAACAGTTAAGGTAACTATTATGTTTACTCTTAAAAGCATTAAGAAAACATTACAACCTCTGAGTCTTGAGGGGACTAAGACTTAACTATGTGTGTGCATTCCAGCACCATCTTTTTCTAGCAGGCCCCTGCCACACTCCCTCTTCACAGTGATACATGGGGAACAGATTTAGAGCTGTAAATCTGCCATTTCCTAGCTTTCATATGTTTCACTTCACAACATAAGTAACTTCTTAGAACTAATTCCTTTATTGTGTAGTTTCTATTCAAGAGGAATTAGATGTGCTTGCTAAAAAGCTTTTTGCTTTGTTTTGTTTTAAAACCATCATGAGTTAATAGGATACAAAACTTCAGAACATATTACTGTCTTATAGCAGAACTAGCACACAAAACTCCCTAATTTATCTTATTTAATTTATTATAGCTGTTGGTGTTTCCAGCAGGGCAGTTGCAAAAATGTTGGAAAATATTTAAACCAATTTTTAGCAAACCTTTCCTATTCATCCTTTCTACAGTTTTCTTC
Organism: Hypotaenidia okinawae; assembly: GCA_027925045.1. Lineage (NCBI taxonomy): Eukaryota > Metazoa > Chordata > Aves > Gruiformes > Rallidae > Hypotaenidia > Hypotaenidia okinawae. Next base: position 108,736,420 of record BSDF01000001.1, on the reverse strand, counting down.
TTGATTATTTGCTTTGTTGCATTCCAGCAGATCAGAAAACAAAGTTGTCAATAGCGTGTAAAAACTATCCCCAGAGGGTTGGAAAAATGAAACTGTTGAGAAATCACGAGACAATTGTAGAACAGCTGTTCATTTTTGCTATATATTAGGAAAAATAAGCAAATAACTTCAGACATAAAAGACATGGTAATAAAAATAGCTTCCTGAAGATATCAGTTCAAACTACAAAATAACACTGCTGGTATATTTAGATGAAATTTCCCTTAAATGTTCCAGGAAAAACTACTTAAAACTAAGCCTTTGGACATATGACAGTTTTTAAGATACTGTAAAACACGAAACAAGTCAGTATCTCATCCAGTTGTTCATTTTGAGAAAATGCCAAAGCCACAATGGTTATAGCTGCAGTGTTCCAAGATGAGGCTTGTAGTTCACAGCTCCTGTAACTTCTGACATACTGGGAGGTATTTGAGGGAAAAAAAAAAAAAGCTATTCTATTCTTACATGTCTGACCAATTTTTAAAAGTAAATGTGAATATCTACAGAATCAAAAGGTGGGATGTTTCTTCCGAAATATTCATAGTCTACTTGAGGTGACCGATAATTTATCTTTCATTTGGCATTTCATTAAGAAAGCAACAAAATGTAGAATGAAGAACAAAGGTCATAATAAGCAACTGCCTTATATAGGTGCTTTAAAATCTTTTAAATTTAGCATAATTAGGTATGAAACTATTTTTTCAGGCTTCCGTCTTCGTGAAGTAACAATTGTAAGAATATTGCATAAATTATGAGATTTAAGGAAGAAAGCATTACTTGGCTCTTACTTTTGAGCCTCAGATATTCTGACTTTTATAAACACTTGAAAACATACTCTGCAACTACTAAGGCTACGAAGTTAAAGTGAGCATGAAAGAAGGAGTTCTTCACATCCAACAGCTGAAGCATTAACAAAACTATCAAACTTTGCAAGATGGACTGCAGGAGAAAAGAGTTGCCAAGTTCGCTGAGAGCCTGACCCAGCAAGTGGCCTCCTGTGCTTGTATGAAGATCTGTCAAAATGCAGCTTGTCTGAAAACAAGGGCTTTCTCTATTTGCATGTGGATTCAGGATTAAAGCCTAAATATGTATGTATGTGCTAACAACTTTGTATGTGAGCTTTGCACAAAAACTATTAAAAATATTTTAAGTGGTTAGTTAGCTTGAGGCTCTGCTTGGTTAGGTTTTCCTAGGTCTGCAGACAGAGCACAAAAGGAGACACAGCGTATTCCACACACATTAGAACCTACTGTTCCAAGGTTTGGATTTAATTTCAAAAGGTCACAAAAATTCATATTTTCCTTTAAGACAAAGAGAATCCTTAGTAGCAGAGCTACTTGAAGGGAGACAGGGGTTTGGATCCTGACTTCTTGAATATACACAGTTGGCCAGGATCACAGTCCCAGTTCACTAGAGAAAGCTGGATTTTCCTTCTCTAATCAGCTCTCTCGATGACTGTAGCACGCTCTGCCTTTATTCTTCAGGGGCAGCTACCAAGGTCAGAACTGCATACGAAGGGCTTGCCCCACCATTACTAAAGTTGTGTTTTAACTGTGTGGGCGCAGCATCTGACCCAGTATGCACAAAATGTGTGGTCAAAATGAGGGAGAATTTCTGATTATAACCTCCATCTGGGCGAAGGCAGATACATATGTGCTATCACCCTGAAGAAAGTCAGTCCAGAGTAGCAAAAAATTCAGAGAGATTTGTCATCCAAGTCATGCACGGGATTTAGCATAGCTGACCAATAGCTATTACTATATTAGGAAGGAAAATCGGAGTGAATTTGGAACTAGTTAAATTAAAACACTGCAAATGAAAATTTATAGATGGAGTTAATGGGAATTCTAGGGGCTTCCATTACTGACATGAACTGAAAAGAAATACCCTTTTAGCAAATTGAAATGCCATGTTAGTTACAGTGAGATCCACAAGCAATCTTTTTATAATTACTTATACTAAACTCCTTCATATTCTTGCACACCCAAGCTGAAAAAGAATCAGCCCTTCTAATAAGTGGCTTCATTTAAAGCCTCTCTCAAAACATACACATTCATATAGTTTTGTCATTGATTAAAAAAAGGGCCCAGAAGAGCAATTATTTACTGCTGGGCATTATGAGAAGTATCTCTGAATTAAATTATTTTCAACAGTGAAAACTATGATCACATGAATGAAATTGCATTCTATTAATAACAGCACTGCCTTTTAAAGGACATTTTGCACTCGCCCAGAGATACATGGAATTCTCAGTATGGATGTACGCAACCTCCAACGCTTCATTGAGAGTTTGCTTTTCTTTCTCGTTAATTATTCAGGGGCAAACTGAAATGATTTCATCTGCATTAATTCTGTATGAAACTCACCCCTATACACAGAAAAGAGGACACAGTTGTACAGCATACAAGACTTCGAAATAACGTGATAGCATCTGCCACATGGGATGTATCAGCGTATGCAGTGCTAGGTCTCTCAGAGAGGCAGGACTGGGTGCTTCAGAGGACATTTAAGTGAAACACAAGTAGTACTCAGACCTTGGTTTATTTTATTCTAGCTTGTATAACTTTTGGGTTATAGTTGGTTTGTGAACAGAACTCTCTTATGTGCCTGAAACCAGAGGGGAGAGCGATTAGCTGAATCCCATGGTTTTGTTCAAGCATAACACCGGCAACCAGATTTCCTGTGTGAAAACTGTGAATCCAATTTTCACTCTCAATGAATGTTTCTTACAATGTGCTTTGTGTCTAGCAGTAACGTGATGTGATAGAATAGTCCTAACTTGCTAAAATTTCTGAACATTTCAAAGAAACTCAGACACTACTAGAGTACAAAAAACTTCTGAATGGATTTTCATGCCAGTTACCAGAGCCCTTGTGGCATATACTTTAAAGATTATTATTTTCCCCCCAAAAATAGCTATTTAGAGCTTTTAGTATTTTATATAGACCCCAGATTTACCCGTTGTAATGAAAATATGACATGCTACCAAAGTGCAGGAAATGCAGATTTAAAACAAAATAATAAAAAAATTACCATTTTCATGTTGCATTTTCTATGTCTGTGTAGAAAATGCCTGGTCCACAATGTGCATACTGTACAGAAATTGTATACTGATAATACACCCAAACTTTCAGCAGGCTTCCAATGCCTCTGAGAATACCAGCAAGCTTGCAAACTTTAAAATACACTTTTTTGTCAAAGAGATAATTGTTGACCAATATCTACTGACCAATATCAATCATTGTTGACCATATCTATGGAAGATTCCATTACTGAACAGTGTTGCAATAGCAACCCAATGCCTCAGTCACCGTTCAGACTCACAGCATCCTAGTTGACAAATACAAACAGAATAGAGGGCTCATAAAAACATGAATAATCCTGAAAATACTTTGTTTCATGTTTTGATTCAAGTCTGTACAGAAATGTGAAAGGTGCCAAATCAGCTTCCATTTAATTACCACTAGAGAAAGACCAGCACCGTTCTCAAAGCTGAGCTGCTCATCATCACCTATACTTTGCCAAACCTCATCATAAACAGGATCCAATTAATTAATGGAAATACACAGGATAGATACAAACACATATTGTGTCCGTGGTGCAGAAGTATCTACTGTAGCTCATTTTTCCTGCTTCATGAAGGCTACAATCACAGTCATTAAGGATAAAAGAGCCCATAAATTAAGCCCATAAAAGAGAGCAAATAGTTTATAAAATTTGTTTTGGGGCTCTAATCTCTGTCTTTCGACTGGTTTTCTTAAAAAAATTAATTGAATGACATATTTTATCCAAAAACACAGAATAGTCTATCTTTGGACTGGAGTGGAGAGCTGGAGTAATGAGGGTATGGAAGGTAAAGGGAAGAGGTGGGAGAAAATTATTTATTAAAAATGCAGTTTAGATCATCCAGATGAGTTTGACATCATTGTTTTAATAAAAGAAGAATTATCTGTTCTGTTAATAATACAAATAGTGGAGAAATCTTACTGAAATATATTGATTTTTGTTTCAGAATAACGATTAATGACATTTAAAGAAACAAAGACTTTTAACAATGAAATTAAATTTGCTATTTGGGCCAAATTTATTTATTTCTTTTCTCAAATTTTTCATATTGATGAATAAACCAATTATTATTCCAAATCAATCAAAGCTTTACGTTTTCATTACAATTTATGTCTGAAAGTCAAGCTCTTCAGGAGGCACCTTGCTATAAGGAGAAAAATAGAGATTGTCAACAGCCATCTTTTTGCTAGAGCTGTTTAAACTTATATTATTAACAATAATAATCATATCTTGCAATGTTATGAAAAAATCCCATTAAAAAAATCTCAGGCCTGAGTAATGAACATTGGAGTAGTGACTAATTTAGACATGTCTAAGATACAGAACATGAGGGTCCAGATTTGAAAAAAAAAGTATCTTGAGAAAATACAATGTTTTTATTTGATCATTTTTCTTTGTCACTCATTCATCTTTTAATATGAAATGCTTTTGAGAAGTCCTTAAAAATAACATTTGAAATCACTAGGTGTCTTTTAGCCAAGATTCTCCCCTCTGCTTGGAAGACTGATTGCAGATGAATTTACAAACAAAACCCAGGTAAACGAAATGAAGGGAAAAAAAAGACAGTATTAGCTGAAGTCTACATCTGTTTTGGAAAGGAAATAAAGGTATTTGGTATAGTGGTTTGAAAGTAATTTTTAAGAGAAGATCCAAAGCAAAGAAATTTCTCTTTAGTAAACTGAGATCAAGAAAGCTTTCTAGGTGTCGGAGGCACCACAGTATAAAACAATGATAGTGAGCTGGAATGCTGAGAAGGTAAGAAGAGACCACTTCATCTAAAATAAAGATGAGGTTAACAGTACTGATAAAGTGTTGGAGATGCAGAACATTTCAACATGAAACAAGAGAGAGACTTACAGAGGTGTTTTATTTACTATTTTGTCACGCTCTGCTTTTATTAACCAGGGCTAAGGTAAGCCTATTGAAAAGCAAAGGAAATTCGAATTCTAAAGTGAACCATACTTGTATACTGCACTCAAAGTATTCCCTACAAAACAGTATCTATAATTCATTTTCTCCACCCTTTTCTCTCACAACAAGGTAGCACAGCAGTCTACAAGAAGCATTAAAAGGATCAAATTAGGTGTAGGCAACATTTAAGCTCTACTGAATGCAAATGATATTGCCCAACTCCCTTATTAAAATCGGTAACAATAAAAGTCTTTACTGCAAACTGTACTTACAGCATACAACAGTCAATACAACTGGAATTCCACAAGCAAAGAATACAAGCCAGCCTACTGACCTGTGCAAAGTGCAAATGAAAATTGGTGTTTCACCTGGATTTTTTTTTTTGTACCCAGCAAACCAGATCATTAACTGCAATTTCATTCATTTCATAATTGCATTTTGTTAATTTCACATGTTCAGAAATTATGTTTATAAATTTCCAAAGCCATCTCCACTTCCCAACAGCCACTCTAGTGTTACTGTGCCATTCCTGTGATGTTAAACCACCACCTCTGAAGTTCTCATCAGACAATGCTGTTTGCTATGCTGATATCCTGGTAGGCAGAGGAAGACTGATAGCACCCAGAAAAACACACACCATGAAACCTCAACTTGTAAGGCTTTGAAAAAGCACAAATGTCAACATTGAGCATGAGGAAACTGGGACAAGTGAAAAGAAAGGAGAGAAAGAAGAAAATGAAGCACATCTGGAAAATAAAGTAATTTTCCAAGTGAAACTTATAGAACCCTAGAAATTTCATCAGATTTCTTGAAATGCAAATTGACAGTAGCTTTTTGCACATATTTCTAATATATTTTCTCCAACAATGCAAAACACCAATCTCAGAATTAGTTGCCTAATCTCTGGAAAACATTTTTATGAAAAAAGCCTGGGACTATTCATATTTGCTTACCTGGTCAGTTAAACAAAATTTGCTGGCCTGAGGAGACTGTACTGTAGGAGAAATCTAGAGAAAAAAGAAAAAAAGAAAGATTTTAAATTATATTTTATTTTTCCCTGTATTTTTGATGACCAATTAGTAACAATTAGTGGTTACTAGTATACAGAAATTGCAAGCAGCAAAATCATACTCAATGAAAAGCGGCTTAAAATCTACTAGGTCATTGTTTTCCCAAAAGTGTCCTGATGGCAGGATTATATTTATGAACAATAGTACTAAAATGAAAAAAACCATACTATGCTGTGCTACTCATAAAGGATTAAAGGTATCTTTTATGTAGTTTGTATCAACTTTTCTCTCTTTTTATTCAAATAGAAACGTATATCTATCACTATTCCCTTAAAGGATACTCAGATTTATATCATGTCCATGTGGTAAACAAAAAAACCCCAAACAACAAAAAACCAAACCAGATATTTCTTATTAAATGTTCTTCAAGGCTTTTGAATACACAGGGTTCACTTGGTTTCTATAATATTTCACATCAACAGTAAGAGAAGACCATTATTAAGTTTGTAACATGATTTATATAGGTACCAGAAAATGGCAAATAGTAGTCTGCCTGTGAAACTTATTTCTTCTGAGTATGGAATATGACGCAGTTGCTGATTGCTCAGTCACACAATACTAATCCATGGGAACCTCTCTTCATTCTTTCTACAATCAGACATTCAAAAAAGTTCAAGCACTGATATTTTGCATTCATTTCATTGCTTAACACATGGATTGGAGAGACATTCATGGGGTAGCATTCAAATTCTGATGAAAAAACTGCAGCAGTTTGCTAGGGTCTATACACTGTAATCACAATTGCTTTGACTATGCTCCAAACACTGTGCAACTCAAGTTCAGCAAATTCTTTCAGAGGAATAACATTGTCCCAGATGATTTCATTGGTGCTAAGAGATCAAGCCAAGAAAGTAAACACCTAATTTGGATCACGTGAGCTTAGATTTTTCAGAGGACATAGCATTGCACTTTATACATTCAAGGTACTGCTCACAATGACTTCAGTTGGAGATTTAAATACTCAGTGCATTGCAAATTAGGTGACAAACTGAGGTTACAAAAATGGAGAACAAGCAATTGCTGACCATCTCTAAAAACTTGATGCAATGCATTACACGCCTTAATGTGTGAATCATGCAGTAAATAAGAGGACTGAATATTTTTCCCTGGGGCTTTAATCAACTTTGTCATGAGTCTCATTTTTCTTATCCTAAGATGTTTGCAGTCACTAGATATTTTCCACTTTCTGTTTCTGAACAGGACTCTCCATTATTACAAACCAAATACACCCTCAGAAATGGCTCATCTGCTCTCTGTCTAGATTGATGACATTACAAAAAAGAAGTATTACCAACCATGGAAAAATTCCCACAATGCAATTGCAGAACATGTTTACATCAGACTGCACAAGCCACGCTACTAGTGTTTGACTTTGCCACTTTACCACTTCAATAGTCACAGAATCACAGACTGGTTTGTGTTAGAAGAGACCTTAAAGTACACTTGGTTCCAACCCCCTGTCATGGGCAGGGAGACCCTTCACTATCCCAAGCTGACCAAAGCCCCATCCAGCCTGGACTTGAACACTACCAGGGAGGGGGCAGCCACAGCTTCTCTGGGCAGGCTGTGCCAGGGCCTCACCACCCTCACAGGGAAAAATTTCTTCCTCTTTTGGTTTAAACCCATTGTTCCTTGTCCTATCACTACACTCCCTGATAGACTCCCTCTCCATCTTTCCTGCAGCCCCCTTTAGGTACTGGAAGGCTTCTGCATGGTCTCCCCAGAGCCTTCCGGAAGAAGAAACAGACAGAGTTGTAGTGAGTTGGGATAAGGACAGTTCACTAACAAAAATCACTGTGAACATAAAACAATAATAGCCAATTTCAATCACACCCAGTGATAACACAGAGTACCTTACCAACCCAAGGATTACAGAGTGGTGCTTGACTCAAGGAAGGAAGGAAGGAAGGACGGACAGACTGACTGACTGACACCCTAGCCACACTCAGACTGTCCTAGAGGCACCAACACCATGCCCCTCCTCAACCATCCCCATTTATTGGGGAGTAATGTCACCTGGTGTGGAAAACAGCCTGGGCTGACTCAGCTCACCTTTGCTGGCTGCCGGAGGAGGTTGACTCTGGCCTGGCCAGAACCAGGACAGCATGAAAACTAGCCAGAGTAACTGGGTCAGTGACAGATCGGATACAATTTGGTTGTCCTGGCCGCATCTCAAAGCTGTGATGGACACCCATCCCCCCTGATGCAGGCATTGCTGCCGGCACTCCTGCAGCAGCCCAAAGCTCTGAACGTATGACTCCCCCTACGTAAACCCAAAGGGCACATTTTGCATCAGCAGCCCCACTTCATTCATTATGTCACAGGCTCTTTCATAGCAAAAATACTGCTTATCTTTCCTTAGTCGGATTACCTCTGTATTGCTAAGAGAAAATAACTTGGATTCTTTACCTTCAAGTGAATCACAAACTGCTATCCCCATTCTCACTGGAGAAGCAGGCATTATGAAGAGTTTGACGGGGCAAGACAGGACCTTTTTACCTCTTGATAAATTCCAAGCAGGAAATGAATCAAGTTTCCCTTCTGGTTTGCAGAGTCTTCAAAGTCACCAACTTCTCATTTTCAAACCAAGCACATACGATATAAAAAGCATCAAGGTACTGAAACAATTATGCAACTCAAAAGATATAATTTTTACAGTCACTTTTCAGAGGAAAATAGTATTGTTATTCTCTTTTTATCCTTTAAATATTGAATAGTAATCCTATTTCATGTGTATTAATTTTAAGTCTCTTATAGTGAGATTTGCAAAGGTATTGATTTCAATTGGAGTAAAGGGCTAAATATCTTTATATGGAGCCACAACTCTCATCCTATTAAATCTCTACATTTATTGCCTGCACACAAATCATTATAAAGCAGGCAATATTCAATAAAGAACTTAATAGTAAAAGAAAAGTCCAATTAACAAGGAATTCAGTGCAATTATGGAAGTTTGGAAGTTGCCTGGGTTTGTGTTTGCTTGCAAATCATTGGGGATAGATGAAATGGGAAAAGTTTGTTTCATCCCCACTTCCAAAGTATTATTTTCACCTCACTTCTACATTATTATTTTTTTTTTAAATCTGAAGTATTAGGACTTCTACAAAGTCACAGCTTAGGAACAAAGATGCCATTAACTGGGTTTCTGGAGGATCTTTATTTTGCAACACTATAATCAGTTCTGGGGTTAGCCCTGTAATAGCTAAAAGCAACAGACTGGGGTTCATGTCTATAGCTCTTAGATGTTTGTAGGTAATTAAATTGGATTTTTTGACCCTACTCTTTTAGATGTTAAAGTCAGGTCACAGATGATGCTTGAATGTACACTTTAATGCTTAAACATCCAATTCCATGAAAAAAAGGAAAAGAAATAAGAACTGAAGACCAATAGAAATTGACACTAGCTAATTAAAGGAAGGGTTTTTTAAAGTACTAAAACCTGGTTTGTTTTATTATTATAGATTGAATTCTTTCCATAAAAAAATGGCACTGTAAATCCTCCAGCTAACAATGTAAACTCAACAGATATAAGAAATCTATCAGTCTATACACCTGCTTAAAGGGTGCTTAAAAATTCGAGGAGACAAAGAAGAATCACAGATGAATAGCTTTGTGATAGCATCAAGACATTTCAGGACAATATATACCTCATTGCGCAGTGTTAAATCTAATGGGCTTCATACAGCTTCTTATACCAGCAAAATACTTGGCCGGCTACAGACACAATGATGAAAGTGAACTTTGATAACTGCAAATTTCTGCCTTCCATCTTGGAACTGTTCTTGGCCCCATGACAGCTACCCACAAGTCTCTAGTGTGGAATCAAGTTTCTGTTCTCAATATGGATTCAGATATATCATGATATACATCACTCTTGGGGGGAGAGGGGTGGAGATGTTAATTTTCTAGGTTTTTATCCCTAACACTTTCCTAGTAAGCAATAAGTTGAACCAAACAAGGCTCCCCAGGGTGACATCAGTGCTCCTAGGAAACTGATGGATCTGATTAGCATGCAGGGACACAAGGCAAGAGATACTTCAAGGGAGAGGAACACCTTCCTTATGAGGAAAGGCTGGGGGAGCTGGGCCTCTTTAGCTTGGAGAAGAGGAGACTGAGGGGTGACCTTAACAACGTTTATAAATATGTAAAGGGTGAGAGTCAGGAGGGCAGACCCAGGTTCTTAGTGATGGCCAGTGATGGCCCCCAGGACAAGGGGCAATGGGTGCAAGCTGGAGCACCAGAAGTTCCATGTGAATATAAAGAGAAACTTTTTCACTGTGAGGGTGCTGGAGCACTGGAACAGACTGCCCAGAGATGTTGGGGAGTCTCCTTTTCTAGAGACATTAAAACTCCACCTGGATGTGATCCTGTGTGATTTAGTCTAGGTGATCCTGCTCTGGCAGGGGGTTGGACTAGGTGACTTTTTAAGGTCCCTTCTAACTCCTAATGTTCTGTGATTCTATGATATGGTTTCTTCAGCTCAGACCTTTTGGAAGGGATAGCTGCCTGTACAGTGACTGCCAAGACCAAAGGAAAGATCCACAGTTTGATGTGAACCTTCAACTGATTGTCCTAGTTAATGCTCCTGTGAAACTGGCCAATTCTGAGCTCCCCAGGTCAAGATAGAAAGGGAACTACTGGAGAAAATCCAGTGGAGGGCTACAGAGATGATGAGAGGACTGGAGCAACTCTTGTATCAGGAAAGGCTGAGAGAGCTGGGGCTTTTTAGCCTGGAGAAGATTAACTTAGAGGGGATCTCATCAATGCTTATAAATACCTAAAAAGCAGATGGCAAGGGAATGGGGTTAGACTCTTTTCAGTGGTGCCCAGTGACAGGACACGGGGCAATAGGCACAAATAGTAGAACAGGGAGTTCTATCTCAATATGAGGAAAAACTACCTCACTCAGAGGGTGACAAAGCACTGGCACAGACTGCCAGAGAGTTTGCTGAGTCTTCTCTTGTGGAGCTGCTCAGCTCTAGAGATATTCTCTGGAGATCGCCTAAATGCGATCTTGTACAACCTGTTCTAGGTGTTCCTGCTCTAGCGGGGAGGGTGGGCAAAATGATATCCACAGGTCCCTTCCAACCCCTGTGGTTCTGTGAATCTGTGAAATAGAAACATGATTGATAAAGCAGAGGATACTTAGTCATTTCAATGACTGGGGTGGGGCTGGATGAAAACTACCAACAATGAGAGAAGACTCTACCAAGGCGGCTGTGTTGACAGCCTTCACTGTGACAGCACCTGAGTGCCTAGGAGAGACCACTGTTACCCCAACACTAATGTCCCCAAAAACACCAGCAAGCATTACACTAGTTATTTATCTAGTAGAATAACTTGTTTAAGATTTTTGGCACTATTTCAGTTAAGCTTTGTAATTTGTCTTGTAATGTTTTTTAACATACCACATGAATAGAAAACTGCATTTCAAAGAACAGCAAAGCCACAAGTTACATAACAATGGCGGCAAAGTGGAATCCGTTTTAACTCATAATAGGTATAATTAGCACAATATAAATTAATCACATTATATTTCAGTGCATCTTTAAAATGTTCCAGATGCTTTATGCTTTCAACATTTCATTTGTATTTACTTGAATTCTTATTAAACAGGAACAGTACATTGACCTGACAGCTAAGCACCAAATGGCTCATTTTTTTTTTTACTAGTATGACTAAACAGGAGAAAATTATATTCTGTTTGCTGCTCACCACCTCAAACAAACCAAACAAAAACCTCAGTTAACAAAGTGATCCAAATATAGTACTACACAGGAGGTGAGATGAGATGGCATGCCACTTCGTTCTTTGGTTTTTTCCTATGAAGTTGCACAGTCTTAGCAAACTAAAGAAAAGAGAGGTACAAAACAAAGTAAAAACTCTAATCCCTGAGCTGCTCAAATATAGTCTTCTACAAATATTCCATCTACCAAATCTAGTCTGGAACTCCATGTGTTTACACTTCATCCCAGAGATCATTCTCTACTTTAAAATTTTGGTATCTGTTCATAGATAAATTCTGGTTCATCCTTCCTGGCAAAGCTTCAGTATTCCCACTGCTTTCTTTTTTGTTGACTACTTCATCCTTAAGAATTTTTTCACATAAGTCACATCTCCCACTCATAACTATTTTTACATCAGGGACCTGTTGCCTGCATGGCCAGACACTTACCTACAACATGCTTTTCACTATCACGACCAAGAAAAAGAGAGAGAGCCTGACTTACTGCATGCAGCCAGCCTGAGGTCTCCTCTTGGGCCAACATAGACAACTGAAGCTTGTGGAATTTACAGCACCACCGTGACCTCTGCCTTTAACCTTGAAAAAGCTATGTTATCTCTATAGCACCTTTCTTTTTTCTCGTAACACCGGCAGATTCCCTTCAGAGGTTTCTCAGCTAGAGAGAAGTATTTCAACAATTACTATTCCTCTGGCTACTCTAATACAGAAATCTTCCCACACAAAATGTTTTTTTCTTAGCCACAAACTATAAATCTTCTGATTTTTGATCTTTGTGTCATCTCTCCTGTCTGCACAACTTCATCCACAACACTAGTCTTTCACTACTCAAATGCAATAAATGGACATCTCTATTCCAGTAGCCACTACTGTCACTCTTACCCCATTTCTCTTCTCCAGCATACTCTCCCTCTCCTTTTCCAACTCCCCAGTTATGTCTGGAGCTATGTAATCTACCAAGAAAGAAATCTTTCTGTTGTTATTTCCTATTGCTTTGGTTTTTTTCCATTTTTTGTTCCTCTCCTTGTATGTCTGACCTCCACAAAGAAGTCTCAATTCTAGAAATAATGAGTCTTTCAAAGTAGTTTGTTATGTTACTTGTCTACTGCCTCCTCTCTCAATGGAGACCTTGATAAGGCAGCTTTCTCTATTTCCCTAGCATCTCCCTGGACCAAGCATTTTGATTGTTTTCTACTTAGGTCACGTCCTGCCACAGCACAAAGAACTGTCTTCCACCAAGAAGCATCTCTTGTTTCTGACACGCGTGCAGTTCAGTACACTGCTGATCCTTCTGTCCTCCTAGGTGCGTTGGTTCCTCTGTCTTCCAGGCTGTTATTAAGAAAGTCCTCATTGCATGGAGACAACATATACACAGTCCAACCTAAACAGTGCTTTGATGTACTTAGACAAGCTTCATTACTGAATAATCCAAGCACTTAACAAGCTTTAGGTATTTATCCCCACAGCAGCCCTGTAAGAGATCTCTATTTTTACCTGACGGGGAACTGAGGCATAGGAAAACTACTTATGCTACTTAACTGTGGGATCTCTGTGATAACTCAGGAACCAAAGTTAAGTCACAGATAACCCAGACCAGAATGCTAATCTACAGACTATTCCTCCCACTTCCTAAATGATAAGGGTTCAACAAATCTTATGTACATGGTTTTTTTTTTCCCTGCTGCCCTTGGAGTGATCCAGGCATAGATGGGCTATTTTGGCTGGCTTAAAAGCAAAGAAATGGGGTCATTTTTTCTCCCCTTATACACCTGTAGCCAGAAACTGTTCAACCATTTGTATTTTGCTATGTGCAGCACTTCTAGTTTTAGTCTTTGATACAAGGAAAATTGATGTCCCTATAGCTATTAGCAGATGCAGTCAAAGAAAAAAACAGAAGGGGGAGAAGAAAGGAATGTCTTACGTATGGTATCTGTATTTAATTCCAAAGCTACTGTGAAATCTATGCTATTTCCAGTACCATCTTGCTTCTTCTCATTCTGAATGTCTTCTGTACTGGCTATAGTTATGTGGTTTATTTTTATGTGAAAAAGGATTATTCATTTTCTATCATCTATGCTACCAATTATATTTTACTTACTAAAGTATTTGCATTCTACTCATCTCTCTGAACTCAGATATTTTATGTGGAAATGTGCATATGTTGCCCTGTCTACTGTGGATCCAAAGAATATCTCAAACAGCATTTATAAAAAGGCAATATACATTTGGGTTATGCTAGCAGAGTTACATTCAATGATCTACAGATCCTGCGGTGGATTTAGGCCAAAATAGTATACCAACACTTTAGAACATCTAGAAATGTTTGCTTCTCTTCAGAAACCTTCCTCCAGCATGTTCCCTCAGACCTTCCCATTCTGTATCTTCAGGCTCCCTCCTAGCAGCTGACATAACCATTCAACACTCCCGCAGCATCCAGTGTGCACAGCGGCGCAAGCTGCACTGCTATGCCTTGCTTATTGCTGAGTCAAGGCTGTGGGGTTTGGTCTCAATGATCTAGCTTCCTCTACCACTGACAATCTTAGATAATACCCAAAACGTAGACCTAACCTAAAATCATGTTCAAGATGAACTACAGCTCATTGGAAGTTCTTTTCTGTGAGGGAGAAAAAAAAAAAGTGGAAGATCTTCCTGTGCTATATAAGCATCTGCCTCAGGAAAGTATGGTCCATTGCACTATATTGCTCTTTGCCAAAGTCGTTGTCAAACATACAGGAAAAAAAAATATCAAAATTCTAAGCAATGTCATATTCAAGACAATGACACCCACTTTTTCCACTTTAATGCATTACTGAGGACTGGGATTTTGCCCGTGCACCAAACAGTTCTAGAGTCTGTTACCTACTTTGAAGAGAAAGCTCCACTTTATCATGAAGAAACACTGCCTACAGGGACAGTAGCCATAGGTGGTCACTGTGACTTTGCCAGTACAACCCCTCACAGACAAAGTTATTAGAAATTATTATCTGTCTCAGACAGGTAAGTCTGCTGAAGAGGGGACAGGGACAGGGGAAAGAGGAGGAAAAGGTGATGAAGAAGAACACTGTTGTAAATCGTGTTACTAATGTAGACAAAATTAATAAATAAAAAAATATTTCCAGTGGACAGTTTGAACTTTGGGAACAAAAATTTATTTTTCCCTCACTAAATAAAATTACTGATTATTAGGACTAAAACTGTACAACCTCTAGATCCACTTTCTGTGAATTTCAAAACAAACCAAATATTCTTTCTAAATAGCAGCAAATTTATTAAACAAACTCCCTGTTTCAAACTGTATTCTTTCCATACCCCATGAACTGACCAAGTCATCCCAAGCCTACTGAAAAGATTTTCAAGGGAAGATGGAAAGAACACCTGACAATGGGAAGTCCATTTGAGCAATGTAGACTGCACCTATATTCCTTGTTTGGTCCTGTCTCTGTGACAAAGTACATTTTGCACACAGGTGGAAATCTGAACTTTTGTTATCTGTCTCTATTATTTATAAACTACTGAAAAATGTCAAGAATATTGAGAATGGCAGGTTAAAATTAACTCACAGGAATGGGAAGAAATGCCTGATCGTGTTCCCAACTGATTTAATATGATCATGAAACTATGCCCATATAAATGTATTGTACTGTAATTACTGTAATGATCAAGTAGAAGCATGTTTTCAGATCAATTAACTACTGTAAATCTTATAATGACAAATATGCTATATGAGAAGTTATAGGAGCACTTCTGCTATACTGCTGTGGACATGCTATATTGTTACAATGTACAGCAAGTCAATTATACCAATAAAAATTATCCTTTGTTCCCATTCATACATTAGAATCCCGATGTCCATTTATATATAAGAACACACTGAGATTAAATTTCCCCATCCTACGGATGTGTCCCAAGCCAGAACTTTTAAACTGGGCCACAGTGAATTAAAAGGAAAAAAAGAGACACTCAAAACAAGGCCCTGCATGCCGTGAAGTTTGGCACAATCTTAAACCATAACAAGACCATGAATGACTGTATGGCATTCACAAGTACCAACACGCTAACACTTAGCCTGATATATTTTACAGATGGCAGTATTTTGCCACAGCAGGGAGAAGATCTTGGCAGGGAAGCACAGAAAACAATAAACACTGAAGTTTATAGAACTAGATTTTCAGAAACTGGCCTCCATATTTGTGACATCTGAAGTTAGTCTGGAAATAAAGCCTTTAATTTCCTCTGTATCTGTTGCCAAGAATGCAATGAAACTTTGAAAGGAGGAGAAGATGAATGAGGCAGGCTGTAGAAGGTAAGGATTCACAGCAGCAGCAGCAGCAGGATGCTGAGGTGTCCTTCTACGGCAGTGGAGTAAACACTGAAGATGGGTTTCCTTTTGCAAGGCCAAAAGCTTAGGCTACCAAAAGTTAAGATTAACTACCAAAAAAAACCCATTACCACATATATTTGTGGAGTCTGATGCTCTAGGGTACTCAACCTTGCAACATCCAAAAAGGCCTTCTAGCAGTAGAGCTTCATTCTTTGTGAGTTAGCATTTGCTTCCCAGAGTATACCTACCTACAACCCCATTTTAACATAGCCAAGGAAAAGATAGGCTGACTCAAAACTAGGAAAATAAAGAGCTGGGTATCAGTCAGCAGAAACCTCACTTTGCTTCCAGCATGGCTCAAATATTGCTCAGGGCTGCAACAAAGAATCACCTCCTGTATCTCAGTCCCTGCCCTGAGGGAAAAGTGGGACTTCAAGGGCAGGGCTGGGGCCACATTGCTGCAAGGCAGTGTGGTGCCCTCCCTCTAAAGCCCCTTCCCACAGCCATCAGCAAGGCGAGCTGGGTCAAGTTCAGTATCATGATCAGGCCTACCAATGGCCAGCTATTCCTAGTCACTAACGGCAGGCCCTGGGCCAGGCTGGGAGGGCAGTGTCCAAGATGGGATGGGAAGGTGTCAGGGTGGTGGATGGCTCAGCAGGGCCCAGGGCTGGGCAAGGGTGTGGTGTGTCAGGGCTAGGGCTGAAATGCAGCTTTGAAGGTGAGGGTGAACACTGCTGAGATTTCTCACACCTCTTTTCAACACTGGGCACTCGTGCCCCAAGCCATTGCAGCCAAACACCCATTGGAGGTGGGGAGGGATGTGGTTCATATACTTTCCACGCACAGATATGCATGCACCGCAAACTACTGTTCTTCTGAGCATGCAGGCCATGAGCAAACACAGTGCTGGCTTCACTGCCTCCATGCTCTGGCCAGCCGCCCCCTGAGTTCATGCAGAACAGCACTGGTTTGCTCTCCTCTTCCAGCAAGAAGATTTACTCATAACAAATTCCCACCCCTCCAGGAAAAGAGGAGCCAGAAGGGATGGTGAGTCACCACTGCATCCCCGCAGTGCCCCTCCGGCTGAACCACTGTGCCTTATCCTCTACACAGGAGAACAGACAAAATCCCACATGATGCCTGAGAGATTTCCACTTCACAGTGTCTTACTAAAAGCAACTAGAAGAAAAAAAAAGGGCAACTGTGCACAGACTGCTTTATGGTTTGATGTGCAAGACTCCTCGCAAACATATGAACCAGGCCTCCAGCCTTCTGTGGTCTTCATAGCACCAGTCCTCGAACTACTGACTGAAAGCTGCTGGCAGCCTGTAAGATATTACAAGATAATCTCCAAAAATATTGTAGGATTTAAAAACTGAAAAAGAGACAACATACACACTTCCCTGCACAAGTGAGTGAGGAAAACAAACCTCATAAAAGAGCATCAAAATTTTGCTTCACTTTTATCTATTGGTCAATGAAAACCACTGCGCTATCACTGCAGAGGAAGGTCTTTGGGTTTTTTTGTGCTCTCCAAAAGGCTCAGTAGTCCTTTGATTAAATAGGATTGGGAATCACTACTATAAAGCACCCATCAGTGTAGCAGCTGCGCTCCTGAGTAAATTAGATCTGCACTGTACAGCATCGACTCAATTGAAAGGAGCTATTTGCTCTTCAACCCATTCTTTATGCTTTTAAAAAAACCTAATGTTGAGAGACCGAAAGAATGTTTTATAACAATCATCCCACTGCTGGTAGTGGAAATACTTTATCAAGAAGTGCTCAGGAAGATGTGTTGGGAGTTAGTCTTTCATATGAGAGACTCATTTACTGAGGATACTGCTTTAGAAAGCCAGCCTGTCATTTCACAGCATTTTTCATTTCCTTGAACATTTTCCGTTTAAATAAAGGCAGTTAAATGATCTCCTCAGCTCCTAGAGTTTGATTATCTGTACTTTATATCTTTACCTTTTCATTCAGTTTCCCAGCTCCTGAAATAATAAGCATTGCTGCTACCACAAGCAAGCTAATCACTCTGCTATCACACACAGCAATCAAGTCCCACTTTCCTTGTGATATTTTCCAGGTTAAGGGAGAAAGCTAAAGCTTATACTAAAGTCATAAAACAATGGGCTTTTGTATCCTGAAATTTTCCTCTTTGAGAGCTCTTCCCAGCCACCAACAGACATACCTTCAGCTTCCAGTCTGCAAATCCTTTCAGGGAAGCCCTGCACATGAGGCACAGTAAACACAAGGAGGGTGGCACACCTAACCTAGGAGGCTGTGCAGGTAAGTGAGTGAAAAGTAGCTGCTGCTTTTTTGCAACACAATGTCAAAGGCTACCTTAAAAAACTGACCAAAGCTCTGAGATGGCTAAAATTCCAATACTTTCTCCAGTGGATTGCTCAATACTTTCTTCCTAAGCTGCACTAGATGAGAGCTTTTTAAAAAATGAGCAAGCATGACTCATTTTTATGACCAATGCACCACTCACAAAATGCTTTCCAACCAGATTGCAGTTCAAATAAGACATGTGTATTGTTGCAAAACAAAATATGCTGGCTGAACAGAATGTATTCATCTATATTAGTTTTTCCTTTCTAAATCCAGCACACTGAGAGCTAAATTAATCTGCTGAGTGCTAAATTCATCTAGTGAGAGCTACTGTAGATTCAGGGAAATGTTTTGAGTGCTGTAGCAAACAAGTCTCACTCACTCAGGAGCCCTCTGTGGGCTGTTGGTGTTTTAACCATTTTGTCTGCTTTCAAGCACGCAAGCAGCTGATAGATGAGGAAAACGCTCGTTGATTTGCAGTGGCAGCACTACAGCCAATCAGCCCTAGAACGAGGCATAATCATGAATCTCTCCAACTATGCATATTTATATGCAGCTGTCGTACCTCCAAGTCTCCAGTGAATACAAAGTGCCTGTGTGGCCACCAAGACGCACAATGCTATCCTGCAGCCTGCCCTCACTGAAATATGGTAGGGGAAGGTGGAATATAAACGTATTTCATTTTCCCTACCTAGGCTACCCCAGTAAAGTACACGTCTAACAGGAGTATACTGTACTCCCAGAAATGCTTAACCAGAAGCATTTTCAAAAGGCGAAATCATTTAAAGTAAACAAACATCTCAAAAGAACATATTTTCTGTAGGGTGGGCTGAGCTACAACAATATAGTAATGTGGACAAGCTGTCTTGCCAACAGTGTAAAAAGCCCCCTGGTACTGAGGAAAGGGTAAGAGAAAGAACCTTCCCTTGTGCTAGCTACAGCAGTGATATCCACCGACAACATGGATCTCATGAATGTAACTCCTCAACTCAGAAATGGTGGGCGGGGCAAGGAAGAGTGGCACAGGGCTTTCCTGTTAGCTTTGCAGACTTTAAGAGCTGAAAGCATGCTGAAAAAGGGACAAGGCTGTGGAGCTGAAAGAGAGAGGTATTGGTAGAAACATGGACAGAGAAATGTGTCTGTGAAAAAGAAAACCCAGAGATGTGTCACTTGGCAGAAGGCTCCTGAAGGAAATGCACTAAGGGCTCAGGGGGGCTGGCTAGGCTATTGAATGTGTGCTGAGCTAGAACGCCATTCTACATTGTTCCTTACAGCGTGCAGTCATGAATTCAGACAAAGATTCTGCAGACTTGCATCAGAGGAAAGCCAATGCTGGAACCCAAATCGTCAGACATCCAAAAGGAGGTGAAATAAAGCCTACAGACTCCATGTAGAGGTGAAGATGGCTACCTTTGGTCTGGCTCCCCACTGCTGGTCTTACCAGCACAAGCCCATGGAGAAAGTGCCTCCTAGGAGCTCCCTTGGCTCACTAAGTCACACAGAAAATTTATCCTCCCAAGCTGAGTCGGATCTTGCTGCTCAAAGCCATGCTTGAAAACAAAGGTGTACACAAAAGTTTGATATATCACAGAATCATAGACTTATAGGGGTTGGAAGGGACCTCAAGAGATCATCAGGTCCAACCCTCAAAATCATTACAATCCAAACCCATAAATAAAAATACTATTTTTATATATTCCTAAAACATCTTCATGGAGTTGCTGGAAATATTTGCATTTGCTACTCCTTTGCAAGCAAGAAATGCTAAGACATAAAGGGGACTGCGGTGGGGGTGGGGAGAAGAGGAGGATAGAGTGTTTTCACATCTGGTATTTACAATTGAAAAAGACTACAATCAGGTTTTATTTATTGTGGCAATCACATATAAACTTAACTCCTACTATGAAATTATTCTCATGTTTTCAGTTTCAAAGAACAATAGAAAAAGACTTCCACTAAATGCCAGAAAGAAATCTCCTACATAGTATATATGTATGCTGAATAAAACTGCTAATCTGAGAAAGATTGTTACAGAAATCTACATCGTTATAAGATCAAACTCCAAGAGGTATTGTATCAAAATGATGAAAATCTTGTATGGATCAGGAAATAAAGCAAATGGACCTATTTTATCTTCAAGTTTATTACTGAAAATGGGTTTTATGATTTGCTGTGCATAGTTAAAGTGCTACCCAGACAAATTACAGCTGCTCTTTTAACCTGAACATAAGATGGCACAGTTCCAGCCAATCTGAAGTATGGTTTCTAGGCAGGATGTCAAATCTCGGCCCCCTGGGTTCCAGAATGATGGATTGAACCTTGAAAGTTGCAGCAGAGCAGCATATGTGATTTCTGTACTGTATTTTGATCACTCATGAATATATTAAAGCATGTCCGTGCATGTTATTCAAAGTTTCAGTTTATTGTTTTAAACTACCATTCAGGGAGGAAAAAAAATAAAGAAAGAATTAAAAAGATTTTTTTTCCAAAGGTAAACAAACAAATACTAAAAATGCAACCCTAATTTAAAAGTAAAAGAACTGCTTATAAATTTATTTTTCTTTGTTTACTGAAGAGGACATTAGGCGATGATGCAGCCGAAAGGGCACAGCTTTAGAAGCCACATCTCCTCACAAAACTATTGCAATATACAGCCTACAAACAAACAAACAAACAAACAAAAAGAAAGACAAAAAGAAAAAAGCTTTACTTTTTGCATTACCAACTACAGCAAGTGTAATCTTTTTAAAAACAGGTTTTGGCAGGCAAACATACTGTCCAAATGTTAGACATCAGACACACTTCTCCACCTGCTCCTTCTGATCTTCCAAATGTTGCCATACCACCACTTCCTTAATCTATTGTCCTCTTTCTGTCTCCTTTTTACTCTCAAGACCTGTTTCCCTATAAAACCATAATTAAAACAAGGAACAGTATCCCCCAAAATGCCCCTTAGGAAGCCATGGGGAAGGTGGAGGATACCGATACCAGACATAGAGACCATTGTGCAGCTTCCCCCTGACCAGGAGAGGCTCCCTGGGCTGGCAATCTCTTGCTGCGTGCAGCCGTGGCACCTGGCACAGTGAGGGGCTCACAAGACATACACATGTTAGCAACATCCCCTACTGCAGGCTCAAGCCCACCGAAGCCTTCAGCTGACTGAGACGTGTGTAAATACAAACTGTAGAGTTCTCAGAATCAGGGGCAGAGCAAAGCTCCTAAAAGACTGGGGCAGCTTCAAGGAGGACATAGGCTTTTAGGACAAGACACACACACACCAAAAAAAAAGAATGGAAAGTCAATTTACAATGCTGTTATGAATGATTTGTGCAACTCAGCATTTTAAAAGCTCCCGATTTGCATATTTTTCAGCTAGTTAATGTCTGCCTCCAGGACATATTTTTAAATGCAGTATTAACATGGTGAGTTTTCTGCTTTTTCAACTTCTACGGTTTTACCCTTCAGAATCCTTTTTTATGACGACAATAAAAATATACTTTGGTTTTTAATACAGTAACAGAGTTACCAACTTCTAGCTTAAGAGACATTTTGAATACTACCCTAAATACATATTAGCTATATATTTTACCTCACGGAAGTGCAAATACCACAATTTCAGAATCTGTTTAAGCTGTGTTTCCGTAAGATTGTTAGTTTAAGATAACCTGCAGTTTTAATGTTCTTACGTTGGCCAGGACTGTATTCCAAACTCACTCAGAAGACTGAGGCAGGAAGGCACTTCTGGAGATTGCCGGGCCAACTCTGCTCAGAGAAGGCTACTCAAGGCCATGTCCAGCTGGGTTTTAAACAAACATCTCCAGGGATGGAGACTCCACCGCCTCTCTGGGCAGCCTGTTTCAGCTCTGACCACTCCCCACAGTAAAAAGTTGTGGGTTTGAAGATTTTTTTTAAAGTGGAATCGCCTCTCCTCATTTCACTGAGTTACCACTGAGTCTGGCTCCATCTTCTGTACTGCATCACACCAGGTTTGTATGCACATCATACACACAATGTGTCCTACTTAGACATAAGAAATCGAAATGGCTAAAGTTCATTAGCTGATAAATGTGCCTTCTCAAATTTTTAGCATTTAGTTGAGGGCATGACGCCGAGAACAACCAAATAAGGGAATTAATCAAGGCATACTAACTTAAAGAAAAGATGGCAGAATGCCTTCGTATCTTCGTGTCCCTAACTTTGCCCATAAGCATATACAGAGAAAAAAGAAATGGCTGAGTAAGATTCAGTGTAGATCCTCAGCGTTTAAAAATACTAGATCTAATTTTTTTAGCATTTCCAAGGAAATTAAGCACTGAGATTAAAAAAACCCCTAAGGCATTTTGGGTGTGAAAAGCCACCCCTATAAATTTTTGTTTCTTCTTTTAACAATTCTGTGGACTACAAAATAGGTTTAAAAATTTTACTGCATGGAGAGTAAAAAGTAAATAACCATTTTAAGCTTCTAACTATCTTTGCTGCTACTGAACTTTTCATAAGAAGGGCTATGAGTAAACACATCTTAAATTGAAAGCCTAATTACTCTTATCTTAAAAGGAAGTTTCAGCCAGTTTCAAAACGAATTCAATACATATATCTAATAAAAATGTGGAAAAAGAAGAATGCGACTGTCAGACATTATTTGAAATTTGCAGGCTTTTGCAAATTTGTATTTTTGAAATTTGATTGAATCTATATGCAAAAGAATGGTTACCAGACAAGCTGCTTCACTAAACAGTGCACTGTTTTATAATGCCATAAATCTACGTACATTGCCATTATATGTAGCCTATAAATAAATCTACCAACAGACTTAGGTAAAGCTATTAATTTAGCTATAACATTTGACATGAGGAACATGATAGTTAATTGATTATAGTCTACATCAAAAATAATTTTGAATGAAATCTGTCTAATGTAAGCTGCTGCTGCTGGCCATTAAACTCCTTCACTCGATGAATCACCATGAACAAATGACCTCAACAGTTCCCCCACAGTAATATGAATTTGTCTTTTATTTGTAACTGGATCATTTGGTATTTTAACTGGCCAGCTTTCCAGGCTTAGGACCTACCACTTTATCATCCTTATGTTTAATTTGGTGCCAAATCCTGAACATTTGTTTCTTGGTTGTCTCATTCTTTGATGTCTCTCAGAACTGGGAGACTGGAGCCTTATTTACTAGAAGTTAAAGCAGAGGGCACAGCAGCAGCAGCAACTGCTCCAAACTGCCTTTCCAGAACCTCTGGAAAACAAAAGCAAACATAGCAAAGACTATGTACCTTTCCACCTGTTTAGCCATCAGATAGTCTACTGTGTAATGTACAAGCTGCTGCGGTTGGACCCCTCTATGATACACAGGGACGACAAACATTTCAGCCTAAACACAGGCAACTGAGCAGTTGTCAGAAAAAGGCTTCAGGCCTCCACCAAGGTGAACCAAGCAGGCAGCTTTCCTCTGTTTGCCACAGGCTCTGACTCAGGCTTTTGCTTATTGCTCTTACTCAACAGGGCCAAAGTTGAGCCAAAATTTATTACTGGCATTATAGCAGTGACAAAATCTGATATTCTATTACCAAACTCTGGAGATACCGTTTGCCTTCCTGTTCAGGATCTCTCATTAACATAACATTTTCCTAATCATTAAATATGTATTTGTAGCCATAAAAGAGAAACCAAAGAAGAAATGAAAGTAAAAATGAAATAAAGGACAACTGCTAACACTTAGCAAATATTCTCTAAGTACAACAAATGAATTTTCCTATGTAAAGGCACCAATTTATTACCAAAATGCTTCTCTCCTTTGGATGGAAACTAAATTCTCTTTTGTCTTTTTTTCCCTTTTTATTTTATTCTTTGTTACTATTCATTATCATTAAATTTCCTGTAATTAAGACTTCTGAATTAAAACCACATGGTTGCTTGTGAAGCCAATACTTCTGAACATACAGAAATCCCCACAACCACGTTTAGCCATGAAAGAGCAGATCAGTTTTCATTATTGCTACAGGATTTCTTCCTTATGAGGGTGGTGAGGCACTGGAACAGGTTGGCCACAGCGGCTGCCCCCTCCTTGGCAGTGTTCAAGGCCAGGCTGGGGCTTTGGGCAACCTGGTCAAATGAAAGGTGTCCCTGCCCATGGCAGGAGTATTGGAACTAGGTGTACTTGAAGGTCCCTTCTAACCCAAACCAGCCTGTGGTTCTGTGATTTACTAAAACTTAGAACATACAGCTACAAGTAATATCTACTACCCTGTTGGGCAGTTACTGTACCTATGTGTATAAGCGTGGCACAACTTGAAAGTTATCTTACAAAGCATGATGCTGTAATGTAAAAAATCTGATTCCTAAAATGCACTCTGATTTTACTTTCAATGCACAGTCCATAAAATAAGCTCAGGTTATCCATTGTTTTAAACAAACTTAAACCCACTGATTTTTATGAGACAAAATCAAGGAAGCACTGCTGAAGCACTATAGTCTAGAGCTCACTGGCTCAATAATCTTCAGAGAATATAATTTACCTGCCACTTCTACAGTTCTATGTGTTTTGCTTTATCATTTTGCAACTGTAGTTTATAACACGGTATTTACCTCAACCTGCACCTGTCAGAGTTCTGTTTGGTTTCACCTTCCACCTGCAGACCTAATGAAAAATCGCTTCTTTAAATAAATTTTCATATTACAGTGATGTAATACCATATAATTCCTTTCAAGTAATATGACAGCTTGTTTCAAAGAAACAGAGATTCTTTGTGCTTAGAGAGAGATGCTGTCTAAAGATACTGTAAATACTTGTGCTCAGAGCTTCTGACAAGGCCACCTTGCTGTGAAATGCTATTCTTCAGCTACATAAGGGCATTTCAGTCCGTATCTGTTTCTCACCTCCAGTTCTACTCTCTGATATGCAATAGATTTCTTCATATATTAGCTGACTGTCATTTAGAATCATGCATTATAGTAGGCTTTGCAGAATACGGTTTGTGTATCCATCATGAGCAGAAAAAAAGCAGGAATGAACTTTAAGTACTGTGTGAGGAGCAAAGGACAATCCTCTGAGTACAATTTCCTTTTCAACTCACTTATTTTAAATGCTCAGATTATTCTTTTAAACAAACTCCCACAAAAATGTCAGCTTTTGCATCCTGCCTATGATGGGCACTGCACAGTGTAAAGGCACTAGACAACTTCTGTATTTAGCTTCTTCCTTCAGATATGATATTGACATTTTCTTAAATTTATAATAAAAGCTATAATGAGATGGTCTCTAGGAATAAAACTGACTAAAATGCATCTCCAGGTACACAAGTGAGACTTTTGCAATTTACAAAGTTTCAGCAAATATCATAGGGCAACATGGTCTCTGTGACACAGAACTTGTTCTTCCCAACTTAAAATACAGGAGAAGGATCATTGTGTGGAGTCACATAGCGTTATCCATAATGCAAGAAGTGATGCAGATTACAAAGCGTAAGAAGACTGGGCACTACTTCCAACCTTGCAGAAGAGAGTGAGGTGGGAATTTTGCTTCAACTTTGCTTCAGACCAATTATGAGAATTCTCTAATTTTCCTCAAGCTTAATAACCCACACTACTAGAGCTCAAAACAAAGGGCCATGATTTTCCTGTTGCTTGACTTCTGGTACCTAACTTACCACAGTTAAGAAGTTTCCATAACCATCAATGGAGAGAGAAAGAAGGGCTTTTCCAGAGGAAAATTCCAATTGCCTTTTTTTCTGAATTGTCTTTTTGCATTAGATGACAGAAATGGCTCCCAAAGTCTCCAAGAATGGATTCCTGAGAACTGTATCAGGAATCAGAGGATCTGTTAGAAAATACTGTGCTACATGGGTAAAGGCAAACCTAGCCGAGCTGAAGCACTGCACTGTAAGGAAACACATGATATATTGAATCACCTGCATAAACTTGTAATAACTTAATTGAACAGAAGAACCTTATAATCATGTCTTATTAAAAAAAACCCCAACAAACAACCAACCCACCACTACGCCTCATAAATGCTATTAGCAAAATCTTTACAAAACAAAGACCAAAGGCTAGTAAACAAGCAGACAAGTGTCCAACTGAACATGTGATGCAAAGCATACCCCGTGTTTCCAACAAGAGGTGGGAGCAACACTGGCAATGAGTGACAAGAAGGTATTCAGCAGAACTGACCAAGACGAAAGCAGAAGTGACTCCGGGACAAAATTGAGATGCCCCAAAGTGGTATCATGGTGACTACTGGAGAGTTTCAAAAACCAGAAAAGCAACTTTCTAACTGGAGTTCAAAATGAAAATGCAGACAATGCAAGTAACCCACATAGGATACCTGTACAGATTCCTATTAAGACAGGCTTATGTTACAGCACATTGCGCAGCCTGTCTTTCTAAAGGAAGAGCTCTAAGGAAAAACACAGAAGAAAGTGCAGTAGCTAAACTAATATGTGACAAACAGAAAAAAGGTCTCATTGTAAAAAAACCACAGGAAATCCACACATAAAGCTTTTATTTCAAAACCGAATTCTTAATTTCAGGCTGAAATCCATTTGAACTTCAGTTAGGATTTTTGTTTGCATGCTGTTAATAAGATGGTGAAAATCACTTTGTCATCACTTTGGTGTTCTCAAAGGTAAAGACTCAAGTGTTTCACCATGAATGGACTCAAATAAATGAAAAAAGCATCTGTAAAACAAGACCACTGCGCCTTTCTAACTTCTTCTTTAACTAACGTGTTGGAAATAAATCCTTTTAACTTTAGTCTGGTACATTTTCCACCAGGGTATGGTGCACGTGAACCTGTCCATTTTGCTAACTTTTGTGATATCCTATTAAACTGCTGAGAAGAGATCAGTTGTTACAGAGAAAGAAACTCAGTGCCTGTTTTTGTGCTTTAACTGCAAGGCTTTGAGTATCTATAGCTATCAAGAAGAAAAACAGAAAAAAGTGTAAATGACTGGAAAATAAACATAAAACTACTGGACTAATACTGCGATGCTAGGATAAGGGGCTCTGATGGCTCCTCTTTGCAAAGGCCATTTTACCCTTCTTTTTTGCAAATCTTCCTTCAAGTATTTCGTATATTTCCCACCAAAAGCTGGGTTTTTCTGTTCTCAGTTGTGCCTCAGTACCCACAAAAGTGACTTCAGCCTGGCTAGAAGATGTGCTGTGCAATGATATGTGATTCACTCCAGAACATTAAAAAAATTGTTTACATGCAAGCAATACTGGCCTTTAACTTGAGAATTAGGGGAAAAAGCACATTTGGGGTTCTTAGCACCAAAAATTTTGTTTGATATTTTTTTCCAGAAATCCCACCTCATATGTGGAGTAAAGCATCAGTCTCATTTCTAATTTCACTCGTCAGTTATTCTGATCTGATAGCTATACATCAACAGAAACCATAAAACTGCAAGTTCGCTTTGGGGACTGCATCAGAGATTCCTCACTGCATACCGGCTCATTACTCATGAGCACATTCTACCAAATTATTTCGGCTTAAAACAGGTTTGACGTCATACAGTTCTTAGCTGGAACACTGCACGTGTTTGTAACAGGCAAAATGTCAGATACCACAGAGATTTGATTTGGGTATGGTCTGAAAACTTTGAAATCCTACCCAGGATAATCCACCTCCTTGTGGTATCCCTTCCTCCTCCCTTTTTCATAACTTCAGGACACAACAGACCCCTGTTTGTTTCCTCTTGTGCTCCTCGATTTCCACAGTCTCATCACAAGTCAGACATCTATTGTAGAGATACTCTTGTGGAGTTTCCTTCAATTCCCACTGCAAGCTCACATTTCTAAAATCTGATTCCTTTGATACTGATCTTCTGTGGAATTTTTCACAATGATGATTCCTCTCATCAGTCTCTTAATTTTTAAAAGGAATATAAAAATAACTTTACCACAAAAAAACCCCAAACAACAAACCCTCAGTTGTGTTGTGTTCAAAAGATGAATAATACTTTGAGTGACATACAAGCTCAGCATGGAAAGGTGGCAGAAAGGCCAGATACTACTTAATTCCTACATTGGCCCTATCATGATTTTGACCTCTTTTATCATCTCTGAGGTGTTCAAATAGATTTCTTCAGCACCTCAGCAGACCAACCACACACCGAAAAGATCATGGTACAGACAACATCAAATGCACTGTCTAAAACCTGGGGGAAGGGGCGGGGAATTAAATAAATGTGTTGAATTCAGCAGTAAAAAGCTGAAGGTACTCCTGGAAAAATTTGAGGGGACTGTGGCTGGTAAACAGTTTATGGAAGAAAACAGGCAACTGTGCTCTCCTCTGTAACTTAAAGGTGGATGGAATAACTGTTGCAGAAAGAGAAGTTTGTCCATTTCTAATACAGAGATAAAGGTGTGTGTTTGTTTTCTTCCTTTTTTTTACCCAAACCCAAGGAAACAGGAACTTTTCTAGCTGAGAAAAGATAAAAAGAATGAATTTTCAAAGTCCACTCAGGTGGATAACACTGGCAGTCATGGAAGAGAAAATCCCTTTTTTCCAAGATTCTTGTTGACATATATACTGTCATACTACTATATATTTACAGCCAGATGAATTTTACCAAACTTACCTTCAACTATGAACCAGGAACCATAGTGTTTGGTTGGTCATCTTCTAATGTTATCTAGATGCATTTTTAACTGTAAAGTGTTTCATGTCTTTGAAAACTATTTAGTAAGCACGATTTTAGTGCATGCCTTCTACTTAAGATCTTCACAGTTCCTGGTATTTTTGGATGTATCATGGAAACCTGCTTCTACCTAAATTTGGTCTCTAAAATCCTTAGCTTGCACACGTCATTGCAATATTTTCAGACCACATGGTTTTTACTCCATCACATATTATATTCTTGTTTTACTCTAGCGCTTTCTTTCCTGTGCTCCATCTAGTTGGATTTTCTGTTTCTTTTTTACTCATATACAGAACATCACAAACTGGAATTTTCTTCATTTTCTTCAAAGACAACAAACACCTCTAACAAGCCTTCTACCCCTTACTCCATCTATTTTTGTTGATGTTTTCTATTTGCTCAAACACTTGCTTTGGATGTCCTGGTGTATTTTGTCTTCACTCTGTGTTCACTGTCCACTTTGAGAGCTTCCTGGCAGACAGGGACAGTAAGTTTGTCTTGTAGAGTGCTGAGGCAAGCGGTCAGTGTTTCATGAGTTAAGATACCCAGTTTCTCAGGAGGAAACACATAGCAGCTTTTCACCATGTTATATGACACATTCTACCCTACAAACTCTCCAGCTTCACATCAAAGGAGTCTGAGCATTATTTTGAACACTTTTGACAAGAAATGACATAACTACACAACTTTGATGGCATTTGATGCATTTGTCAATGTCCAATATCCATCATCTTTTAAAGGAAGATACAGTAGTCTACTGCAGCTCTAGGTAGCATAACAAGATTTTGCAGTTTACCATTTGTTATCAAGAGGCTGGCATTTGCACGTTCTCCAAGCTATTCACTGTATGTTACGGAATATACTGGCAAAACAGGGACTCCACGTACTCATCTTTTGCACGTGCAAAAGGATTTGTTTAGCATTACACACACATTCTCAGCATTGTACACATCTGTTTCTGTTAGTGGTAAGAAAAGGCTAAAGTAAAATCCAAACAAAATTACCACAATGTTCAAACCTCAACTTATCTTCAACTATCCTGTAAGTACGAGATCTCCCCACAGGCACTTTCTTAGCCATTTAGAAACCTGACATCTTGAAAGTGAAATAACTTATGATTTTTTAGGGTTTTGCATTTCAGGTTTGTGAGATTTTTCTTTTTCTCCACCCTCCCCCACTTCCCAAATCTATCCACAGTGTACTAGTAAGTTCTTCCCTTTATATAAGCCTTACTGAAGCGGAGCTTTCAATGCAGGTATTCAGGCACTGCACTGGGAAATACAACTGCAAAAAACCTGATGAAGGCTGAAGAGACTTCTTTTCCAAATGTCACCCATTAAAGTAGCTCTTGTCTTACAAATCAGTTTGCCAGACATGAAAAAGGATCCTAATGAAAGAAGTTAATTTTTTTCTGCCCCACTAATAATGAGAAGCTCTGCACACAAGTTGTCCTTGAAATGGTGTGATACTCTGTGTGGATGGGGGTGAGGTAGGAGGAGAATGAGGAAAATATTGGATGAAACAGATACATCTAGTACCCCACACTGCTGCAAGGAAGCACCAGTTATTCTTGTTGTTCCTGACACATTTGACTAATGATTCCACTTCATGCCAACTTTCCCTGTAAATCAGATCTTCAGGACCTGTGATTACTGTCATTGTACTCTGCCACTTGCTTGCAGTACAGTGCCCGAAGCAGGATACTGCCTCCAGACTACCAGCCCGCTCACAGCTAAGCAGGAGTGTCTGCCAACAGTAATTCCACTCACTGTGCAGATGTGCATTTAAGCTGAACTACTGACAGAGAGAGAAACTCATGCCCTGCTCCTAAATGGCTAAAGGTTATTTCACAGAGATATATAATATCCCTTTAATCATCTGAACTTGGAAGCCAGCTCTAACAAGAGGTTGGATATCTCAAAATGAAAAGCTCCCTTAGCTGCATCACAGAAATAAATATTTAGAACATATTTGCTTTTCAGTGACTCTAGTAGTTGAATCAGCACTGATCAGAAATAATTTAATTCTGAATGACTTTTTTAGCAATCAATTTAGAAATGATCTTAGAAAACAGGTGAGGAGGGGATATTCATCTTCCACGGCACTGCCACAGCTGACCGTCCTGCACAGGAATAGAAGGCACAGTGCCCACATTTCTGGCTGAGAGCAGATACTCCTTCATAAGAAATTTAAAAAGCAATGGTATCATCAGTTTGAATTACAATCCTTTTAGGAACTGTGTCTTTAAGCCTTCCTTAAACAACGCTGAAACATTTCAACAGCATGCTATTAGCAATCAGTAAATGTACCAAGGGATTTCAGCCCAGGCAAATGGGGGACTCATGCTGGGAGAAGGCAAGTTACTAGAGTCATGCAACTGGATCTAGGACATGGGGCCTCCATGGAGACCACCTTTGGTTGCCCAAGGACTCTGTCTTGCTGCTAGTTGCGCTGCAGTAGGTAACATTGCCCACAGATGTGTACTGCACAGGTTTCCCAGGGACTAGGCAAAAAGCTAAAGGGAGATGGAAGTTCAGGACAACAGCTCGCTGCATGGCTGTGCTCAAGCTCCTCTGCAGTGTGACGACCTGTGTGCGGGTCTCATGTAAGGTATATTTATAATGGTGGAACACATACTGACCTCGAGTAAATCACTCAGTACCCAAATTTGTGTGGTTTCAGTGGTTTTATTTACCTGAGTAAATAAGGCTGATCCACAACCAAAGCCTTTGAACTAGGTTTTTGAGATATTTCTGCTATCATCTACTATATTCTGTGTAAGAAGGAAGAAGAAAACTCAAGACCTAAACTGATAATTTGTTCATGGTACAAAACCACATGCACAAAGACTAATGAAGTACAAAATATAAGCTTGTTTCATGATGCAGTTAGTAGGAAACATTTTAGACAACTGTCCCTCAGAAAAGGCTGGCTCATGAAAAACCAAGTTATATGCAAGGAAATGGGTCAATACATTTGTCATTTAAAAAAGCAGTGACTGTTCTGAAATTGCTGAAATATTCCTTTTAGATATTTTCAAGGTAAAAAAGATCTGTTTCAAAGTTCAAAAATGATTTTTCTTCTCCCAATATAGGGCTAATATAGGTAAGTAGAAAAACAAACCAAAATTAAATATTTCATAATGATACTGATATTAAGTATTTAAGTTTACCTTTCCCCTGACTTTCATTTATAAAATAATTGATATTTTACCTTTTTTCAGAGAGAAGAAAGTTCTGAAATATAAAAAAATCTTGACACACATGATAATTATTTCTGATCCATCTTCAAGTTCTGTAAAGCCATTTCATGGCAGTTACTGAAGAACATATTTTAGCAATATTTTGAGTGCCTCTTTTTTCATCATTAGGGATATTTTTTTTTAAAACAGTCTTAATATTTAAGTGCCCTCCTTTTTCTGTCCTTTACTCTTCTGAAGGCATTACTCAACAATTTCTAACAGATTTCTTTTATGAAATTACTGTGAAGTTACAGACAGAAAGTCTGTAACTTAAGGTGAAGAATAGGTATCTGGAAGACATAAGAAATGCTGGCAATGATCCTGATTTACAAGAAAGTATTAAACTAAACAGCCCAAGGCCCCGGACAAAAGAAAAAAAAAGTTTTAAATAGAGATAAAATGCAATATAAACCAGGGGGTTTCAATTTTTTTCTGGGTGAAATAGAGTGCATTGCACTTGTTGAACTCTGGAACACTACCAAAACCAAGGATAGAGATGTTCAGAGAAGGATATCCTTGAAAAATTGGCAATAAGCAGCAATGGTATCATATATACGTAACAATTTCTCCACTCAGAGTCATCAACTTGCTGACCTCTTAAAAAATTGAACTTAAAGTCTGGTAGAAGTTTATACCGCAGAATAGCATTGCCTCACTGATCAGGTTTGTGGCAGTTGAGGGGAGACATGTCCTTGGTGGTTTGTTGAGGCAAGATCTCTGCTGTCCAACAAGCTGCCATCGTTATGCCCCTTGATACACAGCCCCAAAAGACTTTTTGACATCTTCCCCAGTCAGTTCAGGATGTTACTTTTCAACTAAGAATACGATTAAGCAACAAGCACCCAAAATTCTGCAGTTATCAAGAATGTAAAATCCATCCCACCCCCAATATTTAAATGATCTATTTTTTCAGTGAGCTCCTTATTTTGACTAACCCATCTGAGCTTCTGTGAAAACTGATCCTTTGCATGAAAAGGTTACCTAGAAAACGGCGAGTTAGGTGGTGGGTGTGGTCTCTGATGTGAATAACCAGTTCAGGAGAGGGACCACTGACAAGCTTTAGTTGCAACAGGTTGTGAGTTAAGTGCCCAGGTAGTGTTCACTTCACATGTTTTCACATCTGAATGTCTGCGTTTTTGTAGACATATCTGAGTTTGATGTCAAATTGCATTTTGCCAGGGAAAAACCCACCAACAAAAACTCCAAAAAAACCCTTGTAACAATTGGGTGCTAAAATCCTACCTTCTGGGAAAATAGTGATTTAAATCTGATTTAATATTAAATGTATAGGCATGTGTTAGTAAATGCATACTTGTGAAACAGTCACTGGCAGCACAAATTTGAAGACTTTGTATCACAAGATAGAACATTTACAACATGCCCAGTCACTACAACATTAAAAAGATCATCTGCTGTATTTGCAGTCAATATTGCTGAAAGCAGCATTTTCACTATGAAAGTATTTATATCCTGCTTATTGATTATAATCTGTATCATCAAGATGCCCCAGGCACAAGTCAGATGCCGTGTGCTGATCTGGACCCTTGATCTAAGAGATGTGAAAATGTTCAAGCCACACTCTTGTTTACCAGTCCCAGAATCTTCCCAATTTACTATATTATTACAAAAAAGAAGAACTCATAGGACAGTTTGCCATCTTTACTGTCGAGGTAGTATTTCGAGTCCCTCACTAAATCTATCGGTGCCTTTGTAACAACTTGCAATATTCCAGAGAAGTTAATCTGAAAATTTAAGTACGGAGTATATATTAAATTTTATATTAAAAATTATTTTCTTTGAGCAGCTGTTTTTCTGACTAACTCGATCTTCTGCAAAGTATTCCAATATTTACACACTTCAAAAGAGTGTTTCAACTCTGCTTAGTCAAGAAAGAGACATTTAAATGGAAAAAGCAGCTTCTATGCGAGAAAGTCCAACTAAGAGG
Source organism: Hypotaenidia okinawae (assembly GCA_027925045.1). Classification (NCBI taxonomy): domain Eukaryota; kingdom Metazoa; phylum Chordata; class Aves; order Gruiformes; family Rallidae; genus Hypotaenidia; species Hypotaenidia okinawae. The sequence goes on along the minus strand of BSDF01000001.1, from coordinate 108,702,104 downwards.
AAACATCCAGAAAACATTTAATTTACTCAGGGTCAGTGTTTCCCTAAAATAAAATGTTAAGGATTAGGTTCTCACATGACAAAGAATGCTATGAGTCACGTCTGAGGAAGTCAGTAAAGGAAATATATGCAAAGGTCGGGCAATATTACCCATAGTATCTTAAAAAAATCTTCTCCTATTATTTAGCAGACTGGTCGATACTCCAAGACCCTCGGGCCAGTAGACCCCCAGTCTTCATGTTTTTCAGAATTAACAGGAAGACATAGATATCAGCAATGGGCCCAGTGCTATCAGAAGCGCCGTTAAGATGATGGCAGGCATGGCACTCTTCCCTTATGCTCATTCCAAGCAGCAGCAGTAACTAAAACTTTTGGAGTTGCAAAAACTTTCTTCTGAAACAGGGGTTTGATTTCAATTAAAACATTTCCAGGGGAAACACTAGTTCTAAGGAAATCAAGTGGATGTTAGGACAAGAAATTTGTCCTAAAAACACACATTTTGCTAAATCAAAAGGCCTGGCATCTCCTCTCAACAATTTTTAAAGCCTAGCACTTCTGAATTTTGTTTTAATTATTTTTTTTTCCCAAGTAGTTCAGCTAAGGATGCTTTATGCAAGCCTATACATACAGATTTTCTTCTGGTTTCTGTCTGAGAGAAATTAAACATCAGTTTTCAGCACATTGTATTTTTCTTGTTTTCTGACTATTTACACATCTTGAAAATTAGGACAAAGAATTGAGTGGTTTAGGGTAGCATTTATTTCACTGGACTGAAAACAAACCAACAAACAAAAAAGCCCAAACTTGCTGCATCTACCTGGTAGCTAATAAAATTGCTAGCAAGGAATCACCTCTCATATTTTCTTGAAATAAATGTTAATTTTTGCCGAGAGAGATTTTGCCACAGTTCAGCTATGAACTACTCACAGAAAATTCTAAGAACACAACGTGAACATAAAATGCTACTGTCTGTTGTCTCAGTTTTACTGCGGGGGTGTTGATGCTTCCAACCTTTTTATTACGTGAAAACCCATCAACAGCTTTAGAATGATGAATGCAACACAGTTCAGTTTGTATTTGCAAAATTCACTTTTAAAAATGGCAGATGTGTGCCAGCACATCTGGAAACCACTTTTAATTATACTTTCCTCAAGTGGGAAAGCAGTAGCTTGTACCCATAGTGAAGCTTTTATATCTGACCACACAAATGCTAGCAACCACCTGTGCTTTACACTGATTTTCATTATAGAGTATATCACATTACTACCCTATTATTCCAGAACGACATTTGAAGCTGTTGTGTGACTAAGCTGCAGCAAGTGTGGTCTTGAAAAGACCTCTACTCTACAAAAATGTAATAAACCTGGTCATACTTAGGGTACTTACCGCTGAGGATATAACAATATGCATGATCCTAAAGTTGGCTTCTCTTGCTCTGAAAGTCATAAAAGATATATGTTAACAATCATGATCACCAGTCTGGGAATTGGAATTTAGCAAACTAATGTATGCCCCCCAAATGAGATACCTTCTAAGAATTTGGAATTCCTTTCAATACTTGTTTCTTTCCTTCTGTTAATACAGGAGTATTATAGCCAAATACTCTGCTTCTTCAGCCACTCTCTGAGGTTACAAAAAGAGATTTCAACTGTGATCTATCAGCCTAACCGTATTTCAATTCTGTCATAAATACTTCCATAGATTGCAAACACTTTGAGTTACACGACTAGGTTGGTTTTCCTAAACTTAACCTTCCTTCCCTACTCCCCCTACCTCACCCAAATGTAACAGCTTTCTTATATTGTTATTCTTCATTTCTGGGTGCAGCGGGTGGGAAGAAAGAAAGAAAAAACCCAAGACGTTTCAGACATTTGCGGAATCCCTTTCTTCTGTACAGTATTTTGGAAGAGTGTAATGTTGACATGCAAGGTTGAGCACTTGTAACACTCAGCCCTTGGGAGACCTGGCGTGCCCAGGGACAGACTCACTCATCAGAAACAGACACCAGTATGTGCAGTTTTGCAAAATGCCAACTACACAATCTTACAAGCAATATCTTAGGAAAGCTTGCTATGCTGACCTGCACAGTGCGCAGAAAAAAACCCCAAATATAATTTTAACATAATTTAATCTGTTTATCAGTTACAGTACTTTAAAGAAAAGCTTTCAGACTGTTAGACATCTAAAAAACCCCATTCACCTGTCTCATATTATCTGTCTTTAATACCAGACTTCAGTTTTATGGTAAGTCATGAAGCCACAGAAGATCACTCATGGGACTGAGTCCTCTCCCCGAGCGCTGCTGCCAAGGGCTCTGGGATTGCAGCTGAAAGCAACCCGCCCCGCTTTGAGAAGGACTCAAAGCAAACCTCAGACCTGGATCCCGAGACAGCCGCTACGCTCCCTCTCCACCGTCCCAAACAAGAACCCATCTGTACAGTCAGTCGCCAAGTACCTTGGCTTCGTTCCTGCCCTGCCAACGCTCTCCCACCACCACTACACACGCAGAAGCCTCCCGGTGCCACTGCCGCGCACCACCCAGAAGAGGGGCTGCTTCTGCAGCAGGCAGGTCCCTCCGAGTCAGCACAGAGAGAAGAGCAAGGTTTGCTTTACAGCACCTTTTCTCGGTCACCTCGAAGCCTCCCAGGTGATACCTGGTAGGCACTGAAACATTCACCCAACTATTATTGCCCATTAAATTAATGTAGGGGCTGTTAGCTGCGTTGTGTGTATAACTTGTGCAAAAACATTCGTAATACTTTAAAAGACTGAATATGTTAACAGTCCATAGCCCCACTGCTGTAAAAGCACAACCTGATTTCACACAGAAAATACATTTATTACCTATGCAAAGAAGGCCTTACATTCCTCCTCCTATATTTTGTGGTAATGATTTTAAATTGTTAAAGAAAATCCCGTTCATTTCTGTGAATCACTTAAATCTAAAAGAAAAAAGAATCATGGTCTCCTTCAAACTACAGGCACGCTCTGAATACAGCCCTGAAAGGGCTTTCTGACTAAATACACTTACAGGGCAAACAAAGACTGAAACACTCCTTTGGTCCTCTACAAAAGATAAAAATATCCTTTTTCTGATTGCAGATGAAGGTATCCTGAACTCAACCTTACTTATGGAAAATTATGTCTAATTATCAAAATAATAGACCTAGAATGTAAATTCATTTCACCTTGTACACACACTGTATATTGCAGCATTTCACAGGGGATACACCAGAAAACAGGTAGCTGCACTTTCTGAACTCCACTGGAAACGATGAGATGAACTGATATAATCAAGGTCAGCCGCGAGAATCACTTCTAGAAGAGGGAAAGGACGAGGGAAAAGACAGTAGACAGGCAAAATAAGCACTCGGACATCTGCTTCTTTATGACACAAGGAAGGCACGTTCAAGCCTTTCACTCAGCAAACCTTCCTCTTTGAGGAGTGCCAAAGAAGACAACGAAGCAGCTTGAGGAAGATGGCAATGCCAGTCACAGTAGTGCTGCCAGGAACTAAGGGCAAAGAGGCAGCTTTTGACATCCCGGAGCAGCCAGGTCACAGGGTGCCAGATCCAGAGAGCAAACGAAGTCAGGGGGTTCTCTCTGCTGATTGCGATGGGCCCCAGATCAAGCCCTTGCCCTTATGCATCTTTAACTATCCCACTCGTAACACTGTCATCATGAGCTTAAGGATGTGACTGGGAAGGAGAGCAGAAGTGTCTCTGAAGCCATGAAATATATCCAAGATCTTGGACACCTGCCATTTTAAAACACTGAGCTGAACACACTCGGCCTCAGCAGCAGGTTGAAGATCTGGAAGCAAGGAGCAAACAGAGGGAAAAACCCCATCGTGTATACATCCTCCCTGCCTACCTCCCCCTGATTCCAGGCATGTTGGGTGCACCGGAGCCACAGCCCCCACAACTAGCCAGCAAGGCAGACCACACACCTGCAGCCATGCTGGAGCCTGCCCATCGTGCTGCTGGAAACCCGCTCTGGGGCCAGGGGCTGGTGCTCGGGCTGCACACCCCGGAAGGAGGGCACACACCTGGGCTTCGGGACAGGGCACAAGGGAGGCCAAGCAGGTAGGGGGATCTCTGCTGGGAGCAGGGTACCGCCAGCAGAAAGCCACAACCCTTTTCCCTGGAGCAGGGCTGGTGTCATGCCTGTTCTTCCCTATAGTGAACTGACTGAAAACACTGAAAAGTCTTTGCAGTCTTACTGGTCCTGCCATGGGAGCTTGACTGTCAGGACAATGCATCTTTGTTCTCAATTAAAAACATTATTTGGGCACGGAAATTATTTAAAAGCCAAGAGGAATATGACTTTGTAATTATAACCACAACTGATGCAAATGTTTTAACCTGTCAAGGATTAGTAGAGGAAGAGGAGAGAGGGAGTAGTAACAAACTCTGCTCTGACTACGTGTAGCCTTCATCCAGCTAGTGCAGTTCTACTCACACTCTGAAATCACTGTAGCATAATCGCAAACCAAAATTGTAATTGTAGTGAAAAACCACACACAACGTGCTGATACGGAGGGATTTCATTAGCACATCACATCGCGGGATGCTGCAAGTAGTCTGCCTGCCACATTCTCCCTTTTCCTACGAACACAGAGCAACCGCGGCAGTTCTAATACAGGAAAACGGGAAGCATAGCAAGAAAGAAATTGAGAGAATTTGCATTAAAGTGGATTTTCTTGTCTCCTCCTGTAGTTTTTATCGCTCAGATGACAAAACATTATCATTAGCAGTTTATACCAAAAGTTAACATTCGCCCATCGTTTTCTATTTTCTCTAAACCACAAAGGTTGGAGCCTGTTATGCACTCCCCTTATCTTACTCTGTTACTTTAGAATCTAAGAGCGCACTGTGCACATTAATCTTTCATGGCAGAGCTCACTGAAGTTCTGCCAAAATTCAATAATTATGTTCCATCCAATGCAGCAATTTATTTATCTCATTGCTGGAATTTAGACCATATAGAACAAAGTGCTTAGTTTATATGAATGAAATGCTTGCTAAAAAAAAAACAAAAAACAAAAAAGCAACCCTCACAAGACAAAACAAACCAGCCCTGTTTAATTTCTCAAGTTTTAAAACATGCGGTAGAATCTATCATGGAATAAAGCTATTTTTATAAGAGCTCACGTTTTCTTGATAAACTGAAAGTGTTCTACAATACGTTTAGGGGTTGGTTTGGTTGTGGTGGATTTATTTTTTATATAAGTGAAAGCATTTTATAAATACAAGTGTAACTTTTATTCAAATGCATAACAATATGTACCGCTTACACTGCACTACTAAAACATGAAATATTAATGTCTAACGGTCACTAAAAATGCCAACTACAAAGGAATTTACTCTCTATCCAAAATACAAATTCTTGGTTTACTGCACTGAAACGGATAACCAGGAGTTCAACAGTTCTATAGAGTACAATCTAAGACACAAAATTAGAACAAAGTTAATCTTCATAATTGCACTCTTCCGTGATATGTTTGCAAACAAATACAAAACATAAAGCCCTCCAAGCAGGAAGATTGGAGACACGGTATTCCTCAGGGCTGTTAAAAGTAAAAATATCTTTCACGCTTTGTAGTCTCAGGAAAAGTAACTGACCAGTTACTTGTCAGCCTATCTATAAAGCAGAAACATTCATCTACTGAATTGGGATTTAAAAGGAGAATACGGTATCTATACATTTTAAACTTTATACTTATTATTTACAAACACATAATGCTGATTTAGCTGATGGTATCAAAACTTCTTCACATGTTCATTAAGACAACACACTTCTTGATGGAGGTAAATGCTAATTTAGCGTCTGCAATCAAAAGCCAGATTTATAATGTTTTAAGTTTTTAATCAAAACTCCCTGCTATTTCATATATTAGATTTTACACTTCAGACATGCTACCAGACAAAATTTGACTCTGGAATTAGAAACTGCTCCCAAAGTTTTTGGAGCATAACTGGTTGTGATTTATAACACAACCCTTCACCCACCAAAACAGAAATGAAAACCTCTAGAAGTAGTGCAATAGCATGTTTTTTGTTATTTCACAGAAAACCCTTTCTAGGTAAAACTGAGAATATAACAGTAAAACATTTTAGAGTTAGTTTTGCAGTAACTAGATGTTTATATTCATATTTTAAATTAACTGGACCTAATTTAGTAACTCAGGAGAAATGAGTTCCATGCACCAGCAAATAAATTTCATAAAAATTTGCTAAAATTGCACTATCACATTTACTTTTGCAGTGTGGTCAATTTCTGGCAATGATTTCCATCAAAATAGGATTCAACTTTGATGCACTTTTCCCTGCTGTAAAACTTTTTAAAAAAGAATCTCGGGGAAAAGCACGCCATCGCCCTCCACTTGGTTTTATTTCACTAATTGTTCTCCATCTATTTTTTTTTTTGTGTATGTGCGTGTGTGTGTGTCCTTCCCCCACGTGTTAATCTCGCCTGCTTTCTTTCATTGTAAATACAGCGTGTTACAGTTAAACTCGTGGGAGATTTCTGAGCCTTGTAGCTCGGTCTCCTGCAACGTAACAATGAACAAACTCTCCCGGGCAAGTTATATGAAATTACAGATGCCGAAGAGTCTATAAAGCTGGTGGGTTTTTTCCCCCATCCTAGCTATGTCCTTGCATTATGTAATAAAGGAAGCGCATGCACACACACACACACACCTTACAGAAAACGTAGAGTTCAACAGAAGAAAAACAATACCTGTAAAGCCCATTTTACCAGCAGGGACTACTGCAAATGGGCTTGGAGGCTCGGGGAGGGGGCGGGGGGACAGGGGGCAGGGGAAGGTGCGAAAAGGCTGTTCCACATCGACACTGCTCCTGGAGTACGGCATTGCGCATAAGCAAACGGCACGTATAGGAAGAGGCGAGCAACTCCCCGGCTATAGCCACGAGTGATGCTGCGTGGAATAAAAACGCTCTACAAAAATGCCGCCTAACGCATTTCGTCTTTACATTGAACGCACATGGAAAAGACACTGGGGCAGAGCACACACGGCACGTAACAGGAGGTCCCTGATTTCCAATTGCTGGGTTGCCTTGTTAAGTACAGATTAAATTCACAAAACATTCGAGGGTACAATAATAATAACAATAATGTATTCACTTACAGTGCCAGGCTTATTTATCTAATACCAGCGAGGAATGATCGCCCATTTATTGCACTGATGATCTCCACAAGTTTCAAAACTCCAAGCGCACTTGAAACGTGAACTTTCTCAGCTCCTTATTAATGTTTAGACTCAGTCCCCTTTCCCCCTTTTTTTAAACAACAAAGGACAGCCCAGCTCCTGCTCCCTGTCTCACAGATCAGACCCCTACCCAGATTTCAAGGAATCGGGATAAATCCAAAGGCACATCGGAGATTTTCCTTGCAAATTCCGCCCCCCTCAAAGCCTTCCCCCCACCCCCACCCCCCACTGGATCTAGGCATCTATTTTTTAAATACTTAAATCAAAACGCTTCTCTCGCACGATTCAAACAAAGAAACTTCTCAAAAATGTCATTACTTACTGTTCACTGAGCATAATTTACTGAGATTAAAAGTTTAAAGTTTCATCTGCTTTACGTCCACAAGTGTTTTAAGCAACCCCTAATACTGTATCCTGCTTAAACGTGACAATTAGGGCTCCTTTGGCATGTGGAGAAATAGAAAGGTACCAAGGATCCTCATAATGCCTTAGCTCCCTGTCGCCTGTTTTTTGGAGGTGCGCAAGCTGCAGAAATTTAGAATGATAACAGCAACAATTTGGTACAAGAGGAAAAAACAGACACACACCACATTCTTCCCCCTCCTTACCCGCGCCCACCCCCCTCCCCCCATCCCGTCCCCCTCCCCAATGCTTCAGTTATACTGTATAAAGTCATTTTGACATGCCTACACAACTGGTTGTGGCAGCTTTCAGACATGATTCCTAATCACAAAAAAATGCTTCAGGTTCTTTTAGAGAAAGCTTGCCGTTGGGAAGTTGATTTTGGCACTTGGCCAAAATCATGTGCAAAAAGGGGCCCTCATTACCAATTCATGGCAGCCTTCAGCGCTGACAAAAAATGTGACCCAACAGGCTAAAGCAACAACTAAAATTAAAAAGTATGAGACAAAGACAACTTACTTAATATTCCTTCCATCGCCACATTAAACTTTTCCGTAATTAAACCCTTGTTAGTTCAAAGCAGTTTTCAACTACTTTTAAACGACTGCCCAGGCAGCCTGTAACAGTTGAAAGCTTTCCCGGGAAATCCTCCCCAGCTCCCTCCACTTTTTAACAGCGTTTGGGTCCGCCAGCAGAACTTTCTGCCGCGCGCCTCCCCAAGAAGCCCCTCTCCAAAAAGAAGCCAGGAGCCCGCGCATACGCATTTCGGCGAAAACTAAGCAGATCGCTACAAGATTTTTTTGCTAGCGTTAAAGGCATAAGAGGAGTGAGGAGAGGGAAGGGAGGGGGAGAGGAGAGAAAGAGCTCGATACGCAGGAGCAGCGATTTCCCAAACTTTCTAAAAAGCTTATCGAAACGGGCATGCAAAAACATTAAGCAACCGCAATTAACAGCGCCCGCTGTACCACTATCCCATAAAAGCAGATTTGATACGTGGCCTTACCTAGATGTCGTCTGGCTTTTCTGTGGATCAAAAAGTTTCCTGCCTAAGCACACAGATATTCTTTCACAAACCATAAAGGCCCCTTTTATTAATCCGGCACTGTAACGGCCCGCTCTCCACACCACGGTGAGAGCGGGGATGCATCAGCTTTCGAGAGAAAAAACGGTCTTAACACACAATTAGTGGCAGATTGTATAATCTGTGGATTTATCTTAAAGAGTGAAAAGGCATTTTTTAAAAAGCAAAGAGGGTGCGGTCAGATGTTAGGCTATCCCTGAGAAAAGGGGCCTAGGCTGCACTAGTACCTAAATACTAGCAGAAGCTTACTGGGAAGGGAGCCAATGGAATGACTTTGTTTGACCCAGCTGCCAATCTCTCCTGAAGCACTGCGCCAGACTAAACACTGACACTATTTTAACTCAAATCAGGCTACAGCAGCTGTTTGCTTTCCGGCTCTCAGCTATGCACCATGGCCATGATGACTCTGCACAGCACATATGATAGAGCTGGGGCACTTCTGCTGAAATATGTGTCGTGTTTGGACTGAAGGTATAGGATGGAAGTGGGGGCTGGCGGGGCAGATATGAGATGACTGCTGGTTTTGGGGGGCTCTTTCTGCCTTTTTTCCACCTTTTCTTTTTCTTATTTTTTTAAATATCCCTGCCTCTGTTTCCCCGAAAGTTTAATAAAAATGAGATTTGAAGCTCACAGAAAATTCAGCATCACGAGTCAGGTGAAAGGAGAAAAGTTAATTCTTGGGACGGACAAGACCCAGGACACATTGTAAAGGTGCGGATGTGCATGCACACGTGGGGCTCCACAATCCCTCTACAACCAGACATCATTTATTTCCCTTTTGCTGGTTGCTCTAAAATTGTTCAGCATACACATAATCAACAGAGTCTCCCTCTCATTTTTAAAGTATAAGGTGAAAACACGTGCTTGTGTGCATGTGTATGTAAGAAAGTAGGCATTACATATGTGGGTACATGCACACATTTCCATACACATCCAGATCCTGATCTGAATTACACCAGTGCAAATTGCACTGTAAGCAGTGAAGTTGTTACAGGTTAAAATTGAGGGTGGAACTTGATAGTCAATTTGCATATCAAAGTATACGAGGCAAAAAAAAAAAACCTAAGTGAAATTAGTTATAGGCATATGGCATGGAGGTTGGTGTGTCTTTTCCAATTCGAAAAAAGTCATGGAAGAGTTACAGCAGCACAAAGCAATGCATATTAGAAACCAATGGAAGCTCCAGGAGCTCTGGGCCCATGGTACAGTCCAGCACACCACCTACAGATTTGCAACTTTAGAACCAAAAGTCAGCTGCAGTACTTAAGCCAAAATTTTGTTTCCCGTTACACTGCCACAGAGGGTTGCCTTGTACTCCCCAAAACCAGGCACCATGATAATGCAAGAAGAATACCTCCACCTACACCCAAAAGGCACAGAGAGGAGAACCCAACCTTTTTGATTTTGTGTAAAAGTGTGTGACTTATCTTGATACAGAGTAAACAACAAGGGAAAAGGTCTAGCTCCTGACACCTGAATGCTTCAGGAAGCACTGCTGGATATCTCAAATTCAAAATGTACACTCAACAGGGATAAAGAAAAAAAAAACAGGAATGGAAAACAAAACCAACCCCAACAAAAATCTAAACTGTGAAAGGTGAGCTTGTTGCTCTGTCTTGGGCTGCTGTGCACCGGTCAATTTCCAAGAGCTGATCAACAGCCTGCTACTGGAAAACCAGTGGAAGTCATTGATATTGCACAAGCTCAAATCTCGCTAACTACCTGCCCCTCTCACTGGTCCTCAAGTATATTAACAGTTTAAGAAAAGATCCTGGAAAAGACCTTAAGTAATCCACCGTAAAACGAATAAGGATTACAAATGAAATGAGTAGTGGCTAACACAACAAATGCCCAAAGTTCCAATCTAACAGGGGAAGTGAAATGGAAGAGGAGACCTGCATCGTGTCTGAAATGCCGAGAAAGAACATGCAATTACATTTACACCAAGGAGGATGGTACAAGAAAGGCAGTTACCTACACCCAAGGAGTCTGAAATCCTAAAGTGTCAGGCAGGTGAGAGAAAGCCACCAGTTTTTACAGTCTCTTCCTACAGAGCATAGCAAGCATTTATCAGGAGACACATCTGCTGCCCCCCCACCTCAGCAAGGGGAGCACGCACTCCATGACTTCACACCTCCCACTGTGCTAGAAGAGAAAGTCAATACCATAGTTACTGGTCCAGAGACATGCTGGCAACACTGAACTTAGCATGGCTAGGAAAGAACAAGAGTACAAGATAAGAAACCCAACATAGGCTGGAGTGAAGCTTTGCCAGCTCCTTGAGGCAGAAAAGCAGGTAATACGGCCAGATCGACTGACGACGGAATTTATTAACCAAATTTGAGAACTGACAGAGAGGGAACGATGTTCTCAGTGAAGCCAGCAAGGAACTTATCCAAGATGACAGGACAAGATCAGGATGTGGATAAACCACAGTGGATAGGCACTTAAAACACTGACATAAAAAAGACAAGACTACACACTTAAAGGTGAAACACAAAGGCTTTTTCATTCAAATGCAGTATCATCAGCGGAAAGCTCACACAACCTTCTCCTTCTTGGAAAGCTAATTGAAAATTTATTCCTGTTTCAGTTTGTGAGGGTGGGTCTTCTTAGCACCATTTGATTTGTAAGCTAAATGCTCTTGTCATAATTGCTCCAGGGTGGCTGCAGGAGAAAGACGTGGTATCTGGCATTTCTTTTGCTTTTAAACAAACTTTTGTCAGCCTTGGGCAATGCATGAAGAAACATAGGGAAGCACCAGAATAGGTAACTAGGAGAGCTTTGCTGATGAATACAAATCTTTTTCCTTCCAGAGAACTGGTTAGAATACTTATTATCTTATAAATGAAGCATTAGTACAACTAAGCATATTTGCAGTTCCTGATGTAGAAAATCTCTGGTTGCTCCTAAAAGGGCTCTCTGTTAGAAATTACGCAGTCATTCATTTTACCTTGATTTTGAGGTTAAGGAGCTGAGCATGTATGTGATTATGCTGTGTGCATCTATGCCACTTAAAATCTCAATGAATCATTGGAAAATATGGATCAGATTTAAGATTAGAGGTGTCAGGTGTATTTCTGATAGACTTGGTAGCTTTAAGGTCTCCATCCCACATGAAATATAAGACAAATGGATAGGGAAAAAGTTTTTTTTCAGCATCCTCACAAGCAACTATGGAAAACTCTGTAGAAGACCTTCTAACTGCATCAGCACCTCACAGTAAAAAACTTCCATCAGACCCAAACACTGTTTTAAATACCCAAGTTCAATTAACCTAAAGTAACAAATCCATAGGAAAGTAGACTTCACTGGTCATGAACTACATTTGTTTTGCTGGGGAGCTGGTAGAAAATTTTTTGGACATATTGTCCAAAAGGTTTTTGGGAGCTTTGGGGGAGGGGGTTGGTGGGGTTGTTGGTAGGCCTTGTTGCGGGTCTTTTTGTGCTTTTTAGTTTCAATGATTCAATTAGAGTGACTTCTTTTCACCCTCATTTATTCTATGCTTAGCACCATAACACTGGCCCACTACTTTATGACCAAATGGTTCCCCACTTCAAGTCAATTGTAAAGCTCTAATTGGTTTCAAAGGAATCAGGATTTTATCCTTTCCATCCCCAAGCGTATTGCCAGAGGGTCCCAGAAAAGGGTGCATGTAGCAGCACTGTGAGGTGATTTATAACTTTCAGCTTCCACTTGTGCATCAAACACTTCTGGGAGAGATGATGGCCAACACTATGATACAACGCTGCAAATCATATATGCCACTCTGGCAATGAAGACTGAGCTTCTACAGCTCTGTGCATTTGGTCACCCACTGAGCCTTCTACTACCTGAACAGTAAGAGTCACTGGGTGAAAGAGGGGAAAAAAGAAATTAAACATAGAACAAAGCTTGCATTTCAGTACTGCACATGCTTCAGAAGACAAAGTTAAATTTCAAAAAAACCCAACCCTTACTTCAAATGACTTTATTTCCCTACCTACTCCATTAGTATATTACACACCACTCATTTTATTATAAAGCTGGAAGGCAATGGTGAAATACAAGGGGGAAAAAGAGAAGAAAACAAACAAACAAAAAAACAAACCCCAAAGCACCACCACCCCCAACCAGCAACACAGGCTATACTTTCTATTAAAAAGTGAGAAGCATAAATAACTTCAAGAGACAGTCACCTATTCATGGTAAAATGGAACCCAGATGCGAACAGCTGAGAAGAAACTTGTCTCAGAAACTTGATTGCATAAATATCTTTCATGAAGGATTTTCATAAGCCTCTGAGTAAGCCAGTGTCCACCACACCACTACCAACAGGACAGCATTGGGCTTTTTTGTTCCATTTGTTGGGAAAATCTGGTATTGCCATAGTCATCTTTTAAACAAGAGCATAGAACATGGCAGTGACTTATGTAGCTATGGAATTAGTTTAATTCAGACTCTAAAATTAGTCTTACACAATCTCATCATCTCCAGATGCTCCTTTATACTCATAAATCCCCTAAATTGTTTATATTGTCCCATGCAAAGGGGTGAATGCCTGCTGTGGATTGTTGCTCCAAGGCAGCAATAACTTACTATGTCTTTTCTGTAGCAAGTTGCAGTGTTTTTTTGAAGTACAATCTATAGACATTTGCTCTTTCCATCACACCTCCCACATCTCCACAAGCCACAACATATTTATGCTTCAAGACATCTTCTGGAACAAATCAGTTTTGGTTTTGAATTAAAATACGGCATGACATGAGACAGATATAGCTGGGGTTTCTCCTAAGAATAATTTTCTGTACTTTTAGAACAGAGACCAAGCAAACAGCAAGCTTGCATATACGCCTTGCTTCCAAGCCAAGGAAATAGCTACCATATGTATTAAAAAGTGAGTATCAAATATAATTAGATTAGGTATAACACAACTGGGCCCCCAAAGACCACCATCCAATCTTACTCATTTCAACTTTGGGACTAATTATCATATTATTATACTGAGTAGTGCTGAGAATCCATCAAGGAAGAGGATCCTATTGTGTTGCCAAACAAAAAGTCTCAAACGTCATCCTAGCATTTTGCCAGTGACATTCAGCCCTGGTACATAAGATCCCTTCCCTTAGCTCATACACATGGTTAGCTCTCTTCTCCCACCACCATAATCTCTTTTGTAGTTCTGACTACTGAAGAATGGAGACCTATTCCTGTTTTTCCTCTGTGGATAAAGATTTTCTATGAATTTACTTGTTCGATGTGTTTGTTGTTGTAGGGTTTTTTTTAATAAGAGGATAAAGACTATAAGGAAGGGGCGGGAGGGGAGGGAAGAAAGAAAAGAATGAAGAAGAGTATTTGGTACTGCACCCGTCCAAACATTAAGCAAGGATTAATAACTGTTCATCCTTAGCACTAAACATAAAAATGAGATGGACAGCACACAAATTTCCAGCATTACATACTGCTGAGATGCTAGGAAATCCAGGAATGAATGTGACACTTAAGTTGAAGGTGACTAGAAATCAGGATTCTTAGTGTTGATTTCTGACCCTGCTCCTAGCTTGATGGCTAACCTTGGAGATATGACTCAACTTCCTCTTTCCCAGATTTCAGCTCATATAAATTCACCAGGCTCAACAGGCATGTGAAAGGACCTGCAGAGACAAGACTTCAGTCCTCTACATCCTAGTTTCTCTAAAAGTGGGACAAATAAAATTTCTATGAACTTTAAGTAATTTATATGAGCACTAATAATTCTTGCTGAATTGTTTGAGATCCACCATTGCAGCAGTGATGGAAGAATCAAAGAAAACATTTAATCAGAAATTAATATAAACTGAACTAAAATTTCTGATTGCCTATGATGCTGACCTACAGGAGAAACAGATACTAAACAGGTCTCTACTGAGTGACCAGAATAAAGTTGTGGTTGGTTGAAGTGCTCTTTTTATGTAAATTGGAGAAACAGGGCATCAGATTCAGTTTTTCAGTGCATGCTTCACAAAGATATTCCTAAGCACCAACGTCTAGAGTTTGAAACTAGCTGCTTCACTGCAAAGCTTAAATAACTAATCGCTCTGCCAATGCATATGCCTTTAAGTCAGTGCTGTGTTGACTCTTTAAATATTTTCGCTTTTTAATATAAACCTTTCAGACAAAAATCCCTCTTAGAGAACAAGGACCCTACAGAACCAAAATGGAGAGGAGCTACTGCTTTCTGTTTTTTCAGTCTCACCTGTTTAAGTACAGCTGACACAGCACAGATACGTGCAGTACTCTTGTCCAGGGGTAGCCTGTTTACCAACCTTTTAATGAGTTGCTGGTGAAATTGCCTCGTTTAGGAATCACGATGGTATCGACTACCAATGCGAAGCAGAAGAGCCTACCAGCTACCCCAGAAGACTACAAATCTGTGCACTGGGTGCTACTCAAAGCTCTGAAGAGGCAGGTGTGGTTTGCATACGTTGCTGACTTCAAAGTCCTGCTTAGCGGACATTTCCATCGCTATACACTTTGACACAACCAAAACTAAACCTGGCAGTATGGGAGAAGTTCCTCAGACCATTGTGCATACTACACCAAAATAGCTGGGTGTCCAAAGTATTACACCAGAACATTTGGAAATGAAAGCCTGTATTTGCATATTATAAATCCACCTATAAATTGCCTGTAGATGAAGTGTAATGTGCAACTGAAATAACACATACAACTCTATTATTGTGTTCTTCATGCAAAGCTGCCTGTCTAGAGGTTCCTCCTTTCAAACTTAATACAAAAGAACATCTTCAGGATCCTTCATTCTTTGCCACTCAAAAAGAAAAGCAATAGATAAAACCACTTAGTTATCTGCTATTATTGCACATGCATGAGGGCCCCAGAGAAAAGACCATCAGCTACAGCCTCCTGACTAGGTTAGGTAAAAAGTCATAACGTTACACAGTTTTGGTTAGGGGCTTGTGATACAGCAGAGACTTTACAAGAAAGCAAAGTAGAGGAAAGCTACAGATTTGATCATCTTTTTCATAAAAAATGACAAAAATTCTGTCAGAATGACAAAAATTCTGTCAGAAAATGCACTTGAGTTTTGTCATACTGTTCTGATGTTCTAAATTTTCATGACCACCACTGCCAAGTGAAAGTTCCGTGAAATACAGTATCTTGCACAGATTAAATTAGGTAGATCCTATTCAGTACCTTTCAGTTGTTTGTATAAATGCAGAGAGACTACCTTTTTGATAAATGCCTCCTTATTTCTAAACCCAGCTTCTATTCCCCTCCCAGCTGTATTTTATTAGTTATTTTAGACAGCACTTTGCTGTCACTGGAGAAGTTTCAAGTTTAATCTAAGGCAACTTCTGCATCCCAGCTGAAAATGTAGCAGCTATGAAAAGTAATTTTCAGTTAGCCACATCATCACAAATTGGTTTATGTTTACACTATATGAAGTTAAAATACCATTCCAACATGAAACCCAGAAAACTGGAATTCGGAGAAGGCTTTTGCCACGCAGAAACCTTTTTCAAGTTGTGAGTAGGGTCTGTCACATATGCTTAATGCATATAGTTTCCATTAGTGTTAGAGCGCTGTATGCAAGTACTGATGGGCAGCACACACACTTAGTACCTTAGCCCCACGAGTAATCACGTATCACATTCAAACATATAGTTTCTGTTTATTGCTCTGTGTACATTTTTCTTGTAAAATCTTGGTACATAATGACCCCTACAACATCGCAAAATTTTAGGGGCAAATATTTGAGGAACGGGTTCAACAAACTGCAGCGCATGCCAGAACTTTCTCAAACATTGTGTTCTCTAAAAGAAAATAGAGAGTAGGAAGAACAGCCAGAGAGCAAACTATGATCAGTTTGAATTCACCTGAACTCAACTTAATGCTGAAAATGAGGGCACCTCCAGGTGCATGTGATTTCTACATACACTTAGCATATTTAACAAACACTACTTCAAAACTGTGACAAGCCCATGCAAAGAGCTGGAGAGCAACTGGACTCATTTTCTCCTGTTAAATGCCGGTTTAAAAGTGTGAGGTATCCACTACTCAACTGACTGAGCAGAACATAGTCAGGAGAGTGGACAATGAAACAGAAACAAAAAAAAAATTGTTTTCTGGGCTTCAAACAGAAGAATGCTAATGTTTTTTGTAGCTGGGGGGGCAGTATTTGAGTCCCCATAGTCAGGACATAAAGAAGCTTAAATGGAGCGATTCTTGATCTTTCATCATTTGGGGTGAAAAACAAGAAAACCATAATCAAACATCAGTATGATGCTCATGGGTAAAAGGACCTAAATTGGGGTGGCGGAGGGCAATGAAAATGCCAAGCAAGAATTGGAGATACATAAATAACAATACCAAGAAAGTGCAAAAAGAAAAGCAGAAGGTGGTGAATTAGAAGGAATAAAAAGAAGAAGAGAAAATGGACTCTCTTTTCCCCCCATTGCTCATCAATCCTGTAACCATGGGGCAGAACAAACAGGAACTTTGATACTTCAAGCTCCATTGGTAGACTGAAGCAATGACGGACATCTCACAGATTATTCAGCCCTAGAAAGAAACCAATTTGGAAAATCATAGAAAAGCTTTTCTAGTAAAAGGCACCTGCCAACTAATAGCAGCAGTTGTCACTGGAGATTCACAAATTTCATTAAGTTTTGGAATTTCTCTTTGCAGTGATGCCTAGAGGGTGTGTCAGGACACAAATGCTTTCAGTATTCCTGTAAGTGACTTCAAACATAGCAGAAAAAATACATTTGAGTGCAAATTCTGTTCCTCCATAGTTACACTGCACTAGCACATACGCTACACAAAGCTTTACATGTAAAAACATTCTCTGCTGTGCCTCATAAAATAAAAAAATCCCACCCAAACCAACTGCTAAATGCAGAAAACTGTAATAAATTACTCATCACAAGCTTAATGGTGACTCAAACAGTAACAAAAATGGAAAAAATGATAAACCTTTGATTTTTATTTTGAACCTCTGTTAAGCTGAAACAAGCTCCTTTAAATCAATCCGGTTTACCGCAGCTGCAATGTGGAATTGTGGGATATAAGAGAATCTAGCACCTTATAGAAATCACTCTACCTTTTAGAGAAATGCATCTGATACTCTGCTAGAGGGGATTTCCATGACAATGAGGCTATGAAATTTTACACCAGCTGGAGATCAGCTCCCATATATCATTCTTCATGTCAAGTAACACGCACTATTTTGGATTTCTGGATTCAAAGTTATGCAGAAACAGTATAAATAAAAAAAAAAAGGTGAACAAACAAGTACCTAGTGTGGGTTATTTCCCTTTTCATAAGATAGTTTCTTTTAATTAAGCTGTAATTTTGGAGAGAAACATCATGTGTGTATATATTTCAAAATTCATTATCTTACTACAGAAAAAAAACAGCACACGCTAAAATGTGTACTGTAATTTGAGGCATGAGAGAAAAGTCCCCAAAATATTTGCTTAGCATCAGAGGCAGAGAGTCTGTGATTGTGAATATTATACAAAAGGGAAGGAACCAAAAATAGTAACATACTGTTTAATGTTCATGTGCAGAAAACAAAACACAGGAGAAAAAAAAGATGTTGCTTAGCCATGCCTTAATTAGTAAACCTCGCTTTTTAAAAAAATGTAATAAGAAAGCTATTTTTTCAAAAGAAAGAGTTAAGCAACAAGGCTATTTATGCAGTTTTCTCAGCACTCAATATAGGACTAAAGAGCCTGCAATTTTCAAGGTGATTTGCAATTTCCATTAATTTGTTGAAGGTTTTGTAGCTCAATAATGAGACACTTTCATCAGTTATTAGTGAATCAGAGCTGTTTGCAGCTTTATTTCAAACACAGTAAATACAAATGCAAATGTGCACATGATTTTCTATTATCATTTCTAAAGGGTGAAAGAAGGCAAATGATCTTCAGGAGAATGGGGATGTTTATCATTATTTGCCTAAAATTGGTTAACAGCCCCATAGTGCTGGAAGTGAACTGAGAGTTGTTGCTGAATGCCAATATTTGGGTTGTGAAGAACTGCAAAGGGTCATTTGGAGCTGAGATGTTGGCTTTACCTCAGTGAAAACAGAAAATCTTAGGGATTTGCCTACTTTGAAATACGTGATTTTTGGACCCTCATAAAGGTATGGGCTTATTTATTCATCAGCTTTTTGATTCATGGGAAAATGTATTGAAAGTTAGGACCCATGTTAATTCTGACTTCTTGAATTCAATGTCTTAAAATCTTTTCCCAGGTCTATAGTCTACATCTGTATTGTGCAGTTCTGAGAGAATGGATTAAAGGGAAGGTTTGCCTGTATATGAAGGTACCTGAAAGCGCTCAGAATAATTCACAAGGTGACCAGAGAGGCTCCTAATGCTCAATTGAAAGTGATGTAAAAATGAAAAAAATCAACACCAATGCAATTTTACATCACTAAAATCCCATTCTTTTAAAGCATCTTTGAGCATCTACCTCTAACAAGCCTGGTTCAGAGAGCAATAAACTGAATTGGATTCTGTCAGCAAGTATAGGATATTTAACTCCTTCCAAACCTAGCCTTTCATTAAAAACAAGACTAACATTTAATTTAAAGATGGATAACACAGAGGTTTTACTCAATAGCCACTTGATGGCAGCGTCATGTATGAAAAGATTAGACCGTGAAGTTAGAACTTTTAAAAAATCCTTCAATAACAGTAAAAAAACCCCAAACCCAACCCAAGTGACACCTTGATTACTGTAGATTATTACCCTCCTAATAGAACTCTTTTTAATGATATTTTGAAGGTCAGCAACTAAATCAATAAGTAAGCCCATAACAATCATGAATTTTAAACTTCAAAAATGTTGCTATAAAGGTTATTCCTTTAAAATCAATATATGAAGCATTTTTAATATCTGTTATGAATTTGATATTCATTCTAGCATAACCCTCTAATGATAGCACATGGTTAATTTTTCTGAGAAGAAACAAACTGAAAGAATTCCATGAGGAGTTCCCAAGAAAAAGTTCATGGGCACCGATTTAATACAAATATATGACCCTAGTGTTACCAGCACAGCATCATTTCCGTAGCACATAACCATGGGAGGGGTTTGTATTTTCTGCCAGCAGGATGATCCACGCTCTGTGATCACCAAGTGCAGCCAAATAAACTCAAGAGAAGAGAGAAAGTAGTTCACGGAAGGATACCGGTCAAGTCAAAAAGCTGCTTTTCTCTTACTCTCCTGCCTTACTCATCTGCTGGCACGTCAGCCTGCAGCACAAACCCAGGCTCTTTCAGATGAACAGTAAGGGCTAGATCCCTGTCCTGTAAATGAACAACCAATTAGGATCTCCCTTTACCTCCCAGGATGTCCAAATACGACCAAACTCAACTTTGGACATTTTTACTGTGGTTTAAGAAATTAATCTTCCCCAACATGCAATGGCTGCCCAGCATATTAAGAGCATCAGTCAATAACATGCCACAATAATGCAACTGCAAAGACAGATCTATGAGCATCGTGTTCTGCCCTTGAGTCTCTAGAAAACATTTGTTTACAGTACCAAACATCTATCTAGTGAACAACCTTCTTGCTCCAGTCTTTTAACAGCTAGGCAAGACCTTAAGACTAAAATTTATTATTCTCTTGATTTGTGACCACAAATTCCATTGCCACTGATGATTACTAATTGACCCAGGAAGAAATCTTTCAAGTGGCAAAAGAGACAAAACTCAATGATGTTCATAAATATCTTTCTGAGTTATAGAAACACTAAATAACATCCTGAGATCATTCAGAATTACTGTCCACAAAGTTTTCTCTTTCAAAATTTTGGAGGCAAAGGCAGAACTTAGAGGGAAAGAAATACAGTGTGTTCTGACGGTTTTATCAAACAGGATTCTACAATACAGAGATAACACTGTCAAACAGTTCTGGGACCATTCTTCCAGCAGTAACTTGAAAATATTTCCAGGTTTTATGTAAGCCTTAATGTATTTAAGTGTGAATTTCTGTATCTTTTATTGATGTTGCAGCTCACTCAAATTTGTATTTAAGCCATAAACACTAACTTTTTTGCTTTATACCTATGAATAAAGAGTTTACTAAAACTGGGACTGAGGGGGTGAATGGGGAGGCAGGAAAGGGACCAGGCAGAAATAAACTATAGTAAGTTATATTTCCAAATGTAGCATTACTGAATGATTTCCTATAGAGAGTTCTGCATTATATTTGTCTTCATTTTGATATTTAAAAAAAAAAAAAAAAAAAAAAGGACAGAAGACTGTAGTCAGAAAAAAACACTATTTCAAGTAAACTTAAAGAATGACAACCATATATGACTGAAATACTAGCATTATGAAGATGATTAAGGGCCTGGAGCATCTCCCCTATGAGGAAAAGCTGAGAAAATTGGGACTGTTCAGCCTTGAGAAGAGACGACTAAGGGGGGACCTAATTAATGTTTATAATTATCTTAAGCAGGAGATGCAGGGGGAATCAGCCAGCCCCTTTTCAGTGGTCTGTGGAGACAGGACAAGGGGCAATGGCTGCAAGTTGGAGCACAGGAAGTTCCGCACCAACATGCGGAAGAACTTTTCCCAGTGAGGGTGACAGAGCCCTGGGACAGGCTGCCCAGGGGGTGGTGGAGTCTCCTTCTCTGGAGATGTTCAAGACCCGTCTGGACGCCTATCTGAGTGAAATGTCCTAGGGAGCTGCTTTGGCAGGGGGTTGGACCCGATGATCTCTCGAGGTCCCTTCCAACCCCTACAATTCTATGAATATTATAGCAGACATTACTTCTCACACACAAACACACACAAAAAGGTGCTTTGGCTGCAATCTTAGTGTCTTAGTCAACTGTATATGATTTATGTACTACTATTTTTCTGCTAGAGTCCATGAACCAGCTCCTTCTCAAACCAGAAAGCAGCTGGCAAGAGGAGTGGTTTTCTTATTTATTATGGAGCATCCTCCATTGCTATTAATCTTTTATAGAACTTGTTTTTCACTGTTTCAGGCCAAATTTCATCAGTTCACCCTTTGGAATATAAATATACAAGCAGCATTGCCAGGGTTGATGGATTCCCAGCTAAATCTTAGAAACAGGAGCTGAGAGTTTATCACTCATCAGAAGAAGTACACTTTCAACATAGTGGCAGACACATTAAAGTTGTCTGGGAAAGCCTAGCAGCAAAGAACCTGGAGGACCATCGCTGTAGACCATAGCCAAGTAGGCTCAATAGCTGATTACAATGACTAGGTCACAGAGTAGAAGCAAGACCAAGAAACCCAAGGAATTTCAAATTTTAGTAGCGAAATTGGGAAACAGAAGTTTTTGTCTGGCTCTTCAGTTTCTTTCAGTTCATTTTATTACCAAAGAAACACAAAGCTGTAAAGGTGCTCTTTTTAGAATTAATAACTCAAAGGATTTTCAAACATTGCAGAAAACGGCAGTTCAATGCTTGTAAGGAGATCATGAATTCTGGTGGGGGCTGCTCTCTTAATAATTAGGTGGGACATTTTTTATACAAAATTAAATAAAAGCAGACTGCACATGCAATTTCATGAGAACATGTGAGAATCTTCCCTATTTTGCCAGCAGTTCTCTACTTATTAACCCATACATACAGTGCTGGGAAAATATTCACATCTTTACTGAAACAGAATGGGCAAATCCAGAAAATACAACAAAGCAAAATTCATTATTTTGTTAATTTCAGATCAACTACAAGTTTAACAGATACATGGAAGAGTATATAAGACTAGCCAGAGTACTTGATCAAACTGTTTTTTCTTTCAAAAATTGATGTAATTCCCAGGCTCCCCTCCTTTCTAAGTTGAGCCAGAGGTATCAAATTGCATCAAATAAATCATAATATACGTGTAACAGAAAAATATGCTTGTTGTTTTTCTTCTCCTTGTTAATGACCTCTCCAGACTTAGCTTTGCTCTTAGAAACTGCTGTTCTTGTTCTAGACTGTCCTTTTGTGGTATATTTTACCATTTGTATCTTCAGCAGCACTGTGAAGAAAATCTCAAAATATGGTTGGTATCAGTGATCTTGGTTTCTTTGTTCTATTAGTTTCTTTGTGCCATATGATAAAATCATACATGGAGAGTAAATTTGTACTTATAAACAACATATTTTAAAGAATAGTGATCTTTTAATACAAATGTGTAACTTGTCCCTTGTGTCTTTGTTGTTCTACGTATATCTACAAACTAATTTCTTGTACCGAAGATCACAACTGCCAAGAATTTGTAAATTAAAGTGGTCATCTTTAAGGAGGAAAAGAAAGTACTCCCCAGAGAATAAAAACTATAACAGATTAATTTACTCTCCCTCTATCTTCCTCTTTTTTGTTGTTGTTGTTTTTTCCTCTTTTTTTCTTGTTGGTTTTTCCTCTTTTTTTCTTCTCTGCCTCTTATGACTATATATCAAACTCTTACGCAGAAAACCCGTTAGGGGATTGGAAGTAGATGATCTTTAAGGTCCTTTCCAACCTAAACCATTCTATGATCCTATTAAATAATGTTATAGCATAGTAAGGGTACTTACTGATATCATTGTTTAAATTGTTCAGAAACATACACTAGAGATAACACTACTTCTTCAGTGGGAACAAAGCACAGCAGGATGGGCCCTACAGTAACACAACATAAAGGAAGTGCTTTCTAGAATATAGATTTGTTGTTGTTGTTGTTTTGAGATACTCAGATGTCAGAAGTTACTGACAGGCTTTCCAGATCTTGAAAATTAATGATTTAGCAAGATACTTCAGTGCATACTTTATCGTATGTGAGTAGTCCAATTGAGAATTTAATAGAAGCTATCTGAAAAATATTTGAACAGCATATTAAAACAACCCACAAAACCTGAGAATCGATGCTGTTGGTGTACTTCTCTCTACGTTTTTAGGTTCACACTACTACAAGTAGTACACTAATAGCAAATACACTTGCTATTCTGTTACTATGTATAAGCACCATTACAACAGGTATTTTTACAGAGAAATAGAAAAATAGAACTTTTACTTCAATTTTAAGCATAAAAACAAATGGAAATAGAAGAAATAAATCTGAAACAGTTTACAATAAGCAGGAGTCAAAATGGTGCTTACTCCATTTGCTGGGCTTACTTCTTTTATTTCTAAAGCGTGCACCAATGTTCTGTAATATCTAAACTAGTCTTTAAATTAAAGAGAAATACACATCCAACTATTTTTCAAGTTATTAAAATTAGCTTAAAAAATAAATTATGTTGTGGAAAAAAACCCCTTCCACAGCAGGACTAATTACCATAATGGCTTAAAGTCAGTTTCTTAAAGCGTGGGAGGAGTTTGGTTTCTTATTCAGTTTCTGTTTGATGTTGTCTAGTATACACAAGATCCCATGGTACACAATAGTCTTGTGTGCCCTTAATTATAATGCTTTTGATATTATATATTCTAAAAATGAACACAATCCTAACTGGTTTCATACCACACAATTATGTATGCTTTCACTTTATAAATAATGAGACCAGTCCAAGGTGTTAGTAACATTATTCCTAGCACACTTTTTCATATCAATTTATAAAGTTTTGAGCATTTAAAGAAATGTTGGACCAGTCAGATGTTAGCAGCAGGCTAACAGTTATCACAGCTAAGATATTGTTAACTTAAGAATGACATCAACATTTCTGCTTCCAAAACTGATAATGCTAATCAAAACGTGGAAATTACACAGCCACCTGGGATGGATGGGAAAGTTTAGGCATGACATCTACAAAGTATGTGTTTTAGCAGTGACAAATGAAAACTTCCAAGCAGCTGCAATGTTATTAAGTGGGAGAAGCTGATAAAAATCACATAAGGTGAAACAGAGATCTCCTTCACAACACACAACTGGGCTAAGGGAAGAGAGACATACAGAACTTTGGTCTGAAAACAAGGGGAACCTTCCAGAGGGGAAAAAAAATGCTGTCCACCAGAAAAAAGAAAACGAAAAACTACCTTGTTGTTAAAGAGAATGAGTTTGGTGACTGAAACACTCTTCTTTCTCGAAAGCTAACATGAGTTCTGAAAGGGCCTGAATAATTTCCCTTTTTTTCAGAAAGAAAAGAATCCTTGTTTTGGAAGAACCATCAGCCAAGAAAAATAGGTAGATCAGCAGTCATTTAAACTCCAGGAGCATTTATTGTATGTCCATCTCAGAAAATGGTTGAGATTTGCTTCTGGGACAGCCACTGGTGGCCACTGGCTTCTGATACAGAAGTAGAACTATACATTCACTGGTGTAACTAATGTGGTAAATTTCAGGAGTAAAACATAAACTAGAATACTGAGATCAGAGCTGATATCAACAAGTCATACCTATGGAAACCTCCAGGATCAAATTCAGAACATCAAGTTCTGCTTTGTCATATTATTTTCATGTCGGGGAAAGCAAAGGGAAGGAGTGCTTTGTAGTGGAAAATACAGTCCATAAAAGGAAACTTAGGACATGTAATTTTCCAAGAGTATTTTTACAGGAGACAGACTCCACAACTAAGGATCAATCCAAACACATGTACATGCAAAATGATACTTTCACACGAACAGTACCACAGGATACTCTACCAGTATCGTCACAGGGCAGACTTCTACATACAAATGAAAGACAATTAATGACCGTGATGGCTAATCAGGAGGCATGATAGCAGAGACTACATAAGAAAATCTCTTGTAATTGTTGGAAATTAAGGACAAGCTTTTTTTTTTTTTTTAATGCATAAAAAGAGTAGCTCCCCAAAACACAGAGCAAAGTACTAAACATAAAGAATGAATCTAAACCAATGACACCCTTCAAGACTGCACCTAGTAGTGCCCTCCAGTCATTTCTGGTCAGTCAGTCTTGGGACCTGAACAGACCCAGCCTGAAGCAACCTCCCTGCTTCCCCAGATCCCTACAGCAGGGAAGTGGGATCCTCAGCACCAACTGTTTCACTCTGCAGATCAGGTCCTATTGCTCTTCACTACATGCTAACATAGCCATAGCCAAACTGTATTTATTTGGAGACTGAAGCAGGGTTACATATGGAGAATTTCACCTTTGACAAGTACTAACTTCATTTACATTAACACCTGTCTAGACTGTTTTCCTAAGTATAAACATAAAATTCTCCTTAGTGTATTTGGGCCCTTCTTACTTAATTAACCATATGTGACGTAAAGTGATACAACCCAGCTAAAGGTATGTCATTGTTGATAGGATCAATTACAGTCAGACATAAGTATTCATTGCTTATACCATCTGTGCTTTACTCCTAAGTGCAGAACCTTGTCAATGAAAGTATACACAGATTAACTGTGTTCACTTTCATTAAAAAACACCAATCTGCTTTTTTCAGCTCTAGGCACTTTTTAAAAGTTGCAATAATATAACATGCATACACCTTCTTTCAGCAGACTGTAGCTACTGCTATAGCATTTGAAGGGTTTAAAATAACATTAGATACTATTCTGCAACTTGAGTTATTTTACTCTTAACTAGTGTCAACTGTAAAACCGTCTCCCAAAACCCTTTTTATATACCAGCCTGGGAAATCGCTGTGGGCACGGTAAGGAAGTAAATTGTGCCCACTCTGTTACATGCTCATCAACATTTTCTAATGCTGCTGTTTCTCTCTGCTGTTCTTCAGTGTTTGAGGAGGAAGACAGTCAAACCACCACAATTCAAGCCTTGGAAAGCTTCAGTCGCCTCATAGGTATGCCTAAAAACAAATCCACATGCATGTGTGTGTGTATATATAGTGGAAATACTACCACTGACTTCATACCTTTGATGTTATCTGCAAGGAGAAATTACAGATTAAACTAATACTCAATAGTTTCATGGATGAGTTTTATACATCAGAAGATGTAAAATGTGTTCAGATCTACATTGCTCAGAATGGGTCTTCTTTTCATTTCTCTCATTATTATGCAGTATTTATTTTTATTTTAAAATTGAAAATAATTTACATAATTATAGGATAGGCAACATAGTAACTGGATGGGTGAGGAAGGGGTTTTAAAGGAGTAGTTTGGAACATGAGAAAAAGCTTTACAGCCACACATGTTTAGAGATCAAAGTTCTAAAAGCAGGGTGAATTACAATTCACATTTTTTTCCTCAGAACTGGGGGAATGAACTGATGGAATGAAATATGCTTCTAATCAGGCTTCCTCCAAAGATGACATCTTCAACAAATATTAGGAACCAGTGTTCTATTGTAAATTGATTACAGTTACAACTGTAACCAATCCAGGTCACTTGAGAAAGCAGGCTATGCATCTGAGCACTTCTCTTTCTCATGGACGATTTGAAGCTTAAGGATTCTCAGGAGTAAAAAGCGAGAAGAAATAAATAAGAGTCACTTTTATTGCTATTGTTTGCATACTGTTTTTATATTGCTGTGTTTAATCTGGAAGGGATTTAGAGGCACACCCATGTGGGAAGACACTGGTCAGTTTAAAACTGAAAAAACCCCAAACCAACCCAAAAACATCCAAAACCCAGCTTTTGGCCGATGAAGATTTTCCCTTGTGTTTATTTTAAAGTAAGTCTATGGGCTTGGTCTCCGGCTGTGTTACATATATGAGATACTAAACAGTGCTGATGAAGATACTGACCAACTGCTTTATAAAATGATCAAGAAGAGAAAATGTTGAATATATCAATTAAAAATCAGGAAAAGTTAAAACAATGATAATGAGATTTCTGATTACCATGCTCATTTCTGCAGTGTTCAAAAGACCTGAAAGTAAATCACACTTCAGGGCATTGTAAAATACATATAAATAAGGAAACATTTATTTGAAATCTATACCAGGCTGCCTGGAATGTATTTGTGATTGTACATAATATGATTGCAAATAAAATCTTGTTTACAGCACCTTTTAAATATTAAATTTTAAAAAATACAACAAAAGGAAATTTTGCCACAACATAAAAAGACCCTCCTCCACCTAACCAATGGCACATGTAGGAAATATTTCACTGAAGCTGTGACTATGAAAGGATGGCAGCTGCATTCTTCAGAATAAACCAAAACATTTAGAGTAGTCAGAAAAAAAAAATCTGAATAAACTAATAAGTAATACTTTTTATGTAGTTTTCAGTAACTTTTTATATGTAGTATTTACAAAACAAACCCTCACAAATCTCTACAGAAGGGCCTGAAATGTTCCTTTGCTTTTCATCTATTCATTCGTTATCTCAAAATCTTACCTACTTTCCACTTGTAACAAAAAATATATTTAACTAGTTCTGTTGGAGCATAGAGGCAATCTGACTTGTGCATGAATTTCTGACAGATACACCTTTGAAGAGGAGGCACTGTATGAATCTCACCTGAAGGACAAGGCTAAAGTAAACTAAGTAGAGAGGTTTGCCGTAATACCCCCCAAACAAAAGTTACATGACTATATGAAGCTGTTGAACTTGGCACGTTCAAAATCCCAGTATAGAACAAAACAAAATGTTTGATTTTTTTTTTTAAGCCAAAGAAGTTATGTAACGAGAAATTAGTTTGTGCTGGGGAAACGTTCCCTGTCCCCTTCCATGCCTTCATTGCATATTTTCCAAAAGGCAAGCAGTGCCATATTTGTCTTGAGAAGACATTTTCTTACATTAGATAGGCCAAAATTACCCATCTGAAAGCAAAAGACTGCATGGTGCAGATATACAGGTATACAGGTATATCTGCATGGTACAGGTATACAGGTATACAGATGCTCCACAGGAAAGTACATACACTTACCACAGTCTGCGCCGTACGGTTTTGGAAATGTGCTTTTTAATTAAAAACTATGCATTCGATTTAATTGCACCTGTTTCTGGTTTTTAACTAAAGGGTTTGGATGAAGGTTTGCAGTTCAGATACCTGGTTGAAACAGTGCATACCAGAGATGGTTATGAAGGCTTTGGGCTGGAGAATGAAGATAAAAGTGTTAGATAAAGGGCTCAGAAGTGTCTGCTGCACAGCAAGTCTTATCACACTACCTCAATCCTTCCCTTTCTCCTCATGGAAGACAGAACAACTGGAATACAGTACAGCATCAACACAACTGTAGTAATTCTGCTGTGTTGCTTTAAGGAAACAAATTTTATGAACAATAAAAACAGGAATTCTGCAATTCCTTTTCAGATGGCTATAGCGTGTTATGTCACTCATCCTCACAATTCATATATACTGCAGAAGGCGTTTTAATAACCATTATGTACAATAAGTTAATGGTTCAAATATAACAAATTTCATAATTATCACTATTATGCATAATGATCACACTTCAGGAGAAATTGCACTGGAAACTTAAAATATTAAGGCATCGATATTGTAAAGGGGCCCATGCTGAATTTAAAGTGGATTCAGGTGTTCATCTAACAGTTTAACAACGTGTTTTGCAGAAACAGTAAAGGTACGGCAAATTTTCTCTTTATTCCCCAAACTAATAAAAGAGCCATCTACATTATACAACCTTTGATTGAAAAGTGAGGTAGTTCTGCCTGTTTCATCATGAATAATATTACACTTTCTTGTAAAACAATTAAATAATAATTTGAGGTAGACACATGAGGAAAATAAAAAGAACAGAGTCTGCTTTTTAAAAATTATTTGGAATTTTTTCTGTGTTTTTGCCTGGACATATTCCTGAGTTAATTCTTTACATGAAAATTTCTGCTATATATGTCTATGAAATTCATCTAGAAAACAATTGCCAAATCAAGTGGCTGGGATGGCACACCAATTACAACAGTCTGAAACTAATTTTGTAGGAAGATTGTATGATCAACACAACAAAAGCTCAGAAAGAGTTCCCTATAGTTTGGGTACCAGCCTTGAAATGGCAGGTGTAGATTGAATCCCTCATTGTAGCCCAGATCACTTTGTCAACACAGATCCCCAAAAATAACAAGGTATCAAAAAGTTTTCTGGTGGAACTTGGGCACTTTTGAAGATCTTGGATTTGGTCTCTCTCTGCCTGTTCTGTGCATCAATAAAATGGGACTAGTAATTCTGTTCTATAGATTAATGTAAACAGAGCGGGGGGGAAAAATCCACAAATAGCTTAAGTAATGCAAAATAGGCAAGCCCCAGCCTGCACTGAAAGTGTGGAAGATGGAGCACATAGCCAACTGCCGAAGTGCTCTAAGCAGCATTTAAAAATATTAAAAATATTTCTAACAGGAGCTGATGGTCAGTCTCTTATTTCCCTCATACAATGAATCTCTGCCTCAGGTCTATCTTTTCCCTCAAGACTGGTCTTGGCAATCACCAGTGCACCAGCTGTGTCCCGTTGATAATATACCAGGGACTTTAAAAAAAAGAATTAAACAAATAGAAAAGGCGCTCTGTTCTTCCCCAATCTCAGGCAGTTATGCAGTTTCTACATTTCAATTTCTAATGCTGGTTATCCAGGTTGATGTTAACTTCTAAAAAGCAGTTTTCCCATGATTGTCACGGTTGTTGTTTCAAGTTTTCACTATGTTTGATACGAGAGAAGTATACTATTTTCCATTTTTGTTTTGCCTCTTCAGCACTCTTCCTACGCATGCTTTTTAGACACTGTATCCTTAAAGCTTTAATGCACTCAGCTTCAGATGATCATCTTATACTCAACAGTTCGATGATGAGAGATGTTTCAAATGGATAATGCTTTCCATCTAAATCTGCAAAAATGTTGAGGAGACAAATAACGGGGAACAGGTGAAAACTGAAGCTGGAACTATACAGCATTTATAAAATGTAGTGATCTAGAATACCTCTGCCACTCAGTCAGTCTCTGTATGTCTTTAATGCCCACACGCAGGACAGTCAAGAGTCTTTTCTTCTTTCTTACTGCAGGTGACTGCAGCTGGCCGACTCCTGCAATAAGCAGTGCAAGGAGCAGTGTCTAGAACGCAAGTGACCTCACTAAATTATGTATCACATCACAACAGATAAAAAAGGTTTTAGGTATAATTGAAGTCTTATACAGACTCTTCACAGTTTGTTTTGTCTTCAACATAGTCTTTATACTACTTCCCTTAGAAAGCCAACCTCCCCATAATTACTGATTTCAGAAAGCATCCTGGCTGGTGCTGCCCACTGCTTTAAACAGACCTCCGTAAACCAAGAGGAGGCTATAAAAGCAGTTCACAGCCTTCGCTACTTCAATTACTTTCTGAACAGTCACACGGAGACACAAGCATAAATTAACTCCCGTTACTTCCAAGGTATGACACTGAGAATCTCTTTCAATATAAGAACGAAAAAAAGGTCAATGAAGCAGCTGAGACTGTTATGATCTTACCCTGTAGCAAAACAAATACTTTTTTAGATGCTGGGAATGAATTGGATAGCCAAACAATAACAAGGAATGAAGTAATCTTCCTATTTTTGCCAGGACCTGATGGATATTTTGCCATCATTATCGGGTAGGAGCATAGAGAGGGAAGGAAGGAAAAAAAGCGAGCCTAAATGTTTATATATAGTTTATATATGT
Organism: Hypotaenidia okinawae; assembly: GCA_027925045.1. Classification (NCBI taxonomy): domain Eukaryota; kingdom Metazoa; phylum Chordata; class Aves; order Gruiformes; family Rallidae; genus Hypotaenidia; species Hypotaenidia okinawae. The sequence goes on along the minus strand of BSDF01000001.1, from coordinate 108,670,926 downwards.
TTAATACAGATGAACAAGATTCAACGTTTGGAACTGGTCTATCGACCTTCAGCTTCAAAGTTTTCAAATATAGTTAAATGAAACCAAATGCAGTTACATGAATACTAACTGATTTCTTATAAAACACTGAATTCTTGTGCTTTTTGTGGTTACCTGGTATGCACTTCAAATAAGTGAAGCCAGCAGAATTCAGATCTGGAAAATTAGTTTTGCTGAAAATAGACAAGGAACTCTTCTCTAACATTTACACTAACATCATCTGGAAAAAAAAAACCAACACAAAAAACACCCCCCACAAAACAACATCAACCCCAGAAATCTTTTATACTTATTTTGAAAGGGTTGAATAAATGGCAGTACCAGGCAATCTTCCCATTCTGACCATGACTGGTTATCTACACGAAAACACAAAATGACTGAATTCCGATTGCTACTTACCTGCTCTGTTCTTCCTTCAAACTGCCACCGACTACTGACCCACATCTCACTGTCTCTATCATTCCACAACAGCTCTCAATGAAGATGATTGCAAAGCAAAATGGAAAAATACCATAGGGCTTAAACCCAAACTCTCTTGTGTATTTGCTCATTAGCAGTTATTCAGAATTTCTTTTGTAAGAGTATCTGCTCTTCAAGGAGTCAGTATTGCTCAAATGGTCTTGTCTATTCTTCCTAACATTAAGGAAGGGATTTTTTTAGTCAGTGTAAATAGTTCTTAGCTTATACAACAAGTATTGATGAATGTATTTTTATTAGATGTCTCTCAAACTCCACCTGGCTTCCAAGCAGATCAATCAAAAATGAACTAGATGTCACTCACATCAGCGAAAAAGCAAACATACACAACACTTCATCTCTGTAGAGTATACATGGAGACAGCCAGCTTACAACTAACATACTCATGCCATCCCCCATTCTATTTAATCTTTTAGAAGTAGCATTCCTTCTATCCCAATTAAACTCGTGCTACCTTTCTGTTATCTCTCTATGAACATCTGGCCATCAACTCAGGCTAGGTATGACTAAAACAAAATTCTGAGTCTTTGCCTCAAAAAAGTCCTTTCCATAAAATGCTTTTTAATATTTCTAAAACCTTTAACATCTGGCCTTCACTGATAGGACCCATGAATTTCCTTCTATGGCTTCACAGGCAGGATACTTTTTCTTTATATCATCATCCATGTGTACAGCGTTTCCCACTTACATCCACGACGAAATGTCTCTCCCATATTCCCAAAATTCCCCTCTTGAAGGCTTTCCTCTCTGGCTTCCTCAAACATGTATGCTCAAATTCATCCAAGCTTTTGCTGTAAAGGTGATATTCCTAGCCCAAGAGTTCATATTGTCCTTTTTAGTTCTCTGATTAACCTCCTAGGGCAAAGTCTCACTGATGTGGATCGACAGAGTGGTCTACGCCAACAGTCTGCATTAGTATACTTTGGAAGAAGCATCACTGTGCTACTTCCCATGCCTCTCTTCATGATAAGGAGTAACCACCATAAAAGTACCTTTCACTATGTGATGTTTTGGTCTACTATCACTTCCTCAGTCTCCCACCACAGCCTCTCTCGCAAAATGGCTGGTCTTTCTTCAAAATTTTTACCATAACTACAAAAAATGTGAGAACAGCTGTGCCAACTGGATACTCAGACCACTTCTAACAATTAAAAGTTTTCTCAACTTTTCACCTAATATCCAATTCTGTTCACAGTTACTCATTTTTCTTCATGAACTACTTTGTGTGTTGGTCTTCGTTTTGTTTTCGCAAAGTTGGAATGGCATGCCAGTAATGATTACACAGATCATACAGAACATTCTTGAATAAAACAATGGTATCTCTGGTATATACCAGAGGATAAGGCATAACATACAATAAAAAGCAATGAGGCATTTACTTGTAGAGATTTGATAGTGTGCTGATATTACAGCACATTTATATGTAATCATGTTGACTATGAAAACCATCACTTCAAAATAATGATGCTTTTCCCTCTCCTCTTCTACAGACATCCATCGCACTACAGCTATGCAGAGCTGAATGGAGCCACGAAATTTAAAAGGTGATTTAGAAATCAGATTATTAAATGTTTCAGTAAGAAGTATAACCATCCTCGAAGACACGAAAGCTCTAAAAATATTACAATCAAACATTTTTGCCCAGTCTTTAATCTCACATCACATTCAATCATCATTTCTCTAAGAACATTCTCAAAATGAAGCCTGCTTAGCAAAGTTGATGAAAACCACTGACTGTAAAGGATCGAGGAACAGTACTTATGTACACAGAACATTTAGAAAGTGTATCCAAGTTTGAGTCCAAATATAGTACCCATGAGGAAAAAAAAACCCAAACTGTTGTGTACCAAAACATTTAATATATTTTTAAAATTCATGTTAATTTCCAGATATGCATATGCAAGTATTTATGGACTATCTTCTGGTGCTCAACTTTGTAACCTCAAAGTAGCCTAAAAACACAAGGTTTTGTTATTAACGTTTGTACATGCATTAATATATATTTTATATATTTTGCTGTGAAAGTACATTAAAAATAAAATTAAAATCCTGAACAGTACATCTTGCCTTCTATTCTCATTACAAAACCATCTTTATATGGCAATATGTAATTTATAACCTGAGCAGACATTGCTCAGTGCTCAGAAAGGACAATTGTTTTTAAGTAGCTTTTCAGCACATCTATTTGGTCTCATTACTCAACGTTTTATCTCCTTTAATAAAGGTTCTTTGCAAATCACCTAAAACTTCACATGACATTATTAATTTCTGAAAAGTTTTTTCCTTTGGCAAATACTAAGCTATCCAAGCATTCCACAAACCTTCATCGCTACTTTAGCTAAAAGAACACAGCGCAGACATATATGAGACCATTGTGTGGAAAAGTGCCTTTTGTATTGTTTAATGGGCAGAAAGTTATCAAGGTCAGTTTATTTTGGGTACCCAAATCAAACTTTTTCCAGACTTATTTTTATTTCAGAACACATTTCCCCTGATGTCTTTTGCACGAGTTGTGAGAGTTCCCAGGTCCTACACTGGAAGCCACAAGTACCTCCTCTAAGTACTTTGGAAATAAGGAACAACTGCTAGGGGTCCACCTGAGCAGGAGTAGGTATATACACGACCTGAGTGGGGAGGCAGGCACAGGAAGAGGACCCAGCTCTCCAGGGCACCAGTCACCCGTTCTAAACACAGATTAATTTCTTCCTGGAGGATAAGTATAGGGCTGATCTAAACAAGGGAGATGTACTGCCATGCTGTGGAGATCTCAGATGTGAAGTGGTAGCTGGTGCTGAGTGATCCAGACACCCACCACACACACTCCCCCACCCCCCTCAGCCCCATTCCCCTCCTGAGCAGATGTACATGCAGCTGTGAATCCAACATGTCAGACACACTCCAAACAAGGTGTTTAACTCCCTTTGATTTTTTTTGAAACTCCGGTCCAGATAACTACAACTTTTGCTCCAACGTGGGTGCAGATTTAAAACTCCTTAACAAAACAACACAAAACTTAAAAGCTTGCGTATTTGAAATAAATGTTCAGCAAGGCAATCTTCACTCTGAACACCACTAAGCAAGTAAACTATTTTGAAATGAAGTAAAGATCATAAAAATGAGAGTATAGGCCCCGCTGTAATATAACCGCCTTAAAAGATGTTACAAGCAATCCTTCATCTTATGTTCAGAATTTTTAAAGCAGGACATAAACAAAATACTGATATGAAGCATAAAGACTGCTTTGTAGCAGTATCTAGATTAACACACAAAACTAAAAAGCAGACAAAATTAAATCCAATCCTAACTCAATAACAGATATTAAAAATAGGGATTTTCTTATTTCTGCTGCATTACTGTAGACACTCAATTACCTCTTCATTGTAGCATCATCAATTCTCTGTTGTCCAAATAAACAGCAGCCTGGATCCCCAGAAACTCAGGGATTGGTAGGCTGGAGAGGGAAAGGAGGGAACAGGAACGGTAGAGAGGTGATACAGATGGTTTTAGAGAGAATGCCAAGACCGAGATTTAGCTCCACACAGCCGGCTGTGATGAAGCAAAGCTCTGCATCCATCACTGTACAGTGCTGGTCAGAGCCTCTGCCTCCTTGGAGGGCCAGGCACCATACAGTTCATACAGACTCTGCCAGTGTGGGCTCAGCGCTGTGCTCAAGTTATTGAGTGCTCACTTGTGCTGTTTAGGGAGTGCAGAGAAAAGGCACTGCAGTCGTCTGATCCCTGGGAGTTTATCAGCTCTAGGCCAGTGCTTGCATGCTTGGCTACACCTGACCCAATAAGACCCTTGGAAATGGAGCATGGGGAAGTGATAGTGACTGCAAGTAGATTCACCGTGGGTTTGGGACAGTTGGCGTTAAGTCCAAACTGATAATACCTGTTGGACTTGTCTCCACAAACATTTTTTTGTGTTTCTCCTCCTGGCAAAGTGATGTAGGGACATTCAAGTTAGGTCTGCGTGGAGCCAGTTGGGTTCGTACAGGTTTTGCTACTTAGAACTCTAGGCAGCATGAAAGTAGCTAATCTGTTTGCGGGTGAAGCTGCTTTTATAATCGATAAACTACATTAATATAGCACTGAGCTCTGAGGTACAAAAGCAGACCCAAACTGACTCTGTGCTTGTGGTACGATCAGTCCAAAAACTGAAGGGCAACAAAATACTGAATAATTGTAGCTCAGTTTCCTATCTTTGATACTCACTGCAAAAGTTTTTTGTATTGTAGCTGATCAAATTATACATAAATTAAGCATTACACAGCTCATGGGTGTTTCTTTGTTTATTATCAGCCAAAACTCAATTCAAGGATACAATGGGTCAGCTTTTGCGTGCATCAGTTGTGCATCTCTCTCTAAATGGAAGGACAGCACACCAGGAAAAGGAATATCAACACAGCGGCATGTTATTGAAACTGATTTTTCCCAAATGTAATCTAACCACATCTGTAGCAAACATGAGTCAATTTACAAAGTGCTCCTTGAATTCTACTAACCAACACTTCTGAATAACTTCAGTTTTGAAATTCCCCCAGCATATAGGAATGAAGCATAAAGTTCATAAAAGTTTGTTTTCCTTGAGATATTTGTTCAACAGCAGCCAAAACTGCTTAGTGTGCTAGACTAAATTACTTTACTACCCCAGAGAGAGGGTGTTGCCTCTAAACCAGCGATGAAGGCACAAGAATTTCAGAAAGTATTGTTTCCATTTTACTGATCATCAGATAGCTAACACACAGAATTTTAAGACACAGTACTGATCTGAAAGTTATAAAATATTCAAATTATTTTGCTTTCAAAAACAAATAAAGCACCATTAAAAATATTTAGCATTCTATTAGAAGTATAGCTTTTTAACTGCCTTTGGCACCAGGTGAACAACGTACCCTCAGTAGTTCATTAAGAGCTAGAAGTAGTGCCTGTCATAGCTGGTTCATTTCCTCCTTCCCTAAGGGGGAAATTAAGTATAAAATATAATGTTTTGATAAGGTTTCTTTTATTTTATTGTTTTAATAAATGCAAACACATACTTCTATGTTTGTGTCAGACAAAGCCACATAAAAGGATTTGTAAAGTTCTGTAAGACGTAGCTCCCACCTCCTCATACAGTCCTTATAATGGCTGAGGAGATAAGCTTTATAAAGATGATAAAAAGTTCCAGTGGGCATAAACTGAGTTCCTTATTGTGATTTTCTACCTCAAAATTAGGGCAATTTTTAAAAAAAGTAACCTCAGTCACTCATCACCTTTAAGATAAGAAGTAGGATCTTGAATTGCAACCTCTAGTCTTATCTGTAGAAGCATAGATTTCATATCATGGGATCACAGAATAAATAAGCATGGAAGTCATCTAATCCAATCCCAGCCCAAGGCAGGTCTAAGAGCAGGTTCCTCAGCTGCTTGTCTAGTCAAGTCCTGAACACTTTCAAGGATGGAAACTCCAATATCAAACACAGATATCGCATCTAGCAGATTGTTCCTAGGCTGGCACATCCACATCTTCATATGTTTGCAAAGCTAGCTGGGATCACTACGATGCTCTGTTCTGATTTCCTGCATAATGAAGTCAAAGAGCTGGAATCACTCAGTTCTGTATCAACTTCTACACGTCTATAATCAATACTGATTTAAAGAGTTGAAATTTGAGAGACTTCAATGCCTTCTACACTCTAATGTATAATTCATATCATATAACATTAAACTCTATCCCATCTTAACAGGCTGTCTAGAAGATGGTCAATTTTGGTTCAGAAGATACATCCTTGTCTTGCATTATGTCATCTTTTACTATAAAAGCTTCTCTTAAAGTACAGCCCTACTAAGCAGAGACAGCAATTACCTTCCAGCTATCAAACTACTTATTAATCCCAGGGGATTACAAATAAATATGAGAAGCTATATGGGGGCAGGGGAAAATGGGTGGGGGGAAGCAAAAACCACACAGAGAGAGACAAAAAGAAAAAGGTATTCCATCCAGCTTGCATCTCCCTGCCACTAGGATTTCAAAGAATGGTTAACTGCTGGCCATCTTATCACAGAATCACAAGGTTGGAAAAGACCTTTGATCATCAAGTCCAACCGTTCCTGTTCTATGCTAAACCATATCCCTAAGTACCTGAACTACCCTTTTTAAAACACATCCAGGGATGGTGACTCAGTAGTGGTGAAAAGAAAAAGCAGCCAGTTTTGTAATCAAGAACTAATCGACTTTGCTACTGCTGTCATACAGCATCAAGTAAACTTTACTTTGAGAATTGATGACTGGAAGGAGGAACCAGGGATTATTTTCCTTCGGAAAGCTGTTCCATTCTTTGGTCTTGAGCAAACGAGACTGAGTCAGAGAGCACTCCTTGCACTGTATGGCTCAAGCTGTGGGCTTGAGTTTGAAGCACTTCCTTAATACATGGTCATGTACCACCCAGTGCTCTAACCCTTACTGGAAAGCTTTAACAGTAAGAGTCTTACTTCTTATAAAGTGTCTGTCTCCTTGAAAAACAATTAGGCAATTACATTGCAAAGTCATGAAAAAGCGCTTCCTCTAAAACCTATGAAGAAATCAGACACCTGTGTGTGCAATGTAGTCTTAAAAGCAGAATGACAGGATTACAAGGTCAATGGTTTTCCTTTTAAAAGATGTTATCTGGGCAGGATTCCGACTCCTAAAGAGTTCAGAAAAAGAAAAAAGACAAAATACAAACAAAAAACTACAACAGCCAGCAAAACCCAACCAAGTGAAAAAGAATTTTAAACAAAATAAACAAGAATGATGAGAGATGGGAAGTATCTTTTTCTGCAACTATGCTTAACCCATTCTGTAACATGTAAGAGGTTCACATTAGGGTTTTCTGCTTAATTAGATTCAAGGATTAAGGAATTCACAAAACTGTACAGCACCATCACTGTGTCACTGTTGCGGGCACCGAGCAGCCAAAGAAATAAAATGCTGCTGTAGACTACACACCATTAGAAAGCCCACCAAAGCAGTATTTCCACAAAAGAAAAATGTTCCCCCTAAAAAAGGACAACAGAGAGAATGCTATCAGAATAATATACCTCTCATAAAAAAGTAGAGAATGACAGCATTTGGTTATCCCTTTAAAGAGGAATCTAATGCTACCCTGCCACTGGCTTCTGCTTGTCCAGCTCAGCATAAGGAGTGATGTTCACAAGGGCCTGAAGCAAGCCTTCTGAATGACCTGAAATCAGCAGAACTCACCAGTCCAGGGACCTCAATTTCACTCAAGACCTGTGCCTGGTGTTGATCATTAACCATTTGCCACTGGAGGCCTGGAGACAGTCAAGCTTGAGCAACATTGAAGCCATGGGTACCTCCTCTAGCCTTACCTCAGCAAACCTTAGCACGTGCACACTGACAAAAGCTGGGCTGCCAAAAGAGGTTAAACATGCAGCTGAGGGGCTTCAGACAGCACAAGAGTGCTGGGAGTTTGACTGTCGCACTATGCACCCTGAGAGGCTCTTGGACCTCCCTAACATTTCTTTTAGTCTTAATATGCAAAGATTCCACTTTTGATACCAACCGAATAAGATATGCCTTATTAGTAGAGAAAACAGCAATTCATTCTGGAGATTAAAAGCAAAGCACTACTTCTACTGTTCTCTACCAGTGGAAAATGCAGCACAAGGATAAAGTCTATTAAATATTTGTACATAAAGCAGACCTAATCTTGTCTGGAGTCTTCAGACACTGTAACAATGAGAACAAGTTCTAGATACTGGTTATTATTCTCATATGCTTACCGAGCAATTTATTACTAAAGATAGGTATCTGACACCATCTCCCACAATTGAATCTTTCTTCGGTTACCACTTTGCCTACCATTCGCTGCACTGTTACATCTAACATAAGTGTTAACTCCTTGAGAAAACAACCTAATTAATTTTATATGTGTGAGATGCCCCGCAGACTCCCCTGATGCACTACTCCTTCAAATCAATTCCTATTGGGCTGCTCCTTCAAGAATCAGACAATAGTTAACACAAGTACACGTGAAGATTCAAGGAGGGGCGAGTTTGCTGTCCCCCCCAAAGAAATTCTAAGTAAAGAACGGAGCACTTAAGGCAGAGCTAGACCAGACGTTTTTGCAGCAATAATTAGTGCCCAACTCCAACATAGGAAGCGCTACACAAACACCGAACAACATATAAAATCAGCTGTGCAAAGTACAAAGGAATCTCCTGCAGACAAGTTTTGTACACGACTGTCTACATTAACCTGGGCCAGAAGCCTGGCTGCACCGGCAGCGCCACAGCACACACTGTGCGCGCCCCTCTGCTCTGCCCCTCACATCTTCCTTCTCGTCCTTTCCACACGTTTTCACCCCCTTGACCAACCCCTGACTCAGCTGGCCACTCCTCGCTACTGAACATATTCTAGTTCTTTTAAAAATCACCCCTTCCCGCGCCCCAAACGCCTGCACACCCGCGGCCACCCCTGCGGGGGCGCGCATCTGCGCGCCGCCGCGGGCACGCACCGCAGCCCCGCAGGAGGTGGGAAAGGAACCAGCCTTCCGCGGGCCGCCGCCAGCCGCGGCGAGGCCCTCGCCGTTCGCCCAGCAGATGGCACTAACTTCACCTTAATGCAGGCCGGGCCAGCTGCCAGAGGCGCCGCCAGCAATGGCGGGCTCCGGGGTGGGGGTCTCCAGGAAAGGGAAACGCTGGGGGCTTTTCGTTTTGGGCTTGGGTTTTTTAGGGTTTTTTTTGTGAGTTTTGTTTTGTTTTTATGCTGGGGGCTTTTCCATTTCTTTTGTTTTTTTAACATGCAGAACTATCCCAGTTTCCTTCTGTTTAATCGGATGGTAAAGTTTAACCTCTAAGCTCAACTTTCATCTGTGTATACTACAAGTTGGGAATACATGTATCATCCCATACTGGGTGTTTTTTTGGGGGGGGTGTGAAGGGCTGGTGGATTTTTTTTTTTCAGTATACTTCAATCAAATTTGAGAAACATACATGTTGTTTCCAGTCATTGTCTTTTATCCAAGAATAATTACCGAACAGAAATGACTGTGTAACTTTCAACTGCATAATGAACTGAAAACTTCTATAATATGTATTAAGAATTAAAATTAAAGGACGCCAAAGAAGGGGGGAAGAAAACAAAAAGGAGGGGGGGAACAAAACAAAAAGGAGGGGGGAACTTCTTGTGTATAGCTGTCTGACAAAAGTATACAGTGGGCAGACTTCTTGTCTTAACAAAAAATTCAGGGTTTTGTCTACAGCAAAAATAGGGCAGGCACCACATACTATATTATACTGTATAGGCTAAATCATCTTTAAGGGCGTGGGGGTGTAACTATTGCTTCTGTTGGTCAGACTAGGAGACTTTTTTGTCAGCATAGTCCAGGCACTCTCAAAACAATATAATCTGGTGTATGGGGTCTGCTCTGCAGAGTATCCAGCTTTAGGAGCAACTCATCCATAGATGCCAGCCAGAGGATTACTGTTCACCTTTTATTTCTTTAACTTCTCCTTAATTTTGAAAGAAATTCTCGAGGAGAAAATGTCACATACTCTAAAAAGAGGACGACACTCCTATTCTACTAATATTAGTATTCAGAATGATTAAGTGGGTTTATAGTCAGCTCTATGCCAACTGCAAAGAAAATATCAAAATTGCACATTCTTATTAATAAAACACACTCATCTTGCAATAAATTTAAGACCAAATACACAGTCTGTTTGGACAGCTGGCTTCCACTATCCTACAAGCGCAGATTCAGATCCTTTTTTGGTTTTAGTTCTTCTGGATTTTTTTCTTCTTCTTAGATCTTGAGTTTTTACTTAGAAAGACAAAGTAGAGCAAAATTTTCTCCGGGTATACAAACAAAATAAGTACAGTGATGGAAAGAAAAGAACATAAAAAAATCAACAAAACAACAACAAAACCAAACCAACCAAACAAAAAACAACAAAAAACTACCAAACCAACCCAAACTAGATTTTATGGACAAACAAAAGTTTGAGATAAAACAAGGACAGTGAAAAAGGAACTGATCTTAGATATACAGCAGCCCTCACAGTGCTACACCATGCATCCATAGCCAGTAAAGTGCCGGTAACATGCCAGGGCTTTGGGCACAGTTGAGCAGCACTGGCACTGCACCAGGGCTGTCTCTCCAATATTGTCCCCGCTCTTACCTGTAGGTAAGATCTTGGGAGAGGACACAGCCAGGACATCTGACCCAAACTGACCAAAGGGTGACCAAAGCTGACCCAAACAGACATATTCCATACCATATGACATCTGCTTCGCAATAAAAGCTAACAGAAAGGAGAAGGAAGTGTGTGTGTGTGTGTGTGTGTGTGTGTGTGTGTTTGGGGGAGGGGAGGTGGTCGGCATTTATTTACAACATTTGTGTTCTGGAGCAACTGCTATGCATACGGAAGGTCTGCTTCCTGGGAAGTGTCTGGGCATGGCCAGCTGATGGGAAGTAGAGAATAAATCTTTTGTTTTTCCTTTGCTTCTGCGCATGGCTTTTTGCTTTTGCTTTATTAAACTCCCTTTATCTTTACCCATGAGTTTTTTCCATCTCATTTTTCTCCCATCCCTGTCCTGCTGAAAAAAAGAAAGCGATAGTGTAGCTTGGCAGGCACCTGGCAACCAGCTAAAGTCACCACAATAAACCAAAAATGTAAGTCCAATTTACATGGATTTGTGTACTAGATGCCAGAAATCTCAAATCAATATGATTTGAATGGAGACAATCTCTGGATGCAGTATAAATCAAAAGACATTTTCATAAACTTTTCATTATAGCTTGATATTCTTTATATTGCACATTCACGTCAGCTGGAAGTATGAGTGGAATCCACCATAAAAGTTATTCCTAACATCTGAAGGAAGAGGAAAAGCAAATGTAACAAGGAATTTTTCATATGATCTAGCCAAAATGGTTTTAATTGGAAATTACAAACCCATGTGAACATCCACACAGTCAAACCCCATTTTGGATCAGAAAGACAAACTGAATGAGTCATTGTTGAAGTGGGAAGAAGAAGCAGAGGGATGTACCATTCAACGTAAGGTGCCAGCATAAAAAAATTAGCAAAACTCTGTGACATAAAAAGGACCAGTAAAGTAGAAGTTATAGACAACTGCTTTTTCCTCCAGCTGCAGTACCAGTAGTGATAGAAATCAGTATTTTTTAGAAATTCCTTTATATTTTGAAAAAGATACGGGAAAATAGAGGTGAAGAAAGAGCAAAAAACCTGAATACTGGACAATATGTGTTACAACATGAATCTCTTAAGAGATATCAGATCTGTTCTAGCTACCTTTGAACAAATGTGTAGCAGTGATTATCGGAAAATAGCTACCATCTATAAGTGCCTGCAGAAAACAATGGCTCAAAGTTGAAGCCGGTCAAATTTAAATCAGTAAAAGGCACAATTTTTGACAGTTTGTTTTAGGAATTAATCACTTGCTATGAAGCTAAAGAGTGGATTAAATAAAAAATAATCTTTTCCTTCTTCAAAGACAAAATACAAGAGACTAAACAGTACAAACTATACAGACTCAGAAGAGTTTAAACTAAATGGTCCAATGGCACATTCTGATTTGAAACACTATCATTCTCCATGAAAGGTGTGAAATAACCAGTGACATAAGTAAACGAAAAATACTTTGAAACATCTTGAACAAGTGAGAAGTTTGCCATTTAACCTTCCATAGAAACTCATGGGGAAAATTTCATCAGAGTGAAGAAAATAATGAGAAAACTCCCATCATATTTAATGGTGCTGAGATTTTAGACCCAGTTCTCCTGTTGCCAGTGCTGAGCTACATCCCTACCGGAGCAAGCCTCGGTGCCTGGCTGCCCATCCCAATTGGGCAAGGGCTACCCGTGCCACCAACAGGTGGCCTGACCATGCCTCCCTCCCAGCAGGGACCAGCATGAGGGACCATGGGTCTCAGCCTGAGGGACAACTGTCCCACCTGGCCTCATGCTGGTGGGACGGCTGTCGTAGCTGCTGCCTATAGCTTGCCTCTCACCCTGGCAGCCCTGTGCCGTGAGGATAAGCACCACGACTGCACTCCTTGGGAGACATTTCAAATGCAGAGGGAGTGCCTCCTAATTTTGTCCTGGAAAAGCTATCAAGGGGACAGAAAGCAGCAGCGCTGCCTATGGGGCTTGGTCATGGTGACTTGGCAACTGAAATTTGGCAGCTGAACCCCTGGCTAAGGGCCTCAAAAGGCTTACCTGTAACTTGTGAAGTGGTACACACGGCCCTGGCTCCACTGCAAAACGCAAAGGCAGCTGTACACCTGGAAGAGATGCAGTGCATCAGAACAAGGACATGGGACTCGCACAATAAACTAGCCAAGTCTCTTGAGTTTCACCTGGTTATTTTAAAATTAACCCTGTTTCCAAGAAACATGTAATGTTATATCCCATAATTACAAAATACAGAGACCAAAAGAGAGGAAGCTTTTTTTCCCAAGGCTTGATGAACTTCAGTGGGCTGACACATTTATGGAAATCAGAGACCAGCAGCTCAAGCAAGAAAATGAGCCAGTACCACAAGGCAGAGTGCCTGGCCCCTTGCATGCCCAACTCCACCTGTCCCACTTTTCTGTGGGCTGCACTGCACACAGGCGATGGAGCAAGGCCACAAAGAAGGTAACTTACTACCCCAACCTTGCAGGCCCCACCAGCCCTTTGTCAGGTTACACATCGAGGGCACTCTCTCCCTGGCTGAATGTTGTGTGCTGAGCTATGTACACAAAGTCAAGATGTTACTGCTTTCATAAAGTGGAAACCAACTGCATATTTTAGACCGAGTTTTAGCACCTGAAAAAAATCTTTTTGTTCCTCTTTATGGATTGTTGGAAAATGTACAGTTTGAATTTATGCACAAAACCTATAACTTTTCTCATTCGTACTAATATCTTCACAGCAAACACAAAGCTATTTTTAGTAGAATTATTAGAAAAAGTACTAGTCTAATCAAATTTCTAGTATAATAAATAAAATGCCAAGGGAATACACGTGTAGCAGAAGCACTATTCTGGCAAAAGCTGTTTAGGTAATCGTCTGAGTTGCTGTAGTATCATTTGACATAGCACCTTCCTTTCATTAACACAGTTTCTCAAGAAGTGGATAAGTTAGTAAGCTGCTGTTATATTCAGCAAATGCACAGGCTTTTAAAAGAGGAACCCTTTAGTTTCTGAGAGCTCAATTAGTATTAATTACAAGTTTAAAGAAGCACCACAGCATATTCACATTGATAGTATAGGCATATCTACAGCATAATTACTGTCGCTTCAATAAGTGCGGTCATGCATACACATCCCCTTCTAGGATCAAAGTGGTGGCATATCGAGTCCAGGCTCCTGCTATCAGAGGCAACCGTGTTTCACATTCTCTTTCACAAATGTATCATTTTCCACCTTGCAAACAGTTAGACGTGTGTGGAAAACCAAAACCTGAACACCTTATTGGGAGGCTTCTTCAGAATGCTACTGCCTTCATGGCTAGAAATCCTCTACCCTTCAGTCTGATTTTCTGCCAGTTATTTCTGTCCCAACTCTGCTCTTAAAAGGACTATTCTCCTTCACTTGCAGTTGTCTTCTCCCTGCAGCATCTTATCTATTGGCCTTTATTTATTGAAGGTAAATAAAGCTTTTCGTGTCCTCACAACAATCCCTACTCACTATTCATATTACTAGCCTTTCTCTGTTTGTTACACCTAAATTCATGCTTCTTACACCTGGCAGCTCTGAATGCTAGGCTAGTGTTCCTGCGGAGGCTGTTGCAGTGCCTTGCATGGAGGCACTAAGAATTTTATTTTATCTCACTACCTGAAAGGTCTAACTTAATATATTTTAAAATGGCATAAACCTAGTTTATGGACATATCACATTGGTGTCTCAGTCATTATGGATTAAATTCATCTTATCCAGTTTTAAGCAGGTCTGAGCTAGTCACCACAGGCCCCCTGTATAATCAGACACTTTACAGCATGATTCCTCTGATCTATTTTTAGAGATTCTGACTGGATGAAATCTGTTGTGCCCTAGAAATACTCTTCACTGACCATGTCTAAACAAATACCTCAGTTGTATGAATCTACACTGGATCAACTGAACAGCTTATTTTGTGTTTTATTAATATCATCAGCTCCTTCAATTCCTTTCTAAAAATTACAAGATAATAGCAGAAGTAATCAATCACAGGTATAACTAAGTTTTCAGGCTTCCATCCTGTTTCTAATTGAGTTGTCAAGTTCTCAGTATTATTCCAAATTGACAGTACTTTTGAACTGCATATTGAAATGGCTCTTCTGGTACACCTTTAAAACCCAGTAAACTAGATGTAGCACAGTTATCCCTCAAAGCACTTGTGTAATGATTTGACAGGATTATGGTTTGACAATTGATGTTCTAGTCTAGAACAGCAGAAAGAGCAATGGGTATTTTAGGAAATCGGACTGTCATAACATCTAGAAGTGAAAACAAGATGCTAAACTTTGATCCATCATAAATGACAGGGTGTAGACTTAGGGAAGTAGGTAGGATGCCTTTTTGCAATTCACCTCTATCAAAGCTCCTTAACTACATCTTCTAAGCAAGAAGTTCAAAATATTTGCATAGTAGAAGATAAACATTAAAATCAAGCAAACAAGAAAAAAATACATATTTCTATCATCTTCTTTTCCATTGTAACAACTACAGAATTTTACTTCATAATGAACAAGCTAAAATAAGAAGGAAGTTTATAATCATCTCCATGGACAAATCAATGTACTTACCATACTGTACAGTTTCACAGTGGATTAATATTTAAAAGTTGAGTACTGATGAATTCTAAGAATTTACCTTGAATCCTTCAAATGCGAGCTATACAATGGAAAAAAGTGTTACCAATATATCAGTGTTTCTTTTCTTTGTGAGGGAAGTGCCAGTACAGATAAACACATTTATCCCAGAGGTTTTGCAGCAAGTAACAGCTGGACTGAATATCTCAGGGGTTTCTCTTTTGGCCAGTACATACTCACGAAGGTTTTCTTAACATCTCACCAATCCTGTTTGCATATAAATATTTGAACAATTCTTCGTGTGACAAAAGCATTTGGACAAATTTCTTTACGTTGGGGATAAATAGGGAAATATTTCATTCAAACAACCATTGATCCCAAGCTAAATACAAATTACAGTATAGTTGGAAGATTAGTGACTGTACAATCACAAACAATTAAAGAGAGTTATTTACAGTAGCAGAAGTCATTACGACTACTTTTCATCCAAGGTGGGGCTCAGGAAACTTGCAGAAATGCAAACACATAACAACTTAACTCCTTGAACTGCAATACCAAAAGGATTAACTTCCAGATAATTCATGCTTAAGGAGAGTCTGTCCAATTACTTCTGTCCAATTAATGGACAGGAGGCCCACAAGCAAATACCAAAGGGTACAAGTAAGGATGTCCCCTCTACCATCACAAATCCCAAAATGGTGGATGCCAAGGTAGTACAAGGCAAATAGACCACAGAAAGCAGAGGCACCTATGTGCTCTCCCTAATTTCATGCTCTCTCACCATGGTCATTGAATAAGCACCAGGATAGATGGACCATTAGTCTGGCAAAGAGCATTTCTTGAATTATCTTGTTCCATGAATAACAATCAGATAGAGTACAGTATCACCTTGACGAAACTGAAAATTGTGGGGAAAAGATACTTGGATTAAATTGTTAAACACTGCCACCTAAAAGTGAGATACCTAGTCAGAACTAGTGAGTGCAGAATTACCGTATGGTTCTCACAACACTTCACATTCAGACCCAAACTCCTAGTCACAGCAGGATCAAAGATATGTCATATGAAAGATTTAGTTTGGGATGGCATTTCAGATAGCATTTTAATGTCAAACCATCAGCCATCACACCCCTCATAAAACCAAAAATCATCAGATTTTTCATCCTATACAAAAATTCTATTTTCTTAGGTCAGAAGTTTCATGAACATGTCCTCAACAGTGCCATTTGTTAGGTATATATGCTGACCTTTTCAAAGTTTCTCTTTTTTGAAATTACTGTTCTTGCTTTGCATGATGTATTCTTTCAGTTATTGTGAAGTGCACACTTTGTATATGTATACAATACTTATCCTGAGAACTCCATCTTTTGTGAATATGTCTGGTAGAAAACAAACAAGAAAATGAAAATATTGAGTGACTCCACAAACAGCACAATATTTTAAAACTAAGATCAGCAGTAGCTTAGACACACTCTGGTTCATCATAAGTCCTATTTGATTTTCCATAAAGTCACTATGTATTATACAAGACCCAGAAAATGTTGAGACCACAGTATAGTTTGCATAAGTTTTCCGTGATGCTCTCCTGAAGATATTTGATAGGCAAAAGCAACCATTTATTAGAAAAAAAAAAACCCAAAACCACTTTTCTACATTAGGACGATGCATCTGCTTGCAGCCCAGAAAGCCAGCTGTATGGGATGCATAAAAGGAGGTGTGGCCAGTGCATCAAGGTAAGTAATTCTTCACCCCTACTCCACTCTGGTAAGACCTCACCTGGAGTACTGTGTCCAGCTCTGGGGCCCAGCACAAGACAGAGCTGTTGGAGCAAGTCCAGAGGAAGGCCACAAAGAGATGATCAAGGGGCAGAAATTAATTTCATATAGCTAAGATGCTCCTGGAATCAGACTAAATTCCATTTCAAGGACTATGACCATTGTCAAACTATGTCACCAAATGAGAAAAATATATCTTGCTTGTTATTTGAGTCCATCCTGCATCTGTTTTTCATATTGAAAGCATTTGGAAGGAGACTAGAATAAGGAGCCAGGTCTTAAGTAGACTTTCTAAGGCTTTTTGTGGTGGTGATTATAGACCAAGAAGAATATTCAAGAGCCAGAGACACTTAATATGTTTTGTATCTTAAGCTGAAGCTGATGCAGTTAATCATTCCCAAGTTTATTAAAAAGCAAATCCACATGCAGTACTTAAAGCAAGTAAGTGTTACTGGCTCAACTCCTCTATCAGGTAGCTTGGTTTTGAGGAGAAAAGCCTGGAGACTTTCATGTAATACCAAAATTAAAAACCCCACAGTTTTAAGCTTTGATAATTCCTTGCTAATTGGCCTTCTCAGAGTCCTTACTCTTAACAAGTCCACAGTCAAGCTTGAATATTCTCTGTCATTGAGGAAATGTAGAAAAGGATGACCTCTGAGAGGCAAACTAAAGTGGTTTTGGTGGGGATTAAAGCTGGAAGTGCATTTAGAAGCCTTGAATTAAAAAGGTATCTTTTGATTCAAATTTCAGGTAACTATAATTATCACCAGACTAAAACCTGGGCCTTCCTCTGGCTTTTGCTGCCTTTGTTTTATCCAGTATATGTAAACCCAGGATGCGCAACATGATAAACTCCTGTCCTCAAAATGACGACTTAAAACATTGTCCCATATCATAATAAAGAGCCAGTTTACAAATTGCATAAATACAATACCAAACTGTAGAACCCTTATCTTCACTGAGCAAGAGGATCATGGTCTCTTCAGGGTATTTGCTTTCGTTTGGTACAGCATGCTATGTGAGACCTGACACTTTTTTTCCCCCCAAGAGGCTTACTTGCGTGACTCAAACTAAGAGAGCTTTGGTGAAATAAATAGCTCTGTTAGAACTGCTTTTTCTCAATTGCTGAAGTTTCGATAGGCTAGGTGTTCCATCTTGGTTCAGATGGTTTAACAGTTTTCCATAATTCTTTGCATTTCTTCAGTGAAGAAAAAATGCAGGGAAGAAAGGATAGATAAACCATGCTGACAGGACTGGTACCTCCCTTAGTTCAGGCAAGCAATCAATCTAAAATTCCTCTAAAATAAACTGATGACACAGCAAAACTTCTCTAAAGCATACTGTGCTAAACCTTTGTCCAGCTATCTTGAAAACAAAGGAATTCGTTCTGAAGACAACAGGCACATGAACTGCATCAATTATGAAGGAAGTCTGATAATCCTTGCTATGCAAACCAGAAAACTTCACAGCATACAGGAGGCATCTCCAGTATAAAAGAGGCCCTCCTTCTCCCTGTTCTCAGAACCAGAGATCCACTACTCCCTTTGTCCAGGGAAGCTGACAGTTTCTGTATTACAATGGAGTTTAGAAGATAGTGCCGCTTCTTGAGACCCTTCAAGCCCTCATAGTCAAGAAGAGAAATTAAATGTTTAGATGATTTACTCCATCTAATTTAATGGCTCCATGGGGAAAAGGAAAGAGAAGTATCAGCCTAGTAGTCATCTCTGGCTTTAACAGAGTAAAAATGCCTCCAACTGGCAGCCTGAACTTTAGCTAGAACTACCTAGGTGCAAAGCTGGCATGTCACTCAAGCAGCAGCCCACCATAACCCAATGTTTTTTTCAGAACTTCACTGTCAACAAAAGAGGAGGGCTAGGAGTGTACATACTTCAGGGAAACACATCAACACATGGTAAAATCCATCCTACAACAACAGAAATAAAACTTAATGGTTTCACAACCATAGGGTCATGGCTACTAAAGATGCACATTTCCCTTCAGCACCAAGTCTTACACATCTTTCATTGCAACTTTCTATCCTCAGCTCCTTCCAGGAGAAGGCTAATTATTTCAAGAGACAATCATGAAAATAATTAAGATCAGATCCTCCCCTTGGTACATTGTGCAGGCTGCTGTGAATCTAGAGATGACTTTCTTATCAATTACATTAAAACGAACAAGAGGGATGCCTTTTATTTGAAAAAAAAAAAAAATCTTCCTTCCAGGAGCAGGTATCTCTCTCCCCCCTACTTTTTAAATTTTTTATTAAAACTTAACATGTATTAGCATGAGACTAAGTGATTGCTGCCATTGAATTGCTGAATTTCAAGCAGTATTTCAAGCAGTACGACATAGGACAGCACAGTCTTCCGCACTGTTTATGCCATACATGTAAGATTGATTACTTAATCTTGTAATTTATTGTTGAAGGTAACAAACAAAATTAAGAGACTCTCAGATAGTCTAAATAAAGTTTAAGGCAAAGCAGTTCCACACGGTGTATGAATTTCTAAACTGCTGTCAGTGTATGAACATATTTGTCATCATTAGCATGCATTTATAGTTCAGCAGGATTACCAAAATGTCATATTGCGTGTAACAGCCTACACAAAAGACCAGCAAATAGATTTTTCTCTTAAGCTAATGGGACTAGTTAATGGACCTTCTGGAAGATATTTGCAGTCATGTCAAATACTAGCTGAAAACTGAATTAATATGCGGGGTATAAATTATCCAGAACAAATCCAATGAATCCAGATCATGACCATTTTAAGATAATGGGCTTCCTACTTTTTCTATTAATATTTAATTGCTTATATTGCATGTTTATATTGTCCTATGCATTTTTTGTTGATTTCTTAGATAATTTTGGCCCATAAATATGCAGGGTAGCCCAAAGACTTTTTTGAAAAGGTCTAGCACTATTTTGAGGCAACTCAGAGTAGCTTCACATATGCACTTTCATTTCCAATATGCAGTCCCCAGTCTGAAGTTAAATCAAATCATCCTATAGATCAACGGAACTTCAGAATACACCCTGAGAAACTACTGCCCTTGATACACCCATAAATATTAATTACATTTATAGGATACCAATGCAAATTCTACCAAGTACCACAGGACCCTGGCAATTATTAGAGAGCAGCAAAAAAATACTGATAGAAATGACTGGAGTAATTATTGTGTTCCTGAAACTTCAAACTCTGTTCAACAGTTCGCCAGATATTTGTGTGTGTTTCCCCACTTTGATTTTAACAGGAACATTTAGAATAAAATTAATCTTGTACCGATAACAAGAACACAAATGCTGTAGCTGGTAAGAAAAAAGAACAACATACAGTAAGTACATAAGAGTAGCTACTAGTCCTAAAGCAAACACTTTAACAGTAAACTTCTCATAAAAATAGTAGGTCAACAAAATTTCCAAACTACCACAAGCAGTTAAAACTTCAGGGAGCAGATTTAATAAATACAATTAATAAAACAGGCACACTTCTGCCAGAGCAAATATACTACACATTTTAATTTTTCAAGAGGGAATGTAATACGCTGCAGCTAAAGGAGTAACAAAGCAAAACGAAACAAAGTACGAACAAAACGGTTCTCAGATTAATGGTTACACCACTCCAGCTTATATTCACTGATCACATTTTTACCACCTATAGGCTGCAGATAATATTCCCCCTCCCCCCAAAAGCTGATTATTATGTGTTGACTTCTGTGTGCATTTTTAATTGCCTTGCCTAGGAGTGCAAATCTCAAAGATTAGCATTGTAGAGCCCAAAAAGCAAGAGAAATAACTGGCAAAATACTGGAACAAAAAGTTATTGCAGAGAGAGAGAAATTCATTACTTTCATGCTCTGTCAAACTTATAATAATATGCACTTAGAAAGAAAAGCAAAATCTTATTTTAAATGGCATTTGCTAAAGCTACACTAACAAAAGGATTTGTGGCCCTGTCACGAAAAAACATTGACCCTTGACCTTTTTTCAGTTTAGAGAAGGAGAATGGCCAGAACCTTGTGTATCAAGCAAATGTTTGTTTTGTATAAACATTCTCCCAATTTTCTTAGTTTGCTGCAAAGCAAGAAAAAAAGAGAAAGAAAAGACAAGAAGAAGAAATTGCCCCAAACGAAAGGCTCGATTCGGAAACAGTGCAAGCCTGCTTCTAAACTGTCATGTGACTTTTTTTTTTGCTAACAGCCATGTGCTCGCGTATCATTTTACTCTGAAATAACTCTGCGGATTTCAGCTCAACCTGCCTTTGCTTATAATGCATGACATAGCCTGTGAGGGAGCCTGAGAACCGTCCCTCTTCAAAAGCAAGGTTCCCATGCTTGGCCTGTAACCATGGAAGCAGATGCCTTTTTTGCTTACCCCTGCTTACCTCTTTGCAGCCACGAGCTGCTCGCTATTGTTAAAAGGGGTACGCCTTGATTTTTCTTCGTCGTGACCGAACTTGCCTCTTCTTCAAAGGGCATGATGCTGCAGGTCATTGGTCTAGACTGTTTGCACGGTCCAGAGAACAGCCTTGATGTAACCCTTGCTCCGTCTGTGCCACACCACCAGCCGTGCGACTGCAGACTGTAGGGGGACATCGGAGATCTGTATTTGAAAAGAAGTCCGTCCGATTTTGCCATTGTGCCTTTTCAGTCATCGATCGAATGAATATCGAACCTTCTGTCGTTGCATGTGTGAAATAGATAGCTTAGCAAGCACTTTTGTGCCCAAACCTGTGCAGTGGGCCAAACTCTCTTCCTTTATTCACAAGTATTATTGTTTTTTTGTAGTATAGTCATTTCTTAGGTACTTTAACAACGCTGTCCTAATGCCAGACCAGCCTCACGACAAGCTCTTTGTTGTAATCTGCTTGATTTAGTGCTTATTTTTTTTTTCCTAATTTTTTTTTTTAAGGTGCTTTCGCTTTTAGTCATTCCTGTTGAACATCAGCCCTCTTAAAGTGCAAGGGAGGCTGATTTTACATCGGTAGGAACAGCCCAGAGTCATGAGGGGTTTCAAAACAGGATAACGACTGGAGGTTTGTTACCACAAGGCTTTAAAAATAACACGAGGGGAGACAAGTGAACTTGGAAAGCTTCCAAGGTAAATTAAAAAAGTTAAAAATTCAGCAAATATTATATTTTATTTTGTTAAATACAAATAAAATTAGGTAGTGGTAAGGAAAGACAGATATTATAACTGATAAAATAACCTGGCAGTGGAAGATAGAATCCTAAAAGGATCCCATCTCCTCTTTTCCCTCAGTATACAACGACAAATAATTTGGAATTTTAACATCTAATAACATGGCAGCTCTAAAGTACTTTTTACTCCTCTGTACTATTTGCACAAATATTTTCAATATTTGCTGGCCAGCTTATGTTTTTAAGATGTGTTTAAGCTGAAAGAAAGATACAGCTGAATGTCCAAACCACAGCAAGAAATCATTAAAAATATGCTAAGCCACTGAGAAAACGTGGCTCAAGTGTTCAACCAAAGAGTTCAACAGAACTCGTGGAATTTCAAGGGGGGGAGTGAAGAAAAAGATCTTCTAACACCTTTGAATAAATAAGACAGAATTGTAGCTAGCGTGGAAAACGGCACATTCTCGAAATCAGTCGGTAAGCAAGTTTTTACTTTTCTTTTAAGAGAATGACAAACTCTCTGACCAATGCCTGTCAAAAAAACAATAACCTAGTGACAGCCATCAGCACCTACTCATTGTAAAATATGCCTGCCCCTACTCTGTTCTAGTAAAATTCGGACTGCATCAAAAAGGGCTTATATATTCTTCCGGGTGTTGCTTACCCAGCGTTGTCTGTATATGACATCAGTATATATATTTTTGAGATACCACTATCTCCTACTTCAAGGCATACCTATTTTCTCTAATTGCCGCAGGCAAAGGGGAGGTGCACTAAAGAATAAAGAAGGTTATTGTGACAGATGAAACATAATTCACAATGAGTACTCTTTTCATCCAGCCTTAAGTAGCAGAGGATTACTCCAAGCTGAATTTTAGGGGAGTATGTATGATCTGATTTAATAATACGAGGACAGGCCGCAAGCTGAAAGGCAATGTAAACCAATTATGCTTTTGCTGATTGTTTGGGGGTTTTTGTTGTTGGGGTTCCCCCCGCTCATTTCTCTTTTCTGGAAGCAGAAGAAATGTTAACCTGAAGAGGGTCTGAAGAAACATGGGGAAAAGTAAGAAATGCCGAGAAATAAAAGTTGGAATTTTCTGAAATGGATATTGATGTATGATTATTCTATATTTCTGCTTCATGGCACTTAAATGAAATAAGATCATGCAATTTCTTCAGTAAATATGCGCTGTGAAAGTAGGTAAACTAATTTTGATACACTTACTGAACTTGTATTGCTTCCGAGAAATTCATACTTGAGTCTTCTAAAAATGCTATATGATATCAAGTTAAGATGTAGATAACTGTAACAGTGAGATAACTTTCTGCTAAACATGTATACATTGCTTTTCTGAGTCACTGTCTTAAAATTTAAACAGTAAGTAGGTAAGACTGCATGTGTATTTTATATGTTTGTTTCCTTATGCTTTGGAAAAGACTTGCTTAGTGTAAATGATTTTCTTACAGTCTGAAAGGATTTATCTATTTTTACTCTTTTGGTTTTCATATAACCACTATTATTTTTTTATGATCTAAAATTGCATTCAGAATGTCTGGATGTGTAGCTAGTTACACTGTAGAAACTGCTAAGGTACTTACTTGGCAAAAGGAGCAATAGTGGTTTGTTTTGTCTATAGAAACATTAATTTAGATTAATTACTTTAAGCAATAAGTAACTTTTTTTAAAAACATTTTAATGCAAGGGTTAATAAAGAAATCATTGATCTTCTCAAAGAACGTTTCTATACATTTTGTACAATTTAGTATGTAAAATAAAACCATTTTAGATACAGATTCTAAATGTGTTTTTCAAGTGTTAACCTTGTTTGAAAATCACAGACAAAAAAATGCCAACAACCAGGAGTTAAATGTTTGCTTTCGTGGATTTTGCACTTTGTAATTACACAAAAACTGCTTAGCAGTCAGAGTTAATAAAACTGTGCTGCTAATTGAAAATAAATTATTACTAGGGGTTAGTTCATACCTTTCAGATTTCAGACTGAAATATAAAATAAAGATTAATTGGAACAGACTTGCTGTTATTCTAGTGCTACTATGTATCAGACCAGCTAAAGCACTTCCACAACACCAAATCTTAAATAAATAAATGGCATGGAAAGGGCATAAAAATAAGCCTGTAAAACCATTATGAAGTGTATTTTCTAAATCAACAAAGAACACAAAAATTTTGTCTTTCTGTAGGCTGTGGTACTGAACTGTTCTCTTAAGGGACATGACTTTATGCTATTCTTAAAGGCAAGCATAAAACCGACATATTTCCTAAACACCATAAGCAATTAGTTAGATTTTGTTGAATAAGCAGTGTGCATTAAGGACACCTCCGTACTATACTCTTAAAGATAAAAGAACAAACAGTCAGAAAACATATCAAAATACAATAAGAAAGCTGCTAGATTGAAAGCATACATTTTAATATTTTAGTTCGCAAAGGGAGCAGCAGCCAAAAGACCCTTCTAACCACCTGACAAATGGCAACAAACAACAGCTCTCGAGTCAAAATATTTATTAGGGTGTCATGTCAATGCACAGGGTAGCATATGTGCTAAGGAGAAATTATTCTATTATCTTCAGCTGAGTGAAGTGGTAACAACGAACGTAAAGATTTATAAACATATAGAGAAATGAGGTGGTTTCCTTCAAATCATACAACCATTTAATTTTCATTGATCATTTAAAAATATATCCAGAAGTGTGAACTACAAGTTACTTTAATTCCTATGACAATTTTTATCCAAATGTTATTGTTGCCAGGTCACCCTGCACTTGCCATCCATCGTAGTTTCCTAGCAAGAAATAAATGCTTAAGCATTTGTTTAAGGAGTCAAGTGGCATTTTAGCTACACTGAATGACATTAATTTAAGCAATATATCTTCTACTAATAAACTTTCAAACAACCTATCTTTTAAGGGTATTCATATTAGTAGACTGGTTTTGTTCTCTTTAAAATTAGTTTGAAGTTAATTTATTATTGAAATTACGGCACACAAAATTGCCAACAGAACCGCAGATGAAGCTTGTGTTTGGAAAAGTAGGGAAAAGAGGGCATCTCAGATCATGCCTGCTTGCCACAAAAAAAAGTGTACACATCTCTTAAGATAAATAAACAATGTTTTAATACTGAACCAAGCTATGAGCAACCATCCCTTTTAAAAATCAGAAAAAAATTAGTATTATGCACTATTTTAACTCTCTTCAGTAAACCATATATCAAAACAACTGAAGATTTATCAAGTTCACTCCATCCTTTTTAATAGCTAGGGTTGAGGTTTTTTTAAAGGAGAAAAGAGAGGAGGAAAAAAACCCAAAGCTCTTCCCCCTCTGCTGCCAACAGCTTTGATTTTAACCAAATCTTAGCATGCAGGTACAGTTGTCTCATCCCATAGCCTAGAAAGCTTTAAATGAATGAAATTAAGATTTGTAATATTTCAGGAGCCACAAAGAATACAGGGAGCTCAGGAGACAACACTGGGAACGTAAGAAACCAGACTTTGATTCAATACGACAAGCTGGATAGGAGTCAAAGCTGCCACATGTGGTGTGAAAAAATGCCACCCCGGTGTGAACAAAGGGTTTAAAATGGAGTCAAGAAGCGTGCAAGCTCAATGTCTAAGCTTTTCCTGTGAATTGTACTGCCACAACCTGCAGGATATCAAGTGGGCTGGGAAGAATAGAGCGCCTTTGGAAGCCACAATGGAGTGGCGGTGGCCGTCGGTGCGTTAGGGCTTCTATTGTTTTGGTCGTCTTGTTTGTGCATCGTTACAATGCACTGCTTTACTTCAGCGAGAAATTAAACTCTAAGCACCAAAAATAAAGTCACAAAATACACCTAGAAACCGGTGAATGCAGTAACTCTGATCTTTCTTATTGTAGTCTAGTTACAGCTCAATGAGAGAATGTATCAGCTAGACTGTTCATTTTACCCGGGCCTGAACCCACCCTCTCATGCTTACTAAAACCAGTGCAATAAATATTACTCCTAAGTATATCTATGCCCTTTTACTGAGGTAACAGTTGCAATAATATAAACACTCATTGGGGTTTGTTCAAACAAAGAATGTTGCGCTTTATTTCGACCGACAGCTTCCCTCCTTTTATTACAACATAAAGCTATTAATCTGCATATTCCATACAGAAAGCCTTATCTCTTAGAAATAATCTATGCAAGTGTGCAGTAGCAACCCAGAAATGCACAGGTCACACACCCGCAAAGATGCTATGCCAACAACATCTAACAGCGAAGGTACTGCACATCATAAATATTCTACCTAATAAAGGGAAATGCTATGGTGTCAAGGCACGGGGAACAATGAGAAACGCAATGGCTAGAGCTGTTTTCCCAAAAGATGCAAACAGCAAAAAAGTACAAGTTCCTTGAAGAGAAAATGGAATGCACATATTAGAATTCCAAAACCAATTAAAATCCAAGGAAGCAGACCCACAAAACCCAATGAACAGTACATTTTCTAAGAATTAAAGAAACCTTCCGATTTCCTATATTACATTTACATTTTTTATTAAGGATTAGGTCAAAAGCCACTGATTTTTAGTTTATGAATGCAGGTCAAGACAAGAACATTTTTCTATTTACTCTGTGTAACTCTGTATAGAAATCAATCTGTTACTTTCATTACAACCACACAATCAATTCCATTTAAAGTACAATGCAACAGCCAAGTCCAAGGACAATATGGATCGCTGAAAATCCTTCATACTATCTACAGAATTTATTCAGTACAACTGGGATGATTTTTCTCCTCATTAGTATGCAACAAGCTTTCACAAACAAACTTATCCCAGCTTCGCCTGGGTTTAGTTCAAAGTGTAACCCCCCACCACCCCAGAGAAGCATACGCTGAATGACTGATTCTAGCACCGATGCTTAAGTTCTGCTCTTCAGTAAATAACAGAAATCATCTCTTCAAGAACGCCGTTATGGAGGAAAGTGTCTAAGTCACAGTGAGTCACGATTGTTTCCACAGCTGTAATAAGGCAGGGCTACATGCAAGATAAACTGTGTGACACACGTATATGCAGACATACATGAGGAATGTAGGTAACGTATTTAAGCGGTCTGTCTTAAAATCCTATGTTTAATCAACCTACACATATTTGTAAATATGCCCCCCTCATTTTTCTGCTCCTCATAATGCTGCTCTGAGGTTCCTAAGGGGCACCTCCGGAAACAAGGTATTTAAAAACTGCAAAATATTGTCAATGCCTCTCCCTTCACACTGAAAGATTTTGGTATCATCTTTTGGACAGATGTAATTTAGCCAGCTTTATAAGCGGTTTAAATTTTCATCATTAATTTCACAGTCCTAGTTCAACATCTTAAAATCTGGGCATAATATCAGATTTTAAAACTGTAAAACTCCAAACCGTACTTTTATTTATATTACCATTTATATGCAGGTTTATTTTGCTGGTTTGTTTTGTTCCCAAACTATTCTCTCAGCTTTTCTCCTGCATCTTTTGTAGGGTGTTTTTAATACTATTTTCTTCCTTCCGCTTGCCTGAAATGTAAGCCTGCCAAGTGAACGTTGCTGTAAATGAACAGAATAGACTGAAAAATGTTTTGTTCAGATTTCTGCAGAATAAAGATGTTGTACTTTTCAAGTAAAAACCTTATCTTGAATATTTCTTAGCATTCGTTTCTTATGTGTTCTTTTATTGATCACTCTGCTCAACTACATGTCTCCCTCCCCGACAACATATCAGAGAAAATGAAAAATGAAGCTTGGAGTATTGCTCCAGAACGTGCAGTCAGATGTCTGCTAACAGCACGGAGGCTGTGTTTCCTTGTCCCTGGCTTCCCCGGCTTTGATAACCAGCAGTGGCACTGATACGAAATCTCCGGGTGTTTCTTTTTTAAATCTCTGGGTGCCACTCTTTTCTTTTTGTTGTTTTTTCACCCAGTTGTTTCTAAGTCACTCTTAAATTGTTGTTTCTGCCAAGCAGCCAGCCAATTAGAAGCATCCTCTCCTGGGTAACAAAACAGCATGCACACACATACGTGTACACGTACATATGTGAGTCTGCATATTCCGGCTTGTTATTTCAGCTGAGTCTCAAAGCGGGGCTCTCATGCACGAGCTACGTTTACCTCTGCCAAACCCCACTGTATGCATTCTAGTCATAAAGAAAATTGCATCATGACAGATTTCATACTCACATATAACAGCATGTAAATAGACAAAGGGTTCACAGCACTGTGAGGAGAGAATCTGTCCTGACAGACTTGCATTTATCCTATCCCTGCTGCAAACCTTAAATAAGCATACATAAACATCTTTTTCCTCTTGTTCAGCTGTGTTTACTTGCCACTGCTTCCCTTCCCTGGCTTCCACCAGCTCATTTTCTTCCCCCACCTCCTGGACCTGTTTATTTTCTCTCTCTCCTGCCTGCCTGCCAGAAGCAGCGCTGAAGAATCCCCCAAAACCTGCAGCCCCGCTCATCCCCATCCCAGGGGCACCCTGAGTGTACGAACAGCAAGCAGGAGCTAACAGGTTAATTCCGTACGGCGGGAGTAGGCATGACTCAGGCCTCGAGAAGATGAATCCGGACTACCTGGAAGGATCATCTTGAATGTATGCTGTAATATTTGCCAGTAAGACAGCAGGGATACTGTTGAGAGAGAAAAATTCCCTTTCCTAGACTACTCTCCCATCTTTTCAGACACTGAACAGCCAAAATGTGGGCACCGCAGCAGTTAAGCTTGCCAGCTGAAAGCAGGACACTGAGCTACTCAGCAGCCCTCGCCTCTCCCTCCAACTACGGCACCAGACTGAGGAGCTGCAACACCAATTTTACCAGCAATCTGCCCCCATGTTCTGTTTTAAGACTGCACCAGACTCATCTGCAAAGCTGACCCCAGAGAGCCAGTGCAGATCTATCTGAAATGCAACAGCCTGGCCACGTAATCCAGTTCAGAGCCCCCAAATAAGTGATAGGAGGGACCCACGCTGGCTCCTCACACCTGCGTGAATTTTGGCAACAACAAGGAAGCCAAATATGTGGGGTGCTAGTAGTTAAACTCTTTACTCTTTCCCAATAAATCCCACTTTTTACCTTCCCTTGCAGCAGGAAAATTTAATACCTTTAGCTACATTAGCAGAAAACAATTACCAATTTTCCAGGCTCAACCATGTAAGTTAACAAATCAGGTTTTCCACTGGCTAAAATGCACACTGGACTGTAAACACCTCCCAGATTAGCTCCTCCCTCACTCACAACCACAGGACATCTCTTACGGCAGCCCCCTCCTGCCATCTCCCAAAGCGTGGAGGATCAGGCCAGTCAAGGTGACAAAACGCAAACAGCCAACAGGCAGAGAAACACACAAAGAGTCAACAGACAGTCTCCAGTATAGAAACCTACCAAACTCGCTGCTTTAGAGCAGAGGCCCTTGGCTGAAGCTCAGTCAGTGCAATACCAACAAACACCAGCGTCCCTGACACCCCAGAGAGCTTGGGTCCTACTTCCTTGCCCTTTGCCTGTCCCCTGAAGAAGATGCTTGGAAAAATCAGTCAGGAAAAGTACTGGGATAGGAAAACATCACCACAGTCTCTTCGGCTGGAGTCCTTGCTGTACATTTACTACCCCATGGGGTTGTAAAGGCCATTCAGTTTTCCCCGTGTGCAACTGCTGGAGGTCATCACTGCTACAAGGGCCAAAATGACTCTGATTTCTTGACAGAAAATGTTCAATTCACGCTTTTTGACAGTTCAATAGGAACAGCATTGTTGCAAGCAGACACTCCACCCTTTAACCCTCCTGCAATGCTCAGGAACGAGACATCAAGTGTAACGTGAGAGTATTCTCTGCTTGGAGAGAACTTTGCACTGCCTTCCTTAATTTGTAAATCTCCTTCTGTGGGTTTATTTTAGTACCTTGATTCTATTTGAACATAGCTTATTATGATTTAATTTCCTCTTTTCTTTTTTTTAAACAGAGGATGGAAAAGAAAAATAAATCTCTCATGCTCTCAGCATATAACAGTTGATATAATAGACTGAAATGGCTCCTTCTAATCACTTGGGGATTTTTAAGTGCATTTTATTGACATGATAAGCCATTATGAGTCCTTCAGACTTGTTATGGTTTATCATATCAAGGCTTATGGTTTTAAGTAATATTCCTCATATGCATTCACAGCATCCACTCCAACAGCTTCTTTAATCTCAATTAAATACTATTAAAGATATGTATGGTACCTATGTGTAAGTGCCACTAGAACAGTATTTACGTGTACCAGTATCCAAATAACGTCAGACTGGTTCAATTGCCTTCAATCTCATCCCATACCCAGGAGACTTACCCTGCAGAGTAAGTTAATATGCAAAGGTAAAGTTATTCAGTGTAATTGGGGGAGGACAAAAGTTTCTGGCAGTGGTTTTTTTTGCTAAGGTTTCTTTCTTTTCTTCAAGATAGTCATTAAAACAAGATCCCTTTTGCCAATTCCCAGCAGCTGTCTGAGCAGAACTTAAAACCCCTTGATACATCCCAGCAAGACAGAGGTGGTCTCTAGTGTTTAAGACAACATTTGTTCTCAAAAAGAAATAAAACTGAATGTCAAAGGTTACCGGGGAGAGCAAAACTCTGACTGCACAGAGCACGACTGTGCAGCCCTCATGAATGGCCTCATAATACACCTACACCTTCCCCAACCTGTGCCACAGACTTACAGTTCACCCCTTAATGCTTTTTGTACTTCATGCTACTCTGCTTCCCCGTTTCATCTTCTTATCTTTAGATTCTGGCTTCTCCACAGACACGGGTTTCCTGCCCTTAGAAGAAGAAAGTGGGAAGCAGCAAAAAGAAATCATGTCCAAGGCAGAAGAGAAACAGTCAAAAGGAGTATGGCTGCCAAATTTCCTAGAGCTCCTCTTAAAAAAAGACAGGGAGTCCTCCACCTGCAGAGCAGCAACAGAGAAAGCTGTCAGAAGGCTATGAACCACATAGAACCCAAGTGTTATGAATTTATGGCAACTGCTCTAACTCCGAAATGAGAAAGGTGCCGCTGAGAAGGTGGTTTCGGAGGCTGATCTGAGGCAGAGGACAAAGTAGGACCCACCTAAACACACTACAAGAAAGAAGTGGGTAGCTGGGCAAGGCACGCACCAAGTTTGGCATAAGTACAGATTCTAAAACAAGCAGAGGTACAGTGGGTTGCCAGTGGCACATCTTGCCATCTGGTGCTCTCCCATGGAGGCCTTGGGAGGTGTGTAAAACCAGAGCAAACCTACAATGTTCCTCAAATTTAGAAGAAACCAGGAGCTGTCACTTTGCACAGAGGCTGAACAGTATCAATCAGCTAACGCTATAACATCTTGTCTCTTCAAGGAGAGGCTCTTGGCACACTTGCCTCTAATTTAAGGAAGAAAAACATATATACATCAAAGATTAAGAGCACATTTGTCATTTAATTACTTATACCAACAGCTGAAACAAAGGCAGTCATGTTGCCAAACTAAAGCACGCAGATTCAAAGTGCACTCATAATTATGATCAGAAAGATGCATGGTCCTCTAATTACTTTATGTGAAATCATTTTCCCTGTTGTCAGAGGCTGGCCCAGTACTGAGTCCACCCTCAGTCCAGAACGTCATGCTTCTCCTATAATGGATTCTAAGTTTATGATGCACTCTCAGAATCATTTCAATAAAACCAAAGGCTATCAAATGATTTCATAATCAATTAACACTACAGCTTAATTCCCAGTCTGCTACATCCTTTCAGCACTGCTTTGCCACAGAATTGATGTCTAATTTGCCATACCATACAAACGGGCCTCGTTTATTCTCATGCCATTATCAGTAACTAGCTCATTATTCTAATGCACTCTGAAGTATTTCAGAGATAAACATGAAAGCGAGTTCCATTCTACTCTACATCCATTAGTTATTCTTCCAGGTTAGAAACCACCTTCAAATCACTCTAGCCATTTCTCCTTACGTGTATCAAGTAACTCATTTGTAGCAGGCTACGGTCCACACTTTAGGAAAGCTCATTGGGGTAAGACAATGAAGCAGGAATCAACAGGCAGCAAGACTGATACATATTAATCCTCAGGGTAAATAATTATCATTCTATAAACTTCAGCTTTATTTTGATGCCTCAGTGTTGCAGAAACAGTCCAATAGTCCCTTTCTAGGAAATAACTTTTTTTGCCATTATACCCTTAATGTCAGGAAGTTTGTCAAAATGCTTGTACAAAGCCAGCAGTATAGGCATGCACGCACAACTGCAGTCTTGCAAAAAAAGAGCTTGTGGCAGCCATAAAACAAGAAGAAAGCTCCTCCTTTGATCTCTACCCCATCTGACAACTGAAAAGTGTGCCACCCTGGTAAAGAGTCCTTTCTGGTTACCTGTGAATTCATGGATGCCTGAACACCCCCACCACAAAGATGTTAAAGTCCACTTTACTGCTGCATTTGACAAAACATGTCATACATGTCAGTGATCAATGGCTTACACAAGCAGGCAAAAATTTATCAAACAACTAGAGATTCCCTCTCTGCTACCTACGGAAACAACTGGAGCCGGAATTACTGAAAATAATTTACTGCCCACTTAAAGTCAGAGAAGATATGCTCTTAAGTCCCCTAAACATAGCAGCTGTAGAGCAGTATTTCTGTACTTCTACATTCATCCAGCCAACTCCCAATTCAGACAGAAATCCACAAAGAGAAAGTCACTTGCTAGGACCCTGGGACTTCAAACTTCTCTCCCGATCTCATCTATTCATGTGTCATTTCTTAGACTGTTAAAGACTATTCATGTAATATTCTGTCATTTAGTATTTACTTTCCAGGATTATTTGGTTTCTTAAACATGTATTAATGGTCTTTTATTGTATATATAGCTATTACAAAACTCCATGCAAGGGGGATATTTTTTTATAATTAATTACTAATGATTAAACTTAGTGATAAGGTATTATCTTCCTGGACAACAGATATTAAACTATATTCAATAATGATAACCTACAAAACTCCTACCTACACCATTTTTTGGGAGGGGGACACATTTATACTATGAGGCAAGATCTGTTTCACACATGAAATTAATCAAGAAAAAAGAATCAATAAAACAAACAGCATGGATCAACATTGAACGATCTCAGATTTAAATTCACTTCTACTGGACCAAGGAACCAGAGTTCTGATCATAGAATCACAGAATGGCATGGGACCCCAAGGATCACAGAGTTCCAACACAAGGTTGCCCAGGGCACCATCCAACCTGGTCTCGAACACCTCCAGGGATGGGGCATCCACCACCTCTCTGGGCAGCCTGCTCCAGCATCTAACCACTCTCTCTGCTTGTCACTGGCCTCCACCTGGACATAGACCCATTGATCACCACCTTTTGTCTGTCGCCTTCTAACCAGTTTCTTATCCACTGGATGGTCCACCTGTCAAATCCAAATCTCTCCAATTTAGAGATAAGGATGTGGTGGGGGAACATGTCAAAGGCCTTGCACAAGTAAATGACATCGGTTGCTTTCCCTTTATCTACCGATGCTGTCACTCTGTCATAGAAAGTCACCAGATTGGTGAGGCATGACCTTCCCTTGGTGAAGCCATGCTGGCTGTCCCAGACCACACACTCATCCCTCATGTGCTCCAACATGTCATCCAGGAGGATCTGTTCCATGATCTTCCCAGGCACAGAGGTGAGGCTCACCAGCCTGTAATTCCCCGTGTCTTCCTTGCTCCCTTTCTTATAAATGGGAGTGACATGACCCTTTTTCCAGTCCCTGGGGACCTCACGCAACAGCCACAACTTTTCAAATGTGATGGAGAGCAGCTCAGCAACCACATCAGCCAGCTCCTTCAGGACCCTGGGATGCATGTCATCCAGCCCCATAGACTGGTAGACATTCAGTCTCATTAGGCAGTCTCAGACTTGCTCTGCCCTTACAGTGGGGGGATTTATTCCCCTTGGCCCCACGTAGAAGTTCAGGGATGCAAGGTTCTGGGACTTGAGAATTACAAGAATCCTGAAGCAAAGAATTCGTTCAGCACCTCAGGCATCTCCACATATGGTGTCCGTGTTGCTTCAAGCACCTGATGTTACCAGCATCTGTATTCTCATTCCACTATTAGCCTTCTGGGGACAGTAGTGAGTTTTATTTCATTGTTACATAGAACTCCCAACTCCCCTTTTCCCAAAGACTAGAAGAGTTTTTCAGTGGGTACACTACAGATTGGATGGGGCCCTAGGCCACCTTGTCTAGGTGCAGGCCTGGAGGTTGGTGCACAACCATTCTGTAAGAGATTTTTCACCCCATTATTGTATATGTAAATATAACTAGTTCAAGATTTTGTGGTTTGACATAAAGAGGGTATCAACCATCAATAACTTATGACAATCTAAAGGAGGAGAAAAGGCCTAAGGAGACTGACTCATGGTACCTGTAATGATGGAAATTAATTCACCCAAGCTCTCCTTTATCTGGAGTTACTCCACAGTACTTCTGTCATCCCTGTAGCTTTACCAGCATGACTTTGCTGTCAAAAAGAATCACAGAACAGTAGGGGTTGGAAGGGACCACTGGAGTTTATCTAGTCCAACCCTCCTGCTAAAACAGACTGCAAGTATTTCTTTAATTTGAGGAAATTAATATATTCTCATACATACAAAGAGACAAAGTTATGACACTTTTTCTAGTATTGAGTTTTGCACATTATTTTGTCTCTGTAAAATAGAAACAGATATAAATGACATACAAATACGAAATGGTGTTAAGATCATGACCACAAATGCTGACTACAAACCTGTGACATTCTGGTCTCCACAGATAACACCTGCCTATCTATCTGTTCGTCCATCCATCCACCCACCAATCCAAAATATTTGAAAGAAACCTAACATAAGCGATCTCCTGAGCAAAGTGTAAGTTACAGGAATACTATTATTTTTAAGCTTTCCTTTCTTTGAAGAGGCACAATCCTTAGTACTTTTGTGCAGGTTTCCTTAAAAGTATTTATAATATCACAGAATCAAAGAATTGTAGAGGTTGGAAGGGACCCAGAGATCATTGGGTCCAATTCCCCTGCCAAAGCAGGCTCCCTAGCTCATATTGCACAGGTAGGTGTCCAGACAGGTGTTGAATATTTCCAAAGACCCTGAGCAGCCTGTGCCAGTGCTCTGTCACCCTCACTGTGAAAAAGTTCTCAGAAAAAAAAATGCTCCAATCCAGGACCAAAATGGGAGGCTTTCAGTAATATATTTGGCTACCTATCTTAGTGTTATGACAGAACGGTGTTTTTAAAAGAAACTTAAACCACTACTCTCAACTATTTCAAGGAAAGTGTTCCAAATAGGAGATGAATATTAAAAACACAATGCTTTTTTTCTTTTTAATTCTCGGAAAATGATCTTGGATTCCTTGGATGTTGCTTGGAGCATAGCCAACCAGGAAAGCAGGAAAAATAAATGGCCATTGATTATTATTTTTTCTTACCACTATGACACTGGCAAAAATAACTTATTTCATTGTGGGAAGATGACACTATTCACGGAGACAAAATCTTCAAAACAGTCTGAACTTCAGGAAAGCCAACCAATTAGGAAGAGTATGGCAAAATACATTACAAACGACAAAAACATCCCGCCAATTTATGGACAGGCCACCTAGCAGGCAGCGACAGAACCCAGGCCACAGCAGCAGCAAATTACATTAAACAGAAAAAAAAATATCCCTCTCTCATCTCCTCCTCAGAGAAACCTTTGACTAAACATCTCATTCCTGACAAGAGCTAGGAAACAGCTGTAGTTTCCTTCCAGCACTTATCCCCAACTCCTGCTCACAGACAATGCTCCTTCATTTCAGCAGGACTTGGTGAGGTTCCAGTTGTCCTTCTGCTAGCTGTACAGGCTCTATAGTCTGAAATGGTAAATATACAAGAGAATGCAGTCTGGCTGCACTATTGCAGCCCTTCTGTGACTTACAGGGGTGAATTCATAAAGTTATTTAGGAGACAGCAGTGCTGTCGGGAAAATGAAATGCAATCCTCTTGAGCAACGGCTATTAAGGTTGCCCACAATTTTATTCTACAGCATCTGCATTTTTGTGAATTGGGAAATCATAAAAGGCATGAACAAAGTTTTCTGATAATTCTGGACACCTCTCCAGAACGATGTCTGCTCACAAATTTACCCTGTACTCCTAAGGGACTGGCGTTACACAATGTAAGAGAATGCAGCACTGCAAGGAAGATTAAGTACACCAAGCAGGGTCCATGCAAGAACATCATGTAACGTTCTGAAAAGACTCTTGTGAATTCAGAAAAAGTCATTTAAAAGTTCTCTTCTCTGGAACAAAATTAAAGGAATATTTTGTATTCCTCCAACGGGGCAAACAAGCCTTCATTTCTGCCTCATCCAAACAAGGTCATTGTTTTTAAGGGAAAGGTTTTCATTTTTATGTGCTTTAAAAAAAAATTTAAAAATAATTTTGTTCCTTCTATAAGTGATTTCAATATATACAATTGCTAGTCGGCTGCCCACCAACTCCACTTAAAAATAATGCTTAAAAGACTGCCTGAAAAAACTGAAATGGAGAGGTTCTTTCTTTCTGGGAAGCATATAGGAAACCCATCATCAAAAGCCATCCTAAGCTGCACAAACTATAAAGAGCTTCACAGCCTTCCACATGACATAAGATGACATATATGTAGAGATGCACATTCTGGGTAAGTAGCCTTAAAATTTTTTAGTTTCCATCAAGAAAATGGTCCTTCTTAAGAATGTTATTATCTGGTGTAGTAGAAACTAGACTTTATTTATCTATAAGGACAAATATCTTGAGTTAACTGATTTTCAATTTCACTCCCTACATCTGATGTTTCCCAGGACGATTCAGATTTTGGGAATCACTGATGCTAGAAGAGAACCAACAACAAAAGGGAGAAACTAAGAAAGTCTGTCTGGCATTTTCAAGAGAAAAAGACTTTTACTGTATTTTTAAAAGAGGACACTGCCCTTCACCAAAATAGTGCCACAGATGTTACATCCTGCACACCCCAAGTGAAAAGGAGTCTTGCACGGAGGCAAAACACTGGCATTTTCCAGCTTAAGTGCATCAGCAGCCAGCTGGTTGGTTAGGGGGCTCCAGCAAGTATTAGTACGTGAGTTAAATACTGAGATTCAGGTGGAATGAAATTATGAACACCACTGATCCCTCTTCAGTTGGAGCACTGTGATAAACTGTCCAGTTTCTGATTAATGGCAAGAACACTGAATACTGAAACATCAAAATATGAAAACAGGGCTATGCCACTCACTTTAGTTATTGCATAAAGTCTAATGAAGGAAAGCAGCATTTATTTTTTTCACCCTCACGCAGAGATTGAATGAATGTTTGCCATACTCTGGAACCAAATGTCTCTCAAATTCAAGCCGACCCTGAACCACTTTTCTCTTTTTCTCGTTAAAAGAACTTTAATGACCAAACAATCTGTAAATATTTCTTTGCACACTGAAGTAATAAAGGTGAATTCCACACAGGAAAAATACTATTGTCTATGAATGCATCTATGGTTACATGTTAAGAAGAAGTAAAACCCAAAAATAATGCCAAAAGGAAAAGGTAACTTTACTTAAGTAACAGTATTATTTTCTACCCTAATTTTGCTAGGCTTTTCCTGGGTAACTGGTAAATTCCTGCTACAGTTGCTAGTAGTCAAAAACATAACTAATTCAGATATCAAGAGACTTATTTTTCTCTCTATTAAGGCAAGCTGTTTCAAACTACACATTGTTGTTTGTCTTGCGTATTTAATCCTAATTCTCCATAAGCACTTGAAAGAGGAAAAAAAATTGTTGCTCATAAATTAAACACTGAACC
The DNA here is from genome assembly GCA_027925045.1 of Hypotaenidia okinawae. Taxonomy (NCBI): domain Eukaryota; kingdom Metazoa; phylum Chordata; class Aves; order Gruiformes; family Rallidae; genus Hypotaenidia; species Hypotaenidia okinawae. The sequence goes on along the minus strand of BSDF01000001.1, from coordinate 108,632,826 downwards.
TTAAGTCTTCAGAACACAACAGAATATGACAAGATATTATATACTTTGGGGTTCTTTTCTCCTAGATTTGTATACATAATGTCGGCTATAATTTTTCAGATCCCTTTTAACTCTGTTGCACTGCTAACAGAACTGCAGCTGCTCTTTATTTATTTTTGTCTTTTCTTCCCTCCTCCCCCCACCCTTGTTCATACAAGACACAGGCTGTCTGGCTCACTTTCAAGCTATTGAAATATTTAAATTCTAAAAAAAAAAATAGTACAATAGGCCATAACCACTTATGTGCTTATCCTAGGAAACCCTTCCTCCCTGCCTCCTCTTCCCAACCTTCTGTGAATTTCTAAAATCTACAAACAAAACTGGAAATTCAAGTGACATCTTAAGAGAGCAAGTTTGTATTGTGCTGGTATAGCAGTTCCCTTCTGGGATTAAAATACCATACAAACCAATTTGTTCTTGTGGTACTACTTCTGCCACTATGAAGTGCAGACATCTACAAGAAGTGTGAGAATGACACACAAAACTATCTAACTAAACTTTTACAAACCCGATGGCTGTTCATTTCCAGCACAAGGGTTTGCTGTAGGTGACCTGGATTTATCCAAAAGTCCACCTCAATGAGCTTTCGTCAGGTCAGGGAATACAGCAGTTTGTGGTGGATAACAATATTAACAGCTGCCTTGTAGTGCTGAACGTCAAGACTGGTTGACTTGCTTGTTCCCAACATTAGTTTATGTATAGCTACTGGTCCCTCCTAAATGTAAATGCACCAATGAAAACAAAATCCTGAACAAATCACATTTAACTTTTGCATCAGTTATAATGTAATCACACAGGTACAGCAAAGCCCTTTAATCTTCTCCCTCGAAGTCACATAATTTTAAAAAGTATCATCTTTTTTATACCATAAATGTATAAATGTTCCTTTCTGCAGTGAAATGAACATCACTTAAAGATGCAAAATGATTCTATATGCATCATTATATGAGCCTGGAAAGCCAGGAAGAATCAACACAAACTTTTGCGTGCAGAAAAACGTAACTCCACACCTGTCCAGGCTGTTAAACACTGAAATAACTTGAACTGCTTTACCTCAAGAAGCTATACCAACAAACAGTGGCACCCAAACCACCTTCTGTCTGACCACCCATAAAGTTTGTGGAACAGCGTTTGCCTTATATGTGTGCTAGTACTTTTAATTTCATACCTGAGTGTCAAATGCAGAAGGGATGATTTCTCAAATGGTCCAGTGCCAGAAGTCTCCTCAACAAAGAGGGTATGTTGTACAAACTCTGCTGTCTCTGCTACAGCACGTTATACCATGACAAAACTTTAACTGTAAAAGCAACATCACTTTTGGAACATAAGAAGAGACTTTAGAAGTAATTTCCAAAGATTCTGACAATGGAGTTTGAATCCAAGGTGTATGTACTCAGTACCTCTGAGACCCCAAGAAATACCTGAATAGGAATAAAATAGCTACGACTCACCCAAGGAGCCTTCCCATTCTAGATCAGTCCACAAAAAGCATCTCCAGCAGTAACTCAGGGTCCTGACTGTACCTAGCTTTGCTACTTCATAGTATTAAAAAAACCCAAAACCAAAACAACTGGTTGATTTAGCAGAACCATTTAATTAATAGCACAAGTAAAATCAAACTATTCTGAGAAAACTCAGTTCATCTCAGTCCCAAACTCTCATCTGAAATTCTGTAATCCTCAAAACTCAAATCCCAGCTGAGGTCTGACCTGAATCATAAATAAGAATTCATTAATCCAGCTCATCAATGTGGTACTCAGGCCCACAACTTGTAGGCTCTACAGAGCACAAAGCAACTACTGCTAACCTAAGACATGCAGCAGCCACAAATGAACACTCAGAATACTTACCTGTACAAGCAACAAGGCAAAAATGTGCTCTTTAGTTTCTAAAAATCTAAGCCTCATCACATTTAAAAATGTGACTTGAAACTTAATTACCTCTCAGATTAATTAATGCCTCCCAAAGCTGCAACCGTGGGTTCAATAACAGCAGCTGCAAGCATCAAAGCCCAAAGGCTCCTAAGTTAAAGTATGGCTCCTAGGGCTCCTGTGTTCCTCAGTGATGGGAAAGGGATTTTGGGGGACACAGCCAAGCTGCGAAGGACAGAATATTGTCACCAGCCACAAAGTCAGGAGTACCAACCTTACATAGGGCAGGGGTACCAGCTGCAGACCTTGGAAATCCATGTCCCCCAGAAGCTTTTCAAGCCAGCTCATGGGAATCTATTTGTTTTGCCATTTTTGTTGGTTGGTTGGGTTTTTTGTTTATGATAGTAGTAATAGCCGACATACATCTGTGAAGTACTTTGGTTCTGACAAGTTGGCTTTTTCCCAGGTAACTTCATTTCAGCATGGAATCCCAAACCTGCCCTGGATGTTGCCTTTGAGTTACAAACCCTTCCCCCGTAAGTTACCTGGGAACTGAGGAGATCTGGGCAGACAACCCTCCTGCCTGTAAACCCAGAAGATGGCAAAGAAAACTAGGTGGTGGGAGTTACCAAGGTTTTTCTCCCAGGGGACTTCTTCAGGTCTGATGACAAAAGACGCTTCTGGAAATTGCCAATACACCCCAGGACTGTCTTGTTCACATTTGGCAGAAAACTGTGAGTTAGACCGAAGGTAATTTATTAGTTCTGCAATCACCACAGTCTGAAGACTGGGCAAGAGGTTCAATTGTTGTGAACTGATGTAGGTCTACTTAAACCTACGGAGCTAATCTCTGCACTTTTGTATTACACTGACAGAACTGCTCAATGATGGTTCTTTTCCATATTTAAAGTAAACAATGGACTGAAATGAACAACTCTTATCTTCAGATGTTTATCTGGAATTACTGCCCTACAGCATGCAGGCAAGTCTTTCAGTCAAGTAAGTCCTTTCATTGCTTGGGCCCTTTCTATCTGCGTACCAAATTCTGAAGAATCAAGTGTTTTTTCATAAATCTCAGACAAGATCTGGACCAAAAAAAAAACCAAACCCACACATTACTGCAATGAACAATGGGCCAGACATTTACGGATACTTATTAGCAAGACAACAGAGAATGCTAGCTCTGCTAATATTGCTTTTCACCGTGGCTTTAGAATAATGATTTTTTTAAAAGATAAGTTTGATCTGTAATTCAAATCACACTGTATCTTTGATTTGCTACCCCCTCCTCCTCTCACCCTCCCTTCACTCCTCCCTCCCCCAAAAAGCTTTATATAGAGTGGCTGGAAAGCAAAGTAGGAATCTATGCAGACACTATCCATCACATTTCTGTCTTAATTGAATGACACCAGAATGAGATCGATAAAATGTAACAAGAGACAGCTTTGCATTTCCACACTCACTTATTCTCCCTCTCTATTACTGCCAGCCATCACCGTGACCAGAAAGCCTAAGTATTGAGTTTGAACATTGCTGCCAAGCAAGCTGTTAGTATATGAATAAACTTGTCAGGAAAACAATAAAACTTATAATACTGTAAAAGGCCAAAATGTCAAAAGGCCGCTGCAAGCAGCATTAAATATGCTGCTTTCAAAGCGGCCCTACAGAAACATATGAAGAGTTTCTAAATAACACGGGCAGTGGCAATTCTTCAGATATTATTCCCCTCATTCCCCCAAGACATGTCTGTGTGCGCGTGTGTGTGACCGTCTGACATGCAGTTGTCGTGACCTCTCGGCACAAATCTGCAATTTCGACAATAAACCCAGACCAGCTGTGCTTCCCCTATGTTCAAGGATTCTGAGATCTCCAATGCATTATTGATAACCTCGTTGCTGTGCTAAAAGCAGAGGCTGACGCACTCATAATCCCAGACTTTTCCTGAAAAGCTCCAGCTTCACATATGGATCGATCACAAGAAATAAAATGGGAAGGGGGGAAGAAAACAGAAAAGAGGCCCTTTTCAAACCAAGGCTACATTTTGCTTATTGCATCTACTTCAGCATGCATGCTAAGTAAAAACTGAGGCTTTTTCCAAACTCTTCTTTTTATTCTAACCTTCAGTTATGATGCTCTCTTACTCCTGACCGTGTAAGTGTATTGCTAGATTATTGGAGTGTAATTAGTGTGTCAGCTTTGGAGTCACACTGATGCTTCAAGTTTATGTTACTGTTGTAGTTAGACTCCCCCAGCAGAACTAAGGCACATTCTACTTGGCATTCTGTTAACCACAAAGCAGAGTACCCAATGCAACCAACCAACAGGTTCGGGTTTGGTTGGGTCTTGTTGGTTTGTTGTTTTGTTGTTTTTTTTTTTTTAAAAGAGGAACAAGCTGCACAAATGAATATGGTAAACAAAAATCAATTATAAAAGCAGGAAGAGGAAAGAATTACCAATGTAAAACTGCAAAGGAGAGAGCTTTAGTTATGCATAATTAGAAGGCTCCAGGAATCTGAAAACACAAGTATTACAAATTTTCTAGTCTCAGTTTAGTACATAAAGAAATGCTGAGACATTGCATCACAGGAAACGTTCTCTTCATGTTTCAAGGCAGACTCTCATATTTCAGCTTGAAACACAATTAGATATTCAAACAATTACTTCACAAGTACAAGCACTTCTGTCAGGCATTATTAAAATCCAACTGATGAGACACTTGGCCTCTTAACTTCAATAGATAATTCTTCATGCCTGGTTGACTATGCTCCATTGTTTTTTCATTATTATTTTCATGCTTAGTCTTAAAGCAGCTTTTTTTTTTGCTTATCTTTTTTTCTGTACCAATAATCAAATACAACTTGGCTAGAGGTATGAGACAGAGACACTCATGACTTCTCAAATTAGAAAGATTCTTAAATTCATCACAATTTAGCAAATTTAAGCATGGAACAACTATAGGCCCTGTTTTTTTAGGAAGTGTATTTATACAGAAGACCCGAAAGGAACTAGTTTTCAATATTATACCAAAGTTACAAGTATGCAACATGATATTTACTGAAATGATCACCAAATAGACAGTACTATTGAAAATATAGTGAATATTTTTGTTAATATTCCTCTCATTATTCAGAAAAGCATCTAGTCCTGAGTTACCAACAGAAAAATTAGAGTATTTTTCTGGTCCAATGACTGTCCTTATGTAAGACTCACCTGGGCCAATCAGAACTCAGCAAGATAAATACATTTTTCTTATTTTCTGCTTTTGAACAGTAATTGTGTAACTAGGGTATCATTAAAACCTTCCAATCACAGAAATCAGAGATTAAATACCTTACGCTACTGCCAAAAGTACCTTATTAGAATATGGCCAATATTAAATACTAGACATCACTGTTGTATAATTTGACAGAAAAGTTGGCAAGATTAATTCCAGGGAGGCAAGCTGGGAAAGTTTTAATGCCAGAGTTTCAGGGAAGTCATACTACCAGGACTTCATGATGCCTACACAGGCAATCAGAAAAAGAGACTGCTCTAACAGGGAGGGTCAGAAGAAGGATGCTCAGACTGTCTTTGGGAAAAGCTTCTCTGTCAAGAACAGAGGAAGCGTACAGCAACTAACCTCCCAGTTTAGGTATCCAATTTGGGTAACAGAAGTGGAATGGTGTGAATGCCCCTCTGGAAGCACTTGCATCGCTACCAAGGGTACATGGAGCTGACAGCACAGATTTTATTCTGGTGCCTGCCCTGTGGAGCTGGGGAAAACATAAGATTTTCCACGTATAAAAGAGAGAGGGCCAGCTGGGGGCTGAGTGCAATAGGCTTCCTCTCCTCCTCTTCCCTTGCTTGCACCAGTGGATGAGAACTATAGACAAAAGCTGAAGAAACACACCAAGGACACACTACACACCATTATGACAAGTGCAATATGTATCGCTTGATGATTTATTTCTAAAATAAAAGGCAATTCTAAGTGCAAGTCCTTACGTGACTTTTATTTTAAATTACATTTAGAAGATTTGGGATTTCCAAGAACATTTGCAAATTTCATCAAGTTTCCACATGAAGACAAAACCTTCTCCTCAACTACCTCCATCCACATGGTAAGTGTCTCAGTGGTTTACAAAAAATGTTTTATCAACTGAGCCTGTATTTCACCACAAGATATAAACAAATGAAAGTCCTTTAATTTAATCCCTCATTACCATCAATTTACAGAGGTCTAGGTTTTGCTTCCTAATAACGTACACGAATTTGTTCCCAACTCTGTCATTCCAAGGTCGCCTTTTGTCAGGGAAAGCTGATTTTACAGACCACCCCAGTCTTTAAACAGCTATCCCTTCCTCTTGGTTGGTTTTCATTGTGCTTGTCTGCAAAGCATCATCAACAACTGCTTGAACGGCAGCCTGAGAAGGGCTACATTACTTCAGGCATGGAGAAGTGAATGCTGTGGACTCAGATTCTCTGGCAAGATTAACATCCCATTTTTATGGCACAGGCTGCCATTTACTTGCCTAATTCTAGTTATTCTACATATTCTCCTTTTCTTTCATCTACTTGTGAGGGGAGTTCATAATGTTTACCTGAAATGAACTCCTGTCTTTATGATGAAATTCAGATTACCCAAGTATAGGACCTAAATTCTGTGTAGGCACTGCAAGGAAGTATGTACCTCCCTCCACAGATCAAAATTCAGAGCACATAAACTGGACAGAGGTTTGAGGTCCAGCAATGCAGTCATAGAACCATAGGGGTTGGAAGAGACCTTGAGAGATCATTGGGTCGAACCCAATGTGAAATCATCTTCACATTCAAGCAAAACCAAAGCACAGAGACACACGCACACACACAGAGCAATGAGAAAAGCTCCAGAGAAAGGCACCAAGTTCTTCCTCTGATGTGTTTAAACACCAAGAGACATTACAAGTAGTGAAAGCAGGGCTGCCTGGGCAGTTGGCATCCTCTGACGTCGAAGCAAGAGGAATCTCCCCAGATTCCCTCAGAGTGGAAACCTCCCACATTTAAAATGGCAAGAAACTCAGCCTTGCTGGGAAACAGGCCACTGTTTCTCAGTGACATCAGCGTATGTGAGAGCCATGAGGTTGGCTTCAACAGGCATCCAGGAGGCAACAATTTGGCCAAAGGCTGCCGCTCCAATGCCTTCCCCTGCCACAGGGCCTTCACAGGATTCAAGCATGGAGACTGCATTGAAGGGAGCTGACAACACAGTTGATGAGGCTCAGGACCAGCTCCTACCTATCCCACATTGAACCACATGAATCAAAGTCACCGCAGTGGTTTAATGCTCCTCTACCACAGCCTCCCATCCATGCTCATGACAGTTCAGAGCTTCACCATGCCTGAAAGCTGGCCAGGCTTGCTGCCAATTGGCTACAAGGGCCTCTGCAATATGAGGTGGTGCTGCTGCACCTCTGCAGATGAAGAGGAGGATGTGGCACAGCCTGTAGTGGTATCCAAACAAGTACAGATGTCTATTTGAAGCCCAAACTGCTCTCCTCATACAAATTCAGTTATAGTTCATGTCACAGTGAAGACCTTAAAACTACAGGGTGTGAGAAGGACCAAAAAATAGGATAGGGACAACTGTACCTGCAGCTAAGGGCTGCAGATGGAAACACAAGCAACCATTAACCTTCCATCTTTCACTGGGACAGTTTTCACCTACAAACACTTCAGGAAAAACAGCTCAAGCCATTTTGCAGAGTATAGTCTTTTGCCGGTACACTAAAGAGCTGCAGTCTGCCTTAGCTGTTTTTGAAATACAGATATGGACACATATTTCATTCCAGGCACACAGGAGGCACAGGGCCCTTACTGGAAATGGTGGACAGGACAGAGTTCAGAATTCCTGGTGCGTTGCCACTCTGCTGGAAAGGTCAAGTTCTCATAACTGAAGCATGCTTTTAAAGTATAAAATAAAATCCCTTAAACTAATTTCCGATAATTCAATGTGTGAACAATCTTACATCACTCTTTTTCCTTAATCCAAGAAACAGCACTTACATAACACTAAAAATTTCTAACTCACAATGTCAATTTTCTCTCTTTCTCAAAAAATAGTTTTAGGGGGGAACAAATTAAAAAAAAAGGAGAGTCAAAACCAGCTATAAATTTGGTTATAAAATTTAGTAATCCTAGGTTTATTTCAATAACATGCCACCTTATAGTGATTTAAATGTTTATAAATGTATACACTTCATTTGTAAAATTAATTTTTAATCCTAACGCATGATAAAAGATGAAAACAAGCACTTTAAGGAATAATAATCATAATTTTGAAAATGTTCTGATTGTAACTAAGACTAAAGATAATTAGAACTTGGGCAACAATCACAAAGAAAGTATTTCATCATTCTGCAATCCTGTACCAGTGAAATGAAAGATACAGTTCTCTGAGTTTTATTCTACAGGATTAGACAACAGAGAAAATAAGTATAATTTGTGAAACTGTAAAAACTTTAAAATATTTTCTCCTATATATTGACATCTTTTTTGCTTTCCTTTTTTTTTTAACGAATTTATTTTTATAAGGTCCTCAAAACTCCCATTTCCTAGTCATTTAATATTTAGCTCCTTCCCTCTCTATTGTAGTTTGGTATATAACTTTCAATATATCAAATTTTGTGACATATATTCTTTGTAATTTTTAAACAAATTATTAGGAAACAAATGACACACACACACAAGATGTTATTCCCATAGCATTCATATGAAAAACTGGAAATGGCTTTTACTTACTGTTTTTATTCTACACTTTTAAATATCTACAGACCATTAAAATAACATTTTTTGGAAAACATGAATAAACAGTGCTCTGTACCAAATACCGGTTTCATTAGCAGGTAGAAAACATGATGACAAATTCTGTGGTGTTATTCTAGTCCACTGAAATGGAATAATTTTGTCAAACATACTGTACAGTAGTAGGAGAGAAGGGGGTGGGGAGCGGGTTAATTGGTAAAACAAAACAAAGTCTGGATTTTGTAAAGTATCTGCTAGGTAAGTAGCAAAGAAATACTTTGTTAGAAAAAAACTGATATTTTACCACATGAACCAATTAAATCATTATGTTACTGATGTATTCCTTCATATCAAAATAGCATCAAGCTCTTGAACAAATAAAATTTACATTATTTCAGGAAAAATTATGCCAGAAATCTGTTTGTTATCACATTTCTATAATGCAATTACTGTATACACTGATGAAAAAAGTTTCTTCTGACACATTACCACTACAAATATTTATGGAGAAGGAGAAATGCGGAAGAGGCTTGAACTTAATAATGTAGGGCCATTAATTAGCATCAAATGAAAGAAAAGCAATAAAGCAATTTTGTCACCAATTACTGACAATTTGCCTAAGTACAACCATTAATTTTGGATAATATAACCCCCATAAAATTAAGGGAAGAAAACTATTTGAATCAATATCCTTTGCTAGTCTCTTTCCACTAATTTAACTACTTTAAGGAGTATCAAAAGTTTTGAAACCTTTAAACGCCTTAGGAAAGATGGAAAAACATGTGGTTATGATTTCCTACCTAAAACTTTCTGGCTTTTGGTTTGGAGCGCTTTTTTTTTCTTATTATTTTCAGTCTAAAAATATTGGAAAATTGAAAAAAACTAAAGAGATTCAAATTGTGATTCTGGGATTACCACAGTGAAAGAATTTGTTTACTTAGATTTTTCCCTACCATTTCAGAGAGCTTTCATAAAAGGGAGCCCGATTAGGAAAACCAGGAATATCAGTGTTTAATAGTTTGATTAAGGAATGCCCAGCATTTACCGATGCTGCCAATACTAACATCAGGCAGCAACAGGGAGTGAGACTTAGATTTTTGCACTGGGGTACGTTCCTAACCTTTTGCACCTCCAGTATGAAGAAAACAACAAGACCCATCAGCAACCCTCCCATCATTCACCTCCCTCCCACTTCCCCTCTCCCCCAACTCCCATCCCCGGCAGAATTTCCCTGACAGGCAGCATCACCCACCGACTGCCATTGGCGGAAAGTGATGGCCGTGCAGATGTGGCCACAGCAGCCTTGCCTCACGCATCCTCCCTCTGCCCCAGCGCTGAGCGCCGCTGGCTTAGTAGCACAAGGTCAACCAAGTATACACAACATTTAATCGCTACGGCTACTCAGGGGGCAACCTTCCTTTGCGCTGCCAAGCACAAGCGTCTGGCACCAGTGACAGTCCACACCAATGTTTTGCACGTTAGAAAAGGGTGATGCATCCAAAAGCCAAAGTTTTGCAAAACCCTCCTCAGGGTGGTGATGACTTTTTATTAACAAACGCACCTTCTGGAGGGCCTTCTCCCTGGGCAATCATTTGCATTCACTCCTCGGGAAACCCGAGCAACCTTTTGATAAATGTAGTTATGTATTTGGGGAAGAAAACACGGGCAGAACGCCTCCGTGCTCCCAAAAAGACTCGCTGAGGAAACTTACAGCGTTCAAGCGGCATCCATATCAATTCATAAACCTCGGGTGCTAGAATACAAATAAACACTCTAAAGCGTTTTAGCTGCAAGGAGATAAGATCTCTCCCTAGGGAGACGGCTAGAAACTGCTCCATTGCCTTTGTGCAGACTACTGGAATGTGCTTGCTTTTCATTTCGGTCTTTGTGTCTGGCACTCAGGCCTCACAGGCAGTGTCTTAAGCCATGCAGGGTCAGGGCAAACAGAGAACTGCATTCATGGACAGATCAAGTTTATGTGAGAATCTGCTCCTCCTGTGCCCTCAATTTCCATTTGAATTGTTAATAAAATCTCAGCCTGAAAGCACATGATCCCATCAGTGGGGAAGTCATGCAGAGAATCCTCTAGCTCAGAAAAACAAAATTTCTTTATCTTTTTCATCCTCCTCCTACATTCGTGGGAATTATGCCATGTAACAATCCCCCCCCCCCCCAAAGCAACCCCCTCTCCCCAGCACAACACCTGATTGCCAGCCCACAACTCAACTAAAAAGCCGGGGGGGGGGGGTGGGGGTGGGGGTCGGAATGGGAGGAAAGGGAAGGGGAGAGAAAGAAGGGAAAAAGATGCACAAGCAACACTCAGCTATGGCAAAATCACAACCGCAGTAACAGCACCTTCGTAGCACTTTACAGACTCTAGACACCTTCAGGCAAAAGGAAATACAGATACTTCATTTTTTAAGTTAATTTCCAACAGCTGATAACACTAGCTGCAAGACTTTCCCACAGCTTTATGACACTGCATGAACTACAGGGCCACAGAGATAATAAAAGGTCACACATAAAGGAAAGAACAGAGCCATACCCCAATTAACTTGAGTCTCCCCATGCAAAAATTGTACAGGAACAAGAGCCGATATTTGCTGCAGGCATCAGACATGCATCTCCTAACCTTGCCACGCTCTAACTGGGCCTCTTGTTTCTTCTGCCTTTGCTCCTCGCAAACTGTTTTAATATTGAACGCTTTTCAGAGGGATGGGCTGATGAACGAAAACATGAATTTCCTGCTTGCCCTTTAAGGTGGGTTAAAGGGGGTGCTAGTAATCAATTACAGAACAAAAAGCGAAAGAGAGACTAAAGATTTTACAAACTACATGTCTTACAGTTTACACCCCCTTCTCTAGCCCAAGCAGCCCACTTTGCTCCTTCCCCAAAAACATGTTCCTTTTTTTTTTGGTAGGGACAAAGTATAATACAATGTTGAAGTAAAACCTGTGCAAAATGCAACGACTCAGATTGAATACTGCAGTTTTCACTTGTTCTTTAGAGGAGCACATCAGCCCCAGCTGAACAATAACTGCACTAAAAGTACAATGGAATTTAAAATCTTGTGGTTCTGAGGTCTGCATGCTCCCAGCCCTGGCCTCCACTCCATCCTCCTTCTCGACTGGGAAGATGTTTGTAGTAGTCACTGGAATGAGAAAAGCTTTATGGAAGCTGTGTCTCTGGGAACAGTCCTGCCCAGCACTTCACTCACCAAGGTTTTCTCCTCTGCCAAGTGATCTCAAACGACTTGCTCCTCTGGGTAAGTACAAACTCCTGGAAAAGCAGATTAGACCTTTGCCTGTCTCTGATCAGGGCTTGGCTGAATCATTACTGACTTTCATTAGTAGAAGAATATCATTATTGTGAGAGTACCTCACACTCAAAAGCTAATTAAAAAATGATACAGGTATTTGAAGGTTCTGGAAGCCTGGGGGGTCTGCTGGTTGGGACTGAGGGAGATCACACAACCCAGTGCAAAATCCATCCTATGTTACATTTGTATCAATAGAGGGTGTAATACCACAGCAGGTGTCGAGGAGGGACCTCACTAGAACATGATGAAACTGTTTCTGATCTAGACTTGACTTTACACATTTTTAACTAGCGCTGGTGGAAACATAGCCAAGGGGTTGAGCTCTTAAAGCTGTTCACCAGGTGTCTGCAGAAAGGTCACGGGTGTTATTAATTACTTCGTTAGTCACAAGTCCTTGAGCCGTGTGTGCAAACATATTTGACCCTGCGACATAAATTTTAACTGTCTGATACAAACAGTCACTATTCGTTATTCGTGATGCGTGACTGGTCACTTAATTCACAGACCTGTGCCCCTTTCCTGACTGGGTTGCCCAAGCCACATAGACAGGAAGGTCTTTTCTGTTCGCTGGTTCCCCACAAATGTTTGCAACTGCCTAAGGAATCTACTTACAGTCACAAATGGCACTTTCAGTGCCATTCCTCTTGCAAACACTTGTTGCAGGTTGCTTCCCCCCCAGATCTCTGGCTGGTGAACCCTGCTTTCACTTCATGCTATGAGTACCTGGAGACCTGCAGAGGCAAGCTGATGAGTGGATAGTTTCCTTAACCCAATACGTGCACATTCACAGAAAACACTGCTTGTCACGTGGCATGTACGATCCCAGTGTATGATCTAACCCCGTGACAGGATGCTTACATGCTTTCTTGCCCAAACAACCTCACCCTTTTCTCCCTGGTGCCTAAATATAAACTCAAAAAATTTCCCTTCCATTTCTGTACAAGTCAAGCTCTCCTCATTCAAATGCCTCCTTAAAACTCCTTTCTCTTGGATAGCTTATTGATGCTTACTCATATTTTATGGATACAGTGAAAGCTGCCATGTCAGAGCACTAAATACAACAACTGAAAGCAACCATAAGGCAAAAGAATGTCCTTTCATTAAAGCCAGACCAGAACCACAATTGAGTTTCTATGTGTATACAGGGCAAAAGACAATACAGTAACAGAAAGTTGCATTAAAATTACAGATCATATATATGTGTGTGTGTCAGTACAATATAGAGTACAGGTCTTGCTATTTTTCTTTATCTGTATCCATTTACAACACATACCAACTATAACCTCAACTTAGTCTTTTGTATTCTGTGTGAACCTCTATCAAGATGGGTGAAAATAGTGAAGTGAAAGTAGCAGAGTCCTCTCATCAGTATTTTTGGGGTGAAAATACCTGTATTTTTTTGACAATTCTTTCCTACATATAATATACATCCTTGGAACCAGATAAGAATGTGAAGTCCCATGAGTAAATTTAAATATTATTAACTTTCCTTAAATACCCTTATTGTTATTCCCCCAAAAGAACAGCAGGACTAAAGTCTGCTGTCTCTATCCAATCTGAAATAACTCATCTTAACAGTTCTAATAGGGTTTTTGCCATAAAATAAAACTAAGAGGAGAGAAGAAGAAAGTGATAGAAAATTAGCCACACCCTATTAAAAAAAACCAAAACCCAGACTAGCAGCACTAGAAGACTACTAGGTAGACTCATCCAAATGGTCTGGTAGAATTCTCACTTATTTTCTCCTACGAGATTAAAGCATCCTCCTGGCACGGGCAGATCAAGAAAAAGCATGGTAAATTTCAACAACTAAACCTGCATCTTCCAATTTCTAGCTAAATGTCTTAAAGCGCCAGCTTTCCTCAATGCCAACCTATTTCTTACTTTACCTTATATACACACATTCTAGGCCCAGTACATATTCTCTAAATAACAGACCTTAAAAAGGTCTGAATACTGAGGAGGTTTTCTTCTTTTTAAAAAAATTAACAAAATACCTTAAATGCCCTTATTAATAATTAAACAGAATTATTAGTGTTAATAGATTTTTTAAAAATATCAGCATATTAACAATTGACTGTTGCTTCACAAGCCATTAAAGTGTTTTCTATAGAATTGTGAGATTTGCAATGGGTATAAGCCAATAAAACATCAAGAGAAACAAGGGTTATTCACTCATTTTAAATAATACCCTTATGTCAGCTGGGACAGAATTAATTTTCTTCTGTGTTTAGTTCTGTGTTTTGGATTTAGGATGAGAAAGATACTGATAACACACTGGTGTTTTGGCTGTTGCTAGGCAATATTTACACCAAGTGGAGGACTTCTCAGCTTCTTATACTGCCCTGCCAGCGAGAAAATAGGTCCACAAGAAGCAAGGAGGAGACACAGGCAGGACAACTGACCCAAAATGACCAGAGGGATATTCCATATTACATGACATCATGCTCAGTATAAAACTTGGAGCTGGCCAGGGCTTTAGACCGCAGCTCAGGAACTAGCTGAGCATCTTAGGTCTACAGGTGATGAGCAACTGTGCTGTGCATCACTTGTTTTATATATTCTTTTATTAATTGTTATTAATATTCTCTTCCTTATCTGTCCTCTTGAACTGTCTGTACTGCAAGACTGACTTTTTTCTCTCCCAATTCTCTCCACAATCCCAGTAGTGGAGGAAAACAGGGTGGAGTGAGCACACAAATGTGCAGTTGTTTTAACTGCCCACTGGGTTAAACCACAACAAATTACAATATTTCAACAACATTCTCTGAACTTAGCATTAACTGACTGACTGGTCAGGTAACAAGCTGATAAACGAAACAGATCCATTCTGAAGGAGCCAAATGTAACCTAAGCACACAGCCAGCAGGCCTCACTTGCAACAAAATCTAAAGCCCTGAACAAATACATACAGAAACAACAATGCTACACTACTCCTCACTCCTTAAAGCGACTTTTCCCCCCTGCCTCAAATGTATACAGAAGCAAATTAGACTTCACACAAAGTGGTTGTGAATTTTCATGAGTTTTAGAAAGCTGAGAATTCAGCATGCAACAAAGTCAGAACTATCTAGGTCATCCTGATGTTCACTGGTGTGGCCAGTTGCTGACTTGCACTTACACGGGCTTTCTAACCATGCCAGATTATATGCTGCATGTTTAATGTAAACATGACTGAGAAAGTGGATTTAAAATACTAATTTACGTAAATTTGAACACAGATTTCTTGAAATGAGATTAAAGACTTAGTTAAACCACTCTCTCACCTTCCCTCTGGCAAGGCTGTGTTTTCGAATATCAAAACCCACCACTACACAAGCTTTTTTTCCTCCTTTTTTTTTTTTCTTTCTTCTTTTAGCCAACATAATACTTATGATTGGAGAAATAGCATCTGCGTTTCTTTGAGTTCTGTCAGTCAAAGGAGTCTAATAAGCTTTGGTTTTAAACCGGTGATCACAAAAGCAAATTTCTACATACTACATGGTGCATTTTAAAATACTTACCAAAATTTACATTGATAACATTAGAATTGGATTTTAACGTTTTTCATTCTTCTATAAATGTTCTACTTTACTCTCTGTCTAAAGACGGAAAAAAGATCTTCCTATCAGTCCCCTACGTGCAAGTGGGCATTTAGACAAGTGTTCAACAGCAAATAACAACAGAGTGGGGTTTTGGGTTTGGATGTTGGTTGGTTTTTTTTAAACGTGTTTTGTGTGTGTTTTTTAATTTTATTAATTCTAGAAATCCTTTGAAATACACAGAGGACAGCTTGTGGTGAAGAGCTGGGGAAAACACAATACCAAAGCATCTGTGAAGATGCAAGTCACTACCATCCTAGCTTGCACAGTCTCTTCAGCTATTGCAAGCACTGCCAGCCAGCCCAAAGTTGCAGAGGTTTAAACCCAGAAAACCTAATAAACCAAAGCAAGCAAGCAAAATAGCGGGGCTACTTCATGTCAGCTGCAGGACTACCCAGGGTAGAAGGTGCAAGGGGGAGCAAATAAGGCTGTTAACAAGCACTCTCATCACTGCCTCTGAAGAGCTGGGTCTTCCTATGCATGAATTGAGTTCCTCTGCTCTGCCTGATTCAAACTGGGTCTCTCTATTTCAGTGGAGATGTCCAGTATCTCTAGCGTAATGGGCATCTTCAGCTAGTACAACTTAGGTCTGGTTTAACAAATGAACTTTCAGGGATGGATAAGACAAACAACTTTATCAGCTTTTTCATTTTCTCAGATGTCTTTGCCCCTCCTCTGCTGGGGACGGTGAAGCCCTGCACCGTTAATATACATCTATTTGCACAGCAAACAACAGCACAAGCTTCTGCTGGCATTTACCTGATTTATCTGAATCTAGCAAGCACTGGTGGCAGTGGTAGAACAGACAGAGAAGCATGGTTTTTTGCACCTGTGCTGACAGCTTCTTAGGCATCCCAGACACACCTTGACTGTGTTTCCCTGTGATAGTATTCTCCAACTTGGCTAGGTGTTTAATGCCATGAATCTGCTACATGTGCTGTTAGATCCACTCCTTTTTCCTCACCAATTACCCTTTAGAACAATTAAAACATGATGTACTATTTCGTTCAAGTCACGAGTTTTCATACTTCCCAGCCTCTCCAATACTCCTGTCTGTGTCCCAACAGCTAAAGTATCCGACTACAAACGTCTGCATTTCCCATAACATGGCAGGGTATTTTCCTGAAGGTTTGAGTTTTGGGTAGCTGTTGTCCTGGGGGAAAACAGCCCAAGGAAAAAGAAAAAACAAAATCAGAAATCTAGATTTAGCTCAAGCATCTAATAACTACATAGTTCAATATATTATATACCTATTTTTCCTTGAGGATCTGGACCTTGTTGATGACAAAAACAACCACCCTGAAAGGTTTAATTTTGAAGGACACACATCTGGCACAAGGCAACTTCCTACCCTCAGAGGCTTTATATGATTTTTAACTTCCGCCATGCTAACAAAGCAAGGCAGGAAATCTGTGAGGGTGTAAGGAATACATCCTCAGTAGTCTAGTTTAGTGTTCCCTGGGTTTTAAAAACTTTCTAAAATGCAAGGCAGTCCTGCATTTTCTGAGATGTATTACAGAAAGCATTGTCAAATTAGTTCATTAAATTATCTCAAAAATATCAGCTAAAAATCAATACACATTTACAGTGACGAACCTAGGACGGAAGGATAAGGATGAACAGCAAATGCCCAGAGCTGGTTTTCTGATGTAGAAAAGAAAAGGGCAGGGTAGGGAAGTGCTTATCATCTGAGACAGATGATAGAGCAAGAGGTGAGAAGATTACTGAGAAGTGGGTCCTACACCACCTGATGGACTGCAAGCAGAAGTCACATTTTCTACATATAATTCCTGTTTAGGTGTGGTGGGTACTCAGCTCATAAGGTGTGCCGATGCCACAAAGTGGTAGACAATCGTTGTTTCCACATGTGGAGGAGTACTGCAATTTCTGACATAATAAACCTAATATCGGAGACAGCAAACCCTGGAAAGGAGATGCAGGCTTATTCCCTTTGGATGCTGCTCTACAGCCAACTTCTGGATTGTCTCCTGGATCAGCAGGCACCACAACAGTCACGACCAATTCAAGGGACCGATTCCTGCTCCCTTCCTGCAGCTCCACAACAGGTGGGAAACTCCTGCCGAGCTACAGGAATGCTTATCGGTGTGGCTAAATGCAGGCACCTGTGCAGGTTTACATCACAGGGCTCTTTAAAGTTATTGACAGGGATCAACTTTTCAATCAATCTTTGTGGGCATCTTCAGAAATTTCTTCTAATGAAGCATCTGAAGGAATGTCTGTTATCACAGAAACTCTATAAACCTATGATCGAGGCAATAGTGAGTGAAATTAGTGCAACTGTTCTAAATTGGATTCAAAAGGTACAATAAGAACCAAGGTGAGATGATAAATGACTTTTTATTGCAAATTTTAAAAGGAAGAGAAAGGGGCGGGGAATAATAAAATGGACCACTAAACTAAAACCTCAAGCAGAAAGGAGTAACAGTCCAAGAAATGGTTGCATCCAAATTGCTTAAGTCAAACAAGAGCATAAATCTGAGAGGTTAAAGTAAATAAATGTGACTAAAAGTACGTTAGATTTTTAAATTAAATCAGAAAATCATGTGTTTAATTCTGAAGGGAACAGTGTGTGCCAGAATATTGAGTTATACATTGCTTTATTGAAGAGTAGGTCAAGATCTTATCAGCTCTATTATGAAGAATGTCAATAAAAGGCTGTGCGATGATAAAATGTTTAATTAAAAATGAACATTGTGCAACATATGAACTCTGTATAATACAGAAAAAGGAGTCAAATGTCTTACGCTTTCCAAGTTACAAATTGCACGGGATCATTTTCCCTCTGTCAAACATTCTTATCACTATGAAATCTTGTATAAAAATAGATTTCTTTGTATTGGTTCTTTTACAAATTAGTTTAAGATTATCTACCTCCAGGGTACTTCAAATACTTTGAAAATCTAGGACAACTGTGATGAGAAGAACACTAGGGTCTTGTGTTCTTGGTAGTCTCTCAGTTGAATAAGTGGTATGTTTCGGCAAGTTAATTAAAGCAAAGGCTTAACACTGATTTAGTGTGTTGATCAAGTAGTAACACAAACTAGCAAGATTAAATATTCTGGCTTTTTACTTTTATAGTATACATGCACACAACATCACTGTCCTAAAGATCTCTGAACAACTCAATACAGAAGGTAACAAACTATAAAACCAGGAAGCAAACACAGAATTAAATACAGAAAGACAGACCCACAGTAGACAGACATCATGTTTCCTCCCTAGTGAAAGTGATCTTCCTCTTCCATCCTCTCTGCAACATTAACAATCTTAAACAAGAGGAAGTGCCAGTGCAAGTATACTTATCTTTGGGGGTAATGTCTCAGCAAGGAATTTCATGCTGGAAAATGGGGTCTATACACAATTTTAGAGGAATGAAGTGAAATGCAAGGAGCATGAAACGGTAAATTAACACCATAGGACACCTGGTGAAGGAAAATCCACAATGTGCTCAAGGAAAGAGTTTGTGATCATAGCAACCGGCAATATTAAAGGGCTATTAAGTGATCTAGTCTTTCCTCACAGAGTTAAGCCTTGTTTCTTGCAATCCATTTTACAGCACAGTGTTTTTATATTGTATCTTACCTGTAGGATTGCCACCCCATCCTTTGGGAAATTATTTTGAACTCCTTTCTCTCTTCATATCAGAGAGTATTTCCTGAGAGTCAGTTTATAATTACACCTAATGATACTGTCGTATATAAGGATATAAAGATAAAGGTATAGAAGCATTTTTCTTTGAGCATAGGATCCCCCAAATGAAGTACAAATAAACTTCAATAAGAGAGAATTATTACCTAAGAAGCAGATTTGGTTGTAATATTAAAAACTAAATCCTCAGAGGGGGTCTAGTTAGAGGCATGAATAGAACAAATCCTTCACTAGGAGCCAGCAGAGATTCCCAGGGTCATGGCCTAGCTGAAGCTGAGAGAAAAACTCCTACGGATTTCAATGGGGACAGGATATCATCCCCATATTTTATTCATAGTATATAATCACAATTGAAACTACAAATGAAGTATCATGAAGTGAGGTTCCAATAATTCACAATGTTTTCTTCCACTGTAATAGCCAAGACCTCTCCCTGAACTCCAAGGGAGGCAAATTAGTTCCACATGTCAGATACCAACCATAATATTTTCCCTTACACTTGGTACACAATGAGGGGATGTAATACAGCATAGAGTAATTAATACATTTCTTTTTGTGAGATAATACATGACAGAACAACTCAGAAATGATGTTGTTCACTTGAAAGTGATGAGTTGCTAGCCCATGAAGAGCAGAAGTAGAAAAAACAATCAATAGAAAATAAGATAAATCATGCCACTCGACTCTCTTACTTCTTCCTAGAGGTTGCCTTGCTTCGTTTCAACCCTTCTTTCCTTGCAGGTCTCCAGATACCCCCACTTACACAACACCACCTCTGAATCTGGGAGTGCAATCTGTCACAATCCATACTGAATCAGGTCAGGTCGTATGGTTCCCTGCAACAGCAACCTGATACATAGGATAAGACTGCCAAGCATAGGCAACTAGTGCATTTTGCATACCCTACGGTATCCTGCCAAGGGCTCAGCTGCCATTCCAGATGGTTGTGGGTCTATTGCAACTTTTGCGTTGTGTTTACCAGTCCCATGTTTAAGTAACAAACTCTTGCCTCAATATGTCTTCTACCAGTGAGAAAACAGTAAACTGCAACCATTGCCTTTAGGCAGTATCTATTCATTGTGCTACAGTTTGACCAGAGATGATGCTCACAAATAACATGCAGATTTTTTCTCAAAAATCACTCTCATCAAACCATTCTATTAGGAAATAACCTTGGCTACAGAGACCTAATTAAGATACTTTATTTCTGACAACACATGCACAGGGACTACAGAGTATACCCATAGTCACAAGTAGCAGTCACAACATCTCAAGAATGTTTTTGAGCAAAGCTGTGAGACTAAGCAAACCTCAGGGAACACCGGAGCCCAGCACACCACCTGGATGCATTTACAGCTCTGTTAAGCAGAGACCAACACAGAGGAAGCCACCAAAACCAATGGCAAGTCACAGTGAAGTGAAACATGGATCCAGCACAACACTGTTCTCATAACTGCCCACCTCCATCGTCATGCTTCTACAATTACCCTGTAGCACTTCTCCAGGGTTTGCTAGTGAAAGGATCCTCTCCAAGTCTTTTTCCCTCTTTCCCCAGTTCTTAAGTTTTTCATATGTATTTTGTTTCACTTTCTAGTTTTCTCTAGCACATTTTTTGCAGCACCATATTGAAGAAAACCATACACACTTGGCTCTTCTACTATTTCATTAGCCTTTGAAATGACAAGCAATTCATTTTGTCCACTATAGAAATCATTGACATTATAGACACTGGGTTTTTTTCCTCACAACCAATTACAGCAATTAAATTATATCCTTTTATTTCCTAGTTTCTATTGCTGATCGTGAATGGTGTTTTTTGCTTCAGTGCAGTGGTGATAACTTGGAAATCCATTCTGCCAATAATCTTAGAGGTACCACCAAGTAACAGCAGCAATAGATGCAAGATCAGTAACATTTCTCCAAAATTTAGAAGACTTAAAATACCTGCTTGACTTCATATATATCAAATAGATAAGTAATTAGAAGAACTTCATTAACCCATGTCATTTTGGAAAAGAAAGAAACCTACCTTATTCCATTTGACAGTACTACTCAGTGCTGCAGGTGGCATCAGCAGAGGACTGGGGCATCACACCAGGCAGAAGCTGACATCTACAGAAAATGTTACTTCCAGGCCTGTAACATACAGACAACAAACAGTTCTTGAACAGTCCTTTCAGAAGAAATGACTCTGTAAAAAAACATTGTTCTGTGTAATTCCAAGATTATCTTTCTTCAATGCACCCCATCAAACCTGATGCTTAAAAAGAAAAAAAGAAAAAAAAGAAACAAAGAGACTTCACCACTCCTCAACCTGGCAAACTCAGGTTGACATCTAGAGTTCAAACTATGTTTCTATGGGTTATGCATCATCAGTAAACTCAATCCAGGTTATAAATATCATGAAGGGCCTTTCTTTGAAAAGCTGATATTTGCTATTTAGAAGTAAAGACACCGTTACTTTAGTTTATGAGCGCTCTTGTATTTGCCAAGTATCCACTATACAAAAGAACGCTGAATACCATGGTAACAGTTCCAAAATATGCAGCGATTGCAGAAATGTGAAAACAAGCATTATAGAATTAGATATAAGTGAACTAAAGATGTTCATCTATATAAAACTGAAGGCAATATTATTAGAACATCATTAATTTTTCTGATAATGCATTAACCGTAGTGGAAACTGACCTCTGCCTCTGGATCCACATGGACTCGTACACAACAAGTATGAACACACTGAGAAAGGGGAAGTGGAAAAGGAGGATTTGCTTATTAAAGAACAAGCTGAGGCCACAAGGATTACAAGTCCCATTAAAATATATATATAAAATTTATAAATTATTTTCAGGTATTCTCTTTTCACAGTCCTCAGCAGATTTTGGGACAAGATCAAGACAGTTTGCAAACATGCATTAACCTTGATAGAGAGACCAGTTTACAAGAGACTGATTTAATCCTTTATTGTATAAAGCACCAATGACTTCACATATCCCTTAACCTCTTTGGAGCAGCAGAGCCTCACTAGCACTCTGTTCTAACTAAAGGCATGCAAACCAGTGTTAAAATACAATATATATTTTTTAATAATATATATAATTTTAAGGCAAGAAGACAAGGTGTCTTTCTAGCTTGAAGTTCTTTTAGTGACAGAAAATAGAAAACAAGTATTTCTATATTTTGTTCTAAAAAGTTTGTAAACCAAGAGCCTACCTGCAGAACACAAAATATTTTCCTTCTAACCAATATATCCAATATTTTAAAAAATATTTCTTCAAGTGCCCCAGCTCTAGCCAGGCCAGAGTTAATCAGCCTGTTAGAGTTAGCCTGGGCTGTTTTCCACACCACCAGATATCACTTCCCCATAAAAGAGGCTAGTCAGAGAGAAGCAGCTCAGTGCTGGTCTGGGAAAACAACAGTCTTTGTTTTGATGCCCAAACCCACAACTCCAGAATCAAAAGTCCTAAGCTCTACAGCTACCCCAACCCTTTCAGCCCCCAGAGAGAGAGGTTTCTCTCTACATGAATGAAGAGCACAGCTAGCTACAAGAATTAACATGAATTGCAGGACACACTGATCATCAGCACTTCAAACACACCTACAGCCACAAAATCCTCCCAGAACTACACCTGCCAGAGTGCCACCTTGTTTTTTGGTTTTTTATGGGGGAGTGATGCCAGGTGGTGTGGAAACAGCCCAGGCTGACACAGATCACCTGTGCTGCCTGCTTGGGGAGTTTAACTCTGGCCTGGCCAGAACCAGGACACCAAGGCAAACTTCTTTGATTGAAAATAATAGATATTTTAGGTACGCAATTGATCCCAATATAGTATACATCCCCTTCATTAACCTTGAGTGTTGAATCATGTCTATGTGTTTGTCATGTCTGGTTATCCACTTGCATGGATACATACATGATTGTAAGACTAAACCTCAGGACACCCATCGTTCAAAATGTCAGCCATGCATATATTGTAGGTGAGTAGGTCCAAAGAAGAAAACAAGTCGGGCATGCTTCTGATTGGTTTTCTTTATTAAGGTACTCAGAAATCCCTACAAGCAATGCCATGGGAAGGTAAAATGATTTGGTTTCAATTACTTTTTGCATAACTTTGTTAACCCTTGAAGTACAGATTTTAATGCGCTCAGGCACTGGCAATGTTGATTTTGTTGTGCAGTTTATGGAATAAATTGAAATTTCAGTCCCTCAATCAGTAGCCATTCAATACAAAACTCAAGATTCATTGCTGTAGTTGTACCACGGCGTGATATTCTCCTTCACTTTACATTAGTTTCCACCTGGTGAGAGAAACTTATAACTATGTACCATAAAAAAACATACTGTCTCTACAACTACTTTGCATGACACGATGTCCCTATTCACCTTCACAGTGGTAGTCAATATTAGTAACAGGCATAGGAGAATAACCTGAAAAGTGTACGACAGCCATAGAAAAAAACCCATCAGAGCTTTCAGGGGATAAGCATTTACACAGAATGCTTGACACAAACTCATCTGTGTCAAGGAACAATGGTCACAACCACTTTATATGCTGAAACAGGGTCCTACCAGTACTGTTTTGATTCGTAGGTGAGCAAACATGGCATTTGGTATATAAATGCTGAAGACAAAATTTCAAAGTCCATAGAAAAGAAATTGAAAGGTACGGTCAACATTATAAAGTGTAAGTCTTTAATAAGGGTCCATACCACACCTTTTTTCATATCAACATCTTGTGGAGGGTCAGAAGTAGAGCTACAATGGAAATAATTTTTTTTTGTTCCTAAAGCGAAACAACAGGAAACTCTGTGAGGGACAACAGAGCTCACAAAAGGGGAAAAAAAAATCCAAGCAATTCTTAGGATGCTGAGACATTATATGCTAAATGCTATCATAGTTCTTCTCTCGGATAGGGAATAAGAGTAAGTGTAATAGGAAAAAATTATCATAAAACATCAACGTCCTGCTGCCTTCCACATTAAGGTGAAGAGTAAAATACAAACAGGTAAATACAATCTTCAAGGCTTGCCTAAGAATTCTATGAATTGAACCATTTTCTAAAGGGAAGATGCAATAAGTTTCTGCTCACAAGCCCTAGTCTCAAACAAGCTAGTGACCTACTCTTGTATTATTTCTTCCCTTCCAGAAGTGAAACCTCAACACCATGCTCTCATGGCTGCATCTTCTCAGCCAATCACCAGAACAGCACCTGAGGAACTAGAAGCTGCTCTGCTTCAACTCCTCCTTTCTGTTCTTCAGTGTCAAATAAATAGCAATTTCTTTCAATGGCAACGATAAAGACCAGCATGGCCAGCAGGGCAAGGGAGGTGATTCTTCCCCTCTACTCTGCTCTCATGAGATCCCACCCTGAGCATCCAGCTCAAGGTCCCCAGCCAGGAAAGACATAGAGCTGTTGGAGCAAGTCCAGAGAAGGGTCACAGAGATGATCAGGGGGCTGGAACACCTCTCCCATGAAGACAGGCTGAGAAAGTTGGGCTTGTTCAGCCTGGAGAAGAGAAGTCTCTGGGGAGACCTAATTACAACATACCAACCCTTAAAAGGGGGCCTACAGGAAAGTGGGAAAGGGACTGTTCGTCAAGGAGTGTAGTGACAGGACACAGGGTAATGGCTTCAAGCTGAAGGAGGGCAGGTTTAGATTAGACATTAGGAAGAAATCCTTCCCTGTGAGGGTGGTGAGCGCTGGCACAGGCTGCCCAGAGAAGCTGTGGCTGCCCCCTCCCTGGCAGTGTGCAAGGCCAGGTTGGATAGGGCTTTGGGCAACCTGGGATAGTGGAGGGTGTCCCTGCCCATGGCAAGGGGGTTGGAACTAGATGATCTTTGAGGTGCCCTCCAACCCAAACCATTCTGTGATTCTATGATCTACATGGCTAAAGTATTCTTGATGTTCAAAAGCTCTGGAGCTGATTTGAAAAGATGCTGCTAGTCCTCAAATCTTTGAATATTTTTAGAATGGAGCTCACAAATAGAATTCTGATGTTTTCAAACCTTAAAAAATATTTCCCAGATGTGCCGATTCGCCCTGAGAAAGGCCACTTCTCTCATGTCATTCAGCCAGAAGCAGAAGTGCTAGGATTCTTTCCGAAAGGTGTCTGAGCCAGTGTGACAACTGGAAAAATAATAAACTGTATATGGCAAAATTTCTAGACTGTATACTTGATTCTGTACCTACCACAGTCTAGAAGCAAAAAAAAATTAATGACTCTCAGGGCTGTGCCTGAACAGCAGGATTTTTGTTCTTTCTCATAAAGGACTGATAACTAATGTTCCTAATCTGGTTAGGACATTAACTATCTAAATACATTTATCACCCCTTCAGTCTTTGTATTTACTATATTATACTTAAAGAAGGTTTTATTGTTCTAATTACTATGGTTTAAAAATGAGAACACTATCAGAGGTGTTTCACCGAACAGAAATTGAGAGATTCACAAAAGAAAAAAATCCCAACACAAACCACTGAAAAGCTCCTTCTTAAAGTTTGGGTCTACTTCTCTTCTGAAAACGTTCTCAGCAATTGCCATTTGTTGACATTCAGTTTCATGACAGCAGATTATTGCAGAAAATAAAGTTTTAAAGTTAATTTGAAATTAATTTTGTACCAGCCACAGTCTTGGCGCAGAACATTTATCACCCTAACAAATGTGTACTAGAATTAATCTTCATACTGTACAAGGCTTTCCCAGTAGCTTCACACTAGAGCAGATCACAGAGAATTATCGGATTTATTATCATCTTATTGATCTTCCTGAGGCATTTGGATGGACTGATTCTGATATGCTACTCCTTAGACAGTTTAGACAGATTACTTAACAAATTTCAGAGTAGCTGACCATAACCAAGTCAATATCTCACAGGAAGTTCTTGCTTGCATATACCCATCACTTGCCAGGACCGTGTCTGTCCTCTGAGCTACGGTTGTCATCTTGTGACATACGAATCAGACTACAGACAGTGGAAGTTAAAGCAACCTAATTTTGTCTTTTGAATTTAGACTATATTTGTGGCTTAATAATACAGTGCTTTACATAGATACTTTGAAAGAGCTCCATTATTCTACTGTTATACAACCATCAAAAGGAAATGTGTCTTGAGAGATGAATCGCTCTTACATTACCATGTTTTGCTCTCAAAAATGTCAACTCCTGTCAAAGCGGACAGCCCTCTGCAGCATGTTGTAGTTTGAACTGTGGAGCAGGACTAAGGAAGAAAGGCCATTTAGCAACATTTTAAGCAGCGACATGATAGAATCTAGCAAGGGAAGGTGTGGTTTACCACGGCAGATTCAAGGCCTAACACAACCATTCCCTAACCATGCTAAATATATCCCATACTTCTGAAGTGGGGACAACTACCCTTCCTACAGATCTCATCCCAGTAGGATGGTCCTATTTTACTAGTAGTCAGGAGCCTTTATACCCTACAGAGACCAAGACTATGTCCATCACAGTACTATGCACTCCTAAATCTGGAGTTGAGTTTGACCATAAGCTTGCCTCCCACCCAAACTGTTGGAGCCTCCCAGGACAAACATCCCAAAATCTCAGGTCTCCTCCTGGCCCAACAGGCTGGGCCATGGGAGGCCAAGTAAGCTGCAGCTGGGAAGCCTCTGTACAGCAAGTGGTAGCCACTAGGTCAAACCCTCCCAAGTCCAGGGATGGAAGAGACTGCATCAGTCCAGGGAAAAGGAAGAGGACTTTGCATCCTCCTTTCTGTCCTTCAGCTCTGCCCTAAACTGAAGGGGGGAGGGGGGAGGGAGGGAGGCAGAGAGGCAGACAGGGAGGACAATACAAAAGTCATTGGCATACTTATCAGAGCACTGCCTCAAGTTAGGCAGGACTTAATCACACTTCTCTTATGTTTTATTCAGAACTGTAGGAAGGCACCTTTAGCACTGTGATGATGCTCATAGAGTGAGACCACTCTTGAAGTTATATTTCAGAAGCAAATCCTTCAAGTTTACTTTTCTTTTTTTAAGTTATGCCAAAGATGGAAGAGGAAAGGTAATGCTGTTGGCTAGTTCCTCCTAGCTCTTCCAACTCTTTTTTTCTGATTTTAAATACCGAAAAATCATCACTAGGTCAGTTGTACAGACCATACAAATGTCAAGCTATTTTGTTTCTGGTCATGAAAAGGTCAATACACACAAGCGCCTTTTCAAGAAAATGCCCTCACTGCCAGGCTACAGGTGATTCTGGCCACATCTTGGTACTGAGGAGCTGATGTCTATGCTGTGAACATTTCAACTCTAGTTTGCTTTTTTGGTTTGAATGCTCAACTGGAGAACACCTCCCACATTGGCTTTATCTGAAATGAAACTGGTTCATGCACTCCAAGATCGGATGCATAAGAAACAGAGATGATTCTTTCTGCAAGTCCATTTCACATGCATCCATATGAACTGCTTCTGATGTTAATGGAGACTATATATAACCTAGAAGCAGTATGAGCCACAGAGTTAAGATGAGTGGCTGAATTATTGATAAGAAGATACTAAAAGATAAGGAAAAAACATATTCAGAAAAGCTTATTCACTGAAAACATTTTCCCCAGAAAATGTAGACCAACTCAAAATAATGAAAAAACCAAAAAAGTAACTGTTTGGTGTTAGTCCAAATGTTTTCCAGAGCAAATCAAAATAACAACCCACAGATAAATTAGTATATCGAAAGAGAGAGATGGCAAGTACTTTTTATCTGTTGGTACTGTGCATAGAAAAAAAAAAAGTGCTTTTCAGTAAAGAAGCAAGTCTTCATGCAACAAGTCTTTCCCAGTACAGAGGAGTTTTCTTCTTTAAATTATGTAACTAACAAAAAGCAAAAGGTTATGAAATCTTTGAGAACACATAGTCTTTTTCATAGCATCAGATGGGCCCTAAAGGCGAACAAGAAGAAAACTGGAATGAAATTTACTCATTCTGAGGTATTTAAAAGTCCCTAAGAATTCAAAGTTTAACTGAGGATGTTTCATTTCTCCTTATCTATATCCATACATTTCTGTAGGATTAGAAATGTAGACTCCACAGCTCACTGCTTTCAGTAGTAAAGGAACACTTGATCCAATGCCTGCATGCTGGGATTTTCAAGGAAGCCTTAAGTAATAAAATGTTCAAATTACTTTTAAATTCAATGGGAGTCAAACTTCTTAAGGCCGGTTGAAAGTGCTATCTGTAACTTCCAATATCCTGACACCAAAGAAATTAAAATTTTGAAAACCCTTCTGTGAACTAGTAACTATTGATTATTTAATGGCTGATTAAAATTTCTCACTAACGGACTCCAGAATTTCACAGTAGCAACATTAGCACTCATATTTCTATTTTTCATAAATGTCGATTCCATCTGACATTGTGTATTATTAAACGTGAAGGATATCTGGAAAATAATCCTGCATAGCAGTAGGCTATGGCATAAAAGCTATCCATTGAATGCTACCAACAGTGAAGCAGCAAGAAATCTGGCTGAACTTGTAAATACATGAGCCTTTTATAAGAACATATTTTATAAACTGGAACTTCTTTATTTTCAAAACAGAAAACAAAGTTGGAGATTGAGATTTGCATCTCTCTTCTGTTCAAGCACAGCAAGAGGCTTTTGGCATCTAGTCCAACAGCTGTTCCAGGATGGGTTCTCCTATTCCCATGTTCTATACCCTCTATCCGTCTGCTACACCAAAAGGCATGAAAAGCCATGCTTTTTTTGCAATGGAATGCAAAAGCAAAATCAAATATCAAAAAACTATTTTATGAAACCAGCGCTAGGGGACAGGGCGTGACCTGCAATCGCATGAGCAGCTGAAGTCTTAACACTTGATAAGTGAGTCCCTACACTGTCCCACAGAACAAGTCCAGTGCCAGCTCCTCTCCCACCCATGGCAGAAGCAGCCTATCCTTGACTCTTTATTACAGGGATAGCAAAAGGCAATTTTAGGAACGCTTCTGCAAAGCTCTTAGTCAGATGTAATCCTTTCTTACGATTCATAAAACCCGAAGACTACCCTTTCTGGTTGGGAAGGTTTTGTGCTCACATGGGATTATGCAAGAAGTGATTTGGGCTGCAGAGACGTCGCTGTGAAGTTGCATGTGGATCTTCAGTTGATGCTTTGAGGAGCTGGGAACATCTACAACATATGAGACTTGGGGATTTCTCTGTAAAAGCATCAGAAGTGGAGGAAGAGAAACTTGTGTCTGGTCCAACAATGAACAAATATCCATGAGCGATGAAATTCTAGTATCTCAATCCAGAAATAAAGAGCACCATTTCTTTGTGTGCCAGGTCAATTTTATTCTTGTTTTAAACACTGAAAAATGAGGGTACTGGGAGACCGTGAAAGAGTAGGCGTTAACTAAAATGCAAGATTCCTAACTAATGTGTAGCCTGCCTATGACTGCCTTTACTTTCTCTGCAGGGCACACTGATTTTTGTCCTTCAAAAATGTCTCTTGCACACGAGAACTGAAACCCTGGCCAAGTAAGATGCAAGCAGAAATATGGGAAAGGTCTTAAGAGGCCACATATAATATAATCAAACACGAAACGCCCCAAGTTTATAGAGCAAAGTAAACATTTTACAATATTTGCAATCAACATAGGGAGTCTTTTATCACTTTGCAGAAATCTATGCCAAGAAAAAATTGCAGCTCTTTTATTTTTTAATGATGCAGCATGCTGTTAATTTGGGTATAATGCCAAAAAGCTCTACAGTGATAATCAGGAAAGAGTTGTCTAGAAACCCCTCAATGTCTTTGATAAAATTGAATCTGAATGGCTAAACCAATTTGAAAATTAATCAATTTAAAACTAATTTTATCCACAACATGCAGGTTTTTTCGACAAACATCTTTCACTACAACAGAGATACTGGTGACATGCTTAAACCCAGTATATTTATTCTGTTCCTGATGTTGCATACAAAACACAAACAGCTTTTCTGGCACTGCTCAGACTACAGAGAAAGCGAATGGCTGGATCCTTCTTCCTCTTTTGTTGTCTCATTCCCATCACTTAAAACAAAATCCACCTCACAGCTAGGCAAACACCTTGGAATTTCTCCTGCTCTGGTTTCTTGCCTATTCATAAAAACCATCATCTCTCTCATCTGCTGTTTTAAGGTCACACCAAGGCTCTGCACATAGAGTCTCTCCCCTTCCTGCCCAAATCTGCCAAGACTGG
Source organism: Hypotaenidia okinawae (assembly GCA_027925045.1). Lineage (NCBI taxonomy): Eukaryota > Metazoa > Chordata > Aves > Gruiformes > Rallidae > Hypotaenidia > Hypotaenidia okinawae. The sequence continues at coordinate 108,602,402 of BSDF01000001.1, read as the reverse complement.
TTTGAATCTCACCAAAAAGACATGTATTGGCTTGCATTTTGCATCCAGATGCTGCAGATATGGGGCAGGAAGAAAGAGTGAGACAGAGGGTTGCTGCAAGCTGCTGAAGGTAGTTGAGAGACAGCCCAGGGACAGGCTCATCCTCTCCATTCATGCTAAAGATGTTTTTTACTGTCCCAGAAAAGCTGCTTCCTAGACAGTTTTACACTTGTTCCTTCCACCCCAGCAAGCAACTGATCGCATCCAAGAGCATACCCAGCACTTGTTACACGATAGGGAAGTACTACTCCTCTGCTAGAAAGTTTGGGCTTTGCCATTAAAAAAGGCCATCACTAAGCAAAATTGCTCAACACAGACTGGTTCCTCAGGCAGTAATTGTAATGGAAAGCAGGATTATAGTCTGATTTTTAACAGCTTTTAAACTTAGCAATTGGTATGTTTATACATATCTGTGTGTATGTACATACACAAACTGACATTCTTCACTCGTCATTACTTTTAAATGTTATCACACTCCGTCATACAGCTATGACACTTGTTTTATTTGGTTAAGACAATGATAAGCCTAACACAAAACTTCACCCTACACCAGCCAGCCTCCAGACATCAGCACAGGACACTCAGTGCAGGTATCGCGTTAACCGCCTCATGCACAGCACAGGGATGGGAACAGTACCTCTTCTCAAGGAGTAAGTGAAAGGTCAAAGCCCATGGTATACTGACTTGATTAAACTGCTGCCCCCTTCCACTCACACCAAGAAAACAGACATGGCTGGATAAAGTAAAGCACAGTATATTCCTGGCAAGACAGAGGCCTCTCACTATTTGTATGGCTCTAACAAGTATTGAAATAAGGACATGTGAGAGTAAGAGATGTAAGGGACAAAAGGCTGAAACTCAGGGTTTTCTGTCTTCCAATCAGTCACCTCAGTTCCAGTCACCATCTCTGAATCTGCACAGGAAGCAATCCTGAAAAATGCATCCAAAAATAAAGCAAATAAATCACATTGGTTGACAAAGCAAGGAGTCTTAATTATTTTAAACCAATCCCTCTTAACTCCTAAAAAAGAGTATGTTGTTTCTTCCACGGTACTTAAAAAAAACCAAACCCTACCAGACACCTACCAATTAAGCCAGCAATGTTACTGAGCACTCGCTCAATCTGTTTTGCAGATTTAATGAACATATGCCATGCTCCTTGCTTTACGCAGTGAAGTTTAACCAAGCCATATACTCTTGATTTTTCTAATTCGTGATCTGGGTCGATCTTGTCGATTTGTGGCCGGTACCATACAAGATCCAAATTACTGATATGAATGGAAATATACATGGATCCAACTTTTTTCCCAGCAGAAAGCCAACACTGGCAGTATCTGTGTTTGTACAGCACCTAGCGTGTTTTTGCTATGTTGATCTAACTAACGAGATAAATAAAGATTCTCTGTTTTGCTTTAGGGGTTGGGGGGAGGGTGTGTTTGAATGTGTGAGCCCTTAGCAATGTGTACAGTGCTCATTCCCTCCTCCTAGGTGCCACAGTAGACAAGTTCACGTCAACCCAGACAGCAAACGACTTCACACCAGCTATGACTTCCCAGTAGCCGCAGATCTGGCCCTGAACATTAATGCGAAGCAATATGAAGTTTCCTGTTACACTTTTTATTGCTTTTGAATGCAGACTGAAACTTCACCTTAACCTTCTAATTACTGCATTAATCACATCCTCTGGTTTTTTTGCATTGTCATAGGGATAGCATAAAGGTAAAGAAAACAATGATTTGGTATTTTAGAAAATCTGAAACACCCTTTTATAATTACACTTATATTAGTTCTTATCAAAACAAATCACTACTCAGTTACAGTGCTTTCAAATCAAGGGGGGAAAAAGTCATTTGAAGAAAGGCAAAGATATTTCTGTCTAAGTTTCCAAAGGAAGCATAGTCTGAAACATTCAGAGGTTGCTTCAATACGTGCTGTTTTCTTATTAAATTTAATCTTAAAATCACTTGAGGGGGGAACACAAAACAAAAATAATGATTAAAAAAAAACCCCTCCAAAAACCTCAAAACCTCAAGACAATAAGCTTAGTTTCCTTCTCAGGAATGGAGGGAAAATTGTTCTGCTGTGTAGTTCATTCCTTCATGCCTTAATTTCTTTGTCTGGTTAAGGATTTTCTGTCCTTACAGGGGAGGGAAAATATTAGCCTGTCCTAGAATTTCTCAAGCAAACACAAAACCATATCTCTATTACAAAATCTTACAGAATTGTTCAATAGCCACAAAGTGCTACAAAAGGAACATATTTCCTGTTACAAAGCAAAGAATTTGAAGTAATTTTCACTAGTATTATAAAGAACATTTTTTGATCCATTTCTACTACATTCTTGTAGGAATGCCCAATGGGACTGAAGAAGTCATTCGGGATATTAATAATATTTAATTTTACAACTACAAAGACAGTAAATTTGATCTGAAAGTTCAACATTAACTTTGCAAACTGGGTTGAAAAATATGGGGCTTCTCACTAAAGCAAAATGCAATTATTCCATTAAATAAATATGGAACTATAAGTAGTACATATATTAAACATTCATTAAAGAAAAAACCCAAACAACTTTATATTTATGTATTTAGTTGATTTTATATATCAACAATAAATTAAGATAGGCTAAAACAGACTGCCTTTTAAAAAGGTTTGCATCATTTTCACAGAGGGAAGATACTCGTGGAAGTGTTAATATTTCAGTTTATTCTGCTATTTGAACATTTGCTTGTATAGAGCTTATTTTAAACAGATGTTTCATGCAAATTTTTTTTTAAAGTAGACTTAAGGAATTTTAGAGACATTATTACTATTATTAGAACACTTGTATGTATATAATATGTTGGAAAATAATGTAAAAAATATTTGAAATAGTTTTGTTACACATATCACATGCATCCCTAAAATTTTAGAATTGCTGTGTGGAGCTAGAAGAGATTTCATATCCCTCCCCCTCTCTCAAAAAATAATGAAATGTTTGTGATTTGAAACAGTGGTAAATTTAAATCTAAATGCTTCTATTTATCTTGATAAAGAAAATTAGTCAATAATGTAACTTAGATACAAGAAACTATATTCAAAATGCAAATGGTTTATCACCTAGGTACCAGAAAATCATTAATAGCTGTACCCAGCAAATTCCTCAGACTGTATCTACATCAATGCCTAAGTACCTGAGCCTTAACTTTACTTCCATACCGCAGTGGGATTACTCCAGGAGTGAGTTACCCCCTGTGTTAGCATCTGTTAAATGAGATCCATAATTACAGCTGGCAGTTGGAAAACTGAAGCAAAAATGAATTAGCATTTCAAATATTCCACTATATATACTATTCCCATGTCACCAATTACAGTCCCATCTGTACAAAATTGTACAAAAAATACTCGTATTTTAATATCTTTCCCTTTCATCTCTAAATACTTTGCTCACGTTAAAGAAATGAATTTAAAAAGCTGGATCCCACCACCACAAGCAACAATGCACGCATGTAATCTAGGCTACTTCCTAATGTCGGAGTGAATTCATTTCAGCAGCAGGACAGTTTTCATTGTTTTGGAGTTCTGGACCATCTCGACCATTATGAATTTTTTCATATACTGATAAAAGGAATCTTATGAATATGCTATTGGATAGAAGTAAATAGGAAGGTAAGCCGTCTTAAAAGATGAGCTTTTTCTACCAACCTGGGCATATTCTCAGAGGTTTGTCTTCTTGCTTTGCTCACCCTTCTTTTTTCTCTCCTGCTTCTGTGGCAATACTAATTCGCTACAGTATTTATAAAACTCAAATTAATCCAATCCTCAAATAATGCTTATGCTGCTAGAACATAAAGCTGGAGCAGCCCCAGTGTATTTTTTAACCAGAAAACTTGTATGAAGGGAAAAAGCAGCCCAAAAGTACATGCCATTTAATATTTTATATAATATATTTCTACAGAAGATATTCTGAAGAATAAATCTCTCTCTTCTGGAGCACTGTGTCTTTAGTCAGAGAGCCTGAGAAAATTGTAGTAGTTCAAGCCAAGGTAGCCTAGCTAAGCACTTTATTGGATTAAATGGAAAAATCATAATAGTATATACACTTTGTCATATTTACATGTTAAGTTTCCAGACACACACACTAATATTATCAGAAATGGAAAAAGCTTTCATATAACAGATACATTTTACAAGTTATCATACAGCAAGTTTCACCTGTGGGAAATTAAAAGAACAACCACCCTCTGATTTGAGACAGCCAAGCAAAAATATAAAAAAGGTAAGTTTATTTGTTTTAAGAAGATCCTGAGACCACCTAATGGACTGCTTCTCTATACAACTTTGAGGAAAGCAAAATCGGCCAAACTATCTGGACTCGGTATTCAAGGAAAAAAGAATGCAAATTCTATGATCAGAATAAAAATAGACACATGAAAGCAAAGACTCATAAAACATCTTTATCATAGAATTCTCCTGTTAAATTTGAAGTAAAAGAATTTGATTTCATTAAAACTGATACCTTCAAGTTCTGAACAAAGGAAATTCACAGACACACCCAGGAAGTGTTCTTCAAAAGGAGGCTGAAGTTTGAGAAAAATATTACTGTCATGAATGAAGATACAAGCAATACTTCAATCTGTGTCACATTTCAAATCTTTATTTTACATTACTAATTCAAAATTTAACGATGTACATGAAATAGATAGATGCTAATTCTGCAAGTGCTTGCTCCCAGGAGTTCCACCAGCTTGAACAGATTTTTTTCATATAAACAGGACTATCTACAAGTATAGTCATTTGAAGAACCAGACACCCACCTCTTCCCCCAAATATTTATGAAATATATTAAAACAGCAGGCAAGCCTTGACTGGGCATAGCACTTCTGTTATGACGCAGTATGTTTACTCTACAGCATTGTACTTAAAAGCCCACGTCATTGTAAAGCTCTGTTATAAGTTTCCATGGAAAACTATTTCTCAAATGCCGTGAACTATAATAAAAGTCCAAATATTGGAGTGCAGACAGAGCTATGAATTATGCTGTGCAGTGCCAGAAATCTGTGCAATAACATCAGCTTGTAATACTCATCATGAGGCTGAACATTTGCCAAATGAATTAACTTAATCACAACTAGTATCCTCACAAGTTGGAGAAATTGGGGTTTTGTATTATAAAATCTCAAAGTTCTGTGCAAGATTTTGTAGGTAACTGGTGATGCAGCTTTTAGGGATGAATACTGCTACAAGCAAGCATTTGTACATTTCAAATACCAGCTAGCATTATTATGTATTAGGGATACATGTATGCGAAATCACTGGATAAGTAGCATTCAGATACATCTGAAATTCTGTGTTTCCACATACGGAATAGTTAAGGGGAACAGGTAAAAACACTGCAAAGAGTTACAGAGATTCTAATGCCTCCTCCCTCTGGTTCATAGGTTAAAACATAAAGATGTCAAACATGTAGCTTACCAACCAGAGCATTAAAAAAATAATAATAAGGGAAGGAAAATAAGCAGTCACCAGACAGGCAAAGAGCTAAAATCGAATAGCTTATTCACTCCATGACAGAGTGGGAGAAGGAATATTGTGTTTAACGACCTGGTATTCCTTTAACAGAGACGAACGCTGCACCAGAAGTGGCATAACGAGAAGACAGACGAGAGGACCATTTCTCTCCTCACAGAATAAAAACCCCAAACAAAACCGAGCCCCAAAACCATTATGATGCGAAACAGAAAAGATCATTTCTTGAAACTGCAAAGTCAACAGAGGGACAAGCAGGTGCTTGCATTCTCTGCGGTTTTACTCATGGGTTTCATTGTGAGCCTCGCAGAAAGAAAAACAGTTTCATTTGTGGGTCTTACAGGGAAACAAAGGGTTTCAACAAGGAGCCCCGATAAACATCTTACGCTGTTAAACATCTTCACCGGGAGAGAGAGAAAAATCTCCTCCCGCTGCAAGCAACCGTGGACATCTTTTGTTCCCTGATAAATATTTGCCTTTGTCTTTTGTGATAAGGTCTGCTGCCTTCGCTTCACACAAAAACGGTCCGGTTGTTTCTGTATAGAAACCATTTCATTACGATCATTTCCGATTTTCCAGTTCCCCCTACTTCCCCCCCGCCCCCTCTTCCACCCCCCGTACGCTGAGGAAAAAGCCCGGCCATACGGTAGAAAGCCCAGCACTCGACGGCTGCGAGAAGGGGGCCCACAGCCGCCCTTGCCCCTGCCGGGCCGGGAAGCGGGGCCCCGCCGGCGGGCTGGTCGGGGGAGGCGGGCAGCTCCCACGGGGGCCCGCCGGGGGCTGCGAGGACCCGCAGCGGGGTGGGGCGGGGCGGGCAGCGGGCCAGGCCCGCACAGGCCTCCGGCGCCTTGTCGGCAGAGAAGGCGGCCCTGGCCCGGGGCTCAGTGCTCTGTGGCCCCCAGTGCCGCAAAACGGACTGCGAGAATCGTGGGAGGGGATAGATAGTTAGTTTTGCTCTGGCTGCAGCAGGCAGGGCTGGGGAAACATCCGCTTTTTGGTTGTTGGCTGCTTGGTAGGGTTGGGTTTTTTTCTGTGGGATCAGACCGGGCTGCGCTGCTCAATACACTTATTTTTTTGTTTAAATCCGGTTAAAAGTAACATAGAGTTCGGGTTTTGCCTCTGACAACATTTTAGCTGTACAAAACCACATCAAAACCGTACCAAAATGAAGAAAAAGCCCAGCTTTAATTATTTTTAAAATACCCTGCCTAAAAAAACACCTGTGCCAGGCTCTATGGCGTCGGCAGCATCATTTCTCTGAGGCCTTCACCTGTTTTGTAAGCTGGAGTTGGGAGTACACAAAATAGTGGTCGCTGCTGTGGTAGTTTGAAATACTGAAAAGAAAATCTAGGTAATAAACCCATTATGACGTGTTTATACACAGACACAAAGAGCAAACAACTTCCAAAGCTCTTGGCCCTCCTGTCAGCATTCAGTTACTGGAATTAATGCGTTTTATCGTGCTGCGGGCCTGCAGACCCGATTCTGAAATATTCCTTCATGTCAGGTACTTAAGGCTGTATTCAGTGCCAGGCTTAAGCTATTCCAAAGAGTTACCTTCCTGTATCCCTCCATACAACACCTTGCTCACAACCGCAGACTTCTTCCTTCACTCCATGATATTTTGCTAAGAAATACTAACAAAAATACTAGTCTGCAATAGGGAGAATTAGAATGCCAAAATTAAAAACGTGATGCAGGTAAAAGAAACACAGCAAAGATACAGGGAAATATGTGCAAAGCTGGGAGAGAGAATCATTCCTGCAATCCAACTATAAAATACAGATGAGCTTATACTGTGGACATGACACAGAGATTTGCCTTTGGTCAAGTATTCAGGGAGCACAGAGTCACATTTCCCCCCTTCAAATCTTAGCACATTAAACTACATTAACATTTGTACTATGTTTCTTAAAGTACAACTCTTTTTTTTTTTTTCCCTTACAGGAAAAACAAAGTTTTTATTTCATTAATTAATTTCAAGACTTATTCACCGTGTGACACTAAAGACAACACCATAAATGGGGGTGGGAAGGAATAAAAATATGGTCAATGTAAATAAATCAAAGTATTTCTATCCTACTCTGGACATCTATTTCCCCATAAGCACACATGCGGAAAAAATGGAATTTGCTCAAAGCATCTGTTTTAAAGGTCTGCCACATTATCCTTCCAAGTAAAGAGCAAAGAGCAGAAAGTGCTAACAGTATCATTTTACCTGCTTTGTAAGCAAACGTGTGAAAAACACAACAGGCAAGAAAGCCCACAAGCCAAAATAGACTCTGGATTAGCAACAGCAATTGACCCAGTGAAAATGAATCAGACTCACTTTTTCTTTAAATGATACAGATTAGTCCCCTAGATACTGACACATCAAAAAGCATGATTACTGCTAAACTCAAATTTACATACACCTCTACCCTCTTAGCAGGTTTGCTCATCAAAGCACTCCTTCAACAAGAAGCACTTTTTTATGCTCTCATAAATGTCGTGCTGATAGTTTTGAACTGAGAAGGGTAAATGCCCCTGTGTTAGGTTGCTTTGCATAGACTCATTTCATAAACTCTCCAGTCACTGATGAGTAAGAGTCACATTTTTTAAATCTCCATTAGCAGTGGAAAGTTTTGAATTAGGTGCCTCGCTAGAAGTTTTGAACTTCCTAAAACTTAAGCATGAAAATGAAGTTAGTTTTATTAGCAGCACCACAAATTCGGCAGGAGTGTATTGAGGTGGCCCTATACATACTGGTATGTGCAAGATCAGTACCTATAAAACTGTATTTTTAAAGTAATGTGATGCAGAATCTTTGATAGGTTGCTGGTTTGCACGCCTGTGAGGAGCAGGATGTAATGAAAGATACGGTTACATACAGGGGAGGGAATTCTATAACAAATTATGACAGTACCACAAACAGAATACCCTTTTTTTCACAGTTTGTGTGAATACGATGACAAAGAAAGGCATAAACAAGACCAAAGAGTGTAATGGGATAATCCAAGATTATCTTAATTGATCCTCTCCCTAAGTACAGTGAAACCACATTCACTTAAGAGCATTCAAGAGGATAATGAGTAAGCAGGAATAGCCTAACTTCACTGTCATCATTGGCTGACAATATCAAACGACCACATGGAATACTGGACACAAATTAAACTAAGATAAAGATTAAAAGGTTCTGTCACTTACAGAAGGACCACCAGGAGACCTACCTATATTTCAACCTTTGTTTATATAGGCAGGACAGATAAAGATAGCTGTAAACTCAAGACTACTTCAGTACACCGGGTATACACTTCTTAGCATATTCTTATGCTCTAGAAAAAAGTGAGATAAAGCCTTCTCCAAAGGTGATCTGGGTTATATTTCTGCCTGCAGACTGGGGCCAGAAGAGAGATGGTGTTATTTATTAAACAAAACGTGGTGGGACTATTTGCAAGTGGTTCAAATACGTCTAAGAAATAAGGAAGTGCACTTAGTCCATACTCCAATATCTGGTCATTGTTTAAACAACACATGGATAGAAACGTTATCTGTTAAAAATCAAGGAAAGCTAGAAACTTTACTTAAGGAGCTATGGTTTGTCGGATAATCTTATCTTCATCAACTCAGTAGGACAAAGAAGGGAACAAAACGTAACAAACAAAACATGTTGCCTAGCACTGGCAGGTCAGGCATGTTCCATACAGAACAGAAAAAATATTTATGTAAAGTTTTTCCTAGGGAAAAAAAACATTTGTTTCTAGATAACAGTTATTACTGTTATGTTGCATATTTATGTTGTTGAAGGGTTTGGGCTGCTTAGCTTTAAGTCATCTGTTCACATCATATACTCCTACATAGAGGCTGTTTGCATCGTATATTCCTGCCAGCCCAAGTTTATATGTCCTGATGGAGGATATGCATAAACTGAGTGTGTGGGGACAGGGTTGGGAAAGCCAAAACCCACCTGACATTGAATCAGGTGAGGAGTGTGAAGGGTCAGAAGAAGGGCTTCCGCAGGTGTTTCAGCAGGGGAAAAAAAAATTCAGGGAAACTGTGGGCCTGCTCCATCCCCTGTGGAGTGGGGGACATGGTGACAGGGGACGTGGAAAATGCCACAGTGCTCAGTGCCTTCTTCACCTTTGTCTTTACTGGTGAATTAGGAACCCAGGCCCAGGGAAAATCTGAAGCATGGAAGTCAGCCTCAGAGGAGGAAGATCAGGATAGGGGGCATTTAAACAAACTGAAGTAGACATAAACAAGTCCCTGGGACCTGACAGGATCTACCCATGAGGGAGTGGGCTGATGTCCCTGCGAGGCCACTCTCAAATAGCCTCTAAAACATGGTGATCAGGATAGGCTCCCGAGGACTGGCAGAAAGCAAATGTCACCCCCGTGTTCAAGAACAGCCAGAGGAGTATCCAGGGAACTGTAGGTTAGTCAGCCTCACCTCAGTCTCTGGGAAGGTGTTGTGACAAATCCTCTAGAAAAGCATTCCAAACATATTAAAATGAAGGAAATTATAGGAATAGTCAGTGTAGAGGCTGCAAAGGGAAAATCATGTTTGATCAACCTGAGAGCCTTCTATGATGAACCAACTAAGCAGTAAACATTTATCTTGATTTTACACATCTTACGTGGCCTTCCATAACATCCTCACAGACAATGTAATGAAATTCAGACTAGATAAGTGGACAGCAAGGTGGGCTGAAAACTGGCTGAACTGCCAGGCTCAAAGGGTTATGATCAGTACAAATTCCTCTGGAGCTCAGTCCCTAGTGGTCTACCCCTTGGGGTTGATACCAAAGGATAAAATTTTTTAATCATCTTCCTCAGTGACACAGGCGATGGGACAGAATCCACTCTGAGTGAATTTGCTGATGATGCAAAACTGGGAGGAGAGGCTGATACACCAAAGACTTTTGTCATTCAGAGGGATTTCAACAGTCCAGAGAAATGGGCCAACATGAACCTCATGAAGTTTGAAAACAGGAAATGGTAAGTGCCAAACCTGGGGAGGAATAAACCCAGGCACCGATACATGGTGGGTGCTGACCAGCTTGAAAGCAGAAAAAGACCTTGGGTCCCGATGGACACCAAGCTGATCATAAGCCAGCAACATGCCATTACAACACATTGATATCCTGGGTTGCATTAGGATGAGTATTGCCAGCAGGTTGAGAGGGGTAATTGTCCCCTACAGAGCCCTGGTGAGACACATCTGGAGTGCTGGGTCTCAAGCTGGGCTCCCTGGTACAGGAGAAACAGACACGTACTGGAGTGAGTCCATCAAAGGACAACAAAGATGATTAAGGGACTGGAGCATCTCTCTTTTGAGCAGATGGTAAGAGAGCTGGAACTGTTCAGCCTTGGAGGAAAGAAGGCTCATGATGTCTTATCAAGATGTATAAATACCTGATGGGAGGAAGTAAAGAAGATGGGCCCAGAATCTTCTTGACAGGATGAGAGGCAATGGGCACAGGAAATTTAATTTAACATTAAGAAAACACTGTTATTATAAGGGTGGTTGAACACTGGACCAGGCTCCAGAGGCTTTGGAGTCTTCATCGTTGGAAACAATCCAAACCAAACTGGACACGACCCTGAGCAACCTGCTCTGCTAGACCCCATCTGAACAGGGGGTTGGACCAGGTGACCTCCAGAGACACCTTTCTGCCTCACCCAGTCTCTGATTCTGTGTTAGGCACTATGATAAACTTTATGGTAAAACACAAAACCGTTGCATGTTCACTTGTTTTCAGCTACCAGAACTATTTATATTAAAAATTACTCAGGCTGGAGAAAAAAAGAAAGCAAAACCAATTTGAGTTAGACAGCTGGATACATAGCTACAAGAGAAAGCTGTAAAATGAAGACAGACGTGGCTCATCCACCAAAAAAAAAGAAAAAAAAAAAAAGAAAAAAAAAAAGAAAGTGGCCTTCTGATCTGAATCAGAGACTGGAGCAAATCCAACAGAAGCCACCAAGCTGCTGAAGGGTAGGAGTCCAGGATGTAGGAGGAAAGGCTGAGGCAACTGGGCCTCTTCAGCCCACAGAATAGGATGCTTGGGGGAGACCTTATTGCTGTTTTCAACTACCTGGTCAGAGCATATGAAGAAGATGGAGCCAGATCCTTCTAGGAGCTTCACAATGGAATGACAAAAGGTAACAAAAGTCAGAACATGGGAAATTCAAATGAGATACAAGTTATTTGCTTGGGTTTGGGGTTTTTTTGTTTTACCATGAGAACAGTCAAGCACTGGCACAGGGTGTTCATGTTCAGACTGGCTGTGCAGTCTCACAGTGCAGAAATTCAAGACACAACTGGACATAGCTGTGAGCAGCCAGATCTCATTAGATCTGCTGAGTAGAGCATTGGACTGCAGAACTCTGGAGGTTCCTTTCAGCCTCATTTATACTGTGATGCTGTGATCACCATGATTGCAGAAAGTTTAAAGTCTGTCACTTGTTGGCGACTTCCCAAGCATACATGGAGTACACACAGGAGATTGCAACTGTTTTGTTCTTGATGAAACTTAAAAGAATGAAGAAACACACATCATAAAAGATGATGAACCTCTCTTCTTTCAAGCTGGTTACTAAGAATCAACTCTGCAAAACTATCAGCAAAAAGTTACCTTTGTCATCAAAGTCTGCTTTGGAAGATTTACCTAACTAACACTTCTGATGGCACACTTTTCATTTCTTGAAGTCCCTTTTCATTTATACCTTTGATTGTTACCCTGTCAAGATAGCGGGTTTTCTTCCTCAGAGGTATTTTTACAGAACTGTGTTATCTAACTCCTGGTGAAGGTTCTTGGGTGTACTGCAAGATACGTCAGTAATAATAACAGAACCTACACCAGCAAAGCAAAGCAGAGAAAACCTAAATAAGTATTAATGCCAGAGAAGAATCCTGCAAATATTTAGCAAACATATATGTGTGTGTATGGGTGGGTGGTGGTGGCGGCAATGGGTGGAGCAGAAGCTGAACTCGGTCATTACGCTGTATTTCTAACACTTGTTCACAGAATCATAGAATGTGTTAGGTTGGAAGGGGCCTTTACAGGTCATTTAGTCCAACCCCCCTGCAGCAAGCAGGGACACCTTGCTGTAGTTTAACTAGATCAGGTTGCTGAGAGCTTTGTCACCTGACCTCGAATGTCTCCTAAGAGGATATCTCCTTGAATGTCTCTTCTGAGTAAGTATGCCAACCCAAGCAGATACTAGCCTCCATCACTAATAGGGCGAGGGGATGTGCTGGGCAGACATTTAAAATCAGCCCAGCTGTTGTTGTTTCCTGACTCTGTTCATACAAAAAAAAATTCAAAAAAGCCTTCCTCCCTTCATTCTTTGCAGCTTGCTTCCTCCCAGAAGCATGCTAGGAGGCCTGTGCAGCACAGTGCTGGGTGGGTAATGTACCGGCAGCAGTGGGTCCCTTACCTCTTCACAAATTCTACAATACAGACGTGCCCTGCAGCCCCAGGATTCAGACCTCAGATGGACATCTACCTGTGGCTGGATATACTTGGACCTCCTCCCCTCAGACCAGACCTGGGGTTACTGTCTAAATGAGTACCTCAGCTGGTTCCAGTTAGGTTCAGGTTTGCTCCCACTGGGACTGATGTCAGAGCAGTCAGTAATCTGACTGAAGCAGCCCCTCAGAGTGCTTCTCTTTTTGTTCACAGGGGAAAAAAGTTTGAACAAACAGATCTGTAAATATGCTTCCCGATTTTTCCTTCAAGTTCACCATTCTGTGAATCCTCTTCTAGACCACTTGTCTGTTCCTGGCCTTTTCCCTAGGCAAATATTGGCAACGAATGCTTTCCCACACAAAGGGGATTTTTAACTGTTTAAAATGTGTCTCTAGATGCCAGCTAAACAAAAGTTCTGTTTCTCTTTACATTGGATTCTAGGTACTGTGTAAATTGTTACTTTGGTGCTACCTTCATGCACTTTCTCCAACAAATCCAAGGGCTAAAAGCCACCTGATTTTTTTTTAAAAGCAACCAATTATATAATAAAACCTTAGTAGAAATGACCTAAAAGGAAATTAAACTCCAGACTTCCAAAGTAGTTTTCATACACTCTTACTAACATAAATGGAACCAGCACCTCTTGACACTGAGCCTGATGACATACAAATGCATTAGAAAAGATTTCCCTGCCCTGAAGACTTCGTATATATATTTTTAGGCACCCAAGAAACCTCTAAATCAGTGGTTTAATTCACTGGCTAGTGTTTCAGAGAGTTCCTGTGAGCTATAGGAGTCAAGTTAATTTTCCTCAGGGCATGAGTTTTAGGTTACTTTTTTTTTTCAAGAGAAATACATTCCAAATGTCATCCATGTGTTTTCCTCTGCCTAGAAATCCCTTGCAGGCATCATCCTACGCATCTTTTACTAGGGAGTGAAGAAGGGCATCTTCATTCTTTCCTACCGGGCTTTTCCTCCAAAAGATTAATTTCCAGCCTTCCTTGTTTGCTTTCTGATGGACTTGTCTTCCCAGGCTACTTCTCTAGGAAATTGCATGTTTCAGACTATCTTTAGTATCTCAGAAGCCTGGTTTGAAAGGGCTAGCTTGTCCTGAAACGGGATCCAAAGATAAATTGAACAAGCACCCAAAGGAGAAGGTCAGATTTTTACTCTTAAAAATCAATTGAAAGCATCTACTATCTATGGATGTTTAATAATATTTTTAGCTTGTGATGATTTCCAAGCCTCTAATATGGTCCCTCACACTGCTAATTTATGCAGTAAAAGATGTTAATAAATCAACTGCAATCACTTACGCATACAGTTTTTCCATTGCCTATCTCTGCTATCTCTCCTATTCTATCTTTTGCTCATCCTTTCACTTAGCCATAAGTTCAACAAACAGTTGAATCTATGCAAACCAGTTTGAAGGCTGAGGGATCTCTGTTCTGAACCTTGTTCCTTCAGTTTGCCTGACTGGTATACTGGGCACACTGGAGAGATTGGAGAACCAGTGTCAGAGTTCACCACTACTTCACTTAGGCCAAAAGGCAGATACGAAAACCTCTAGTGTCTCTGAAGTCTCCAGAAACCCACTGACTCCTAGAAAAGACCAACTGAGCCCTTGTGAGACCTACTGAAATGTGAAATAAAAAAACCTTGTAGCACATCTATGAAGCAGAGCAGCAGATCTCCTTGGAAATCCAGGGACTACTTTTCTTTCAGTGAATTCTATATGGGTCTGAAATATGGTGAGGAATGACCTATACTCCTCCTGGACATTATTGCTTTTTAGTTGTTCAAATGTTAGTGTATTGTACTATTTTATTCCAATCTTCTAATCAATTATCACAATGCCAAACCAAAACCATAAATTCAGTGGTGCTATAAATAATTAGAATTAATTGTGCATTATAAATAATTACAGTTAAATCTGTAGAAAACAATCTGATTTTTGGTTTAGAGTAAGTATAGTAAATATAAATGTCTCTATCTAAGGGCAACTTTAACTTGATGCACTTTTGTGCTTGACAAGTTCTCAAACACACCTCCACTTCTGGACCTGCTTTCCATGTATAAATACCTCTCAAAGGACACCAACCTAATTAACATCCTTCTGTGTGTAGGTTGCACTTGGGTCAGACCCAGAAGCACAGTCACCGAGCCCAGGAAGCATACAGTGAACCTGCTTTTGGTTTGGGGCTTCTAAACCAAAATTCAGATTTGCCTGAAGCAGCTCCCGATTGAAGTGGCAAATAATATTCTGCTCACTCTTAAGTTGGTGTTTATTCATTGTGGAAAGAGTAGAGACTCTTCAGCTGTGAAGGTCTAGAGCTGCCCACCTAGCACATAAATACCGAAGCATTCCGAAAGCTTGCAACTTGGCCAAGCTTGAGCAATGTTTGTACCACTATAAAAAGCACCTTCTCTTCTGCTCTTCTAAATTAACTGAAGGGCAAAAGACTTTTTCTGGAAGAGGCTGTCTGAATTTTAGTGGAAGGAGAGGTTTCCTTTAAATTTCTGAATCCTTTTGGCAGAAAGACAGAGAGAAGTGTGAAGAAGATGGATAATTTTAACTTTAAAAATAAGGGTTTGTCAGAAATTGCTTGAAAACTGGATCTTAGAGTGGAAAATGCTAGGCACCATTCATACACAACACTTGCCAGTCTGTGAAGGCAAAACCACTGTAAGCCGGCATCAGGAGCCTAAAGAATACTGAATAATTTCAAGCATGAAGTATGTTAAAAAAATAGAAATATATACAACAGAAATCCTATGTACAAAGTCCAAGGAATAGCATCGAGGTCAGTGGGAGCTGAAGTCCCTACTGCTTTTTTGCAGCAAGCACATAACCCTAAGTGTGAAAGTGCTAAAAAACTTTGTGTTTCACTTGATGTGACTTAGAAAATACATTATTTCAGGTGTATATTGACTTAAAGCATGAAAGTTCCAAGCAAAGAAACTGGAATTGCACTACCTTCATCCAAGTCATCAGCTTCACACTAACTGAGTAGTAACAACACAGCAATGCAGCTACCCCTTACCATTCGAGCTGCGGAGTTAGTATTTAAGCGCTGACTTGTTTTTCCAGATACGCAGTGTGAAATCCCTAAAGACCTAGAAAAGGAAGGCAATAAAAGGCAGTTAGGAAAGCACGTGTTTTACTAAGTTTGGCTGGAGGTCTGTTAATTTTGTATGATTTCTGCTTTGAGATTTAGCTAAATACATCAGCTAATGTAAACGGTGCTGGAGTCGAGTCCTTCTCAGCTTTCAGCACTGTTGTGCCCATAAAGCTTTGTTTTTAAAAACGTGGCCACATTAAAGCTTTAAGCCAAGCGTTATGCTCATAGCTACCTTCAGGTCCTTGGGCTGAACTCACCTGACCATATTGTTCAAGACCATAGAACATATCAGGGCATCTTTCAAGCAATTCATAGTCTAAATGAATCAATCCTGCAGAATGCAGAGATATCAGACTTGAGAGGGGTGTGGGTGTAAAGAGCTACCATGTAACTATTTTCTTCAAGTGCCTTTGAAACCAAAGCTTCATTTTGAGCCACACTCAGCAACAAGGCTGGCACTAGGGGCATACAAAAGGCAAAAGAGGAAGAAAAATCATAAGGGAAAAGAATATAGTTCTGATGGAAAACATCATACAAACCCCGTGCTGCTGCTTGACTTTTTAAATAGGTGCTATATTTTAAGTAATTTTTAAGAGATTCCAAACAGCAATCTGGACTTTTAATATTGCTAGAAACATAGAAGATTATTAAAGCAAAAACTGTAATATCTAATATTTCAAAATATTCCATGTATTTCTACAATTATCATTTCATTTATGATATTCACCAGATGTTATTTCCACTAAATAAAAGCTATGCATAACCAGTAACTGACGCCCAATAAACCGAAGGGGAATTAATCAGAAGTAGCATCACTCCCAATATAGCTACAGTAGCTCTTATATAGCTATAGTGCTTATAGATGGCGTTTAAGCAAAAGGAAGACCCACACACACCAGCACACACAGTTGCAGTGTCCTTCAGGATTCATCACAGCATGATCTCTGCTTACGTATGTTCCCTTGCGAAGCACTAACACTATGTATAATGGAGACTGTGGAGTGGAAATATCAGCAAAGATCACCATTGTAAATCTCTCTGAAAGCACTGGAACTGACACAGCTGATTAAACTGGTTCATATAAGAAACAAGCAAGTCCATAAACACCGCAGAAAGAGTAATTCAAGTAGTTAATTCGCATAACAAAAAGCAAGTCCATAAAGTTGTTTCCAATTCAACGCTGCCCTTAAGAAGCGTGGTCTCCTTAAAAGGGAGCATGTAGAGGCAGTAAGGGCCATCAGCTCAGCCTTTGACAGTACATGACATAGGCATGAATCAACTATGTCCTCCCAAAGAGAAGCAGGCTACAAGTTTGTGGAAGGCTCAGGAGAGATCCTCTTGTTTCTGCTCAGGTCCCTCTCTACCAATTCCTGCCTCTTACCATTGTTGAATATATCAGATAGAAATCAATATACACCACAAGACAGCAAAGGTCCCAAAGCAAGCTGTTCATTCTCACCTTTGTATTACTGCTTTTGAGAATTCAAAATATACATGCTTCATGAGAGACACATGAGTAAAAATCCACCGTCTTGAATTTCAAAGTATCAGCTGTTACAAGAGTCACTTGACAAGAAGGTGAAGCAGTTTAGTTTATTTGTTCAAAGTAATGAAATGGTCTATCTGCTGCTCATTTTACTGAAGTACTCAAACTCGAAAGCTAATTCTTACATCCTGTCCCAGTGTAAAGTGAAAAGTAATTTCATTTTTACATTGGTTTCAGTACTGGAACTAGTGGGATTCCTGGCATTGCTCCTTATTACAGAAAAGATCATGGCTCCCTTCCAACTCAGTATATTCTATGATTCTATGATAGCCTTATTAATACTATTAAGAATGACTGGAATGATCTTCTGAGCAAGCAAAGTTTAAAAGTTTCAGGAGGGAGTGTGAAGGTACCTGCTGGGAGAAGAGTGGTAAGGAATACAGATCAAAGAAATGGTGGGCCCAGCTAGGTGTTTTGTAAGTATTTTACTGAAGGTACAAACATCAACTAGACTCAAACAAAGTACAGAAAGTAAAGTTTGGGTAGAAGTGGATTTTCTCAGGATGTTCTCATGTTGAGCTTGGAGAACAGGAAGAGGAAGATGGGCAGAGATGTAGGCAGTTCTGACACACAACTTTCCACTTCATCCTTGTTTATATACCATACTCACAACACAATATAAACTTTGCATTGAGCCCTGTTTTCATTTAGGAAATGGCTTCCAAAAAACCAGATGTTTAGTGTTCCATAACTCTTACCTGTCAACAGCTAAGCAAGCTATGAATGCTGTCCAGTACTTTTACAAGGCAGAGGAAGAAGAAACAACATCCCTGTTCTCTGTGTGGAAAGCTTTGCTACTCTCTTGGGCGTCACGTTTCATGGGCACCAACCTGGGTTGCTCAGGAGATCCCTGCAGCCAGCCATCCTGCTCTTGCCTATCCAACTGGGAGGAACAGATTGAGCAAAATAAAGTCTTCTGCAGAGGTCTGAGTGACCTGCATTTCCAGTTGGTTTTTTTGTGGTTTGGTTTGGTTTGCTTTTGGTTTTTAAATATGCAAATGAAATCTAAAGAAATGTGCTTATACATAAATGTGTGCTGAAGTGAACAGGAGAAAAAAAAAACATTGCCAGTGCCAAAGGAGGGTATACAAATGATGTTTAAATACAGAAAGTCTCAATGTACTATGACATGTTAAATATAGTAACAATTTTTAAAAGATAGGAAAAAATTAACATTGCAACTGCTTACAAACCCCCCTCACTGGAGATGTGGGGGTTTCCCCTCCCCCCCCCCATGTATTTAAATACTAGTTTCAAGCTTCAACTTTAGAAACCACAATCCAAAAGATTCAACAGAGCTACTGACAAAAAAACTGCAAAAAGCTACTGAAATTCTAGTCAGGCAGAGATCACAAATCTTTGTTTTATTAATATCTACAAATAAGAAACCCTTTTGGGAGGTAAATGATAGATCCTGTGTTTCCATAGCTGGTTTGAGCCCAATAGCTCAAATAACTTGCTGAGGGACACTTCTAATTGCAAAATGGAATAAAAATAGAAGCCTAGAAACTTGTTTCATCATTAACAAACTGCAGGTATCTTAATCAGACAAGGTGGCTTCCAAATGCATTCAGCTGATCTACAGAACTTAGAAATTAATTTCAGTAAATTTCTAATCTGTAGATCATCTCTGTAGAGCATGGTTAAGCCATTTGAAGATACTGTGGTGTGGCTTGGAAGTTGCCTGTACGTAAATCTTAGACATAGAGAGGTCCTTTGTTCTGCCAATGTCTTGATACATAGGAAGTAAATTGTATTTATTTTCAAATTAAAATGTTTTCAAAATATTTTGCTTAAGGTAAAATAACAAACAGAGAACATGATATGGACCTCAAAGACTTTGCCTTGGGGCTATTTTATTCCACAGCCATCTAATGTAGGGACTTCTATACTCTGAAGCACCTGGAACTGGCTGCCATCACTGAAAATATACTGAGCAGATGGCCTGCAACCTGTTTCAGCCTGCAATCTCCATGGCCCTAAAACATTAATTTCAGTAAAATATGTAGCGAAACCTCATCAAAATGTGTGTTATTTGTAAAGTAGGATCTCATTTTAAAACCCCCTTGAATCAACATGAGTTTAATTTGCATTTCATTCTGCTACATACTATATGTCTGGCGCATAATCCAAACCTATATCAGAACATCATATGCATCTCCTGCATGAGAAAAAACCTATATTAAATAAAAATAAGAGTTTAAAAAAAAAAAGTGTCACTGCAGATATTCAAGACCCATCTGGACACCCACCTGTGTGATCTGTCCTAGGAAATCTGCTTTGGCAGGGGGGTGGACCCGATGATCTCTCAAGGTCCCTTCCAACCCCTAAGTTTCTGTGATTCTTGTTTATGAACAGTATCATCTCTGTTCATAAATGAACGCTCACTCCACAGAACTGGACTAGACCTAATCTGAAGTGCCCACAGATGTGGACATCAGGTCCTCAGTGCCAAGCAGTTTGCTTTTCAGCTTTGCTTCTACTGCACTCTAATATTTGCTAATGTAAACAAGAAAACTGATGCATTAAATTCTAATTATGATTAACTCTGAAGAGCTACATTTAAAGCTTTAAAATGTTGATAAGCTTTCAGTGTAGTGCAGCTGTTCTCATAAAGTTGTAATGAAACTGTAGTGCCAAATCTTTAGTTTGGTTTCAGACATGAAAAGCAAACATAAGAGGTTCAAACAAATGGCTGCTTACTACTGTTTACTCAAGGGCAATTTGACCTGAACCATAAGCAGGATTTAGTGATACTTCTTGGTGTGAGCAGTCATCACATTTCTGGCGTAGTCCGCTGCAACACCAGCCACATGAATATGAACAACAAAACCTGGGACCATCAGCTGTGTAAGTCAAACCAATGAGTAAGTACGGACGTGAGATTTTTTGAAACTAGTGTTCAGTGGTTTCCTAGCTCTTCACAAACACTTTTTAAAAAATACCATGTTTTCTGCTAGCCAGCACTATGGCTTGAACTTTATGTAAATTACTTGCAAAGACTATCTGTATACCAAACATTTGTAACAAACCAAAGATTTCATCCAGAGAAACAGCTAAACACACTGACAGGTACCCTGGATTCCCCCCTGGGCATCTGGGTGACATGCAAACAGTTCTGGATGCCAAACTGTGTCCCTTAAACAAGTTACACAGTAAAACAGGCTTGTTCCACTCCTGTAATCCCCAAATATTTATTCATTCTCCTAAATCTTCAATCTGCATCCAATTGCTCTTTGGCAAGCCGCAGTGCCAAAGACGTCAGGCCTCGGCTGCCTCTGGGAGGATAACATGATCCGCAGCTGCTTTACTTTTCTTTTGTCCTGACAAACTCCCTTCAGAGTTTTGGGCTGAGTTGTCCCAGTCCATGCCCTTTGTAAGTGCTTCCACAGCATGGATTTAAGCTTGCCTCTGCAGCAACATGTGAAGATATAAACTGTACAGATTATCTTTTCATGGCTCCTCCCTTCTGGAAAGATAATGGGCGACTCAGGGCTCAGCAGAAGTTGCTTTGCAGAAGAAGCACCAACGACCAACCAAAGAGAGAGTTCTGAAGAAAAGCCACTAGGCACCTGTGTTGCCCACAAAACAGGGTGGACAGGAGCAACAGAGAGACTTGGTGGGAGACCAGGGAGAAAGCTGTGCTAGGATTTATTTAGAAGAAAAGAAATACATGTCAAAGAAAGAAGGGTTCTGATCCTACAGTGATGTTAACCAACTGTATTGATTTTTTTTTCCTCAGTCTCAGCATCTTTAGTTCCTCTCACATTTGTGATGATTGGCAGGACATATGTATTCTCTATTACATTTGATTTGTCAGACAGTATTCCAAAGATACCAAACTCCTATGGTACACCAGCAAAGTAAAATTTGCTTTCATGTGATGACGTCTGTGGGTGCGCCTAGCTCTTCTACTTCATGGACGTTATGACAGAAGTCAAACACCCACATGCTCTGAAAGCAGACCTCAGAACACTTGTTCTGTAAAACACTTTTCCTTATTTTTAAAACAGTAACTTTGTGCTATCCTTAGATGTAAGGACAGATTACTATACAGATTACTTTAAGCGGTGTAAATTATTCCATAGCAGCAAATCTGTTACAAGATGTGAATGGTACATGGTCAAATGGTGGAGAAACTTCAGGTTGTATGGGTATACTTAGCTCTTCTATTAAGTGCTAGCTTTATAAATCCAGTCACTCTATAGGCTGTCCTGAAGAGTTAGTACTGTGCTGACAGCCAGTGTAATCTGACCACTCAAGAACTGGTACAAGAAAACATTTCACACCAGCCAGCCTGGAAACTGAGAGACTTTAGTGTAGGAAGAGTCTGTCTGCGGGTCTTGCTCTTCCAAAAATACCTTGCGCTGGTCACCATGTTCTGCCTCTCAGAGGGGTCCAGGTCAGAGCAGGGAGAAGAACGTGAGGGGCTTGGCCTCCTGCATTGCACGGGGGAAGAGGAAGAGCCTGTCCTATTTCTGCTCCCCATGTTGTGGCCAAGAGGAGTCAGCATCTGCATGACCACTGCTGGCCACCACTGAGGCTGACGAAGCCAGTTATGGTCAGGCCTGCAGCACTGCAGGCCTCATGCTGATCACAAGGCTGAGGGGTACCTTATCACCCCCGAATGCCCGGAATCCTAGGAGGGGAAATAGCGTGAGGGGCAGCAGCTTGTTCTGGCCTCCTCCAGGTATGGTATGTGCCTCAGCTCCAAGACAGCACTGCTATTTCTCCACTGGTCCTGTCAGTCACCACCTGAAGGACACAGAGTAAACTCTGGATGGTGGGCATCCATGCTACATTGCTCCAGGGTGCTGCGTGATTGCCCAGGAGCTTTGCACCCTTAAAGACTTCTCTGTACTGTGTGCTTTCCCTCAACATGTCAATTCTCCCTTGTCCATGCTGATGTACTTCTTCGTGGTGCAAGCTAGTAGCCCTGGTGATTGTTCAACCCTCCTGCTGCTAGACAGCGCATAGCCTCATGCTAGAATACCTCTCCTCCAGCAGCAGGAGATGTTAAAGATCATCACAGATGCTGCTGACCAGAAACAGGAGCCATTGCCATTGCTACCCACATCACATCAACCACACCGCTACCTGCCCTGAAAGAGGCAGCTCTCTGCCACCACTGTCAGCTCACTGCACTGCCTGGGCATTTAGTAGGACCCAACATGGCTGCGCTTGACTGCTGACCTACAATCTGTATAATTTACACTAGACAACCGCTTTAGCAGAGGATTTCAAGAGAAAATGATACCTAAAAATAAATGAATAGGCCTCATTTGTTGCAAGGAGGATGAACTACTGTTCAAGAAATGGCTAAAAATATCTGCTGACATCAAGTTGGTTCGGCTTTTCATGGGCTTTGGTTTTATTTTCACATACACTTTGATATCCTAAATAATCAAGTTTTGTGGTTTATTCGGGTTTTTTTTGTGTTTTGTTTTGTTTTGAATAAAGCATTTGCTCCATTCAAATAGAAGCACTTAAAGACAGAGTATTCCTAAAAGAGTAGTCTTACTCTACTTAACACCAGGGAAAAGTACTCTACCATCTGAGAAGGGAAACAATAGTTTCTGCCCTCCGTGCAAGGTTGTCATGTGGGTAGCAATACATTTCAAGAGGACAAGGGGCTCCCTCTTCCTCCTCTGTATTTAGACCATGAAGCAGATTTCAGGTTCAAGCTCTTTTTCTTGAAATAATTCATTTCTTGATGCACTTTTTAAAAGCAGAAGCATTTGAAATGTGCATAACCAGAGGTTATCCCTGGAAAAAGGGTTGGGCTGCTAATGAATATTACAAACCAGCATGATATCAGCTCTCCAGAGGAAGCAGTGGAAGAGTACCACCCTGAACGGGGCCCAGAAGCAATGGAAGAAATTTAATCCTGAGTTAAATGAGGTGGGAGGCATTTCATAATATACTTCAGATTAATATTTTATTCATTACAGAACTACAAGAAATAATTAACCCTATGGATAAGATTTTGTAGTAATAATAATAAACCTGATTATTAATAGCATTATCACCTTGTAATCCCCGAAGTATACTCTGTTCATCAGATGAAACTAGACCAAATCTAAAAGAAAGAGCATGTACAGCCTCAGCCCATGCAGGGAAACCAGGAAATTCAGTCATACAAAACATAATTACATGGGAAGTAAATTAATATTCCACTGGCAAGGACATAGTATGCTATTTAGGAGTTTGATTGTTCCTCCCAGGTTGTGCCACTGTGACCCTCCCAGCAAGTCACTTTGCTCTGAGAACCTATTGATGTATCTATATAATTAAACAAGAGAGTCAGGCCCTCTTGGCAAAGCAGGAGAGCTTATGCTGGGGGCAGCAATTCTAAAATGACTTAGCACTAAGAGTGGACCTGACGCCGCCGAACGTAAGCCCCCGATGTGTTGTTGGGGCCGAAGGGGAAAACCCATCCCCCGAGGCCTGTGTGGAAGGACCCTGAACAGGCTGGAGAGCTTGCATTAACTACATGCACGGCACTCGAGCATCTGGTGCTGGGAGGCTGTATCGGTGCCTGGTGTGCACAATTCAAGAAATGCACTGAAGAGTGTCATAAGTAAAAGACTGGAAGAAGCTCCTTAATGCAGCTCCATTTATCCTATGAAAATAATGTCTGACTTGATCATTGGCTGAAAGAGCTTTGGCAGGAGTCTCTTAAAGGTAACGGGCAACATTACAAACAAGCTCCATCAGAGAAGTTCAGATCAGATATATGATGCAGATATGCAGGGATCAGTACTTCACCACTAGAATGCCTTCCCAAGGGTGATGACAAGTTCTCTGTCCTTGACCCTTTTAAAATCAAGATTGGATCTTATGTTCTGAAAATCGCACTTCAAATAGGAATTCATTCAGATTACACACATAAGGTTAGCCTGAATGATCACGGTTTTCTTTTTAATCTACAAGCACCCACTACAATTAACAATGTTTTAGGCTTATGTAATTCAATAGACTTTGTAAAACAGTCTTAAAAGCTCTGCTGAGAAGTCACAGCTGCAAAGTATTGTTCATGGAAATACTGGTTCCTTAATACAGTGCGATTCCCATATTGGCGAGCCACTTACTAAAGATACTTTTTTTCTTCTTATGCATTAAATTAGCAGAATGGCAAAGAATAACATATATAGTAAAGTTACAGCATGCAAACCATGGCACACACAACACAGTTCACAGTAATGTGTCCGGATGTAGGAAAGAGGTGGATGGAAATATTTAAAAGTGACCAAATAGAAGCTTTTTGGTTAAAGCCCTGTGTAGGAGCAGCAACCACAAAGGTAAATCTTCACAAAACCTCTTCCCTGCTGCAGATTTTCTCCTCATCTAAATCTCCCCTGTTAGATCTTTGATGCTTCTTGCCCTGGAGCTGCTGCCAGCCCTCAGCCCGGAGCCTTCCCCAGCTATGCACCTTGTCTCATCCCAGCTAGGACCGCAGTCTGAGTCTCCTGCACCTACATGCTCCAGCTGCTAGATGATTCACATGGACCTTATGGGCCAAACAGCCTACAACCAATTAGTTCATTCAAATAACTTCTTTTGTGGCTGATTTACAGGGAGGGAGAGGACCATCCAACTTGTGGGACATGCTGCTTTGAGACACAAGGCACTCAGATCAATGTATATCATTCAGGTTTGGTTTAAAAAAAGAAGGGAAAACAGTAGGCTAGTTTTGTTGATGTACGTTGATCTGTTGCACCACTTTGGTAACACAAAGCAGTCATAAACCCTGTTTAATTGGCATTTGAAGGCAGGTTTATGGCTACAAGCATTCCTAAAGCATTACAGAGCAGATGCAGCACTGAACCTTTTCCCCGTTATCTCAGACACTACGAACATCAACACATATTTACACTGTAGTATATCTATTTATTGATTAAATTGCCAATTACCATTTTCTGCTCTCTGATTTCTGCTCCATTTGTCATGTATTCAGCTACCTTCAGCTAGCAAGGACCAGAGAAATCAGATGACATTTTGAGGCAACATCTTGCTTTTTTATAATACCACAATGTTAATAGCATTGTGATATTAAAATTTAAATTAAATTAAAACACATGGTGGACTTTCAAACTTTACCTTCTCCTGATGACCTGAATTCATGCTAAAGTCACATTTTCTAGTTCTTTCTGTAACCATTGGCACTATGATCATTTTTTTTTCTTTTTCTTTTTTTTTTTTTTAGTGAAAACTAAGATTTTTACCTAATCCAATGACCTTAAGACACCCTCCAAGTTGCCAATGCTACCTCTATAAGTTCCTTGCATTAGCAAGATCTGCATTAAAGGATCCAGTGATTCCTATGCTGGTCTCTCAGGATGTTTTTCCCAACTGCACACCTGCAGTAGGGTTGATGCAAGAGAACATTCCGCCATTTGCTGCAATAGGTAAAAAATTATATCGCTTAATAACTGAAGTATTTACGATTTAGAAACCTATTACTATTTGGATTAAAAGGTAAAGAAAATAGAAGGTAAGCAAAACTTTTCTGTTCCAAGCTATATTTTTCTTCCAAGTTCAGAGTCACAGAAAATAGTAACATGCTTAAAAATATACAAGATGAGCAATAGTAAATATTGCTTTCTTGGTATAAATGTAGCCCCTTTATAAAGTAGTAGATGTTCTATGGGTTCTATCAAAGTTATCATACACTGGAGTAAAATGTATGCTCCTTTTTGATACACAATAAGATAATGTTCGTAAGTACAAGATAAGGAAAACTGAATAATAAGAAATACCTGAAAATAAAGCCTCTAATGGATCTTACTATCAACTGGAACTGACTGAAAACACTAAAAGATAGGCCTTACAAGTTTCTCTGAATACATACTAGAAACAAGTAGGCAATATCACTATTGGATTCAGACTTGCAGTTTATGTTTGTGCTATTTTACCACAGTTCACTTTTTTAAAAAGTGCAGCAATGGTTCCTTCTGTATTACAAGTATTTTGATGGAAGATTGCCTTGGCATTCATTTCAAATACACACATAAGCAAAACATCTTTACATCCTTGCTGTAGAATTTGAAAAACAGATAGAGCAGGAACAATTCAATGGGTCAAAACCATCCTAATCTTAGTTAGATGAACTATTATGTAATAAAAAGTACTGAATATATAATAAAAAATAGCAGTCGTTTTTCTTTTTTAAAGGCAGATATTGCAAAATGACTCCAAGAGATACTTCTTACAAGAAACAAAGGTTAAAAAATAACTTTTTCCTGTGAAAATTTTAGATTTCTACCCCATGTTTTCCAGCCTATGTCAGCACAACATACCACTCAAGAAGTCCAGTCTCAGCAACAGTGTGTAGGTCTTCAAACAAGCATGAGTGGCAGGGTTGCATATATAATCTGATCATAATGAGTGTAATACTGTGGGCATTGCTTATTCTCTATGCTGTCAAGGATGTGTAAATGTATTTGTTTGACCAGATTTGGGAGGAAGGGATCAGAAGATCCCATTTGCACTTGAATTAGATAAGCTGAGTTTCCCAATTAGTTCCAATTTTCAGTTACATATATATAGATGCCCGCACACATTTGCAAATACCCCTCTCTACTTATATTTAGCTTTGTTGCCACCAACAGTATGCTGGCAGGATACTCTTCAAAGGAGTTGCTTTATAGATGCAATCAGGGATTTCAAATGGAAGCTGTTTTCATCAAAAATTCTCCCTTCATCAAAACCAACTTCTCCATTTATGGATACGTACTGGTTTTAATTTAAATGCCTCTGTTGCACAAAGGCTAATGTGAGACTCTAACTGAAAAGATTTTAAGTGTTTCAATCTTACTGCAATAAATATTTTCCCTCCAAATTCTTTTAATTCAGCATGTTTAATTACCAGGCTTCTGTTATTTCTCCTCTTTATAGAGCAATTCTAGCAGCACACTTCTAAAGAGGGCTAAAATTACTCTGTATATAATCTACCCGCAGGGCTGTGATCTGAATAGAGACTGTGTTACTTGATTCATTGCACAGTACATTTCTGCTGTACATGTTTTTCTCTGTCACCATATGACAGAAGTACTGGCAAAGTCCTCTCCAGTTTTATCAACATTTGGGATGTCCCAAGTAAACTAAATAAAATCTGCCTTTGTAAAACCCCAGCAGCCTGCAGCCTCTAAGCCAAGACTGAGTTCACCTAACCATGTCTGAAGCAATTCAGATAAACGATGAACATTTCTGTGCGTCCCTTGCACAGTTGGGTCTTTTGAAGATTTTCCTCAGGCTACCGACAAATGCCCCTGCATGGCATGACCTGAACAGACTCCAGCATCAGTCTGACTGTTCCAACTTACTGTTGGTTATGAGTACATGTATCAAGTGGTATTTCTTTCTCTCAGCTTTTAATCACCGTGTCTTTACAAAATATTCAATTTTTCCTCTTGTGACAAGCTTCAAAGTTACTGATTTTTCTACCTATGAGCTAAAAACTTCCATCTGTCTCAAAGCCTCCGGTTCTTCC
Organism: Hypotaenidia okinawae; assembly: GCA_027925045.1. Classification (NCBI taxonomy): domain Eukaryota; kingdom Metazoa; phylum Chordata; class Aves; order Gruiformes; family Rallidae; genus Hypotaenidia; species Hypotaenidia okinawae. Next base: position 108,574,241 of record BSDF01000001.1, on the reverse strand, counting down.
AGGAGATCTCTACCATGGCCATTAGGTACCTATCTCATGGTTTTCCATAAATGTCTGATTGAGCTCCTACAAAACCTGACTTAGCAACAAGGGACCTGCCAGCCTTTGATTTTACTAATGACTCCTCTCTGGAAAAGAAAACTGGGTGAAACACAAGTAGGACCGAGCCTTTTACAAAGCCAATGTGCTTCACTTATCTCATACAGTTCCAGTCACTTACTGCATTATGTGGGAAACTCATTTCATCCTTTTTCTGTGGCCTGCATCCCTTAGGGGCATTCCCTGAGCCCAGAAGGACTGCCTGATGGGGAAGCAGCAAGAGTCTCTGGTGAAGGGATGGCATGAATAGACATGAATTTCCCAGTCAGAGAAGAGGAAAAAAAGGAAAGTTATTAAAGTTATTTTACCTCTGTATTAGCACATACAGTGCGTTTGCATAAGGATTTCCTAAATCCAGAACACATTAGTCTTGTTGTGCATGCACTGCTATTTCCTGCACATACCCAGCCTCTTACTTTGGGTGCTTTGCCTGTCTTGGGAAAGAGCCAACTGAAGCGTGAGAAGATGTCTGATTCATGGAGGAGGAAGGAAACAGAATAGCATTTCCTCCTGCAACAGGACTCTTCACATTACTAAGCTACTGTAACTATTGCACCAACTGTTACTGAACAACTCTGAGAAAACTGATGACCTGAACCCATTGACTAGACCAACAAGTCCAACAGCCAAAACCAGAGCTTTTGGAAGTCAGTAGAAAGTCATGGGCTGATTTAAAGGCCTGGATGCAGGCCTTACCAGTTTATCAGTGTTTTAGCATGTGCTGTAACTAAATATATGCTTACATCTGGAAGCACTTTAAAAATGTCATTAAATATAAAAAAAACCATATGAAACACATGATTTTGCAGGAAGTTCAAACATCACAACATGCCACTAAAAGGAAAAGCACACTAGTGGTCTGGGACCTGGTTTCTGAATGGACATGAACTGGGAGAGCTCTGAAGGGGAAAAAATCCACTTGCTTGGAAGCAATAATTTGGTGATGCATGTACTGAAGAATCCTTTCCCTCAGAGAATCCCCATGGTTTGCCCACCAAAAAAGGTGTTCAGAAATACAGAAAAAGAAGCAATAGAAAGACCCCCTTTCACAGCAGCCTTTATGTTCTGTTTTACCAGCTGTTAACATGGAAGCTTGCTCAAGGAAGTCCCTTGAATTCTTAACTGCCCTGAGGAGGGGAAAAGACTGGCATCTTTAGCAGTGAACTTGTATGCACAGCGGGTATCAGAGAACAGCTGCTGTATCTAAATGCCAGAGAAGTCTCTTGCTGGCAGGTAGGTTCAGGCACAAAGAGTTTACAGGTGTACTGTCAAACAGCAATTTCAGGCGCCATTTTTGGAAGCACTGTGCCCTCAACACTTCCCACCAAGACATGAGAGTGCTATGTTGAAACATATTTTATATATATTATCTACATATTTTATATATATTATCTGTCTGTATATTAAAGAGGGCTAAGTGCTCTTTAAAATCTGATTGCCTTAGCATCTACCATCACACTGAGCTGTTAGGAAAATCTATCCTCATGCGTTCATGCTTCCACCCTTTGAAGTCTAAACAAACACACAATTAAAACTTATTTCAAAAGAATTACATTTTCCATCTTCTAAATGGAATTCTACATTATGGTTCTCACACCACTGTTTTGGTTTGTTGGATTTTTTCCTTCATGCTGGTGCCCATAGTGTACTCTGTGATGGACAGCGACGCTTCTGCAAAACTTGCTTCTAGATAGAACCAAAACTGTTACACAAGACCATGAGTTTTCATAAGTATTACCCTTACCACAAAGGCTTTGCACCAGATTAGAAGTACAATTCCTTAAAAACAAAGTCCTTGTACAACCTTTAGAAGCATAACTTCATGCAAGATCACTTAACATGAATAAGAAGGAGAGGAGTACTGGGTGAAGAAGGGGTCCAGCATAAAATTCTTGCCCTATTAAACACACACAAACCAGGAGTATTGCCAAAATGCAGAATTTTAACATTTCATGGTTGGGGTTTTTCCCTTTAAAGACTGTGCATATAGTGTTCTCTCTGTTATTCAGCATTTCAAAGTACAGAGTACATCCCAATTGCTAGCAACCTTTTTAACTCAGCTTCAAGTTCCACGCAGAACTTGTTGCTGAATGGACTTCTGTTTGCAGTGACCCTGAATCATTAAGATTTCCTGTTGCTAGCAGTAACTTTCCTATCTTAAAAAATGCCCGGGAGGATATTTAGAAGTATCACCTTTCTAAAATAGTTCATAAAAGACAACTGATACTCAAACGTCACAGGTTCATATTTTCCTCTAATAAACAAACAAGTGATTGCTGATGATCATCATCTGGCAACTCATCCAGCTTATAGAACAAAAGCATGTGCACAAAAATGTCTTGATGTTTTCCATTATCTTGAGTGACGTTAGGAAAAGGAAATTTAACTTATACACTAGCTCCAAAATTTTAGAAAACTGTGTATCCATGTAACAAATGACATAATGAAAGGCAACAGTGACTCATTTCCATCGATGCAGCTTGTTTGGACAAGAAATAAAATCCTTTTTTATGAGTGTTACTTTAAGAAAAAGAATAGGCAAGCATTAATATTTTCAGCATTATCATTCTCATATTTAGAAAGGTAATCCCAGGTCTACAGAAGCAGGTAATTTTTCCAAGGTAAAACAGGATACATAGGCAGTTTAAGTGTAAACAAACAGAAAATACTGAACTTCTTTAAAATCAAACTTTTTTTCCTCATCTAAACATGTCTACGCTGACCTCAACAGAGCCAAGAGAAGAATGAAATTCTGGCTAAATTCCTGGTTAGAAAAAGTAGGTTTCCTCTAACTCAACTTTTATCATCGCATTTAGTACCTTGGGATCCTTATCTTATTTGTACAGAACTGCAGTTGGGCATCTCATATAGAATCACAGAATGGTTTTTGTTGAAAGGGACCTCAAAGGCCACCTTGGTCCCAGGTGCAGGGACACCCTCACCTACACCAGGTTGCCCAAAGCCCCATGCAGCTTAGCCTTAAATACTTCCAGGAAAGGGACATCAACAACTTCTTTGGGCAACCTGTGGCAGCGCCTCACCACCCTCACAATGGAGAATTTCTTCCTAATGTCTAATCTAAATCTACCATTTTTTTAGTTTAAACCCATTACCACTTGACCTATCACTACACTCCCTGGTAAACAGCCCCTCTCCAGCTTTCTTGTAGCCCTCTTCAGGTGCTGGAAGGCTGCTGTAAGGTTTCCCTGGGGCCTTCTTTAGGCTGAACAAACCCAACTTTCTCAGCCTGTGTTCACAGGAACGGTGCTCCAGCCCTCTGATCATCCTTGTGGCCCTCTTCTGGACTCACTCCAACAAGTCCATGTCTTTCTTGTACTGGGGACCACAGATCTGGACCCTGTACTCCAGGTGGGGTCAGAGAGAGGGGGACATTCCCCTACCTCAACCTGCTGGCCACTTTTCTCTTGATGCAGCCCAGGATACAGTTGGCTTTCTGGGCTGCAAGTACACATTGCTGGGTCACGGTGAACTCCTCATCAACCAACACTAATAAAAGATTATTACAAATCTCATGTCTTCGCTGCAGCTTGTGATGTCTGAAATAGGATGTGATTTTTTTTTCCCATACATGATAAAATTCTCAGTGAATAAAATACTCCCAGCAAACAAGATGTTCTTGTTTGCCCATAGCAAGCAATTTACATCCTTTTTTCATCTTCTGACATTTGGTCCTTTATTCTTTTGCAATAGCAAACCCAAGGTGTCCTGTAAGCACCAGATTGAATGAAACCTGTTTTCCTACAGATTTATGCTCTTTGCTCTGTAACTCCATGTTCCTTCTTCTCACTGCAAATGGCCAGATCTCTCCACATTGCCTATTACACTGTCACCCGGCAGGAGAAATTGTGCTGTGACTAGTCTGGGACTGTGCACATTTTGTTTGGCCACTGAGCCACTGCCAAACAGAATGTATAACAGCTATGTTCTGCCTGCCTTCTCCTCAAAATTGGCACAGATTTGGGTTTCTTTCCTCCATACAGTCATGGATTTTCATAAAACATGAGATTCATTGAGAATTTCTCCTCTCAGATTTAACTGAAAGACTCCAAAGGGTTGAAAACCCAGGGAGGGAAGAAAGAAAAAAGGTGCACAGACAAACCTTAGTAAAAGTCTCACTTTCTTAGAACGTGAAAAAAAACAACAAATATATAAGAATAGGATGGTTGCTAACATGACAGTTCACCAGAGTTTCACTCTGTGAAATGACAGGCAACAGTTTGGGTTGTTTGGGGTTTTTCTAATAGATTCTAAGATTAGGTTCTTAAAGCCATTTTTAGGAACTGATGAGTGATCCTGCTTTCAATATGGCAAGAATCTCATGTCTTACTTTAGGTTGGACATGCACTGTGCTTTAAAACACAGGATTCTCACATCCTGCCTTTGGACATAACAATGATCACCTACAAACACATACAACCAGACATGAATGATTATGCAAAGGACACAGAAAATTACACCTGCAAAGTTAAAAAACCCCTCCTTTATATAGACATTATCAAATCAACATACTTGGAGCTAAAAGAGAACATGTTCTTTTACAAAATAAATAGGAATATTATGAATATTTTAGTAGTAAGAAATTACGTGTTTAAACTGATTTGCTCAAAGGTACAAGGAAATTAAATGACAACTTGAGATTTATAAATCCAGGTTTAGGCTGAAACTCTTAGAACTTCTTAATGCTGTAGAAAACTCAAGAGTAAATCCAAAAGGACAGAGACGGACACAATGTTGATACCACTGCTTATCACGTTTCTGTTTCTAAACCCTCAGAAAACCATTGCCTTTTCAAATGTTTAATTTGAAATTAATATGTTCAACCAAGCTGATGTCCAGAGCTGGAAGTACTTTCCAACACATTCTAAAGAATATATTCCACCACCTGAAAATCAAGCTGATGTGCAAATACACATAGATACCAAATCTTGCTCAAATCATGTAGAAGTGTCAAATTTCCACCTAAAGTTTATGATATTTCAATTCAAAACAGGTCAAAGTACCCTGCTGTCACATTTATCCTTTTGGAATCCATCTGCAATCATTGAAGAGTTCTTTGCAATCACAGTATCAGACCATATATAAAAAAATTTGACTAATTTCAGTTTATCACTGAAAAGATTGAGGCACAAAGAAACTTATGATCGTGGTAATAACATAATTTAGTTTAACAGATAATTACTAAATATGAAAAAAGGTAAATTCTCTCCCCTAAAAACATACGTATTTCCCTGCAGACTGTCATCTATTGCTTTTGCTCTCTTTTTTTCCCCCTCCACAGAAAGATCTATGCAGGGTGGGGGAGGGGGGCAGTTTTGGCCAAATTTTAAGCAAAAGTGTTGCAGATTCAATACAAGAAATTAAGCACATCATTAAAATAAATATGTAATGTGACAGAAGTCTTAATAATACAAAAAATGTAATAGATTGAATAAAGATTCTGTGTGTCACAATGACACTGTTTCTTTATACTTAAATATTAACCAGAATAAGTAAATATTTTTCCAGTGGTATTCTATGGAATTGTCTATATATTTTTTTATAAAAAAGATATTGAAAAGTTACATTCACTATGGCCTGCCAAAGTGCAATAAAACCTCCATAATCTCATAGCACATGGCATGATGCTGTTTTAAAAAATACCAGGTTTTTGAATATAAATGATTGAATAAAAGAAATACATTTAAAATAGTGCTAGCTTTGAGGTAAGGCGAGGGAGATGGCCACTGTCTTGTCTGTCCTTCCAGAGAGCAGCCAGCCAGCCAGTTAACTGAGCTGTGTCTTCCAACTGGTCACAGCACTGTTGTCAATTGCCTGGTGGCAATGTCAGGAGACATGCAGAAGTATTGCAGTGAGGTATATGAGGCACCAGATAAAGCGGGGGGAAAACCCCAGCACATCTGTAGGCTTTGAAGTAATGCAGCCTGCTCCTGTCCAAATTATAGTCTTGGGAGGCTTCCCAAAAACCAAAAAGAAATCCCACTCTATTAATTCTCACATGAATAGCAACATCCACATGAAACTGGAACAGGCCCTATTCACTCAGAATGCTTTATAGCGGCATTCCTTCTTTTCGTGAAAGGAAAATAAAAAGGTAAAAATTGATTGGCATTCTTGACTTCTGGTTCAGTAATGAAATCAAAACAGCTTTGGGAAACAGCCAACAGCAGCAATGAAATGAATAATCTACATAAACACTGAGTACTAATAACACTTGAAAAACCTGGAAGATGGAGAGAGGCTTCGTTCCTTCCCATGTGAGAGGTCCGAAACTGGCAGTCTAGCTTCCTGTGCTTTTACTTCTCAGCACCCAACTAAGTTAACCTTGAGTATGCACTCACACCGAGTTCTTTCAGCATCGTGGTCTCTAAGGACAGGACAGGACACTCAGTGCTATGTGTACACAATGCCCAATTTGTCAAGAGTAAATCCAGGAGGACAGGACAACACTCATAAAAAGTAAAAATATATCAGTGTGTACCCTAACACTGCCAAAATACATGTAGTAAATAGATATAATTTAACACCTCCAGTACATAACAATTAGTCTGGTTTTTTTACCCCAACCCTTTAAAATAGTCAAAAAATCACCTGTTGATCACACTGTTTCAGAAATTGTTGTTCAAAGACTTGTTGAGCTTGCTTACCTCACTTTTAACAGGGAAAGTATAATTTATTCCCATTTCCACTACTTAAAATAATTTAAATTTATTTCCTTTTAACAAAAAAAACAAAACAAAAAAACCCAACCAACAAAAAAAACCAAACCCAAAAAAAAAAAAAACCCAACCAACCAAGCAAAAGAAATTCACCTGTGGTTTGGGAATAGACAGTGGAAAATTTCAGGCCAAAAAAGTACAGTTAGAGAAGATGGCAATGTGATTGACAGTAAATGGGTTAATATAACTTAAAACATGATTAAGTATCCAGATTCTACCAAATTTCTTGTTTTTCCCAGAGGCTGGCAGTAGATTATAAATGAAGAGGAAAAAAAAAAAAAAGGAAAATATCTGAGAGTCCTTCTTTAGCACAAACTAGTGATTGGTACATTTTTTGCTTTATACTGACCTAACTCTTAAAGATTTCAGGAGAAGGTTAGCTGGGCCACTGACTACTTCGGGAAAAAATTTTCTTGTCTATTTCCAGCCAGAGCTTGAAAGAGATTTTACGGGGCCAATGCAGAATGCAGTCCAATTTCCACAATAAATACAAAGGTATTTTCAACACAGACTGATACTGTCACTCTGCTGTGTCACTGAGGCTGAAGTCCCTTGCTTTGTTCAGCCTGTAGAAAAGGAGGCTGAAGGGAGACCTCATCATGGTCTGTGGCTTCCTGACAAGGGGGAGAAAAGGGGAAGGTGTCAATCTCCTCTTTTTGGTGACCAGTGATAGAACCTGAAGGAACAGCTGAGGCTGTGACAGGGGAGGTTTAGGCTGGATGTTAGGAAGAGGCTTTTTACTGAGAGGGTGGTTGGGCACTGGAACAGGCTCCCCAGGGAAGTGGTCACAGCACCCAGCTTGGCTGAGCTCAAGAAGTGCCTGGACGATGCGCTCAGTCCCATGCTCTGACTTGGCTGGCCCTGTGTGGAGCCAGGAGTCAGACTTGGTGATCATGGGTCATTCCAACTCTATGATTCACATTTGTATGTGTTAAGAATGAATTTCCTTGCTGATCACCTTCTCCTGAATTTTCCTCATTTACTGTTTATAACTTACTCTCCCCTGCTAGGAGGACAGATTGCTGTTTCAAGAATTTACTATTCACAGACTGAAATAACAGATACTGAGTCACAACCAGGTCCTAATTTCGAGTAACTAATAAAACATACACCAAAACCAGAGTCGATATTTTCAGAAGATGTTGGTCCTCACTCAGTAGCCACAGCCAAGTCAAGCTGCCTTCAGAAACACAGCTATTCAAAGGCACTTTCAACTAGCCTGCTCCTACACATTTTTGGTTAACAGTGAAGGAAATTAATGTGCCTCCCTCCCTGCTGCTTCACTCTTTTCTTTGCATAGCTCTGGATCTTGTAAAAACGCCAGTGGGCTGTATGGTGAGTCACATCAATACAGGTGAAACCCAATCTCTTTTGTAGCATTATTTTTAACCAGGGTCAATTCTTATCCATTTTTCTGGGTAGCCCTGAAAGGATGTAGACCATTACAGGGGCAGCACGGAAGTGGGAGAAGAGGCAGTGAAAGAGCACTGGGGTACCTCAGCCCTGCCACAAAGGACTGTTCTTGGAAGGACGTCTTTAGCTCATTCTACTTTCTGGAAATAACAAGAATTACCAACAGTGATGGGACTAGACCTTCAGGGTAGGTCCTTCTCTGTAGTTTATATTTTGTTTTACCATTAATGCCACAAAGTGTGCACTGTTCAAAACAGAACTTTTTAAAGGGCCGGTGTGTCTTCCATGGGACATTTATGTCCCATAGGATATTTCCTGGGTTAAGAGAAGTGGAGAGTTGGTGATATAAATGGAATACTTTCATTTAAAATACCTAAAGCTGTATTTCTTGCCCACTTCTACATATTGCTGAATGAACAGGGATAAACTGGGATAATTGACACACAAATATCATCTTTGGGTTTTAAAGGTAACATTGGAATTAGAAAACTCATCTAGTTACTGTTTGAACCACTGGACATTTCTCTAAAGAGGTAGATGTTTAAGTAACTGGAGGTAGCACTGCAGAGTAATACCTTGGTTGTATAGCACGGGTGTCATTCCAGTAGAATACTGAAAAATCTTAAAATATTATGGATGCCACATACATACATTGTGAATAATTTTGAATACAGTTTTGAACTGATGGATTAGTGATTTGAATATAAGGCTTCACCCAGTACCTACAAAATTCAGAATGATCTTTGATGGAGTCCTGGGTTTAAAGTTCTGGGTGATGGGGAAAAAAAGTAGTGGATGGTCTGGTCAGAGGAGAGGTAGAGGAAAATTCATTGTCATTTCTCTTTTCCATCACTCCAGTGATTTTCTTCCTGTTTTCTATCATCCCATGTTTCACACAGCAAATGGCTTGCCTCTTTCCCAGTCCCAGGTATCAGAACTGCTGGAAGACCTTCCAGTGGACTTCATAGGAATTTTTAAAAAGTTTCTGAAATCCTCTTGTAATGAAAAAAAGAAACTTAACCTGCACTCAAAAAATGACCTGTCACAACACATATAACCATCCCTACCTCTACCTTTGCTGCTAGAAAAAACAAAGTAAATATAACAGGATTTTATGTGGAAAAGAAAGCTTCTCTCCTCCACCATTCCCCCTCTCTGAAATGCCATGACCACAGTTCAGGAAGGAAAAGGTCTTTTTTTCTTGAGTGAATGTATTCCTTCTTGTATGAAACTGAATGCCAGCAGTAGAAATACTTCTAAACGAGCCAAAAGAAAGACAGCACTTTTACCGTAGTTTTTTCTACTTTTTTCCTCTGTACTTTGCCTCTTGCTTTACTGAAGCCAGATCCCTGCAAATCAGTTGACAATTCCCAAGGCACAGGTTCATATATCAGTGACCAACAAACCACTTTAGATAGGGTGAATTTTCTCTTTCATATCATATCTCTTCTACTTTCAGACCTCTTCTGTTTTGTTCTTTGAAGTCCTTCCTATCATGGAATGGTTTTGTTTGGAAAAGACCTTCAAGATCATCAAGTCCACCATCTATCCAGCCCTACTGGGTCCAACACTGGACCATGTCACCAAGTACAACATCTACTCTTTTAAACAGCTCCAGGGATGGTGACTCAACCACCTCCCTGGACAACCTGTTCCAATATCTGACAACCCTTTCAGTAAAGAAATTTTTCCTAATATTCAACCTAAACTTCCCCCGATGCAACTTCAGGCTGCTTCCCCTTGTCCCGTGACTAGCTACCAGGGAGAAGAGACTGACCTCCACTTCACTACAACCACCTTAGCTTCTCTTATCACTGCTTCTATCCTCACGTTATATCTGCTTGTCCTCCATGTCCATTTGTTTTTACCCACATAATCACTTAAATCACTTAATGAGCCAAATGTTTCTGCTTTTCCTTTTATCTGTTCTTTTTTCACCTACATCATCACTTTTTGGAACCTTCTTCTGCTGATGGTTTGAATATATTGCAGGAAAGTAAAATTTACCTGAAAGTCAACTTGGGTATTCCAAAGATCTTTTCAAGGACAAGAATATGTACATGTTCTGCTTATTGCTCCCTCAGCTATCTACTGAACTCCAAAACTCCTATGCTGTCAATATTTTTTTATTTAATTTTTTTTAATAGATCTGTGGTTACTGAATCCACAAAACATAGTGATCAAAGAAGTTTAAGGCTCAGGTAGTTATAGCTGCAAAAGAACTCTAAAATTAATTGTAGCAAATTTCCTTCGTCTCTTGGGTATAGACATCACCTTGTGACAGCACAAACTAGTTCCTCTCTTTGACAGAAAAATTAACTGTTCATCTTGAATTGCCATCCTTTCTGATATGACAGTAAAGATATCCACAGGTACCGTGGAGACCTGTTTCTATAATTAACAGATGTCAATAAAATTAACATGTCTAGTAAATAAATGTTTTCCTTCTTCCACATAGAAGAATAGAACAAACCTAAAAATGAACTTCCAAAATTACTTTTCAATGTAATTCACAACACAAATGTGGTTCCTTCTTGACTAATCATTAAGGTCGCTAAATAGAAATCTTTCAAAGAAATGAAAGCTCTAAAGCAATTGTGTTCTAACCTTTTCAAAACTATTTTTTTTCAATAACCAGTGTAAGAGAAAATGTAAACAACCAGCATAATTATTTTAGTCTGAGCTCATGAGTCTTCGGCTTTCTCTAACAGAAAATAGTAGAGTTATGCTATTGATGCTTAAACTTTCTGCCAGTCACTTTATATTGTGTCAGTCCTCAGACAGTTGGTAAGAACACCACATTCAATCATCATTCACATTATTATTTATTGTAGGGTTTTCCATGAAACACATATCACAGCTACTGGGAGCAGATATTATTTTAATGACAGATATAGGCATAAAACCCTATCAATTAAAAGTAAATTCTTCTCCTCCACATTAAGCCCTTTCTCCTTCATTGGGCTGGTCATCAGAGCATGAAGAAATGTTTCATAATCCTCTAATCTCGTGTCACAACACCACTGGTGCCTTATTTTGCCAGTGGAAACCCTAAAGCACAGAAAGGGCTGGTCCTCTGCTTGTTTGCTTATGGAAGAGGTGGTCACATGGAAGTACCCACCATCCCCTGCTCCCCAGGTGCCTTATGACCACCAGGAGGTAGGTGGCCAGATTCCCAGCAGGCCAGCCCACCAAAGCTGGGAGGAGACCACCTCCTCAAAGCTTCTTTTACCCACAGTTCTTAAGGGTGTAAAGAACACTTCAAGAGGTATCCCTCCATCACAGCATAACCATACATTTATGTTACATATGAGGACATATTTCTTTCCCTCAAAATGAACCCTGAAACTCTTAAAAGAAAAGCACACCCTTAACTGCATTAAGGATACAGCCAAGAATTCTCTTGCAGAAAATCTAACGTTTAGCCCAGGTCAAAATAGATAGGAATTCAATTCACAATAAGGAAACAAGAATTATCAAGTCCGTCTAGACCATCTTACACTGCAGCCTCACCTTCAAGCCCATATTTGTTAGCATTTCTTTGAAACAATTCCTCCCTCTCCCCCTTCTTTAAAAACAATTTTCAAAATTGATGATCAAACTCAAGATCTCAAACTGGCAAATAAGAATGGACACAATAGGTGAACAACATGAACTTCTGCACTTGAAAGGGACAGCAACATCAGATCAACTGAGTTCTGAGGCATCAACTTATATTTTAAAACAGGCATCCTATTAATTGTTAGTTCAGATGAACAAAAAACCAGGAAAGACAGGTCAAGAAAGAAGTTGTAACATACACTCAGCGTGGAGTTCACCTAACCAACCTCTTACTTTGCGTATTAGAATTACTCTGTCCTTATTCTGTTCCCTTTAGCTCCAAAAAAAGGTTACATATTTCTGAGATTTTTTTTTTTACACCTTCTAAGTTCGGTGTTGTTTTTTTTTTTTAAAGAAAACTATTTGAAGAAACACACAGTGAAACTATTTAAAGAATCGCAGTTCTGCTGGAGGAAAACCAGACTAATTTCTCCTCTAAATCACAGACATCTTAAAACACCACCTACAGAGTAACTTTGGCATGTCTTAGTGATTAATTGCTCTAAATTTCATCCACTCAGCAGTTCTTGCATACATATTTCTAATGTTACTGTCAACATGCAAAGTTTAATTCCACTGCTGTGCTAATAAAGCAGCTTTTTCAAACTAAGTCAGTAACCAGCAGTATAGCTCTGACCATATTTATTACCCTTACACTAGATGACTAGTTTATCTAACAGAGATAGTTCAAGAACTTATCCAGAAGTATTTTGTTTCCCTCCTTAAGCAAGACAAAAGTTACAAAAGCCTTATCTTCTGTATAATTTTGCAACTTACCTAAAATTTAGATATCTCCCTGGTAATTTATTTTTTTTTTTAAATACATGTCCAAGTACAAATCCTTTTTCTCTCAGCAGAAATCAGTATCACTGAATGTTGTTTTAAGGAAAAATTATGCACATCACAACAAAGGAATGTAAAAAAGCTGCAGGAAAGCTTGAATAAATAAAATAAATGTGGACAGAATAAACCTGTCTCCCCCTCAAACCCGGAGTTTGTCACAAGAACAAAGCACACACAAACAGCATGTAAAACCTGAATTCAAAATACCTTTATAGAAAAGGGATGAGGACACATGTTTTTTCTATTTCAGCTTGAAAAATAAAGGGCCACAGCAATGAGTCTTGCTGGCAGGCAGATAACTCATAGGCCCTGACCCTTCGACTCACCAGGAATTCAAACACAAAGCTCTTTTCATAGTGACCGTGCCATACATTCTCAAGATAAGGCAGTGAAATAAGGAGCAATGGAGAGAGGTGCCACGGAGCTCAAACTGCAGAAAACTCTGCATAGAAATTATGCCCACTTATTCACCTATAAGCAGCTGCACGGCAAGTGCGAGCTGCGAAACCATTCCTTTCCAGGTCGGGAGCCATGCAGCATGCGTTTTAGAAATGGGACCTGTCTCCTGAAGGGAGCAAAAGCAAAAGAGAGAGCAAGCAGCAAGGAAAGGGCTATCCCTGTACGGCTCTGTATCGCTGGGAATTGAAGTGCACATCCGGACAAATAATCTGTAACACAATGAGCTTCGCAAAAGGACTGCTGTGGTAAAACGGAAGGGTTTTTAGAAACAACAGAAATAGCTACATTTCAAACAACAGTTCAAATCTGGACTCACCATGGAAAAGCAAGAGTTGCCTGAAGTTAGTGTGTAATTTTCTGCCCTGTTCCACTGCACTTTTTGCCTAGTTGTCCAACACTTGGTAGCTCAGAGCTGCCACACAGAGGCCCCTTCCGTGATCTGGCTTATTTGCCTGTCAGTTTGAGTCTCGGCTTCTGCATGATGCAGCTGTGCACTTTGCTGAAGGTCTAATAGAATTTCCATAAGCTTTCTCCATGCCTGGAGCAAGCAGTTTGTCCTCCCTGCTCAATAAATACTCGGATCGCTTTTCTGGTACTCACAGGGATAAAGCTTTAAGTTGCTAAGGAGTTCTTACTAAGTAGTGGGTGGAGAACATAAGCTCGGTACAAGGAAACTCTGCGCATAATCAGAAACTGAGAAACTTCCTCCCTTTCCCCCAACCCCTCCTCTCGCCCGGCGAAGCTGCCAGTGCCTCCTTTACAGAAATTTAGGAATGTAAAGGGAGGACTCAAAGGGGCCCAGTCAGACAAGCCTTTCTCAATCAATTAGCTTGCAGCCATTACTTGTGACCCTAGGTCACACAACATAAGTGTGTGGGGTGTGCCTTTAGGGGTACACCAAAGCTGCTTATTAAAACTTACATAACCAAGAGCGTTCAAAATCAAATAAACTCTGAAAGTTGGAAAATATTTTCCATGCACCACAGTTTTGTGGGAAGGAAAGTTTTGAGGAAAGAAACGTTACTTTGCTTTTCCAATAACAAATCATTCGATACGGGACAAATCTTTTGGTACAGGAAACTAACTTTTTTGTATTAAAACAAAAACGTTTTTGTATTAAAACAGAAAGAAATGTGGAACACATAAGCAGACTTTAAAGCGATATTTGCTTTACAATTATGCAAAAACTAAATAATACCGGCACGAGTGGTATTTGATGAAGCACATGATCGTGTTTCCTAAAGTACGACTATTGTCTGTAGCTGCAAAGGAATAGAGGTTTATAGGACAATTTAATTAATTCATGAAGTTCAGCCCACGTATTTCAGCCCTCTGCAAGAAACGAGTTCGGAGCACTCGGATTCCATTCCTCATTTTAGTACTCCAACATTAACGAATCAGACTGTTTAGTTGTAAAAAGGGTCTGGAACATTTAAATACCACAGTAAGCTATTCTGTGTTGCACACACAGGGAGAAGAGGGTGTAACTTACCACGATTCCCACACGACAAGTATACACCCCTTGGTGTGCAGGAAAACTTCAAAAAGACCCTCAGCTTCATATCCTGCCAACCCAATGACATGGAGATGATGCCTTGGAAAAACCCATGAGGGAGTCCTGATTTCAAAAGCAGATCTATGACGACCCCTTTCTGGGCCAGACAAGATCAATGCACTGCAGGGGCAATGCACTTTAATCTCAAGGTGCATCGCAAAGCATCTTTAAGTAGTGCCACAGATCAAGGCTTATATGTTGTTGAAAAAAAAATCCAACCCACAAGTTCAGCCCAAACTTCACTCTCCCCTTAAGGTAAATGAGCAACAGCTACATGAAAGCTCATAGAGGACTCGGGGAAACACATAATAATAATAATAATAATAATAATAATATAGGACAGTAGTGGTAATGTATTGAAATTCATTGAGGATGTAGACAACCTGCAATCTACATGTCTCTTCTCCATTAAAACCCCAGTCAAAGTCTCTGAACAGGCAGCACGGCTTGTGTTACTTCAGACATTCATTCCAGAGGTCAGGTTGCAGGATCAGGGCCACTGAGTAAGTGCCCTGGGGTAAGGATTTTGCTTCTGTCTTGCACATAAGACAGCATTTAATAAATTAGGTCATATTTAAATCCATAGAAAGCCCTGGCAATAGAAATAATAATAATGGAAACTTTAATTTTGAATGAAAAAATGGGCTCAGGATTAAGATGCCGGACTGGGATTTAGAATATTTGGGTTCAGTTTCCATTCATGTCTCAGACCGATGAAATGATTTGGAAGACAGTGTTTCATCTTTTGCATTTACACCAAATATCACTTCCCTTACAGACATAAGGCCTTTACCTCCCCAAAGTCTATCAATAAAAAAGTGATAATAATACTCAATATATAGATCCCTTCAATAGTGGCCCAACATATTCTCTACATAGTAGAATTAAAGTAGTATTGAATATGAAACATTTACTGCCACATGACTTCTGAGTAACTGAAAACAAGGAGACCACCTACCTCAACTCTCCCAAAACATCATTCAAATCCATTATAGGCTTCAACATGCACACAATCCCCAGGAGATAAATACAAACCTGTGCACATGAATAACAATATACACTCCTTTCTCTCTCCTTTAGCCATCTAAATGTAAGGTTCCTGGAAAGTTCCTAAGGTTGGGCCCTTAAATGACAAGAGGTTGGGTTACCTAGTAGTAGGAAAAAAAAAAAAAAAAGGAATACAGGTCCTGTCTGGAGACAAGTTGCATAGGGTTTTGTTCCCAGCAAGCATTAAGAAATAGAGAACTTACTCCTTGTTTGGCCAATCTCTGTGAACTTCCAGGCGAAGTCAGAGGAATTACCATTAACTTCAGGTTTCCCTTTAACCTACAATTTCTAAAGTTATGATACACCCCAAGCACTCCAAGACTACAGATTCACACATCTTTCTTTTGGAAAGGTCGATATGGAAAATTTACGACACAAATAACAAAGAAATTTAAAGGATGTTTTTAATGTAACTTAAAACAATGCTTCCACACTGGAAATAATAATAGAATAATGGCTTCTCCTGGCACTTTTGAGTCCCCTGGCTAAGAGCTCTTCCTTTTCCTGACTGCTGGCTGTAAAATTACCCCTCCATTGGCTCCACTCCATCACTGCCATATTTCAGCCAAGTAAAGGCAACATGAGCCATTTCAAAATAATCTCTCACGAAGAAAGACACAAAGCTAGGAGAGGGGCATTGGTCCTCAAACCAAAGATGGTAGCCAGAAATGCACACAATTCCTTAAGCCCTGTCAGGGTTAAGTCTCACTCCTATGAGTGAGACTAATTAATGAAAGCAAACACCACCTTAGTGTTTCCATTTTTACTTTCTAATAAGGATCACCCCAGAACAGACTGTATTTCAAGGAAGGATAATGTAACTTTTCACATAGTTTTCCACATTCTACTCTTTCTCCTCAGAAGTCGTGAATTTTGGCATGACCTATCTTAACTAGCCACCTTTTAAAATTTTTTCCCCTTATATGTCACATGTTATTTCATACTAAGAAATAAATGCTCACCAAGGGTGCTTGCATCTTCCTCCTTGCACAGGGATATCTTCACACTTGCTAACTCAAGAGGTGGCAAGAACATGAAATGTGCAAGTATTTTGCAAATTTTTCTTTGCATATGCAGATCTTTGGCCCTGGAATACACATGAGTTCAATGTGATCAATATATAGTTATGCTACATTAGGGGATCTCTTGAGAATAAAAGGGATTTCTTGATATCCCCTTGGGGGAGGTGGTGTCTATTTCTGCATAACACTGGTCAATATAAAAGCAAAACCTGTAACATTAATTCACAGAACCAGGTCTCCTCCTCTGTTATGGTCTTAAATTAAATTTATTTTAGTTAGAAAGATAAAAAAGCTTTGTGCAAAACACTTGAGGTAGAATGTGTAAAGTTTATAGTGTTGATAGTGATACTCAGTAAGCTATTCATAATATTAAGTCACTCTCTAAACATTATATTAAAAGCCAATGCTTCTTTAAGAAATCAAAACAAAACTAATTCCAGAAAAGGGAATTAAAAAAAAAATAAAAGGAAAGGAAAAGCTTGCAAATACACTACAGTACTTTGAAACAGATCTTCCACTCTTTAAGCCTTCTTCCCTTGCCTTCCCCCACCCCCTTTTCCTTTCAGGAAACAAAACTCAAGAAGAGAAAGAGAGAGAGAGTCAAAAGGTTACAGCCGGCTTGTAAGTGCAAAGAACGTGAGAGGCCCATTCTTCCCCTTAACACCTGACATCCCAGGGTACATTTTCTTCAGTGCCGAGTCTGGTGGATTAGACATGCAGCTCCTACTGATAATGGGAGCTGTGCATCTCATTCGCCATGCACTGCTACTTAGAGTTCTCATCCTGCCCTGCCTCTATAAGGTTGTTCTCCCTCCTGCTTCACAACTACAAACTTAATTAATGGAAATTTACATCCTATCATGATTAGAGCCAGGTAAATATCATGTCTGAGTCCTCAATAATCTGTGAGAGTTCATTCCTGGAACTCTAAAGTTTGAAAAAGTTGCAGTAAAATCAGTAAAATTATGCATTTACTCTCAATTAAAAATAAAATCCAAGAAAGAGCCCAATACAGAGCTAAAAACTGTTAAATCCTTCTGAAAAGAAATAATCTCCTTATTAACCACCTTTACAACAGCGTTGTAACATTCCTTGACTACTCAGAATACAGTTTTCCATGATTTCCACAGCTTAACAAAGTAGGTGAAACACATCTAAGGCATGTTTGTTACAGCTACAGAAATGAAAGAGCTAGAAACGCTAAATTACCACAGTTTTTGCTATGCTTTTCCTAGGATGGAGCCCCCCATCTTAGAGGCAGATGGAGCTGAGATCCTCTTGCTTGGCTGATGCTGTAAGAACAAGGAAACAATTACCTCTACTTAGGTGCATAATCATACACAAAATGGAAAAGGACTGAGAACAAAGCTAATTCTAAACACCAGAAGTCTTCAGGCAAAAGGAAAAACCCAGAAACAAGCTTGATTTAGGTAGAAAAGGTACAGTTCACAAAGTTCAACCCCTGACTGGCCTAGCTGCAACAAAAAGTAGGAGGAGAAAGTGAGACAATAAGATTACTTGCGCTTCCATACTATTAATAAATGCTATCATCTAATTTAGAGATAACTTGTTCTCAAGAAAAGATCCAGGTTCCAAGGTGAAGTTCAGTAGAAACCTTCAAAATTAATGAACAAAACTCTAGATTTGAGAACAGGGAAGAAAATGTGAATTCTCTGCTGTTTGAGCTACTAGTCTGGTAGCTCTGGGATGTTGGTCACCAGCTGCAACCGAGCAACATCATATCCCTGCTTCCTCTCCTCCCCCACCTGCCCCATCCAAAACACCAGCCAAGTGTCTTCTTTTGTATATACAAAACACTTGAAAAAGTTTGAGAGGCCCTTTTTTTTTTCATTTTAGTACAATGAATACTCTAGGGTTTGTTTCTTGGATTGTGCAAATGCCTTAGTCCAATAGCTAATAAAAAAATCACTGTCACAAGTATTACAGAAGGATTCTGAGAAGGGAAAACAAAGATCAAAGAGGCAAATGAAAATGCTGGCAACTGATAGCCAGGTCTCCAGAAACATACTGAAATACATCAAATGAGTGAAAAATCCAATGAGAAGATTCCAAAGAATGTTTAAAGGAAGACTGCAGAGACCTACAGTCCCTTTGAAGAAGATTTTGTAAACAGCAAGATAATACTTTCCTGAAGAAATTGGTCCTTAACAACTTGTTTCGGTACATTGTACTGAAAAACTTGCTGTAGCTGGTGGGATTTCCAGGAAATTAAAACATGTGGGTTTGAGTTTGTCATGTGGTACCTCACTGAAGGACTAAGGTTGGGTTTTTGTTTGTTTATTTGTTTTTTTAGGTCGCTTGGGACTTAGAAATACAAGTGAATACAGAGATTAAAGAGAATGCAGTCATTCCAGAGACAAGCATTAAGAGAGAGTTTAATGAGGTCTGACCATTACCTCACCAGTAACCTGCCAGGTGCTGTCACAAAAAAACCCCTCACTAGACTTGCCCACTAGCCAGAATGGTTGGATTCATCTTTGTGGTTTAGGTGTGAGGTAACATTCATTTCGACCACATAAACCTGACCAGATCTATACATAGGCACAGTTCTATTTTAGCAGTATTTATATTTGTAAAAAATATCCCTGTAGAAGATGTCTAGTGCCACAAAGACCTTGAAGGGAGAGATACATACATGAATCCCAATATGCCTGTCAATATAGGAACAATATAACACTTGTATCCAAAAACTGTACCAGGCTGACTGGGGGGAAGGGAGCAAGGGGTGGGTGGACACAGGTTGGAGAAATTTTACAAACTGTAGCCTAGCATGTCCAGCCTTGGAGCCTACTGTATAAAAGAGAGAATTTAGCTCTACTTGATGTGAATGAAGACCACCTAAAGCACCTGTTTGGTGGAGATCCTACATCCTCACGCACCGCTCATTCTATTCATCCAGTCATGTCGGCAAACCCCACCCCATGTTGCCAGTGTGGACTAGCAGTGTGTCTGTTCTCAAAAGAATTCTGATGTCCTAAAAAAAGGTACAAACTTTTAAAATTTAAACTCATAACATGGTTGAAAAATAGGTGAATCCATAACACCATTTCCTGCCATTGCCCACACCAGCATTTCAGAATAACATGCTTTCAGAATAAAAGTCTGGAAAATTTTTACCTACTACATATCTAGTATTTCCTGACAGAGAACTACAGGAGAAAAAAAGCTTGGTAATATTTGCTCCTATCTATTTTCTCTAAAGTTAATGCTACTTCTTTTTCTGTGAACTTGTGTGTGTGTGTGTGTGTGTGATGAGAAACATGACCTTGCTGAAGCTTCTCCATTAAAATGAATTCTCAGTAGAAAAATATCCCTAAAGTAGATTCTCTCTCTTACGAGGGAATGCTCCAGCAGTCAACTTCAATTTGCCTTAAAGACAAAAAGGCATCTCTCTAGGGATAAAAATCAATCCCCAAACTGTCAGCAGCAACATACAAAGTTTAGAAATGTGCTTAATTCAGCACAAACAAATGCTTGTAAATTGTCAAGCCAATATGTGAGAAGTGACTCTTCCATTAAATAAAATCATGAGCTAAACGAAAAAACTAGAAAGGGGACAAAGACACACAAGGCAGATATATTTTATCCACCTGATCTCTGTCAAGCACTCTACTACAGCAGAAATAGTAAGAACCCAAGCTTTACTAACAGTTTACTGATTATGCTTAGCATTATTCTAATTGCTATTTATTTTTAAGAAGATTTCAACTACTGCTGTGTTCAAGTGTACACAAAAGCATACCTCCTCCATACAGCCTGGCAACGAGCAGCAGTTTGGGACTCCATCAACTCAGGCTTGCAATCTGAAGGTCATCCACACTCAGAAAGAATGAAACCAGTCCTCCAGCTTAGAGACATCATCACAAACTGCATCAGCTGCACAAACGACCCAAGCCATCACTAGCTACAGATGTGCAGTAGGCATCTCCTTTTCTCCTGCCCTCAAGGCCCGAGCAAGGTTAGAAACCACAAGGGGAAGTTCTTGTCTTGTCTTCTCCAGCACCTTGTGGGACCTGTGGAAAATGCTAACGACTTTCTGCCTTCCTAAGGTGCCCCTGACTGCACCCAGCAGAAGTGTGATGTACTCAGAATTGCTTTTGTACCCACTACAGCACAAAGATGAGGTACAAGGTCTGGCTGGTCAGTGTGTGGGCAGGCAAAGCAACCTTCTCCATCTGGCCATTCTGTCTCCAGTCACTCCTCCACCTCTGGAGAAATGGATGGAAAGGTTTGGTGGGTTTAGTTCAGGCCTATACCACACTCCTGGATACCACTGATTAACACAGACAGGACAGAGACAGAACATACCAACAAAAGAAATGATATAGTAGAGACAACTTTTACAGTGATTTCTCCTCATGTCCCAAGATCATGAGAACTTAGACTTTTCCTCCTTCTGTAAATGTGTTTCCTACCCAAGTAGATGAGGCCATGATGATCTACACTTATAAGAAAGGTGAAAAATCTTGAAACATGCTCAAGATTTGAGTAGACCTCTACCCCAGATCTCCTTAATCTTCAGTGAAACAAATTAATCTTTCTGTACCCCAGTTTCTGATCTGTAAAAATTTCCACTTAGATTATAAATTGTTTCAAGCACGGACTTCACTGTGGAAGCCCCATCCCTGGAGGCAGTTTAGGCCAGGTTAGATGGGGTTTTGAGCAACCTGGTCTAGTGAGGATGTTCCTGCCCATGGCAGAGGGCTTGAACTAGATGATCTCTGAGGTCCCGTCCAACACAAAGCATTTTGTGGTTCTATGATATAGATTTTACACAGTAACTAGTAAAAGCCTTTACATTTGTTCTCACCAGTGGACATAAACAGAAAATCCTGAGGTAAGAAAGTGCTATTTAGTGTAAAGAGGTGGGGGCTTTGCAAAAAAGTAGGCTGTGTTTTATCTCTAAAACCCCTCTCAACAACAAAACAAATAAACCCCCCCCCCATCCTCTGCCCCCACCACTACCCCCTCCCCAAGGATCTAACTCAAAGATCACATTTCAGTAATTTCTGTTGAGTTGCACCAAAACATCCCTACGTGTTAAAAATGGAAGAACATGTTCTACAGGGTTGAAAAATTCACAATAAAACAGTTAAAATGTGAAACGATAAAAACATTTGAAATACAAAGTAAATGAACAATGCAAGAAAAGGAAGGTTCCATACAACAAAAAGACAAGTGGGGGAACCATCAAAGCAACATCAGTGATAACTGGAGCACAAAACAGAGCTATGTGAGGGTTCTTTTCTGTAGAATGTGGAAAAAAATAGACCCGAGTTCCATGCTGGAGATCCACTGCAAGAAAGACATGACCATGTGTCACTACTATGCTTTTATGCTATTTTCTGTGAGCACAGAAACACCGTGAATTGTGAACTTTTATGTAGATCAAGGAAAGAAGGAAAAAAACAGAGCCAATGAGGAAAAACTGTAAGACAAAGTTGCCATCTCTTTCTACCCTTACCTTCAGAGGAACAATATGGTCAGGTTTCCACACACTGACACGACGTGTCACGCAATTTCGCATACAAGCACCAGAAAAAGAATGGCAATTGCTACTCTCTGAATTGATTTATTATAAAGCTTTCTGTGGAGATTACCAAGGACTGTAAAGAGAGGGAAGAAAAACCCTGATTTATCTTGAAAATCAAAAAGTCTAGGCTATTTGCAGCTGATACTTCAGAATGGTCAGAAATCTTTTCATCACTACTTTACCAAATAAATTTTCTGATTCACAAGATCAAAGGCAAAGATTAGCTCAGGAATCCAGCCATCATTTATTTTGGCAGTATGCATATGTTAGTAGATTCTTTAGCTCCTCCCTAGGATTAACATGTGTTTCCAGAGATGGCACGGGTTTCACATGAATATGAACCCAGGAAAGCTAACTGGAATGGCTCAGCTTTCTTGCCTTCAAAAAAAAGACTGTAACTGTTTCAGAAGAGAGGACCAATTAATAACCTCTGTTATTGGAAATCTCTCTTGCTAGCTGGTTCCCTCTTCCAGACAGTACACTGTCACCAGAGTTCTCACTCTAACAGTTCTTAACATTTAAAAAAAAATCTTCACAATGAACATATAATTTCTTCTATTAACTTAATCAAATTACTAGTCATAACTGTAACTATTTTTCATTGAATGTAAAAAAAGGTTCACAATATACGTGTCACTGTTTTCATTGAGTCCAAAGATGACAGCAGTGCAAGTTCAGGCTGACAGGCCAAATAAATATGTTCAGGTCAGGATGGAAGGAATGGGGTTCTTGGGCTGAAACTCCATACCACATCCTGCCATTCTGGTTAAGTCAAGCAGGGCAGTGCGTACTGCCTAGAGTGGTTGTTGCTGTCTGCATACACCTTCAAGCACTGTGTTATATTTCAGTCTTTTTTTGTATCTGAGCTACAACCTAATTTCATAAGCATGGAGTCTGTCACCTCCTGCCGTATCAGGACCTGCAGTCCTAAGCACAGGGTTAAGCCAGCAGTTCTCAAGGATTTATCAGTGTTGAATGGTTTTTGGTTTAATACCTTTGGAGGAGAATTCTTGATTCTGTGAGCCAGGCTGAATCCATGCCCGTGTCCTGAAGAACAGATGGCACAGGGGACTCTGGAGGCACCTCGTGATCAGGGTACAATGATCCCAACTTGCAGAATCAGTGGGACCTGCAGGCATTTGATGGCAGCCTCAGAGGAACCTGCTGGCTTTTTTCTATCAGCAGCCAGAGATCTGAGCTGCCCTGCAATAACTGAATCGTCCCAGTGGCCTTCAAAGCTAGACTGGCAACCGCATTCAGCTGCTGGGAAACTATTTACAGCTCCAGGGTTGTAGTCTGGCCACTCCTAAGTTAAGCTACATTACCAAGGTACTGCCAGCAAAAGGACAACTGAAAGCATATGCTTGTCCTCTTTGCATCTTACTTCACACGCTTTCACACTGTGCAGTCTGCTCATCAAGCGTGCTGGACCCTACCACGACAGGGAGGGCAATGGGGACCGCGAACCTAAAACCTTACCCTAAAGGCCTAGGAGGAAAATGGGATGAAGATTTCCTGAGGGAAATCCTTGCCTGGGCTTACTAAGAGGTAACTAGAATGCTGTTGTGCTTTCCCTGGCCACTGCATGAGAGCCAGACAGTGTCTGAACAATTACTGTTTGATTTGGGTTAAGAGTCAGACACCACCTGGGGCAACGTCCAGACTGCAGCGAGGGATACTATTTCCGGAACACAAATGACAGGTGGGAATTTGCAAGTGGTAATGCTTTATATATGTAGGGCACCACTGTGTTTCCGTGCTAGCCTTTAAAACACAAGCCTGGTGCAGCTCTATTCATGTGATTGTTTTTTTGCACTGGGCTGCAGCAGTGTTGGGAGCAGAGCCTGTCCAGGCTCCCCGGGTTTTCACAACAGTTGATGGTGATCCCGTGCTCAGGGATGCAAACGCTGCATTACTTGCTGCACCGTTACAGTTTTAGTCTGGCAGATGATGTGCATCACATCATCTGACAGGAAAGCACAGAGGCACTGAAAGGGGGCTGCTGTATGCCTGGAAAAGGGTGTTACTTTCAGAACTCCATCATTTCAGTTACGGCTGAGATCCTGGTATCATTTGTTATCTGATTTCAAGGGGGAAAAAACAGTAGCAGGTCACTGGTAACTCCAGTGATGCAAACCTATGGAGAAAAAAAGTATGCTCTGCTTTCTGTGGGCTCATTTCACCTCTATCAGTATGGACAAAACATAGGTGGGCAAGAGCTGCTCTCTGAAGACACGAAATGTTCAGTGAAACAGACTAACCTCCATCAAATGAGCCTATTTTTTCTGCTTAGCAGACAACCACAGACAACCAAACATTTGTCACTGCTGCTCTTATTCATTTGTATGGTCAAGGGTAAATGGAGGTAAAGAAAATTTGCTCGACTCCTGCTTTCAGCAATATATTTTTTTCACCTTGGGCTGCCTAACTTAAAATACTAGGTAGGTACATTACTTGTTTCTTCATTTAGTGCTACTTGACTGACCTTATTCGTGCTGAATGGGCTGATGGCTTCAAGTTCACAACATTATTTCCACCCTGCCTGAATGACTGAGAATTTGCAAACAGAACAACAAAATAAGAAATAAACTTCTTAAATGCAAGGCTTTTGGGAAGATAATAACCAATAATACACTTTCTGAAATTATTATGGTCTGGGAACAATTCCAAGTGTAGGAAGACAATGTGTTACTATGCTTTTATAAAGAACAGAACTTCACAAACCTACTCACAAACCCATATATTTTTAATACTAAAGTACCACTAATTCATACCCTTTCTGAGCCCAACCGGTGAAAACACTGGCAAATCAAAGGCACTTGTGCACGCTGGGGATGGACGTGAGAAAGTTTTGCCTTTAAGGAATACACGCTCTCTATCTTTCCCTTTTCCAGTGCAATCCTTCAACTGGAGTGGCTATTTGTCATCCAACACCTCAGAATGTCAGGTTAGTGCCCAGTGAGTGTTCTCTTCATGTTTATGTCTGAAGGAAAGCTGAAGTGATTTTGAGTTTAAAATGCCCTGGGGCATTACAAATGCCCTACAAATGCCCTGAGGAGCGCAGTTTGCTAGCCACAGCTCTGGTCTAGCATTACAAGCTGCACAGCAAAATTCCACATATGACATTACAAGCATGCCCTAAACTCTGACCCAGAGGGACCATCTTTAAGGTTGAGAGAGCACTTCAGTCTCCCTTCCCCTACAGACCTTTGGCTCTCTGCTGAGGTTGCTAGCCAGGGTGCCAATTAGTGCCAGCTGATTGCTCTTCTGATGTGCACACCTCGCTAGGAACCGGGCCGGAGCTACCAACTCATTTCATATAGGTCACTGGATGCTGACAACTTTGTAAGAGATTGACTAAGACCCAATTTGGATTAGCAATTTAGCGGGAAGGTCCTGCATCCCAGTGCCCTCCAACCTCTCTCGTGTATGTAATGTTAATATAGCAACTTTGAGGCTGCAAATTGACTGCAGTTTCAGAGAAGGGCGTTAGGAAACTTCAGAAGCAAGTACATTTACAAAGACTACTATAAAGTGTTATTGGGAAATTAAACTGTGCTTTGCCCCCTTAACCTTTTGCTATGTAGACTGCATTTAAAGGATTTTGTTCAGGCCAGAGGCCGTAGCTTACACTTCTGTTGCTAAGTGAAATGAATCATGGAAGAAATTGGCTTAATTGGGGATTCCAATAAAATACTGGGTTTAGAACTGGGGAGTCAAAACCAATTTAGCCAGTTCAAAGTTTTTAACGCACAAATGGGAAGTTTGTGTTTTGTTTTAGGATAAGAAAAAATACCTAACTAGAGAGCCATGTACACTCTACTGTAACAAACCCAGTTCTACAAAGCTGTAAGAAAAAGGAGTGGGAGAGTTATTTGAAAAGTATGTGTTACTTTAGCCCATAGGAAACCTGCAGTAGTTAAATATTTACTGCTGTTAGCACCGTGAAGTGTATTCTGTAGTACAACAATGTATATATTCTTTAAGGTACAACCATCAATTTTACCAGCTAAATTTCTGCCCATACATGTGCAGTCTGGAGACTTTAGGAAGGAGAAAAACATCATGTCACACATCTCACACAAAGCTCTTGCATCTCAAACTGGTGCCTTTCAAGAGCTTCGCTGCCTTAGCCAATTAGCCAAAGTTGTAATCATTTTTTTTTAACCACAACATTAAATGACTACGACCATGGTGTACATGCAATTGCATTGGGTGTAAAGCACCATGATGGCCGTATTCACTGCAAAGGAACTATATTTATAAGTCATAACAGTTGCTAAAATAGTTTAATTTTCATATGCAATCAGGGCTGCTGTTATTGTAAGATGAAGGCGTTAAAAACTTTCTGTGTATCTAATCCAGCTCAGAGACATCTGTGCCCTGGAGGTATGTAAACACTCAGCAAAAATAGAAGGATATCTGCTCAGCAGTGTCAGCCACTTGACGTGCTCCATTTCCTTGACTCCTGCTCATCTTTGACAGATGATTGTAATGCAATAGCTCAAAGGAGATAGAAAGCAGGAGACTGAGACACCCCCGCAGGGCTCCACTGAGTTTCAAAGGTGCTAGCAGCAAGAAACATAGTAAATTAAAAAACTAGAGTGACAAGAAATGCAATCTTGAGGGCTAAATGTATATGATGTATTGTATGAAGAGTTGAAATATAGTAGATCTCCTACTGGAGAACAGCTGCATGGTAAAACTTTGGATCCAAGAGTCAACTAAGCTAGTAAAAAAAAAAAAGTTTTCTATGGTACAGTCCACATGCAGAAGGGCATGAGAAAGCAGTTGGGGATTTCCGTGTTCCCCTTGTTCCCCGCACTCAGAGCACCACACAGCCAAGGGAAAACAGCAGCCGCTCCCTGCTCATACTGGGGCCAGGGTACAGGCAACTCAAAGGGATGCTTGAAAATTGCTAGATTACATTTGCTGTAACCCTGTCCATTTCAGCTTGACACAATTGCTGGGAGTTCTGGACTTTGCAAGTGGAGTTGAGTCTGCACTTTGTGGCACCTAATGTAACCACTCTGCTGGTAACTCATGCTGCCATCCCCAGCATTCTACATCTGCTTTCCCAGTTCAAATGCCTATAGTGAGGTATCAGCCAACATAGAAGGAAAATGCAAAGAAGGATTCCATTTGTGTATCCTGAAGAGTGAGCTAAGGAGAGCTGTTCCAATTCCCGTTATATAGAAAGAAGACACAGCAGTTGTCATGCTGAATTGCCAACTTCAGAACCAGTCTTGACTTGCATGAATGGGAGAAGCCCATCTATGTTCTTGGCTACTTGTACTATACAAGGAAGACTTCACAATATCATAACCAAGAGGGCCCTCTTGCTACCAGATCACACTCTATGTATGATCCAGAGCTGTAGCTATTAAAAAATAACTTGTCAATGAGTACCTTCTAGTACATAGGTGGGAAGAGACTACTTACAGAAAATGATTTGCTATAAGAGGAAGCTAGACAAATCCCTACTAGAGGAATGACATTTTTAACACAAAGAATAAATGTTAATTAAAACTGCCTGTTTATAGACATGGCATATAAATCCCAAAAGTCTTTAATTCAACCCCAATCATCTTTTTAAAATCTGTGTTAAAGCCCAACAGAAGTGATGAGCTTGAGACAGCTTTATTCAGTGTGGCACCATGGCCTTTGCTAGGTCATGGGGTCAGAGAATATCAGTCACCAGAGCTGCCTTTTCTGATGGCTTTAATCTTTGAAACCTTCCAGTGAAACTGTGTGACCTATCGTTAGCAAAACACATGAAAAACGGCCGAAGTGCGTATTTGGTTGCACCTCACATCATAAATTACCAACAGGACTGTTCTGACCAATGAATTTTCACTGAAATTAACAAAGAAAAAAAGAAAGGGGAAGCAGCATTCCCACCGTCACTGCTGCCTATCACTAGACATCACCACAATGAGCTACCGCTCCCCGTCACCCAGGCAGGCCTCCGCCCGCGGGAGCAGTCGCTTGCCTCTACCAGAGCAGCCATCACTGCTGCACGCACAAGCGGTCAGTCTGTCACGTATGGATCTGCTGGCCAGAGGGGCAGGCTGTCCATCCACCAATGGGATGTAGCCATCCTCCCATCTCTTTGAAGTCACATCATCTGAGCTCCCCAAATGCCTCGTTGGTAGAGCACCATCGCTAACACCTGACTGCCTTACGGGCTGGGAGGCATAAGATGGCAGTGATCCTCTGTGCTTGACCCCACAAGAAAACAAGGGATTTCAGGAAGAAAAGACCACAGACACCTAGGATCAGGAACACCATGTCAGGGTACAGCACGCAGGGCATGATGCAGGTACAGGAATTAGGTGTCTGCAGCAGTGTGGGCTTCCCTGCCAGCAGCACCAGTGGAGGGCACAGCCTGGGAATGTGCCTCCCCTGCTCCAGGGTGCCAGCAGGGCTCCATGATCCCCTCCTGCCTCACTACCTCTCACAGCACGACCTCCTAGAGCCTCAACAGCACCAAATTCCAGTTTTACATATTCTTTCACAAAAAGTTTCACTTGATTTGAGTTAAGGTTGTTCGAATACCTTTACTCATAAAAACAGACATATCAAAACAGACATTATTAAAGAGATATTCATCCTCAAGCCAACACACTGAAATCAAACCAAACATAAAAGACCAGGAAAACACACTGTAACTCACTCAATAGCAGTAACAAAATGCTATCACTGCAGAAAAACACAAAAGTAATAAAAGTATGTTTGACCTTAGCAGCTTTCAAAGTGTTAGGTACTGATGGAAATTTTCTAACCTGATTTAAGAAATCTATTCTTCTCTGCAACCTCCTTTTTTTTCTTCCCTTTGTGATATGAAATTTTGAAAGCCTCCAGCATTTTTTCTAATTTCAAGATGAAGTTCAAGAAATTAATCTATCATTTGTTGAAAAATTACCTTAAATAATAACGATACTTTAATAATCTCCACAGCTGCTATCATCCTTTTACCCCTCTTGGGATGGTTTCCTGACATGGGAGTGAATTAGGAGCTACACATTTTTGTAAACACAATTTGAGCAGTGAATTAGAGTATGATTCCTAAATCACTTGAGAATATAAATTAAGCTTCTTGGTCATTTTTATTTATCTCTATTTAGATTGAAGATATATGCCAGTTCATTTTCATAGGAAAAGACAGAAGCTGTAACACAGACTCCAGAAACATTTAAAAATTAGTATTTCTGAGGTTTTCTTTCTTTCACAGTCTGGTTACAACAATGATTGGGAGAAAATAGTTGAATAATGACAGAAGAAAATGGTGCTACAGATAAAAATCACATTTTGTGTCCTGCAAGTATATTCCAGGCCAAATTACAAAATTAAAAATAAGACATATCTTGCTTCCTAACACATATAAATGGGGAGAATTATTCTGCTTTATTAATTACATCTTCAACCTTTTTTTCTGGGTTACTTTGCTGGATTTTGATATTTAAACATCTTAGAAGCAAGAAAACAAGTTGCAGAGGTGAGGTGGCAGCTGAGTGTGCTGGCTGATCAATCTAAAGGAGGTTTCATAGCTTATCACACCCAAACAACACCATCTGCAACTCTTTCAGAGGCTTTTCTCAATAGTTTAAGAGTGCATTTGCTTAACTGCAAGCTCACAAAATTCTGTGCACAAGTTGCACAGAAAGGTAAAAGGTGGAGTAGCTATCCACATGGCAGCACTGTGTACTTGCTGTTCAGCCTGGTACTTCTGGAAGAACACAGCTCAACCCTGTCTGGCTTTGCAGGGCACATGCAGTAAGTCTGACACTTCCTAAGTATCAGGAAGCAAACTCACACAACACAGGGTGGTCGGGCACTGGAACAGGCTCCCCAGGGAAGGGGTCACAGCACCCAGTTTGGCTGAGCTGAAGAAGTGCCTGGACGATGCGCTCAGTCCCATGCTCTGACTTGGCTGGCCCTGTGTGGAGCCAGGAGGTGGACTCAGTGATCCTTATGGGTCCCTTCCAACTCAGGATATGCTATGATTCTATGATGTGCCATAAAATCATTTTGTTTGCATGCAGTGAAATGCAGAAATAAGGGACAGAAACATGAGAACTCCATTTTTCTTCATAAGAAATGAGAGACCATGCTAACAGTGACTGTAGAAGTCATATGAACTTCCAGCCAGAGAAAACAGACCCATTCCTGTGTGCATGCTTGCTCTCAAAACAGCAAGTTCCTTGATCCTTGTAGCAGGATCTAAATAGAAGAGGAAAAAACCCCAGAACTAAGCCATATTTTAGAGCTTTACCTGGAGCTGTACAACAAAAACTGCTGGCTGCTATTACTGAGGGTATTTGGATTGTTTCCTTTTTCTTTACACACACACATGTTAAGCAATATTGGTCAGGTTACAGAATCTGGCACATGTGAGTTCAGAAGCTGCAGAATTAATGTGCAATCTAAACTCAGCCTAAATGCACGTCTATGTTAGATTAATGAATAGTTTGCGGTCTTTCAGTACATAGCACTAATGTTGCCTTATTTATTAATGTTGCACAAGATAAATAAACAGTGCTCATTTTAAGAGCAGCTAGCTGGTTCTGCAGTATCTTCTTCTGTCATACTGCTCATACTGTAATCCTTTATAGCTGGCCTGATTTCCTATAAGTGGTTCAAAACCTGCTCTGAAGACAAATTTATTTACTTTGTCCAGGCATGTTTGGTGCTCATGATCAGAGGATACAAGTGATTCAGACATATTATTTTTACTGCAGCCTTGAAAAAGTCTGCATCTGTCTTCTACAGATGACAAAAGATGTGCACTGAGATTATAGTCAGAGAGATACAGGTACACAAAATCTGAGACATCTGGCACATGAGCTGGAATTGTAGATAGCACTATTCATTATTCTGTAGACTCAAAGCACAACTCTCCTGTGACTTCAGGAGTAGATGTGGGTGTTCAACACTTCTGTTTAATCAGAGTGTAGGATCTCACAGTCAGCACGCAGAAGCTGGGGAATACATGCATGATATGAAAAATATACTGACTTTACTAAACATCGGTGGCAGAGACAAGACTACAGTCCTTTTCTTTCAGAGTCTTATCTAACTTCTCACCTACATATTTCCTTTCCTGTAGTTTTTGATTTATCTACTGCGTGCCATCCAACTACAAGAAATGAACAGTCTCGTCCACTGCAGAAGCCTGTGTATCTCTGGGCAGGCCTAACTTGTAGTCTGGGTAGGGCAGAAATCCCATGGGAGGCGAGGACATGGGGAGAGAGAAAGAGGCAGAACATGAAGGCTGGTTTTTTAATGCACAAGAACCAATGAGCTATATTAAATGACCATTTTATAACTTTTGAGTACTCCACTTTGCTACCTTAAAAGTACTCTTTCTACATTATTTTTTTCATGTTATTGCCATATGAAATCCTGTGCATTATTTGTTAAGAGAACTTGCTTATGCTACAATAGACTTCTGGAAGAGCAATAGAGAGCTAAAAGAATGATGTTTCCATATATAACCCTTTTTAACTTTATGCTTTTGTTTTTATTTATGGCAATGGTGGTTTGGGGGGCTATCTTTGGGGGATGTCTGCTGGTACAGAACTAATTTCATGTACATGCCTTTCATGGAAACCTCTACATGCAAAATATTCCCTCATTTAATTAAGAATGCCTTTTCAATTGTATTTATTGAAGAATAAAACTGAAGCCTCATTTAAGCACTGAGATTTAAAAAGACAGGATGAAAAACGAAAGCCAGCTGAACACCTGAACCACTAAGGTGCGACTATCCACAGCAGGACTCCCATACTGTGGGGCAGACTGCAAACGGGCCGTTGGAAGTATCACATACATAAGCCCAAGGACTTCACCAGGAGAGACACATCCACATTCCTGCAATGCATTTCTCTTACTGACATTTGCGTTTTGCATTTCTGCCTGTGAACTGGATGACATTTCTTTCCCGTTCAGACGGTGGAACGTATCCCGGCTCTCCCCAGGACAAAGTTGCGGTTTGTATGCCGCAGGCGATGCGGGTAATGCCTGACAAGCCACCTCCTCCTCTTCGGGAGCGGGGCTGGGGTCTGTGTCGGGGAGGAGGATGCCCGGCCCCGGGGACGCTGCTCTCCAACGCCGGACCAGGAGCATCCTCTAGCGGCCACCGCCTCGGGAAGTCCCTCCGTCCCCCAGAAATGAGAATCTTCTGGAAGACCGAGAGAAATCAGCAACTGAGGGAAACGGGCAGAAGCCGAAAGGACACTCGCGAGACGAAGGGCACTTTTTCCCGGCCTCATTTATGCCCTCGTGTTAGGCTAGGTGGGAGACAGTTCTCTTCTGGGCCCTGAGTACCACAGAGAGCCCTTTCCCTCTCTGCTCTGGAAAACCCTCATCATCAGGGAACCAGCTCAGCAGTGCTTTGCCATGTAAGAAAACAACAACAAAAGGGAAAGGGGGGTGGGGGTGGAGAACAACCAACAAAACCCCACTAAAAAACCCCACGACCCTTCCCCCACAAAAAACAACCCCAAGAAAAGCTCCAAATAAAACTGGATCAAAACACCACACAAATCCAACCAGTTTTAAAGTCCTGTAAGAATGAAGGTATCTGCCTAGAGAGGGGTGGGAACAGGCTACAAAACTATGTAGAGTGTGTTACATTTGCATTAATTTTCTAGCCTCTTCACTTTAATGTGTCACATTAGATTCTAATCAGCATATGGTGCAAAATAAGGGCCAAGGAAAGAATAAAAAAGCAATCACATGTGGTTACCATTTCCCCAGCCCATAAAACAACCTCATTGTGGTTAAAAAAAAATTGCCCAGTAAGAATTCCCCAATTCAACTATTAGGGAACTTTACGGATTTTGGCACAGATGTGGACTGAAGTTTGGTATACTGTTGTTATGATCTAGGATTAAAGCAAGCAAAAAAGCCCATGGTGGGTACACAATGGCTGAAAACAAAAAGTAGTTTGTTAGGGCATAAATCTGACAGCAAGGTCAAGCAACTAGAAGGCAAAGCACAGGTGACTCATAACTTACAGGACATGAGGATTGCATCCGAGATCAGAGGTGGCCCCCTCAAGAGTTGCAGGATGAGAAACACGACTGAGAGCACAGTGGGGTTTGGTAGTGACGCAGGCCCTCGTGAGGCTCCCAGCCTCACAACTGCACTCTCTTTCTTTGCCTTTGATCAGCAGCTTTCTCTCAGGCAACATTTGCCCTCCAAACTCATCGAAACCCAGCGCATTCACCTGTACTGCTCTCAATATTCCAACGCATTCCGGCCATGCCTGGGTGAGGAAAATAGATAGCATACTTTGACAGGTATGACAGCAACATGGACAAGCGCAGACTTTTTCCAGGCAAAGCTTAAAATTAGGCATGTCCTCATGGGTAATATTTTGAAACAAAACTTTCTTATTTACCTTGGGTTCCTACTGGTGATCGTTTTAGTGAAGCTGTGCCATGTTTTAAAGCAGACTGCATTTGTCTGTCTTCCCCTGAAAGGAAAGTATGACTCAGTTTTCCTCCATGTCTGACTGGATGCAGTCAGTGACGGGGGAGAGCGCGATGCCAGGAGCAATGACTAAGCCTCCATGGTTAGCCGTGACCTGGGTACTGTGAGCGGTGCGTATGCAACCTGCACTCCAGCAATCTCATCTGGACTCTGCTGCCCAAGGGTGCTGCCCTAATATGCCCCATCACCGAAGGGCAGTCGATAAAGACATTTAAGTGTTCCTAACGTTCACTAGACCCGTGAGACTCAGGCCAAGCGCAACGTGCTGAGGGCAGCGTGTCTGACGCGCTGCCATAGATGGAGCAAACAAAAAAATTCGCAGGAGAACAAACTAAATGGCTTCTGGCAGGGACAACTATCCTTTGGGTACTTAACCCACAATCCTACCAAAGAGTCCCAGCCGCCAGCTTTTCAACATATGGCACAGGCCATATGCATTGTTGATGTAGTCTTACAAACCATCCTCTGTATTTCAGTGCAGTGGAAACCAAGAGACCATCATGTAAAGACAGAGCATGGCAGGGCACCAAATCTGCATTCTTAAGTTCCAGTCAGACTTCAGATCAGGTCAATCTGGTAGTCTGTTCATTTTTTTTTTTTTTCATGCTTTTGTAAAAATATTAAGAAGGCTGAGTGATAAAGCATCACCCTGCTCCCTCTCTTACTTTCCCTGACCTGGAACCTGGCTGGGACAAGGTAAATTCAGGTCTGCTTAAAACCTGTTTACGGGCAGGTGATAAGGTGATTCAAAATCCTTCTATGGCTGTCTATAACATTTAAAAATAAGCTAATTCTGAGGACTTCTGGAAGTCATATTTGGAGACCAAAGCATAATGTTTGATCCAGCAGAGAACAGGGACCAAAGTGACATACAGATGTCCTTAGAGAAGTCAGTGTACAATTAGGAAAATAAACTTATTTTGGCTCTGCTCTGCTTTATAGGTCAAACACCTAAAGAAACCCAGAGTCTCTTATGAAACATGCTGCTGCTATAAATGTAGTGAGGTAATCACCCAGCAGCACTTGTGAACCTGTAACTCATTTCATCTGTAGTATAAATGTGAATGGTGAAGTTTTAATAGCTAATGATTTTGTAGCGCTTCTTAATGAGGAGACAATGCCAAAACTTTTTGTTTTCTCTTGCTTTGATTTAAAAAAAAAATCATTTAAGTTATCCAAATTTCATTCAGATTATACATTTAAGTAGCAATAGCTATGAAACACCTCATTATGCTCTTCTATGTTGCAAAGTTACACACAATTGTTCTGAAGCTCTTGAGTTGGTTTAAAGGTTTGTGACATGAGAAAAGCAAAATTAGGAAGAATTCAAGCTTTTATCAGGAAAAATAAGAGCTGAGGACAGTTCAGCACTGTTTGCCATCTCCTGTTT
Organism: Hypotaenidia okinawae; assembly: GCA_027925045.1. Classification (NCBI taxonomy): domain Eukaryota; kingdom Metazoa; phylum Chordata; class Aves; order Gruiformes; family Rallidae; genus Hypotaenidia; species Hypotaenidia okinawae. The sequence continues at coordinate 108,539,023 of BSDF01000001.1, read as the reverse complement.
GTTACTTTGGCTTCCAGGATGGCTCTGGGGGTAAAACAGAACAATTATGAGCTGGTTAAAAGCAAGGAAGGAAAGGATAGGAAATCAGTGTCTGCTTCTGAAAATAAGGGAAATCTTCCAGAGCAATCCTATGCCAGGCCTTGTATTGTGCATGATAAAGGAACAGTGAAAGGACTCTGTCACAAAACCAAAATCATTTGTGTGGCCAAAAGGGTAGGGAGAGTTATAGAAGATCTTGTCACATCAAATCATCAGCATGTAAAATGGCAAGTGAAATTTGTTCTTGATAAATGTAAAGTAGTGTGTGCTTGGGAAAAATTGACTCAAGTAGCCATACATATTTGTGGATATATATCTGTACTTAACTGTATACATAACCCGTGTACCTAATTATACATACACACACTTAATGAGGCAATCTTAATTGGCTGTTACAATTTAGGACACTTATTGTCTGAAGCCCTTTCAGAATAACAGTTTTATTTTCAGTAGGAGTCAAAAAAGACAAATAGAAACTTAATAGAAAAAGTAGAGAACACAGGATATAAAGCCATTGTGGTAAAGATTAAGTCCAGGCACAATTCTAGCAACCTTGCCAAAACCAGATGTTCCAGAACTCCACAAGACACAAGGGAAGAGGATGACCTACGGTGTAAGAACACTGCTGTAGCAGGATAAATTAGAAAATCATAAAATCACTAACAGGATGGAGAATGTGAAGGGTAATGATTATTCTGCTCTTCCCCATTAGGAAGTCTCAAATACAATTATCAGGCCGCATCTTTCAGGCAGGCAGGAGAAATATATTTCCACACAGTTCATATCTGGATCCTGGATGTCACCGCCACAGAACAAAGAAGGCTTCATTAAGTGTAAATTTTAAAAAAATCCCTGAAAATGTAAGCAGGAAGGTAAATCACAGCCTTTTAACACAAGATATGGGTAAAACCTCTGCAATAGGACAGTCAACTGCTTGATCAGCTAAAGGATGAGAGGACGTAGTGAGGAAGCATCATCATGATGCCTGTTCTTCACGTTTTCCTACATTTTCCATTCTTTAGCTCTGCAAAATTTTGTTTTCCTTACCATGTCCATGTAGGCTTATGTCTGAAGCCTACCAACTACTTTACCCATCATGAATGCATCAAGCTTACTGCTGCAATCTGCAAAAGTTCACACCATTGTTTTTAACCTGCCAACTGCTACAAAATCAGTGATACTCTTTCACAGCATCCCAGAGTAACCCAAGAAGAGAAGTGTTTGTATTTATTCCTTTCTAAAATACTTACTAACTTTCACCAGGAAGATCTTAAATCACTTTGAAATTCTGAACTACTTTTAGAAATGGAAACATGATAAAAGCACAACTTAGTCATACGTAGTCCTATGATCATCCTATATGCATACCAAGGAAATGAAGCATTCAACAACCCTTGATAACCACTGTTTTCTCTTGTTTACATTTGTGTGCTGAAAAATATATTTAGAGACTGATTCTAAATGAATTAGTAAAACTCTATTACTACTACTGATACCACATCCAATTATTCCTTCAGTATAAATAGACCAAAGAGAATTAAGTTAAAATGAAGAGAAATATACATAATAAGCCATACTGTAACTTGTCAGCTTTCAATTTTGGTTCACAATACTTTTGTAACTTTGAAAAAAAATGTATTTTTTAACCTCAAAAGGCAAATATCCACTGTTAACTTTGTTATTGTCAGTTTGAAAACTCGGCACCAGTCTATAGTCCCCAACACGCCCTTTGAAGCCAGATGAAAAAAGAGAGGGCACAGAAAAGGAAGCAGGAGGGAGGACAGAAAGCGTTTTGAAACTTTGAGACTTAAGTCCTAAATGGTTACATGTCAAATTCTGGAGTCTGCAGAAAAAAACAGTCTGCAACTCAGCAAACAGAGAAGAAAAGACTGAAAATTGTGTTCTTTAAAATGGCGGAGGGTTGGGGGGGAAGGGGGGAAGGGAAGGAAGGGATGGGGGGCACAGTTATATTCCACCACATTTAAACAAAGGTTGTATGAGTATATGGAAGAAAGGTAGAGTTGCTGGCCATAAATTAGTTTAAACCAGATAGCCCCGTTTCAGTAGCAACCGGTGACTTCCTCTTACTTTTAAGGATGGGTGCTCAGAAGCTTGGTCTTTCTCGAGCCTGCTAGACAGACCCGTCAGCCAGGCAGGCCAGGCTGTCTTTGCTGTGCAGGGACAGGCTCCAAGGTAAAGGTAAGTTCTGAGCTTCTTGGACTCACATCACCACTGTGCCAGGTGTGACGTGCCACTGCCAAAATAAATATGCTCCTACCCAGGAAAGTTTACAGATGGTCAGCCAAGGTTTTGGACTACCTTTTAAAAAGTTTAAACTGCTTTACATTCAAGTCCATGTTTCTGCAACTTTGCCAGCTAAGCAGAGCAGAGCTAAGCGCTATTCATTAGAGTTCTTGCAAGCTCCACACAGATTAAGAAATCATATAACCTTAAAAAGGATTCCTAGCTGAACTCTACACAGCCTTCACTAGAGTGGAGTTTAAACCTCCATCGCTGCGGTTTGTAACTGCTAACAGAATATTACAGAGCAGCAGGAGCATCACCACCATAGCTAGCAGATCAAGAAGAACAAACAAAAAAACATAGGACTATAGCTCACAGCCATACACAGAAAGACTAATTCATACCTCCATTACCTACAAAGGATGTCTTAGACGTGACTGCAATCTGGTATTAAACCAAACATGGGCAATGATCACTGAAATATTATTATTTCTTTTTGTTCACATTAACGTGTTGTGAACATAATAGTTCCCTGAAAAAAACCCTGACACCTTTTCATGGGCAGGGATCAAATACCTTCAAAATGTCACCATCCGAGTGTAAAAATTCAGATACCCTAAATTAACATTTAGGGTTTTAATGTCTTCCCAACCCCTGACACCCCCAACCACTGGGGATACAATTCTATTATCTACTTTCTCAAAGTTTGACAAAGCCTGGACAAATTCACCCTTTTAATAAAAGGATGCTTAATAGCATTATGCTTTGTAATAGACTTGATAATGATTTTTTGCTGCTAGGAAAATTTAAAGCATAACTGTACAGTATGGAGCGGAATATTCATGGAGGAGAACAGGTGCTTGAGCTCTTACTGACCACGTCCAGTGAACAGGCTGTCATGTTTTACTGCTGCCTAGCAAATATTAGCCATGGTTCATTTCCTACCTTCTTTGACATCGGAAATTTTATCCCATATTCTGCAACTACAACAACAACAACAACAACAAAATCATCTGTGTAGTAAATCACTCAGGAAACAGTCACTATTATGCATACTAACAGCAAACTAATTCAGCCTTTTCGTGCCTAGACATTACGCTGATGTTTTTGTGGTTCCATCTGCTTCAGTTCTTCACACCAGACGAAAGTTTCCCAAATGCATGAGTATTTCATTGACTTAGTAAGTAAGTGGTTTACAGATTATTCAAGACTGCAGAAGTGTGCCATTTGTTAGGCACTGTGATTGGAAATTTTGTTAAACAGCCAGGAAGTTCAGATGGACCAGATCATCTGTAGGTTGTCCTGTATTCACCACAGGGTGATGTTCCCTCACAAGCCTTTCACAGTAGAGGACATTACATATTCATCTTTGTATAATTACTTCAATCAGGAATAAGACAGGGCTTACAAGATTTTGTTTTGGTTTCTTTGGTGGTTTTGGTTTCTTTGGTGGTTTTGGGGTTTTTTTCTTACATATAACATATCAATTATGAACTGGGCTCAAATGAAAATATTCTACAAATTATTCTGTTTAAAGAAACAATTATTAAAATACTTTAATAAAAGACATGCTAAAATATTTGGGAAATGGAAACATTCTTCAGAAGCCTAAAAGTTAATTGCATGTTTTCAGAACATAATGTGTTCTGGATCATTATGATATAATATATATATATTTTATGTATATATAAATTATAACATAATGTATCCATCATTTATACAGTGCAATTTTACTAATTTGGCAAATCTCCACAAACTTTCTACCATGTAATTTTCTACTCAGAAGAATAATTTTATGAATTGGTTAGATATTGTACTACATATACCTGACATGTTTATGTAGGTGTAACAAAATCCATACTGATAGTACCCCTAAAGGAAAAGTCTGAGCAGGTAAAAGTCCAAACTCTGCAGTTTTAATTCAGGTTGAACTATGCCAGTGATACCTGGCAAATCTCATATCCTTGATGCCAGGAGAGCAATACGCCTCTTAAACTGATTAAAATAAAGCTAGTTATTTATTTTAAGTTTATTAGCATTGCAAGGGAACAGAGAGTCAAGTTAGACTTGCTTTTATTAAGAAACTACTGACAGAAAAGCAAACTGCCTTATCTTATCGAGAAACATATTTTTGTCTTAAAATGGAGGAAACACTAATTAAAAAATATAAAAATAATATTAAAATTCATTAAAACTATTTCTCATTTCAAAGGAAGTGCTTTATATGGAAAAATATTTTAACACACAGCTATATTAGTGCTAACTGACTCTGCATTTCATGATGTTAATTGAAATTTCATAACTGTAAAGCACTGGACAATGTCGTTACCTGTATAAGAACTAATGTCTTTATATTTGTGAGGTCTGACAAAACCAGACAAACAGGAGAACTGTGTGTTTCTCCCATTTGCATGCCATGGACATCTGTGTCCATTTAGCCATGGACATCTGTGTCTCCAAAGTATGTCTGCAAAAAGCATATGTAAAAGAGTTGGAATAACACCCTCTAGATGCTCTCATCAGGGATATTATCTTTGTGGCTGTTTACAATTCATAAGATGCAGAGGTGTCAGCAGAAGCCTAGAAAAGCATATTTATGAGTTTGACGGGTATGTGTTTAAGGGCTTTTCAAAGCATCAATAACATCCTCTCAAATTCAGATTCCACGCTATTTTGCTAAAAGTCAATGAGACCAATATTTTTTAATACAAGATATAAAATTATTAGGTGTTTTGAAATTATTCACTTGGACTACTAGTTCTTCGGATGCTACTTAGACAGGTGCTTTGAGACACAAATAGGATGCCTGAACTCTCAAAACAGCTTTCAGTTTGTGAGATGTGGAGTGGAGAAAGAAAATTTCCACTGCCAGATTTGTCCATACTGAGGGAACAGTTACTGCAGCTATAAGATAGCGTGCACCTTATGATTTCAGGTACAAAGGTTTAATTCACCACTAGTTGCTGCAAATTGCTGAAAACTTTTCAGTAATTAAAGACATACAAACTACAAGTCCACTCATTATTCAAGTTCCAAGGCCTAGCGCTTGCCCCTTCCACACAGCTATTCTTTGACTGCACCGCATAAAATGATTAGTGATCTTCTTCCCACTCACTGACAACAGTACCTGGGTACAATTATCAGTCATTTGTCTTTTGCCGTGGGTGCTACAGATTGTTGGGTGATCCAACTGATAATCAATATGAATTTTTAGCACATACACCACTTGTCTGGTCAAAAGGAAACTTCATTGAAGAACAACTTGTTTTTTACTGAACACTTATCATTCAATAAAGAAATAAAAAGCACCTTTGATACAGGGAGGTAAGATGCGCTGTTGCTGAATTAATTTACCAAGTTTTGCTCTGGTTTCTCCTGTCCCGTTATTTGGATGCAGCACAGAGCTTAATAGCAGGATACAGCTGAATTCCCTGCTCCAGAAGCTGGCAGCAGTCTGGAGAAGAATCAGTTTATAAATTATTATGACAACAGAATTATCCAGAAGTCAGAGTTAAGTATTTGCTGTGCTGATCATTTAAAAGATAAGTGGGGATCATTTAATGGAATTTGAAGCATGACATGGCTCAGGAGATTATAGTTTACTACCAACATTTTCATTGCTAGAATTGCATTTTAACATAGTATTCCACAGAAGTAATGGCATGGAAAACACTGCAAGGCTGTAAGTTGCATATGCACAAGATACCTGCTTTTACTCTGTACCTGTATTATGTAACCTAAACTAAATATAAGGTATTACCTTCCAAAACAAACCAGGGATTAAAACCTGTGAAGCAATATACATACTGAGACATTCAATAATTAAAAAAGGAGGACAGTTCACATACATTCAAGTTTTACAAAAGCAGCTAAAAATAAATAAAATTAAAAAAACCAGGCAAGGGCAATGGAAACAGACTGTGCCTGTTTTCAACCAAAAGCTATGCGAAGTGTTTCTCTTGAAAGAGGAAAGTTAACCCAGTTGTGAAACTATCTCAGTAGCATTTCCATCCTTAGGTAACATTTTACAGCCATTGCTTATGCCATGCTTCTGGCAGGCAAATGTCATTTTTAAATAACACAGGAGGAATGCAGAGTCAGAGTCAGAGTTCACCCAGGGAGACGAGCACAGGGCTCAGGCTCTAGCACACAGGTCAGTTGGAACCAGCAGTCATACTTTTTCTCCATAATCTCTGCCTATTAGAGAGAGCACCGTGGTTCACAACAAAGACAGAGTGACTGTCTGTCTGGTATGACAGGTAGGTATATAACAGCTCTCAAAACCAGGCACTCTCGAGCAATATACTAATTTAGCCTAGTGCAGCATACCAGAGAGTCAGACAGGAAGAATCTGTTTATAATTGTGATCTTTCTGCTGACAACTGCCATCTTGCAGGAAATGTAGCATTAGGTATTCCTGGACCATGACGCTGTAGGCAAAAAAAGTGAATAGCAAAATAATGGTTCATCTTTTGTAAAAAACAATAATGAAGGAACCCAGCTTTTTAGGTTAAAGCCCAGTTACTAACTCAGTTCTGAAATATTTTTAAAAGTAGGAGGAATTTATTAAGCATAGTCTTTAACAGTTGCATCCAAAGCCTTTCACTGAAGACAGTTCCTATTAAAAAGGGATCTTGGAATCCTTTCTTGCAAGGCTTCTGGATAATATTTGGCTATCTAGAAAGTTGGTTTGGTTTCGGGTTTTTTTTAGTCAGTTATTCTAGTTTTATTCCTGAAGCAGCCATAATGAATGAAAAGATAAGCAGCACACAAAAAGTGACTGTCTCAGTTTATTGGGGGGCAATCTTTATCAACTTCTTCAGGTGAACAAAGTCACTAAGGACAGGCATAATTTTCCTTTTTTTTTTTCTTCTTGTAGCTAAAAGCAGGAGGACTGGATCACCCTGGAGTCTGAAAAAGCAGCTCCTCATTTGATGACTGTTACTTGATTGTGGTAAAACTTACAGGATCAGACACCAAATTTCAACTTCTGTTGCTTTTCATCACTCTCCACTGAATTCCTTAATTCCTGCATTACTCCACTCTCTCCTCCAAGATCATCTACATTTTTGTTATAGAAATTGAAATGAAACATTAGATATCCTTTAAAGTCAATGAGAAACACTTTATATTGAGTGAAATTACTATTTTAAAATGCTAGAGAGGGATTTAAACATTTTTAACAGTTGAATAGATTTAGATTTTTTTAAAGTTTTTTGAAGGATGATAATGACCTGTTGCTGGTGACATTCTGCACCAGTAGGATGACTGCACGCAGACCGATCTCAGTTACCACCAAATTCTAACCGATTCATGGCTGACCTCAAAGGAAGCCAAACCTTCTCTGTATTTGTAAGTGAAACACCAAGTTGTATGTATGTGTGGGCAGAAATGTGACAATTTCAACTGGTCTTTGCCTTCAGAAGAGAAAGCCTACCTGGCACCCGAAATCAGACTGCCATGCAAGGCCCTGTCACAGTAACGCTTGTCCATTCGGGTGAAATTATCTGAAAATAGTGTTAGGCTTATAATGGTCCTGGCATCTGGATAATGGGCCATATCTCTTAGAAAGCAGAACAAACATTAAGAACTCTGTCAAACCGACATCTGCCTTATCGCCCATGAAGAAATGCAGCCCTTAAAGTTTCAGGAGCAAAGCACGTGTAACTCTTACCTTAGTAAAACTAAAAATTAGATGAGAAGAAAGAATTACACACTTGTTTTCTTTCTGTCATTTCTATGGCACGCTAAACCTGACATATTTCTACTGAGGGTCTCCAAGGAAGAATGTACTCCATTTTTAAAAGTGAAAAGCAGTTGGTTGTTGTTGTTGTCTGGGGTTTTTTTAATCAGATGCGCTGAGGTAGTATAAAAATGGAAGCTTCCAGATTTGCTGGTTGTTTCTCAGAAGTGATGCTTCAAGTGTCTGTGGCAGTTGCCATGGGTAAACTCCTGGCCTCATTAAAGTTTTCACAAAGCTTTCCACAATGGATTGTGGGTCTGAGCGCGTTCTGTGAGTACTGCTAAAATAAAATGTTTCTAAGTACAAACTCATGGCTGCTTTCCACAATCCCTACTCAATACTAATAGCATACTCTCTTCTTTCCTACCTCACACTTTAACTTCAAATGCATTCAAAAATAATGAAGTAAACAAACATGTGCACCATAAGAAATGCCCAACTGGAAAGGTTTTGCTCAGGTTTTTGTTTATCACCTATTTCTTTCTTTATCTCAGCATTGCCATTCCTACTTCAATGTGAATAAGTGGGTATTAAAATGAGTGACACTACCCATGACCCAAACTATTGAAAGCAAGTAATGATGGGCAGCTGAGCCCCATGTTGAAAAGCCGTTGTCAACCCCCCTGCTTCTCCTCCCTCACTTTTTCCCAACCTTTTGGCCAGATCTAATTTAAATGTGAATACCTTAAGTAATTGCCAATATTTGTAAAGTCAGTATATGCAACTGCATTAAAGACAACAGATTTTTGTGTACTGTTTTGCAAGGATTTTTTTTTTTTTAATGTCCTGTAGTTGCTGGGAAGGTGCTTGGTAAAACTTGCCTCAGTTGGTGTACAATTGTTTTATACACTTTCCCCTTACTTCATTCTTTAGTGAACATCTCTGGAATAAGTAATTACTGTGGGAACACTTCTTTACAGCAATTCTCAAACAGCAAAATTGGCAGAGGTTGGTTTTATAAAGTTCACAAACTGAATGGTGCCTTATTGCCATAAACAAAGGGATTTTAACTACTAGCATTAAAATACACTAAGAATAACAGATAAGTGAATCTGTGAATAAAGATAAGTCCTTAATTGACAAGAAAATGAAGGATTAAGCTAATGCAGCATTATAGCAATATGCCAGGGATTCAAACTTCGGCCCACATCACCATTTTGGACTAAGTGATTATAAAAGCTTTTTAAATGACAGAAAGCAGGACTCCCCTGAGAAATTTTCTGCCTAAAATTTGTCAGAATGAGTGCAACTGGTACTAAGCCTCAATATAGGCTCTCTAAATGAATACATAATGTATTTAGTTACTTCAGATAATTGAAGTCTTGCCAATTTAATTAAAAACAAGCCACCTATTGAAATGAAAAGATACTGCAAAATCTCACAACTTCTGGTACCACTGGATGAATTCTATGCATTTGGTTTTTTATCTTCTTCCTACTGACTTTACCTGAGAAATCAAAGAGCTTTTGCCTGAAAAGATACCTCATGTAAAAGTTCGGGAACCAAATCCAGAAGTCTTTGCACACTTAACTGATTAAGAACTGTGAGCCTTGAACAGCAAGTGATGCACATAAGTATGTATGCTGCTCTAAGTTGCAGCTAGGGAGTACCTTAAAAATCTCATTGCTTTTCCATTTGTCCTGAACATCATACCCAACCTTTGTAAAATAAACAAATAAAACCAAAACCTAAAAATAAAAGGAGCTTAATGGAACCCAAAGAGTTAAAGTTTCAAGAAGTATTGCAAGCTGATCTCCCTTTTGAGCGAACTGCAGGGTCAATACCTACATAAGAAAAATAAACTTTTTGTGGAACACCCTGAAATCGAGGATGTGAGAGAACAAGCTTAGGTTACTAACAGTCAAAAAGGATTTATTCAGAGGCCCTTCTAGAACTTTTATAATTATAGCAAAGAAGAAGATGAGACAGTCTGCATCTACTAACAAATGCATGATGCCATAACTCACTCCACATACAGTCAAAAAATATGACAGTCATTTCTCACTCTGGCTGCTGGGTACAGACACAATTGTCCTCCTGCTAATCATACAAAACCAATTCCAAACACTGCAAGAGTGTCACATTGTGGAGCGGCTCTGAGATCTAGTTTGTCTGAAACCGAAATTGCTTATAATATATTTTCTCCTGAAAGAGACAACTAGAGCACTTAAGCACATGAAAACTTAAGTGCTTTGTTGGATTGAAATCAAATGCTCTTATCCTTAATGTTCGAAGCAATCTGTAAAGACATTCACTACACCGGAAGGCCCGGATGTCAGCGTAAAAGCCTTGGCTTAATCATAGTTCTTCCTGAGTCAGTACGAGCTTATTGAAAAGAAAAGCATTACTCAGTGTGGGTAAAGAAAGTACTCAACAACACTGGTTGGTCTGTGTTTTGATATAACTGCAATCTCATTCCCTCTCTGACAGAAGATAATGCATTTTAAAATAAAACTACAGTCTACCTTGTTTAATGACACTTATTATCAGGAGATGAATGGTGGCAAATTCTATTTTCTTTTTCAATGAAAAAGAATTCAATGAAATTTTATGTAATTTTGCTGTTCCTCACTCTTCTTCTGGAGCGTGATGAATTCTACAGAACCATCCAGAGACTTTAAGATGTCTCTAGACAAGTCCTTAAGTCTCAACCAGACAAACTGTCTTAGGAGAGAGACAGCTGAGGTAGAATGCTCTGCAGGACATGAGCTATTCTCTGGCCCTTAAGAGAGAAAAATAAAAGAACAAACAGGAGGGAGGACAGGATGGGAAGGGCTAAACTAGACATCCATTTGCTAAATCTGAATTGCAAAGCACATAGTCTGGAGAAGACTCTGGAAAAGATTTACCCACATGAGCTACTTTAAATGTAGTCAGAGAAGGATGAGCTGAAAGAAGACTTCTAAAGAAAACAAATGTCACAAGGAAGGCAAACTACAGTTCAAATAAAGTGAGTGCAAGTAGAAATGGATCTGGAACAAAATATCTCAGTAATCTGTGTGATCCATTTCTTCCTCTGGAGACTGACAAGGTCCAAAAGTGTGCAGGGTTGGTGTGAATGGCTGTTAAGGTTTAAGAGGGCAGGGAGTGATCTCTAATTTCTTATAAAGTTCACCTTCAAATTTATCTTAGAGCCAGTTTTGGGATGTTTTGCCACACGCTAACACACAGAGCTCAAGATACTGGTTTTACTCAATTTCAAAATGCAGTGCAGAAATTTGACTTTAAAGTTACATTAGAACTAGTCTGTTTTACATAAAAGCATTCATAGAATTGAAAATAATGCAAACATTCACTGAGAATCAAAACTGTACTTACGTAAAACAAAGAGCAGAATGCTTCCTTGCTGGATAAAAGGCTAAGTGATGAGTTATGGAGAAACAAGTCCATATAGCAAGAGACTATCACTTTTGAAAGAGGACTGTCATACAAATATGTGTGAAGTGTGACTGTAAGCAGGAAAGAAAAGATGTCAGAAATCACAGGTGACTTCCTTCAAAATCTGCAGGGTTTGGGCTTTTTTTGTTTTGTTTTTACTAGATTTTTAATAAAGTAAAGGGGTCTTGAGCAGCCTGGTCTAGTGAGAGGTGTCCCTGCCCATGGCAGGGGGTGGGGACTTGATGAGATCTTTAAGGTCCCTCCTAGCCCTAACCATTCTATGATTCTATTCTAAATAGTTCCCTTCATTCTCCCCCTTCCCAGTGTGGTCATTAGTTTTTCACTAAGATTTTTCTTGTAGGAAACATGGTAGAAGTATACCCCAAGACAGCATCTGTAGATTACTCCTGAGAGGTATGTCCGTTGTAAGGAATTGCAGACAGTAAGAGGAATGTGAAAAACAATACAGCTGAAAGCTGGCCAAATCAGGTGCAGTTAACTGTTGATGAAAAGTAACATCAGAAAAAAACCCAGAAGTACAATGAGAGGTCATGGTAAATCTAATGTGGACATGTCAACTGAACTCACAGACCCCACAGCTACACACAGTCATCATAGTATGTGCCTGGACAGTGCCTCCAGGAACAATTAAGCTGATCTTCCTTGGAGGTAGGGTGCAACATGGAAGTGAAGTTCTGGGCTCTGCTGATGATCATGTCCTCCCAAATGGGGAACCCAAATTTGAGCACTTAGTGTCTGTTTCTGGGAAAAACTGAAATAAAAAGTTACCTAAAAGCACCCTGAGTAGCCACAGGAGCTAGAAGACAACTTCTGTAACAAGAAGCAAGCTAAAGAAAGAAAGCAATGGGTGACATTCTAACATAATGTAAATCAGTGCAGATCCATTTATATCAAATTTGCCAACTTATTTCCTGTGGCAGTTTAGTCTGGACAACAACAAAAATAAATTCCTTTCAATTCTTTTAGATAGCTAAATGCTGAATTTCCTGGGCATAATTCTGCTCTTGAATATACCCATTTAAATGGCATGGACTTCATCAGAGGTCCTAATTTTATATTTACAGAGGCAGTTGTGAGAATAAAACTCACCATGGTTAAATCTTGACAGGCTTGCATCCCTGTTTAGAAAAACAGAGGCAAATTTTCTTTATGCATTAAGTTTAGCATTGCTTATATATATGCTACAGTTCCAAAGCAAAAGATTTGTTACCTAGGTGCAGTCTCACACATGTTTGCAATGTTTAGTCTTCATTTATGAAGTTTATGGAACTTTAAACATTGCTTTAATGGTATCTTGGTCTTGTGTATGGTATTTTACAGTAGACTTCTTAACAGGCTACTGCACATAATCAAAGTTTGGATACAAATTCTTGTCACATCATGGAAACATATTTACAAAAATTTGGGAAGTTTAATCAAGTTTCACAGGCCACTTTTAAAACTGTACTTCATAAACATATAAAGTGGAAATGACATCATTTTGGAGCTGAAGTACTGATTAAAAACTTCTAGGAGCTGTGGGTGGTCAGTGTCTCTGAAAGTTAAACATTTTTTTAAGTTGTCTGTGACTAACTTCAAACCCTGATGTTTGAAATGTTTTGTGGATTTGAGGGTTTTGTTTGCTTTTGTTTCTTTTTCTTTTATTATTTTTTTTAACGTATGCTGAAATTTATCCTTCCCTCCCAGGGAGGAGATGATCACAGAAGAGGGGTGTATGTTTTTCTTTTTCCCACTATTTTGGGAAGATACTTGCCTGTAAAAATTCATACACTTTTTTTGAAAACAAACTGACTTGGGTCTTCAGGCATTTCAGAAAAAAACCATTCAGTTCAGTTACACAGTGCTACAGCAGTACTATTGGATTAGGCAAATTAAGCTGTTATTCATTACTGGTTCTAGCCCTGGAAAGGGCTTTTCCTCCATAGTGTGGAGCAAGGTATAATTTCTTCTGTAGCTTCTCCTTGCTCAGTTGATCTTGTCTAGAAATTAGCAGAAATTATTTTCTACAAGCAGATGGACCTTCCCAAGGCTCAGGCAAGATAGGTAGTGGTCTCAGAGCTACAATATGAAAATAATCATTGTCTGCAAAGTCACTTTTCTTGCTGGAACTCTATTCAAAAGTCAAGAATACACCCCTAGCGTAAGTCTCATGAGATTAGTAATGATGATATTTGGAGCTGCAAAATGAATCAGAAAATCAAATGATGAAAGCAAAGTAGCATAAATGGGAAGAAAAAAAAAGCCAGCCAAAAAAAAAGCAAAAAATACCCCAAACCAAAACCGATTTAAACAAACTTCTGGTGAAGCACGAGGTGATTTCCAATGACTCCCTGGAATCTATGCAAGCCACGCTTCAGTAACCTGTCCTAGGTTTGAGGCTTTATACTGTGGAACAAGAAGCCTGGAAGACAATTCAAGTCTAGCCTTTACTCTGATAACCTAGCCTGAAGTTAGCTCTGTAAGAAAGATCAAAGTAAATTTTTTATTATGTATTAATGGGAAAACAAAACCGTTCCTCTGGCCCTGAGGTCCAGAGGACAGAATGGCAAGGCTCACAGTTGTGTAGTTAATTCTGTTTCCTAAAAATAGAATGCATGTCCATACTGCCATATCACATTACTTGGCCTATGCTATCGCTTAAGACATGTTCAGTCACAAGCCAAAATTGTGTTAGGGAGCATGCTAGCAATTAAAGAACATGGACAATTGCATACTAGGACTAAAAGCGACAAAATCTTCTTTCTTTTATTAATGTGGGCATAAGCTAGAAGTACCAAAATTTACCTCCTGAGGCAGCAGATCTCAGGAATTTCTTATGTACTTTCAGGAGTTCAATCACCACATCATTGTAGTGCTGTGGTTCACAGATATCCAAAACCAGTCTACAGTCAATCCAATAGGACTGAGGGGCACTCCTGGGTAAGCTGATATCCCGTATCCTATACCTTCAGGATCATTTTAGTTTGGAGATATCTGAAAGGAAACATTTGGTTTATGTACAAGGGATTTTTCTCTCTGTGCAGAAACATAATTTGACTTTTTATTCCAAAACTGACCAGAATTCTTTCCTTCAGCTTCCTGCTTCTGCCTACCTTAACTTGAAGCAATTTGTATGTCATACTGCAAGATCACTTATCGACACAGGAACAAGAAGGAAAATACCACCTTTGATGAACTTTGTGGAATACTAAATGGATGATACATTGGACAGGAAAGTAAAAGGAAGACAACCTGGTCTGATTGGCAGGGTGGTTGGAAATAGACGATATTTGAGGTCCCTTCACCCAAACCATTCTATGATTTTACGATTCTAAGACACACACCTTAGCTATGTTTCAACTGGCAGTTGCTATTTTTTACTGAACTCTGAAGCACTGCATGTCAGTATGGATTCTTAAAATCAGGTCGAAATTTGACTTGTGAAGTTAAGAATACAAATAACTGGTTACCCATAGCATCATGCCAGAGTAGGCAAAGGCAAGAGCAGCTCTTTCCAAAAGTGTTTAGATTGCATTTCTAGTGCTTAGAACTAGAAAGTACGAGTGCCAGTGTGCTTAATAAGCAACCTGGAGTTAAGCATCTTATCACAGCGAATGGGGAAGACTGAGGCAATCACAGAGAAACTTGCATAGAAGAGAAGGCTGAGTAAAGCTTTTTTAGTCTCTTTGGCATCTTTCTAGACTATGTGACAATGCAATTTCATTCTCTCCACATTTCAGGATTGTTGCAATTGAAAGATAAATCACTGATGGAAAGGCCTTTCCAATCCATTAATTTGGAAAGGGTACATGTGTAGCTGCTGACTGAAGAAAGTATTGAAATAAAAACCATGTGGCAGACAGATCCAACTGAGAAGGGCTGGACCAAATGCTGCTGAAGTTCAAGATCTGAAAAAAAAAAATGCAAGAAAACAGAGGAGGAAAAGGTGTGAACGGGGAGGACAGTAGTGCTATGGTGGTTCATGGCCAGTATTGAAATCACAAACTTCCTCACTTCTAGGTCTATTGGGAAGCTACTGTTTCATCAAAAGATCAGACACATAATGGAATTATTTTTTAAAAAGAAATTCTAAAAAATACTAAAGCTCAAAATTTATGTCAGCTTACTCAAAAAACCACCCCAAAACCATGTTATCACAGAAATGTAACTGCCCAGAACTGATCAAGGTTGCCTTCAGTTTTCTAGCTGGCACTTTTTGTGGTAACAGGCCTTGAAACCTGTGCAACTTCATAAGAAGCCAGAAAATAATCTGTAGAGCAGGATTTATTGTTTTGGGAGCTTTCTGACTTTATTGGGCATTACATCCTTCTCTGTTTGAGTTCTTGCCTAGATAGGAACAGTATATAAAAGGGTAATTGTTTTAGGACAAGAGTTATCCAGGATAGAGATTGATGGTCACTGTGGAAGAGATTTAGTAGTTGTGTTTTCTCCTGTTGGTATGTGAAATATTATTTGACTGCTGGGCATTGTTGTAGTCTTCCTCTTGAGCACATCAAGGTTAATCAGGAAAGTGATGGGTTGAGATATATGTATTGGAAGGCTCGACTGCCACAAAAACTCACTGCAATTTATATGTCTGAAAATCAGATGTAGAAGTCAGAGAACATTAATTGGGAGCCAGTCCTATTCTAGACTAGTTCCTTTAATTTGATCCATGTTGTTCATTATTTGAAAGCACAATTTGGATGATATATTGTGTACAGGTCACCTGAATGTTATCTCCAATGCCAAAAGAGCCAAGGTTGGTGAAATCCTTTAACAGTAAGAACAAGGTAAGACTATAAGACTGCGTGCATTCCCAAGCCTCTGACCTGAAAGGAGGAGAGGTGGTTCTTCATTCATCAGGTGTGATCTCTGCTGTCAGGAGGGGACCTCCCATCAGTGCTGTGTGCCTGGTCACAGGAGTTTAAGAGCAACCTCACCGTGGCAAGACACCAGTGTTAAGAAGGGCTGCTAGTGCAATAGCAAAGAAACAAAATCAAACACGCTGTAAACGGAGCTTCTCAGAATTTAAACCTTTGGAACTGTAACTACAGTAGTTTTTAGGAGTTTGCTTCCTAAATTTGGGCATCTTTAGATGCTCTTTGTTACATTGACCTGTCAACAGAAGAAATTAGAATTCACTCAAACATTTGAGTTCCTTTAGCCCAACTCAACTGATGAACATATTCATACAGGTCTCCTTAATGACAGCTCGATTTTTCTGCTTTTCTGACATCGTTTCTGTGTGTCTTCATCTGACTCTGAACTCGTTTTAGAATGAAACACTTTTGTCTCTGTTCTGTCTTTGTGAACTTACCACCACACTCATAGAAAATTTCCGTCCATGGGATGAGACAGGGTTAGCAGCTAGGGGACATCAAATGTCAGTGAATACTGTTTGCACAAAAGCTTCTTTGAATAATTTATTGAATATGAGGGGTAGTATTGTGTATTCCAAATTTTTCTTGCACAGGAGTGACAGCTAGTAATACATTAGATAATGAGGCATTTTTTAAACATCTGATAAGAGCAGTCAGAAGGTCAGCTAACAGAAAGTTACTAGAATTTATAAAGCAAGGCTTACTGATGATTTGTTTTTTCTTAAAAAAAGAGCAGATGGAATATGACTGCAGGTACAAAAGAGAAACTTCATGTTCCTGAAGGCAGTGATAAAGAGAAATAAAGACTTTGTGCACCATAAGTAATTCTGGCTTTTTCACTGAGAGCTGTCAAGAAATGATGAAATATATTTCTTTAGTCTATTTCTTACATTGTTTGAAATTAAACAAAAAAAAAAATTAACAATCTCTGCATGCCTGTTAGCTTACGGTTCAACCACATGTGGTAGTTCAAACTAAGACAGTCCTATAAGGCAAGAAAAGGAGTACCCAAGCTGTTGTGAAATACAGGTACCTTGATTTATTCAGCTAGAGCAACAAGGCCTCCAGTGTCTGTAAAAAGGTAAAAGGCTTATAGCTCCTGGCCTCAAAATGTTTCAGAGAAGGAAGAGGCCTGGGCATTGCAATCTAAGGAAAACTTTAGAATGTAAGGATTCAGTTTGTTGAAAAGGCTTGGGTATTCAAGAGGGAGCTGTTACAGGACCATGTGAGAAATGCACACATTCCTACAAGCAAACCATTCAGCAACACCAACAAAAAGTCAAAGCAGAACTTAATTTCTCTTACTGACACCCTGGTAGGTAGAAAGATGACTATAAGCCACTACCTTCACTAGACCCAACTTGAGTATTAAAATTTTTTTTATTTTTTCTTAGTGGACCGCACGCACACCGTTGTTATAACTTGAGTGTGGTCATTCTTTTGCTTACCCTTTTTTCTTTTTTTTTTTTTTTAAAATAACTGATTTGGAAGTGTTAACAATTCCATTGTTATATCCTGCTTTTTTTTTTTTTTTCAAGAAAAACATACAATATAGAATAATAGAATCATAGAAATTTTTTTGTTGAAAAAAATCTTTAAGATCATCAGGTCCAACCATTAACCTAGCACAGCCAAGTCCACCACTAAACTGTGTCCCCAAGTGCCACATCTTTGCATCTTTTAAATACCTTCATGGATGGTAACTCAACTACTTCCCTGGATCCAGTGCTTGACAACCCTTTCAGTGAAGAAATTTTTTCTAATATCCATCCCATTTCTTTAAAGAAAGAGACTTCTAGGAACTGTAAGCCCTAACAATGCAATTTTAAACTTAAAGAAGTCATGTCAGAGCTGCTTTTCATAAATACAGTGCGTTTTGATGACCTATCACACTTTGTAGCATTTCATTTGCAAAACTTGGTTATTAAGCATGAACAGAAACTCTATGGATTAACTCGATTTTTGCATCTGAAGATGAAAATGGGAATCCTGAGTCTGAACCTCAAGGGGAATACCTCCAGACATATAAGTTACAGTCCTTTCCAGCACATGTTTAAGTCATTCTATCACCCCATTTGCATGTAAAGTTGGATTTCTTTTCCCAAAACGAATCTCCAGGAAACCTGATGAAAACAGCAACATTGCCCCTATAGATTGAGGTAAAATTGCCACAGCTCTAGGAGAGGTTTCTACACTACTATAAAACGTTAACAATAAAGGTCTGTAATTTCATTATTTTTATCACTTTGCTCCACAAATTAAATTGAAAGCTAAAAAGGATGATAATCTCAGTACATATTTCAAGAGCTACTAATGTGTTTTTAGAAAGATAGTACTATGGAAAATCCAAGAAACCACAATTTGTGCCAAAGACTCTGAAAGAAACCAAAACAAACTGAAAGCTCTCAGCCACCTCTGACAGAGCCTAAATCAAAGCCTTACACAGCCAGTTAAGCGTGGCAGGAGACTTTGCTGAAAATTGACCAAACTTACCTTAGATAAGCAGGGAACATTGCCTGCACAACTCTAATTATCAGTCCATCACATTTCTAAATAGCCACCATTAGCAATGAAAGTTTTTGGGCGGGCAGTTAAACTTGAGTGGATAACTGAAGTATGAAGCAGTTCAAGCAAGTGAAATGACACGCCTGCCTACGGGTACACATGAAAAAAGGACAGAAGAATGAGACACTTCACTTTCCAAAAATGTAACAGATTAATACAACTGTCATAACATTTTTTCCATAATGTATTCAATATGCTATAAATGTGAAAAGAAGGACAGTTTATAGATTTCAATGACCATCAGCTGGATTCCCACTTCAGAGCAGAGTGAGACCAATGCTGGAAGCATCGAAGAAATGGGTATCATTGCCTTTTTAAGCTGAAGGCACTCATCTTTTTCTTTTCAAATAAGTGAGTGCTTTAACTTCTCCATGACACACCCGTAAAATCTTTGCTACCCCACACCTCCCTATTCAAATTTTTTCAAAACACCTTGATTCATTATTCAAGTCTGGAATCTAGCATGCTAATTCCCTGAGTACTTTCTTGCCATATAAGTAATCCACATCACTACAAAAGTAGAATTACTTGTGTGCAAAGGCACTGTTCAAAGGGAGATGAAGTGGTGGAGTAAGGCCCTAACATACAAAGCTTAATAATAGAAGCTGAGGATTTTTATTGCCTGCACACTATGATGAATTAGGTACAGCAAATTAAAGAGGAGAAAAGAAACCAGTTTAGTCACAATATGCACATTGTTTCACTTAATCAAGTCTAGGAGTTTAATAGCTTAATTCTGCTATGATCTCTTCATGCACCCTTTCACTGATAAACACAGAAAGTCTGTGACTTCAACAAATAAAAGTGAAATCAGTAATTAAAAACTATAATAGGAATTAAAACCAACAACTCTGGATCCAGCCAAGAAAACCATAGTATCATTAAAGTCTGTAGTGGTTGGATTCCCTGGAAAAAAACCGAAAAACCAAAACCAAACCAAAACCCAAACACCTGTGACTTCTATTTTGGAAAATAAATAGTACTTATGCAGTCACTTATTTTGAGAAAGAAGGAAAAGCACTGGGAATTTTGGCCTAAAGCCACCACTTTATCTCCCTCCTCCTTCTTTTCATTTTTCTCTCTTTTTTCTTTTTTGTTCCTATTACAGAAGTCTTCTTCCATGGCATGACCCTCTATAAGAAATCAGAGACTCCTCCAAATTACCTTTTAAGAATAATAATTACTTTCTATCTAATAGTCTGTGAAGTATGAGCATTTTCTCCATCAGTGTAGTAATAGAGCACAGACTGCTCGAAGTAGTTCCCACTTTTGCTTGCTAAATGATATTAACTGACACTGATGGAGGAACCACCTGTATAATAGAAGTAGTTAATTTTGTGCCCCCAGAGACATAGAGTCCATGGGTGCTCTGCCGAAACACTCATTTTATTGCCAGTAACGTCTGTATGTCTTAGACAGTGGAAAAGGGGGTGCACTCTATATGAGAAAAATGTGTCTCCCTCCCATTTACCTAACCTGATTGCCAGCTTCTTTTCATGGCCTCAGCACTTTTTGCTCCTGAGTATGAAGAACAGATGCCACAATCCCGTAACAAAAAACTGCTTCTCACTTGATTTCTTGCAAAGTTTGGAATGCTAAAGAAAGTTTGGCAAATGATTGGAGTCCAGAAGAATAGCTTCAAGGTAACTATCAGGCTCTGAAATCAAATCTCCATGCTTTAATTAAAGCCAGAGACTGTTGTGAAAACAGCAGAATCAGAATGCATTAGGAGAGCTTATGATTAAATCAGTGGAAACAACTTTCAAAACAATGTAAATTAATAGTTTTACTACTTCAAACTCTGACACTTTCTTTGCTAGTAGCTCTGATTTCTGGTGGACAATTTCCTTTTTCATCTCTTTTCTAACCCTTTCTATGTCAACAAGTGATAATTTTCTCATCAAATCTGGTTTCTTCATTTCACTTCTCACTTCCCTTTTCCTTTTTTTTCTTTCTGTGCAATATAGAAGTGATCCATTCAGAGAGAACTTCAAATACAAACAAAATACAAAAAAAATAAAGTCAGAAAGTAAAAGCATATTGGTGAAGACTTCATGGATATTTTTAGCTAGATGACATCTATTGCTTCGACATGCGCTGCAAGGGAAAACTGTGCTCGTCTCCCGAACAGCAATCAGATCAAAAAACATTTGCTGCAGGAAGTTGAATTTACCTTTTGACCTTGATTCTCTTCTGTGAGCTTCACTCTCTTATATGAGAAACACAATTTGTTTTCACTAGTCAAAAGATGCTTTATAGTTATGTTGAACTCTCCAAAAGGGATTCAATGTAAGCGTGAGCATTGTGTTTTCCCAGGCCACTCCAACAGCAGAATCGGAAGAACAAGGAAGCCAGAAGTCAAAGTTCTTACATAAAGATTACATTACTTCCACATGCAGCAATACTAAATTTTAATCCACAAGTCTGTCTGTGACAGACCTACGTGTAGAAGAGACCTTGGAGTTCAACATTTTTGTTATAGTTTTTTGCTATATATACCTTTGTAACTGAAACTGCCTCATGGGCATGGGTTCTCTTACCCCTTGGTCCACCTTGCTAAAGGCATTGAGTCTTAAAAATAACCCCCCAAGAACATTAAACACAGCTGCACCTGATCCACTGATACATAAAGGCTTACATACACTCAGCCAGTTTTCCCAATCCTACATACAGAATTATAATTATTTGTGCCTTGCATAAAACAATGCACAGTACCATAAGAGGAATGCTTTCCACGGTTTCTGAAGGAATATATCACTTTCAGCCCCAGTTCCACTGAGATACTAGTCATAAAGACAAGACATCATGTAGCAGTATATCTGCTATACCATCTCTATCCAAAAAAAATTCTAATATGTGCTAGGATTGCCTTCACATTTTAATCTCCATAGAACAGAACTGGTCAAAATCATAGAATCATAGGATTGTAGGGGTTGGAAGGGACCTCGAGAGATCATCGGGTCCAACCCCCTGCCAAAGCAGGCTCCCAAATATACTTGGACTCTGTTTCTGACTGAAAATAGAAAAGCTGAAATACAAAGCATAACATTCAAATATAAAGATATATTTTACTGCGTTAACTGTAAATAAAAGTACCTAAATATTTTAATTAAATATTTTAATTAGGGCCAAAAATTCTCATTAAAAGTTGAAAAGCTTTTTGAGTAGAATTTTTCTTTGTTTCTTTTTGTAAGAGAAAAGCAGAGCAAACCCTATGCAGGCATTGTCCTGCCCCATTTTGTACAATTATTTTTTTTGTTAGCATTTTTTTCAACTAGCTCTTGTAGCTATCAGGAAATAATAATAATTAAACTTATATAAAGCATTCATGCCAAACAGGAGTCTGATTTTGTTTTTGTACTGTACCAATGCAGGAGCTCACTTACTGTCCATTTGTGACTTCTCTCTCCTCACAAGTTAGGTTTAAACTGCTTCACTCGAAAAAAATTAAAATAAAATTATTTTAAAAATCACATCACTCTTGCCTGCAATTCTCTAACACCACAGTCGTCCTATATCACCCAACAGAATTACTACTTTTAGCAAATTATTACTGTCAACATTAGATCCTTCTTCACTCATACTTTTCTTAAATATTATTAAAGAACATGAATATTTATAGCCATATACACAGAGCAAATACATTATTTTGAGTATCCTTCCTCAGTATACTGTAACTTTTAATGTAAAAGATATATACAATATATTTCTTTAGACAGCAATAAAAATCTACATGGAGACACAGTTGTAAGGTTAGCTCTTGTTCATCAACTACCTATAATAGCAAATTAAATATAAATGAAAAATTAATAGAGAGACCACGCAAGGCAAGCAAGAAGAATAACCAAAACCGGAAATCTTCCTCTGATAGAAGGTAGCAATACCTGATGGTATCTCCAAAACTCATCTCTGAACAGGGAAAACCACCAGGGAACAGCTACCGAACTGCATTATCTTTTGCAATAACATTGGAGAACTAAACTCATCTGTGAAAGTCATTAATGCATTTAGGTTCTGCTATAAAGGTAATGTATAGCCATGTATGCACTGAGAAAATGAGCTTTTTTTTTTGCTTTTTTTTTCAACCTAAATAGCACTTCCCAGCAGTCTCACAAGTGATATTGAAACCTCTTGTCTGATTGGGCCAGGCAAATTCAATAGCTAATTTAGCAAAATGGACTAGTTTCTTCTTTCTAACAGATGCCTGCCACACATTGCTATAACAAATGGTAACTGAGTACATGCGGCGCTATCACACAAATGGAACAACTTCTTCAAACACCACTGCGAAGCAGAGGGTTGACAAGGAGGGAGTTTAAGACAACATTGAGGCAATTCCTCTAAATAACATTTCATTTTCCAAGATCCCAAGAGCCCCAAATTGGGACAGAAAGGGTGTAGATCAACTGACCCATAATACAGAGAAGCAGGAGATAGAATGGATCCTCATGAATACCAAATATGTGTATGTTATCTCTTTCAATTAATGTGAACACAAATCTTGTTCTTTATCATGCAAGTGTATTCTGTGCAGCCAATTGAAATCCTCCAAGTCCTTTAAATTGTATGTTTTATCTACATACAATTGGAAAGCACACCACTAGAATTGCACTTTCGTTCACAGTTTTTCAAAGATTCTAGACATATGATTTTTATCAGGATTTCTAGTATTTGGCAAAGAAAAAGCACAGGACAAACCATAGCTCAAGCTACGTATCAGGGTTAAGTAGTGAAGAATAAACAAGATTGTCTATACACCAAGGAATATTTCAACTAACAAAAGAAGGTAAGCTGTAGAAGCTGGAAGCACATTTCTGCACAGGAAACGAGAGAGGACTGTGAACCCTTGCAAGTTTAACATGTAGAAATAACCCAAAAGAAATTAACACAGGCCTTGGAGAAAACATCTACCACCGAGGTTTGTGTGCCTAACGGAAGGGATCGCTGATGCCTCAGACAATTGGGTTGAAGAGATTGAAAAAAATCACCAAACCTTTTCAAACTGACTTGTGACAAACTTGTTTCTCTCAAACATTTCCTTGGAGGCAACTTATATAGTTTATGTGAGGTTTTGTATTTAGTGAGCAATTCACGGGATCTCTGCCTACAGCAAAGAAATTTCTTGCTGAAACGACTTGCTGCCTGTTGCTTACCAGGTGCATTAGTCCTATGATTCTGCATGAATATACATCATACAAAGCTTTCTTTTCAAGGATTATCCTAGTGGAAAAGGAATACAAGTATGTTCCCATATTTCCTGGTTGGTGTTCCTTTTTTTCACCAATGAGTGAGTAACCTCAACAAAACCAATCTGAAGAGTTACTTTAGCTCTCCCTTGAGAGCCCACCTAATTCTCTTGAACTGGATGGAAAGGGCACGATCAAAGTGAAAATGCACGCTGAGAAATTATCCACCAAAAGGAAGGACAGAACCAATGCAATGAATTGTTTTAAACACAGTTTGAAATAAACTTTCTACTATGAAAGTTTTACTATACATGAAAGTTGGAAAAGAACTGATAAATGGATTATCTCAGTGGATATCTGCCCTTAGAAATCAATTAGTGGAAGAAATCAATATGGTAGATGATGCATCTGTACATTTGTCACTGACCATATTCTTCAAAGTACTTTAATTCTTACCGTATATTTGTACCACTTTGTAGAGCACACCTTACTGGCACAGATAGGAAAACACAATGTAAGAGTCTAGATAAACAGGCAGACCAATGATTGCAGGTGATTCTATATCCTTTAACACTCTGAGTCAAACCTAAGCATTTAAGTGCTTGCACTTAGGCAGTGTGTGATCAGCTCTGTTTCGAAAAACTCCTGGATAAAGCAAAATTACACCATTTACAGAGACAAGTGGAAGATACCAAATTTGATTATATATACTCAAGCTTGTTTTTTGTGGGTTTTTTTTTCTTGGTTTTTTTTTTATTTTTAATTTGGGTATGATTTGTGTCCTCACAATCATTGTGTAACAAGAGTAGCTCCTGATTCTGATTAGGTCTCCAGTGCCATCAAAAAGTTGCCCTGATTGTTATCGTTAATATTAACATTAAAATAAAAACTGCATTGAAAAGAAGACAAGAGAAGTTTAAAAGTATCGAGAAGTCTTTGCGAAATTTCAGCACGTCACATTAATAATGAGCAATACAGGTAATGGGAACTGTGGAAACAAATGAGAGAAAACAAATAATGTGTCTACCAGTTATTAAGAATGAGTCAACTGGTTATGAGGTGCACAAAGTTTCTATCCAGGTCTCATTCAGAGATACATTTTAATAAAGACATACATTTCTGTTTTCCATAGACACTGTTTCTGTTGTAAAAGAAACAATGCTAATCAAAAGGGAGACTGTAGTCAGTTAAAAATTCTAAATTAGTTATGCCATACCTAGAGCTGTCAGTGACATGACATCTCACATACCCACCCTACTACAACTCCTGTAGACCTCTGACTTCAGACAAGAGGAAGGTATCAGAGTATAAATGATCACTCAGCCATTGTTTCGTCTGACATCTCAGTTGGTGTCTGCATATCCTATTCTATCCATGTCTCTAAAAGACCATCTGCCAGAAGCACAAAAAAAGCAGACAATTTTTTTGAGAACAACCTTCTTTTCTGTTTACTACATCTCTCCACCTAACACGCCCGTTTCTTTTGGCACTGCGGCTGTACCTTGCTCAGTGTAAATCCCTGGATGCTCCACGGGCCTCCCTGTACTGGGCCCTGATCAAGCACACATTGTAGTAAGGCAGATTTTGCCCCAAATAGCTGACATCATCTGGGCCAATAGGGAATACATGCTTATCAAAGCCCCCATAGGGAAAACAACTGTCCAAGCGATAAAATCACAGTCTATTTCAGGTATGTATCAGAATGGCATAGGAAAATGCAACAGTGGGGCAGGTCTTTCTTTAGTCAGCTAAGCAAAAATGTATGCTAAAATTATGTAACTATATCAACATAATGGTTCACTTTAACATCAACATTCATGTTGATGTTGGCTCCCAAACTGGTTCATGAATTTGTATTGAGAACAAAACCACCCAGTGTCTTCAAAAAGAACGCACAAAAAACTCGCAAATGATTTTATGTTTTTCTAAATGACACTAGCTGGACTGGAAATATTTCTACAGAAGCATTAAACTTCCAAATTTTCCTGGTCTTTGTGATCATTGTAACTTTGTAAAATTTGTGGAAACCATACTTAACACTTTGTCACTGTGGAGGTATCTCAAGTGGAGATACCTATTTTGTTACGAAACACCAACAGCTTGCCAAATCCTTATAGTCTTGTTTTCAGCTTACGTGTTTGGGTGCTATTTGGAATGTAAATATTTATTTTCAGCATGTCAATCATCATTATCATAGTCTTAGTTCTACACCCATAATTGGCTGGATATTAAACAAAAAGAAATAGTTTAAGTTTTGTAGATCAAGTAAAGCATCTGGTTT
The DNA here is from genome assembly GCA_027925045.1 of Hypotaenidia okinawae. NCBI lineage: Eukaryota > Metazoa > Chordata > Aves > Gruiformes > Rallidae > Hypotaenidia > Hypotaenidia okinawae. The sequence goes on along the minus strand of BSDF01000001.1, from coordinate 108,512,704 downwards.
AACAAAGAGTGCTTTTACTCAACATACATACATTTATATGTACTTGGCCCATTCTGCATGGACAGAAAATCTGCAACATGTTCAAGATGTTACACGCATTGCCGTGAGCTACATCTTAATACCATGAAGACCCAAACCATTATAACTTACTCTCACAAAAAAAAAAAATCATAGACTAATTGAAGTGATCTACAGGGAACAGGCTTAGAACATAAATTTTGTGTGAGAAATTAATGGGAATCTAAGAAGCAGCTATTTCATGGACATAGTGGTTGTTTCATAGATATTTCATGAGCTCTTTCCAGGTCAGGGCAGCATTCTTCAGCTAGCAGAAAAGGGAAATACAGTCTTGCAGTCTAATACAGAAGCTTGCTGTAAATTTTCAAAATATTAAATTTTCATGTAGCAAGATGTTTCCCCAGCTCATATGTGGGGATTTTTTCAGTACCAAGGTGGTGAAAGCATAGCCATTGCAAAATTTTTTATTTAATGGGACATTTCAAAAGAATTTTAAAAGTGAGAAATATTTAAACCTTGCTGATACATGGTAAACACCTCTGAACATTCCAAAAATCAAAATATCTTGGTTTAATTGATTACAGTGTTTCAACGTGCTTTATTTCCTGCACCATCAAAATTCCTCAATGTTTTATTATCACAGTGTCAGACCTAAAATGAACATTTTAGTGGCTTGCAGTTTTCATTTTTGTGCATATACCATCTGCTCAACTATATTTTGAACATTACAGCTAAAATCAATTGATACCCCTATACAGCACTGAGGTAAATTTGAATGGTATCACACTTAGCACCTCAGGGTACCTAGTGATGTACTATAACACAACAGAAAGTCCAGTATCCCATCTCTGAATAGGTGCCTAAGAGAAAAGATTAAGGACACAAACACATCGAGATGTTTTCTTGCTGTAACTTCCTAGCCTTCAGCAATTCACATCTCAAGGATTTCCTGAGTTAGACATAAGGTCAAAGTGTTCAACAGTTCTTCATGGATTTTTTATCCATGAATTTGACTAAAGCTGAGTAAAGGTAAATTTTTTGAGCCAGGAGCGCCCCACAGTGAAGAGTTCCACAGCACCATTGTGTGTGTGTGTGTGTGTCTGTGAAGATCCTTCCTGTTGTTTGAGCGTGGATCATAAAAGAGAAAGATACCCTGACTACTGTTGTGATGACATGCTAAAATGGAACATGCTATATGCAGTGTTTCCAGAACAAATCAAAAGCAAATTTTTCATTAGGTGATTTTTATTGGTTTCAGGTGGCTTGACCTGCAGTAGAATATTAGTTTTCCATTTCTTGGTTTGTGGCTTCTTGGTAATGAACATTACCCAAAGCTAGCTCAGATTTTACAGAAACAGTAATTTTCATTGGACAAACAGCACAATTATAAATTTCCAACCCACTCTGCCAGCTGCAAAACACTTCAAATTCTGCACACAAGATCAGATGCATTAAAATAGTCACAAATGAGCTACACTGTGTTTTTCAGGATTCTCCTCATATCAATCCTAGTAAGGCCAAACATTACTCCACCTTCCCTGGAAAGTCCAAAATGTCATTTGGTCTCTCAAAAACCTTTGAGAAAACTAGCGACAGACAGTCCCTATACCTGTATTTCCTTTATGATGAATATAAAAGTACAATCCTGTAGATTTTTTTAGTGTCCAGACAAGGTTAAATCCTAAGGATGAAGCAGCTAACTAATAAAATAAGCAGGCAAGCCTTACTTCTCCTTGGTTCAACCACAGTATCAGTCATTCTCATATTGCTGCCTCAGGCCCAAACTTCCTGCTACTCTCTCAGCATCCTCTGAAACACCAGCAGATGAGCAGCTCTAGACAGAAAAGCCACCCACTTCTCTTTGCAGTGGACAAGAAGACTTGATTACACTTTGTCAGATACTGAACAAGTTGTGATCAGTGCATTTTTCCACCTCTACACATACTTACTAAATTTATTTCCAGGAATGAAAACACTCAGCAAGAAGAATTCAACTGGTGTAAAAATACCTTTTTATGTGTTTAGCGATAGATTTCAAAACAATGACATTGCACTCATAGCCTCTCTTGTAGTAAAGTTAAGTTCCTCAGCGATTCAGTTTCAAGCTTTCTGCCCAGAAAGTTAAAGCCCTCAACTTATATTTTTACAAGTGGAATTCTGCACAAAATTTATATTCCGCCAGACAAAGGACACTGTCAGGCACCATGGGGAAGCCATGCATGTCATATAAAATAATTATGAAATACAGCCTTTCATGAAGAACCTTCCTCCCAGATCTGATCCCTTGGATGCTAGCTTGTCACTGTAACAACTTTCAGGCTCGACTTCCAAGCTAATTTTGCCTCGGTCAGCTTTTGAGACCTTCTATTACCCATTTTGGATATCTGCTGCACAATGCAGAGCCATCCAGTGAAAATTACTTTATCACCTCAGGGATCTATTCAGATTAATTTGGCTACCTGCAAAGGGATATTAGCTCATACCTTGTAAACAAAGCAAGCCTAGATCCACTTTGCCAAGGTAACTTGGTTCATGCTAACTGAACTGTTCATGCTAGCAGAACTCTACCATTCTTCGTGCACTACTCCTGGCTCACTTCTGCCTCTTTTTATTGTTACACATTGCCTGAGATTATTTGAATATTCTTTAATAATTATCGTGCCAACCTAAGGGTTTTTAAAATGTCCATGTCATTAGGTTTTTTGGACTAGATTATTCATGTTAAAAGAAATCCAACCCCTTAGAAGGCCCAATCCAGCCTTCTAAGATAAGTATTTGGCAAATTGTCTTAAGTTTATTGGGTTAAGGATTTTATAATAGCAAGAGATTACCTCCTTTAATTGCAGGAATAAAATGAAAAACTATAAATGCATAAATAAAACAAGTCTGGATTCCAAAATATTCACTAAGTGCAATATAACATTGACATCTAACATGAAAAATGAGAACAACCATAAGAGGAAACAAACACACAATCACAGAAATAAGCAGTTTACCACCTTGCACCTCAAAACATCTGTCAGACGGCCTTCAGGGTGAGGCAATGCAATGTGTACTGCTCAACTGCCCTGCCATTAGCCACCAGTAAAATGAAGACATTTTAGTGCAGCTTTTAGGCCAAGAGCAAACCCCTTTTCAGGTATCACCCTTAAGTCCATGTAGGCTTGACCTTAAAAAACCGAGGACTCCTTTGTCTATTGTTCACCATCCTTTCTATACTTAATTCTAAAAAAACCAGTTTTCAATCCTTTCCAGGCTTTTTCTCATACAGGGAACAGCCATTGCACTCCATTTACCACGGCCTAATTTAAAATGAGGAAAGCTAAAGTGTTTCAGTAAAAGAGTAACTGACCTTGTTTACCCAAGATCATATTTTTGATTCAGTATTAAAGTATCCCATAAATAGGGTCTTTCCTCCACAGCCTTAGACAAGTATGTATCTCAGTACTGGCTAAACATTCTGTACTCAATGAATATTTATATGCCCAAATGAAACACCTATGTATGTACTATTCTAGATTTTTAGAGCAAACTCAGTCAGGCAGGTATTTCTCTGTAGCATTCTACCATTTCATTGTTGAGTATAAAAGAAGCTAGTGTATTTAACAGCTCAATATCCTCTGCCTTTAGGTTAACACATGTAGGGTATTCTAATCTTGATTTATGCATGAGCATTAAAAACAATTCAATTTAGCATGCTGAAAAAAGATGTACAGGCCTTTTAATGGGCAGCAACTGAAAGGTCATCAACTAAAAGGAAACAATTACATCTTTCTCACAGTTGCTCATTTTATTGTTGATGGAAGAACCTAGAAGTTATTGGGTTTTTTAGTTAGTGTGTTCTCCCAGTATTGTTACCCTTAACACTAATAACTGATTGAATTAATCTATTTGTTTAAAAATTGAGGAAACAGGAACATTCTCTTAAACTAACTTAGATATGACATAAAAATTCAAATGCAGTAATTCACATTAGTATTCACCTCTGGCATCCAATCTCATTGTTTTCATTGTAAATGGTACAACTTGAGCTGCAAAAAGTAAGATTTTTATAGACTACATAATGGTAGAAAACAAGTTTCAGAGTCAATACCCTCTTCATAAAGGTGTCCTACCTGGAAACATCAGACACTGAAATAACAGGCATTTGTTAGAAAAAAATGTTGAATGGACTTTTTGTTAGGACTTTCATCAGAAAGCAGAAACGTTAGATCAGGAGAAGAGAATCAAGTGCAATGTTTTTGTTCACAGAAGTAGAAAAGAAACGTTGCAATTTCCAGTGCCTGCTATTTACTGGCTCGTCCTCTAGAATGATATAACTCCTCACTTAAATAGGATGAACTATGACAAAGGTCATGCTCTATCCACTTCCCTCATTTCAATGATGATTTGTCTCCCTGTGATCCATCAAATCATTATGTATTTTTTTCCTATTGATCTTTAATATTGAAAACCAAAGGACTATATGGAGGATGTTCCTTAATGGAGCATCAATGACCTATAAAGCTTTCTTCTTCACTACTAGCTTGGTGTGAGTCAGGGAAGAAGCAGTAACCACCAACCTGTTTGTCTAAACTTTAGTGTATTTCTAGGCCATATTCCTGGATGTCACTTGTTTCTTTAAGGAATATAATTTTTTTTTGGTACAGTATTTTGAATAGGACAGATTATTCAGGCGCTGAGGTCACGTCTTTCCTCTGAGAAGATTCTTTAAATGTCAGCCACCAGATGAGCCCTATTTATCTCTCGTTCTCCTAGTCTCAGAAGAACGTCTGCTTCTAAATATCAGTACTTCCTATTTTCAGCCAGGATATGGATGTTATTTCTCCCTTCTAGAAGGTAAATCAGGAGATGATGACAATAAAACGACTTCCCCCCATCTCTAGACATGTCAACAGTACTGTAATAAACACAGCTTGTGTAGGATTATTTACTATAGTTGTATTGTTGTTCTTCAATGAGGAATATTTAAGCTCCAGGATGAGATAAACATGCCAAATCAGACTTCTACTCTCTTCCTCCACAAAACTTCCCCTCTCTCATCCCTAAATCAAACGGAACAACTCTGCTATTGCCAGTAGGAATGGAGAAACCACTCATACATGAGAAAAAATTCCACTCTTCCATACACTTAAATAAAAAATTTCAAAAAATAAAAATAGATCTCAGGAGTTTCTTAGTGTGGTTTAGGGATGATATGTCAGTGAAAGAAAAGAAAATGGTAGGCCACAATATCAGTAGGCAGATGTGGCAGCAGTCTACATTCTATAGATCAGAGAGTTGTACAGACCCGGGGTTTCTCTTTCTCTGCCCCCACACAGCTGCTTTCACTAGCCTTCGGAAACCCTACTGAGCTTTTACCAGCAGATACTATCATAAACTTCAGAGTATTCTCAGATTCCACATCTCTGATATTTGCTACTTCATTGTGAAGCTTCCATTTTTCTCTACAACCTTAACCCCTTTTTGTACCTGTTTTTCATTCACTACTAACTGATAATGCATCCTGTTGAACGCACCAAGTAACTCAATAATTCTCAACTTGGGAAATGCAGCTCCAGTCCAGCATACCACCAGTATATTAGCTAGAAAATTACCTTGTCAGCATAAAAAATGGCACACATTTAATACAGCACTAATCATCAGCTTCTTTGAAAAAGTTTAGCAAGAACCACAGAATAGCCACCAGTTTCTATTTTCTTCTTCTCTGCCCCCGTTAGGCACTCCAAATGTCCTCACTGCCTGGATTTCAGCACATGGTACATGCAATACACTTTTGATGAATTCCTGTCCAGGCTATATGCCTCAGTATTCTCAAACATCCCTGCTTCCAAGAAAACCAAATTTATAACGTGAGGGGAGGCTGCATATTTCTGGCACATGCAGTTATGCAGATGTTATTCCTTAAGGAAGACTATCTTGATTGCCTCCGTGAATAATGGCTACGAGATGGCAAGGAGCCAACAGTTCTCTTATAGCAGAAGGTATAAAACCACTCTCCTACTGAAAGAAGGCCCCCAGCAGGATAATATATTATTACGCATGATTCAAATTATAGGATCTGCAGCAGGGGAGCTAGTGGCTGAATCAGGACAGCCGCACACAGAATACTGATGATGGGATGATGGAATGCATCATGCATTGAAAGAGCTACGGTTTAGTGTTTAAATCCTCTGTATTTTCAAAGTGACTACAAGGATCAATATGTAACTGGAGCTCCAAAAACAAATTGCACGTTATTGTGTGCACGGAGGAGGGAAGTTATCACGTTGTAACAAAAATTCTATTTAAGAATACGTCTTTAAATAAAATTATGTTTTAACTGAAGACTGTTGACCTCTTGAAGCCGACTAGCAAAAGATATAGCTTTAACTTAATAACACAATATTGAATTTGTCTCATATCTGATTCTGTTTCAGCTATTAGAATACTGAAGAGCAAAATCTTGCCTCATTAGATTATGCGGTCTGAAATCTATGCATTCCACAGTATTCTGGGCTGGTTTAAAATTGTTCGCACAACAAATTACTTTACCCACAAAGAACTAAATCCAAATGTTCAACACAATGTTGGCTTGCCCAAATGTTTTCCACTTATAATTGAACACATCTCAGGAAAATCTGCATGTTTATAATTTTAAAAACCCCACCCCAAAACAGCAAACCTATCCCCTTGTATGAAAAGCTGTCTAGAGAATATTTTTTCAAACTAAGATCTAATCTTTTCTGTGTAGATTAAGCACATCCTAAGTAAAAAGAGAAATAGATAAACAAAAATTCTGTATTTCGCTTTGCTGCAACATACCCTGAAGCAGTACGCAAGCTCTCCCTTGACTTCCTTTCATACTGGCTCTTGTATTCAGTTATTCTGGTAAATGGATGCAAATCAGGTGCATTGTGTTGAGGTGGAAGGAAGGGGGTGAAATTTGTTCAGAAATGATCTCAGTTCTATTCATTAATAAAATGACATCTTGGCTGAAAGTGGTGAAGAATGAAATATAACAGTACTGAACTTCACTCAGTTGTAACAGATGCATGTAAGAACCTTTAGGGAAAGCCAGATATGTAAAACAGCCACAGCAAAATGATTTCCGAAGCATTAGAATTAGTACTTAGACCGTGATGGCAGCTAAAGATGCAAACTCGATGCTGCAGCAACACCCTTTTTACCTTCCAAGACGGTTAAAGGTAATCTCAGACTATAAATGGAGGAAGCAGTACCACATTAGGTAAGGACTACAAGGAGACAAACATACATGAAAGAAAAATATATGCACAATATTAACAATAAACGACTCTTTCAAAGGTTTTATGGGGCCAACAGAAAAAAAAAATGGAACAATGCCCATGGTTACCTGCAGAGACAGCACACACTTAAAAAAAAAAAGCAGGAAAAATGTAGCCACCGTTTTGCATAGCGATTCAAATTATGCTGGCAGAATAATTAATGGAGGACCTAATCTCTGTGAGGAAAAAAAAAAAAGAAAAGAAAAAAGGATACGTTAAACAAAGTTCATTACTGCATGATGTAAATGAGTTTCTCACCAGTGATGTCACTGATTGGCTGGGATGTAGAGCTGGTTTCGAACAGTGCAGCATGGCCGGATTGGCTGCTAGCTCTTCTGGTTACTGCCTGCTTGGGCAGCGGTCGAACCAGACACTTTCTGTCTCTCTTGTTGTCGTTTGAAGCAAATCTTGTTCAGCCCAGCTGTGTCTCCATAGTAGTGGCACCCTAAGAGAGTCTCCCTCCTGCTTCCCACAGCTCATCTGTAAGGCGGTCGCTGCTGTGAAATACCAGCCTTTGGCACGGAGCCCAGACTGCGTTGTTAGATCCGTCTATAATACAGAAAAGAATTTTTTTAAAGCAGTTCTTTCACCGAATTACATCCTAAGAAGGATTAATAAGCACTAAATTGCAACTGATTTGTGGACTTTTAAATTATGTAGCTAGCACACTTTCTGAAATAAAACATTATCTGACCTGTAACAGCACAGCATCATTGTTGGGGTTTTTTTTCTTTAAAAAAAAAGAAGGAAAGAGGAAAAAAAAAAGAATGAAAGAAAGGAAGAAAAAGAAACAACTCTTCTTTGTTTACCTTGAATACAAAAAAAAATTCTTCATTTTTTCCCCCTAGAATGGTAATTGATATCTTGGTGCTACGCAAGAATATTTTAAATTATCGCCAGTTTTCTATTTACATCCGAGTCATTATTTTCAGGTTAAGACAAGGGATCTTAATTAGCATTCTCTTTAACTATGCAAACTGAGACAGGGCATGAAAGAAAAATGCTGTATGGAAGAGACAGAGAGAGACACAGAGAGAGAGAGAGAGAGAGAGAGATAGGAAGGAAAAAAAAAAAAAAATCTGTGCAGCTTTTACAGTTCAGCTGTCTGACCCCCTGCAAAAAGAATGCAGTCATATCAACTTTGCCAGACAATGGAGTACCTACAGGCTTTCCTCTAGACAAGTCCTTTATAACCAGTCAGTATTATGTGCTGTAGACAGTGGCCAATCGCTAAGCTGCTTTCTACAGCAGTGACACAATAGGTGCACTGGCCACACTGTCCTCCTAGCCTCTGACAGCGGTTCAGGTTCATTTTTTGTACACTGGAATTCACATATGTCTTTAGTGTTCCCACTGTATGAAGAAAAAAAAAATTTAAAATCAGCCTAAGCTTGCTTTGTTTTGCTATAATTACATCAGCCTAATTACTGCAGCCGAGCCGCAGTGCCACTGCTCAGAGCAGCACATAGGCATGCACATCATATAAATATGCATGAGCACGCCTGCTTATTTAAATACAGAAATGCATCAATTGCTGGTGGCGCCTTTTGTTTTTGTTTTCTGCACGTCCTTCCTCCCCCTCCAACACCCATTCCTGATAAACAAAATGAGTTAAGGATGCCTAGCTAATACGGTCACCATTTTTTCCCCCTTTATTTATCCAAACTTTTATCTGTTCCGTTCTAATTGCAAGCATTCAGTAGGAACGAAAATATATATATATGTGTGTGTGTGTGTGTATATATATATATATATATCTCAAATGCAAATGAGCCTCAGTTAGTAAGGGGAAGGGTATTGCAGACCTAGGGCATTTTTCTCCCTTGTCAGTAGCCATCAGAGTAAGCGCCTGTAAATGAATCTGCACACACTCCATCACAGCCACGCATCAGATGCCCAGTTCTTATTAAAAGCCCGATGATCGCCCAGCATGTGCATGCAACCAGCCTGTGTGTTAGGGTATTCTGTAATTACAGCATCTCTTGTAGCAGTACCTGAACCCGCTCCTATAGCCAAAAGATTAAATCATCACTATTCAAGTATTAGACAGACATAATTGGGCACATTCTATAATGGGAATCGCCATGCTAATTTTTCTGATTTTATGCATGGGATTTACATATTCATGAAGAGAATAGCTGTTATGACCGCCGACAGAGCAACATGAAAAGCAAAGACACCATTCTTCAGCGCACAGAGTATACAAAACCTAGGGGGAAAAGATGCAGCATATGGCGACAAGGAGAAGAAGTTGTTTGGCTTTTGAGGGTTATTTTATTTCCTGTTTGTAGATTCTGGGTAGATGGCTTACAGAAATGTGCAAGTATTCTGGACACAAAGGCAAAGTAAATCTGTGTTATTAGTAATCATCCGCTGGTAGCCGAAATAAAAGTCATTTTCCAGTTGGTGCCCAATGTTCTGCAAGTTTTGCGTTTGCATTAGAGACCATTTTCAGTTTATGGATACTTAGAGGATACATCCATCCAGGAATGCAGAAAATACTAATGAATCAGAAAGGAACAGAAATTCCATCTGACGTTTAAAAATCTAGATTTCATCTCCTAATGCCTGCTCTGAATGAGGGAGCTGTACCTTTCCCAGGAAGGCTGGTGTTCTACATTACCATAGGTGTTTTTTTCCCAACTTATTAGAACTGCATGTTTTCCAAACCTGATAAAACATATTCTCAGAGTGACTCTCAGGTTCTATTGGGGGTTTTTTTTCAAAAAAAAAAAGGGAAAAAAAATCACCAGAGGAAAAAGGCAGTATCGTAAACACAACATGCAGTGATTTTTATAGCAATTTCATATAAATAAACACATTATGCTTACTGTAACCTTGTCCCTTTTATGCATTAAGGATAATTATTTTTAAATGTTTGTTTATCTCTCTGTTAGCTGCCATTCAAAATAGCCCACATTTCCTTGTAAGAGCAAGATAACATTACCTACAGACATGTGTTTTTTCTCTACATTCTCCTACTTTTGGTAAAGATAATACTACAGCTAGCAAGGTGAAAATATTTAATTTTCCAGTGGGAAATAAAAAATGTTAATGCAATAGCCATATGCTTGACAAGCCTTGTTGTATATCAAGTTTTCACAAAACACTGCATTCAATACCACTACAAAAGAACAAAAAGAGGTGGGTTTTTTCCCTTTACATTTGTAAACTATAAATTTTTTTGAAACACTGTCCTCCAATTTAGTAAGACAATAACAATTTTAATGTCAGAAATTCTGAAAAAATATACAAAAAAGGTGATACTTTAATAAGATGCCATTATAAATTTCACTAACAATATTGCATATGTATTTTAAAATAATCACAAGACACTGCTTTTCGTTCTCTAAAGTAGGTATTTTCGTAAAAGCAAAATAAACAGAAAAATATTTTAAATCCATGAATATTAGCGAAAGCATATTTCTTCAACTAGACCACTGTTATTGTCTCTATCAAAACAATAAGCTGCCAAATACCTCCTTTGTGTTTGTCTCTACCTAAAATTCAGACTCCAGTGACTCCAAACCCGTGAGCTAAATTATTAATTTTTCCCTTTAGCTTAAATGTCTGGACTATGACATCACATCACACAGAATTAAGCTTCATTGATAAAAGAGAAGCCTTTAGAAAGCAGAATAGCGATATAATTTTTAAGGTACGAACCTTAAAAACCTTAGCATGCCCTCTATTCGAGAACTCCACTCCATAATATCAAGTACATTAGTAATAATTTGAAGCTTTTGTTAGAGGACAACTTCTGAATACTCCAAGTATTTGTGGAAGAATTTAAGGCAGTTTTGCTTAAAGAAAATATGTAATTTTGTGTTCTGCGCTTACTGAGAGAAAAAAACCCTAATATTGTTTGTAGCAACAAACCTGACAAATTTAAAGCACTGAACTGAAATAAATGAAATCACATACCTCTAATCGTGGGCAGATTCTTTATTTTATAATCCCTACCGTACTATAGTTGTTTGGGTTTGGTTTTTTATTTAACTCATTCCAGCAGTATAAACGGTTGTAACGATAGTTAAGAAATTTCAGCAAAAAGATTATATCTGCTTTGTTATACCTGGCACCAAATGAAATGGGCAACAGTTAAAAAATCATATCTATGTTTAGAATAAGCTTTCTAACTCCAGAACTGCATCATGTATCACATCAGCTTTCCACGCCCTCCTTTAATTTCAATTGCTGTTTTCTTTACAAACCAGCATCTTTTGTTCTGTCTTTTTATAGCAGATAGTACTATCAGCCTCAATCTTTTATTCAAGTTCTTATAAATGCCCAGAATACACCACACTGTCAACAGCATTAGTTATGATGATATTTGGCATAGATACTTGCTGGATCTTCAGCTAGTGAATCATGGCCTGAATTTCCAAACAACACTCAGGCTGTGGCATCCATGTTTAAACTCTTTTTCTGTTATAATTTTCTGGAATGAAGCTTAACACATAACTGAAATAAAGATCCTAAATAAGCAGGTAGTGTGACTTTCCAAAGTGCCAGAGAGCTGCAGCTCGATTATACATGACAAGAGCTACCGTTAACTGAACTGCCTTAATGCGCTACAGATGCCAAAGACTTTGCATTCATAAAAGGACCTGATCTTTTCATTTTAAGTAGCTCTTACAATCCCAAATGCTTTGATGATGGAATACAGCTTTCCGGGCTTGGGCTTGTAACCTTCCATGGAAAAGTAAGAATGGTTTAAAAGATGAAAAGTGCAACGTTTGGTATTACTGTTTAAATTTGTGGCAACACAAGACCAGTATTTGTGTTGATGTAAAATATCTGGTCTGCAAAAAGAGTTGCAATAAAAAAAATTTAGTAATTTCAATAACCTCTGTATTTAGTATCTGTATCTGGAGAGGGGTTAGAAACTTGAAAATTAATTGCTGTAAGGCCTAACCAGTTTGGCTGTAAACTACCATGTTATTAAGGCATCAACAGAGATGCACATATTAACATTCACTGAAAAATTCCCACCATTATCTCTCTCGTGAAAATACAGAAATAACCTTAAAAGGGGAATAACAAGATAAAGTAATTTTTCTCTCTTTTTTTAATTCAGGTTTTCCAGGATATTGTGCTGGGCTACAAACACAATGAATACAGAACCTATACTTCTAAAAACTTGACTAATAAAAGCAGTTGAAGGTGCATTATTTGGGGGAGAAATAATAACCTGTTTACATATAATATTTCATACCTTCTTTGGAAATCTTTTCCCATTTTAAAAATATTCTTATTTATTTATTATTTAAAGTACTGGATGTAAAATTGCCTGGCCCTTTTAAATGTCAATGAGGAGTAACATTTAGGAAAATTTTCAGTGGATCTGTTTTAAATATATATAAAAATATTTGTCCAAAGTCTTTGCAACTTAAAAGCATGTGCAGTTCTAGCTCACTTAAACGTCAAAGAAACTTATTTCAGGATTATTTTAACCCTCCTTTCCGACTCAGTTGCATCTTCCCGTTATTCAGAATTTATCCTTTCCTCAGGCACTACTTAGTCGTCCTAAAGAGGAAAAATTGAATGATACGCTTTTGAGAGTAATTTAATTAAACTGATTGTACAGGCATGTAAACATATGATTAAGTGCTGATTTCTCCACAGTAGCTATAGTGCTGTAAGCACTTTTACACTGCAGTACCCCACCTTAAGCCTAATTTCACTTACCTCTGTCTCATTTGTGTACAGGTACTCTTGGCAGTGACAAGAGCTGTTACTATGCAAGTATTTGACCTGCTGTTCATAGCCTACCATAAACTGTTGCTGTAACTGAGTAAATAGAATTAAATTTCAGATTTAACCAAGTTTTTTCTTGTACTGGTATTAAATAAACCTCAATGAATGTTCATTTCCAGTAGCAAATATTTTTGTTTTGATCACTTGACACAAGTACCAAAGCAACCACACACTCAATGGTAGATCTACTTTCAAAAGTTGGTTTATCTCAAGGTAGAGGAAGTCTATCTGAAGGCTGGTAAATGCTATGGTATTGCTGAATGCTTGAATTATCAGGGCCCAGAGACAAATGATAATTTTCAACTTTGTTAGTCTCCTTATTCATAATGAGGTGTCATTGCTTTGAAGAACACCGCATACATCTGTCTACATCATCAAGGAATTCTGTTGTATTCAAAATATGCCACAAGAACACACTTGGAATTTCTTAATCTACACTGAACATGAGAGCCTACTTTTAATGAAGCCTACAACACCAGTTCCCACAACATTCTCCTTTAGAAAAAGGCTGCTCATGGCTTGGACAGCCATACATTTTTCTGGGTAAAAATCTGGCCTCAGATGACCAGGCCCAAAGGGTTGTAGTGAATTGAGTTAAATCCAGTTGGTGGCCAGTCACAAGTGGTGATACCCAGGGCTCAGTATTGGGACCAGTTCTCTTTAGTTATCTTTATCAACAAGGGGATCAAATGCACCTTCAGTAAGTTGGCAGGGGACACCAAGTTGGGCAGGGCTGTTGATCTGCTTCAGGGTAGGAAGGCTCTACAGAGGCATCCGGATAGGCTGGATCAATGGGCCAAGGCCAACTGTATAAGGTTCAACAGGCTCAGTGTTGGGACTTGGGTCCACAAAAACCCTTTGCAACACTACAGGCTTGGGGAAAAGTAGCTGTAAAGTTGCCCAGCAAAAAGGAACCTGGGTTGTGTTGGTTGAAGGTCCACTCGTTGTGAGCCAGCAGTGTGCCCAGGTGGCAAAGAAGCCCAAAAGCATCCTGGCTTGCATCACAAATAGTGTGGCCAGCAGGAGTAGGGAAGCAGCATGGTAAGGCTGCACCAAGAGTACTGTGTGTAAGATGCTTTTGTGCTAGAGCACGTCCAAAGAAGAGAGATGAAGCTGGTAAAGGGTCTGGAGCACAAATCTTATGAGGAGTGGCTGAGGGAACTGAAGTTTAGTCTGGTGAAAAAAAGGTTGAGGGGAGACCTTATCACGCTCTACAACTTCCTGAAAGAGGGTTGTAGTGAGATGGGGGTCAGTCTCTTCTCTTAAATAGCAAGGGATAGGATGAGAGGAAATGGTCTCAAGTTGCACCAAACAAAACCCCAAACCAAAACCAACCTCTCAGGTCGTTGAGATAAACATAGTTGAATAGGATAACAAAGGAAGATTATAATAATAATAGCAATAATTAGATTTTTTTTAAAGTGATGTGCAAATGCAATTGCTCAACACGTGATAAAAACCAACCCTGTTTCCAAGCAGCGATCCTGCCTCCCAGCTAGCTTCCCCAGATATATAGGGAGCCTGACATTATGTGGTAGAGCATATCCCTTTGTCCAGCCCAGGCCAGCTGTCCTGGCTGTGCTCTCCCAGCTTCTGGTGTACCTAGCATGGCATGAGGAGCTGAAAAATCCTTGGCTTAGTGTAGACACTGCAACTACCCAGCAAGAACTGAAAATAGCAAAGTGTTTCTCAGTATTACTCTCATGCTAAATCCAAACAGCAGCACTATACCAGCTACCAGAAAGAAATTTAATTCTCTCAGCTGGAGTCAGAACAATTGGATGCTAGCACTGGAACAGGCTGCCCAGGGAAGCGGTTGAATCACCAACCCTTGAGGTATTTAAAAGATGCAAAGATGTGGCACTTAGGGACATGGCTTAGTGGTGGACTTAGCAGTGTTAGATTTAAGGTTGGACTCCAAGATCTTAAAGGTCTTTTTCAACCTAGGTGATTCTATGTTGGGTAACATTTCAGCACATCATGCAGCCAGCAGTCAAGCAGAAAGAATATGCTACCCTCCTATGCTACCCAGCTGTAACTCAACTTATCTGTCAACTGTTTTGTAACCTCAGGTTAACTCTCCTCAAACACAGAAAACAATCACCGTATGTGAAAGAAAATGCAAAGTTAGGAATTCCTCTAAGCACATGTCTAAATATTAAGTATGAGATGTCAAGAGCAAAATGACAGCCCCCTCAGACCACGATAGCTCTCTGACAAGTTGTTAGACAAGGAAGTTCCACTGCTTCCCTAAATCAGGAAACCTCCATCATTAGTAAACCACACATGTACCTTATAAGCTAGCGATCAGGATTTGGCAGTCTGTATTTACTCTTTAACAACTTAGTGCCACCTGGCCTCCCACAAGACCTGTATGGTAGTTTCCCAACACATGGAAATGCCTTGGATATATACCAGTGTTTTAAATGGTACTCAGTGCCTAGTTTTAAAATACTTGATTCCACCCTCAGAGTTTACATTCACCTTTCAAATAAAACTGATCTTGAAGCAGCCCAATCTTTTCTTTTCCTCTGTCAGGAAGCCACAGTCTACAAAACTGTCTCAGCAGTAAGCATCTACCATTCCTCTTGGGCACATCTACACCATTAATACAAAAAGATATGCAGTCTTGTGCACCATTTGCAGTAAAATATACTTACAACATTTTTATATAGTAGTAGGCTGCTGCTAGCTGACTGCCAGATACCCAGCCAGCCAATCCCGCACTCTCCCCCTCAACAAGACAGGGGGAAAACATAAGAGGCAAAAGTTCATGAAACATGATAAAGACAGAAAGATCATTCACCAAATTCTGTGACTAGACTCAACTCGGGGAAAAGTAATTTAACTCATTGTCCCTCCCACCACCACTTCCAGCACAGGGGTTGCAGGCAGTCCATAATAGCTCCACTTGGCCATCCCTTCCTCCTCATGCTCTTCCCCTGCTCCACAATGGATCTTTCCCAGAGGCTGCAGTCCTTTGGGATAAACCTGCTCCCATGTAAACTTCCCACTGGCTGAAGTTCCTTCAGGAAATATCTCCCCACTCCAGTGTGGGTCTTCCACAGTCTGCAGTGCGGTTACCTGCTGCATAATACTCATCTCCAAGACCTGCAGGGGATCCCTGCTGTGGTGCCTAGAGCACATGCTCCTTCCACCCCCCACCCCACCCCCCTCCCCACCCCCCTTCCGGCCCCTCGGGGCCCACAGGGCTATTTCTCACACTTTCTCCCCTCACTCCTCTCTCTGACTGTCCAGCACTTTGCCCTTTTGTATCCAGGCTTTCCCTGAGGCACCACCATGGTGGCTGTGGGGCTCAGCCCTGCCCTGTGCTGGATGGGTTGGAGCCAGATGGAGCCAGCTGTGCCCAGCACCAGGCAGCCCCAGATGCTCCTCACAGAGGCCCCTGCAGCCCCTCACAGACTCTGGGCACTCACAACCAATGTACACTGCTGCCTTTCTTGACTGAAACACTTCATTTTCCCTAGACCAATAATGTGTTTAAATGAACACTCATAGACCAGTTTGCGTGCGTGAAGCACTGCTGTGAAGTAGCTCTAGTGCTTATGGCTCTTCAGCCCAAGCTCAGCTTTCTCTATAGAGTGCTTCAGCTTTTTGTGACCACATATCCTCAGTCAGCCTTCAGGACAAAACACATATACAGACCATTTTCTGTACGATAAATTCCTTCTGAACACAGATACAAGAAACTCTTGTTGCGGTCTTGCCTTCACAAAACTGGAGACATAGAAAGAAAAAAGACTCTTACAAGAATTGCTCAAAACCTCTCTGGCTTCTCCAGCAATTAGTTGCCTGGGTGATCCAAGAGGTTACTATCCCCAGTTATGAATCTGCAATGGAGGAACCAAACAGCCCTTTGAGAGTAGAAACAGTAGAAATAGCTCTGGCTATCAGCTGCTACTCTACCCAGGCCCACAGGCCCAAGCATGGACAGGTAGTAAGAGGCCTTTGCAACTCCTCCAAACAAGCACACTGCTGAAAAAAGGAACAACTTTTAAAATAATGCCTACTTTATAACTGGCAAAGGACAAAAGAGGTTGACCATCTCAACCCCAGATACATAGCCATGAGAATCTCCAGGTGAAGATGCCCAAGCACCTCCTTTTTACCAAGCAGAAAACTTGCATATTTATTAGTTTAGGTCGTCCCCCTTTGCATAATTCTTAGGAATCAGAGCCAGCCGTCAATCAAGCAACCCTATGTATTACTTTAATAACTAGGATTAATAAATTATAGGTTTTCTAGTATAAATATGTGTGTATTCAGTATAGGCTGCTATTTGAAACGTATTGATAATTGTGAAAAGATATGGACTGTTCCCACGTCAAACTGAGTGCTCCACACTATAACAACCTTCCCTGCAATGTTCACTGCCACTGCATGCTCCTTGATTTAACACACCCAGGTGAAACCCTTGACAAAATTAGTACATCCTCAGATGTAATGCACAAGGCATGTGACTTAAGAAATGAAACAGGGAACACAAAACTAAGATACTGGTTCTGTGTGGCTCCCAGTGTCCCTCCTATCAGAGTGATGCTTCTTTTGACCATTCAGAGGCTGGTATAGTTCTTCTAGGGAGCAGGTTTCTCTATACAGCACTAGGAAATTCCAACTCTAAAGACGCGTGTCTGATTTTTTCACCTTGCTGGAAAAGGTCAAGGATTGCTTCAAAAGGGCTCAAGTTTCCCTGTGCTGTGAGGACTGAGCAGAAAGTCAGAGGAGTCTCATCAGACTAGTCTCGTCCCATCTGCCTTATCAGAATTTCTAGTCTGAGCAACACGTGCTGTGAAAAATCAGGATGCTCTGCTGTTCCTCACAACTGATTTGTCTGTTGGTTTGTTTGTTTGTTCTCATTTATCTGGAAGTAAAGCAGACATGCTGAAGGAGTTTTACTGTTAACCCTGCATTATTTACTCTCCTGAATGATTTAGCTAGAAAAGATGAGGTGCCACAGCCACGTTAGTTATGCAAAAGGATGACCAATCAGCTGAGGTATTCTCAACAATCATTACTGTAGTTTCACAGCCCACATGGTTAATCTGAATGCCCTTGATGAACAACAGTGTTATCAGAAATTTACTCTTGCACCTGGGAGATTGCCTGACAAACCCAAATCTGTGCCCAAGATCAGCAACACTCTACTCTGGGACCTATCAGTTTGTTCAGCTTGGAGAAGAGATGGCTCTGCTGGGACCTTATAGTGGCCTTCTGGTACCTAAAAGGTGCCTATAAGAAAGCTTGGGGAGAACTGTTCATGAGGGCATGTAGCAACAGGGCAAGGGGTAATGGTTTTAAACTAGAAAAGGGGAGATTTAGGTTGGGTGTTAGGAAAAAATTCTTCAATATGAGGGTTGTAGATCACTGGAACAGGTTGCCCAGAGAAGTAGTGGAGATCCCATCCCTGGAGATATTCAAGGTCAGGCTTGATGTGGCTCTGAGCAACCTGATCTAGTGAAGATGTCCCTGCTTACTGCAGAGGGGTTTGGTCTAGATGACCTGTAAAGGTCACTTCCAAACTTACACATTCTATAATTCTATTAACTGGGGCCACTTACAGCTGTCAAGAACCTGTTTGAAGAGACACTAGACCAGATTTTAAGTAGTGGCCTATTTCAAAAATAATTTCCAATCTGGTCATTCCTGAGTGTTAGTAACTTGTCCTAAGAATAAATACAGCAAAGGGAGACTGAAATAAGATGTGAAGAAGGACTATATGTGCTATATGTGGCCAGTGTGAATCATTTTGAGGCAAAGGTGCTTTCTTTTTTCTGACTGACAAAATAGCACTTTATGGAAGATAAAAACTAAAGACTCAGAGTAAATGAGAAAATACAGCACAAATGTTCCTCAACACATTATTCTATTCCTGTTTAGCCAAATAAGTCTTGGTAGCCATTTTCAAAAATCTTAAATAAAACGAACAAGTAAAAAAGAAAAGATTATATGAACCATTAATATATCTTGACATATTTACTGCATCCAGCTCTGGAATCCCCAGTACAAGAAAGACAGGGACTTACTGGAATGAGTCCAGAGGAGGGCCACAAAGATGACCAGAGGGCTGGAGCAGCTGTCCTTGAAGACAGGTTGAGAGTGAGCTTGGCTTGTTCAGCCTGGAGAAGAGAAGGCTCTGAGGAGACCTTATAGCAGCCTTCCAGTACTTAGAGGGACCTACACGAAAACTAGAGAGGGACTGTTTACAAGGGCACAGACAGGACAAGGAATAATGACAAGGACAAGGAATAACCTTAAGCTGAAGGAGGGGAGATTTAGGATAGCTGTAAATTTAAAAATATATATCTTTACTGTGAGGGTGGTGAGGCACTGGCACAGGCTGCCCAGAGAAGCTATGGCTGCCCCCTCCCTGGCAGTGTTCAAGAGCAGTTGGATGGGGGTTTGGGCAACCTGGACTAGTGGAGGGCATCCTTGCCCATGAAAAGGGGGTTAGAACTATATGATCTTTAATATCTTTTCAAACCTGTGATTCTGTGATTTTTTGACTACTACACCAGTATTAATGCAATTATCCTCAAAATATTCATTAAAGGTATGGCTGTTACCTTTGTAATTTTACAGATGGGACTTTAATCCCAGAGATACGAAGATAAAAAGGTAGAACTAGAAACCAAATATTCATCTCCTAAATTCTCCTTCCTGTAAATAGATCTAGAGCAAAACCAGATTTACACTGGTTGTCTATAAGAATTAGAGAAATAGCACTTAATAGTGCTATTCAGCACTAGTCCAACTTAAAACACTTTAAATTTTTATTAGCTTTCATTACACTTGTATGCAATACAGCATACACAGAATGTATTTTCAATGTAAGAAAAAAATATGGGGTTTAAATTTTCCTCCTTTGCTTTGTCATTACTGTAGCTGCAGGTGAGTTAAGTAGGTAAACTATCATAATCCGCAGTCTTGTCAGCATGCATACAACTCCTGCAGGAAGCCAGCAAAACATATTTTGTAATAAGGTTTCCCATTATCCAGGTTTTTCCTTAAAATATCAAAACTCAATATTCAAAATTCATAATGCAATCACTAAAACTGTATATGAAAGGAGGCCTAATCCTACAGTCTATAAAATTCCTTTTGCTTTTCTCTAAGCAATATTTGGCTCCTGGATTTGAGGCATGATGCACGGACAGACTGCTCCTCTCCCGCGGACTGCAAGGGAAAGAGCTACTCCTGAAACCATTAGTTTTCTTTGCCAAAGCTTTTTAAAAATATATCTCCCCACCTCAAGTGAAAGATGTTACACACCCAGAAGGACTTCCATAATCGCATAGCTAGGCCACGCAGAACACAATGCCCGTATTAACTGTTTCCTTGTTCAATTGTTTTGCTTCAAAAAGACCTCTTGGCCATCTACTTGAAGACAGAGGTGGGAGATAGAGGGCGGGAAAGGAAGTCTTAATGAATACATGCTCAAGGAAACATTCCGGGATTTCGCTGTGGGATTCCCATTAGTATCAGTGGGGGTTGTTTAGGGATTTAGCTACACAATGCTTTGAAAACATGCATCGCGGTGTTGGTGAGAGGACGCAACTGCTCTGAATGTGTCTTTACCCCTATGTCTTCAGCCAGGGAGGTTAATAAAAGGTTTAAAGAGAAGACGTAGCAAGATAGAGGTTTTGATATAATGGCAGTGCTGCCTGTCCTGCTGGGCTCTTGAGTCTATTTGACATGTCACTTCATGGCATCACCGTACAGCTGGGCAAAGCGCAGGCATAGAATTCTGTGCACTGTGCATTTTAGGTGTCAGCCCACGCAGAACGTTCAAGTGAGCAAAAGCAGTAGAGAACTTAACATGTTTGGTTTTAATTTCATTTTCCACCAACTAAAACATTTCAATTTTTCAAACTTCTTAGGAAAAAATATGAAGAACCTCATAAAAATTCAGAAAATTCAGTAACAAACTCATGTTACTTGTCTCTTTCAACACCCTGTGATTTAGCTTTAAGTTAGGGCTTTGATAAAAGCCTTACATAGCAGGGTTATTTGTGCTAAGAATTCTATTTCTACCCTTCGTAAAGCAGTACTTTGCAATTTAGTAGAAGAAAAAAAATCAAAAAGGAGCAATCTTTAATCCATATATGACACGCAAGAAAAATGTTGAGCATTAATCTTTCTGGAGGTACCTAGAAAAGGAAAGGAACAGAAAAAAATCCATTAGGCAATAAGGCTTCAGTTAACACCATATTTTAAATGTTCAGGAAGGCAAGAGGAACTCAAGAGTTATTAGCAGGAATTTTGTGGTGGTGGGACTTTCTTCATGCTTTTGTTGAGAAACACAATGGTTTCTCACAGCATGACAGCATCCTAACCTGCCTCACGGTGTTGGGGGAACATGGAATTTCATTCTTCTGTAGACCTTCTCATAAGATATGGAAAGAACTGTCTTGAGGAAGTAGTATGGTGGCTAGTACTAAGGAAGGAGACGTACAACCATGCCATCACTTTGTTCCCAAATGCTGGTGCACTGCAAATCCATGTCTTCTGTTAGAACTATTTCACCTAGCTGCTAACACATCTGGAGTACCACCTCTACTAAAAAATTAACCTTCAGACATGAAATCCATGTAGCCGATATGACCACAGAAAGAACTCTTGAATAAAGATCAAAGATGCACGTGATGTGTGCAAATGGACCATGCAGATTAAACAGATCTTTCCAAGTTAAAGTCAGAGCATTAGACTAAAGTCTGCTGTTTTGCCATTCAGTGTCTGAGCCTATGGCTTGCTGGAGTATGTAGATTGTTTTGTATAAGCTTCAGGGCATCAAGGAATTGACACAGGCATTGATGGTGCCGCACACTACCTGTCCTATATGTGGGACTGCAGTACTTTCATTTTTTTTAAACCCCTGACAGGAGGCAGACATTACATATCTTCCCATTTTGTTTCAGAATAGCCACCCAAAAAAGAGATTATCAGTTGCTGTGTGTAGTAGAGCAATGATGAGAACTGTCCCATGGTCAGAGGATTTAGCTTATTGCCCAAATATGCCTAAGTCTTCTATGCACATTTTCTTTCAAGATGAAGATGATGAGACACAGAGCATGTATTTCTTTTCCATAAATGTAACACATAGATTTGTGTTTGTGTATACGTTCTCTCTCCTGCAATGGAGGGAAGTAAACAAAATTCTCAAGGGTTCTGATACACCTGACCTCTCTCTTTTTTTTTTTTTTTTTTTTTTTATTTTTACCCTGCTTTTCAGAAGCTGCAGAGGTCTGATTCTGGCCCCTACAATTTGGGGTAATGAAAGTAAATTTTTTCTAACCATGAGTGTGATTTCACTATGCTTGATACAATTGTTCCATATGCCAACCTGCATTAATCCAAACAGTACATCCCTATGCCTTTGCCAAGCTACATTAGTACTATTAGATAAGGAATACTAATACTACTGTTGATTGTAGGCATCTCTTTTACTACAGGTGCTGCAAGCATTTATATAAAAACACATTCCAACTAATAATGCTAAAACCACTGAGGAGTACAGGATTTATGCATCATCATGAACTTTTTTTTTGTCGTAGTAAACAAAACCTAGTAATTTCCATGAATATACCTGATCTTACCAGTCATTTGTATGACACAAAATGTTTTGTCCAGCCAATACCTTGCTGTATATTTTGAAATAAAAATATCAAGAATTATAATATTTATACAGTAAGAAATACATTTGTTTACGTGCAAGGAAAATAGTAAAGTCGTATTCAAAACCCTCCAGTGGGTATTGCTGCCTGGTAAAGGTACGTAGTTTCCCATGTGCATGGACACAGATAGTAAATGCAAATGTATGAAAAAATGTTTATACATTATTCCCTCACGTGCTATTCCAAATGCCAGGAAGATTCCACCCCCCAATTTCTGAAACTTGAAGTAATTATTTATTTCTCCAGTTCTTTGCGTTCTCCTTTCTTCCTACACACTCCACTCAGTGTACCAGAAATTCTTCATGTTCCACAGAAAGTACTGTAGAAGTTGAGTAAAGGAGAAAGAAAGCGTTGCATATATCTATTAATTCTTAATATCAGCCACCAGGTTATGCTTCAAAAGGCAAGACTGGCTCAAACCAATCACGAAATTCCTTTACACGATACATTTTTGCCATTTTCAGGAAAACAAAGTAACTCAACATGACAAAAGCAAAATGAAGCAACAAGTTTCAGCAGTCAAATCTTGCAAAACCTTGAAAGAAAAACGTGACTCTGTTCCCTCAATTGCCAGATCACATATGTGTATGACATGTGTGTCACCTGTGGATCAATGCACGCACCTCAGAAAAAACACTTTGCGGCCTTTCAGCGCAGAAAGGTACAGAGCACGGCTCCAAAACACCACGCACCTCACACGGCCACCAACCACCTCCTCTCCAGCGTCACATCCCATTGCCCTGATACACCCTGCAGTTTGTGAGCACCCAACAAGGGACTGCTTTGTCTTTGTTTTCTCATTCTGAGAAGTCAAGGCTGCCTTCAAAACTGAGACAGTCAGCCTCTTGTCACTAAGCATTTGATCAGGTGTGCCTCTGTTGCAGTGGTTCAGGTTACATTTCTAACAAGTATCACAAGCTGAAAAATGCTTTCAGCTCTTAAATCTCTTACATAAGTGTTGAAAGTAACTCAAAACAGCTGAAGCAAAGTGCAAGATGCGTGGATAGTGTCACTATTCTTGCTGTTAAATTTTAACTGCACTGTTGATAACTGATGACACCCACTGGAAGGGGATTCTGTATTATTTTTTGTCCTCTGAATAGCATCAGTTTCAAGTGCCACATTAACTTCTGAGAGGTTTCATTATAACACTCTAGCAAACTAGGAAACTAGATGAGAAGGTGTAACACTCAAGTCTTCCTGAGATGGCCAGCCTAATAGAGAGCCAGAAATGCTTTCACTTAAACTGAAATTGAAAGGAAAAAACTCTCTAACCTAGATCCATCTTGTGCTGCAATAATAATTGCCTTTGTCCACCATGTTACCCATATCAGCCACTGTGTATAATAATAAATGCTCCAGTAAAGTACTGAATGAACCATATTGTCTGGAAATGGTTGTAACCTGCCAGTCATGGTATTAGGAGGTTAATAAAGATGCATATCCAACCCTTTAGTAAGAGTAACACAGAGAGGGATTGTTTTGTAACTACTCACTCTTGAGACAGAGCAAATGAACAGTCCTTCCTTCCTCTTCCTTGTCCCCTGCCACTAGCCAAGAAGCACATCTAACCTAAATACATGCAGAGGTTACAGATACACAGCCATAAATGCAGCGATGAGTGAAAATAAATGTACACATCTGGTAATCAAATCCTCCGGACAAAGCTGAAAATGAGGAAAAGGTTGTTTGATAGGAAGAGGCACCCAGCCAGGAGAGCAAGTCTCAGAAAGAAAGGGAAGGCAATATAGCTGGCTGTGTGCCAACAGAGCTCCTGGGCACGAGGTCCAGCAAGAGAGAGGATGTACAAGGAAAAGGGAGAAGAGGGTGTGAAGGTAAGCTGAATGGAGTTCAGTCTTCCAGAGAAAGGGGATTGGGTAGGGGAGAAAAGATGAAATTACCAGGCAAAGGAAATGCACAGCTTGTTTTGTGGGGCCCATTCATCTCTAACAGACTCTCCAGACAGAGATGGCCACTGCTCCAGAAAGTTTAGCAATCAGCTATATGTTTCTACAGGGCCTTGCACACAACAAGACCTTGGCCTCTAGATAATTCAGAAATATATATTAATTCTAAAAATAAATAAATAAGTAATAGGAGATGGAAACAAATCCCTGAAGTTTTAAAGAAATGGAGAAGGTTCAACTACAACATAAACAGAACTAACTTTTATTTGAGTGCATCATAACCAATGCTTCTACCACTGCTGCTAAATCAGTTTAGAGACTGCAGCACAATTCTGAATTCAGGCCAAATTTACATGACCAACTAATATCAAATACTCACATAAAGTGTACAAGGGAACTAACCCCCCTAGCAATGGTTTACATGAAGACCTATGGGTAATGTTGCAGAAAGGATTAAAGGACAAATGATGTTTTTCTTCGGATGGAGAGTTACATATACCTCAGAAAATTGCTTGTTTTCTAGTTTGTTATTGTTTTAAAGTGATAAATACAAGTAGTAAATTAAAAACACCCTAATCTCATCACCAAATAGTATTAGTCACCTTAACATCACCATTTTCCAGTCGGCTTGTCTTTTTAAGAGACCTAGGAGGCTCTGAATACCTGGAGTACTAAAAACTATTGTTTGGGTTTCACACTTGTGTATTTCTTAGGACTGAACACAAAACTCAGACCGATAGGCTTTAATTTTTTTCCCCCACAGTTTTCCCTTCCTTTTTCTCTCCATCACTCATTCCGTGTTGGAAAAGACTTAATAGAATTGCTTTTCCATAACCCCACAAATCAAGTCCACGTTCTTGAAAATGTTACAGTTTAGATGCAAAATAGATTCCAAAGGGACCAGTTAATTTCAGCAAATCCTATATAATTTTTTTGAAAAACGAACATAGAAACCAAACAACAACAACAAAAAAGCAACCAGAGAAACCAACCAGAAAACCAAATACACACAAGCTGGACAGGGATAAACTGTCCCTAGCTGATACTTATGTTGCTGTCATTTCTTCATATATTGTTCTTTTATGCACCACTTCCTTTTTCTTTCTTAAAACACTTTACTATAAAAATAGCCTGTTGCAGCCCTCAAATACTGATGTCCTTCTATGAAGAGTTCCTACTTAATTTCTTCCTTCTCTTTGTTGTTACTATTTAGTTTCAAGTCATAGATTCCAACGTAAGGCTACGAAATAGCTTTCCGATTATTTCTTTCTGTAACCAGGAGCCATTTTAAGAACTACACTGTAACTTCCCTTTCAAAAGGCTGCCGTCCAACAGTATATTCCTAACAGAGCATCCTCCATATTGATAATATTTTTTCCATCTCCCAGTAAGAACATACCTATGTTACCAACACAATCTCACACATAATGGGCAGGCAACTGAGCATGTTAAAAGCAGCTCTGAGGTAAAAGTGCCCTACAGCAAATACTTCTAAAATCGTGTAACCATCAAATTTATTAGCCTTTCTTTTGGGACAACTGGGCAATGATCAGCAGATACCTAAGCATTCAGATTTTTCTCTCCTCAGTGCTCAAATGGTAATAACTTACTCTATAAAATTAAACTGCTTCATGCCAGAGATACAAAATACATATGCTACTATCAACTAACTGAAAGTCTGACACTGCTGAATCTTCATTAATAAGTGCTGATGCAATACCAGAGACTGAAAATTACTTCTTCGGAGAGAATAAGGAACAACAACTCTTTTTTTTCCATTTCCAGAAGTTGACTACACTCCTGTATATAATTTTTAAATTATTATATAATGTAAAATAGAGTAAAGTTTTCCCCATTCCCTCCAACCCTGTTGTGGTAAAACTCTGATGATAAAGCAATAACCAAAGAGAAGTGGCATTTCTGTACACCCTTGAGTGTCTGCACTTCGTAACAGCTAGGAATTACTTGCCCTTGTAGGCATTTTTACTAGGCTTGTAGTAGTATTGATGGAAAATTTTACTTTGGTATGAAATACTTAACAGACTAATTAAATCTGTAACTGCAACAAAACTCTGATCATGGTTAGTCTGATTCATGGAAAAAGTGTTTCCTATTCCTTTATCTAACAGTCATCAGTACTAAGACAAGTACTGAGACAAGTACTATCACAGTCAACAGTACTAAGACAAACATTGGTCTGCTTCGTGATAGCTGATGAGTTTACCTTTGAGAAAAAAAGTGCATAAATCAACCTATATAAAATAAAATACATTTATCCATGGAGTAAAAAATATACATTGTGATCAACCAATAATTGGGGGTTTTGGGGGGTGGGGGGGAGGTGTGGAACTTGGAGGCCTAGATCTGTTGTTTTAATTCTATCGTCCAAGAAACTTGACACATATTTGGAGACAACTATGAGGGTTAGTATAGTTTGAGCTCTGACATTGTGAAGATGAAGTTTAGCTTGCTCAGAGAGCCCTCTGCCTCTTTTTAACCACAGGGAATAGACATGAAGTTTCAGCTATTGTTTGACAGAATAAATGTTTGAGACAAGGAAGGCATATGCAAAAAATCCTTTGACCTGCTTCTCCACCCCCATCCTCATGAATCTCCCAAGAAGAATTAGAATAAATCATCGAAGTGGTACTGCTTCCAAACAGCAAAGCAATATTCAGAGGTATTTTCAGAAGACTTGTTTGTTCTATGAGTGTATATCTGATCCGAACAATTTTAGGACACTTTTAACACCTAAACATTCAGTTTCAAACCTTCCAGACTATCACAGCATTGTCTTCACTCCTATTCCCAGTACAACCCCATGAAAGAAATATCTGTATGATCCCCAGTCCAATACCTGCTGTTGCTCTTGAAGTGACTGCCCACTGTACCGAAACACAAAGCTCCAAGAACCATACCTGTGTCTGTCTTCTTTCTTTTCCCTGTTTGTTTGAAGATAGACTAGTGAAATCCAAAAACAAAGCTTTTAAACAGTGAGCTTTCACCAATTTCTTTCATTTGACTGATTATCCAAAACAGGATAAAACTAATTTTCAATTCTGTGATACTTTTGTAATTAATCCGTATTACTTCGTACATTTAATCCAGGTATGTTCAAAAACATCAGTCTCTAAGTGGCATAATATTAAGAAAAATAGCTAGCATTAAAAACAAAAATCAAGTCTGAGTGATAAAAGGCTGTCTTTAAAAAAGGGAAAACATATGAAGCTCTTTTTATAAGAAATTTTAGGAGCTGGAGTTTCCATCCTTTGTAAACCTGATCACAGCACTCCAAAGAAAAACATACATGTACAGAGTTACAAAATAAATAAGTTTATTACTGATGTACTGGTGTGAGCATAGAGACCCTTGGATATTTGGTGTTTGCAGTTTGAAATTAAATTATCTGTAACAAGTCAAACTATACAAAAAATAAAATAAAAATCTATATAGGGTGCCAGTATATATATGGTATGCAAGTTGCTTCACAGATCATGACTGAGAATGCTTTATTCTCTTTCTTCTCCTCAATATTTTTATATTGGTGCTTTTTAAAACTTAAAGACATTCAGATAGGTTACAGAAGTGGGACAACTTTTGTCACAGCGTCACACATGAGATACATACCAGTGCAGGCTTTGGGAGAACAAGCAAAGAGAATTGTTTGCAGGATTTTCATGTTTCTCTAAGAATTACAGAGCAGGCAAGGAATTTACATAAGACAGCTTCTTTTTTTTTTTTTTCCCCCTGTCAAATTTGAAAAGGAAAGCCAGGGAACACTAATCCATCTGATTTGAAGCTAAAGGAGGGAAAGATTAGATTAGATGTTAGCGGGAAGTTCTTTACAAAGAGAGTGGTGAGGTGCTGGAACAGGCTGCCCAGAGAGGTGGTGGATGCCCCATCCCTGGAGGTGTTCAAGGCCAGGCTGGATGGGGCCCTGGGAAATCTTGTGGAGATCCAGGCCTGGGTGTTAGTGGCCCTGCCTGTGGCAGGGGGTTGGAACTGTATGATCCTTGGGGTCTCTTCCAACCCAGACCATTCTATGATGATTCTATGATTAGAGGCATCAGACAGACAAGTGGTTACTTGAATGAAATAACATCAATTTTGTGGCCTGCACCTGCCATGGACCCAGACTTTGCCCTGAATAGTAAAGCAAGCTGCACATTATCAAATCCAAACCTTAATTTCCAAACAAGCAAAGCACTTTCCCATACACCACATATTAAAAACATGCTTAAACTCTCTTTACTATGATAAACCTTCAAAATGAGCACAAAGCTTTGCTTATTTCCAAAAGGAGTGAACAGTACTGAGGTTTGCTGTAGTCAAACCTTAGATGAGATTGATGTCGCAAATTGCTGTAGATATTTCTAGTAACAGTGCCTTAAAACACTTTTTATATTTCCCTAAAATAAAATCAAATGATCATGAGCCAGCTAGCTTTCTTTCAAAGAATAAAAAAAAAAAAAAAGGAAATAGATTACCACTTAAATTTCTCAGTTTGATATCCAGAATAGCAAGGAGATTTGTTTGTGAGTCATTCTTTTTTTCTTTCTTTTAATTCCTCTTAAATATTTTAGGGGGGAGATACCCTTGCCAAAAAAAAAAAAAAAAGTAAATTCTAAATACGAGCTGTGATTCTTCTGTCTTGCAGCCACAGGACACAAATGAGCATAGATTAACTTTTGATTTCTACATTGCACTCTGTACCATAAATTGCCAGTGAACATCCTTTGAGACGAAGTTAAATAGCACACTTTGAATAAGCTCGGCTAAGAACTTGTCAAAGTTCAATAAATAAATTAACTTCAATAAAGACAGGTGTAGGCACTTGGGTTGAGAGCACAGACATACCTATCTTCAGTTGAAAGCTAGCATTTACTTTTGGAACACAAGATCCCCATAAGAACAGCAGATAAAAAACAAATACAAAATATCCCCTTCTGTTTGAACAGCACTTCTCCTGTGACTCACCTCCTTCTTAAGGTAAAGCCACATGGACAAGAAAACCATCTGTGGTAAGGGTCTCTTCTTCGCTGAAGTTAACAGCAACTGCCACTTTTTTTGTGGCCATTATTTCAGCACCAGCCTCTACATGAAGACATGCTTATATTACCAAGAATTGCTCAGACAAAAAAGGGGGATATTACAGATATATGAGAAAACTGACTTCTAAGGGTCATTATTTTATTCGCCCTGTTCAGTATCTCTCAGAGAGAACCTGAACAATCTATCCTCCATTCTTTTACATCAAGACAAAAATGTAGACGTAGTAAAATATTTATGAAGCTATTTATAGTCCCTACTAACCCAGTTCAGACTGAGGACAGTGAGGAATACATCTGGGCACTCCTCCTGCCAAAATTAGTTTTACAGCTGGCAAATCTAAAAGGCCATGTCATTATATCAGTTAGTCGTCCGAGCTATAAAATCTATCAGGTTGTGAACTTGGATTCCAGGAGATGATAGCTGAGCCAGACTATAAATCTTCTATGCTTAGATAATTTTGATTATTTATTTTTCAAATCTACTGAGAAGATATTCTTGTATAAATCATAGTTCATTTAAGAGAACAAATAAACTCTCATCAGGTCAAGAATTTCTGACTGAGTGGTTTGAGACCAACATTGTGAACTTGGAGACCCCAGGACAGCTGCAAGTGTTTGCAGAATATAATTAGAATAGGATTTCACATTCTGATTTAGCATCAATGTCTCAAAAGATAGTTTAAACATTAATTCAATAACAGAAAAGTCATCCTGACAAATTCGTCCACTGGTATCCGCTAAGGAAGAAGGCTTGAAAAAGATGACTGCTTCCCCAGTGACCTTTCTGCCCCAATCCCCAGTGGGGATGACACAATGCAAAGAACACTTTTAGGCCACAGTAATTTTGTGGAAGGGTTTTCCCCTAACTCCTCACTACTTTATACCCCACACCAGGCTCCGGCCCCAGTGTAAGTTCTGTAGAAGGCTAGATATAAAGTTTACATAGCCACACAGCGAAAAATCTCAAAACACAACTTCATTCTCTATTAGCTATCTCTAAACCTCACTCCTGCTCATCTTGGTGTGTAAATACAAGAACAGAACGATTAGCAATAGGGAGGACTGACAGCTTCCACCCCACCAGATGCCACTGTCCTAGGGACCCGAGGCAGAACAGGCGGGCATATTTTGCAACCCAGGAAACTGCAGAAAGCTGCCACCAAGACTGCAGAACACGGTCTGCCCTTCAAGGATGCAACATCTTGCTCCGACAAGCCTCTGAGGCACAGTTGTGCACTCGCTTCCTGAGCTCTGCGGAGATCTCCCTCCCGTTCAAGCCACAGGCTGCCTGTCTGCTTCACCCTGCACTCCAGGCGTTTCCTCCAGCTAAGCATGCTGAGGCACTGCCGGCACAACAGCCATCATCTCCCTTCGAGGCTTGCCCCTCACCTCACGGCCAGGGGCCAAGCCCTCCTCCCAGCCGCTCATGTACACCTCCCTTTAACAAACGTAGCACAGAATAACACACGCGTTTAATTTAGGGCACATAGAGCAGTTGTATCATCCCTGATGATTCAAAGAACAATTCCAGAAGAAACGGTTCACTGTCAAACTGGAGGGCTGTATCACGCAAGGTCTGCTGAGTTTCAAATACTTTAGCAACTTGGACAGCAAATAAGTTATAACATTTACAGCTATCGCTGCGCTGGGAGGGGTCGCAGGCACCCTCCAGAGCAGGATTAGGTTTCGGCCTCATTTCAGAAATTGCAGCAGCGTTGTAATACCAACAGGATTCAATTCAAGGAAAGCACAATTCAAATAGTTCACCTCAAAACAAAGTTAACAGAAAGCACAGTGTAAAATTGCAGCTACCTGGCTAAGCAGGAGCAGCTGAAGCAGAGCTGATGTGTTATAATAGCTCAAAAGGAATAGAAGCCGAAAACATAATGCTCTTGCAAAACTGGTAAATGTCAATCTGAAAAATATTTTTTCAAGTGTCATGCACAAGACTTGGGAGGTAAGTTTTCCACTCTCTTGGCAACAAGGAGACTCAGCTGGAAAACCCTATTCAGTTGGGTCATTTCTCCTCGAGAAAGGCCGAGGAAATGCACAGAACCCTAAGGGAAACCTTAAGACTGAGATGTTTCACAAACATGACCTGGGAAAAAAGGGTTAAGGGATCTGCATTTGTTTAGTAAAAAGACGATAAAGCAGGAAGAAGGGCTTAAAAACAGACTTCCAATATATAGAACTTGCTACAAAGTAGGCAACAAATAATTGCTCTCCATAACTACCAAGAGTTAGGACAATAACTTATTCAATTATTTTTCAATAAGAGAAATTTTGGTTAAATATTACAGAAGTTTCTCCTGTTTCTAAGTGTACAGGCAACGAGAGAACACGTGTTGCTGCTTTTGCCAGAAGGGAAAATTTTCAGAAGGAAGAAGAACATATATCGATGCTCTACAGGAGTACTGCAAGCTCCTGTAGCTAAATACATGAAGAATGGAGCCTCTTTGCAGATTTTTGAAATAAAGAAAAATTTCACAAACCTCATTTTGCTGGGAAAATTGTTTCAGAAGAGTTTCAAGCAAGGAATCTGCTGGAATGGAGTCAGCCCGGTTGCACAAACTCTGACATGAAAAATAAACGCTTTTTTTCCTGACATAGAATTGGTAACTTTTTGAGAACAAAATGCTGTGCTTGTTGCTGTGATGGGAGTGGTGGAAGGTCAACATCAAAGAACAGCAAAGAAAAATACTGCATCAAAAATCTTCATCTTCAGAGATCCCTTTAGTACAGTATTTATAAAACAAAAACAGCTAACAAAACACAATTATACAATAGACTTGGAAAAAAAAGCTGTCATTCTGCCAAGTGACACATGAGATCCTTTCAGTAACAGGATAAATTGGTGACACATATAGTTTAATAGTTCAAGAACAACCACATATTTCTTTTTAAAGGTACAATACAGTGAAATTATATTACATAATGAAATAGCTATTTTCTACTTTAAAAAGGAAATCTTAATTGTTCCCTAATAACTGCACAGCCATACCTACACAATAACCACTACCCATCTTCTCACCTGAAAAGAAATAAGGCAGGAAAAATAAATCAAAATTAAGGAGAAAAGACATTCTGGAGGTGCTTCTTACCAAGCCCACGTTTTATAAATCAGAAATAAGTACAGAAAGAAATGCTTTTCCTCAGTAAATAGGTGATTCACTGTCAGAAATATAATGGTTTTTGTTGGGTTTTATTTAAAGCACATTTTCAGGGTTTGAGATCACAGATGGAAGGGCAGTTCATGGCATGTGGCTGTGATTCTAGTTGGAGATAGGTGATGTGGGGAAATGAACATGCTAGAAGTGGGAACAGAGGTGCACCTTCAAATGTACCACTGCTCATCTAGGATGAGACCTGCGCTGCTGCTGGCACCTGTTCTCACTGACACTGCTATCGATGGTGCAAAAGGAAACTACATTCTGGACTCTCTTTCATAGGCCCCGTTCTCCACTTAGGTATGTCGTTACTTCATCGGAATTGATTTCCATTGTGGGAAAAATCATCACAAGTGGAATTGTTCACAGAAGGGACTGCATACCGCTATCGAACCCAGAAAGAGGAGGAGATGACATTTCTGCCTTAGAAGCATTTAATGGAAAACAATCTGAGTTTTCATCTAGAATGAGACCTCAAGCATGAGGAAGGCACAGACCAAAGGATATTACATCTTCTGATAAAATTTGCTTCTCTAGCCCATATTGCTACAACAGTGACACTAGCTGAAAATGTACATAATTTCTAAATGAACTTTCGATCTGTAAAAGCACAACTAATGCATATGTGACATTTTAAATATACAATAAGCATCTAAGAAAAGTTTTTTGGTTGTTTTGCATTGGAGAGGAGGAGGCTGGGAGGCTTGGTTAATAGTCTGTTATTTTTAATTCCTGGTCCTATGGTCAGTTTAAAGAACTGGGGTGGTTCAGCCACAGGCAGTGGCTGAGCAGCACACTCTGCTTGATCACTCCAGGAGGAGAAAGAGACAGAGCCCTGGGGGTTGGGTCTGGGGTAAGGACGGTTTACTGACAAGCAGGGAAGGAACAAAAACCCAGGACAAAATTCACAGACCCAGTGATAGGTAAGGTACTCAGAGTACTGCACCAACACAAGGACCAGCCCAAAACCCTGGCTGCACTCAGACTGCCCTGGAGGCACCCAGAAGCACCCCTCCCTGACCACCCCCATTTATGGGGGAGTCAATTCAGGTGGTGTGGAAACAGCTCGGGCTGACTCAGCTCCTCTGTGCTGGCTGCTTGGGGAGCTGAACTCTGACCTGGCCAGAACCAGGACACAGAACCAATAATTAGAATCTCTTAGATTATGTTCCTGTCTCTTCCATGTTAAAATAAACTCTGAAGACAATTTCAATTATGCCATTCATCTGACAAATTTCAGTTGCACTATGAGCACCAGCATAAAGCTCTCTAAAGGCAGTATTTAATAGGCAAATAAATGACCTGGTTAAAGGGCTTGATATAGACACTCTCAGATTTTTAATACCCAAAATCTAGGCTTGAATGAAAATTAAATGTTTTAATGGCTTCACTCTGATTTCCCAAATCCATGGACCAATCATTCTAAACTTGCCTGAGCACAGTTTAAGCAGGGGGTTGTTGTCATTGGGGGAGAAAGATTTTTGTTTTGTTGTGTTTTTTCAAAAAATGTCCATAAATCAATTTTGTTTCAATTTCCCAAAAGAATTTGCAATCTAAACAGAGACAGATCTGGTAAACTACAGCCAATCAAACCACCATCAAAACAACAGCCCTGTAAGATACCTTTAAGTAATGAAAGTTAAATTAAAACAATTCAATTTTAATAATCCACAGAAATTAGTAGCAAAAAAAAAAAAATCCATTTGTTGATTTAAAAGATTCCACCATTATGATCTGGTTAATCTGATAGTGTCTTTGTAAGCTGTTCACGTAAGACCTCTGGTTAAAAGGCAGCCAGTGATGGATGAAACAGGTCTAATTACATCTCTCTTTGTAGGTTTGTCAAATGCATAAATATTATACAAAGAAAATGGCTGTGTGATAAATTATAGTAAATTACTATAATAAAAAAGTTTACTTTTGTTTTAGATAATCAGCAAATTAATTGCGTTTGTTGCCAATTTAAAATGTATAATTAGTACTACATCTGTGTCATTTAAATCAGCTAAGCAATTCTCATTGTATCATTACTGGAGGAATTTGAAGTGTACTTAATGTATTAATGATTCACAATGGGGAAGAATTCTCATTAGTGGAAACTTTTGCATAGTCAATAACCAAGAAAATTAGTAAATAAGTAAATGAGTTCTCCACCAACCTATGAATTCCATGTAGGCATATAAATACTTGGTATAAGGCTAAACCTCTCAGCAAAATAAATTAGATTTACATCAAATGTGGATGTTTTCAAAAGCCTCACAATACTAACCTCTTTAAATATTTAATGGAATATTTGAAAAATTAAACAGACAATGCTAACAATCTAACAATTATTTAATACACGGAATCCAATGTTTTTACTGGTCCTTGCTGCCAAATAACTCATGCATTCCAGTCTGGCTGAAAAATTATCAAAATTTGAAGACATCTGAGCTGTTTGCAGTATACTGCTTCTTATGAAAAAAAAAAAAAGGGAAGAGCGAGCAGTGAAGCACATAAATGCCATATTCCAGTGCACTGAGAGAGCTCTACCAGCAAATCTCAGCAGACCTATGGCTGGGATGCAAGCAGTGACTGTGTATGCCCTTGCATTTCACTGGCGACCCTTTCTTGCACCGGTGCAAAATGGGCAAATTCAGGCAGGCAGTAACGGGTATTTGTTTTCATCTGATTGGCACGGATGGGTCAGAAAATGGAGCACATTGCCTGCTGAAGTGAAGCTCACATGAATATGGGCCTCACTGTCACCAACACAGCTTTAGCGTGTGCCATATATAATAAGTGAGAACACTGAAGAAATGAACCAACTGTTAACCCAAGTACCTTCCTGCATTAGTTATTCAAAGTGCTTTTTGGGAGGCTAAAGTGCAGGGGAAAAAGTGCATCAGAGTGGGGGTATAAATTTCTGCACATCTCTAAGAAGATTCATGTTCATTTGGGTTTGCAACATTTGCACCCAGACCAGCTGCAAGACTAACACAAACTAGAACTCTTTTAATCTGTTCTTCGTGAAGCATGCTGCTTATTTCTGAAAAACAACATTCCTGTCAAATTGGAAAATATTTCATAGTATTTCTGGCTTTTAGCTATCACCGTCCTGATATTTAAATACATGTAGCTTCAGCAAGCCAAGAGAACAATTTCAATAACACTGACACATCTAACCAGCCAAAAATCTAGGAGCTTGGCTTCTAAAAACTGGAAAAATGAGTTACATTGAATATCATCAAAAATGAAGCTTTCAAAAATAAAAAGGAATTTTTTTTCCAGATTTCTTAATCTAGTTAGAAGCTAGGAGAGCTGGAAACAAGGACTACATGGGTGAAAATAATAAAAAAACAACCAAAATCAACAAAACAAACCACTGCATTTTAACTACTGATCATTTCAACTTGTTAAATGAGAGAACTGTGATAGTCTGTATAAGTCTTTTTCTCTCAAACTACTCTTGGTAAGTATTAAAGATTTCCTTTTTTCCTCACAGATTCATACAGGGCGCTGAAATGAACATACAAAATCAAATTATTGTACACACATGAAAAGGCAACTTACTCCACTGTTTGACTAAAATCACTACAAATTATGCCCCTAATTCTCTAAATTGCTTCATTAGACAAACCAGAGATTAAGGGAAATGTCTGTAGAACAGACTGCATTGCCAGAGCCTTTAAATACATTACAAAAATAAAACGAAAATCAGGCTATTCTTTCAGGCTAGAAAGAGAATTGAGAACTAAAAGACCCTTCCACCTTCTTCAGAAACCAAGACAAGATTTCCAGAGACCCTGGAACAGTTTTCTCACCCCATTTCAATGCCCAGGCATCAATTTAACAGGGATGCTCCCACTGAGGTATGGGACTTGGGGTCAAACTTGGTTGCAGAAGGATGAAGGTTACCATGTAAAACAGAACAAGAAGAATCAGGCCCCTGAGTTGAAAGAAGCCAGGACCAGCTCTGGAATAATGAGGACACCGTTTGAACATGTATGTGTATACTATTAAGTTGATTTCTACGTTGATTAAAAGGAATAAAACTGGAAACAATTTTCAAGCCTCTCTCAGCTCTGCTATATATAAAAACTTTATCTTTCAAGCTGCCATTGAGGCATCTCATTGTAAAATCTATTAAAAAAAAAAAAAAAGTAACAATACAAAGCCTGTGTTTTGAAAGAGCCCACACTTTCCCCCTGGAGTAGCATGCAATTCCTATAAGGAATCAAGTGTAATGCTTTTCTCAAGGGCCTTTTGAGTGGATTATTTATTGCTGTTTCCTGTTCAAGTTTTTATGGGCAGGTCAAGTGCCAGAGTGTTGTTCTGCTCTGTCTGCCAAGAATGATAAAAGCTGGACTACAGTTTGACAACAGGACCATATCCAATTATTAAAGCAAGCACTGCAAGGATTGCAGAGGGGTCTCCCCACCAACCCATTCACCCTCGGCTTTACTAATTTAACAGACAGCATCTCCATGGAACAGTATACAGCAGGACTGACAGTAATGCTCACTTATAAGGGATTCTTTTCAAATTTTGTTTTTAAAGTTTTCTTTCTTTTCTTTTTCAAAAAGTAAATAAACAAAAAAGAACATATTCCTGCTTCTTCCAATTTAAGTATACAGCAGCAGTGAGGACTAAAGATCTCTTTCAGAGCCATGAGCTAGTTGCAGTCATGCTGCTATACTTGAATCCCCCATGCTGTGCTGTCAGTGACCTCGGTGGTGACCTGAAGTAATGGTTATATTTTGTATTTTGTATTTTTTTTGCCTTAGCAGCAAGGCAAAAGTAATTCAGCTTCTCTATTCTAGGCATAAGTTCTGCACTTGTAGTGAGAAGAGACCAATCATTATACCAGTGGGCATTTGCTGTATCTTCTTACTCAGATTTTCAACACAAGTTCATTTGAACACATACACAACATATGTACAGCACATGATTTACTTAAGGCATTAATGGCAGCAGGGGTAAATTTCTTTTCCTTGAGTGCTGCTGTGAAGTGCATGGCTTGCTTCCCATTGTGACCAGTTCCACCATTTGGAGACCGTTGAAGTTCTCTTACTAAATAAATAAGACTTTTCTGGGAAGAGCATCAACTATTCTAGACAACAGTCAGTCCCAAACTGTACAACGAAAATTGTCATACACGTTTACATTTGTAGTGAATACAAAGAAATGTGAAATGTATACCAATAAAATAGAAGCCAGAGCAAAATTTAGCAAGACTTTTGAGTTCCGAAGTCAGCTAGAAATATACATAGTGTAAAACAGCTAATGCTTCAAGTGGGATGAAAGCAAGTAGAGCTTCTGCAGATGTGCATGTTAATGAAGATTTAATTGGGAGGCAGGTGCACATAAATAAGGAGCATATGGAACAGGGCAACAGTAAACACAACAGGACAGAGCTCAACACAGACTTAAACACAACAGAATTCAATCTTTTGCATTCTCATAAGATTTCCTAAAATTGTACTCAGATAAACATTTCAAATTTAGGACACATAGCTTGAGTTTGCTGTCCAAACCATGACTTGAAAATAGTCACCAACACTATATTCTTTCTATCAAAATTGAGACACATACTGATAACTTTTTAGTTATTAAATTAATTAAATTTGAAAGCAGGCCACATGTAAAAGGAGTCTACAGTTACATGTATTCACTACGTTATGACAACAATAGAGAAAAACCTGTCTTTGGAAATACTTCAGTAGACACTATTTGGATATCAGAGGTCAAAAAGGTGAGCATTTTGTGGATCTGAAACATAAAAGGTCATGTTCCAAGTTACAGGGCAAAAAGGAGGAGCAGAGCCTGCTCCCTTGATGCTCTGTGCCATCTTCAGTTTACATTTCAATAAAAAACCTACTACTAATTAGAATGTAACAGTTCTTACCTCTCTACAAAGGAATCAGAAAAAATTAAGTAAGCCTGAGGAAAAAAAAGTTAATTATGCAAGGAAAGTTAAGGATGAATCAGATCTTTGCATTTAAATTGGAAGCCAAAGAGTGCTGAGATATTATTCAGCAATAACTACGATTGCGACAGGCCTCTCTCTCAGGACAGCACGTTCTTGAAACAGCACCCTAAAAAAACAGGTGTTTTACATACTGCAGAAATAAGGAGATGTTTTCTTCCATAATGAAGTAGCTGGCATTTACAAATAATTTTGTGCTTTATTTCTTCAATACATCCTCTGTTTATAGCATTAACTTTGTGCTTTGATCGAGAAGGAAGATACATGCCTTGACTTTATCCTTTTCTCACATTCTAAACAATGCAGTAGAATTAGCTGTTTTCTACGTAGCAGCATAAAAGGACTAAAAACCCCCACAAAAAAAGCAAACCAAAAAATCCCACCAACCTTTCTCACTGTTTTGGACAAAGCAGATATAATAGATGTAATAAGACTCAAGAAGAAAGAAGAGTTTGGCCAAGAAGATTAGAATCGGCAGAGTTGAAAATAATATTCCATCTCACTAGTCTGATAGGGCTGCAGAGATGCCCCAGGCAGCCAGGAGGGCCAACTGCATCCTGGGGTGCATCAAGCACAGAGCATTGCCAGCCGGTCCAGGGAGGGGATTGTCCCGCTCCACACTGTGCTGCTGCAGCCTCGCCTCAAGTACCGGCTGTAGATTTGGGTGCCACAGCACAAGAGGGACACAAGACTATTGGAGAGTGTCCAGAGGAGAGCAATGAGGATGGTGAAGGGTCTGGAGGAAAGTCTTATGAGGAGAGGCTGGAGTAACTTGGTTTGTTCAGCCCGGAGAAGAGGAGACTGAGGGGAGACCTCATCATGGTCTATGGCTTCCTGACAAGGGGGGCAAAGGGGCAGGTGTCAATCTCCTCTTTTTGGTGACCAGTGATAGAACCCAAGGGAACAGCATGAAGCTGAAACAGGGGAGGTTTAGGCTGGATATTAGGAAGAGGCTCTTTACTAAGAGTGTGGTTGGGCACTGGAACAGGCTCCCCAGGGAAGGGGTCACAGCACCCAGCTTGGCTGAGCTCAAGAAGCATCTGGACGATGCACTCAGTCCCATGCTCTGACTTGTCTGGCCCTGTGTGGAGCCAGGAGTTGGACTCAATGATCTTTATGGGTCCCTTCCAACTCAGGATATTCTATCATTCTATAATACACTATCATTTACAACAGAAAACGTCTTAGCTCAAGTATAGTAGGAGACCAAGACCTTCCACTGATGAAGCCTGGGTGTTAGCTTTCTGGTTAGACAACAGGCTATGTACACTAGCATAACGGAATGTAGCTAGTCATGAAGATAAACACAAGGAGGACTCAGTATCAGCACTCAACTTAAGACAGCCCTGGTAAGACTCAGCATTGTCTCACTCAGATCCAACTGGGACTGGGGTGAGACAGGATGAGTGCCATTGCACAATATCATCTTGAAGTCCACTGTTTATGGGAAAGATGAGTTAAAGTTGGGCCCGTGATAGAAATGGGCTACCAGGCGAAGTGGAAGAGCTGTAGGACTGACTTCTGGAAGGCCTCTGCAGGAACACAGCTTGCTTCAGCCCAAGAGAATAAAGCTGACAGATCTTGAGCATATTTGTATTGCTTGTGCTTTGTGTTGCTACACAGGATGCAAAGGCCAGGCAGAGACAGGCAAAACTAGTAAGGGACTGAGCTAAGAACACCAAAGATGTCTCAGGTAGAACACTTTAAAAACCCCAAGTAACCTAAGTGCCACTGTCGAGCAATAAAAAGGCACTGAAGTCTGGCATGTACCTCTGCTATAGAAATACTTTTTAAATGGTTGATTAGTGAAGATGAACCTAAATTTCAAGCACCTGGGTGGTTCTCAGCTCAGAAGATGGAGCTTGATCTTAACAGGCTGAATATCCCTGACTTTGGGAGAATTACCACTTTTCTTTACCCAATAATTGTATTTCAGGGCCAGTGTATTGATGGTCCTCTGTCAAGATTTCTGTGAAAGTAAGACATTCATCTTACTACACGTTCATCTCCTAGTTTGGCAGAATTCTAAATTTATAAGAATCACTATGACAAGAGCAGCCCCCTTTTAGGGAAGAAAACCTAACCTCCCAAAATGGAAGTTGACCTTGTCATTTCCAAACTATCTTTGCTTACTATGATACATTTTGGAGCACATAATGTGAGAGAGTATTACTTTATTTCATTTGCAACCCTCTTGGCCCAGAACTGCTCAATTTCATGGTATTCTTACCTTCTATAAAAAGATAAAACATCTATGTGGATATAAAATAATTCCTAGAACAGGAGAGAGAAAGCATGATATTTAATTTTATTTTTTCACAATAAATAGACCAAAAAGGACCAACTAAGCAACTGTATATGTTTCACTGAACTTCTTGATTCACTCCTTACATGCAGAATATTTTTTCCAGTCTGGCTATTAATATCACTGGCAATATGAATTTTCACCACTTCCACCTTAGAAAGCATACCATGGTCTGATAAAACCTTTATTGACAAGAAAACTTAGAAAAGATATCAGGAAAAGGAGATTTTAGTTCATTTTCATCTTATTGCACCTCACCCTCAGTTATTTATCTTCCTCTAAAACATGTTGTGTACTCAGAGATGGCAAACGTCATCTCCTCCATTTAGGTAACCATCAAGGTTTAACCCCAGCCAGCAACTAAGCACCACACAGCTCCTTGCTCACTCACTCCTCCTCTCCCCTTCAGTGGGATGGGAAGGAGAATTGGAAAAAATGTAAAACTCATGGGTTGAGACAGAGACAGTTTAATAGGACAGCAAAGGAAATAATGATGATGATGATAATAACAAAAGAACACTAAAGAAATAAGTAAGACACAATGCAGTTGCTCACCAGCTGTTGATCAATGCCCAGCCTGCCCTCCTGAGCAGTGATCACACACCACTCAGCTTCCCCCAGGTTTATATCCTCAGCATGACATCATATGGTATGAAATATCTCTTTGACTGCTTTAGGTCAGCTGTCTTGGCCATGACTTCTCCCTGCTTCCTCTTGAAGGGAGAATTCCTTCACCTGATAAGCACTGCTTAGCAACAACCATAACATCAGTGTGTTAATAACATCATTCTCATCCCAAAGCCACAACACAGCCCTGTACCAGCTAGCAGGAAAGAAAATTAACTCTATCCTGGACAAAATCAAGACACTACCCAGCTTGCACTTTGGGGGCTAATTTTTACATGCCTCTTCTAGATAGTCTGAGGGGCAGTAAACAACAGGCTGCATTAGCTCTTTTTGAACATGAGTGTGCCTGCAGTTGATGCCCACTGAAAGCCTGGTTGCAAGAGCTGAGTCATACACACGCCCAGAGAAGAACCAAGCACACATTGCTGCAAATGAACCTTGTGTGTGCACACGTGTAAATTGCTGCTGTGCTGTGAGATGGTTGCCAGTGAGAACGTGGAGGCTGAGTGCCACGATTTTGTGATTACAAGAAGGCATGTGTAAACACCACGGCTAACTTCTTGTGTGTAGCGTGTGTGTGAGCACATGTCTCTGCGTATTCGAGACCTAAACCCAAAGTAAGCCTGAAAATAGAAACATGTACTCCAGTGTCAGCCACCACTGGACCATGCTAAATAAATTAAGCAAGGCATTCAGTGACCTGCCTGTGTGTGTGTGTGTGTGTGAGCATAGCCACAGTATTAGGTGAGAGCACCAGCACACACACCTAACTCTGTGGGTCTGCATTATCTGTGGCTCCGCCACAAAATCTACTCCAGTCAGAAAACTATGTCATGCAGTCTAGAAGAAGATTTAATTTTTAAAAATACGTAGTGTGTTCCCTACCTCTTTTCAATCACCATGGCAGCTTAGGCAGTCCTTATCCCCTAAGCAGCCCAGTGCCTTGTGTGGATACCTTTATTTGCACGGTTATGCTGCAAAACCGATCGAGTCATTGCTGTGGCTTTAAAAAAATAAAATATAAAATTTCTTATTTCCCTGCTTGCATAGGGTTACCTTGTCAGCCAGATCTGCTCTTTTACTTAAGCTAAATCACAGCAGCTACGATGACAAAGCAGAAACAAGTGGCCAAAGCAGAGACTGCTTGAGTATTGCTGCTGTGTGTGTGTAGCACAGTCTCAGATAGAAACATATGCACGTACGTGTATATACATATGCCTGTGCGTAGGTATGTGC
Source organism: Hypotaenidia okinawae (assembly GCA_027925045.1). NCBI lineage: Eukaryota > Metazoa > Chordata > Aves > Gruiformes > Rallidae > Hypotaenidia > Hypotaenidia okinawae. The sequence goes on along the minus strand of BSDF01000001.1, from coordinate 108,469,687 downwards.
ACTGTGCATACATATGTGTATAGATATATACACACATCTGTATGTACATGTACACTTAGATACACACACTCTCTCTAAAGAATTAAAACAACTCTAAATCCATTTCCCAGGCCCCCTAATCCTCACATACGCAGTGTAACAGATCTTTACCCCAACAGCAGCATTAATTCTTTAGGGTCATCTCCTTCCCACTGTTTTTTTCTCACTTCCCAACCTTCACAGTTTCTCAAGAGACTGGACACATTTGTCAAACTTTGTTAAAGTTGCTGATGAAATCGGGGGGGGGGGGGGTGGGGAGAAAACCCAAAATTATACAATGCATTATCTGCATATTAAAAACTCAAACAAACAAACAAACAAAAACACCCAAACGTTTTGTCTGTGAGAATAAGGTGTTGGAAGGATCTTATTCAGGTCAACACGTCTACAAAATATCTAACAATATCATCCTGACCTCTGCTGGAAACCTTCGTATTTGCAGGATGAAATCCTGGAACATCAGTAAACCCAGAGCAGCACATCATTTACAGATGTTCATAAGTATTTCTAAGTATCTTTTCAACATTAATTACGAGACACTACAGGGAATAGTAGTGGAGAGATGCAATAGTATCAGCAGCTAAAGAGGACCTAAGAAATATTTTGCTGTGTTCCAATATACTCACTTCTATGGCTATGTACAGGGCTGTGTCTTCTCCAACCATACATAAGTAGATTCACTTCCTTTTAATTTATCCATATTAATTTTTGCATGTCCATTAAGGTAATGGACACATAGGGATTAGGAGTTTAGAGTCACAACAGGTACAAACATTTATATGGCATCATGAACTCCTCAAGTCCTTTTTATTTAGAAAATTATTCTGAAATTCAAAGTGACATACAGCAAGTTGCAGGAAAATTTTCTTCTGCTAAAATCTCAGGTACTTACACAGGAAAGATTAATCCTTCCAGGTCCATACCAGAAATAACAAATGCTGAACAATTCAGCTATGAAAAATCCTGGAAGAGGTCAGAAAACTTATAGCCTGGAAACTGCAATTGAAACTTGTAGGTAGGCATTTCATCCCAATCATATAATTTGCAAACATATTAGAAGTGACATCAAACATCCTGCAATGGTTGTATTTAGGCTCACTTCTTATCTCAGTATATAAGTGCTATACAATAATCCTGTGAGAGGCTCGGAAAACCACTCTCCTTTTTGAGCAGTTTCAATATTTGCTACTGCAATTGCTAAAAATGGTCCAAACTCAGAATTGTTTTACTCTGCTTGGATCAGATACAGGGGAGACCAGAGCTTTCCCTAACTGCCTGGACTACTTGTGCAAAAGCAGTACCCGCTAGGTGGGATCTCGGCTGGTGAGACCCACTGTAGCTGCAGGGATGTGGGTGAGAAGATATATGCCCCTCCATGTCTAGATTTCCAGTGTTGCATTTAGCTGAATTCACATGGCTTTTTTTTTTGATAAAAAGATAAAAAAACACCTTATTTAGTAAGTGTTGCTTAAGACAATACTCTTATTGGGATCACTTACAGTGGCCTCCCACACAATACCTTGCCTTGAAATCTTTGCCCAGCACACAGGCAAAAGTAAAGGTAGATGAATGTGAGGAGCAGCAAAGGGAAGATTCAGTAGGACTGAAGCACGCACCGAGCAGCTGCAACCAGTGCCCAGACACCACAGAGAAGTGTCTATTCCACACACTATTCAACAAGGCCGCCTGCAACAACACAGAGCCTTGATACAGCTCAGAACATGGAGTTGTCAGAAGAACTGTGAGTTGTCCTGCTGCAATGAAACTGCAGAAACCAAAGCTTCAGTGGGGAGCAAGAACCTTTCTGAATAGGAGTGTCTGGCAAGAACAGTATTCAAAACAGCATTATTTTTACAGAACAGAATAACTGGAAGTAACCTAATATTTCAACAGCACGCACTTGGAAGAGCTCATGTTGGTGCATGCCCAAACATCGCATTTTCATCCAAAGGCAAATCTAACACTATGAATGGTGAACCAGGGGGTGGGGGCACATCCTTCCTGCCATTACAAGTCATGGAGCATCTCACATGCCCACTTCCTTCTTACATAACATAAGGTGATAAATCTGCCTGACATAAATAAGCTATGGAAGAACACAAGCTTACTAAATGCATCTTTAAATCAGGGACAGGGTTCTCCCTCAGTACTGGATCAAAAGCTTGAGTTATATTTAAGCCCTAATGAGAAGCAGCCTTATTTATTGGTGGTTGGGGCATAAGGCCAAGAAAGCTTCTGTGTTCCAACTCTGTAGCATGCCAAATACTTTACAGTTTTGGACAAGTCTGTGACTCCATTTCTCCACCACATAACCGGGGATTATATTATTTGGTTACCTCATAATGGCCTTGGGAGAATATATACAGTCCTTCTGTGTTGCATTTAATAAACTCCTACCCTACAGGATATGTAATCTAAATCTAAAAGATTTCAGATCTAATTGAAAAGAAAGCATAGGAATAGATATGAAATAGAAAAATAATGACTACATTAGAAAAGTAATTACTACATAATAATAATAATACAATTTCAGCCTTGAAGGGTTATTAGAAGAACATCAGAAAGGAAGGGTCAAAGAGATCCATCTTTCTTTGATCCACGGTCTTTAACAAGGGGAGAAAACCAAACAATTCCCCAAATAGTAAGCAACTGAAAAAAAACCAGTCACCCTTGATTCTTTCTGTTTTGTCCACAACAGTTTTTTCTTGCACCAAATTGTGCCTTCAGCAATCTGCAGACAATTCAGTACTGCCAAGGATGCAACTTAGTCTGCATGCTTCTCCCCCTCGTACTCCAGAAGGAGCAATTCCTGCAGGAACCCTTTGGGAAACAACAAGAAAGTGAAATACTTGCCTGAAAGCGAAGCTGCGGGGACACTGAGTCTGCAGAACCACAGGCCACTCCAGAAGCCACAATGAACAGGTATTAGTATTATATTATTATCCTCCCTCCCTGCCATGGGGAGGAGGATATACTTGGGATCACCTCTGTGCACCTCACCGTGGGCTCTAACAACAGATCCCTGATGTACAGGCCTTACGCAGCTGCGGACCCACAGCCAGCATCCCTGCGGTGCATAGGTTCACATACTGCCTCTGCCCCCATAAAGCCTCGAGGCAAAACCACAAACACTGGCCCAGTCACACTCTTCTCTGAATTCCCTGCCCATCCAGGTGAGAAGGGAAGGCTTTTCACCCTTTGCTAAGTACAAGGTGACTTCTCAAAGGCCTTGTGTGGTGAGGCGCTAAGGGACACACCTGGCAGCTGGAAGATCTGGGAGGCGAGGACAGCCTGAGCTGACCACGCAAGCTATGCTCAGGCACATGACTTCTAATGGGGAATAAGCACGTGCTAAGACCCTATGCTTTCAATAACAAACATGTTATGGTGGTGCCTTTCACATTTTATTATTTGAAGTCTATCCAAGCAGGCCCATGACTGATATTCCAGTATCACAATAAAGGAGGGACTACCTCTCACAGAAAAGCATTCAAGCAATTTTCAGGCTTTGTGAGTCAAAGAATCTCCAGAAACTGCTTCCAGTGACATTTTACTACATACAGCGCAAGAGAAGAAGAAAGGGGTAAAATAAAGTTTAATTTTCAAGTCTCAGACCAAATTTGTAGTACTGACATTTTGGAAAATAAAACCCCTTCCACCCTCCTTCCTTCCTCATTAATTTTTACACTTAATGCCACTTCACAGTCACATTTCCTGGACTAGAGAAGGAAGTAAGGCTCAGACTTTCCAAAGAGGCCTTGTTCTTGCTGCAGCATGTATGATACCAGCTCTTTAGCTGCCCCCTAGACAGTAGAAGATGTATTTTCCCAAAACCTTGGTGACATAAATTAGATGTGACCTCATAGAATAAGTGAAGATTTTGAGTTTCAACAGTTGCAAGTTCTTTTCAACTAAATTCTATTAATACTTCAGAGCAAGCATAGAGAGAAAGCACGGCTGCCATCTAGATTCAGAAGTCCTAGCATAAACTACAACATCCGATTTTATTGAGTAAATCAGAACAACTTTGGAATACAGAAAAAGCTGAAGCAAGCACACATTACATATCTTTGGTTTTGACACTTTCCCTCTCTATGACTATAACATGAGACATTTTAACAAGTTTAACAAACCTGCATAATCTTGAATGAATCTTCTACTAAAAAACACCCAACTATTTCTTGAACTGAAACAGGTTCTCCACTGCAGAGCAGCAATCCAAAGAGGATGATTAGTTGTCCTGCCAATCACTATCGCTTATAGGCAAAAAGTTTCATATGGACATGTATGCTGCCCATTAACAAGAAGCTAAAATTAACTGGTAGTTTGAAAGGTGCTTGACCACCAGTGCATTTAATCTGTACTTGCTTTAGACTACTGATATTTAAGATGAGAGAAAAGTGTGCGATGATGACAAAAATCTGTTATACTATGGAATTTGATTTGGTTTAGAACTATTCTAATCTTCAAAATCACTTACTCCTAAAACTGTTTTCAACTTGATCTTAATTCCATTTCTGAAAATTTACAGATCCAGTGGAAGTATTTTTTTAAGTAGCAACTGATAAGAAAGAAGAGAGATGATGGTCAAGGGTCACATTAATGGACAGAAGCTTAAGAGACGTAGAAACTGTGCTTCATCAGTCACTAGTCATACATGAGATGCAGCAATTTGCCTACACAAGGGTATTATAAGGGAGAGTCTCATGGTCTGCAAGACAGAATTTCTATAGGAGCAAAGGGAATAAGAGTGAACATACAAGGAAGAGATTATCGGGAGGTAACGCATTTATTCATCTATACAGAACACAGTAAAAATCCAGCTACTAATTACGATTTTGACATGATGTTGAGGTCTAACAAGCATTTCATCAAAGTCATGTCTTTTATTTCCAATGGTGCTGGGGTGGGTTTTTTTATTTGTTTTGGTTGTTTTTTGGGGGTAGCGGTGGTTTTTGTCCTTTGTAACAGTAAGATATGAGCAAAGTATAGATAAATGAAAAGCTTCTCTGAAAAAACAATGAGACCCAAAGTTGGAAGCCAAACCACAGTTCTTTATGCACTAGCTTGCTAAAATAAGATGAGAGTTATGTCCTAGAGCGATCCGCTACTGGTAGGACTCGCAAGCTTAACAAATATTTTCCCACCAATTCATTGATGGGTCTATGGATTTCAGCTACGTGTAAAATCCAGGAAAAAGAGAAGAGAGGCCTTAAACTCTGCACTGAAAGGAAATGAGATTCTTACCATCTCTACAAAAGATTTCTTTGGTTATTTTTGTTAAATCGACCAGGAGCAGGTTTCCCAATATCCAGAACTCAAAATCATCAGCCTACATCTTTGAAATTATTGATTATCCATGTGGTGAGTAAAATACAGGGTAGAGATCCATAGGGAGCCTACTGCCACGGAGACACTCGAGGCCTGATTGTTCAGCACCTGAAATTGTGAACTTTTAAACATCTACACTCCTTGTGTTGAGGTCACAAAAATCTGATTGCCTGTTTGGGTTTTTTTCGGTACTTCCATCATACTGTCTCTGCAAAACAAGCAATACCGCTTTCTTTTCTCAAATAAAATCTTATGTAACTATATTATAAAGAGACTTAAATTTTGTCTCTTTTCACACATACAGAAAGTGAGACAGCAGAACCATAATTCTGACCAGAGATTTTAGGCACAGCTACAATAAAAATAACTCTCCAGGCCTTTCTATATATTACTCTTTCTTAACAGACAGTTACTAGATATGAAGGAAATTATGTAAGGCATATAAAAATCCAGAATGTTTTGACAGTGGGAATTGATAAATTCTTTCAATCTCAGCACAAAAGATGACTAATTCCAGACTGGCTACAGAATATATTCTATAGACAAAAAAGTTCTCCATACATTTAACTGCATTTTAGAGGGGAATAAAAGGCCTTCTAAATACAGTTATATATTCTTTCAGAAGAAGCATGCCTAAAGGACAAATGTTATATACTATTTGGCAATTATGACTAGGTGACAAAAAAGTTAGTCAACGACCGTTTATGTTGTTGAGACTAGAAAAAACACTGCCTCTGAGCTTGCACAGTGTTACCTGGCCAGAGGGTATACATGAGCAAATACAGACCTCCAGCCTGCTAACATATTTCAGGCTCGTCTTGAAAGGATGAGAGGTTTTCAAAGCCATTGACTTAGCAAGCTGGTTTAGAGCACTTTTGTAGGGCTAATTTAAACACTCAAGGTCAATAGGGTCAATCATGAAATCAGTGTGAACTTCAGTACAGATCACAGGACAGAGCTTATAATTAGCTCCAAGGTAAGTGTAAAATGGTCCTAAGAGCAAATCTGTGGGCAACAACACTGGCAATGCTTCCAGTTTCAAGTGGACAGACTTGGCTATTATTTCTATGTAATGCTATTACACACATATTAGCCACTCTTTCTTGGTGTATTATGTTTACACCTGCGTTATTTTATTTAGATCAGCTGTTTCTTCCTCAGGAGGAGTTAGGACAGCAGGCTTCTAATTAAATGCAGTTCTAATTATAAAACTTGACTAAAGGAAAATTGTCCAACACTCTAAGCTTTCCACAAAAACCAAAAAGGTAAGTCATAGTCATACCTTACCTCAAATTTTTAAAAAAACCCAAATAACCCAAAGCCAACCATCAGGTGCACCATTGCTAGGTTGTTTGGTTTTTTCCTGTGATTTCCCTTCCCCCAAAACTGTATCTTCTTCTAACAGCTTCCCACGCAAATCCCATAAAAGCAGTAGATTCATTTTTGCTTCATCATTGTCATTCTTCCTTTACTTCTTCTACATTAGTTTTACTCAAGTAATTATCAATCAAGATACCACCTTTTAAAGCAAATTTCCAGGTCAGATTTTGCATGTTCTAGAATACTCAGAAATAAAGATCTGCCAAAAATGAATCCTCATAATGTACACATAATTCCAAGCAGCAAAACTACCATCAAATCTGAAATTTCAAGCAACCTCTGGAAGAAATAATCTTTCCCAGGTCGTTTTTGAACACTTGTGCATCAATTTGCAGACCACTCTGATCGTCTTTCAGAGGTTCAGCACACTTTGGCTCACAAGTGTTATCAAGTGGGACCTTAAGGCATTCTCAATGGGGTTGAAAGTACACGGGAAGCAAACAGATCAGAGAGCACTGTACGGAGAATGTTAAGAGGGTAAATTGCATTCATGTCACAAAGCATTTTCACTTTTTCAAAGAATCTAAGCTGCAGGCATTTTGCTGTCACTAAAATACAGGATTTTTTCCTGAACTTCAAATTTGAAGAGCACAATGTTAAAAAAGCACATTAGAAAACAGCGTCAGCAGCCAGTACAATCTTTTTCAAATCTGAGGGAAAGGGCTTAGAGTGTCTATTACAGGTCACATAAACCATATAAAAAACACCATATCACCAGATAGGGAGTTTATTCAATAAAATTCACGTGTACGTGTTGAGAGAAAGTTATCTTTAAATTGTGTGGAGCCGCAGAAGCAAAGCTAGGTTTGATAAATTAAAGTTGGATCTTACTGCTGCACAGCTTGCACTAGTCCCTACTCTCCCACTTGCCCCTTCAGTCTCTGGACAACAGAATGAACTCATTTTATTTACTGTATAAATTGTCCTCCCACTGAGAAGGACAACATTGTACCTCGCAGCAGAGCAAGTTCAGTATGTTATTTATAGTCCAATTTTAATTATTTATTTTTTCATAACCCATGGAGAAAAAATATTAACTAAAAAGACAAGCAACTTAATTGTCGTAGTTTTTCCTTCTGCACACTCAAGGGTGAAATTCCCTGGGGTTTACCATCTCCAGAAAAAAGAAAAAAAAAAGCTAGTGCTACCACCAAACAGAAGAGCCTGCATAGAGGCTGTCTTAAGAGTAGGATGTTATGTCCCTGCAAGACACAGGCTGCTTCTCAATGCTCTATGAATTGTGAAGGAAAAAGCAAAACTCACTTCACCCAGGTAACTCTAAAGTATGTTCACAACATTTTTTAAAAAGGAATACTTTGTTGCTACAGAGGCAGAGTTATGAAATTAGCTTTCTTGTGCAGACACATCTTTTACATAGCTAAATCAAATCCTGTCCAGAACCAGGACAACCATCTACAAGAGACCCAAGATGCCTTCCAATCTCTAGAAGTAGCATTTTCATTTTCTTCATTTTTTGTTTTTACAATAGTCCACAGTGTCTTTTTCTGTGGAAATGGGGAGTAACTCTAACCCCATTTTATTCATAATACAAAAGCTCCAAAATCTACTGAAGCCTGCACTGAAATACTTGTCTTAATCTTTGTGAGACAGTAATTCAAAATAATAATTTAAAACTGCTGAGCAACATGTTAGGGAGCAAGGGTATGCCAGGGGATAGTTAACCAGTTCGTCTACATTTAAACCAGAATAACCTTCCCTTTCTGACATGCATCTGCTTCAGTTATAGCCCCAGTCTTAAAACCAAATGGAGAACTGTAAACAACACTAAACCACACCTGATTTATGAAACACTGTTTAAACTACATCATCTTGAACAGGCCGGCATTGAAAGATCTAATGGTGGCTGGTTCGTGTCATTTACATTTTCCCCTCTGACGGGAACAAAGATTTACAGGGCTCCACTTCAGTACTAACTTTGAATACAGAAACAAAGTGGCTGAAGTACCTTACCCTGAATGAATGAAAGTTGAAACCATTTCAGGACAACAATGCCGGTCACAAGTGCTTGCAGTATATACATTGACAATTACTAATGACTAATTAACCACTAATTAAACTTAAGGGGTATTGCACCCAAACCAATGGCTGTATTGGGATACCACAACAGCTCTTTATTCTAAATGGTAATTACTGCAAAGCAGAACGTGACATTGGATCTACAAACAGTAGATGACAAACAGTACGTGACATTCAAGGCTTGCTCACCCCAGTTAGATGCTTCTGTGTAGGATTCAAGACAGCCCCCGAGCTGAGGAGGCCACGCTCGAATACTGGCACGAAACTACTTAGGGGTAGGTAATAGTAAATGCTGAGAATGAAGAAAAATAAAGCAAAACAGACAAACAAACAAAAAAAAAACCCCAACCAAAACCCACAGCTCTCCCGTCTGATGTCTCATCATTAAACATTTCAATCCAAATTTCAAGGAAGTGCCTATATGCTCTGAAGAAAAATTTTGCCCACACTTTTTTCTGTCTGAGGTTTTCTTGTGGCTTGAGGCTTTCTGGCTAATTGGTCCTTAAGATATCTAGCCTCTTATCTCCTTCTAATGAGTTTGTAAATTTTCGTAATATTCTCACTAAGAGTAAGTGACGCCAGAGAGAGGGCTGTGTTTCACAGTAAAGAGAAAGGTGGTTTTGAACATGCAAGGAACGTTGTCAGAAGCTTTGGAACAAGCTTTACTGTGGAATTTGTCATCTAACTCAAAATATTTTGTTTTATTACTTACCAGGCACAAATTAAATTCATCACAGAAACTTAATGTTTCTCTACCCTAAAAAAAATGCATACTGGGGGCAGACATGAGGAAAGGGGCTCAGGCAACTCTGCTGCCTTCCTTTCTACACCAAAGCACAGTGCGGGAATGCTGTGATCACAAAGGTACGGGATCACAGCATCATAGACTATCCTGAGTTGGAAGGACCCATCAGGATCATTGAGCCCAACTCCTGGCTCCACACAGGGCCAGCCATGTCAGAGCATGGGACTGAGTGAATCATCCAGACACTTCTTGAGCTCAGCCAAGCTGGGTGCTGTAACCACTTCCCTGGGGAGCCTGTTCCAGCTCCTGACCACCCTCTCAGTAAAGAGCCTCTTCCTAACATCCAGCCTAAACTTCCCCTGTCACAGCTTCATACTGATAGGAGGAAACATCAGCCAACAGGGAAGACTGGACACAGGAGGCAACAAGAAGGACAAGGAAGAATGGCCAATGAGCTTGTTGAACCTCGTATAAAAATTGGAGCATTTGATTAGAGGGTGTGAAGTGAAATTAATTATTCTAATCATTGTTTTCCTGAGTGGTTCACATTGTCATCAAGAAAAATAAAATATTCTAATTTCAAAGAAAAAGTTTTTTATTTGCAAGGCATGAAGCCCCAAGCTTTGATCTATTCTTCTCATAACAGGAGAGTCATTCTCAGAAGAGAGCTCTTCCCAAAGTCTTAGCTGGAACTATTCAGAGTTCTGCACTCTTGCCTTCCGTAGCCTTCCTCACGAATTGTGAGAAGATCTCTTGCCCATATTAACAACAATTCATACTTCAATGGAGTTTTGAAGCAACTCCTTCTTTCTTCTACATAAGAGAAAATCACTTTTAAAAGTGTTACTTGAACAAAATTATGTTAAAGCACAATGCACTCAATTGTTTCTTGCTTAAGTGATAGAAAAATTTACAAGAAAAGGCAGCAGAGAGTGAGGTGAAGAAAAATGAGGTAAAAGATGGTGTGAAGAAGAGCATAAAGAAGGGAAAGTTTCCTAGGGGCAAAATGAGAGAGTGTGTGTAAATAGCTGAAACTATACGGGGAAAAGGGAATGCAAGAGAGAGAAAGGAGTGGGTTTGCTTTGCTTTTAAAATACACATTGATTTTATTTTTTTTTTCCTGGAGTGATACTCTAGGCTCACCAGCAACTCTTTCTGATAGATTTACATGCTTTCTTTTTTATTTCAGAACACAAAACCGTTAAAACGCCAAAGTAGTCCCAACACAGTCTGATATGCCAAGACCTTGTCAGCAGTCAGCACAGAGAATTTCTCTGTAGCATATAAAAATAAATATTTATGTCTCTTAGTACCAAACCTGGTTTATGTCATGCTATAGTTTAACTATTAATGTGACTCCGAGAGGATTAATGCAACGGCAAGCTTTCTAACTTCCACAATACCCTATATTTTACACTAGGGTTACACAAACCCCCTCTTCCAGGGCTGATACTGACAGAGACTAATAGTAGATGCTGTAACTTAATCGCAGAACCCCGCTGATGTCAAACCTCTTGAGCATCATATACAGTTTATGGTACGGTATCATCACAATCCTTCAATGAAATTACCGTTTTGTAACTAATCTCTCTCTATCAGTTGCACTGCACAGAAACTGTGAAGCCCAAGACAAAGCAGCCATAGGTGTGAATGATTGCACTTGAGCCTTTTCCCCCAACCATATTTCTAAGCCCGAGAGTGATAAATGGCACACCAGTTATAAATGGGCAAATAGGGTCAGTGGAACTAAAAGCTGAGAGTTCAAAGAAAAGTCACAATTCTTAAGAGTTCAGGAAAAGGCCAGAGACTGATGTGGCAAAGCTTAATGATAAATGGCCAGGGCTGTTATACTACAACTAGAGAAGATAGTTGATTGGCAAATAACCACGGTGATATGAATGCTTCAGCCTCAGAGCATCCAAATCACTTCACTAGCCTGTAAGCATTCCCATAGAGTGTAAAATTTTTCTTTGACAGAGACTGAATAGCCACTAATAAATTAGCCCCAAGAGGTTTTTGCGATAAGGAAATTAATCATAAGAATTAAAAATAAATCAGTCACATCTACACTAGTCCACACGATGACACCGCAGCTGGAGAGCAGAGGGACTTTTATCATGGTAAACTGGAGGCCAAATCTACTGGCAATATAGGTAGCCAAAGTGGGAAGAATTCAGGAATTCGAACTGAGGCACACGAGGTCAAAAGGCTGACCCAGGAAGCAGCTTCACTGAACACACCTGTACAGGCACCTGAAGCGCTACCTGTGCAACTCGGAGAAGCAGAAGCTGACCAGACCTCTCTTGTGGAGAAGGACCATCAACGTTCAGACCATTCTCTCAGGCATTGGAAAAAAATGGGTTCTAGACCCACCCTGTTACTCTCACAATCCAGTGAACACCCTGCACACCAGGAGCACTTGCCACACTAGTGCACAACGAGATGAAAGCTGACGGACCTGGAAGGAGCGCTGCCAGGAGGGAACGTGCCATTCCCTTGCTGTAAGGAAAGGTAAGTTGGTTCCTTATTTGAACTCCAATATTACTTCCATTTTTTAGACAACAGACTACTGTAAAAGTAGTCACCGTGGTGAGGCCTGCGACAAATGTCCTTCCTGCTAGAGAAGATCCAGATTCGAGGTAAGCTAAGTTTGAGAGCTCTCCAGACATCTCTGGAAAAGGTTTTCTGAACAGACTTTCCCAGGCCGCATTTCCAGGGTTTGCTCAGAGTATGAGGCACCAGAGCCCCAGAATCTTCTTATGTCATGATTTTACACGCTTGAATTTGCAGGATCAGGGTCTAAAAACTGGATATCAAAAGTGATCATGCACTGTAATATGCAGAAGGACCTGCATTTGGAACTAAACTACATATATTTTCTAAATCCTCCTCTCCAAAGTAAGGAAACTTAATCATTGCTTATTGCTTTTTATCGCATCTCTGCAATAACAGCAGCAACAAAAGGAAAGAATAGTTCTATGTCAAATATTTTTACAAAAACATTTGAACAGTAATGAACTAAAAATAGATATATATTTGCTAGAAGATTCTTAGAGACAGAACATGAGGAAATTTTCTGTGGAACAGCTCTTCATGCTACCTGAAAATCTTCTCTGGAGATGTATATCAGCGCCTACAGGAAACTACATCAAAGAAATAATTGGCCATCCTCACTTTCATATTATAGATGTACATGATGGATTGAATGTCCTTGTAATGCTAAAAGAATTCACCCATGAAATGAATGACAAGGTCACAACACGCTTACCTTTAAAGACTAGAGCTGCAATGGCAATAAGAAACACTGTTCACAACATCCAGAACACTGCTTGATGTTATTTTAAATACCACTATCAGATTTCCCCTATCAAATCTTTCCTTACCATGGGACTCTCCCCTTGTTTTCAGAACTTAAGAACGTTTATACTATTTTTTAGTTAAGTAAAACATTCATAAGGCAGGAAATGGGGAAATTAATTCCCCATCTCCCTCACTTGTATACATAGACCGAACACAAGAGTCTTTCTGTGCTCATATAATGTTTGCTAAAGCGTTCACTCCCTCCTTACAAATACTAACTGGGCCACTATTCAGTTTTTCACTGCAAAGTCACTACCTTTGGTTCCCAAACTACAAATTGCCGGAGGTTAGGAAAATATTCTTGGAAAGTATCACTGTATGCTGATATATTGCACATTCTTCCTTAAGCATCCACCACTGGCAACTGTCAGAGATGCAATGCGAGGCTCCATGGAGTTGTGTTACAATCCCACAGAGTCACACAGAGACTGGTTTTGGTCCTGGTGTCACAAACCCTACGTACACAGTTAACACCTCTATTCTCACATGTCAGGGAATCAGATCAGGGTTTTTTTCCCAGTATGCTTTGAAAGTTCCTCTCAGGTGAGCATAAGGGACATATAGTTGTGTATTTTGACATCTAGCAGTATTTAGAGGTAGCTTTTTCAAAAAAGCCTCTGGTAGCAGGCAGGCAAGCTCGGCTGGTCTGTAAGTTCTCTGCAACTTAAAATGCCATTATCTCCTTTAATATCGTTCTGATCACTGGCTCTCTGAACACTCACCTGGGCACAGCATGGGCAAATCTGGTTTAGTCTGAGTCCCCCACTGTTTCCCAGCCAGCAACACGGGCAAGACAGACAGTGAGGCATGGAGCAAGTGGCAGCAGTCTGATGAGAGGCTGGGCATGGACAGCAAGGGAATAAAGCAAGGAGGCGGCAGTGATGGAAGACAAGAGAAGGAGGCTGAAGTTACATGGATGTCTACAAACAGATTGATCTAGAATGAAAGCCACTGGAATAAGAATCAGTTCACAGAAATCCACTATCAGCAGTCATCCTTTCTTTCCTCAGCCAACCATTTTGTAGCTCATTTGGTGGGGGCTACGCTCACTTTGCAGAGGAGCGTATTATTTATATCCTGTATCTGGTGTACCATTTAACTTGTCTGTTATTCATTGCCTCTTTTCACACTTCTTTTCCAGTCCCCTCCCTCATTATCTACATAGCTTCCATGGAAAAGTTGGGATCTAACAGACAGCCTGGCCTGCAACGCAACCCTAATTCACTCCTAGCCACTGAGCTGAGCAACGGGTGGCATCTGGCAGGAGGTAGAAGGTAGAGAGGAATATGGGCCCATATGAGCCCCTCTGTAACGCTCATATGGTATTATTACAGACTGCCCTACAAAGGAACAGAAGAATCATGGAATGGTTCGGGCTGGAAGGGACCTCTAAAGATCACCTAGTCCAACCACGCTGCAATAAGCAGCCACATCTCCAACTAGATCATTTTGCTCAGAGTCCCGTCCAACCTGACCATGAATGTTTCCAGTCATGGGGCATCAAGATTTAAACAACAACAAATTGATAGAAACTGAGGGTTTTCAAAGGCTGTCATTCATTCCTGCTAATGGGCCCAGACTCACTTGGGAATACCCTAGCTCTCAGGGCACATCTCCTAGCCATCTGGGATACAGATGTCTGATTAACTCGATGTGGGATTTTACATGGCAGAGAATCCTTTGTGTTCAAGCTGTTACAAAAATTAATTCTTCTCAGCAATTCAGGAAGGGGGTTTGAACCTTAGTGTCCAAAATCCCAAACCTGTGACCTGATCACCACCTATTTTGAAGACTGTCCAGCTATGTCAGAGCTACTCCCTTTTGTATAATCAGAGTGAAAGGCCCTGGGTGGGCAGCTGGTGGCCAGGGGACACCCTCTGGACTTCCAGGAGAGACAGCAATCTCAGACTGAACCTCAGCTTCCGTAGGTGTTACTTGCTATCTGACAACAGGACCTTTCTCTTTCCTCTTCTCTTCCATGCACACAAAGGGTGGTCAAGGAAGATTCCCCATGAATTCAAATCAGATCAGGATGTTTTAACTAGAAAGTTCCCAATCAGCTCCATTCCTATGAGGCGGGGGCCAACAAAAAAACATGCAGTCACCCTGATAACCCCTACCTAGAAGCAGCCTGTCAAAATGAGAACTAAAATTCAGTTTTAGGGATGCCTGGTTTCTCCCTGACAATTTCAAACTCTGAGACAACATTAGCAATTCTGAGAGCAAAGATCAACCTCACTTCAGAGCCCCGATATCAGAAGCCAGCAACTGTTGTAAGGCAAACACTGAACTTTGAAATCCTGCACTTTGTCATTTACTACCACAAGAGCCCTTATCACTTACCCCAAAGCCACAGTGACTTTCCTCCAAAGTGCAGATCGCACTGAAGCTGTTCTCTAAAAGACTCTGAACTTTACCTTCCACTTTGAGAACACTGCTCAAAAAAACACAATTTGGCACTTAAAAAAAAAAAAAAAAAAAGACGTTTGACTTGTCCTTGTCTCAAATGATTGCCCCTCACAGCCCTTGAGCAACTGTGGCTTTGGGAGCGTTTCAAAGAGAAATGCTCCGGTCCCATATTCATCTGGTATCAGAGAAAGCAGCTAGCCTGAGCTGCTGGAACTCCCATCACAACAGCTTTGCAAGCGTACTACTGCCTAGAGTGAGACATATGGCCTGATTGTCACAGACATGTTTTTAAGCTATGGCACCTGACATGGCCAACCCTTAAGATGCAGACAAAGTGTTTTGATATGTTTCTTCTCATCAGACCAGAAGAAAGCAATAGCATCAGCCATGTGGGGAAGAAATAGCTGGAAAACATCAAGTTGGTAAAGTTTGTGTTAACATGTAGTCTGTTATTCATAAGAAAACAGTAATTATCTTTCATCTCAATGAGATACAATGTGTGTATACACAGACACAGGTTTCTTGTCCTTAAACTTAAGTGAGACCATGTCAAAACACACACATGTTGGTGTACATATACACAAGCTCTAAAACCATGTGGCATGTTTGAAAGAAAATAAATTAAAAAAAATAACCAAAACAAACCCCAACCCAGAGTTAGCAGTATTTTTTTCTGCATTTCATTTAAAACACTTCATTACCCCTACTGTTTTCCATTAGCGTCTCAAATATGCTCTGTCTGATTTAAAACCTTACAGCAAGGTTACCAAGAGGAACAGAATCAGGTCAGTACATTAAACTAGATTTTTCTTTTACATCGGCTCTCAGGCAAATCTTCAGGTTTTCCACGTTATTTACAAGGACATTAAGAAGGTCCTGTTCTTTCTACCTCAGTGATTTATTCTTCCCATGTGCAGATGTGGTAATTCTTTAGGAGCTGGTTAATTATACGTACTAGCAATAACAGTAGGATCTTGACAGAATAACTTTGATTTAATAACCTTATAAAAAGTCTGCCTCTACCTTTCAGAATCAGATTTTACTACGGGATGTGCTAAATTAAAATAATAATTCTTGAAATAAAGTAGCTTAAAACGTCAGCGTCCAATATCCCACAATACGGCTGCAAATACACCAAAAGCTTGTACATAAATATTTGACCTTTTTTTAAAAAAAAAAAGCATTTACAAAAAAATAATTTGTAACATCAGAAGTCTCAAAAGTTAAGCTGTCATTCAAAATGACTTGGTGTTAAGAGATGCTCTTAAACAAACACCTACCAGTTTTGTCAAATACATTTTGCATAGCTGCAATACGCTCCCACACGCAGTTTTGTTAAGAGATGAGGGAAAACAAGATCTTCATTCAGCTAGATGTGATTTATTTTTTTTAGCTGGTACGCATTCTGAATTCAAATAAGACTAGCTTTTTTCTGGTGCTGCTAAACTTAAGCTCAGCTACAATATTCAGTGTTAAGGTGCCAAAATTTGGAGGTGCTTCTATTCAGATATTTTCCGCTTGGACTATGTGGACTCTATTTATAGCCTTGACTTGACACAAACCACAGAACATCAGGAACCACGTGTGTTTTTCTGACTTGCTTCGTGCTACATTTACATGTTTTAGAGGTCACCGATCACCGTGGCTGCTTGCTGTCGGAGACAGCAGCCTGGTGGCCAGCGCTCTCTTGCAAGTTCTTTCTCCCCATGAGGAAAGGGCTGAGCAGCTTTCTTGCCTCACCCTCCCACTTGCAGGAGCTTGCACCATAGTACCCAATCTCTCTTTCTTAGAGGACCACGTGCTGATCACACAACTAGTAGACGAAGGCACCGAGCCTGCATGCACACACGTGCTTAAGGTGGCATGGGTGAGTAGCCTCCAGGAATTCAGTTGCACCATAAAGGTAAACAATAGGACCAGCACACAGTAGATGATAGAACACATTATTAGCACTAGAAAAATCATCATCAGTACCTCCTGTGTCCCTCCTGCCCTTTCTAGTATTCTTCTCCATACCTTCTCTGCTGAAAAAGACTTTGATTAACTGATTAAATGTCGGATGTGGGGCTATTCAGTGAGAAACAGATGATTCTCCTCTTGCAGAAAGTTGTAGGCTGTTTGTAAGAAAGTCCTCACTAACTGTTTTTTCTTTTCTTTTTTTTTTTTGCTGTCAAAACAGCCAATAAATCTGGAGTAATTACCCAGACTTACCCAGTTTATTACTGGAGGCAACAGTGTTAGGGCTCTTAGGCACTGAACTCAACAGAGGAATTAACTGCTTACAAAAGCTTTTAAAAGAGAAGAATCTCTGCAGAAAGTATCTGAGTAATACCAGATTTACATGAGATGAAGAGCAAGTGGCAAATATGCCAATGCATTCTGGAAGACACTCAGGTCAAGCCAGAGGCATCTTCTTCAGGAGGCTGTTTCCTAAGAGCACGTTATTTCTGTGTGCATGTGCCCAGCAAAAAATGCAAAACATTCTCTAAACTGTAACAGCATATGCAACTAAGGGATATGGTCTATAGCAAAGATGCAACTATTTGCTTCCTTAAATGACAATTAGAAAGTGGTAATTTTTCACATTAGAAAATGCCACACCAGCAGTCAGCCACAGACAGAGACAGTTTTTATCTACCAGCTCTACCACCAGACTGGTAGTAGCCAGAACTCAAGCACTAGGGTCCCGCAAAATAACGCTGACAAATCAATCCTGTCGCTCTTGCTGCTTCCTGAACATACTTGGCAGCTTGCACAGCCAGGCACTGACCGTAAGAACAAACCAGGCAGGTTCTTCCTTAGGCTGCTTTCCTTTACATTTAGGAAACGAATCTGCTCCTTACTTACTTGAAGTTACATAGCTCAGTAAAAAATATTTAATATTCTTCTTACAGAACTCAAAAGTACATTTATATCAAAGACACTGTTAGCTTTGCTGGAAAATCCCTTAGGAAATTCTTACCTTATGTGAAGGAGAGAAATTAAACCAAAGATCTTGAGACTTTTTTTTTTTCTTCCAAGGATGAATTTATCTCTTTTCAGTTCAGTACCTCTGTGCTCTCTTCTGACCTAATTTCGCCTGTGATGAATGCCAGAGTTTCAGTGGAGTCACTTGAGCTCCTGCAAGAAAAGAATCGAAGTAAAAAATGAATGCACTCAACATTTCTGCTCTGACAGATTGCTTGTCAGGACACTAAAAGCCTCCCAAGTCTGCAGGTGAGGTAAAGCCCCAGAACTGCCATTCTTCAGACAGAATTGCACTTTGGTTTTCTACTAATTATTCTGTACTAACATAATGATATTAAAGCTCACCCAGGCTGAGCAGGCCTACCGTTGGTACAGACCCAATACAGGTCGGTTTGCAGGATTCGTTCCCAGGGGTACTGCATGGCTAGAGGACATTTAAATTAAATTTCAGCCTTGGTTTAGACAGAATAAAGGCGACAGACGCCTTCTCCTGAGAGGCATGGCAACAGTGCAGCTGGACAGAGAAGTCTCTCAATATAACTACTTTCCCTTCTCTCCCTGCCCAAGCACCTCGCAGGGAATGTTTGTCACCTGCTGATGGAGGGTGAGCAAACAGCTCGAAGGACCAAACACAGCCGCGCCTTCTCTGGCAGAAGTGGGCAGCAAAGGGGCACAGAAGGTGCGGGGTGGCCTGCCAGCCCAGACCAGCCCTGCTGGGTGGACCCTTAGGTGTGGCAGAAGGCCTGCCACCACAGCCCAGGTCACGGGATGAGGCCGGCAGGAAAGTTCAGGCACACTGGGTAACAAAAATATAGAAAGGGCTTTCCTGGCCAGGGCCTACAGCTCCCCCAGTCCCATATCCTACCCTCACTGCTATCCAGCAATGAATCCTAAGGGAAAGACTGAGGCAAGGATGTGCTGATTTTTCCCCATGGTACATGCTCCCAGTTTCAGTGATGCCTTGCAACCCTGAGGCATACAGAACCAGCATGTGTTTCTTGCCAAGGCTAACAGCAGCACAAGGGCTCACTCCTCACCCATGCCAAAGCTCCCGCCCAGATCTGCAGGGCTCATTTAGCCCTACCTCAACGAGAGAAATGTCCCTCATAGAGCAAAGACTTAGCTAAAAGGGAGAACTGAAGAAAGTAGATTGGATAATTGCATCACCACACAATGGATTTAAAAAAGGAGAGTCTTACTCTAGAAACTGTCGCAAAGTATGTGACACCTTATGAAACAGTTTGGGGGAGGGGAAGGGGGAAGTGACAATTAAACACTGTATTGCTATACCATATATAATCTTAAATCCCCATAAGATACCTTACCTGAAGCTCATGAGAACACAAGCTGGCTGCATATGCTGTTTCATATGAGATGTTTCAAACTCACTTGTTTCATATGAGATGAGCAAGGAAATATTTTCATGAGAAAAGCAAATTTTCTTCCATCAGAACAATTTCATTCTTCATAGAGTGTACCCTCAATCCACTGAAAATACACAAATAAAAGGTAACCTTTAAGGAGTAGGATTGAACTAACAGTAAAACACAGTATTGAGGTTGTGTTAAGAGTACAGTGCTTCCCAAGCCTATGTGATAAAACTCCTCGACATCTTAAAAGACTGACTGAGACTCTGAAAAGTCAATATTTAATAATACACATCAAGTCTGACTTTCAGACAACCAAATAATTATTAAAAAAAAAAAGCCGTATTTAAAACAGCACATCTACAGCTCTTCTTCACTTCATCATTGCTAGGAAGATGGGTAAATTCAGGTGGCTATTGCAAAACAGTGCATATACATTGTTAAAGTACCATGAAAACTCACAGACCTACATAAGGGGAACAAATTTATGAAAGTATTAATAGTTCACGTTCTTATGTCTGAAGGAAGAGTAGACAGATCTCACATATTCTATTGCTTAAACATTTCCTCACCTGCAAGGAAGGATTTGGATTTTCAAAGGTTTAAGGAAACTCAGTGCTGTCCCCTAATGTCAACTCCCCTAAGGTGTTTAGTGAAGCAGTGTCTCTTCTGAAAGCTCACCCTAAATTAAAAAGAAAATGTAAAAGGCATAGACACAGATGTATTAATCATTAATATTCTCTCTTGTGCTGTGCTTCCCCAGTTGTTTTCACAGTACTTAAATACTGAAGCCAAACAAAAGCCCCCTGATCAAGTAGGACTTCACAGAAGACAATCTTTAAACAACAAACAAAACCAAACAACAACCAAAAAAAAACCCACTCCAAAAGCCAACGTGACTTGGGCATCCCAGATTCTTTTGCAGTGATGAGATTTAGAGACTTCAGTCACTTCTGATGTCAGAATAATAATTTTTCTATTCTAATGTTATTTTCTTAAAATAAATTACACTATAGCTTATATGATATGCAACCAGTACTGGAATACCAAATAGGGGAAACACAGCAGCAACCTATTAAAAGCTTCATATTGCTGCCGCCATTTGTTTTCCTAGTTTTGGCACCCTGTTTAGAAACAGTTTTCCAATTGTATGTGAAGTGTTCCAAACCTTACAGCTTTTCCTGAAATTGCTAGACAGGCTTTTAGGAAAAGCAGTTGGGGCTTCAGTAGAGAAAGGAAAAGAAAAGAATTTTTTTTTACACGTCTAACGTTGTTCTCTGCCTTCCATGATCATAGAGACAATGGGGGTTCCAAAACTGGGATTCGAAGCTGTGCTTCTCCTCCACTTTGAAACTGGAGGGAGGAAATTTCAGGGGCACATTCAGCACTAGTTTGTAAGGCTGAATATTGACAGAGATGACAGAAGATATAGTTGTTATTGTTGATATTAAAAGAGCACCAGGAACTAACAGGACTAAGGACAGCTAAAACACATTTTCCTTTTATGCCCTAGCAGGCATCCTGATAAGGCAGCGAGCGTCAGGCACTGCCCAGCAATCTCACAGCCCACTGCCAAAGGCTTTTGCAAGGAAGTGTCAACTGCATGAAAACAACTCCTGGGAGCCTGTCAGGTTTCTACAGCCCCATCGGTACGGTAGCGGTGACTCTAGGTTCAGATGTCTCTCCAACTTCAGGGATCATGGAGAAGCAGATGTCTCAGCGCATTTATGCCACTTACTCCCAAGAGGGGTTTCCGCAGTGGTTTGGACTGAGGAGAGGCTAACTCTGACACAAGTGATGACAGCAAACCCTTTTGTTTCTCTTATTTTCTTTTTTAAAAAAACCAAAAAACAAAACCCTTTTCCCCTCCTTCAGAAGGAGAGAAGTACAACTAAATAAGGACCAAAAGTTGGGTCCTAGGGCCAGTTGCCACGCTAAATGGCCATTTCAGCCAGGTTGCTTTACACTGGTATCCAAGCTGCTGGTGCTGTTTATGCAAACAGCAATCCACGGCCCCACGCAGAAAGTCACACACAGAACACTGCTGGCTTCTGGAATCTTACAGTTCACTCGGGACACAAAGGATTTAACATACGGAAGGGGAAAAAAAAAAGCCACAACACAAAAACATGCAAACTATCAGTTGAACACGACAGTTTAAGTCCCACTTTTATCTTCTGTATTCACCCCAAAAACCAGCTTGGCTGAAGTTTCCATTTAGCACAGAAATAGCAGAGTAATTCCCTGTGGCATGCACACTCCAGTAGTTTCAATACCAGCATAACTACGCTGAATTTTAATTGCCTTTGACATTAGAGTTATTCTAAAATGAGTGTTATTCTGCTTCCAACTGTATTTCAAATAACATTTTCCTTCATATTACATATAAAGTGATAAAGTTGTCCACAACTAAATCACACTTGGACTGTGAATACATCAGATGTCCCAGACTAACTAACATTCTGCAAAGCGGTTTAGCTCCACATCACACTCCCCAGCTCATGTATTTGACCTATTATCTGTACAGATTTCTCACAGTTTTGTTTATACTTTTCATATGCTTCACCACTTTTAAAATTAATTTTTAAAGTTACTAATTTTTTAAAATGGAAACAAAACCCTAAAATCTTAGATCATTTTTAAGGCCTGTATTTACAGAGCTCTGAGCAGCTTTGAAAAATACTCTCAGCTTTCAAGATGGAATCACCGAATCCTTGCAAGCAAATCTGCTTGTGTGGCAGCCTACAGCCATCCAGAACGTGTGAAATTGTGAGTCTAGAGGTTTTTTGTCTTATTCTGAATATACAGTATATTCCATTTTCTCCTCTGTGGAGGCAGAGTCAGCATACACACATAAACATGCATTCTCATACATAGACACATACCTACATTTGTGCCAGTCTCAGACTACAGCCAGCAACTGCTCTGCCTAATGCACAGAAGGAACAGAGGAAGACTGGCTCGACAGCACGTAATCCAGACTTGGCTTTAATACATTTTACATTAGGGAAAGAGGGAGCGTTCAACCAGCTTCTCCAGAAGCTCATAGTTCTACATTTAAGATTAAATAGCCTGATCAGAAACACACTCCTCAAACACAGTCTAACCTTATTCTCCTTTTACTGGCGCTGAGCTTCCTTTCCATGCACTGGGGAGGACACATCTTTCTTCACTTCTTAAGGTAAAAGATGATCAGGATAGTTATTCACTGTAGTCACTGTTAATAATTTTAGTCCACCAACAGCAGACCTTCCCTCTCAGCTGGTACCTCAAGCACATCATCTTAACACAAACCAGGAGATCATGACGAGGCTGGACACCTCTGTGTTTTCTGTTCCTCCCTCTGCCACAAGCGAGTGTCAGGTCCAAGTTCCCAAGGGCTCTATTTGCTCATGGATACCTGCTCATAGACCACAACAGGCAATACTTGGCTCTCCAAAATTGAAAGCAAGTTTCTAAGCAGCCCATAATTAATCTTTTCAGAGGAGGAATAGGGCAGGAATCTATTTTTCGTACTTTTATAATCTCTCATCACAACCTCTCATGTTAAGGTTTTTCCAAGTATGTGCCACTTCAGACCAGACAGGTTACAACCACATCTCCCCACAAAACGTCTCCATTACAGGATAAACTTTGCTGAATGGACCATGCAGAGGACCCACAAGCCTTGATACATGAAGAGGGGATAGTGCTGCACTGTCTTAGTTTTAAGACACAGGATAGTCAATCAGTTCAGAAATCTCCCAGGATAGTCTGGGAAGAGCTTAAGTATGGCAGAAACAAAGACTACAATGACAACTATGGTGACGACAGAAAATACTTCATTTACTTTCTGCAACAAGGCACACATATATCTAGTGATAATGTATGGGAAGGGAAAGTACTGTGTGGTTTGAGTTTATTAATTAATAAATTTTTAAAAGTCTGGGGTTTATTTTACTTCTCCCATCGCTGTAGGTATTCCTAAAAGAAAAAATCGTGTCTGTCGACTAGGCATTCCACTGCTGCAGGTTGCTCACTCCAAGCTGAATGTAGAGAATTTGCATAAAACTATCAAAGACCAGTGGGACAGAAAGACAAGGTGATATTTCTGCACACACTAACTCCATCCTCGACTTTTGGCAAACCACCTCTCCGAGTATTTTGTGATGAGCAGGAAGGCAGCTACTGCTGCTTTTCAGCAAAGCATTTGAAAGTGGAACTGTGGAAGAAGCTCAGCACCAGAAGCGTGACGTATTTCCTTCCATTCAGTGCCAGGATTCTGCTAGAGCACCCTGGCAGCTGAGAACTGCTGTCAGCCCTCAAGCTTTCCCTTTGCAGTGTGACACAAGTCCATCATCACTGGGCTGACAGCCATATGACTTGCTGCCAGCGATCCAGTGTGACACTTACCGGTATGGTAAGGCTGAGCTCCACGTAGCAAGTACATCATCTTTGGGCAAGAAAGCAGGAAGGAAAGAAGCAAGCACAGAGCAGCTGCTGCATTAATGAAATCCATCTAGAAGTAGCTCTTTAGCGTGGACATGGCAAATGGCCTACCAGCAGCCTCAGCCCTCCAGCTCTCACAGGGCGATGTAATGTACACGCAGTGGGGAAGTCTCTATTATGGCAAAGAGGAAAAATGCAACAGATCTTTAGAGTTGGGGGTTTTGAACTTCTTGTTAGTATATGAAAACTGAATAGCTGACAGATTTTATGATGTAAATTTGGCTTCTACATAATAGGGCAGGTTTGGGTAAATAAATGGGTATCTTCTTTCCTCCCCATGTGACTTCATATCCTATTAAGTCTTACAGCACATCAGGTGAGAAAAAATACTTGCAGGAAACCCTGTAGATATGCTACAGCAGACCCAATTCCTAGCTCTGGCATTTTCATATAGTGCCATTTGGGCCTTGCATATGGGGGACTGAGTGGCGCAGGGAGCAAACACTGAGCACTGCTTAAATCCATCAAGTGTGAAAAAAGTCACCAACAGTCCTGGTTCAAAAGCTGTAAGTAAATGACTAATCATACCTTCCCAAATGTCCAGAAAATAATATTATCCTGCTTTGTAGCTTTTGTCCCCACCACACCTTCAGCCAGCTGTTTTCAGTACTCAACAATGTGCATCTCAGGGTTTTGCTCGGGAGGAACGTCTCACTGTCCATGATATGAACAACCATAACAGAGAAAGCTCTCTCTGGGGAGAGCTCTCTTTGGGGAGAGCTTTCTTTCTTCGTTCAGCCTCCTGATAAAACCCCAGCTGGTTTCTGAGAGGGAAGGGAAGGGAAGGTGCAGCGCTGTGTGGGCATGCACCCAGCCTGGTGTCACACACAGGACCCTCCACTTGTGGGCCCACTGCCTCCACTCCTGCAGCCCCGCTCATGGCAGAGCAAGGCCTCAGATCTTGTCCTGCCCTCCCTTCTCCAAGGAGTCACCCGACCCTTGCCTGCCCTCCGCTTGTCAACCCAGTGAGTGGAACCAACAGCTAGCTGAAAATTAGCTCAGTACCTGCTGACATACCGCTCTGGAGAGCCTATTTAAAAGGTTAATAACTTTTTAAAATCCAATTAGAGAGTCTAATTAGCCAAAGTAATTTTTGGTCTGCCTACTAAATCTCAAACTAGGTGAATGCGATGAAGATTAATCTCTTCTTCATTTTTTTTCTTAGGCAGCAAGTAGGATGCTGGGGACTGCTGATCACCTCTGTGTCCAGGCAGGCACCACGATGACGCCTTCTTCAGCAAATTCAAGGATCTCAGAAAAGCTGGAATCACAGACCTCTGCACCACTGACACGACTGAAGCATCATGATGCTGATACTTTAACCCTGACAAGGGGGTAGGGGACACTGCTGTACATGCTGGCATAGATACAAACCCACCATTTTTGGAGCAGCTATGACACGTTGGTCCGAAATGATCTGAACGGCTAGGAACAGTAGCAGTTAAAAATATGGTGCCCAAAGTTACAGACAGTGATTTTGTTTCTTCACTTGGGTATCCCTGTGGAATTTTTCCTTTGGGACTTAGACCAAGTCAGATCATCCTGTTTTCACTATCACTTCTTCAGACGTGCGCACGTCCAAACAGGGAAGAAACCTGTTAGTTGGCAACTAACCCAGTAAGCGAGTTAGCAACTGTCTCTAGGCATCCACCGAAATACCGTTCCATCATTTCATAGGCTATTGTTTCTCTTCTCTGCCAGGCATCAATAGCAGCCCTTTAAAGAAATAACAGAAATAACTATTTTCCTAGAATCTTGAAAACAACACAAACAAAGCCAACAAAAGCTCCTGAAAACTTCCAGCATGTGGCTATCCTGAATCCATCCTTAGCCCGCAAACGCAAGATAGAAAGGTTAAATTCACAACAGGTCAGACTATTTCTAAACATCTTCTAATGAATTGTCCCTGATTCTCTTGCTCACAGGCACTCCAGGGGCTTGGCAAGTTGTTGTCGTCCTCCACCCACCCCAGGTTCCCAGGAAAGCTACCCGGAAGGCAGTACACCCTGCCTAAGCCATGGGATTGGTACCGATCAAGAAGTGAATCAGAGAGCAGAAGGCCAAGTTGCTAGCAGTGTAGTACTACCAATCATGGGCCAGTTTAAAATCAGAGAGCTGTTAAGTATGAACAGCAACACTAAGTCAGAAACAAGGCACCACCGCAAGGAGCTGCCCACCCTAGCGCTAGAGAAACCCTGAAGTGATTGGGTAACATCAACACATTATTTTCAGCTCAAGGAAAGAAAGAAACTGTTCTGACTCCTCTGCAAAGAAGTGTGAAATTCTTTTTCCTCGTTGCAGTCAGATGCAGGCATGAAGCATCACAAGAAAGGGGGTCATGGACAGCAGGATGACCATGAGCCAGCAATGTGGCCTCCTGGCTAAGGAGACCAATCGCATCCTGGGGTGTATTAGGAGGGGTGTGGTTAGTAGGTCAGGAGAAGTTCTTCTCCCCCTCTACTCTGCCCTAGTGAGACTGCACCTGGAATGTTGTGTCCAGTTCTGGGCCCCTCAGCTCAAGAAGGACATAGAACTCCTTGAAAGAGTCCAGCACAGGGTCTCCAAGATGATTAAGGGAATGGAACATTTTGCTTATGAGAAAAGGCTGAGGGAGTTGGGCCTCCCTAACTTGGAGGAGACTGAGGGGCGGCCTTAATAATGTTTATAGATATGTAAAGGGTGAGAGTCAGCAGGATGGAGCCAGGTCTCTTCTCAGTGATGGCCAGCAAAAGGACAAGGGGCAACGGGTGCAAGCTGGGGCACAGGAAGTTCCATGTGAATGTAAGGAGGAACTTTTTCCCTGTGAGGGTGACAGAGCCCTGGCACAGACTGCCCAGAGAGGTTGTGGAGTCTCCTTCTCTGGAGACATTCACACCCCGCCTGGATGCATTCCTGTGTGATTTAGTCTAGGTGATCCTGCTCTGGCAGGCGTTTGGACTAGATGATCTTTCGAGGTCCCTTTCCAGCCCCTAACATCCTGAGGCGCTGTGCAAGCCCCAGCCCGGCCGCGGAGCCCCCGGTACGCCCCTCTGCCGGACAGGACAAAGCGCGGCGCTGCGAGCTCCCAACGGCGAGCAGATGCCGCCAGCGCAGCTCCTCTCGGCCCTGCCGAGGCCGGGCGAAGCGGAGGACGAGCCGAGGCGGAGCGAGCGGGCTCGGCGCGGGCTGGTGACCGGCAGAGGTCCCTCCAGCGCCGCGCAAGGGATGGTCGGCCCCGCGGGCCCCACTGGCTACCCCGCCCCTCACCCCCCGCCCGCGTCAGGTGGCGGGAACGGAAGCATCCCCGGGCCACGGCTCCGAAAGGTTGCCCGCGCCGTGCCGCGGCAGGAGCGGGCTTGGCATCGTGGGGTAGAGACGAAGTGCAGGGCGCGGGATGTCCTGCCTGCCTGGGACAGGACAGCTTTCACCTAGGGGCAGAGAGCAGCCTGAGCTCCTGCAGAACCTGACCCCGAGAGCGAGCAGCCTCCCCAGGCTCTTGTTCTGCGGTTTCTCCTCACCCAGAGCCAGACTTCGAGCAAATCTGTGCAGACAGAAGAAATGCAAAATATTCCAGAACCCTTTTCCCCTGGAGATTAAAACCCTGCGGTCTTCCCAGATGAGCAGCTGTCTCCATAGCTGCAGAAAGCATCCGCGTTTTGAACAGGGAAGAGCAGTGATAGATACACACTTCAGGCCTTAGAGAACCCTGTGCGCTGAGAGGATACGTCGTCAGGGATGCTGAAGGGATCACTTACACCATTACACACTCTAGAAAACATAAGAAGCGTTAACAGACACAAAACCAAACCCAGCCCAGCCCAGGCAAACCCCACAGGCACCGTAAAAATCCGCAGGATAAAACGCACTGTCAATAATACATGTGTTTCATGCGCTTAACGAAAGGCTGCCCAAATGAATGCACTCGTTTTAAATGATTTCCTATGCAGGTCAGCTGAAGAGCTCATCAGCAAAGTTAAAAAAAGAAAAGTAAAACGAGGTACAGACCATCACTGAGTGCGCTCCAGTGAAAAGTTTCAGGTGCCCTGTGTAGAGAGATGGGCCATTTAAGGTAAGAAATGGACACTTTAAATACTGTAATGCACTAAGTAACGGCTTGGATAAAATTGAACAAACTGGAAACTTCCAAGTACGTGGACTGTATTCCTCTGTGCTAGGCCATCGCCACCTAAGATTTTTCAGGAAAAAAAAGCGCTTTTGGTTTCAGCATGCCTGTGCTCAGTTGCAGTCTGTATGATGCCATTTCGACCTGAGTGTTTACCTTTCTCTAGTGTAGGAGGCCTACTACTAATGCCAAAATTTCTGACTCGGGGACTGAACACATAGAAATAGCTTCCCATACTCATCCCAACCGTCTCCCACACAATCCTGCTGCACATGCTATTGGGACACCCGTTATTCCTCTGGAGAACCATGAAAACTGTTCTGTGACAACGGGTCGTGCTGGCATCAGTGCCTAGCACCAGGTGGCAGAGGGAGCTCCGTGGTGCCTGCGGGCAGAGGCCGCAGACCACCAGCGCAGCTATCCCACTACGGTCTCACAGGCCTCAATGCTGCTGGAGATCACGTCAAGACTGACAGCTCACATTTTATTTCTAAGAGGTTTTTGTGGAATCAGTACCCACAGGTTCCTTGTTACCGGGAACTGGTTCCCAGAGGAAGCATTAATAGGGAAGGGAGAAGGGGTCAGGTCCCACAAAGCTGAAACTGTGAGCTGAAACGGGGTAAAATTTGAAAGGAGGATACATGTTGCCATGAGTCAGCCAGTCAATTGCAGCGTAGCTGAGATTCCTCAGGGAGCTGGATTCAGCCGAGCACAGGTTTAACACAGTGTCCTCCGCTTCAGGACTTAGGAAGCAAGGGTATCACTTCCCTTACCCAGGAGGGCTGGTACCCTAGAAAGGAGAGACTCAGAAGGGACTTGCAGGCATGGCAGGAACGAGCAGAGCAGCAAAGCCAGCAAAGCAGGCTGCCAGCGGACAGACTTGTCAGCTCCACACCCGCTCAGCCCACACACCAGCCTGGAGTTGCAGTCCTGCTGATGACACAGGGGAAGAAGGGAAAGGGCTGTTGCGCAGACAGCAACTGCTGTGGGGAAGAGGGGGTTCATCCCAACTGCTGCCATCCTTTGCACTTCTAGAAATGACACACCTGGATCCCCAGGGCTCCTGTCCAAAATGCCCCCACTTCTCTCCTACTTCTACCGCAGAATGGAGCCCTGTACCCCATGTTTCATGGCCAAATCCAGCTTTGCCTCCATCACTGAGATGTGTTGTGTCTCCTCTGGGCAGAGAGCCTGGGGTTGATCAAAGGCAAGGTGAGGGGATGCAGCAGCCTTTACTCTCCTGCTTTGCAGTAATCCTGAAGGGACATCTGTGTGCCTTCAAACCTCCCGGTGCTCCTACAGGCGATGACACCTCTCATTTCTCTTCTCATCCCTGCTGGGATCAACCTGCACAGCAGTCTCGCTCTAGGAAGAGGTGTTAAGACCACAGGGCTTGGGAGCCCTCAACTTCTACTCACAGTCCAGCACTTCCCTTTAGACATTCTTCATACATCACCTTTTTATAGAGGGCTTGTAAACAGCATTTACAACACCTAGCATACCGCTTAAAACCAAACTATTTGGTCTTAATAGCAGAAATAACGTATAAACTAAGTCCATTTAAAACTGTCTGTATTACAAGCCTCTTGTAGTAAGAGCTTACCCTTATTTAGTAGCTAACTCAGGCCTCTTGTAACCTTTGCCAACAAACTGATTTCTCCCTAAAAAAGGGAAACATTATAGTCTGCCCTGAGTCCACTCATCAGTTTCAAAAGTGTTTTGATGGGGAGCAGGGGTAGTGGGGGGGGGGAATTAGCCAGCTGATAGGACAGATATAACGGGACAAGTGCAAAGCTTCAAAGCTTCACCCAACTTCTGACCGAAAGCAGCCATCTGAACTCACTGTACACCCAACCTAACACATTTACAAAACAAACCTCATTAAAGCAAACAAGTATAAAGCACAGTATCAATAAAATTATTACAGAGCAGATAAAAATCCATCATAAAATCTAGCCAGTATTTTACCTGAATGCCTACTCCAAAAACAAAGACAGGAGAATAAACACACTCGTGCCCCCCTCCCCCTCCTGAAGGCATTATGGCCAGTTTTAAGACTTGCTGTATTTTACCCAGCGGCTTTTAACTCCTAGAAGATACTCAGCTTTCCAAATCTTGTGTGCTTCTGTGTCAAGGAAGAAAGTATTTATTAATATTACTTTGTTACTAATTAGAAAACATCATTACAGCACTTCACTGCCAGCTACAACCAACAAGCGAGCAACTCCATCACTTTCCATTTCAGTTAAACGACGTCATAGCAGAAAGCCCTACAAAGCACCCAGGTAACACAGAGATGTCACTGTCTTCAGAGGAAAAAACAAAAATGATTGCAAACTATCAGTACTGTTTTACTTGCCCAGCACAGGATTAAAATGGACCAAGAAAAGGAGGAAGGGGAGTTGATTCTTAGAACACAGCAGTGTAAAGTCTTTGTACTCCAGGTATATTGAGGCCTCCATCCTATAGATGGAGGCTGAAGTGAGAAATTATTTGTTCAGGCTCCTTGCAACAATCACAGAACTAAAATCGCCATCATCTGAGAGCAGAACAAGCATTTCTGCCAACTGCAGTGACCCGTCTTAAATCTCCCAGTCAAAGGCATTGGAGACAACAAACTTTCCATCAGAAAGCCAAAGGGAAATTCCAAACCAGAATTTACTTGTTTCAAATAGACTGTGAGCATGGAAAAGAGAAGATTTCTTCTCCAAACTCATCTTGGACTTCTCCAAACTCAACTTGGACTTCTCAGAACAGCACTTTTTTCCTCAAGGAATTAATAAGGGTTTGGTATTCAACTTTGTGAGGATCAGTTTTTTAAGAAAAAAAATCTGCTTCAGGAGATGCAAAGCTTAAGGAAACTTTCCAAACAAAAGAGCTTCACAAGCTGATCATGAGAACGTATTACCTCAATCTGTTTAAAAGCCAAATGATTTTCAGCTCCAGAGATGATGGTTTCTCTCAAAAGCTCAACTCTCCAATCTCTTCCCTGAGGAAACCACAAGGTGCTTGTGTTCAAAGTGCATTAACACTTTTTTTTTTCTTATTTTTCCTAATCCATATAATTTCTATTTATGTAGTAATTCCCTCTACCTTATAGTTCTGTAATTTTTAAAAAACCAAACCCTCACACTCCCCAAACTCCCAGAGTTTTTCCGAGCCCTTAATTCACAATTCAATTAAAAATGCCCCTGCCAGAGATTTAAGGTCCCAGACAAAATACAAGCTCTGTTTCTTGAAGGAAATCTACAGTGGGGGGTCAGAGAGCTTCTTCAGTGAAGAAAATGCAGTCCCACAAAGTGACAGGGAGCACCTAGACACAGAACACAGACACAGGTAGGGAACGCACAGGTAACTGAAGGTTAAAGGTTCCAGCATAGTGAGCCATGGCTGCCTTTTGCTAAGGTTTGCATTTGACTGCTGCTCGAGTCATTCCAGGCAAACCACAAGGATCAGGGTGCACTGAAGAATATTCAGCATCAGGGACAGCCTCTGCAGCCTTCGGTAACCCAGAGAGATAGCGCCCAGATAGAGAGCACAAGACACCCCTCATGCTTCTGAAGCCTTCAGTGAAGTCAGCCTCCAACACATTCTTGGTTTTATTTTTTCTTTAAAACACACCAAGAAACAACACAGAAAAAGTTTGCAGCTTGAATGAACTTTCCATACTTCTCCTACTTGGGGTTTGCAGACTGAGGTGGCAGACAGCATGTGTGTGGACGGTGTTACCAGACCCAGAGATCCTGCCCAGGCGTACGCACCAGAGCGGTTCCAAGAAAAGCACTCAGGAGCCCACCGAGGTGAAAACTGAAGCCCACGCTGATCAGCTGCAAGCAGAAGGAACCTGCTAGAAAGCCTGCAAAATCCAGTGCCTTCAGTGGGGAGAAACAGGGCAGGGGGAAAATGCAAAACAAAAAGAGAATAAAAGAATCCTGGAGCAAACCCCCTTTATATTTCAATTAAGATATGGAGGGATAGATGACAAATACCCACAGCCCTAGCATTTAGGGTTAATCCACCCAATGAATGGCATTCTGAAAAGAAACCTTTCACATCAAACCTTTCGCAGGCTGTGAGAGGGGGATTTGGGTTGACCCTAACCATCAGAAAGCAAGTCAAGCCATTCTTTGAGAAGTGCTGACCAAAGAAGCTGTTCCTGAGCAAGTGTGTGTCTCCTTCTCAGTATAGTGAGGAAGATCTGCAATTCATGAAGAAGAGTTCACTGCCAAGTCCAAGATCTTACAGGCGTGACCATAAAGTTGGAGCACTTGCATGTACAGTAGCAATGGCTGGAGCTGTAAGAAATACAGGTGCCTGCAAAAGTTTTGTGGCTTTGCTCCCACAAAGATGAAAATTGAAATAGAAAGAGTTGAAAAAAGCAGTTTCCACTGAGGGAATTTCAACTAGGTGAATACCAATACTGCTGGCATGCCTGCAAAGACAGACGCTCCTTAGGAATTAAGAGTGTTTTCAGCTAGTAGCTCACCCATCAAGCCCAGGATTTCAGAAGATCTTCAAGGACACGGTAAGTAAAGGAAATCTGGGTTCCATTCCACTTGAAGGAATCCCTCCCCTTTTGAATTCTACTTACTGCACGCTGCGAAAAGACTCTTTGGACAAGAGCTTTTATCATCTGCATTAGCACCCTCTCCAGAAGCACAGAGTGGAAAGATGCGACTGCTCTCCTCTCCACACCATGACTGATACACACTTTTCTTGCAGAGTTCTAGACACAAAACCAGGATGTATTTTTTAAAAAGTCCATATACACATTCATGTTGGAAAACACTGCATAGATGATGTGATTTATTATGCACTTAGAGCAGTGCATGTTTTCATGAACATCCCTGTGCCTGTGCAAGGCCTCCCACGGACACTTGGACACACTGGGTTTTGAGAAAAGGCAACAGCACAGAATGAAGAATAAAACCAGCCACCACTGTTGCTCTTTATGGACCTTCATGTTTGGTGGACAGTAGCACACAGGAACAGTCTCTTGACGTTGGGTACCTTTCTGGAGCTGCAGTCTTCACATGCACACTGGAGTAACCCAAAAATAATCTGAAAGATATTTAATACAGACACTGTCAGATTTTAGGGATTTTAAAGCTTGAGCACAAAGCACATGCTTTTGACCACACCCATACTCAACATTTTCTAGAAGAGATCTGTTCACCACATTTAAGGTGTCGCACTTGGGCTGGAGGAATCCCAGATACATATACAGACTGAGAAGAGCTAAGAGTAGCCCTACTGAGAAGAACCTGGGGGTTCTGGTGGATGAGACACTTAACATGAGCCAGCAGTGTGCTCTTGCAGCTCGGAAGGCCAATGGTAACCTGGGCTCCATCAGAAGAGGGGTGGCCAGCAGGGACAGGGAGGTGATTGTCCCTCTCTTCTCTGCCCTTGTGAGGCCCCATCTGGAGTACTGTGTCCAGATCTGGGGCCCTCAACACAAGAAAGATGGAGAACTGTTGGAGAGGGTTCAGAGGAGGCCATGAAGATGATCAGAGGGCTGGAGCACCTCCCCTACGAAGAGAGGCTGAGGGAGCTGGGCTTGTTCAGCCTGGAGAAGAGAAGGCTGGGGGGGACCTCATTGCGGCCTTCCAGTACCTGAAGGGACCACACAAACAGGAGGGGATTCAACTTTTTAAAAGGGTAGACAATGGCAGGACAAGGGGGAATGGATTGAAGCTGAAGGACTGAAGTTTTAAAAAACTTCCCCCTAATATCCAATTTAGAGAGAGAGTGGTGGAACAGTGCTGGAACAGGCTGCCCAGAGAGTTGGTGGATGCCCCATCCCTGGAGGTGTTCAAGGCCAGGTTGGATGGGGCCCTGGGCAACCTTGTGTAGATCCAGGCCTGGAGGTTGGTGGCCCTGCCTGTGGCAGGGGGTTGGAACACTGTGATCTTTTGGGTCCCTTCCAGCCCAGACCATTCTGTGATTCTATGACCAGTTTTTCACTGCAGTTAACATACAGATTGCTCACAAAGCATCAGTGACTCAGTAATGAAGGTTGAGTGTATCCCCTTGCATCTGACAAGATTTCAGATACCACATCTCAGATGTAGAAATTGGCTCCATCAATCCTCATCACTTGTTCAGATGAACGCTGCTGCTCATGGTCTTCTGCTAGGCTGGAACCAACAGACCTGCTGCAGCAGCCTTAGCTAGAAACAACAGGGTTGTTGATGCCAGCAAAAGATCAGTTCAAGTACAGCAATATGACAGGTCAGCTGAAAAGGCGACGTAGGGGTGGGGGGAGGGTTCAGAAGGGGCACATAACAAAGACTGCAGTTGCCATCAGGGTCCTCCAGAGTATGAAGCAAAATCCGGGGAAAAAAAACCCCACCCATGCATTTACTTGATGGTGCAAATAATTTAGTAAAGGGAATTTGAGTTAAATTCCCTTAATCTGTGTGTTCTACAAACTGAAAAAACCCAACCCTGGCAAAAGCCTCATGATTCCCACGCTGATGAGGAGTATTTCCTTCCGTCACTCAGGCACAGATTGCTGGGAAGCCAAATGAACTGTTGCTTTGCTGCTTTGCACAGAGACTGGCACAGGTTTTGCAGCAGGCGTCATGAATCCACGCTATCAGCTATCTTACTGCAGCACAAAGAGTAAGGTTTTTAAGACAAAACTTAACAATTTAGCTGAAGATTTAAATTCAGGCAAGGTATTTTAAGATATTAAAATATTAGTACCCATATGTATTTGCTTCTGTTCTACCAGACAGACCTCGATTCAACTAAAAAAAACTCCAGTCATTGCAAACAAACACATATTTACCCTCAGTACTACAAACTACAATAGATTGTTTTCATATTTTAAGAAACTGGAAAAAAACCCCAACAAACCAACAACTTAAGGAGAAAAAAAAATTCTCATCTTTGCTTCCTTTTAGTTTAAATGTATGTTCTTCAAGTGAAATAACCTTCTTCCTCTTTTTACCTTCAAAAGAGTGCCTTTCCCCCGTGTTTGTCATGGAAGACGACACAGATGAAGATGATGAGGCTCCTGGAGGGGTAGAGGGGAGCCTTCCTTAAAAACATTTAAAAGCATTCCAGTTTAAGACCTGTTACAGAGATGAAGTACGATTGCTCTTTCATTTTGGGTTGGTTTTATCATTACTGAAAAAGGCAAAGGAGAAGTCTAACCTGTCCAAAGCCTTGCTTAAAAATACACAGCACTAAGTAGGCTTCTCGCTGAGGTTCAGATCAAAGAGCAACAGATGCAAAATATCAAGTTCTGTAAAATGCATCTTCACCCTTTTGTAACATCCAACTCCTTTTCCTTAAGAGAATGGCATTTCCCACATCAATAGTTTCAGACCTAGAAAAGGACTCCTGAGTAGTACTGCATGCATAAGAGCTCAATATTCTTTTTTTAAGAAAAAAAACCCTGATAAAATAAAGGTAGAGTTTGACAAAGTTCAGAATTACAGAAACATTTAAGTTGGAAAAGACCTTTAAGCTCACCAAGTATGCAGGACTCCAATACTGAAAACAGAAGAGGAAAACACCCCTTAAAATATTTTCGATTGGAGGCCACACTTATTTACTGTATATTGTGACCCAGCCTCCCTCAAGAGTGAAAAACTTTGAGGACTGATAGGTAGTAAGACCGAACTCTGCCTCTTTCTGCAGGCAAATGCCTGTGTTCACGCCCACAGCATTTCTAGGCGGTCTGTACTCAACCACTCCTCCCTCCTCTCTGTGTTCCTTCATCAGCAGGTACCTGGATAACCACCACTGGAAAGACAGCCTGTAAGGAAAAGCCCAGTGCCACCCCAAGGAAAACAAAGAAACAAACAGTCATGTATTTTACTGTTCTAACACAAAACACTCTCTATAAAGAGCAGGAATCAAAGTAGTGGCCAGTAACAGGATTACCTAAGGACACAGGACATTTCTTCTTCCACAAGATAATTACATTTCTTCATAAAAACCAGACAGTACTTCAGGTCAACAAAACAATCCCTATAGATCTATTTTTACTTCCAATAGAAATTTAATGATGGCAAATAAAAGATTTCTCAGATATTTTGCTGCAACAACAGCAACCTAATTTAAATAAGGAATTAATGTAAAGTTTTATCTCTGGTCACTTATATGACTAAAATACCAATTATAAATATAAAAAATTAATTCTTAAGCTTCACAAATTCCACTTTTTAAAATCCTTTATTTCCTCTACTTAGATCAATTTCTAGGAATCTTGCTCAGAGGGTATAACAGATTTCTAATGAAAAATACTCTTTTTTTTCTAGTTTTCTTTCTAAGAACAGAAGGAAGGTGCCAATTTTATTTTATATTTTTTTTCTTCAGAAGCCAGTTCCTACTCTCAGGATAGACTGGCATGGCCACACACACACACACGCATGGAAGTGCTCTGCTGTGGTATCATACAGATCAGTAAAGAATATACAAGAAAACACAGTGTAAAATAGTGTGACAGTTTTTTGATATATTCATATACAGTAATCTCCAACTCCCTGTAACTAAGCTGGCCATAAATCCTGAAGAACCTTGTCTATAAAATTGAGTAACCCCATCAATATACTGCATCTCTTCTAAAAATACCTGTATTTTACACTAATATACAAGGTATCTGCTTGCAAACACAGTAAGTAGCCATAAATAAAACTTTATTCTTTCATTTCATTTACAAGCTACCAAGTACCATGTATTTACACAGCACTGGACACTTAAAGTAGTTGCAGTCACAAAATGATCCAGACAGCTGTTGATAAAGTAAAGGATCTTAAGAGAAAAGCAAAGTAATACTGTAACAGAGAAGTGGCAAAAAAGCAGTTTTGCCATAATGATCAGACTTGCATGTTGCATCAATTCTGGTTGAAACGACTGAGTGCCATGCGATTCTCAGCTTTAACTGTTTGCAGTCTGGCTAAAGTTTGTACAGTCATTTCTCTTTTGCAGTTATTAAAATAAAAAAAAAAAGTTAAAAACTATAGCAGCAACAAGCAAACCCTGTGACAGGAAGGCAAGGTTTAAGAACTAAAAAAGTTTATACAATGTGCTTAGGAAGGTGGCAGAATTTATCTTCCGTCAGCTGGAGTTCGACTGAGGGACAACATGATCCGGGCGTATCTCTCACACAGTTCGTGGGTGGAGTAGGAGGGCAACTTTGGCGGGTCGTTGAAACCTTTGATCTCTGTAGAACAATCTAGCAGTTTTGGCAGGAAGTCTGTCAGCTTTTCTTGCAAGTTAGCTGCAAATGAAACAAGAAAAAAAACCCAAAACAACATAAGCATTTATCCTGCAGGTGGAATCCTCCTTTCTCTGCCCAGCACTGAGGTCTGTTTCTATTGGTGGGTGAGAAGAGGAGGAGTATCACTTGGAATATTCCACTTTCTTCAGGTCTGCCAGCAATAACTAGGACATAACAATGCCTAGTAAGATGTTAATATTAACCCCCCTTCAGACTGGCTAACACCAAGAATGCTCTCCATTCAAAAAGCAGGTTTCCTTTAAGGCCTAACACCCCAAGCAGTACATGGAAAAGCTGTTTATTTAAATGTGTGCCGGATGACTCATGAGTTGGGGTAGACCAAAATACATTACCAAGGAAGAATAGATTTAGGCTCAATTTATGAAAAGCATCAAATGTATTCAAAAAACCCTAAAAGAAACAAACAAACAAAAACCCCACCAAACAAAACCCAAGGGAAGTGCAAGGGCCTTTTACTTGAACAAACAGATGACTTACGTTCCATTTCTTGTCCGAGATAGGAACACCAACGGTTTCTCATATCTTCCACTGCAACAATATCTTTTTCTTCCATTTCATCCACCAGTAGTAATGGCAAACACGGGACAATAAGCTCATTCATAATGATCAGGCCATTATTTACTTCCTGATCATCTCCTGATTCAAACAGTGCTGCAGCATGTTCATTTAGTTTCTTCGTAAACCACCACAAAAAAGGAAAGCTTTTAAGTACACAGCATTTCACATTCTGCCATGCATCAGCTTGCTTGTTTTAAAGCAGGGTGTTCCCAGGAAGCTACCTGGTCGTTTGTATTAACCACAGCTGTGCTTTACTGTTCACAGCAGTGAGGCATTTGCTCTATTAAACTGCCTGTTCTTGTGCCGTTCCTCGAAGCCACCTCATTTTGCCAGCTCCACCTCTGCAGCTATTCTTTTTAAGGATTGAGGTCCTATCACCTGTTTTTGTTTTCTCACTACTACAAACAGTGTTATAATCGGGGGAGAAAAAAATTATTTCCTGCTGATGCATTTTCCAGTATTTGTGTCTCTGACAAACTGTGGCAACAGGACGAGTCTGCTCACCAGCACTGTCAACTGCTGCTCCTACCTAGACCAGGCACAATGGCAGTGAGCACATTATTTACAATAATTAAGATGATGATTAATTATTGAAAAAAAAAAAAAAAGGGGGGATAAAGTTTATCTCCTTACTTTTCCTTCCCCCTCCTCCCACCCCGGCCCAGTCAGTATTAACTTGCTAATGGAAGGGGTTTTGTGTTCGTTCCATTTTACACGCTGGCAATGCTTTTCTGCTGATTTGTTTTGTTAAAGCTGTGCAGCAACCGCAACTGTCTGAAACATACTTCACCCTTCACTTACGAGCAAGCATTCTCGCCTGTAGTGAGAGATCAGCTCCTCATCATGCCCCCTGTACGGGCCTTTGGACAAGAGCTCTTTGTTATTCTGGTAAGCATAGATCAGGTACAGCAAGGCTTCCATATAGCTGCAGTAAAGAAACACACGCGTTAGATGCGGCATCCGGGTACCATCTGCTTGTTCCAAGCTAACCACTGTGCCTGTCACAAGGCAGGTCACTTCACCTGCTTGCTTGGCCAAGTCCACCGGTCCCCACCAACCTCTTCATAACACCCTTTCTTCTTCCACATGCTTTCATCTTTCATGCACATTAAACCAACTTATTTTGCTATCAGGTTAGGGCACTGGCACCTGAAGTCTGATCCAAAGCTCACTGAAACCAGTGGTTACCATCTCCCTCGCTTCAAAAACAGCTTCGGATTGGCCTTGAGTATACAGGAAAAGTTATTTTTTCCTGCATGCATTTGTGTCACCTTAGATCCAATCTTCTGTTGCCAGATAGATCTTGAGAGCATTCACCACCTCAGCAAGCAAGAGTTTAAGCTGTTAATTTAAGTTTATTCTTAAAGAATAAACTGTGAACGTTTAGCCTCGCTAACCACTAAGTTCTTCCAAAACTATTCATCTATAAAGTGATGGAAGAAGCCGCAACAACAGCATTTCAAAAGCTGAAGTGTCGGTAAGACTGTTGAGATTTCTATCTTTAAATGCAGAAGATAAATACAAGTCTAATTGGTAATGGATGAATAAGAGGACCTAAGAACCTAGCAGTTAATAATCAACATCTATCCCTGCTCACACATACTAACAATCTCCCCGTACGCTGACACAAACCATTTTTAGCAAACAGCTTAAACTGGTAATTCTCTGACTGAGAGAAATCCCATTATGACAGACAGTGCTTGAAAGCACCTCAGCCTCCTAAAACCAAACAGACAGCTCATTTTATAAATCACACCAGGGGGAAAAAATATCTATGAAGAGAAATTTCCTAATGGACTGATAGAGGATCAGTACATTGTGCACTTGCTTACTCCGTTAACAACAGGAGGTCATGGTTAAGGTTTATTTAAACTACCAAAAATCA
Source organism: Hypotaenidia okinawae (assembly GCA_027925045.1). NCBI lineage: Eukaryota > Metazoa > Chordata > Aves > Gruiformes > Rallidae > Hypotaenidia > Hypotaenidia okinawae. The sequence continues at coordinate 108,429,763 of BSDF01000001.1, read as the reverse complement.
AACCATCAAATTATTAAAAAAAGCTGATTATGCACATACACACCAAGATCATAACTAAAAATACATGTTAGAATTTTCCAAAGCAGATGAACCCAAGGATTACAGTAACGCCTCCCAAGGAGACAACATAAAAAGGAGGGAAAAAGCTACTTGAAATAGCAATGGTTCTTCCAAGTTTTACCATCCAATCTCTGTTCAGAAGAGCAGGATGAAGGCAAGTATCAAAGGTTTAGAGTTTACTGTGAAGTTATGTCAGTAAGCCAGCTTCATTGGAGGCCCAACTTAAATGTCTCTGCGCAAACACACGTAGCATGGGGCACAAACAAGGAGCTGAAGGTGCCTGCAGCACATGGAGCTCCATCTGGGGATGGATGAGGAGCTGACTGCAAGCTTCTGGGTCAGCGTTAAAGGGACTCTGAGGAGTACGGCTACAGTGTAAGTGAGCAACAGGTCCTGCCTTTTCACACCTGAAGTGCATACATGCTACAGCCTATGAAGCCTAAACCTAAAATCACTGAAGCTGCACACAGAATCACGGAGATGCCTGGGTCTAGTCTTTAGAAGAGATGCAGAAAGCACAGGCTGGCTAAATTTTAGCACATCTCTGAAGGAGGCATTTCAGTCAAAACTGAAAAACCGTATTGGCTTTCCAAGAAACTTAAAAGGCAACTGCCAAGGTCTACAGTTCGCTCACTTTTCAGTTATGACAAGAGAAGTGAGATGCAAGAAAAATACTGCCAATGTTCATTAGCTGGCTGTGTTCATCTCACCCATAACCGGTTCCTACTCTATACAGAGTCAGAGAATATACACCTGAAAGATAGGCCCTTCAATTCTCCACCTGCAGTGAGAAGAGAGCCTTGTCAACCACCATAAGGGATCACTGAAAGTAGATGTGAAAAAGATACAAAGTACTTCTTTAATGTTGATTTTGTGTTTGCTCAGCACAGTACAAAAAGGAAATCAGAGACCGCCTGGATAAAGGCCGATTGTGGCTCCATCTAGAGACTGAGGGCTGCCAGGTATCAATTAGTGTTATTAAAACTAAGAGTTGGTTGACTGAGGGAAATGGGTTTCCGAATAAAAAAGGTCTCAAAACAGTCCTGCTAATGAAAGCTGTGTTTCAATTATGAAGGTCTATGTTTTCATAAATATTTTTAAAGTTACATTTGTCTTATGTCAATGTTAAGGGAATTGGAAGAGCTCATCAATGTAGTATCATTTTCAGGGTAAGGATGGTGGTATGGCCCTCTGGAGTGTACGAGATGTGGGCCTCAGTAAATACCAGCCCTCTGGGAACCCGTAGCAGAGACACGAGTGTGTAATTGCAATAGGTGCCTTTAGAGCAGGTCAGCGGACACCCAGACCCTCACCCATCCTCTAAGCGTGCTTAACTCTAATCTTACTGTCTTTGTATTAAGTATCTCTTCAAGCATTCGTGAAATTGCATTTTCTTGCCAAAGGGAACAAATGCTACACTTCTTTGGATGTCTGGTAATACAGTATGTTTTCACTTCTGACCGGTATCAGCACGTAAGGCTGGTCATTATAGGCTTGTTTTCTAAATTACAAACATGTTTGGTAACAAATACCTCCCCCTAATTTTGCAAATTAACGTAAATAAAGGAAAACTATACCAGAAATATTGTTGCAGAAACCTCTGCTTCCCTCCCTTCCCCTGGCATAATCAGAACATATTATGGTAAGAAGCAGACTAGTGAAAACCTGGTTATTTTACACCTGAAGGTGCTCTTCTGAGTCCCAGTGCCAAGGAACCTGAGCACCTTCCACTCCTGACAGCACGCTCAGAGCATGCATGAAGTCTGGGGGTTACAAGGAGGGTTCCTACATACCACACCCATGACATTTTTGTCTCCTTCAGGGATCAAGCAGTACCAGAGTGTTTACTATTCAGTTAAGCCAGGCAATCTTCTGACCAACCTTCGTACATAAGCTGCTGAAGACTGACAGAGTGGCATATTGCAATTTAGATTATTAATGAATTAATTATATTACATGCTGCCAACTAGAAGACAAACCAAGACTACAGGGTCATGGTATTGGCCACTAAACAAAGACACTGCTTGTTACAAAGACAGTGCCATGCCTTTTCCAATCAATCTTCCCATTTTGTTTGAGGCCTTTCTCTTGTTTCTGAGAGCACACACAAGACAAGAAAGAGAAATACGAAGCAATTTACTACATAAACTACAGAAAAGAAACTGAGTTTGATTCACACTGTAATTCCCCCTACCTATTGTGTTACATGTGAATAATCAGTGACTGATTACAGAACTGTTTCCACAATCAAAAATTTGCATCATGTGATAGCTCAATTTTTAGGCCACAGACAACAGCCAAAGGGTATTCTGCAGCTAATCGCTTCGTTCCTTTGGCTGGGCATGCGAGGAATAGGTACTTTGGAACAATTCTGTTTCAAAGGCTCTTCTGCAGAATGCTCTGAGGCATTTATACTGTAATCACCATCCTTGTTGCATGTAGTAGATCAGAGAATAAATTTAGCATTAAGTACATAAATGTCACCAATTTTTATATAGCCACAATTGCTGACTTGCTTCAAAAAGAAAAGGGAATGAATCACCACTGCCTCACGGAGCTGAGAAGAATCAGCTACAACTATGATAGTTACACATGCTAGTTTTCTTCCAGTATGTTCTTTTTTCCTAACCTTTAAAGCCCACCACAGGTGGAATTTTGGCTCAGACAAATGCAGAAGGCAAAACTTTGCTTCTGTCAGGAGACCCAGTAAAAAGACAGGGTGGGGACTTGACTAACTGCGATTGCTGCTGAAAGCAGATAAATCTGTGTGTACGTGTGGTGCCAGAGAGGAAAGGCTTTTCATATCTATAGGATACACAGAGCACTTAGAGTAGGATGAGTACAGTGGATGCTGCTCTTAAGAATCCATGGCTTGATGAAAGATTGGAAATGGAAATCAAGAACAGGAAGTTGTGGGAAGCTCTGAGGTAGATGCACGAGATGGAAGACGTTAATGGACAGAACAAATGCTTAACTACAGTGAAGAGCACATTAAACAATTCATAATTAAAAAAAATAGCTTTGCTTATCAATATTGCATTCTGCCTTCAAATTGCTCTACTATGCTGGAGTTCTATACTACCACTTACCTCTTCTTCTGGAAAAACTCCAATCCTACCATGAGAAACATGGTTGTTTCTCTGAAATTTCTGTAGTCTTGATGCCATCTCTGTATATAAGAAAGGGTATACAGAATTTCATCCACAAAAATGACATACATTTTTTTCTTTCATTTTCATCATATGTTTCACTCAGTGCTGAATGCTGCTCACAGTAAGTGCTAAGGACTCTCACTGAGCTTGCACATGTGAAGATTGCCTGAATTTCCCGCCTCTCGCCCCCATCCCCAATAAAAAGAAAATTCTTAAATATCTTCAAAAAGCAGCACTTTTGAAGAAACAAACTCAGAACTCTAGGAGATCTCCTTTTTCTTCTCAAAATGTGTTAAGAAACTAATAGCCTTTTTGTATCTTCCCTACATCACATTCAGTTATTTATTCAGAAAGCGTTAGAAAGCTTCTTCATAGAGTGAACATTAGTCTTAACTTTCAATGTAAGAATGACATAGAAAAAACCTAAATGCTTCACATGAGAAGTGACAAAAAAACCAAACCCAATTCAGACTGTGGAGATGTTCACATTGTAGCAAAACATTTATCTTACTGCATTACCATCCATACAAAGTGACTACTGGTACACTGAACACGTAAGTAAGTGGGAAAGGCACTTTTACTGCACTTAGCTAGTAGCCAACTTTCAATTACTCCTCCCTAGCAGTGTCCAAGGCCATGTTGGATGGGGTTTTGGGCAGCCTGGGCTAGTGGAGGGTGTCTCTGCCCCCAGCAGGGGGTTGGAACTAGGTGATCTTTAAGGTCCCTTCCAACCCAAACCAGTCTGTGATTCTATGGATTAAAAACATAATAGGAGACAGCACAGCATAATACATAGGCACTTAAGAGAGTCAACACAGAGAGCATGAGAAGGGGCCCATGAAGCACCAACTCACTATACAGGACAAACACTGATACATCTTTAGAGAAATCACCAACCATCTGCCTCAGGCGCTGCCAAGCGGCACGTATCTGCCAAGGAATAGAAGCCACCACACTTCCTCACTCCTAAAGCTACGTCCAGCACTGCTTATTCTACCTGTGCAATGCCATTCAGAAAGCAGTACAGTACTGAGCCTTGCACAGCCTAGAAAACGCAAACAAAAAGACCAGGATCTTTCCCCCTCACAGGCTAGGGAGGGCAGGCTGTGAGGTAGTAGCATCTGTTGTAGGTCTTGAACCCAGTAATGAGAAATGACAAGAAAATACATTTTTCGTTTGGCTTGTTGAGGGAAAAATTACTCCCACAGTCCTGCTGAACAAGCTGTTTGGCCCTAACAGCACGAGGTGTAAGCTGTCCACTGCTAAGAGACCTTAATGAACAGTGTTCATGCACAGTTGAAACTGATGCTGTAAAACCAGCTACAGATCTAGCTTTAAACGTGAGAGCAATTATTTTGGCAAATATTAGTCACGATTATTTGATGTCTGAGGTTTGCTTTCTTTTTCTAAATGGCACAGAAGGAGGAATTAAATGCATGAACTGGTTAGGTATGGTCTCGGCAAACAAATGGAGCCGGTGCTCATAAACTGTGAATGCCTGCACAGACAGCTGGAGGAAAAGCACAAACGTGACTCTGCCTGTGACCCAGTTCTCAAGATGTAGAAGTCTGGGCGTTGCCCACTCTCACTCCTGCACTGCTAGCTGTTTCTGACTAGAGAAAGCCAGTCAGTAAGCTCTTACGGTGATAAATTACAAAATGCTGCCAGTGACACTGAGACACGCTAAGCAGTAAGGACAAACTCATACTTGACACGTATTTATGGCTCAAGTCATTGGAATTTCAGTTGGGGGGAGGGGGGGGAGAACCACAACAGCTTTCAATCTACTGATGAGAGGGGTCTTCCTACAAATAAAAGGCCTTTCAATAATGAGTTTTAGCTTCTCAGCATAAGACAAGAAGAAATTTGTGAAGATAAAAGTTCAGCTTACTAGTAACTATTTCACACAGCAATTTAATGTAAAGCATAAAAAAATACTGACCTCATATTCCTCCATGTTTACTTCATCTGGCTTTATCATTTCAAGTTTAGCTTGAGCAACCTTCATGATGTTACGGCACCTAACAAAAAAGCAACAAGAAATCATGGAATATTACTGGATCGTCACAAAGGGCACTATCCATACAACGACAACAGCCTCAAACAGTATAAGCTACAGCCCTACACAAAACATCATGAAAACACTGTGGCAAATGTGCTTTTTATTATATATAACCAGTAGAAGTACATGTGATGGAGGTCCGTGCTATTTAAAAGAATTACTACTTGTTTTATTTTGCTAAATTGCCACATGGCTCAGTCTTTCTGCTTACAGCTCAGATTGCTTGGAACTCCCCAATATTTACTTTGCAAAAGTAACACTGGAGCATTATTAACTACGCAGAAATCGGACTAATGTCCTCTACCTCACAATGTATTTATTTACCTAAGTAAAAATTTTGGAATTTCAAGTGGAAAAGAGACATTGTCTTGCATTCAAGCTGAGCACCTACCTTGCAAGTCTTTGCAGGGGAGTGAAGAATGCAAGCAACACGGCCTTGCACAGTTATTTTGCGAGAAAGTACAGGCATCCACGTGCAATACTACAAGCAGCACTGAATATTTCTCCTAATTTCATAATGACAGAAGCCCAACTTCTCGTTTACTCTTCTTCAGAGATTTGTATAAAAATATATTTTTTACAAAAACCAGTGGCTAGCTGTTAACTAGAAATGAAGGCAAACACACTGCCGTTTCCTCTATTACTATTACGTGCACAATGGGAATACGAAGGGGTGCTCTCCACCCATCAGGGAACGCTGGTGAGCACAGGAAATGAGACACGCAGATCTGATTACCTTTCATCAAAGCTAAGATTGTGATCTCCAAACTGTTCCAGCAATGTTCTCTCAATTATCTTCTTTGGTGCCTGGTTCTGGATGAAGTAAACAATTGCGTGACGCAAACGGTAATCGCATTCAGGTGGTGGATCTTCCTGGGCTAATTTTAGCAGGCGTGTGTATTCCAATTTAATTGCCTAAGTAAGTTTAAAAAATGTATACATTATTCTTTCTGGCTTTTAACTCAAACTCCACAGACACTAACAGGATATTTCACATCCCACGGCCTACAAAATCATTTTTTAACAATTGAATACTCCACCCTTCTAACAAGTCTGAACTAATTTTAAAAAAACAAAACAACCCAAAAAACAACCAGAACCAAACACAAGCCCACAAAACCCAAAAATGGTAAAGTTGTTCCCATCTCTCCTCAACTAAGCCTGCCAAAATCCCAGGTAGACCTTTACTTCAAAAGTAGTCCCAAGCATGTGCTCTATCTCTGTGAGAGAAGGTTTATCCAATCCCTACAGATGCTTCTTTAAGCATTTATAGTCCACAAGCAGGCTGAGATTTCAGATACTGAAAGGTTTCTTCTAAAATCACATAAGATAGGTACCTCTAATACATGATTAGAATGCAAATACATGAATAAAATAAGTTTTACAGAAAAATTAATTAACATGTACGATTTTGGAAGCACTAAGTGAGAACGGAAAATTTCTTTCAACAAAAATGAAACTGTAGAGTTTCTAAAGAAAACAACAGAGCAAAGCAATTAGTTAGTCTCCTATAGGCCAGGACAGGACCCTTGCTGAGTATTTTAGATTGACTTCAGAGGTCCTCAGAAGTGTTTGCTCTTCCAGCTTTGCCACCGCATTCAATTTTAACGAACCTCATCTGTTATGTTCATTAGATTTTATTCACTGCAACTATACAACATAAAGAAGAGCAGCAAGAAAAATAATTAGAAAAAAATGGTAACAAATATTAAAGTGTCCTGTAATTTCTCTCTCAAAATAGAGAGGTGATTGGATTGTTTGCTAACACTAAACGTCAACCTGGAACAGATGACTTAACGCAGCAGCTTCACACACTAGCAAAGTTTCAGGACAACAGACACACAAAATAAGGCTCCAAAGCAGGCAGAAAACTATCCCAAGAAGTGTTTCAAATTCTTTTATGCTCAGATACCTGGCAGTCGTGGCAGGTAACTTCCTGACTAAACTATCAGAAATTTGGGCTCCCATCCTCTACTAATGCAGATTTTATTTCAGAACTAAACACATGGGTTGGATACTGTTCACACAGGCCTAAGCACAGAGCATACAGAGAACTTCAAAACCAGAGGATGTTCTGCAGCAGTATTTTTAAATACTAAATCACATGCGTTATCATCAAACCCAAAGGTTTGGGAGAACCAATTATAAATATGGAAAGTCACAGACAGAGTTTCTATCAGGAGAAGTTATGCCATTGGAAACTAAACAACAGCTAAACAAGAATGATAACTAAGCAATTAAACCCAGTTTATTGGGCTAGGGAGGCCAGAAGCAAAAAAGGAATTCCTATCAGACATTTACTTTTTCAGAGAATTACTTAGAAGCAGGGAAAAAAAAAAGTAACACAAGCCCTGTAATTTTAATATGCATATTTAAACAAACTAAAATGGTATGCTACAGATTCAGAAATCCTATGTACAATGAAAAATTACAGGGCAACACAAAACAGTGGAAGTTGGAGGGCTGAAAAAAAAACCCACCAAACCTACTACCTATTTTCATTTTCCCACTGAGAATGTTGCATGAAGATCTTATGGCAAACATTCTGCAAGGAACTGTCTATAAAGCTTAAAGATGGGTGATTGAAAGAGGTCACTGATCAAGGGGTATCTTACTGGATTTGTATCAGCCATGTCTCTGGCCTAAGATCTAGAGGGGGAGTAAAATCTAGGCAGCAAGAGTGATCCCCATCAAAACAGTTTTCACCTGAGTTAAAAAGAGACACCTTGGGAAAACCCCATCATTTTCTGTAACCATTCCTTTTATAAAAAACTAACACCACAAAGAAACCCAGAGTTCAACAGTATTAAAAAAGTTCATAGAAGTTTCTACAATAAGCTTATGGAGTAAGGCGAGATTTCATCTGACATGTTTCAATACACAAATTTTGTTACAACGTTGCCCCAGGTCATCTGCATACCTTCATACTAACATATTCCTCAAAAAGTAAGCATGTTCCACCTCTTCTAAGCTACTGCAAATAAGATGCAGCAGAGAATGAGTAAGGAAATTTCCTACTCTCAACAGCTTATGTATCACAACATTTTCTCAAAGACAAATCCTGTCCCCCGTGAAGTGAAAATAAATGGTTAAGCATTCAACACCCTCGAACTTTTCAACTGAGCACTGTTTTGATTACCCCAAAGCACTAAATATGACTTAGTTTTTAATTGCATTTTATAAAAACCACACCTTTTATATTAAAAAAAATAATCTGGTGTTATTAAACCTCCTGGTAAAGAGTTCAATTTGATCAAATGAGTGGGTTTTTTCATCTTAATGAAAAGATGTCATCTTTTTTAAGTAGTACATTTGGAGGGGAGGGCAGGGGGGAACCCACAAACACAAACTCAGCACTGAATCCCTCCAAAAATTATTTTACCTAACGCTGGCTATGGCAGAGGTGTCTCCATTCCCTGAAAGCAGGCATGGAAACAGAGACATCCCTGCAAACAAGTGCTGTTGTCACAACACTTCTTTAAGTATCCGTTGCAAAAACCCACACAGAGAAAGCAACCCATGAGGCTTCTGTTTTCTTACATAGGGGTTTGAGAATTTGGGGGGCGGGGTGGGGGTTGTTTGGTTGTTGTTTAGGGGTTTTGTTTCTTTTGGGTTTTAAAATGTCTTCTGGTGCAACTATACCATAACAATTAAGAAGAAAACAGACTGCTACTCAACAACAAAGAAGAAACTTCTTCCCTCCCACAAAAATCACACTTGAGAGGATTTTACATCATGTCAGAGTAACTCCCTTTCTAACATGCTTAAAAATCAAAAGCTCACGAGCTAAAAATGCCCAGAACTTTCTGTAGTTAAGAAGACTTAACACTTTTTAAAATCTGGTATCACTGTGAGGAGTAAGAATCGCAAAAAGCCTAATGTCTAATTCCCAGTAATAAACCACTGCATAAATATTACTGACAACCATGCAGTTACACAAAAGAAAGTAATTTAGATTTACTAAAAATCTTTTGAGAAATACAAACCAAGAACATCTCTTTGAAATAAACAACAAATGACTGAACATTGATGTCCCTGTGTGAAAACAACTGACATTCCAAACAGCCTATCAAAGGCATGTTTTTAGTTACTAGTGGGGAAAACCCCCCACATACTCTCATTGATTACACGTCCAGGTTTCACGTTACTTGCTACTATTACTAGAAAGCTAAAATGCAGAGAGGTAGGTAAGCTACTGATAAAAATGCAGTGTTCTGCTGAATCAACAGGGAAATAGCTATCTATTTTTCAAGGCAGAAATATCTAAGTGGAGTGCTGGTATCACAGAGGAGTACGTATAAACGCTGCAACAGTCTTTATATGCATCAAAGGGTGGAGGAGGAAGGTGTATATAACAAGAAACGTCAGAGGAGAAAGTCAGAAATGTTAGTTGTACCTTAAAGAACCCTGCTTCTGGCCCACACCTGTCATAAACACTCCTGGCTTTACCTATAGCCATGATAATACCTTGCATGTTCGGGGTCAGCATGACCTGCCACAGGGGATTTAAGGTAAAAATTTTGAATGATTAATATTTTAATGACCAAATTCAATATGCTTTTAGTCTCATGCAAGTAAAAAAGAAAAAAACACACAAAAAACCTTAATGCATGCATACATTGAAATGGCACGTCTCAATACAGATCTGGTGTGCATGTTCTGCAAATCAGTCATGGCATGTGTGTATATTTTTACTAGAACAACAGATGATTAAAGGAAGCTTAGAAAACCAAAATACTCAAGAACTGTGTCAAACACAATTTGACAGTTACATGATCAAAATTTCCCAGGAAAGGCAACATGCATCGTTCAGCATTAGTATCCATCAGAAACTGCCTACTGAATGAGTGCTACCCGTGGCCACCAATGGATTAAAATAATAAAAAAAGTTTTCAAATAGAAAAATCACCCCAATCACACTTTATGCACACTACATTAAAAGCACAGTGAACTACACTGCCTCTATCTTACACGTATTCCGTCAGATTAAGTGACCTATTGCTGCAAATGCAATTGGTCCCTGAAGCATTTGCGAAAAAATTTTTAAGAATCAAACCCAAAACATTTAACAAACACAAAGCCAAACATTGAGACATACATTTCACAGCTATTCACATCAGCTATACACAATCTGATACATCTGGTTATTCAGAAACACCTTTCCCCTTTGTTATCTGTGAGGAAAGAAAAACACTCCCTCTCTCCCTGCCCAAGGGATAGCTGGCACAGCAACAAAAGATGGCCCTTTAGAACTGAAGATGGAGGACCCTGAACTTCCCAGAAGCATCTGGCACACCTAAGAACAACATTAAAAAGAAAGTGAATACACTTATTAATAACAAAGGAACAGGGAAGAAAGCTTTCACCCTCTAAAAAGACAACAGCATGTGGAGACTAGTGGAAAAAGAGACAAAAATTCCCAAAAAGAAGGTCATTAAGTCCTTGTGTCTTTACAAAGTGGAGACTACAAATCTGTGAGTAGTCAAACAGCGTGACACAAACTACATAATTTTACTCCCTATCCTGTACTCCCAGTTACAACTGATCACAATTACAGGGCACAATGACCTGAAGTATCCATTTGTGTAGGAAAGCTAAAGTTTCCCATAGGTGTCTGAGAACACGCCCTTGGTGGGCTGAGAACAGGGGCTGCAGCAACGCTCAGCCCAACCAAACCAAACATGGAGTAAGCAGTGCCAGTGTCGGAGAGTTTGATGACCTGGCAGAGTATTGCTTTCTGATGCTAAGAGGGCACCAGAAAACATCATCTCTGATGAGAACACAAGCTTCTCTTCTGTTCCTCATGTAGTATCATGTACACCCAGCACCCTAGATCTGAATTGGGAAAAACGAGGGGCTGTTTTTTTTATATTTTGTCATCTTAACCTTTGGAAGAGTCAACTCCATCAGCTGTATCAGTTTCGGGTTGTTTCCACGGATAACATAATCCTTGCAGCCTGAAAAGTTGAACCTTGGCAAGTAAGGGATCAGACTAGAACATCAGCTTTACTGGACTGACAAGAAAGCACGGACATTAAGAATATCACACACTACCCTGTCACTTTTTATATAAAGTAGTCGCCCACAGCCTACCAGAGGCTATCTGGCCTAACACAGACATTCCACTTCCACAGCTAAAAAGACAAATATACCTCCAGTGTCAATGGTACCATGCAAAGCGTGCCCAGTTAGAGTAGCTAGTGCTTTCCTTTTGTATTGTTGTTACAAATTCAGACACGGTTAAGGCTACAAATCGCTAGGTGCTTAGTTTGGCAGAGACCCGCCAGGTGTCACGCTGTGCAAGCATGCCAGAAGTTCTCGCCAGGCAGCGCCAGAAAGCACTGAGGAGTGGTGCACACGGCTGCAGTCAGATGTACCTCATCGTCATAACCCCCTCCTCTGACTCAATCACAAAAGTCCCTACATCGGGAATCGCCACCTCTACAACTCGCTGGTTAGGAGCTGGTTGAGCTGGGGCATTATCAGAGCTCTGCAGAAGAAAACTGTTATCAGTACGTGTGGGGGGAAAATAAACACAAACAGTAAATAGAGAAAATTAAGAGACCCAAACTGACAGGCTAATCAATTAAGTATAGCGATGTGCACTGCTGAAGTTTGGAGGAAGACTGTAAGCATCACTTATATTCTCTAATTACTTGCAGTTTCTTTATTTTTAAGCAGTGTATTTTAAAATTAAGCCAAATTATTAAAATATTTAACTTGTTCTTTATTGGCTAATTACATCTTTACAGGTTACTATGCCAGTCTTGCAACTGTACTGTCCCCCTCAAATTTAAGGAAGTTGTTAAAGGATGAGACTGTGAACCACCACTTTTCATACATTGCACCAAAAAATTACTGAACACACCCACACTACCTGATGCTTTCATACTAGGCAAAGGCTAACACTTTCTGATGCTCTAGCGGGGGGGGGAAGATATAAAAAAAGCCACTAGCAATCAGATATTTGAAAGAATATGTAAAGGTGCATTACATTTAAACAGGTTTGGTTTTTTAGAATCATAATTAGAAGAAAGATTATGGCTGCCCAGGGAGGTGGTGGAGTCTCCTTCTCTGGAGATATTCAAGACCCGTCTGGACACCTATCTGAGTGAAATCTTCTAGGGAGCCCGCTTTGGCAGGGGGTTGGACCCGATGATCTCTGGAGGTCCCTTCCAACCCCTACAATTCTGTGATTCTATGATTATCACAGAGACAAAAACTCTGCTCATATGGTCTATTGGTGTACAACAGCCAGTTTATAACATTCACAGAACTTAAATGTAGGCTCTAATCTGACTAAACACAGAGCCAGGGCCATGTTAAGTGTTCTGCAACTGTTACAACAGCCTCTGGACAAACAAAAAAATGGAGGGAAGGAATAAATGCCTGTATGTCAGAATGCATATGGAAGCAGATTCACTGGAATGCATGCTGATACACTGAGAAGAAAGCACAATTCTGCCCAACTTAAACTTGGGTATGCAGAGAGCAGCCTTTAAACACTGAGTACCTTCTGATTAGCTAGAAATTGGCTTTAGATTCTAACAGCTGGCATACATTTGTTTCTATATAAAAGAATCTGCACAGTTTGGGAGCTTTTGTTTTTAAAGAGATATCCACCTTGTTGAAGAACAATGCAATGAAAATATTGCATCTGCCTCATTAAGCCTATCCTGATGTTCTCCATGTGGTTCCTCAACCACAGCCTTGTAACAGAAGTCCTAAGGCTGATCGCTGCGCAAAGTGTCATCAGCCTAAACCCAATCACTTGATCCAAGGAATCAAGTCTGTAAGATTCTTCCACATTCCACCAGGACGGATGCCCACAGAGGACAGCATCTTGCAGGACATGTCAGCATTGGTTTGGTATCTTCATAGCTATCCCTTCAGCTGGGGGGAACTCATATTAAACAGGCTTCCCCCAACTTGTTCTGTGTTATGAAAGCTCAAAAAGAGAGCCAGATATGCTGTAGCCTAAAGTATTACTGGTAAAGCATCTGTTCATCCAGATTTAGATTAGTTTCCCTGTTGGATTTGATTTCAGTTTAAGAAAGTGTGCTTCTCTGCACCACAGGAAAGAGGGATGGAAAACCCATGAGGTGTAAGAGTCACCAAGCTGTCAGATCATTTTCAAATGCCTTAGGAGGACTTTCCCGTTGGCCCCAACCAGTTGGGGCTAGACTGCTTTCACTGAATGAGGATTCATACGCAAACTTAGGAAGCTTGCTTAAAATTTTAGCTAGATCTAAATCGTTCATATCTCTGGTGGTTACTAGGGGTGCCTACAGAAGTTATATTGTACATTTTCTATGGTTTATCCTTACTTGCTTTATTGGCAAATGCACTGATCGTTTTTATACATATATAATTACGGGGAAGAAAAAAAATTGCTGAAAGAAAACACTTAAATATTAGTTTCATTAATAACTCAAAGTAATTAATTTCCAAGTCTTCTTAGCATTTGTCATATGAAGTAAAAACAATCACTCAACACTAATTCTGGTAACTATTTTAAGTGAATATAGGCATCTGATGAACTAAAAACCATAATCAACTTGAATTAAAGCTACAGAATGCTGTTTAAAAAAAACCAACAGTTTTGAAAGCTATTTTAGCTTCTATAGATCCTTCAAGGGAACACAACTGTAGTCTTGCATCTCTGAGATAAAAACCTGAATGTTTAAAGCAGTATTTTTCAAGTCTTTTACATGGAACATAAGCAAAAATAAATGAACCATGTAACATTCTGCTAAGATGGTTGGCACAAACATGACTGTCATTTGAACAACACATGATGCACTCTTAACAAGTACTTTAGTCACCTAAGAGGACATCTACCTTAGCACATTTTTCCTACTACACCTGTTACTGCAGTACTTGCTGTCTGGATGGAGTTTGGTGTTGGACAGTCCCTGAAATGCAAACTGCTGTTTCTGCAAAGTTTACACACACACTTTTATATCATTTCCACTTGTAAAAAAAAGCAAGAGAAGTATTTCAAGCTTCAAAATATCCTCACCGTATCCATTATAGCTTCTGGACCTCTATCTTCTTGTTCAGCTAAAGCTTTATTGATTGCTTGTACGGAATCTTCTTTTAAGTGCTTCGAGATATCAGTTCTTGATGGCTGCTCTAAATACTCTGGTTCTCCTGCTTGAACTTATTGACAGAAACAAGACAACAATTCTGTGTGTTAATACAAGCATGGATTTATTATTGATTAGTTTTATATGGGTCACTGTCTCTCAGATATGGTAACCCACACATAAAGTCTTTATAAATTATTATTTGTATTAGAAGCAGTAAAGCTCCTGAGTGAGGGGTGTTCACCAGCCACGTAGGGGACAACTACAAAGAAAGGTGAGATTGTACCTGGACCTTCTGTGGGATACAGACCCAGTATATGGAATGACCTACACACACTATTGAGTGCCAAATGCATTTTTACTTCACAAAATAATCAACACATTATATTCTTCTGACTTCATGGAAATTTCAAGGTCTCCCCCACTTGAGGGCATCAAAGCTGATAGCATAAATAGTGTCTTATATTCCTTACATGATGAAAGGAGATTTTGGCAGACTAATAAAGTAAAACATTCATTTAGTACTTTCCATTAGTAACAAAAGAACTTAAACCAGTCTCAAAGTGTTTGCAAAGTCAAAACATGTAGAAGATGAAGCCACTCTCCACAGAGTTTGCACACAGAAATGTCATGTAATCACTGTGCTTTTGATGTTGTTTGTAGTCACCAGTAAGTTATGAGAAATCTATGAGAACACCTGGACAGGAGTCTCACTACACAAATCACTTGTGAACTTTCACATAGTGCACACGCAGCCTTCTGCAACGTGGCAAACAGGGAATGCAACCTAAAACCTGACAGGTTTTTCTCTGTCAAAGCTGTTTTATGGTCAGACTGCCAGCGGTCTGTATTAGCTGGGTTCCTAACAGCACTGGCCTTGCTGTTCCGAGCCTTTTCCACAGTCTTAGCACCCTTACTTTTACCCTACTGCTAACTATTCCATACAGCACACCAAATACATTATTCTCAAGAATTAAATTCTAGCCTAATTTAAAATAAGGTAGGTCTTCTACTTACTCATTCTGCATAGAAGACTATACACCCCTTATAGACAAATTCTCAAAGAGACTGGTGAGAATTGCTAACAGTTACCTATGTTAAAAGGCCAAAGTTTGTACAAGAAAAAAGACAGACAGTAAAAGCTAAGCACAACTGGGAGGGAAAAAGTCAGAAGCAATTCTTCTTTTTCTTCCCTTTAAATAAAAAATTAAATGCAAAAAACCCAAACAGACTAAACTGCAAGTACACTTACCTTGGCCAAGTAAATAGGTATAATTCAAGGTTACAGAAATTAACTTTTTCTTCCTTTCTAAAATTACAAAACAATACATACAAGCCCCAGCGATTTTTGGCTCTAGCCCTTTTGTAAACAGGTAGAAGGAGCTAACCTGGAGCAGGTGAGGGTGCTGGTGCCCTTGGTATCTGAGATAACAACTTTTCCTGCTGTGCTTTCTGAGCTAGTTCTGCATCCCACTCTTCGAGTTCTTTTTCAAAACGTTTATTGTCTTCTTTGACATAATCCCTTAGATCAGAAGGTAGCGTGTCCATCCCAACAAGGATCTGTCCTGTTTCTTTGTTAAACTCCTCTGGGGTAACATGAAATATAAAGTTCAGAAAAACAAATAATAGGGGAAATGAAAGTATGTTCAACAAATTTTCTCAAGTGAATTACCGGAAACATACAGTACAGCACCAAGTCCCTAAAATCTATATTATTTCTAACTGCTTTTTGGTTGTGGTGGGTTTTTTTTTTTTGTGTCTATTAGGCAACTCATCTGCTACTGAGGTGTATGGCTACTGTTCTTGGGATCTTTGTATCATACGTTCTTGGGCGCTATCCAATCATTGCCATTTGGAAAGATGAGCCTTTTGGGCCAGGAGCACCCTATGACTGTGAACAGTCAAGGGGGGCAAGAAAAAAAAAAGGTCACCAAAAAAGTTTAAAAAAGCCTCCATAGCTTGACTGCATTACTGACACATGGGGCTGGATGCAACTCAACTTTCCAGCAGAAAAAGGGAAGGAGAACTGGCCTATAGGGATTTGGCAAGTCAGCACCAGCTACTTTGAGTAACCTTCCATTCTGCTTCAAGAATGGTCTTTACAAGAATATCCACACTCTAGGAGATCAACCAGCTGTAATTTTTCCCCAGCAAGCAGGCCTCAGAGTGACACTGTCACCCTACAGGGCCCATAAACCCTATGTCTGCAAGGCCACTGCTAATGTGGCAATCTAGAAATGTCACGGTTTATCTCTGTTCTCATTTAAAAACCGAATAAAGACACACTCTAGCTTTCTGCCCTATGGAAAGACAGAGGCATGAACATTTTCTGCCACCTCCTACTGATCTCTGACAATTTTTCAGTCAGCTGCCTAGCTGCCATTATCAGGCCCAAAAAAACTCACGCTAAGGGGTCTCTGCCCTCCATCCAAACACTTCCATACAAGCCTCACAGTTAGATGCTACTACCTGGCCTGAAGAAAAAAAAAATAAATCCCAATCCATGTGTTACTTGGGTTTAATGTGTTGTTGGTAGGGTTAAGTCATTCAGTACACCACATAAAGATTCAAGTTTCCGCGCTCCAGTAAAGTTCAGAGTTTTGAAGCTTATTGAAAAAAACTACTATACAAAGATTTTTTATATCAAGAGGTTCATCTCTGCACTTCTGCATTTCTGTTCTAATCTTCAGTGAGATACCCTCTCCAATAGTCTGAACATGCAATCACTTGGCTAACATGTTTACAAATTAGCAAACTAACTTTATATCTTGCTCTTAGTAGTGCTGAAATCCTAAGCACTATCTTTATTAATATGAAAGTTGAAGAGCGATTATTCCACACACAAAACCCATCTAACAGTTATGAGCAGTAAAAAAAAAAAAAACACCCAACCCCAAACTTTCAACAATTATTAAAAGCATTTCAAAAGTCTGGAAATCCATCTGAAAGAAGCTTGCTTTATCAACATATTCAGCTACTCTGTACCATGTGGGAAACATACC
Organism: Hypotaenidia okinawae; assembly: GCA_027925045.1. Lineage (NCBI taxonomy): Eukaryota > Metazoa > Chordata > Aves > Gruiformes > Rallidae > Hypotaenidia > Hypotaenidia okinawae. The sequence goes on along the minus strand of BSDF01000001.1, from coordinate 108,412,398 downwards.
CATTAACATTACCTTGTATCAAGAATTGTTCCTTATCATTGATATACATTAAGCAATATGCGCTGGCATTCCGGTAGCCACCAAAAGAGTCCCGTTCCAGCTCTTCCCAAGTTGACTTTGTCACAGAAATATCATTGTATTTCATCCATCTGTTCTGGTGGTGGTCATAAATATACGCCCAGTAGTGTCCTGCATTAGCTTGACCTTCATGAACTAGCACAGCATGCAACCTATATGGAACCTTAAACAAACAAAAAAAACCAACAAACAGAACAAAGTGCCCAAAATGTCAAACTGTCCTTGCCAGCGTTTAGCTCCTGCTACCTGTCAGCAGTAATAGCTACATTAAATAAAAGCAACAGAAATTAAGTTAAACAGGATCAAAACACGACACAAAGTGAAAACAAAGAGGTAAAACTAACAATCCACTAAGCAGGACTTTGAACTATTTCACTTACTACTCCTAGTCACAAAAGATCTTAAAAACTTTAGTGAGTCAATCGTATAAACATCTACTCTGCTACCTTACAGGCATACTCTTTTCTTAATTCCTTAATATCCCTACTTTCCTTGCACCTACAAAAAAACCCCTCAAATATTTCTGCCTTGAGAGTCTATGATTTGGCTCTAGTTCTGACCTTGTAAACTTGTCCTGAAGTCTGGAAAGGCATATGCAAATTCAGGTAGTAAACTCTGTGCTTTCTGTGTACTGGTAAGAGAGTTTATTTAAAGGAATATCTGGGAGCTGAATACTTCTCATTTACTCAAAGTAAAAATTCTTACAGTACAATAAGAATACAATCATTTTCCACTATTGTAAATATATCAGTAAAAGCATTGCTAAGAGAAGCATGGAACACATGAGGAGATTCTCTCCCCCTCCTGAAGCAGAGAAGGAAGATACCAGTTTCTAGGATCAATGTACAAAAGTATTTTGTGTGACATTTGTTCACCAACAAGTAAGTTTCCCATTCTTCTTAACTTCTACCTAATAAGCTGGAAATCTGAAGTGGGGAGAGGGAGAGAGAAAGAGAGATGGGGGTAGAATGAATCAGTGCTTCCATCCATACAAGTCTTTTAAAAGCATCTTAGTGATCAGCTCATTTTAGCCTGCTGAAACAACACATGCAACATAAAAGGGAACTCTGATCTTCCATACTATGCTGGTATGACCACAGCTCAGCTAGGATGAAAAACCAAAACCATCTTCTGCTGCCGCAGTCTGACCTGTGGATAAATGGTCTATTGAACACCAGGCATGGTAAATATTCGTTGCAAGTATCATTTGAGCACCTCAATAATCAGTATCCATAAATAGATACATAACTATGAATGAGAAACACCCTGAAGTTATTTTTAACCTGATCATTCTTCTCCAGGCAACACGTAAGTGCTGGATATTTTGCAACCTGCCTTGAACTGTAAAGCTGACGGACTGCACAGCAGTCAGGAATCAAAGTCTGCCATCCCAAAGCCCAAACTGCACACTAAATCCTCCAAATACAAGAAATACACACAGAAGAAATCCTAGCAAGTCCTTAAACCTGAATGCTCTGGGTTTTTTAACATCTGTTAGCAAACCAGCGTGAAAGCCTTCTTAAAAGATTGCAAGCCCATGCAGATGCACATAAATATATGCAGATCCTGATTTAAAGAAAAAAAGAAATGAGGTCTCTTTAGACTTCAACACTAACATTTTCCTCGCCCTAAAATAGAGCAATAAAACTCCAAGTGAATTAATTTAAATCATACTACTTAAAACCATGCTAACTGGGTCGGCTTGAGGGCCCCCACCCCTTCTGTGAAACCCTGGACGACCAGCTGTCAGTCATCTACACTGAGCCCCCAGAAAGGTTCCCCCACAGGGGTCTGTAACTAGGAGACCGGTGAGTTCAGTGTTTACAGGCGCCTCTTGCGATAAGCCACTGTATCAACAGCAGTCAACAGTGCAGAGCAACACAAGTAAATAGTTGGCATTAAACTCCTTAGCTTAGGCTTAGTACTCATGAAACAGAAATTGAGCCTCACTGACCTGATCACAAGTAGCTACAGAACAGATACATCATCACTGATACATCAAAGACGAATTCCCTACAGGAAAACCAGGAGCATTTCATTTCCCCACAGCAAGTTCATGGAAGGAGGGAAATAATCAAATTAACAGCTGATGAAAACTACTTATTCAGGATGATGAGACAAAATAAGAATTTTGGGGATATATTTCATGACAATCTGACAAGGGACAACCATATTTTCTGTAGAATCAAAGGGAACACAGGGAGAAGATGAAGAGCTTAAATAGTTCATACAAACACTAAGAAGTATCTAGCAAAGAAATTACATTCTCCTTAAGAAGTCTAGTTTTATGTGCCCAGACCTTATTGACTGACAAGAGAAAAGCTTTCAGTCCTACAACTGTGTCATTCAGAGGAAAAGATCAATATTGTCAAACTGTTCCCAGAGAATGGGGCAACACTAAGCCATCCAATCGCCCCACAGATGCAGAGCTAGGCAGCAGATAGACCACTATAAGCACCTGTCTGCTTCCTCTTGTGCCAAAACACCCCCAGGGACAAAGACAGCTGAACTGCAGGAGGAGAGCCTTCACTTCCAGCCTGGAATTTCAGACAGGTTCAGTACCTAACTGCTCTCTAATAATCACTTAACACACACCACTACTTTCAGGCATGGCACAGGGACCCTGTTTCTGGAATTGTGTTTCAAAACAAAGCCAGAAACAAACAAACAACTCTAGTCTACTTTATGCAAATCTGTACTAGGAGAAAGTGAATTAAGTAACCTCCTTTTTCCATTGTAATGATTACTAATATCTTCTCCATTCAGAGGTATTTCCTCCAGTAGCACACAAGACAACAAAGGTAGGCTATTTGGATAGCAGCCTGTAGCCTCCACGTTGTACCACAAATATTAAGGAAAAAAAGGGCTGCCAGGAGGAAGCTTAAAGAAAGCCATCTAGGCAGGTCTGCCTGAAATACTTAACATCAGAGCTCTGCTGCCAGGAACTATTAGGGACCTTGTACAACATGAAAACATATCTTAAGGAAAACTATAACCTGAACAGAAGCTTTCTTGGAAGGAAAAATAATTCTTTTTACTAACAGAAAGTAACAGAGGAAGTAATCCTTAACCTTAAAACTTGTCAAAGGGAGCAAACATGAGTATGTGAACATAACAAATACCAGAGAAGCCAGGACTCCATAGTAAAGCATTCTAAAAATGCTGTTCGGATTACAGGGCATGAGAATCTCCCTAAAAGGCAGCTTACACTAACAGTCAAGGTTTTGACTGATGCTATATCTAGACAGAGTTCTATAAAACCCAAGAAAAGCAAAACAACAGAACACCCTACTGGCATTATTAACTAAAAATAAAATGAAGAGCCTTAAATTCTCAAGTATTAGTATAAAAGTTGCAATATACAACGGCTGCAAGTACTGAAATATAAAAGCAAGTTTCTTGTGTCTAATGCTTTGCCCCCTAAAAGCCGTAAGGCGACCTAGCCTTCTCTGGGGTGAGAAAATGTTATTGTGTTATACAAAACCTGCAGTTCTGCATTCGATTCAAAAAAGTGGATCAGAGATAGAAAGTGTTTGAGCTTTTTATCGCAACATTGCTAAAACTTCAGTGTGTCACGCGTTATAGTCTTGTCTCATGTTACCTGTGAAATATCATAATGCTGTCTTGTATCTGACTGTGCATAACTAAAAGGTCTGCAAAACCTATTACGACTTTCCAATCAGATTTCTCAAACTATTGTATTTAATTGTTGTATACTGGCCCGATTTTCAAGCATCTAAGAACTTGAATACAAGTGACAAAGAGGATCTATTTTGAATTACCTTGTGCAAAAATTGTACTTACTTGGACCATTGTTTTGTCAGAGTACATCAATTCAATTGTCCGATGTATTCTAGATATACTTTCTTGTAAATCTAAAAGAGAAAGAAAGCAGCAGCTCTTTTCAGTGAAGCTGCGTCATTGCACATGGCTACATCTTTCATTTTTCTCATTAAAGGCTCAAGCAAAGGTATGTTTTGCATTTGGTGCATCTGTTTATCTCCCTACACGCCAAGCCCCAGATCTTCTCAGATGGTAAAGCAGATCGTGTGACTCGTGATAGGGCACTGCTCATTTCCTAGAGCTCACCAGAGTCCACACCTGCTGGAACAACCGCTTCCCTTGTTTCCCTCACAGCAAGGGAATAGACGATACGCTCAGACCAGAAAGCCTCTGCTCAGAGGCTGGCCGAATTTCCTCCTCACCGAAGAGGCCACTCTACCCTACGTCCCTCAGAGAGCACCAAGTCACAGCACGGGCCCAGCCACTAAGACACTGATGACTCACACGTGTCTGAGAGATGTTCTTGGATGTGGAACCCACCTCTGCCTCAGTCGACTCCCCCAGCACCACACACACTCACTGAAACACCCATGTACACTTCATTCAATGCCCAGGTTACACATTCAGTTGACACACCTCCAGCCTACCACAATCTCTGACTTCCTTTCCTGCGTGCTGGACGTACATTTGGAGGCATGAAACAAGCAACTCAGCACGCACATGGACATTCAGGCAATTTTACCCTGATTTCCAGAAACCCTTTCCAAGAGCAAATGCATTCTCCAGCTCGTGGCATTACCTCTAGTGTCATTCTCTACTTCAGTCCTCCAGCGATGTAAACACCCCTCTAGGACAGACAGCTCTTCCTCAGTGATGTGCCTTGGTGCCGGGTGCATTGGCAGGTCAGGAGGAATTCGTGATTGCGTGAATGGTTTATGTATTACTGATCTTTGTACAGGAGATGTGCTTGGAACATCTGAAGATGAAGGCCCCTGCTGCTCTATTGTGCTGCATTCATTCAAAACAAAACATAAAAATTGAATCATCATGTATATGAACTAGAAGGTACATGATAACAGTAAGCTCTTCATCTGAAAACGGAAATGTTAAAAAGTAGTAATGCCTGCAGTACAATTCAGAAAAGTTATCTACAGTATCAGTGTGGAATTACTATGTAAATTCTGACAACTTTGTGGAGTACGGCACGGTATCACAACAACTCGGTTTGCCATTACCAAAGATAGAGGAACCTTAATTGCACTGCTCAAGCCAGTTTGCTTTACTTGAAAAGCTAGCCAACATTTTCAAGTAATGTCACACTAGTAAGCCCTGGGATTTGAAGCATTTAGTGGCAAACTGTGGAGAAAAAATAAAAACAACAAAAGTGTCAGTGGCTTGTCCTGTGGCTCACTGATATAAAATCCAATACATAGAAGTTCTCCATTTAATAACTTCTTCACATGTGTTTTGCCTAGCACACTTTCTTTTTCTGCCTGCCTGCCTACACCTTCTGTTAACAGCAATGATGAAGGGATCTCCAATATACGTCACACTGGAAATTTCACCCCAAACCATCTAAACTTGCTCCAAACAAGTTTTGTAACTCAAGCAGTAAAGTGGCCAGCTCCCCATCAACAGCACCACCTATATGTAACCAGAGGCCTAATAGGAACCTGGACAACAGAACTAAGCAAGCAACTGACTCTTTACTTTGCGTACAGCACCACAACACAGCATGAATGACCTGGATCCTTCAGTAGTTTAAAAAGCTCTGAGAACCTTAACAGCTGACAGCATTGCTCCACACAACATGTTGTTGCCTTTCTACAGATTGACAAAAAGTCATAATACTTTGTATAGAAGAAACTTCTTATATTGAGTTAGAACAAAATGTATCACTTTTGATACAGTATTTCATGCAAATAACAGTAGCTTTTAGAAGTTTGTCTCCTCTTATCAACCATCACAATTTCTACCGGCATTATAACACAGTAAGAGATTTGAACTCTTTTAAAGGGTCTTTAGAATCATTTACTTCACTTTTCTGAACTACAGTTAACCATCTTGACTGGACCAGAACCTAGAACCCCACTTTCTAAATGAAACATAAAAACTCTTATTATAAACTGTTAGCATCCACCCAGCCAAGCTCTGGACTAAGTTATACTCTATTAACTAATAGTTACTAGCTTCTGCAACGAGAAAAATAACTTCACTGGTTCTTTATCTCCCTGATAATTTGGCTACTCTGTATTTAAAAACCTCAGACCACTAGGTTCCTGACAATCTTGGTGAGAAACAAGCTGCAAAGCAGATTTAGCAGATAAATTGTACACCGAAACCCTTGAAGCTCTGCAGCACAGATACGCTGCCTAAATTCACATTCTTAAACAATACGCTTGGGAAACAGTGACCTCACCAGATATTGTGTCTATTTGGAATTGTAGGTAATTCTGCACCTAAAGACCTTTTGTAAGCACATGAAACAAAACCAGATTATTAACATTGTGGTTTATTTATTTAAGCCTGTCACACTGAAAAACACTTCCAGGATGAGAGCAGAACGAGAGGAAGTGAGCTTTAAGCCATACTCCTTAGAAGGAGATGCCTAGTTGTACTAATCTGGTGAAGAAAGCAGTTAACCTTCCTCCCCCTCTCAGCAGGCAGGTGGGCATGGAGGGGGTGACCTGGCCACTCCACCTTGGGAGAGCACGAGGCAGACCTTACCTGGGGGAGGTCTGGGCCGGCAGCGTGCCGCTGGCAGGGGCACTAGCACCCAGGTCGTCGACGGGAGATGTGCACACCGGCTTGCTGGAGGCAAACTCCAAGGCATACTGCAGGACATCTACCAAGGGGAATCGTTTAGGACCAGAACCATAGCTTAAATATCTGTTAACCATAAAACGTATTAATGCCATGACTCACATATACAAATAAATAAATAAATAGATAAATAAATAAATAGAATGGAATTTTTTTTTTCCTGGCTGACTGCAATTAAATAAAACAAGCCTTTCCTAGCATGTTTCATGCACCAGAATTACCATAATTATACAGCTTCCAAGAAAAAGCAGTAAAAGAAAAGAAATACAGAAGGGGAATCTGGAAATAACTACACATAAAGCGTCCAGTTATTCTATACAGCCCATATTATTTGCAATCACACAATTATCTATAGTACCGTTCTAATCTCTGTTGTAAAACCGTGAGGTACTCTTTGAGTCTCTTGATTTCATCCCGTTTAATTCTTGTTATTTCTCTGTTTTTGTGCATATACCTGTAAAACATGAAATTTTGAAAGATGTGTCAGCCCTCAGCATCCCAACACTGTAACTGAAGTCTATGCACATCAGCCACCCTGTTTAGTGCTAATAAAAACACTCACGCTCTCTAGTACCTACAAAGTATTAGGCAGTAAAACAAACTGAGAAGAAAATGGTAAACCTATTAAGCCTTCCCTCCCACAACTTTGAGAAATTTTTCCCCAGTGTCAAAAGCTCTGTTCATACCATGAATGACAAAACATGTATCAGAGAGCTTATAAATTAACTAGTTTAAACAGCAACCACATAGCAATGCTCATATTTGGTTATTTAGCCTCAAACAACATTCAGCATGTAACTGAAGTTGGTATTTCACCTCTACACAGAAACAGGATACATTGATGCTGAGAATTCTCTTTAAACAATGTAGTCTATCTGGAACACCATGAGATACCTGACTTTTCATCCTCTTTCCCAACTGGATTTAGTGTGATTTTTCAATATATCTTTCCTATATATACAACTACCTAACAACAAAGACTGAAGTGCAAACAGTTTGGGCAAAGTAGCAGAATGTCTCGAATTGTTATCTATGTATATTTTCTGAAACAGATGAAAAACATGAAAATTACAACTTGTCTAGCTAGAAGAGGAATTTACTATGATTTAAACGAGTATAAGATGCACCAGCAACATTACCAAACTCATGAGATTTAGTTTATATTTATACTAGGACTTAGTTCATAATATTATACTGTACCTGTCCAGATACAAAATTGGAGGAAATTCTAATTTGTTGTGTATCTTCTCTGGTCTCCCCAAAGCCTGATTAAACTCAAATCTTGATAGCTCAAAAGTTAAGACAGGAGGAAGCTCAGTGAACCAGTGCTGAACAAAAGAAAAACAGAAAACCCCACAATAAATGCCTTCCAGTAGCAGAGCTTCAGCAGTAACGGTACAGTACCTGCAGACTGAAACAGCTATGAGAGGAATTGGGTTTAGAGGGTGGATCGGCGTAAGCTTTTCCAAGTTCCCTCTTTCACCTTGACCTTAACCACAGACCATTTGTCACCCATGCAACATCAGAGCTTTCCAACTCATCTATTGGGATCTTTGTTAAGGCAGGGTGTGCAGGAAGGCTTCCCATTCACCTTGCTTGTGCTAAAAGCGGCCTACACTTGAACCTACCTGCCTTGCCAACTGTCCTGTGCTCCTTGAACTCACAAAGGCCACACTGAGGGAGTCATTTATACTGCATCAAGTGCTCTTCCTGTTAGCTCCCTTGGACTCAAGTTTCTGACCCTTTCATTCACCTGGTATCACTCAAAGTTTCTAATGATGTCTTCTTAAGCAGGATCAGTGAGTACTCTGGGCTAGGTCAGACAAGCTCTTTCAGCGCTGTAAAGCTGCTTCTTGAAATCTCCTCGGTACTAACAACAACTCCTGAAGTTTCTACTCCTGTCTCTAATCACTGCTAATTCATCCACAGACCAAATCTGTGTTATCATCACCTTATCCTTGCTTTGAATATTCAGTAGAGACCTGCCCTCAGTCCTCCCTTCCTTACATACTTCATTTCTTAACTACAAGACAAATACAGCTCTAATTCCAGCAGGACAGTCCCTTTATCCCTCCCCACTCTGCAACGCAAAAACCACAGTCCATCCATTTAGTATGTTTGGATGTCTAACTATCAGCTCAAGTTTCCCGATTGCTGCAGACACAGTCGCCACACATTTCTGACATCAGTGCCTACAGCCCAGATGTGGCATTTCACTTAGGGCCCACTTCAACTTCTACCCAGCCAAATGTCTTGAGTAGTCTTTTCACACAACACCTCCAAGATAGCCTTTTCATTCTGTGGTCACGGCTACAATTCAGGTCCAGGTTCTCATCACTCCACGGTCCAAGTTCTCATCCACATCTCAGTGTGATGTTTTCTCTCCTCTCCCCTCGCTCAGCCTAAGCGTACATAGCCTTGTCACACCAACAGATTTCCAGGGTGCTGCCAATTTTTCATAGTCCATTGCCTTTAGCATCACTCCTCACATCTGTTTACAAGCAAAACAAGCTGCCTTCCCTTTTCTTGCCTATGTCAGCCTCCACTAACCACTTTTTCAGTTTTAAAGGACAGAATCATGACTTCTCTCTTGTAGCAACTTCACACAGCAGTAAATTTCAATGCTAAAGTCAGCAAAGCCACACCACAACCCTTCTCACTAAAACCCTTATGTTGCAGGGCCTCCAAACCACTTAGCGATGACTAAGCTGCTGATGTGCTGAACTTCATCAGCCATGATGCTGACAAACATTATCTCATTTTCCCCACACTTCTAACTTCAAGTATGGGCAGTGACCTCCAGCTTCTCTTCGATTTGGATTTAAGTTCCTTGAGACTGGGAATGTCTCTCTGTTCACACTTTGGCTGGTTTGCTGACACCCTAACTGCAAAGCTGAGGCTTTCAGGCATCGTGATGATGAACATAATAAACAAGTTAAACGCCCCACTGAAGGCAATGATGGGAACAAAGAAGAGTTAGAATTTTACTTTTAGGATAAAACACGCGCAACTACTCTGTAAGCCTTCGTATCTACCAGCTCAGACAAATGCCACTTGAACTCTGTGTTCATCTGAGTCAGTCTTCATTAAAACTGCAAGAAGTTCAGCTTCCTTCAGTACATCCAAACCATCCAACGTACCGTAACATCTTTGAGGCATTACGTTCAAGCATAACTACTAACACTAGAAATAACAAACTTCAGGGAACCATCACCAATTTATGTAGCTCCAGTAAGAACGCAGTAATGTTCTTCTAGATTAGGACTTCAAACACTACCTTTCTTGTTTTGCCACTGCTGTCAATCTGTCACATGACTATTCCACTTCCATTTCCACATGCTAAGAAGCCCAGATGATTAAAATCCTGACAGTTTCACAGAACTCAAAGCTTAAGACTCTAGACCTGTGCATGACTATCCTTCTGTTCCCAGTTTCCTGTCATTACACATTAAAAAAACCCTCAAAACCAAAACAAGTACACCCCCCACACACACTCACAAATCTGACATTTCCAGTCAAGCATTTATGACTGAACTGACATTTTATGCATGAATGCACACAGGTTTTAACTGCAGGGAAATCTTCAGTCTGCATGCTCTTGCAGTAGCTATATACAAGATTTCACTTTGCATAAAGAAACTGAACTTTGGACTGTACCAAGATACTTAGGAGATTTTTGCCTTTCAGTTATAGTTCAGGAAACATGCTCATTGTAAAAATTAATTTGTACAAGTGCTGGAATGAAAAAAAACCCAAAACACAAACCACCCTGTGAAAGAGCAACAGATCCAGTAAGGTGTGTAAGTATGTTTGAAAATGCTTGTTAACATCTGATTTGGTTGATCAATATTTGATCAACAACAGCTGACCAAGGAAAGGGACTGCAAAAAGGGGTGTTGTACAACTTTTGTAGAGATCCCAAAATTGGAAATAAAACTTCAGACCGGAGGATGATTTCAGGTTATGTCTCTAAGCTTAGTAATTAAACCCCTTGTGTACATCAATATGATTAAAGGAAGGAAGATTTCATTAGTGCAAAAGATTGACAACAAGGAAGAAACTGTACCCAAACTTTTTCTTTAAGTAATTAAGCCTCTTGTGACATCTTTAAAGTAACTATGGTGAAACATAAAGAGCTATGTAAAAGGTAAAGTAGCTCAGCCTTTACAGGCAATGGGGATCCCCATATTTCCACGTCAATAGTTAATAACCCAGCGGTTTGTCAGAGCCAGCTCTGCCAGACAAAACCGCTGAGTGTGCACCTGCATGCCAGCAGTAAGAGGGGACACTGCAGAGCACATCCTCTTGGTCTACAGACACCACTGGTCCAACCATCTCTCTCCCCTAACCTGTGACTTCTGCATTAGAAATCCCATTTGCTACCTCAGCCCTACACCATGCTCCACACACCCCACTTCTTAGCGAGGCTCCGTTTGAGCCCCTCCTCCACCCACGCCTTCGGCAGGCTCTGACACATGGCAGCCCCCTGCTCAGCAGGCCCTCACTGAAAGGAACAGCAGCCCACAGAGCCAGAGGGGTCTGGCAACCACTTCGGAGCAGGGAAGAGGGGAACTGCTCACCAGAGGGGGCAAAGAAGAGGACAAGCCAGTGGAAAGGGGAGAGGGGAAGGGTGCTGAGGAATTACAAGGCAAAGCATGGAGGAATAACAACAATGCACTGTGGGTCAAACCCACAGCTCACGGTCAGTGTCTGCAGCATGGCACAGGGCAGCGAGTCAGGCAGAGCGGTGGCCAGCTAACATAGGACATTACACCCACACCCTCTGTGGAGATCAAGTATCAGCAACAGGTGGGAAACAGCCTGTGCCAAAGCACTCTAAGCACTTAATTGTGCCAACTTTTAATAAGCACAAGCTGTATCCCTTATGAAAAATACAAAAAGACAATAATCTGGATACTCCAGAAGAGGTACAACCCCCAGTGAGAACCTGCACAGCTGCAGGTCACAAAAACTCCCAAGAACCTCAAAGAAGAATAAAGAGCATCACGCTCAGGAAAGCCCACAGAAGCACTTAACTCACCTCCTGACCAGACTTTGCAGAGTTCTCTGAATGGAGAGATTCAATTTCCCCTTCAATCATTGCAGCTTCTAGGCACTCGTGCAGATCTTTAAAGCCATTAACCTGGAGTGGATACTGCCCAAACATTTCTGTGTTTTCAAATTTTTTACCTTCACACAAGAAATTAATAGTTAAGGTTTTTAGGAACAAATGCTTACCTTTAAATAACCCTAACAATCCCAGGTCACCTGACCTAACCTACACAACAGTACCCACACTTTCTTAACAAAGAATTTTATGTATGAAAACAGATTACTCAAAAAAGGCACTTCAATTGTGAGAAATGAAAAGTTACTTAATTTCCCTCTTCCTCCTATTTTTTAATATTGTTTTTGAATCCATTGGTAATAAACAAAACTCAAAATGACTTGGTGCCACAGTTGGGTGGTAAGTTCTACATGTAAAAATCAAAGTCCTGCTCCTGCAAACAGCACTTCAGTAACCCAACTGTACAAGGTATCAGCAAAGTCAATGGAACTGCTGGTATGAAACAGCCCTCTGTGCAAGTACATTTAGCAAAAAATAAAAGCACAAGAGAGAAGTCACAACTTCTGTCCTGAAAACAAGACCATAATTTGGTAACAGTGAATAACGAGTTCAAACATGAGAATAAAGTTATTTCGATGTAAAATTTCAACTGATCTCATCCTAAAGTCTTACATCTGCCAGATTCTTATCATTGGTTTGTTTTTTACATATCTCCTCAGTTAAGATGAGGACATAAGGGATGAAAGTAGCCAAATGCAGAAGAGCAAGAAATCTGCAGAATGGTTGACATCTGACAGCAAATCATTTGATACACTGTTCCAAGCAGAGGAAAAACAGGAAGCCACTTCAAAGATTACAGCTGCTTCATTCAAATGCCTCTCAGGAGTCATTCACTCTTGGGATGGGGGCAGAATATTGAACTTTAAAAATACTTCCAGAACTGCTGGCCTCCTGGATATACAGGATGCTGAATTCTGCTGATCTACTCACTATATGCAGATAAGATAAAGGGAACCTTGTCATACAGCCCCTTCCTCTTCAATACTCTCTCCAACTCTGCCCTCGAGCAGGTTTCCACTGACTTGTTTTCAACAAACTGTACTTCTAAGAGGGTGAGCTATCCATGCCAGAAATTGTGCAGGAGAAAATACAACAATTGAAATTTTCAACTGCATTAATTGAAGCAGAGCATGAGAAAGGAGCTTAATGAAATACACTAACTTGCCTTCTGTGTACTATTAGTAAGTGGCAAATTATTTCTTGCAAGCATTCTTGCTCAGCATCTCACCCTAACTTCTACTGCACTTCAGTACGTATGCTCACCTCCTGAAAGTTATCAGCAGTCTTTCTGGACTACTAGAGCTCATTACATTTACTTTCAGTTTCACATTCTCAGGACAAATTTGTCAGACCAAATGCATATTGCCAAAGTATCTTTCTGCAGAAGTAGCTAAAATGCCACAACTGCATCGTTCAGCTGTGAATGTCAAGCAGCACTAAACAGACATGAGCACAGCAGTCCAGGTAATTTCAGATGCATACCTTCAAGTACACCTACTGCTAAAAATCGTCCATAAAACAACTCCACCATTGGGTTCTTTGGTTTCTCTCCCTCCCTGAAAAGAGAGGGCATGTTAGTGAAAAAAAAAAAAAAAAAAAAAAAAAAAAAAAAGACAAGAACTTTTATAAAACCAAGAGTGGAATAGTCTGGATGCATTATGGAAATGCGACCTACTGTATTTTCAGTTACTGTTCTTCAAGTTTTGTACTTTCCTCTAATGATAATAACAACAATTCCCAGATCTGTAATGGTAAGACTATTCTGAAAATTAAGTTTCAGAAGTGCTTAATTCTAAGAAAATTTATGTAAATCAGATTCAATTCATGAGAGGTCAAACTGTACAGAACCCTTGTAAAAACTATTTCCTAGAACATTCTAGAAACTATTATGCATTGAAAAGACAGTTTACAGATGTTCATTTATACAAATGCTTAGTATTTACTTATAAGAAGAGAAATTGGAGCAAGGTTTTGAAGCATGTAAGATACAAGATTGAAGAGCCAAACTGCATTCAAATGCAAAAGCCTAACTGATTACGTACAAAACTGTTTGTATACTTAGGACTTCACTGAGCAAGGTTTCTAACATGAAAGGTGGTGAAAGAGATAATTTATGAAAAATCAAAGGTATTGGCATGTATGGAAAAAACCAGTTGAACTAAAATAAGCTGGAGGAGTTGGATCTTTTTTAGCCATAAAGTGAGAAGTGGATTTTTGGTGGTTTGGTTTGCTTTTTCTCATCAACTCACTGAATATACAGAGCTAGGAACGAAAAGAAAAAAAAAAAATCTTACCTCTCTTCCTCAGCTTTAATTTGGAAGGCATCTTCTAGCCAGTCTAATAATTTGTGTGTAAATTCACTAACATCTTGCTGTTGAAAAATGCAAAATGATTAGTGTATGTTCACATATGTAACAGAATGCAGTATCACTTTACAAGTGTCAGTATGGCAGCATTCCCTCACCCAAGAGCTCCAAAAATCACCCTATGTCTAAGACTATGCCATGGTCGAGCTTTTTATGGGCAGCTCTTAGAGCACACTAAGGCTCTAGTGTTCCTCAGCCATTACACTGTCCTGTGGCCCTTATTACTTTGGCTCAGCTTTCAAACCATACTAGTCCAAAGGCATCTTATGAATCCCATTGTTCAAACCCTCTGGTATCTAAACAAGTGGTGACTAATATTACTTTCATCAACCACTAAATTCAGAATGCTGTTTGTAATTAAATACCTTAGCCACATAACTTCATATGGGAGAAATAAAGTATCCAAGGAAACAAAGTGCTTCAGAAAAGCAGAATATACCTACCAGGACTTAGGCAAGAATCCCGAATATGAGGATCCTCCAAACCAGTATCTACACAAATAGCATACTGGGACTGTACTAGTCCTGGATGTACTATTAGATGAGAAGCATAAAGCTTTTTCAAAAAGACAGGGACTTGGAAGCTAAACTAAAACCCCAGTAGCAAGAACATGGAACTATGTTAATTTCTAAAATAACAGGAAGAAAGCATGCCGAATAAAGAAGCCATGCTGTCCAGAGTTGTTTGTTGCTGTTGGGGGTGTTTTGGTTGTTTGGGATTTTCTTTTGTTTTAAATAAAAGTGACTAGAGATCACATAACATTGGGGGGGGAAAAAAAAGGTCAAGACTGTGACAAATGAGATGTTTCTTTTCTATGGACATTTTGCATTTCTCTTGTCCATTTCAAGTATTTCCTATTGCAAACTAACCATAAGAAAACATGCATAAGCCCAATGAAAACACAGAGGCATTACCTGTTGGGAATCATTTGATTTAAAAGCATCTTTAAGGATTTCAACTGCTCTTGATGGGTCAACATATTTCCTCTTTGAACCAACTAGAAGTGCAAACAGGTACCTCAATTCACGCATGAAAGGCAGATTCCTATGTTCCTGTATTTGCGAAAGAATTAAAAATGTTTCAACGAAGGGGTGACAAAAGTCTACTTTACAGAAGCGTTACCCAACAAACTCAGTATATATCCAGCCAAAGATCGTAACAACACCTGAGCTTACCTGTAGCACTACCACAGTAATGTTGCACGCCTTGTACTTGTCAGTTTTACAAAGGCATGCAGTGCTCTGAGAAGAAAAGTACCTTTCAGAAAGCTCCCCGAAACCCTACCTTGCTGTGGCTGGATGGCCAGGTGGATGAGCTGAATTGCATTTAAGACAGAACTGTTGTTTTTCAAGACTTACAAGCCTGAAGTTATAGCTGCAACAATACACACTGGTTTTATAAGCAGCATTGATTTTACTGAAATTAGTATTCCTCTAGCATAATTTCTTGTGAGCTTACACACTGCCTAGTACATTTTTAAGCTTTGTTTACTGATGTTTAAGTTTATAAAGGTGTACACAAATCATTATTATTTCTCTTGTCAGAAGTAAGAGAAACAGCCTGCTCGCCTTTCTAACTTTTTCTTTGGGTATAGTTCAAGGGGAATATGGAGTTCTTTTTCTGGTTTCCAGGAAAGCAGCAGAAGAAACACTTTCCTGCCTGTATAATGAAAAGCAAGTAAACCAAAACACAAATACATCAAACCAGTGATTAAGCCACAGGTTATAAATGCTGTGGAGATTGGGTATCACTCATAGTCTGGAGTAGATAGTCAACAAATACTTGTGAAATTAAAACCCATGTAATATCCACTTGTATTTAGGACAGAGTATCATTGAAAGGCAGCACAGATGTCAGATGCCGGTCAAACTGGAAATACTTGAAAACAAACTATTTCATATGCTCAAAAAGCAGACTTGTTTAGTTACTCCTATGTTAATCCAGCATGGATAAAGCTTTTTGGACTTTTGTTTCATTTCAGCTTTAGAAATTGTACATGGTGAATGGGAATGTGTTCTACATAATGACTAATAAAGTACTTCTAGCCATGCAAATTTCCCAGTTCTACTTGCTCTTCTACTCCACCTTGCAAAACACCTGCCAATTATAAACAAAGTTCACAGCAAAGTCTGAAGACTTCAAATGCTACCCTAATTTAGCATTAAATGAAAATTTAAGTATAAAAGCAACCTCCTTATTTCAGATTCAACTAACTTTAAAACAACAAAACAGGAAAACAAATTGTGAAAATTATTTTCCAACTATTTTCATGAAGTGACCTATTAAAAATTAAAAGACTTTCTAGTTTTAGATACAGATATATTTTACCAGGATACTTCAATACAACACAGATTTGTAAGGACACAACCACCACAATAAAACAAAACAAACCAAAAAAAAACCCCACCCACCAAATTCCATTTTAAAATAAAAATTGAATGTAAAGTTCCATTTAAAGCATTGGATGTTTTATCATCTATCTTACCTGCACAAGTAATTTCTTAATACACTAATGTTGGAACAACTTATGATTAAGAAATGCTTCTCAAGCAATCTACATGTTTAATACATAGCAAACATTCATCCTTGTCTATCTGTATGCTGGGACACTGGCATAGTGATAATGTTGAAACAGGGGGAAGGGTGTGCTAACCTGTAGCACAGTAACCCACTTCCTCTGATAATAAAATATTTCCTAATGATATTGTTGAGGCCAAATATTTAGCTGGCCTCACTGTGTACACCAAAAAAAGATCCGTTCATATGACAGCAAGAGGTAAGAGAACTGGGACAGCAAAGAAGCTGAAGAATACACCAAAGAAGAAAAATTAACTTCAAACAAAAAAGAACAAAACCAGATTGGAGATCTTAAGAATAGGCCCAAGTTTAAAAATCCAGAAAAACAAAAGCTAATTAGCTGAGGCGTCAGGGTGGGGTTGTTGTTTGGTTTCAGGATTTTTTTAGTCAAAATGTGTCCTGAAGACTTATGGATTAAAAATTTTACATGGCAAATGATTAACAGCGTTTGGATTCAATATATTGATAGGAAAGAACAAAAACGTCACACTGTGCAATACTCCCTTAAGTACAACCACATGCTTTTATTCTAAATCAAGAGATTTTCATGACCCTAGCATTAAACTGTACTTTCCACCAACTGGAAGAACAGGATGTAAAACAGATTCTTGAAAGTCTGGGTTTATTAAAACTTGATCTTTATTAGCAAGGAAATTTGATCCTAGGGAATGTCAGTCACATACCATACTTATTACTAGATTAAAAATAAAAACCAAAACAAAAACAAGTTGAGATAGTTTTAAAACAAGTAACCACATGGAAGTAAATTTCATCTTTTCCTAAGTACTCCCTAAACCATATTTCAGCACTAAGATTATCTTTACTCAGCCTGCAGGTAAGACAGATGAATACATCGATTAATAATGTTGTTTCATTCTGGAATTTAAATTAAGGAAGGAGAGGATACAAAGGACTGCCAGAGAGCCTCACAAGCAGGCTTGCAGGAAGCAAAGTCTGTGCACAAAGCCATACACTTGCCTGGTTTCACACTAGTTCATGCAGCCTTAATATTGCCTGCTATGGTCAGAATTTCTAAATAGCTCTCTGGAATTGCTAAAGGCATTTGGCTGACAGTGCCAATGCTTGGGCAAGATTTTTTGCAAAGACAACAGCTTGCTATTATCTATTATTTTACGGCACCCCTTAGATGCCAACTGCTTTTTACACCCTGAGAAGTGAAGGTAAAGAACTCTGAATACTGGAGGATATTACTAATACAAGTATGACTAAGAATTAAATACCAGGCAGAAAATCAATCTAAAAATCAGAAAAATAAGTATTTCAGTATAATTCTTTGGTAAGCATGACTTTATCTTGTGTGTCTCAGTAAAATACACTGTCCCTTCACCCTCTTACGACATGATCCCAAAACTATCCTTTTTTTTATTTACACACCATTCCATGGCTTAATAGAAACATTTTTCCTAAAATACCCAAAAAACAAACAAACCATACAAGTGACAACTTGCTCTTTGAATATGGTGGGGAAAACAGAAGAAATAGAGTTCTTACTGAACAAGCAACTTCCCTTTTCTGGTACATACCTAGAGGGTTAGAAAATGGACGCTATCTTCTCTATGCCTGTTTTATCTTGCTTTTTGAATTGCAGCTCTTACTTTTGCTAGCCAACATTCCAGTCAAGCCTGAAGTACCAAACAACTAAAAAAAGGCTGACAACACACACCTCTCTTTAAAACCTGAATGCAAGGGGCCAACGACAGTAGTCTAGTTTCTGGTTATGCAAAAAATCACTGTTCTGTAAACTCTTGCTAAAAAAAAAAAAGGGCATCAAATGCCTTCATGCTTCATACAGTCACTTCCTCTTTCCATTTCCTCCCTTCTATTTTGTAACATAGAAACTAGGGTGCCCCCTTACATGTATACTCAGAGGGCACCCATGAAGAAGAAAAATTGGTCTGATTTGTTCCTCAGCCCATGACCTCACTAGTCTGAGGTCACAAGAAACCTGAGCCCCTCCCGGCTTCCCAATTCCATATGAGTACCAGAATAAACACTGGAAAATTTATGCTAACAGTCACCTTGTGAGAGGGCCAGAAGAGACACGCTACCATCTGAAAGCTTAATCTCTGATCATGAGTTACAAGTAATTAACATCCCTGAAAAAAAGCAATGAAGTGGCCAGGCCAACAACAATGCTGCTGGTAAAGCTACACAGATCAAACCCACACATGTAACCAAAAAGCATCCCCCCAGCCATGCAGTGTGAGGGGTCCACAATAAGACATGTTTGCTAACACTAGCTCCATTCACCTGAGAAATGCTCTCCAGCTTGTGGCAGTGCTGCTACACCTGCATCAGCAAAGCCCTTCCACCAAACCTGGTCTAAGCAGCAGCACACGGAGCAAGTGTTACCTCTCTCAACACCCTGTCCCATACTCTGCCGAGCTAACGTGTTTTATGGAAGATCTGTAATAGGAAGCACACCCCTATAAAGCCTGTGCTCATCTGAGGTGTAGAGCAGTGCAAAATTCCATTACAGGAGAGAAACGTCCTTATCAGCCACCAGTGGAAGTCAGCTTCTTGTTTTACCTTTTGGTTTCGGGGCAAGTCTTGGGCATTTGCAGGAGGATTGAAATTTAAAACTAGTCTTCGAAACTCCAGTAGGTTAAATAATGACTGAAAAGGGGGAAGAAAAAAAAAAAAAGAAAGAGACAGTTAAAAAACATTTAAGCACCTCCATAAACAACA
This sequence comes from Hypotaenidia okinawae, assembly GCA_027925045.1. Classification (NCBI taxonomy): domain Eukaryota; kingdom Metazoa; phylum Chordata; class Aves; order Gruiformes; family Rallidae; genus Hypotaenidia; species Hypotaenidia okinawae. The sequence goes on along the minus strand of BSDF01000001.1, from coordinate 108,392,934 downwards.
CAAAATTCTTCCAAATGTGTTTTAGAAAATTAAATGAAGCATCAAACATATGAAATGCTAACGGTTCATTTCAGAAGCTGCATTACTTTCCTTAACTTTGCTAAACATATTTAACAGATGACAATTCTTTTTTTTGCCAAGAAACCAGCATAATCAAATAAGCTGCTTTACATTTACTCACATAAATGGAACAATACTTTTAGATGATTGGTAAATAACTTTTTACAATAGAAATTTTATTAATTGTATACCTGTCAGTTTTCAAACCCAATCTGAGCTTGTTTAGCCATGTAAAATTCATCTTGTATGTATTCACCCTCCACCATCTACCACCTCACTGCAGAGGGAGTACATCTTTGTATGTGCAACACTGCAATTATCCAGTCTTGTTGCATTGTGTCCACTCCTCCCATTATTACAGGATCTGAATACCACACATCAGTGTGAGGACACTGGGTTATACATCTTTGCAGGTAAGCAACTAACACTCCCATTTTATGAGCAGCAAGACAAAAGAATGGGAGTCTACAGGCACATTCGTGAAAAAGGTTCCCCTTTTATTTCTCCTTAGAGAGAAGGGAGATTAAAACACAGAGTCCTTTGTTTACTTACTCACACACAGAAAATGCTAATATTTAATTCAAGTGTCATTCTAGAAGTTCATACTAATTGAAGTTATGTTTTATGATGTAACAGCATTCCACCAGTGGGCTCTTCATCAAGCAAAACATAGCAATGCCTTACATACAAAATAAACCAGCTGCTGAAATACAATGTCCAAAGACTGACTTCTCTCCATGACTAATCCAAGTGCCATCACAGTGCCAAGCAGCTGAGCTGGCCAATTGCATAATACACACACGGATTAGGTACAGAAAACTGTACTAAAGTTTAGAAATTTTGCCTGGCATTCAATCCCCAAGTTTTTCATGAAAAAAAAAAAAAGCATTCTTTTAATCCAGAACTCTAAACTGTGAGCATTTAACTCCATGCTTCAATAAGCTGAACAAACCTAGTTCTTCAAGCTGCTGAGAATAATTAAGAAGATTGTCCAATACACTTATTTCTTCTTCGGCTTTGTTCTACTCCAAATTTCTCATGCAAGATATTTAGTTATTAAGCTTTTCTTCAAAAGAGCTTACAGTGTCCATGGTTGTACTGAAATGCAGCAGAAGGCTCACAGTTCACCTACAACACCACCACTAATGCCAGCAGGACAGTATCACATTGTGGCTCTTCCATATTGAGCTAAATCAAGTTACCATCATTAAAAAAAAAACCAATTTCCCAGTTGTTTTGGGTTTGCATGGCAAAATTTTAGTAGCAGGGGAGCTACAGGGGCAGCCTCTGCAAAAGCTGCTAAAAACTTTCTCTAGGTCCCCTAAATCTGACAGAGCCAATATCAGCAGGGTCCAAGATAGACCCTCCGCCGGCCAAGCCTGAGCTCATCAGCAACAGTGGTAGCACCTCTGGGATAATGTGGCTAAGATGGGAGACAATTTCATGTTGGAAAAGTTTGTGGAGTACTGTATCCCATGAGAAGGACCCCATACTTGAGCAGGGAAAGAGTGTGAGGAGGCCTCCCCTGAGGAGAAATGAGAAGCAGAAACAACATGTGATGAACTAACCACAACCTCCATTCCCTGCCCCTTTGTGCAGCTGAGATGCAGGAGGGAGAGAACTGGGGAGTAAAACTGAGCTTGGGAAAGAAGGGAGGGGTGGGGGGAAGCATTGTAAGATTTGATTTTATTTCTCATGACTCAATTCCATTTTGGTTGGTGATAAATTACATTAGTTTTCCTCAAGTCGAGTCTGCTTTGCCCATGACAGTAATGAGTGAATGACCTCTCCCTGTCCTTATGTTGACCCACAAGCCTCCCCCTGTCTAGTTGAGGAGGAGGAGTGATAGAGTGGCTATGGTGGGCACCTGGCCTCCAGTCAGGTTTAACCCACCATACTGGTGTAAGTGTAAACAAGTATACAGTAAGTGTGCCTGAAACCAGCCAATTTTTATGCCTGAATGACCTGAAAGAGAAACCTACAGTTCTTCATGAGATAAGGAGATAGAAAGGAGCTATCCCATGCCCAACCACCCCAGTGTTTCAAAAAGGGGCTAAGCAAAACAATTCCCAGTTTTCCTAGCCATCTGTTGACTAGGCTTCCTACACCCAGGGCAGGATGCTCTTCTGCAGCCACCAAGAGACAGCAGAGACTGTCCCTGTCCTGAGTGGCACCCACTGGCCCAAGGCCAAAGCACTGGCCTTCCAAACACACTGCATGGGTAGCGCTTCATCTCTCACCCACTTGGCTCCACTTACAGAAAGTGTCAGCAGTCCCAGTGGAAGAAAACAGTCTGGATTTAAAAGGTGGATGCTTCATATCTTACTGGCCTTTGTCAAGTATTTTCATACTTTACCAACGTAAACTATGCAAAACTTAGGCATGCAAGAAAAATTCTGTAAGAAGTGTATTTGACTGGCCTAAGACAAGTTATATTAATTCAAATAATCACAAAAATCAACATATTTTTAGAATACCCACTTCCAACTACGTCAGTTGGGGAGCTGAACAAGAGAGTAAAAGAAAACACCAATAAAACAACCCACAGTAAAAATCCAGTGTCATTTTAGGGCACTCAAACTAACTGTGCTGAAGGACAACCACCATACTGTGGCTTTCCCCTACTTTAGTGCTGGTACAGACATAATTTCTGTCATGCCAGAGAGAGACAGGTAGAGTTGTAGCTTCAAGACTAAGATATTAAAAACATTAATTTCTCTGAGTAATGCCTATCCACACTGTATAGAGCCCAATCACCCCTTCAGAATGTAAGCTGCCTTGACTTCACCTAGAACACCCTGCTTATCCCTTCCACCCCCTCTTAGTTTTGATAAGGATTATCAAACATAAGGACCCTGGCAGAATTTAGGCTGTCCAAGTAAAGGATTAATTCTTAAAATTCAAGAACTGTGGTGCTGCATTAATACTGCAAGACTACAAATTAAGTCAGCATATTAAATCCATAAAAACTTGGCATGCCACGCATCATTAAAAGCCGTCAGCAGAGTCCTAAAATAGCAAAGGTACTGCCATCAACAATACATGGAGAGTAGGAAATCAGTACTTCTGTGTCTAGATAAAAGATGGCTCATCAAACTGCCATGCAGAGCTTTAGAGAGGCTCTGCCTGATGGGTTCTTGCACAAAAACTAGCTCTTTCACTAACAGATGTATGAAAAACTTTCGTTTTAACTAGAAATTTTGTATAATTTGTCCGCAACATTAAGAACACACACACAAAAAAAAAACAACTGCCCAAGAACTAGGTAATGTTTAGTATCAACCACCTTCATAGAAGTTTACATGAAAACTGTAACTTCATAATACTATGAACACGGCCACCTTCCCATTCAATTCATAAAGGGGAGATTCAGGCTGGACATTAGGATATACTACTTCTCGGAAAGGGTAGTCAGGCACTGGAATGCACTGCCCAGGGAGGTGGTGGAGTCACCGACCCTGGGGGTGTTCAAGGAAAGACTGGATGTTGTATTGAGGGATATGGTTTAGTGGGAGCTAGTAGTAATAGGTGAATGGTTGGACTGGATGATCTTTTAGGTCTTTTCCAACCTTGATAATTCTGTGATTCTGTTAAGCTTGGAAGGAAGGACACTGAAATTGTTCTGTGAAAGATGATTCAGAGTACAAGACAATTAAAGCGATGTGGTGTACGAACTCTACACCGGTCAGCAAGATGCCAAAAACACTCTCATTTGGCAGAAAAGCACTTAGGGTGCTCAAGTAGAATGAATACATTTCATCAAAGCTGTAATGGCTGCAGGAAACCTGAAGTATTACGGTGCCAAGTAAGAAAAAGAAAAACCATGAAGTTGTCCTGGTTTCAGCTGACAGAGTTAATTTTCTTCGTAGCAGTTAGTATGGGGCTGTGTTTTGGATTTGTGCTGGAAATGGTGTTGATAATATAGAGATGTTTCTATTTATATGGAGGTGGTTCTGTTGTTGAGCAGCACTTACACACAGCACCAAGGGCTTTGCTGCTGCTCACATCACCCCTCCAGCCAGTGGTCCGGGGGTGCACAACAAGCTGGGAGGGGGCACAGCCAGGACAGTTGACCCCGAATGACTAAAGGGATATTCCATACCATGCAGCATCATGCTCAGCATATAAAGCTGTGGGAGGAAGAAGGGGGATGTTAGGAGTGATGATGTTTGTCTTCCCCAGTAACTGTTATGCATGCTAGGGCCCTGCTTTCCTGGGGATAGAAGAACACCTGCCCATTGGGAATGGGGAATGAATTCCTTGTTCTGCTTTGCTCATGCAAGTGGCTTTGCTTTACTTGTTAAATTGCCTTTCTCTCAACCCATGAGTTCTCTTGCTTTAACTCTTCCAGTTCTCTTCCCCCAACCCACCAGGGGAAGTGAGCAAGCAGCTGGGTGCTGCTTAGCTGCTGGCCAGGGCTAAACCATGACAGAAGCCTAGCAAACAAAATATGACATGCCTAACAGCAGACACCTGGAAGTCCACCAGCCTACCTTTAAATGGGATCATCATTCAGGTTTCTTAGTGCAGCCCTGAGAAAAGCTGTGCAATTTCTGTTCTTATGGCAAGCCAGTTTGTAGGGTCCCTTTTACCAAAGTGAAGGGGACTAACAACAGGCAAGGATACCACAACTGGTACAGGTGTGTGTGACAGTACCTAGGTGTCATCAGCAAATACTGGCTAGGAATTTGTGCCAATTACTGTCACAGCTTGAGATTTAACAGGATTAAAAAAAAATAAATAAAAAGACTAGCTTGAATTTTCGCAAAGAAAATTTAGAAAGGGCTTCCTTTGGCTAGTAACCAAACACTCAATGTATTGTATTAGTACTGCTGAAAAGCACCTCTTCAGCAGGGGGAAAGAAAAAGTATGCATTCCTAGAGAGCTCTAAACCAAATCGCCTCAGGTACTGGCATTTAGTTTAAACATGATCTTGTTCAGTTAAAAGCTTATATATGAATTAACACCCATTTGCCTCACTTAGTCATCTTGGGCCTGTTCTGCATTTCCAATTTCACATTTATTCAGATTTTGAAGCCACAAAGCAGAGGCCAGATCTACCTTCTACCTTGTAACACACAGGGGCTGCCGCCTCCTCCTCCTCTGCTTCTGTATGCCTTAATAAGTGGCAAATCCTGTTTCCAGAATAGAGGCTAATGCCAGGCATGAAATGTGGTCATCAGGCCTATATTTGAGCTCATCCATGCATTTCATAGCAGTAAAAGCCAACAAGCAGAAATACAAGACTTCTTGTAATGCTTAAACTAAAATGAAAGTGATTGCTATACATATATGCAAACTAGTTTTAACACATATTACTTAAAAGGTAGAAAATAATTATTCTAACAGACAATTTAAAATATATTTTCTCTTAAATACATTAGTAGCCCTGTGTATTGTCTTCTAGCTTTTCAAACTTAGGAAGTCATCCAAAACATGCTCCTGATACTGCTTCTTGCCATATACTGAGAATTTGGCACAGGCAAAATTCTTTAGAAAGCTGCAAGGAAGAAGGAAAGGAAGAGAAGAAAACAGCTTCTAAGCTGACACTTGAGCAGGTTCCTGTTCAAACTTAGTTGTGAAAGTATAGGCAGAGGAGGCTATTTTCCCCTTTCCATGTCCCATACAAATCTCTTACAGGTAGATACGACACCATCTCATGGATAACTTCAGCAGAACCACCCCACATGTACAGTGGTACCAGTCAGGAAAACATTTAGTATTTTCAAAGTCATAGATCTTAAAAAGCATTGCAGAGGACATAGGACATTCTTATTTATAAGCAGTCAGCCAATCAGCATTCCAAGCTGCTGAAAACCAAGGTATAAATGCAATTTTAAGCTGTCGTGTTTTTCTTTTCTAAAAGGCTGAGCTGTAACATGAAAGAAGATGGAAAGCAGCTTTCATACTTGTTTGATCTAGAAAGTCAAACTAACTTAAGACCTCTAACAGACTTGGGTTAAGTCAACATTTTAAACAAACAGCTCACCACGGTACTACCAGCCTGCATTTAGAGAACATTTACTTGTTTGTAGCAACAAACCCTGAACATTACTGCAATTCAGAAGACAGATAAGTATGATGAGATGTGTCCAGAAGAATTCACTTTATACTTGTGTCTTGGCACATACTAAAAAAATGCCATTCAACCACTCCTCCATTATGTGTTCAAAGCAAGAAGAAAAAAAAAATAAATTCTGTCAGGATATAAAATAACAGCCAACATTCCCTTACATGGTTACTGTTTTCAGCTTCTTCCCTGAACGCCCAGCAGCACTGAGCAGGCTCGCGGTGTAAGTTCGGCCACCGCACCTCAACAGTGCAACAACAGCTCTATGCCCTTCCAAGCCTCCCAGCTGCACAGAGGGTCACAAACCCTTGCTTGCTCTGTACTTTTTATTATAATTAAATGAACAACTATTGTATGAGTCAAAAGCTAAAGCTACCATCTGTTAAAGCTTCCCAACCCTTCACAACAGAAATTCTGCAATATTATATACCACTGAATACGAGGTAAGAGCTAGAAATAAATCACACAAGCAACCCAGGGGAACTGGAGACCACAGAGAAGAACAAAAAGCAGGGAAATTAACATCCTGTCATCCTGTGGTATTTGCTGACTGAACTTGGAAGTGACAGGTTGATCTTTACTCAACAGGGGAACAGAGGGAGTGATGGAGGGAGTGAAAGCAAGAAACTCAATTTCCAGCATCATTACGCCTCTGCCCATGAAACTCAACAGAACAGTTTATCTCCTATTCCCCCTCCCACCCCTACCTCAGGCTGTTCCACTGAGAAAACAGCAGGAAGAGAATATTCCATCAATGACTATTTTAACTGAAACAGAGATTGCTCACTGAGTGTTCTTGAACATGCAACCTTTCGTTGCACGCCCAGGGAAGCATGGGAGTCATGTACAACTTACATATATGCAACTCATTATATAAACACTAGGTATCTTGGTATGAATGCACTACCACATCATCCACCACAGTCCTTCCCATTGAACATGTCAAATAGGAAACACAAAACAATGAAAAGTTAGATACTTGTGGCAGGCCGCCTCAGAGATGGTAAGAACAATAGCCAAGCCACCAACTGGGAAGAAAATGCTTGCTTGTTTCTCACCCATCAGGCTTGCTTGCTTCCTCCCACAACTGGAAGCTTAGGATCAAATGAGATCTTAACCCCAAATATACTGACATCAGGAAAGCAAGAAGGCTGCTCCTAAATACAATGCAAGAGAGTTAAATGCCAGAAGTGGCGTTGGGGACCCTGAAAACAAAAGTTAAAGAGCAGCCATGGAGATTTATGCTTTTAAGATGGTACCTTGTCAACTTTTTGTTCTGTAAGCTATACACTTTTAGGGAAGGGAAATATTGAAAGCATCTCTTTTTAATGACTAACCAGACTCTGACAACTCTGGGGGAAAAAAAAAAATAAAGGAGTATGGAGATGCCAAACCTCAGCTATCCTGTTAGGATAACTTGTCTGGTAAAGGGAGGAGATAAAATCCAGACACGCCCTCAGGAAGTCACGAGACTCAAGAAAACGCTGCCCCTAGTACTTTAGGTATTGGCCTGGGCAGGGACAGAAAATAGAGCCTCACTTACAGTACACTTTTCATGTCATTCCCCACACACTTTCTTCCTTCCATCAGAAATTTATCTTGGTGCACTGAGTGGGTGACATTCACGAAATATTCAGCTACTTGGTCTCTCCCACAGCACCTTTTTCAAGGGGCAATAGCTGCCAGGGGGATTACTTCTCATACTCAACCAAAATCCTACTTGGAACTCCAAAAGATTAACTCTCTCTTGTGCAATGTCTTAAAGTAAAACATCTGGGACACAACCTGCAGAGGCAGCAAACCTCCAGACCCAACTCCAACAGTGCATCCATGTTTAACAGGCTCAATAAATGTATTATATACACCATTTTCACACTATAAACTCTTTAAAACAAGGAAAACTGCAGAGTTGGCTTTTTACAGGGGAGCCACTGAAATCTACTGCAAAACAAGTGAAAACACACAGTAGCATATTTGTGTTCTGTTTCTTTAAAAAACTCAGTATCTTCAGTTCTATTTCAAGAGGAGGTAGATAGAGTTACAATAATGAGAACTTTAAAAAACCCACACAAACAAACTCCTAGAAATATTCTAAAACTTCAAGATTTAGGGATTGTTCTATAAAATTTAATCTAACCAACCAGTATCAAAAGCACATATGGGTGAGCTCCTGTCTAAAATGATGTTTATTACGGGTTCAAGAGGAGTCAAGAAAATCAGCGGGGAGACTTTGATCCCTTTTTTCTTGGCAGGTAAGGAAGACCTGAGCATTCTTTAATACAGTTTTGCTTTGACATGTTTTCTTGGCAGCTCAGTTTTAAATTCAAGTTATTATCAAGTCAGAAGTCTTCAACAGTAGGACAGATTTTTAGAAGTTAGGTTACGCTGCAGAAGAAACATCACTCTTCATTCTCAGGATGCTGAATTGAACTGCTGGAAACAAAAAGAACTTTGTTTTGGAGCTATCTGAAGAGACAGACTCCCCTCTTACCCTACAGAAGAGGAAGTCTTCAACATGTGTGTATTCCTCTAAGGCACTAATAAATACAGACTAAAAGGCAGTATTTCTAGTAATGTTTGAAGCTTGTTAGGGTTTCCTGTCACTCACTATAAACATATCTTAAGGAATTTCTTGCACTTAATGCATATACAACAAACCATTGACAACTGCATTTGAACAAGTCAGATGATTGATGGCCATAAAAACCAGCACAGGTTGCATAAGGAAAGAGTCAAAACGTCAAAAGCTTTTTTTTTCCTCCCTTAACAAGCACCCTTTAAATAGAATGAAAAGAAGAATTTTCTTTCTTTGCAATTTAGTTTTAGATTGCATTTCACACCGTATTATTGTGACTGACAGTACATAACATTTAGATATTCTTGACCTATGTCATGTGTCAGATTTCGAGCCTCCTTAAGAAAGCTTGAAAATACTTCCACATAGTCAGTGCAACCCAAGGAGTCAATCTGCCCTGTGGATAAATAAATACGGTATTAGCTAATGCTCCAAGTTAACATGCATTAAATTTCCTGGGATGGTTGCTGGAAACCTAAGTCTTCCAGACTGGCAGACAATATTAATAACCTCAATTTTCAACCAGCTGAACTTATAAATCTTTCAATAGTTTACTTGTATTTCATTCTATAGACCTAAATACAGAAGTTTAACTACCTTTTAGTATCAAAGCATTATTATTCCAAACACCACAGATTTTTAAAAATAATATTGGTGGTGACCATAAGAACTAGCTATCCCTCTTTATAATCAATTTTCAACATAAAAAGTTGCCCATCAGGTATAAATAACATGAGATCATAGGTTTTTACATTCCCTAACCTTTGTTTGTATCTCTGTGGTTAATGAATTAAGATTCAAGTTTCCTTGAAAACATTTACTTAAACATAGGCACTTTCCTGTGTATTTATCATCTTTTACAGAACTGCACATACACATAAAATCGGTCACATTAAGCAGTCAGATTGGAAAGAGAGACCATCGACCTGAATGACAGCAGTTCACAAAGCTAATAGCAATCAACTTTTAACTGCCTTGTCCAGCAGGAGACATGGAAGCCACCAGAAAAAGCTAGTTGGAGCCAGGTTCAAAAAACCAAACAAAATCAAGGTGCTTCTTCATGCACTAGAGAGCAAAACTAGAGAGCACAGCTATGGGGTTCATACCCAAAGGGCCCTATGCGCACAAGGTGCTTCCAAGGCTCAAGGGAGACAAGTACATAAAAGAGAAGCCCACTGAGGATTACCAACAAGTTGCAAAAGATGAAGAAACTTCCCCAAGATTAAAGCATTTGGAGGCTTAGGAGTGCTTTACCACAGCAGCACCATGCAAGCCGTCTGCACTCTTCTGCAAGCACCCATCACTTGCTGAAATGGCTGGGCAGAACACTGATCTAAATAGACTCAGCCCAAAGTCCAACAGCCATCACTGTGTAAGTAACTGTTTTAGTTTATCTGAAGTGCTTCTGCCTGATTGTAATTTGTGTAAAAGGGGTACTAAATACTTTATCTACTTCCTCTCAAAACATCAGACTGAAAAGTTACAGTAAGTTGAATTTCCTTCTTGTAGAGTAAAAATAAATTTTCCCCTATTGTATTCCAGTTTCACCCACAGTTTTCTGTGGGTTTGGATGCTTTTGAATATATCTAGATTATTTACAGAAGCTTACCCAGATTTAGCAATCCCTTCTAAAAAAAACACTCTAAAGAGACAGGCTCATTAAGTTTATGTACAATGAATTACTAATACAAGAACATTAGATTTCACTAGTTAAGAAAGATACAGTATCTGCATTCATTTCCTTACTGACCCTATCTTTAATTTTTTTTTTAAAGGTAGCTTTTAATGCATCTATGTATACACAAACCCAAAGAGCACACATACTGGCTCTATCAGATAAAACAAATCAAATCAGATATGATTAGACCCATACCAGACCTTCACTTTCCTCATTCTCAAGTTTCCTTCTCTATTAGTTATTCCTCCCTTTTACCCTATTGAGCTATTTCCTTGTAGCTATTCTAGTGAGCAATCCATGATTGATAGTGTCTCATTTCCTCCACCTACCTCCATTGTCAGGCAGCCCCTTTCAGTCATTTGCATGCATCCTTTTTAATATAAAAAATGTCTGTTCCTCATCTATAATCCAATTTTCACATGTTTTTAGGTATCCACAACTGTCACCAATGTCAGCATGAGCTACAGACATCCAGGATCTTCAAAGACTCATCTCCTTGTCTTCAACAACTTTTTAATAAGAAGAATTTTGAAGCTTCACTTAGTTATGATACAGTACTTTCTTCTCTTCAATCAGACTTACAGATGAACACATTAAAAGATGCAATAAATAAGTAATACTCAAGAACATCTCATGCAGTGGCCTCAGGTTCCCAGGAAAACAGACATCTTAAGTTATCCACTTAAAGTAACTCACCTCACATTAAATACAATTAAGAGTATACACAGCTAATGGAAGGGGTGCTTACCTGAATGACAGCGCTAAACCAGCATGTGTTGCCAACATTCTTTAACCCCACTGGACAGTTGTCTTGCCGCTTTCGATCATAAGGGTTTGGAGAGTCACTCCATACCTCTGGATGTGTCCTCTTTAAACTTGCTTTATTTTCTGCAATACTGGCTTCTAGAACTCTTCAGGAACAGAAGGGAGGGAAAAATGTGAGAAAAAGCAAGAAAAACAAAAGACATAGTAAAACACCTCCAGTTACTAATACACACATCTTAATTACATTATTTTCTAATTAATTGCTGTTGAACTTGGGTTTTAAATTCACATGTGGTAACAGATCTTCAAAAGTAAGGTGTTGCTTTACTTTTACATATGCTACAGTAATTCCAGTACCTTTTGGAAAATGGTATCAGCGAGGGAGCCATCCTCTGTGAGAGCTCTAGATACAAGAGCCATGTCTTTAAGTCATCAATTATTTCAGAGCCAGATTAAAATAGGATGGACAAGAAATTTTAGGCAGCACTATTACCATAGTGCTTCCATCTACAAATGCTTTTATTGGTATGCAAAGCACTAAGTCACCAATACAATACTTTACTGACAGGAAACCAAAGCTGGCTAGGCAACTTTCAAAAATGGAAGAGTCTTTTTTAGTTTCCATTTTTGCAACTTGTACAAGAGTATTTATGGCTTTATGTAGCAGTAGTTACTTTTTGAGCCATAGAGAGACATCTCCCCACAATTTTTCAACAGTCAGCCAAGTTAATGGTACACTTCAATGGCCACACTCTGCAGGAAACCGTTCTAGTGTGGTTCATGCTCAATGTCCGTATTTCACATGACAGTTTGACCTCATGTGTGTTGTGCCCCCAAACTAAAGCTTCACTCAACACAGCATTTCTTTATCAGGACATGTCCTTAACCTAGTGACAAAGAACACCTCAAATGCGGTAGCCACCCATTCTAAAGAGAAAGATGGATACATTCAGATCATATAACAACTCTGTTTAATAAAGCTGCCTGGCATCGGTAGCTACTGACACAGTTAGTACTCCCAACTATCTAGCCTGAGTATCTCAGAAAAGGCTGAGGTGCTGCAGAACTGTTAGTTTGCCCAGCACAAGGTTCCCCAAGCTGCATGACAAGCACCGCGGCAGTCTGTGCAGCCCGAAGGGTTGCCCCCTTTGGCTCTAGACGCACTGCACATCAAAGAAAGGCAGGTCTAGACTGGCCTGTAAGCAGAGTTACTAAAGGGCAAAGTTTGAACACTCAAAAAAACCAAACCAAAACAAAAAAGAATGGAGTGCAAAAAAACCCAACAAACCAACCCTGAGAAAAAAAAAAACACCACCAAAAAAATCCCCACCACAAACATGATGTAATCCCTCAGCTTCCTAACTTTTTGTTTCAAGCTGGGCTCTTAAGCTATCTCAAGATATACAAGAACCACAAAGTATTAATTTACTATAGATAATTGCTTTGGGGGATATACTAACTTGAGTTACTACTTATTTTGAAAAAAATAAAGCAAAACAAAACCAAGCCCAAAACAAAACAGAAGCACTCTGAATTTGAGAGGCTGTTTGGTATAGATACCACTACTGTATCAACGTATCTCAGGAAGAATCTAAAACTTGTAATTTCCTAAGGATTAATCAATTTCTGAAATTTAGTTTTTGACATATAACCTTGTAAAGAGCACATCTTGTTTTAAAAGACACTGAAAGGGCATATATACAATCCTCTTCAGACTTTCTGCTCTGATATCTCTTCAAACAATGCACAGGGATGGAACCTGATTCTTCAGCGGTAAAAGTCTTACATTTGCAAATGATACTATCTCCCAAGCAAACTCCAAAATGTGAAGAAACAATCAATTTCCTTTCTCACTGATATAATCACAAGTGTTAGATGACCAGTCTGTATCGGCTTTGAGAGCAAAAGTTCTTTGATGGGGACATTAAGAACTAAACAAACATCATATATCTTTCAAATATCTGCTCATTCAGGGAGAATTCCCTAAAGTCCTGTTTAAACTAAACTGAAGGGACCTTTAAAACTGACAAGAAGACTCTGACAGACTGGAGTAAGTTTAGAATGATACTGTAACAGGACTACAATACTTACTCCACACCACTTTTTTGTTTCAGGGAAAGAAGGAAACTCTTTTGCACCTCCCTCAAGCTCAGGAACATTTCAAGATTCATTGCAGAAAAATATATATTCTCAAACTGAAAGACAAGTACCCTTGGCCACAAGGGTACTACCATTTATCATCTTAATTACTTAGCAAAATGTCTTCCTGCATTTGTTTTATGTCTTTATCAGGTGAGGTATTTTCTCATCTCCATCATCTGAAATCTGTTTCCATGTCCTAAAGTATTTGATTCTCAAAGCTTCATGACACTGTTCCTCAGCACACACAATAGCTGCACGCCCTATATGCCAATTTCGTTTTCAGCCACAAGGATACTGTGATGCAAACTGAAATAAAAGTAAGCACAGTAAACAGGAACCTAACGGTCAGCTTAAAAGCTACATAAATATACGTATTTACCAGCATAGTGAGTAAAGTCTCACACTACAGCGCTCACTATATTATATTCATGCAGTCCTGACTTGGGAGACTATCTTGACAACGACTCTTACTCACACATTGCTCTCAACAAAATTTGCATCCTTCCAGAAAGTTAGTACAAGGCTTTAGCAATTCTGGTTATGCAGTTCAAACACCCTCTCTGTGACCCTCGGAGACCTCAGCAGCAGTCACCAGCATCAGAACCACAAGCTATGTGCAGGGTACTTCCCCAGCTCCAGGAGCTGCAAGCTGATTTGAAGGGAAACTCTGGAGCAAGGAGGGTCATTTAATGCCAGGCTCGGCACAGGACTTGAAAGTAGTGTTTTATTTCTCTCCGCAGCAAGCTGGGCATGGGGGAGCAGCCTTCCAGAGCCGCTTTACTGGGGCTTGCCAGACAATGCAATCAGTCTGGGGCGAAGCGAGCCCACAGCACAACAGTTCGGCCAAGCCAATCTGCCGCAGCCTGCTGAACAGGCTGCTGAAAGCCCCGCTCTCCCAGGCTACTCGGCAAGAAGGAGGGAAGGTCTTTCATACTGGGACTATCACGAATATGCCTAACCCAACATCTCTCCTAAGTCTCAGCACTGACCTACACACACGATGCTTAACCACAGCGCAGTCTCCAGCTGTCTGAATGACTGTGTTTAAAAAGAAAAAAAGAAAAAAAAAACCCCAAAAATGTAAGGGTTGTGCTCATCCTTATTGTGCACTTACAGCACGGGCTGTCAGGTGAACAACGCTGACCAGCCTGTTTCTCCTTTCAGCCACACCTTACTAGCTTCCCCAGCGAAGTCCTATCTGGTCAGCCTCATTCACCTTCAATCCATGAAAAGTAACGTGAGCAGGAGAAACTTTTTTCTCCTTAGGAAATGCATTGAACCCGCCCGTTCCCCTGGGAGACTAAAAGAGAGAACAGTAAGGAAAAAACAACATTAAGCATGCCCTGTACAAGATGTTCAGCTTGGACACTGGGCATTTCAGCTGCACTCCTCTCAACACCTACACTGTAATCAGATCTGTCCTCATTAGGTAGCACAAGGCAATTACATTTGGGAAGACAAATTCTACGTGCACTACAACATAATTACGCAAGCCAAGAAATTCCATTAATGCTCCCTTGGAAACCTTAACAAAATCACTGTGAAATAGGTCCCTAACACTATGAATACCTTTGGAAAAAAAGCCCATATCCTCCACCCCAAAAGGTTACTTAAATATGCACACATCCTATTTTATTAAAAATTAAGTGTTTCCATAGCTTAATTTGCTTATTATTGACTTCCTATTTTATTTTTACTTCTCATTTAACTTAGAAAAACACAAGTCAATGACTGCAGCTTGACTTGTTTACAACCGCAGCGGTCTACTTTTTGTTTTGAGACATCCTGCACAGATAATGTGCTTTCTATTGGAATGCCAACATTCTTCTGTGGGGTGTTAACTACAAAGTGTTTTAATTTAAAAATAAATAAATAAATAAATAGAAAATTAAGTCCTGTCCTTAAGAAACTGACTGAATAGTTCAGATCAAGAACTCAAGAAATCTGAACTGCCTTTGTTTCAAAAACTAAAATAATTTGCCATCAACTCAGGGTGTATCTTGGTACACAACCAAGTTGATTCAATGTCCCAGTGCTGCCAAAACCCTCAAGATACTCGCTCTTCTCCACCTCCATTCACAAGCAAAGTCCCATTTCCCTTTCTTGTGCCATAATACGCTCTGGATCTTTTAGTCAAGACTTTTGTATAGCTTTGGGGGATGAATTCCTGTAACAAACGCTCCACAGCATACTACAGCAAGTACAGAAAAAGAAGTAGGTTGTGCAGACCATATCCCCCTTTATAGCAACAAAGGCTTCCTCTGGCACATGCTATTGTGTGCAGTTTTGCCATCAAATACACATCTCTGTTTCATCAGAAGCCCATTTTTCTCTGCATGTAACTGAACAGATTGCCTATATGTCTTTGCATGTATGGGGGAAAAATGGCATACTTTGCAGAAAATAACAAACAAAAAAACCCACCAAAATTTAAGTAAATGTAAATATAATACTTAGTTATAGGCTAAGCAGATAAGAACAAAAAGGGCTTTTTAGTCTGAGAAGCGAAAAAACTCAGTCCACATGAAAAAACCCTAAAACTTCAAGGCTCCCAAGAACTAAGCACGGCAGAAGCAGTCAAAGTTTGGGGAAGGGAAAAGAGGGAAAAGGATTTCAAATCCAGAAATAGATCCATCTTTCTGTGTGTCTGCCTGAATTACAGCTCAGTAATTACTACAATTGTGTCCTTCAAAAAGAAACATGCAAGATTCTCAACTTCTGAATCAGAACTGGACAAAACTCCCACAGTCATCTTCTACACATACTGAGGTCTTTGGGGGGGGGGAGGCGGGGGGAACCCCCACAACCCTTTAAAAACATCTTCTAATTACTGAGACTATAAAACCCTCTCAGCCCTCCTTTCCCTCTTAAAATATGTATCTTAAACTCATGTAACAAGATGGCTTTTATCACAAATGGGGGGAGGGGTATGTTTATTCTCAAAATTTGTACATTTATTTTTCAAAAGGAAAAATAAAATTACTGTGAATAAAACAACATCCTCCATATTCTTTGAGCTGGACTTTTCTGACAATCCATTTAGTCTGATAAATACAGTGAACTGAGGAAAAGAATTATTGTGGTCAATCTCCTCCATCTAAATTAATTTTTTATAAAATAAGACTTCTACATGGAGGCAGTACTTAACCTTCTAACACAAGGATCAAATTGTTGCCCTTTTTCCCTAGAACAAGGCCAGCCACACATGAAAAAAACCCCAACATCTGTCCCAAGGCCAGCCACAGATGAGAAATACCAACATTCCTCCCACACAACCCTACAGTTGGGCTTAGTTCAAGGCCCAAATATTTCATAATTATAGCTACATTTACATATAAACACAAACTGTACAAAAGTTACAGTAAAATCTGATCAAAAGTTAACTTACAGACACTTATCACACCCGAGTTGAGGAAGTTAAGTTCATAAAACTTTAAACCAAGAAGTTAATTTCACTCAAAGCTTATAAATCCTATTTGTTAAATATGTTAATGGCATACTTTATCAGCTAAAATACAGCAGCTGCTCTTAGCATACTCAATTATAGCATTACTACCCGCTCCCTCAATCTCAGCCTCAGCACAGAGGTAAGAAAATGTTATTGTAAAGTGCACACTACAAAGAACAGGAAAAAAATTATTAGCTTCTTAATTATATTTTGGTTTAATTGCTTCTTACTTCATAGACACGATAAACTTTTCATTTTAGGTCCTATTTAAATACGACCATACACCCTCTATCTCCATCCACTTCCTCGGTATTTAGAAAAAATACATCAACATAAAACATACTATTAAATTCTAGCCCACACATAACAGACTATTTTCCAATGTAGAACACACAATACATTAAAGCAACATCCTGAAGCCAGGCATATCAGTAGCACAAGTGAAAGTAAACAAGTTATTCTTTAAGTTAAAAAAAAAAAAAGCAATACAGGCCAATCTCCAACTCTTTAATTTAATTTCTGCTTTATATAAGTTGTTTTGTTTACCTGCTAATGGCTTGTTCCTCATCTGTTATTCCAGTCTCCCTGAATGCCCTGTTTGATTCCTCCAAACTCAAGGCAATTGCCCTCTGAAGATCATCTTTATCATCTCCAGTGAGATCAATCACATCTGAAAAGCAAAACTATCTTTCTCAAAATTAAAAGTGAAACAGAATGAAAGCAAGTCTTACTGTAGAGGAGAGAGAGCCCACATGGATTGCTGAGTGCCATTCCAGTCCATCCCTCTTGTGCCCTCTGCTCTTCCAACCACTAACCCTGCTAACGGCTCCCTTCTGCCTCCAAGCCAGATAAAAACCTCAGCAGCTTGCTCTTGCTAAGGATGGGCATCAGTCTTCCTTCCTCCTAACAACTTTAAGTTTCACAAAGCTATGGGACAAATCTAGGAATCCATGGTTTCTGAAAGCCCTTTTAAAGGCAACACACTTAAATGTATTACTTCAGCTACCACAATCAGTTGTTTCCAGGTAACACATGATGAAGACAGCCGTCTCTTAAAAAGAATACCTTAACCAAGCTTAGCAGTCTTTCCCTCCTCATGAAGACACGCGTGCGGAGTTTTCCCAATACAGCCCAAATTCTGCAAGTACTTCTGTGCACTGGTGAGCCAAACACTGCCACACAGTTTCATAACACGTGGGAGGGTTCCTTACTAAGTCTAATTCTCTACCCTGTCTGCGCATTCCTTTTCTGAAGAGATTTAAATCCCATTTCTGACTACTGGAAGCATCCCATCTCAACAGAAGACTTAAGAAAGCAAATACTGCAGTGGAGAATGCTAGATGGGCTACTGACTGGGCAGTGAAGATCAAAACAACCCAACTTCTGCCTTCTTCTCCAGCTCCCATTACCTAAAGAATCAGATACTGAGATCCCCCATAAAACTCCCTGTTTCCCAAGGGTACCAACAGCACTCCCCTCCTGAGTAAGGAGCGATTTTGCTGCTCACATGACACCACAACATTAACTCCCTCACATTTGGCACAGCCACATTTTCAGAGCAGCCAGGGCCAACAGGAATGTCCATCAACTGCACAAAACCTTCAGAAAAGCCAAGGTTCTTGGTCATAGTGATTTCAAGGGCCAGAAGTCACATTTTGCAAGTCAGACATAGAAAGAGGGGAAATGCAAAAGAGATTTTTATGTGCAGTATTAAGACAGACACACACAGAGCATTGGCTGGTTTCAGTCTCCCTCATCCAGGGCCAAAGATTACCCAAAGAGCAACGAAAGAGATTCCAGCATGGGGTTTGGACAATAGAAGCTAGAAGACTATGGGAGAAAGAGACACAGGTTTGAACTTTATAATGCTCATACAGAGATACATGTAGCTTGTCTGTATTTCTCCTTCTGTAGGCCAGCTCAATTACTCACACCCAAAGAGCTTCTCCATCTAGCTTCTGGCATTTCTCCTGAACAGGGTGACTCGCTGTGCAGACAGCTCCCCCTGTTCACCTGGGCTCACTTGTCTGTGACTCTTCTCACTGGATCGAAATAAAATGCTGAACGTGTGATACCAAAGTCATTGCCACAGCTGCGTTTGAACAGAAAATGGGATGACCTGTCCTCATATGGAGCTGAAACTGAAAAGAAGTTTTAAAAGAAACTTTCCTGTTAACACCAGTATCTTTAAAAAATAGCTTTCAATGTAGCCCTTTCTTTCTCTAAATAAAAAAGGTTGAATTTCTGCTTTATTTAGTGAGCCTTTAAGAGAAGCACTCTTACCTTAAAAGTGGCCAATCTGTCATGATCTGGAAGTATGGAAAAAACACTACAACCAGAAAAGCAGCCCTTCCTAATTTTACTCTCACGTGTTTTATAGTCAGCTCAGATCTTCCAGCGTATGAGAAAGATACTTCAAATCAGATGCCTGAAATTCTCCTTAGGAAGTACTAAAGCAGATACAAGATCCACCAGCACAAGTCTCACCCAGAGGAGTTTTGATATATGAGCCCCAAGGTTAAGAACAATCAATGGAATTCAGGCTAATTCAGCCTGGGTCACGCACAAGCACAGCTCTGATCTACAACCCGACAGCAAGAGAAAGGCTAGAAAGGTCAGTGGCAATGAGAGGATCCCATGACCACACACAGTACCTATTACTCTCTAAAACGGGGTGCTTATGTTATGTTTTCTACCCATTTGCAAGTGGTCATGCACAAGTACCTCATCTCCACTGGAGACAAGCATTTTATCTGGAGGTACTAACAGTGGTCACAACTAAAGATGGAGTAAGCCTCAATCCAGCAGCCACACGTGCTGATGGAGAAGTATGGAATTACTCCTATCTCTTACTCAGAGGGGGAATATTCCTTTAGCCAGTCTCTAGTGAGGTAAGAGTGATGAAATTCTTGTACAGCAATAAAGAAAACAGTGAGATTAAAATGTAAATTCCTGTATATGCAGACTATTTTCCAGAAAAGAACTCATAACCTAGCTAAGAATTATGTGGTCAACAAAATCTCACACCGTTACTCAAAATAAATAAATAAAACCTCAATCAAGGTCAACTTCAACTCACTCTTTCATTACATTCTTCAACTTTGACGCACCTCCCTAGCTCCCCGACCTTTATTAAACTATACCACCACTCTATGTGTTCAGAACTTTATCATCATTCATACTACAAGTGATTACATCGCTTTAATATTAAAAACCCATAATCCTTGGCTTCTGCCTGTTTTCAGAAAGCAGATCAATGTTACAGCTTCCTTTGGCATGCAAGGGGTTGCAGCAGACAGTCCAGGATTCTCTTTAGAAACGCTGCTTTCACATAGACATTGTTCCTGATCTGCTTTAAAAAAAAAAAAGACAATCCAGTGAAGACCTGCTGCCAGACACTACCACCACGAGCAGTACAATCGATTTGTGTCACAGATGGTTTACCTAGCATAACTTATGTCAGAAAAAACAGACTTCTCATTGTCAGCTGATCCATGGCAACGTACTCCATACAAGCTTTTAGTTTGTTGCAAAAGCAAACCAAAAATGTTTTGGAGATTTAGGCTAATGTATTTGAGCTCACGTTTGCTGTACTTGGAGCAGGTCCGAGCCCTTTTCCAGCATCTCAGCTGACACGGTAACTCATTAAGCTGCCACAGCTCACATATGGCTTGACCCCTAAATCACAGGATTGTAAAGAGGAGATCTCAACAGGAGTCATAAGAGAAGGGGAACAGTCTGAGACTAAACTCCTCTAAAAAAAAAAAAAAAAAGTAACCCCCCACCTTGCCTGCAAAGTTTGCATTCCTGTCAGTTGATTATAAATTATATAAATGTATATACACTACATCAAATTTATGCAGAGGGAGGGAGGTGGAAAGGGGGTGGTGTTTGTTTTAAAATATCTTCTTTTTTTTCAAATTCTTACATGGGCTTTCTCTTTAAGTGAAAAGACGCTGATTTTTCAAGCATTTCTTCTCCAAGTATGATCACTTTTGCCTTCTCTCACAATCATTAATCAATTTAACATTAATCAAGTTTTTAAATACTTATTTCACTTAACACAGCGTTAATAAAACCTATGACTGTTTATTTTATGGCAATTAGTGGTAGAATTCATTCATGAAACTGATCTAATTAAGTTTCCTATGCATCCAACTGATTTCTGCATTAAAGGTCTGAGTTCAGGGGAAAAAAAAAAAAGTATTTATCAGACACACAAGAGCTTCTTGTGGCAGGCTGAAGGGTGCATTTCATAAAGGTACTGAGAATAATGCCACTTCTCCAGTTACCTGACATTAATTTGCATATGCTGGTTTTGTCTCATTCCTCCCACTTAGGCCACAGCACACTTTAGTTCTGTGTGGCACATCCTTATAAAGGTACTTAGTGCATATCCCATACCCTTAGGAAATGCAAATGTTGTTAACTAAGCAAACAAAATTCTGTTTCTGAAAAAGTTCTTTGTGAAGAAAGTGCTCATCAAATACTCTGACTTACTGCATTCATGGTGTTTATTCCATTTATATTAAAATGCAGAATTAATCAAGTGTTTTACTAAGACATGCATTTTTGGCTTACAACATTATTATATGATAATGCTTGTTTCTGGTACATAAAACCCAGAGAGTTTGACATAGTTTGTAATTCTACAAAGCCATTTAAAGTTGTATATTGAAACTTGTGACAAATACACTACTGTGTATACAGTAAATGCTCACACTATCTATCCTCATAAATCTTCTTTTCTAAAACAACTTCTTATCAATCTGTTTACTTTAGAAGTTTCTATCATCTTTTAAATAAATGGTTCTTAGTTGGTAATTGCCTAGGTCATTAAAATAATTACTGTGCTATTGACTTGTTATTTATTTGAGGAGGAGGCAGAGAGTAGGAACTTCAAACTTGAGTAGGCTGGGAAACTCAGCATGAGGGACAGATCTGAAGTAGCAATTGAACCCAGGGACAGGCAATAAACAACCATAATGATGCAACCACTGGGAGAGGAAAATGAAGGGGTAGGCCTGATGGGTTCAACGGACAGGTGCCAAGTATGGAAAGCCATCAGAAAGACTCCAACTGTAACACCCTGATAGTATAAACATAAGGAAAAAGAAAATAAAAATTAAGTTGAGAATACACCAGTTTTAAGACAAGAAGAGCCAAGCAAAATCCTATATTCTACCATCCACATGATCTATGAGAGTGGTAGATCACTGGAACAGGTTGCCCAGAGAGGTAATGGAGGCCCCATCCCTGGAGATACTCAAGGTCAGGCTTGATGGGGCTCTGAGCAACATCAACCAGTGTGACATGTCCCTGCTTACTGCAGGGGGTTGGATTAGGTGACTTTAAAGATCCCTTCCAACCCAATACATTCTATGATCTATTCTGTGATGTTAAATGTCACAATGGTCTTAGTTTCCTACATTAAGATTTAGAGACATTTAATTGACTGTATATAGTAATTTTGATTAAAACTAGATGAGGAAAGAATACACAACCTCCCAGCAGCTGCTTAGCCAGCCCAAACAGATCTAGTGATAAAAGAGCAAGCAAAATGTCAGCTACCACTATCTCACAAGAACTTCCTCAGCTGCATTTACACTGTCCTATGATAACACCTTAAACTGACAGTTCTCACCCTGGCCAGGATAGGAAGGAGAGAGGTCATTATGGAACAAAGGAGCAACCAAATCTGTGAGATAAAGACTCCTGATATTCTGAAGCAGAAACCCTGGCATATGAAACTGGAGATAGTCCCAGGAACCTGAAATAGATGGAAATTTCACAAAGACACATAGCAATACCGAGTTAGGTAAGGTGACAGAGGAAACTAGTGTCAAATTCTACTTACAGAAACAATAAAATGCACAGCTATAGCATGAAGAATAAGACTTGTGCCAAGAAGGATCTAGGAACTACTGCTGATTCATGTTCAACCTGCAATTCATATCATCACAGTGCTGAAGAAAATATGAAGTGTTACACTGAGGTGTACTGTAAGAATACTACATGGATATTATAGAGATCCACCCAAGTTCTTCTTAAGGACTCATCTGAGTTTGGTTATTGTTTTGAGTGCCATGGTTCACTAAAAAGGCAGAACCATTAGAAAGGTCTAAAAGAAATTGACAACAGGCATAGGAAATGCATCCAAAAATGACTTGGAAAAAATTTGGGCTGTTTAGATCTGAGAAGAGTCTGAGGGGTCATGATGATATGCGATCTTCAAGCATGCAATGCCTCCTTCAACTGAGATAAAAAGAATGAAACATACTGTAACCTCCACTGGGGATAGCACAAAGAATAAAGTACTTAGCCTGAAGGAAGAAGGATTTAGGCAAGACATTAGGAGTCTACAAATAAGGACAGTGAAGCACCAAAACATACTACTCAAACTTTTCAGAGTCTCTAGAATGGAAGGGTTTTAAAGAAGTGTGAGGCAAACATCACTTCAGGAGGTTTAAGGTGCAGTGAAGTCTACCTCATTGGACAAGGTTGACTGAATTACTTTTGAAACCTATACAAAGGCTCAAGCTCTGAAACAGGAAGGGATAAAAAACCAGGTCATCAGAAGTACTAAAGTCTACAACCCCCAAGCTTGTGTGTGTGGCATCTTATACTGTACTAAGTCCTTATAAAAGGATTTGAATTCTTTTGTTTCAGCTGTGAAATGTGCAGTTGCAAAGAGTAATAATTCAGTTTTTGTGAAAAAGAATTTTGAGCTTTCAAAAGAAGGGAGGGAGAGAATTTGTCTTGTCAGCTATTTCATTTGAAGGCAATACAAATTCTAAAATACATGTCTTTCTCTTCATTCTGCTGCTTCCTTTAAGCCTGAGCTCTGCAAGTTTCTCGAATACGAGGGGAATGGATATGTGCTTAGCAATGCAACAGTTCTGTTGTGCAGCCAGAGATGAAAATACACTGAATTGTTGAGAAAAAAAAAAAATATTGCTGGAAAGTACTCCTAAACTTGTTTTAAGTGCAGTGCCTAAGATTTCTGCTACTAAGCGGAACACTTTAAGCCATCTTGGATTAAAAGGTGTTCATTTGCACATTGCAGCCCTAATGCTTAAGCACCTTCTGCTCACAAACTGCAGGAACTCAAAAAAAAAAGAAAAAGAAAATATCCCAGAGAGTAACACCACCTTTGCAAAGGGATCAATTTAAGTGCATCACTTTTGACACAGAATATCCTGAGTTGGAAGGGACCCGTAAGGATCAGAGGCAGGCTCTTGCACATGCCATTTTGAAAAGGCAAAGAGGCAAACATCTTGAATAACAAGATTGTGCAAGTCAGACTTTGCTTGTAAAGATGGAGTGAATTTATGCAAGGGTATTAATATTTTTGCAGCTGCTGTAATGTTGCATTTGCTAGTAAGAAAAATGCAGTTTCCTTATGCCTGTTTCCACACAGAATGCAACTCTCAAACAGCTGAGCGACCACCGCCACCTCTGGAAGAGCCAGGGCACAATCCAGGCTAACTTCATTTACCTTTTTATTTTTACCCCTTAACTAAGTAACCATTTCAAAAACACAGAGCCAGTCAAGCTCTCAGAATGCACCTGATATACCTTTATGCAAGGCATATGTTTAAAAAAGCCTTCGTAAGTGGTAAAGGTTTTCTGCTGCATAGAAGAGGTTCGGATACTTATTGATAACTCCCCCTCATCCCCTGTTTGGGCGACTTAATTTGGTAGGACTGTGAAGCTCAGTGACTCATAACGCTCATACGTGTAGTGAAGCAGTAAGGGCGAGTTATAATTATCTGCATGCAATTATACCTACGTGGGATAGTAACAGAGAGTCAAGTTTGAAAGGCAAGATACTGTCAGCAACTCAGCACAGTTACTGAGAAGTGCTAATAGTGTTCTTTGCAGAAAGGAGTGTTGATGGTTGGAGCTGTCATTGCTGAATGTGTTTTCCATCTATGCCTGCACTTGCATCCTCTTCTCCCAAGGCATCCGCTGTCTTTCACCACACTCCCTTACACGACAGGACTCGCTAACACACGGCCCTGAAACTTGCCCACTTTAAGTGTACCACAGTGTTTTAAATTCTCAATCAAAATAACGACAGGAAAGTAGATCACAACAAAAGAACTGGAGGTTTCTGCAAGAAGCTTTTGCTACATCTCTACAGGAGGGGTCTCTGATTAGGCTAGTTTAGACTTTTCTTCTTCTGCAGGTGCTTAGCTCTTGCCCCACAAGCCCTCCAATGTGAAGTTGGCCAAGATGCCTTTATGTCATAACATGCTTTCAGTCTAACTAAAACAGCAAAGGGGAAAGAAAAGGGCTCCCAGTGCTGCCAGTGAGGACTAGATCAGACACTAACAGTGTCAACAATAAAGCAAACACAAGGTGTGTCTGCTTTCTCCATAGCAGTTGGTGCTTCTTGATTCCTGACTTGTAGTGCTGTAAGGAACCTAGGTCTGCCTTCAGCCCTCCAGAGAGCAGAACCTTGAAATTCAGCTTGGAATATGCAACTTCAGACTTGCTCTCATCAGTTTAACCACCAGTCACAGGTAACGTAAACTCTGCAGGCTTGACTCTTCCTCTCATACCCTTTGTCACCTCATATCTTCAATAGGGTTACACAGCACAGTAAGCGACAGCAAAACTAACCACTTTATTAATGGGATTGCTGAATAATCTAATTAACACAGACTGCAAGGCAATCCAGCTTACTATTCCACTGCATAGTGGATCTTCAGTAGTGTAGACTAAAACAACTGGGGTCAGTTTGTTGAAAATACTTGACATTTCCTCAGTGTCAGCTTTGTAATATTGAAAATTAAATACATGTGTGGGTTTTGTGTGAGTTTTCATTCCAAAGGAGAGAAAAGGAAATGAAAAGAAAAAGAAAACCCACAACAACAAAAAAAAAAAACCAAAAACCCAACAAGTCACCCCACACAACATCATGAGGAGGGGATACAGTTGCCTATAATCCACTCGGGGCATTTTACACAGGGTTGCTAGTAATACCAAGGATTAAAATGCAGTTTGCAGATCTGAGAGGTTGAGAATAAACTCATCTCTAACTTTAAGGAAAAAAAAAAAGTTTAAAAAAAGATGTTTGTTTCAAGGTACTAGAGGCAAAAAGACAACTGTACAACTGACAAGGAGATCTAACCTAAACTGTACAATGGTGCCACAGTCGCCACCCCAGTATTACTGAAACAAAGGTGGGGGGAATTCATACTATGGTTAAAGCTAAATAATTCTACTCCTTTAACTACGTAGAAATGCTACATATATGGTCAGAAGATCAAAATATAATCAAAACATTCTACATTTTAGAATTTTGGAAAGTAAACGCATTATGAAGAAAATCAGATTTCATGGAAGTCAACCCCAGTGCAGAACTTCCTTTGATTTTTTTTTCTTTCATGTTATTTCCAATATTTATTTGCAGAATGCATTTAAAACATTTTTCCCCCCTCATAAAAATAGCTATGCACTTAAGCAAAGGAATAGAACCTACAAGGCTCAGGGATATACAAGCTGTCGGATCTCTTATACCAAATAAAGTTGTTAAAAATTAAGTCTATTTCACATATGAGATACCTTCTCTTTTACTACAAAATGCACTCTTAACTTCTCACTTCTCCCTTTGGGAAAGTCATCCCTGTCAGGGAAAAGGTACTCTTAATGTGCTTAAGACAGACATTCACAGACTCTCTCTGATTTTATTTTATGGAAGAGAACCCAGCTTCTGCATTCAATTATTTAGCACATGAACCCCAAATAAATCCTACAGTAGAGAAGGAAAAAAAAATAGAAGAGACTGGAAACCCAGTTATTCACCCTCTGATCAGTACCATACAACATGTAAAGCTAAGTGCGTAAGAATAGTTGAAATAGAATTTAAAAGAAATAAAATCCCTATTATACTTGAAATAAGGAAAGACAGACTAAGTAATAACCTAAAAAATGTTAAGTGAGAATTATCAGCAGATTATCATTTTACAGGTTAAGTTTTCAGTTTCCTTGCCTTTAAACTAAATTTACAAGAAGAAAAAATACCTACTGGTGTCTGCCTGGCTGCCCACGCTGATGTATCTGTCATTTCCAGGAAGGGCTGTTTGATAGTACGTTGCCTCCTCTAGCTGGGGAACCTTGGCATTCTTCGCGGTGAGGAAAGCCACAGCCAGCTCCAGATTACCATTGCTGTCCTTCAAGCATCAATGAAACAGAAGTGAGAGTCCCCTCTCCTGCTTTTCATTTTTCTTAACAGCAAAAGACAACATTGCAAGCAACTTTAAGATCAATGACACGCTGTTTTTTCAGGTGAATATAGATCAGAAAAGAAAGTCTCCAAATTTAACATATTCCACATACTTCACTACCTTTAACTACAGGAAAGATAAACCACCTTATAATAATTTCTTCTTTGGTAGAATTCCACTTATTTAAAAAAAAAAAAATTAGTTAAAGGTCTTGTAGGGCTGGTCAATCCCTCAACAAGTATAATGAGCACACTCTCACAGTCTTCAACAGCCATCAGTTGAATTCTTCCAAAAATCTACTGTTTCATTTTTGAAGCCAGAAACACTGGCTTTTGAGAGGCAGCTGTATGCATGATTTAGTATAAAATCTGAAGCAACAACTTGTATATGTACATGATTAAAATACACTAAATCCTCAACTACCTTTTATAAATGGCAATGGAGGTAAGGCTTTTTAATTTTAAAAAAAGAAAAAATATATTTTATTTTTTTTTTTGGAAATGGAACAGTGAGAGACCTGCTATTTTTCACTTGCAAAGAACTCTTCCATGCTTGTAAAGAATTTACAATGGTAATGTAACATAATGGAAAAAAGAAAAGAATCAACAACAAAAAAACCCAAACAAAACAGTGACATAATAGCAAATTAGCAAAGGGCGGCAAGTTCAAGAAGAGTTCTTCATTCTACACAATGAGCAAGAACCCTCCTTGATAGAAAATGTAACTATACCTTGACAGGAAAACAACAGTTAACTAATTAATCAGGAGTTGACCAGCTCTAGCAGCACCAAGGTACCACAAAACACTTTGGCCAGACGTTAGGAGCAAGTCAGGCCATTCCTGCTTTTCCATTTCTGAACATCAGATTAATTTTTATGTCAGCACCAAAACGGATCAAGACACATTCTAAAGTGATCAAGCCGCCATTATAAGCTTTTTTCCCCTAAAATAAATCTTAAAAGCATTCAAACTGGCAAAAGAAGGGAAGGAAGGAAGGAAGAGAAGACAGGAGGAACAAAGGGTAGGGTTTATGGCTTTCACCAGCAGTTAGGATGTATACATTCAGCTACATAGCAGACACATCCGTCTTACCTTCAGCGCCTGTTGTAGTACCTGGATGTCATTGATACCAGTGATCTCCCTCAGCTGATTTAAAAATGTTTGCTGGTGCTAAAAAGAAAAAACAGATCACCAAAATAAGGTAAGAGCCAAATAACTGCAAAAACAATTACATAAAAGAGTATGCCTCTCTACAAACATTAGAAGTATCTCCATATAAACTTTGTGGACCACAGAGGAGCAGGGCTTTCTTCACTCAAGTCTATCTTAGTTTCTGCAACATGGGCACTTTTAATTCCCAAATGCTTTTGTTTGGTTGGGTTTGGTTTTTTATAAAAAAAAAAATTTACAAAATCTATGATGGGTGAACTTATGCAATATGGGTTTGAGGAGTCTATATAAACCCACAATTGGTCCTCCTACACGAATAAAACTTCCTAGCTTGGTCTTCAAAAGCAGCACGGGAAATAGTTGAGCCAACTCCCATCAAAAACAACTCCCTTCTCAATCCCATAATTTCCTTAACATACACAATTCCCAGCCATTCCCACCTCAAAACTAAGAAACGGCTCTTTACTGATCATTTAGGTGTTTTAAGAGAAATACTATGACAATACCCACATGAACAAGAGTTTCTCAAGACTAAAGCAAAACCTTAGGAATTCATCTTAACCACCTACCCAGACCAGATGAATCAAACTCTTTCAAATCACAACGTCAGTCAGTTTCTGCAATGGAGTTTAAAGTAACACTTGGGAGTTCAAAAAGAGCAAGAGGTTTCGTGTCTCTCAAATACTCAATTAATGTAATTTGTGAGGCTTTTAAAAAAACCCAAACACAAACAAAAATCCCGTCCCATTCCTGTTCAGAGGCAACACATTATTCCCCGCATTCACGCTCAGGTAACACATCACAGAAGCAAAAACAGGCACTAGGATGGAACAATCCTTGAACTCCAGTTGACCATTAGAACTATTAAAATACAGAGGACTGACTATTGTTCCACACTAACCAATTCCAGTCTTCCTTTGGCAGATGGAGAAAGGAGTTTGATGGTATTTACAAGTGGGGTTTTTTTTGGTTTTATTGTTTGCTCACCACATCCTGAACTCAAACCAATAATTCCATCTACAAAAGAGAAGATTTTGTAAAGCACAGGGTTTTGCTTGCTAGACAAAAAGCGTATTTCCTATCAGTGGCAAAGAAACATTCTTGCATTACTCTCCAAATTCAATTTAAAAAAAAAAACCCTGAACTGTAATTGTCTTGGGGCTACTTCTAAAATACTTTTCTTTAAAAGGAATTATTTGGAATCAAATATTCAAATACCCTTATTCTCTCCTTATCACAGCTTTGTATAGAGGAGGAAATTAAGAGCTGCATGAATGCCGAACTCCCCAGTGTGAAATTAACCTGGCAGGCACTACTTCATGCCCTAATAAGTTGAAATAGAAGGCGTATAGTTCAGGATGTTTATGAATTACGTACACAATCTTCCCTTCATTTATGATCCTAAGGGATACTGTTAACAATCCAATTTGCTGGTTTTTTTTTTTTTTTCCCCTTTTCTTTTTAAAAACCCTGCTATTGGCACAAGAAAAGTGAAGCGATGCAGGAAAACAAACTCCCACTTTACCCCCTCTCCTCGCCCCCTCGCTTGTTTACTCTGTGCATTTCACAGCACTGTACAAAGGCAGGACTTGTTTCCCCTATAAAGTTGCTTTCCTGCCCCTGGCTCTGGCAAGAAGCACAGCAAAGCAAAAGAGTGTTTGGGAAAAGTAATTACAACAGCATTAAAACTGGCAGGAGCAATTCAAGGGCTGCGCACGGCAGCGAAATGGATTTCTTTTTGTATTGCTACCAATGTGATGGTTAATAAAATGGAAAATAGTTTCACTACGTATTATTATAACAAGTTATAACAGATTTCTGTATCTTCCACAATATACACAACACTTGGAAAGACTGGCTGGAGGATATTCGTTGTTTGCAGAGAACAGGAAAAGACAGAAGCGACACAGTTTACCCACAAACAATCTCTTCACAGCTCCAATATTGACTGTTAATTTATGAGCACAGCTGTGACTTATAAACCTGGACGTCTGTAGTTTATATCCAGATTGCAAGACTGCAGTGTAAAGCTCTAGTTTGCAGCCCCATTCCCAAAGACATACACATTTAGCATGTCAGAACCAGACCCAGAGATGCTCCTTGCTCATCAAGAGGTTGTACTTTACCGCCAAGAGTTTAAGGTACTTGGCTCCAAAGTTTCTAACTGGTAATTAAATGAAGACCACAGAGAATCCATAAGCATCCTAGTTACAAGGGACATAAATTAAGAGGAAAATTAAAGAGTTATCCTGAATAACTCAAATGCAGCTACACTGCTTCAGGGCCACACACACCTGATTTAGACATTAATAGCTTGTCAAGTACATGTGGACAAGCCACCATTCATCTCCAATTGAGCTATTTCATCTCACACAAGTTCAAGAATAATGATATACCTCCCTTCCTAGGAGGGGGAGGAAAAAAATAAAAAACAAAGCAACAAAAAAAAAGATTTTTTTTTTCTACCTGATCAGTGTGTTCTCTTAATAGTAATGGTCTAACAGGTCTTCAGAAACAATACTGACATTGCATAAGGCTTTAGACTGGTGGCCTTCCCTTCCATGCACTCACTGCTCTCCCCTCATCCTTTCACATCTGACATAAATGCATCAACTGTACTCTGCACAGACCTTTCTTGCAACGGCATGTTTAACTGCCATTCTCCTCCACTGTTATACTGACAGTAAGTTACCACTCGTGAAATCAGATTAACACAGGTAATTCTATTTCTTTTCATTACACTTGACAGTGCAGGCAGTTACTACCAAACCCTTTCCTCATTTGTCAATCAAGAGGGCGAGATCAAATTTTTGTTGTTTTTCTTTTCATTGAAGTTTAAGAAACACAATCAGACCCATTTTCAGAGAACCAAGATTGAAGTTACATAAAGAATGAAGCAATTTAGTGCATCTGCACTAGACTGTCATTCAAAACTAGGTGGAGTTTATTTGCTCTGAATTGTATTTCTTCAGTACGTGCTATTGCGGCATATAAGGTGATTTTAAAAAAAAATTATCTCTTTTTTTATACTATCACCCAAGTTTCTAACACAGCTGCTGAATGATTCTCTTCTGCACTGTAACTGATATTTATAGTATACTTAGGACAGACTTCTACACACAAAGCAACCCATCCTCATTACTGCTATTGATGCGCCAACCGATTACAGCCACCCCAGAAGCTTTACTCTTCATGGAGCTTGGGCTATCTGGAGCTGAAGTGACCCTCAAAATATCCATGAACATTAATGTGGATATTCTAGACAATTACGATCGTAACTCACCTAAAGGCTTGCCAAAAATGCCAAAAAAAAAGCTCACACGATGCTAAAGGAAAGCTAAAAATTTAAGAAAGCAGGCAGAAGTATTTACAAATGTGTGAAGCATCTACACCAGTGTACATTAATTAAATCAGCTCAGTGAGGGAGATTCAGAACACACCAGCACTCCTAACAAACAAGCCGTTTCCTTTTCTCAACACACCTCTTCCCTGTTTTTTCCCCACCTTGCTGTAGTAGATGTTCAAATTCTGAATTATAACTCAATGCACATTAATTCAATTTAATAAGCAACCTCTCTCTTCAAACAGATCCAGAGAGATTATTCCAACAGACCCGGGTGCAACTACTGATGCAAAGAGATCCACTTCAGTTCGCCTGGTACCTGCTTCTTTCTGCTACCCTTTCCTCAGATTTACATGGCATTCCACAGTTTATCTATAGCAGAGATCCTCCATTTTACCGAGCCCATACTCCATGTGTATCTGCAGCGTACAGGCACCCCCAAACACGTTCCGTTACACACATGCACACGTATACATCACACACACAGAACCCACAGAGCCTGAACTCCATTTGACTCCACTCTGAAAAGTTTCTGGTCTATGACACCAGGCTCTGCTGGCGCAAGTGCTGCAGGACAACCCATGTCCCTGGCCAGGCGAAGGAGGGAGCCTGCTGATGCTAGAGCTTGCCCCAAGATGCAGCTGCTCTCACCCCTCAGTCCCACCACATCACACAGCACTCCTTTCCCTGGGGCTTTCATGCACGAGCTATTCCCAGCCTCCCCTCTTCCTCTGGCTCCCTGAGGTATGTGGTATGTATCTCCAGGCTTTCAGCTCTTGGAAGATTTTAACTAACAGGAAATTCTCCCATTTTCCTGGATGGAAGCCAAATTTGTATTAGGAATGCATGCCCTTATTTCCAATTCTTTCCTTTTTCAGCCATTCCTCCCTTCCTCTCAGGAAATGCCCAATTAAGATTATCTGGTTTATAACCTCACACAATAGTATATTCAATAGCTGTGCCAGTGTTAGTGAAGCAGAAAAGGATCTGCACTATTATCTGCTCAGGGAGATATTCTTCACAAGTTAGTTCCATGACAGTACTGCAAACTCTGATAGCTTATCAAAATCAGAGGAAAAAGCAAAAGTACACAAATGGCTTTTTTTGGCCATTATAAGTAAGTAAATCTCGTTAAGTCCACTAGTTCTCAGTTAATACTGCTGATAAAATTGGGGAAAATAGTTAGCCACTTTTTCATCTGTTTATTGTCTCATCTCTCAAGCTTCTGAAGTAGCGCATGCAACCTTTGGCTTTATTCATGGCAGCATCCAAATATTTGTATTTGCAACACAAGCACTTTGAAAGTTGGAAGATACAACCACCCTCTTTGGTTTGCAAGCACAGAAGGAGTCATATGCTTAGTAATAAGTGAGATAGTTCAACCACTACCAGGAGAAAACAGGGCCTTACTGCCTCACTGTGCAGCTCATTTAAATAGTACATAATGAAAACGAACTATCATAGAATCATAGGGGTTGGAAGGGACCTCGAGAGATCATCGGGTCCAACCCCCTGCCAAAGCAGCTCCCTAGGACATTTCACTGAGATAGGCATCCAGACGGGTCTTGAATATCTCCAGAGAAGGAGACTCCACCACCCCCTGGGCAGCCTGTCCCAGGGCTCTGTCACCCTCACTGGGAAAAAGTTTCTCCGCATGTTGGTGCGGAACTTCCTGTGCTCCAACTTGCAGCCATTGCCCCTTGTCCTGTCTCCACAGACCACTGAAAAGGGGCTGGCTGATTCCCCCTGCATCCCCTGCTTGAGATAATTATAAACATTAATTAGGTCCCCCCTTAGTCTTCTCTTCTCAAGGCTGAACAGTCCCAATTTTCTCAGCCTTTCCTCATAGGGGAGATGCTCCAGGCCCTTAATCATCTTCATAGCCCTTCTTTGGACTCTTTCCAGGAGATCCCTGTCCTTTTTATAACAGGGAGCCCAGAACTGGACACAATACTCCAGGTGGGAAGTATGGGAATCCCTTCCTTCTCAGGGGATGAATACTTGTACTAGAGACACAAAGGAAGAGCAGGAAAAACGCAAATGCCAAGAAGAGGATCCTGACTCAGTCCCTCTACATAAAAGCTGTGTACTTTACTTTCTGGTGCA
This sequence comes from Hypotaenidia okinawae, assembly GCA_027925045.1. Lineage (NCBI taxonomy): Eukaryota > Metazoa > Chordata > Aves > Gruiformes > Rallidae > Hypotaenidia > Hypotaenidia okinawae. Next base: position 108,359,342 of record BSDF01000001.1, on the reverse strand, counting down.
ACACAGATTTCTAAGTGCTATTTGTTGGAGGAAAACCCAAATGACACCGCACAATGTATTTTATATTAGAGACAGTTGTAACATAACCTGAGGTGCAGAAGACCTCCTAACAGTAACGTTTGCAAATGAGTAGCTAATGAGCCAGTTTTCTCATATGATGCTGCTGTAATGAGAAGAACAGGGAGATTAGAGGAATGCAATCCTCTGTAAAAAGGCTTTAAGTTTCTGCTACAAACAATTAAAAAGAAAAAAATAGTTAACGTACAAAGCGTGAGCATACTAAAGACCCATCATTTTCTGCCACATTAATCATATCTCCCAGGAATGGTTGAAAGGCCCACATACACTGCTGAGCATTATGGCTTCCAGCAACACGAATACATTAACCATCTTCTAAATAAACTCTTGGTCAAGCTCCAAATAGGCAAATGAAAACTAACTCCTTCCATGGAGATACTAAGTTGAAACACAGGGAAAACACAGTCAACCCCAGAACCCTTTGTTGCATGTCTATGCTCTTACCATCACAGTCCTTAAGATTTTATTTACATAAATGCGTAAGTTAAAAACTGGATATATGTATACATATAGATATTTTTAAAGCAGTATTTTGGAAGTGCCAAGACCGAGTTAAATCTCTGCACTGGCTTCAGCTTCGTTCTTGCAGTACCTCCTAAAGCACGGCAGAAGTAGGTTCCCTTGCCCAGTATCAGTTAACTGGGGTTAACTTTTGTTCAGCCACGAAAAGAGAAACCTCTTACATGACATTGTAGCCCCTAAGAAAAGTAGGTAACGATGTATTTTTAAACACATATAAATGCAAAATGCACCTCAGCTTTGGCTTGGAGAGAATCACCTGGGGAGAGCAAAGGACATGCACAGGGACTGCAGATTTTCAGCCAAGGCCACTCTGCGCAGGCTGCCAGAGCGTGCCAGTTACAGCAGCAGCCTTTGCCAAGTGCACAATGACCCACCTGCAGCTGGCTGAGAGCAAACTTACTTCAAGGAAGCCAAAGGACACACTCTACAGCAGTAACCTTCAGCCAAGGACAGCCTGGACCAAATAAAAGTTTAACAGGGAAAAGGCTTGAGTGCATTACTTGCATGCATACAAGTCCTCCCTGAAAAATTAAAGGAAGTATCCTGCTTAATCATAGTGTTATATAACCTCTATTAATCATAAAACAACACTTAGGATACTCTCATCTCATTTCTATGGTTTCCATGAGTAACAAAGCTGTGCTACTTCAATTGAAAATGTTTTAACAAGTGACTTTTAAATGAATTTCAAGGTTTGGTATTAAGGCTTCTACAACACGAGAGCACATTCATGTAAACGCTCACTGCATGTCACAGATGCAGCCAAAAAAAAAGTCTCTCTGAACACGTCACACAAATTTATTTTCATTCAAACTAACATTTGAGCTTTTTGAAATGAGATTTTAAAAGAAAGGCTTGAGGAGTTTGGTTTGTCTTTACTGACACTGAACATAAGGCAAATTCACCTCTGACCATTACACATATTTACAAAAAAAACCCCACAAAACAAAAAAACAAAGCCAAAGCCAAATGTTAAGTGTGAGCCATATCATCACTGACATGGGAAACACTCTTACAATGAGCAGAAAGCCCTGTCACTTCACAGGGGAAAAGCCTGCAACTCTCCCAACCACTGGAACCCACAGGCAGGAGCAGCAGCTTCACAGTCTTTCTTCCACATTCGTGTGGGCAGCACAGTGAAGGAATGAAACCCTAAAGCCAGATTTCTTACACAGCTCAGGGGGCAGAAGAGAAAAAACAAGGGGCAAGCATCACCCTACTATATGGCTCTCCGCAGGCAAAATTTGGGGTGGTAAAGAATTGGCACAACAGCTGGAAAAGGCACCACTCCGTACGTAAGTACAGTAACATGAAGAGCATTTGGAAAGCAACAGAAACACACTTCCTTGTACACATTTCATGGATTTTGTCTCTCCCTTTCCAACCACAGAAGTACTGAAACTCAGCCCTGGAGTTCTACTGGATACCCCCCACAGGTCTACTGCCTGGATTGCAACTACCCCATACATAGTTTTCATTGCTGAGATTTGGGTTTCCCCACCGGAAAAAACAAAACAGGGAACAACAAAAAATAAAGAAAACAGTGGCTGAGGGCAATTATAAAGACAAAGCAAGCCATTTAAACTAACTTACAAGAACACAGTAATAAATGGTGTGATCTACCACAAGAGAAGCATAGACTGCCTCAAGAATCTTGTCATTTTCATCAAAGCAACATGGCTTAAAACCAACCCTACAAATCCAAAGAGGGACAAACAGCAGACACGTAACTAAAATTCTGTCTTAAAACTCGTCTGTGAACTGAATAATCAACAATGCTGCTGGAGTGAAACGGCAGGCAAAAAATTGCTTAGCTTCACATTTCTAGCTCTTATTGGTAGCTACTCCTAGAAGAGGTTCAGTGACAGGCTTGTAATTAAGAGAGCCTTAGTACCTACTGAAAACACAAGAGGGGTCAGAAATATAAAATTATCAAGAGTTTTGAAGTCTGTGTGTTTAAACCACCATCGTGGTTTCTCATGCCCGATAGTAATGACAAAAGCTCTAAAAATCAATTAAAAACCAATGAGATCTTTAGCTTCATTTAGCTAGATGCAGGTTAAGCTTCAGGTTGTATACAGTGGGATAGCTCGCTTCACAAAACCCCTTTTTGATTCTTACACGCTCCAAAAACTGTGACAGTCACCAGCAAAAACACCTCCACTCTGATCCAAACCTGATAGGTGACTGGAGTGACCGGTGGCAGCAGGCGGTGGGGTCATTCAAAGCACCAGCACACGTTATTGGCAAATTACACATAAAATCCAGTAAGATTCCTCCAAGAGCCCACCTGTGGGCAACAACTGGGCAGTGCCACATCCTGGCAGCACACCCCTGCCCCAGTTCATGTCCCAGCCCCACCTAAATGCGTTCGGATCCCATCATCAAGAGAGCTGGCAACAGTATGCACAAGCCACAGCAAACAGAAGCCACTGGGCTCAGTGATAGGTGTTGTTATACAGACAGAAAGGAAGAGGCTTCTGGAGGATGACAGATCTACAGCTGTGCTTTGTACATAAATATACATAGAAATTTTCCAGTCACTCCTTTCTGTTGTAAAATTTTCATCCTTAGGGTTTTTTCCCTCTGTTCATAAACATTTACCATCATGCCAAAACACTAAAAACTTTACAGTGTCTGCCCATGCAGTATCACCAACACACAAGCTTTCTCCTCACAGGAAAAAGTATTGCCCAAGGTATCACAGTTTTACCGCAGTAGATATCAAAAACATCCTTTTACATGCCTTTTAAACAGTGAATGAAATCTTGTTTTGCTGAGGTCTAAAATAATGCTGCAAGGATCTACACTTAAAACTTCCTGCTTGGAAATACTTTCCCTTGCATCCCAACCACAGTTTAACCTATCCCATCAAACACAAGCTGTTCTGGCTCACATTTAGGCTCTTCACAGTCCTTTCATCACCTACTTATTATCTGTCATGGAAAGGCTAAGACCTACCTCTCAACTCAAGAGGGTAGTCACGCTAGCCTAGTCAAGTGTTTAGCTTTCTTATGGTTTCCTTTTTGTTTTTTTCCCTTCCAAATATCCATCAAGATAATCTCAACCTGCTCTGCACAATAAAGAATAGCTCCCAAGAAAACATCGAGCTAGGCCACTCAATTCTCCTTGCTTGAGAACAACTTCAGGAGCAAACAGATCAGCTTTGGAAGCTGCAAGCATCCAAGTCTCTGCAATACTACAAATAAAGTTTACAGGGACTGTCAGACCACAAACTGTGTCTGCAGAGTCAGCTGTCTGTCCTTCCAGGCTGTAGCTCCTGCCAGCACTGGACAGCCTAGGCTGTTGCCAGATACCAGTGGCCACAAGCCACCCCTCCCTCGGAGCCATCACAGCCACTTGCCTGAAACTCCAGCAAACCACCTCCAGATCTCAATTAAAACATCAGAAAGCCACTCGTTGCTGTTAATTAACTTCCTGCTGACTTAGTGAGAACCAGTGGTAGGACAAGGGAGAGGACAAGACCAAGGCTGTGCTTATTTCCACTGGACTGAACTGTTGCAGAGCAGCGGCCTTATGAGAACAAATTGTTTCTCTGCCTTTATTTTAATCCTATTTTTATCCAGTGAAACTGAAGGAGAAGGCGGCTTCCCGCAGTCCTTGTCCTATGGAAGCACTATTGAGGAAAACTTACTCCAACAAAAGATGAACATAAAGTTCATCCAGCAAAAAGGATCTTGTGTTCCTGCTGCGTCTCACATCCAGGTTCACTCTGGCACAGGCTGAAACCCCGTACTCTGTTCTCTGCTCCCCAGTTCAGGTCTTCACATCCAAAAATATCTCATTTACTGCAATTGCTAATGGCAGAAGTATCAAAGATGCCACCTCACCTCAATGGGGTCTGTACGGGCCCTAGGTAAGTGATACCAGGGAAGATTTCACAAACAGCTTTTTCATACAAAATTCAGTATGGTACAGCATGGAAACCCTAAATAAAAGTTAAACTGGTCTGTATTACAAGGAGTCCACAGTATTCAACAGCAGGAACACGTGGGCAAAGAGCTCTGCTGTCTGTTTTGACCTACGAGCAAAAAAAAAAAAAAAGAAAAAAATCAACAGAAAGCCTTTCAATAAAGGCCTTTCCATTTAGTCTGATTTACAAAAAAACCTAAACCAAAACAAAAAAACCCTGATTTCCTAAAGGAATGAGCCTTGTGACTCTCAAGAGCAGCAGCCCCAGCAGCACGAGGCCACCTCCAGCAGCTCAGTCTGACCCCAATGCTCCCCAACACCCTCAGCAGCACCCTCTGCCTCCAGGGAGCGTGGCCAGCCAGCAGCTCCCAAGCTGCCCACTGCTGTTCACTTTCCAGGCCAAGAGAAATGAGGCGAGACAACACTGGGGGCCTGGGAAGATGAGCAGAGGGGATCAACTCCACCCCACTACACTGAGGTCTTCCAGAGGTGGAGTCATCCTGCAGTCTCAGTTGATCACCCAAGGTGCATTACAAGATGAAATTCAATCAACAAAGTCACGCAGTTTCATTTGTGGCATTCAGTATAACTTATTTAATAGCTTATCCTGCCCCCTTCTAATTTAAAAATTACAGAAACATGTCAGTATTTAACAGGCTGCCTGCAAGGCGATGGGTTTCTGACAGCAGTTCCACCTTGTCCAGCGAGACAGCCTTTCCTGGGTCAATCAGCAAGAAGTGGCTGCACGTGCTGCATCCCTGCGGAACGGCCACTGCACCACCACAGACTCTTGGCCTCTGAAGGTCAGGGAGCAGCTTGTGTTATCACTGGGTAATAACCTCAACGGATGAGGATATTAGAGCTCAAATGAACCTCAAACACAATGGAGACACTATAGTATTTAAATATCTGTTGAGATTCATATCAAGGATTAGTACCTAATTTTACTATCTCACAATTAAAGAAACAGTAAATTCAGCAGCAGACTCCACAGAGGGCAACTGAAATCTTATAGGCTGTTTCCTTTCAAGGAGGAAAAGACCAAAAAGACAAGACAACAATCTTTTATGTCTTTAGGTCCATTTTTTGTTCGTTTGGTTTTGGTTTTTTAATGGATTTGAAGTACCTTATATTGAAACACGCACTCGCTTCACATCCCACGGAAAGCTGAGCATGTTATATTCAACACGTTAGGGCACAGTCTCAAGAAACTTACTACAACTTTGGTTTGTAATTGCTCTTTGTGACAATTCAGTCTTTCCTGTCTCAGGGGTTATGTGGCAGTATCACCAACAGTGACTTTCTGCCATCCTTCTTCACTGCCCTCTTAGCTGAAACTTTATGGGCTGACTTGAGTAGAAGGGGTATGTTGGCTGAGGATAGCAGGCAGCTGCGATCTCTTTCCCTGGCCTCCAACACCACAGCAGAGTTTGTACACGGCACACACAGCCCCCCTAAGCACCAGCACCTCACATTTACTAGTCATCTTTAAATCAGCCCCACAAAAAGATGCAAGGCAACACATCAAGACAGCAACAGCTGGAACAGGGGATTATGAGCAACTATGTCCATCTTTGCCATCAACAAACCTGGAGGATACCCAGCAGACTTTACCCCAAAAAAGCAGCCCAGTCAGCTTCAGCTAAAGGGATAATCATAGTCCAGCCAGGGATGCCACAAGAGGCATTCTGTGGCTTTCAGCACCAAGTCCCATACGAGACACTTTTTGAAAGCTGCCAGTAAGACATTGGGGTTTTTTGATTTCCAAGTGACCAAAGAAATAAAGAAAGAGAAAACTTCATTCTAGCATACCTCGAAATAAAAAAGTTTAAAAGCCTAAATCAAAAAAAGCTTCCTAACTACTACCACCAAATAATCAAAAGGTTCTAACATAAGAAAACCATGGTGGGAAAATTTCTAAATGAGAAGCATGTGGTCCCCAAACAGGTGTGAAGTTACATGAGCCACATCAACAAATTTTGAATGAAAAAAAAGGAGCCAAGAAAGAGAAAAGTAGGTAATACCAAGAAGGGAAATGGAATTCTGCAAGCTGTCCAAAAGCTATACAGCTTAAAGAAAAAAAAACAAAACCCAAAACAAAAAAAAAAAACCCAAAACAGGTTTACTTACTTTAAAACTTTCTCTTACATATTTCCCTGTGGTTCTGCACCAAATCAAAGCAAAAGTTAAAGTCTGCAAAATACAGAAATGCTTTCTCAATCATAACACAAGATTTCTGGGATATGACAAAATACACAGCACTTGGTCCTCTAACCAGGGCATTTATACCTTCACACTTTGGGAAGTGGTGGGATTTTTACTTTGAAAAAAATTACATTTCCAACAGCTGTGGTCCCAGGAGGAATTTCTTTTTCAAAGCAGATAATTTTCAGAGGAATAAAATGAAACTGAAGGCAAAAGGGAAGTGTAGAAGAGCCTGTTCTCACTATCTCCTCTCCTGAAAAGAGGGAAGAGCGCCACATGCCTGTGCATACTGAGCCTTACTGAGCGCATACTGTGCTTGCTTTAAAAGCACACTCAAAGCGTACACCCGAACATAAATTAATACTATTTTTAAGTTCCACACAGCACTTCTTATCTCCTGGCTTAATACCAGCAAAACCACAGCTAAATTCAACTTCTCAAAACGATGGGGTTTTAGTTGAAATGTTACTGAAATTCAGGAAGAGCAATTTTTGGTTTGACAATAAGAAATTTTCTTGCAGGTATCTGACTTCAAGAGAAGTCATACAGCTGTGAGAAAACCAGCTATCATAGAAACCATGTGCAAGCTCAAGCCTAATGATGACTATTCACCAAAAGTAACAGAAGCTGTTAAATATAGCTACACAATGCACAATCCAAAGCTTTTGTGTCTCAGACCATAATGTCAAAAGAACATCCTTTTTTAATTAGAGGTAGTCCTCTGGAATACAGGCTACACCACAAGGGAAACAACGCATCAGTTGGTAGGAAGGAGACAAGAAGCATACAATGTCATTTTATCACATGCATTAACCTCCATGAATTCTGTCTAGACTATGATAAGATACCAGGGTCAATTAAATGTAAATAGCTATGGATCATGCCCTGAAAACACTAATGCCTCTCTGAAAAGTTTTTATTAAATACATTATTCTGTCTACATGTGCTTACTGTAAACCTTAAAAATATGCTTTCATCTGATGGCTAAAAAAAAACTTTAGTCAAGAATATTATCAACCTAAACTTTTATAAGCTTGACTCTTGTCAATTAGTTGATACTATAAACATTTTAAAAGAAACACCATGCAGACTAAATCTTTTTTCAGCTAGAATCTAACAGTTAAAATGATTCATAAACCTATTGTATACAAAAGCATCAAGTCAAAGCTGCACATCTCATAATAAAAACTGTAAGAGTTTGCATACCAATATTTCTGCTGTCTTAAAAAAAAGGATATGTTTTACATACACAAATCTGTGTCAGGTGATCTTTTCAAAGTTAACCTAGCTGCACTCCAGGTTTCAAGCTGTTCCACACTGTATGGTCTTTGGAGTACACCTCTCCAACACCCTTACTTCAGGGAGCTATGTTAAATCAGTGTTGTCAACTCTTAGAACAGTGCTGGTCCTGTTAAAATCCCATCATCAAGTAACAGCAGATTTCAGGAAAATTCTCAGACTGATAGCTTTCAACATGCTCCTGAATTTCATCCATTATGGCAAAGAAAAGCAAAAGTATGTATCTAATAACATTTTCAAAAGCAGGAAAGTTACAAAACCTAAGGGGGGGAGGGGGAGGGCTCAGTGGCCTTCTTAAATGGCAAGCATTTACATCTAAACAAATTCAATATTTTCATTGTGATTTCAAATGATTGGAATTAATGACATTACTAAATACACCAGTTCTTCACACCATCTTAGGGTTCAATTCTTCCTTTGTTCCTTCATAGCACTTCATGGGTATCTCAATATTGACTGAAAGTGTTGCTTAACATTGTGTTCCTGTTAAAGCCTCAAATGCCAGATTCAGCAAGTCAAAACCACCCCATAGCAGAAGCTCCAGCCCCACAGCTATCAGCAGAAAGCAGCGCAAGACCTCTGCTGCTCCAGATCACAGACCAGTATGCTCACCCTGAACATCCAGAGCTGCAGCACAGACAGATTTACATTCCCCTTATTCACTTCTGAAAACTGGAATGGTAACAGCCAAGTTGGTAGTACAAACAGGACTATGCAAAAAAGGAAGTTTCATGAAGATTTTCCACTGAAGGTCTATGGAGACCTTAGTACATACTACATGTTCTGAAGTGCTAAAGCAACATAGTGATAAGGAAATCTAACGCCTGAAACACAACAAGAGGGTGTAAGTTTTAAAGCTGTAAGAAAGCAACGTGTAGACTGTGATTGTGCTCAACACAGCTGCTCTCCATTCGACCTGCTAGTTCGGCTGAGGTGTTCTGGCACAATCCAGCTTATGGCAAACACCTCTATCTGGCACAGCATTAATGTAAGGTAACACCTAAAAACCCCTGACATGCGCTTTTCAGAATGCTCTGTTGCCAAAGCAAAAGTTGCAAGCGTTCACAGAAAACAAGCCGTGCCATTTACTAACCTGATGCAGGAAACAGGAAAAAGTATTTCCTTTTACTTGGCATAAAAGGTGCCCAAGTTCGTACCAGTATGCAAGGCCTGCCCCTGATAGTCTGTTCAGCAGCAAAGCACCACACCACCTCATCTTTACTTCAGCCTCACAGCTTCAGATTACTTAAAAATTAGAAGAAAATACAATGGTGAAGTAATTCAGAATTTATCAGAAAATTGTCAACATTACTTTGTGTTGTGGCTTTGCGTGCCAGGGTTCTGGTGGAAAAGTGGGGCTGCAGGGGTGGCTTCTGCAAGCAGCAGCCAGAAGGCCCCACAGAGCAAATGCCAGCTGGGCTCAAAGGCCAGAACCGCCACTGACCAAGGCCAAGCCCATCAGGGACGGTCACAGCATCTCTGAGAGTCACATTTAAGGGAAGAAACCAGAGAAGGGAATAAGGAGATGTAAAAAACTGCAGACACCAAGTTGAGTGAAGACGGGGCGGGGGAGGAGCACCCCAGGATCCAGAGACAGATTCCCCTGCAGGCTGTGGAAAGGCCCCACGCTGGAGCAGGTGGAAACATATGGAAGACATTGTGACCTGCACTGGAGCAAGTCCCTGCCAGCACTTGCAGCCCATGGAGAGAGACACCTGCGTTGGAGTAGGTTTGCTGATGAGACTTCTGACCCCCTGAAGGGCCAGGCTGGAGCAGTCCAGGCTTAGAGACTGAGATACATTCTGTGATTTATGACTGCACTCCATAGCAGTGACCCACGCTGGGGCAGCTGGTGAGGAGCTGAACCCCCGGGGGAAAGGACTCACACTGGAGAAGGTAGTGGAGGACTGTCTCCCGTGGATGGGACCCCACGATGGAGCAGGGGAATGACCCCCCACACACCAGCTAAGGAGGGAAACAACTCCTGAGGAACTGACCAAGACCCCCATTCACACACACACACATGCCCCCACCCCCTACACACACCCCCTGCCCCTCCCTATGTCACCCTGTGGGGGAAGAAGTGAGTGAAATCATGACTAAAGTTAGGTCTGCTAAGAAGGGAGGGGTGGGAGAAGATGCTTTAAGATCTGGTCACACTTCTCATTACCCAACTCTGGTGCCACTGGGTGTGCAGTGCAGTGTCATCAATTAGAGAGTTTTCTTTCCTTTCTTCTGTGTTGAGTCTGTTGTGCCCGTGACACTGATTGCAGAATGATCTCTCCCTGTCCTTATCTTGACTCCTGAGCCTCTCAATATATATCTTCTCCTCTGTTGAGCCGAAAAGGGGAGTGACCGAGCAGCTTTGATGGGTGTCTGGCCTCCAGCCAGGGTCAAACCACCACACTTTAGTTTTACATACAAGAACAGTTGAGATTCACAGTACATTTGATCATCAATTAACCAGAACTTTAAGCACACCACAATCCCAAAGTGAATGGGAGGAATTACCACTCCAGCACCCTTAGTGCTCCAGTGTAAGCCACATGCGAGCAACAGAAGTTTCACTGAACTAGCTCAGTTCCACTCCAGTCAAGTATTTTCTACTCTTGGCAGAGCACCCTTGACACTTTTACCAGCACCCCAGCCAATGAAGCATAATCACCAGCTAACAGAAGCAGTCTTTATTTTTTAATGGGGAAAAAAAAAAAAAAGACTGAAACCTACACTGAATTCATAAAATCATTTTGAAATATGTTGTCAAAACAGCCTCTATTATATTACTCACCTAATACTCTGGCTTGCTATTTGCACCGTGATGCTACGCTGCTACCCCAGGCACGAGTCAGCAGCACCCAGTAGGAAACTGAATACTCTCAAATTACAGGTGTGCCTCTGCTGACTAAAGACCACCCCATCCATACCTTAGTCACTGGGTTTTTATGGATGTGTTAAAATTTGCCCATCAAAAATACAAAACCCCCTTCCCCCCAAAAAAACCCCACACAACCAAACACCACTCCCCCCAAAACAACAAAACACAACAAAAAAAACCAAAAACAACAAACAAAAGCCCCGATGCACACATAATCCTTTATTATGACTTGCAACCTTCCCTACCCTTGCATAGTCACGCTGGTCATCACCAGATAAGAAGAAAGTGAAAGTACTCAGGATACTTTCGTTTCCCAGCAAAGATACTCCCACACAGGTGGCTTTCCTACTCGGTGAAACTAGAAAAGACTTGCTTGTCTCAGTCCAGGTCCTGGCAACACATCCTCCTTCTCAGATTTTTGAGAGCTCTGTTCCATCATAAGTGCAAGAAGTCAATTATAAAACAAATAAACCAATGCAGAGAGTCAGGCTTTTAACGGAATTTATTCCTACATGAAAACCTGAAAGTAGCGACACTGATCTTATTCTTTTTGTTGACTTTTTCTGCCAAGGAGTATCAGGAGTGTCACACTTGGTTCTTAACTTTTGACAGGTGACCAGCTAGGAACTGCAAATCAGCACCTTCACCACACAAAGTGAAAGGCAATGAAACTTGAAGGAGCCCTGGAAGCACCCCTGAGCACCTGGATAACAACCCCACCACTGGCACAGCCAGCAACAGCTGTACGGGAGTGACTGATGCAGCACCCCAAACAATTCTTAGCGGAGGTGATTTGCAAGGATTAGACACCTCCCAGATAGTTCTGCAAAGACTTCTGGCCCAGCCTGAAAAGGCAGTCTCCAAGTCAAGTCAATTTAGCAACTCTGCCTCAGCACCAGTCCCCAGCGTTCAGAGTTGTCCCTCCAGCCAAACATTCACATCACCGAAGTTATGCAGCCAGCTTCTTGTAGACTGAATCATTGCACTGTTCACACTTGTGAGCGTTCTTCAGCCAGGAAGAAGAGATTTAGCCAAACACAGAACAGAAATTATATCAGACTGAAGATGAATGAAAGATTAAGTCCATGCACACCAACTTAATTCAGAGGAATAGAGATGCTACTTCCTGCCTTGACGTATCCTTTCAGGCATAAGACTGCAAGAAAAGCAACTGTTCAATTATCCTCCCACTTATCCTTACTCTTAAAAATGTGAAATATTTTTCTATTTTGAGACATGGGTAATTTGTTTTTTGACCTTTTCATATAAGCTGATGGGTTTTGTCATGTTCTGTAGCTGCTGTTCCTAGTAATTGTCGATACATGATATTCTAAAAATTAGTATTTTTAGGAGATGCTAAAGTTATTTTTTAATAATATTACAAAATATTAACAGAAAAGCATATAAACCTTATGTTTTAATATTTTGAAGCAGGTTTGGTGGAGTCTTTTTGTTTGTGTTTTTCAAGGTGTGGACCAAGAGATAAAGACATTATTTTGGACAGATGCTAATAATACTACTACTATAATTATAAACTCATGCCTCCACAATTGAAATCATTGCTCAACTTTTATGGGAGATTTTCTAGAGTGCAGCAGGTTTTAACCTACTGTTAAACATTTCAGAAAGGTGCAGATTCATAGCATATACCGAAAAAAATCAAGATTACATGGCTACCAAGAAAAGCCCCAACATCTACCTAACCACACACACACACACCCCCTCCCACCAAACCCCATGAGAACATTCCCAAAACCAGAAGCCATTCAGCATTCCAGTCTGACTAGGGCTTTCAAAGGTACTTTGTATCACTGATCTTTAAACACTGCTCCAGCTTTCAGGAAATACAAACAGGTGGCTATGCAGAATGTGTAACTACACACAGTTACCAATTTTCCAATGAATTTTTTTGTAAAAAAAAAAAACCATACCAAGATGTGTACATCTAAAAACATGACTCCATACCATTTCGAATAATCCACAAATGCCTTTGGAATTGATGCAAACACTTAAAGCAAACTGGTCATTCTGCTCATCCTGGTCAGAATGGATCATAAAACTATCATTAACAGCAGTAGTAGGTATAAGTCCCTCCATATTCAAGCCTACCATGCACAGAACCTGCCTGTCCCACAGTCCAAATACAGACAGCCCATTCACAGGGAGATACATAAGCCATCCTCATCACATGAGCCAGGGTGCTGATGACAGAGGGCAGCTGTATATTGGTCACAGGCAAAAGCGGCTCTGGCCACACGATGAGAGTGGGAGCCTGTGGCCTCTCAGGTTGATCAGGCAAATGGTTGGTGAGGAAACCCCAAACTCAACTGATAAAAACAGAGATTTTAAAGGTTCTATCTTTGGAAGGTTGCCACCCATTGAGATTAAAATAAAATAAACACACACAAAAAAATCCACCCTAAACAACCACACCACGAACACAACTCCCAAATACTACTCCTGCGTACCAAGACCTCAATGAAGAGTCATTCCTTGTGATCACCTCCTGCTATTCAGGTTGCTTCAACATCCCTATTACAATTGTTGAGGATGCAGAACTGTATCACCTTCTGTATGAAGAACTACTGTGGTTCTAAGAAGTCAGTGGCTATTGCTCTCAGAAAAGCAAAGCAGACAGCACCATATTATTAATTCAAACTCTCAATAAGTACATCAAATACACAGGATAAGCAGAGAAGCACACACATGAACTAGTAGAATTTTCTCCTTAGTACCCCCAAAAAGAGCAAGAGAGAGGAAGTAGTATTAGATCTACCTTAATGCCATGCATTATTTCAAATGGTAAATATCCTTCAATATTTGTGCTTCTTTTAAAAGAAACAAAGAACCACAAACAAAACCAAAAGACCCACAAGATGAGCTGATACACCTAAGTTTATTCTACTACTCCTGTGATTACACTGCCAATAGGCTGCTGAAATAACAGCAAGTGTGGGAAACCAAAGGACAGATAAAACAGACACTAAATCCATTTATCAACCAGCACTTGGTCTCCCTCCAGAAGCTGTGCAGCTTGATAATACACATTGCTGAGAGGCCAGCTAAGTGTCACCCTTTAAAACCCAACTTCTTCAGTCTGCTGTTCAGAGATGACCATTGCAGTAATTATTAGTTAGAGCTCACACACTAACAAAACACATAGGATCTCTCTCCATGTCATATCTATAAATTACTAGAAAGATCTCCATCCCCCGCCCCCACTATGGCTGTACATGCTATGTAAGGGACCCTGGCCCAGGGGCGGGCCTCCACAGTGCTAAGGAACAGCCTGTGAGGGTCTTCCTCCGTGAGGAAAGTCAACACACACGTGCAGCCCCAGCACAAGGTGCACTCATGGCAGGGGTGCAGGACTGGCTGGAGTACAGGGAATCCTGCAACAGGCATGCCTTAGCTCTTCAGCAGTAGAATGCCTGACAAAAAAGATTTTACTGGGGAGAAACACAGACAGGACAAAGTAAGAAACAACTTGAACTTCTCAGGCCATTTACCTTTATTCACATGCTTTAGTCTTAACACAAACAACACAGATCAACCTACAGATACCTAACGATGTTAGAGAAGCACAAAAGAGCTGTGATCAAGAACAACAACGTGATTAATTATTTGCTTCAGGAGATAAATTACAAGTCTTGACTCCTCTTGAAACATTAAAGACAAAGTTTCTTTTTGACCCATTCCAGATGCTTTAACAACACAATAAACTAAAGATAGCTCCAGTGGGAAATGGGCTGTTTGTAGTTAGAGCATTTTAATAATACAAACCTACATCTCCAAGTACTGCTGAAGTTTGACACATACTTCCTGTATGACAGTAAGAAAACATCTGATGAACAATGTTAGGAACCACAGTTCTGAATAAGGTATGCTGATGACTCAGACATCTCTTGGAAAGCCAATATATTTCTGCTTGTATGTGGTTTCTAACACTAACAGAACACAATCATGACAAACTTTGAGGTCTCCAGAACATACTCTAATTACTTGTGGAGCATCAGATTTTCTTCTTTTGAGGAAAGACAGTGAGTCTGTGGTATGGTATCCTCTCCACCTTTAAGCCACCTTTAAACTATACAACAGCTTCACAGTTTTTCTTCTTACATGCAAATAAGCTGAACACTACTAAAGTCTATCACACAATTAACTTATTCAGTAGCCTCCCTAAGAAATGAGATACTTTTTTTTTTTTGCAAAATACCCTAAAGATTAGCCTCCCCCTACCCCAGCATGAAACAAGGAATAAAGTAGGTAACAAGGAATTTAATGTAATATAATAAGATGATTCAACATAAATGAAATAGAGAATCTCTTCCACAAACCCCCCTTGTTATTTTACATGGTTTCTCTAGCTACTTAGACAAGTAGGCATCATCCATAGATGCTGATTACATCTTTAGAATTATTGCTAATTTCATTTTTTATTGCAGTACAGGTTATCAGGTGATCTACCACAATCAATCTCAAAACACCTTTTAAACTTATTCTCTATTTGAAACTAAAGTAATCCCAAACTACTGACCTGCAAGCAGTAGTAGCTCAGCTGAAAACTAACATTTCTGCTTCAGTACTACTGACAGAAAGTGAAAACAAGCAGCTCTGACCAGTGTCTACAAGGTATCACGTAACAAGAGTATCTGATACAACAATTAAGGGATATTTAAGTAAACAATCAACAACCAGTTTTATAAAAGATAACCTGGATCACAAAAGTCATCAGGTGCACTGCAGCACCCAAAGGAAGCTGTTAAACACAGAAGACCCACAGATAGCAGGGGACCTGGCAGTAAAACCCTGCTATATTAGCCTACTAGCACGCCTCGATTTACAACACTACCGACTTGAAGAACGATGAGACAAAATTAGTCTGTTCAGCCCTTGCCTTCCAGCTCAAGCGGCCAAAATCAGTGCTGACTACTTCCAACTACGATAGCAGTCTTCGGCGAGGCATGCCTCTCCCTCCAAACAAGCTTCCTGAATGTAAGTTGCAGCATTTTAAGCAATTATACCATCACCAACGCATTCCCACTGCCCACTGTCACGACTGGAGCCATTAAACTTCTACAGTGACTATACCAAAGCGAATATACCTTTATCCTCTTATAAAAACAGTGCATGGCGTTAAAAAATAATCATCAGACAAGAGGAGGTAGCCACATCACTAACCACAGCAGCTGCACTAACCAGCGACAGTAACCTTTAAAAACTAAAAATTAATTTTAAAAGCACTGAGATTTAATTTTAGGACTCTTTTTCTTTCACCAGTTCAGTCCACTTCAAGGGAAGAGAAGCTGTAGAAGGTCTCATTTTTTTTTTGACAGAGAAACATTTCCCATCAACTCCTGGCAGGCAGTAAAAGATTCCTAAGAGCTGTTATTCGCTCAGCCCCATTTCATGATGCCGGTTAGTTAATACCGGCCCCTGAATCCACCACTTTTTTACTCCGGCAAGAGCGCGTCACGGTGAGCCGTGTGTCACACGCTGGAAATAGCGTTCACCTTTAGCAGGCACGGATGCCGGCGCAGCGGGGTCACGCCGTGCATGTGCAGCATCTCCCTCCCGGCCCACGGCGCTCACCGGGGGCCGGGCAGTACCTCCCGGTCCTCACCGTCCCGCTGCTCCCCGTCTCGCTGCTCTGCAAGTGCAACAGGCCGGCCTGGGGCCCCGGCGCCGTCCCAGACCGGGGAGCGGCGGGTCTCCCCCTGAACCAAGGGACACTGGGGGAAAGACCCAGACCGGAGTGGGGCTGACCCGGGCCGAAGACGACCAGTCACCCCCTCCAGCCCGCGCTGCCCGCCGCGACTCAGAGCTGGGGCCGGCCCCGCCGCGCCCCCTCGGCAGCTTCGCGGTCGTCCCGGCCCCAGCCCGGGGCTGAGGCGACTGGGGCAGGGAGAGGCCGCGGCGCAGGGAAGGCCAGCCCCCCGCCTCTGTCGGGGAAAGCTTCCCACGGGCCCAGGAGGCGGCAGGGGGGTGGGGAAGCTGCGCACCCGTTGCAGGGGGGAAAAGTTGCCGGCGGGGCGGGGGCCGGGTGTGGGGGCAGCCACCGGAGGCGCGCAGGAGAGGAGCGGCCGCGGAAGGGGTTGGGGGCCAGGCCCGGGCGAGGCCGGCGGGCAGGGACGCGGCGAGGGGCGCGCAGCCGGCTCCCAGGCCGGGCCCTGGCGCAGCGGGCGGGCTTCCGCGGCGCAGGGCCGGGCCGGGCCGGTGTCTCACCTTGGCGGCGCCGCCGGGCTGCAGCACGTTCTGCTCCACCGTCATGGCCCCCGCGCGGCTCCCGGCTGCGCCCCGGGCTCGGCGGGCGGCGGCAGCGCCGTGCGGCAGCGGCTGGGCCGGGCCCGGGCTGGGCGAGCGGAGCAGGAGGCGGTGGCGGAGGAGAAGGAGGAGCAGGGGAGGTGGGAGGGGGAGCCCGACTCACCGCCAGGCGGGCGGGCCGCCGAAGCGGGCGGCCGCCATGGGGCAGCGCGGATCTGCTCAGGCCCCGCTGTCACTCCCAGCGCGGCCACCCCCGCCGCCGCCCAGCGTGCCCGGAGCGCCGAGCTCTCCGCCGGCCCCGCCCCCGGCTCGGTCCGCGCCGCCACCACCCGGCGGCAGCTCCGCGGCAGCGCCTCCCCGCGCACCTGCCCCGGGCGGAGCCCCCCGCCGCTGGGTACCGCCGCGGCAACCCCCAGCCTCTCGCTTGGCGCTGCTGCCCTTCCCCGCGGTATTTACATCGGCCGCCTCCATCTTGGTGGCGGCGCCCGCCCCCGCAAGACGGCACCGGCCTGGCCTTGGCCCCGGAGGGAGCAGCCCAGCCCAGCCGAGCCGAGCCCCTGGGCGGCCCGTATCTGCCCCGCCGGGGAGGATCCCGCATCCTCCGGCGGGCGCGGACTTCCCTCTGCCGCTCGCAGGGGCAGCCCCACCGCGCCGCGTCCCGAGGGAAAGCGAAGTTTCCTCTGTTCCGCAGCAGCCGGCCGGGGGAACGGCGGTCCGGCCGCAGCGAAACCCAGAGCACCCCGCTCCCACCCAGGAGCGGCACCCCGCCCCGGGGCTGCGTGGGCCGGCTGCAGGCTTCTCCCAGGGCTGCCCCGTAGTCAGCCTGCTCTGACAGTCGTCAGCGTATTTCGGCTTCGAGAACCCGGCGATTTCCAGGGGTTTTGTAGGGAGTTTCTGACCAATTCCGGCGCTGGCTGCTCGCATCCACAGCGAACCTTGGCACCGAATGGCACTTAAAGTTGCAGATCTTCCTCTCCCTGCTTAGGTTTAGCAGGGCGAGCTGTGAGGTGATGGTGTTCGGCGATCAAATTAAAGGGGAACGTCCTTAACTATTTCAGTGCTGATTAAAAGTACAGGGGAAGGCTTCAGGTCTCGGCAAGCCACGGTGAATTTTGGCACCGCAGATAAACGTGGCTAGGAAAGAGATTGTCCCTCTGTGGAGTCAAGGGAAGGGAGGGAAAGGTCTCCGCTTTGGGCATGAACACAAAGAGGGGAGAACCGGCCTTGCTAAATCCCGGGGGCCCTGGGCCGTCCATAGTGCTTTTGAACAGAAGCGGGTGAAGGGGACCAGAGGAACCCACCCCACATTTTGGATGCCCAATAAATGGTAGCTGCGTCTGGGTTAGATTTCTCAAGCTGATGAAGCTTGGTCCGTAGGAAAATCTGTGGAGAGCAGCACGGTTCTGACAGCCCCAAGTATCTTTACCATGGTAAACGGGGAGCCTAAGGCAGCAAAATGAACTGTGGCTACCGCTGCTCAGTCGCCCAGAGCCTTCGCTTTTGCGACTAAATCAATCCCACCCTCTCCCCACAGCAGCGTATGAGTCTTTTCAAAGCGGAGATTACCAGGTAACAGCGTCACTGCAGGATCTCGGACTTGAGGTAAAAAACAGCTCAGGACAACCTGCGAACGCTGCCTTGTTTCGCTGTAGCTTCTGTGCGAGAGATGTTGCAATCTGATCAATATTTGCTCTTCTAAGGTTTGTTGCTCATAGATTGTATCGGGTTTAACGTTATTGCCCTTTATGCTGCAATTTACAAGGCGATTTTTAAAATTAATGTCCCCAAAGAATTTATTGTGTCAAAGGCAAGAAACTACGCAGAGATGAGATCAGAAATGGCTTGCAAATTACTTTTCTGGGGATAAGAGCGGAAATTCTCTGCTCAGACTGATGGCTATGGTAAGAAAGGTAACAGTAATAGTCTGGGTTTTTTTGAAGAAAAGTTTTCTGTTGCAGTCATGTGCTGGAGTGCTACATCTATTCCTTCTCTTCTAACATATAGTCCTCCTTTTTTTGTGAACAGTTTTACAGCTTCTACACAGTGACATATGCTGCACTATTTGTGTTCAGGTAATTTTCATCAAAGCTATTTATTGTTTATATTATTTGAAAATATTTGCTTCAATGCAGCATTTAAAAAAAATACACTTCACTTGCAATATTTTTTCAGCTCTTTTCTCTGTTTTGTTTAACTCAATGGACAGACAGAATCTGACCAAAAAGAAAGTGTTGGAAAGAAATTTTACTTATTGTCCAATTTGCCTCAAAATTAGGATAGGATGACAAAGTACTATGTTCCATTAAATTCCTTTCCTTCCTCCAAAGAAAGATAAAATTTAAAGGCTCCTCCCCTTCCACGCTTTCTTTAAAATAAAGCAAGGATGAGCAATCCACTCCTGACACAGGGATTTATCACTGAAATACTGACATAATCTGAGCTATGCAAATCAGGATTCTGTTGCACATATGGTGTTGGGGGAAACCAGACGGAACAGTTTCATGTTCCGTTTGCAGCACAAGCTCAATACGAAGTACATTGAGCACAAGACTTGAGTTTGTACTTCATCAGCAAACACAAATGATTTTGTCAGGGCCACAGTTTAGAAAGTATTCTTTAATGTCTATAATATATTAAGGAACTATTGTTTCAGATGAAATTAAAAATAGTAGATTGCTTGGTTTCACCCCTCCTTCCTTTATTGCCTTCAGATACCCTTGACTGAAGCCCGGATGAATTTTGGGTGAACCTAGCAGAGAATTCGGCATGTTAACCCAAGCTCCAAAAAGGTGTCACACACAGCACAAAAAGAATCATATTAATGGACTTGCTTTTTTTTCACTGATGCAATGTCAGCTAATGTACAGAGCAGTACCTGTAAAGTATTGTTTCTGAGACGCGCTACCTTAACAAAGGGCCCACAGTCTTAAATTTCTGAGCTCCTATTGCTAGTCTGCAGTGATCATTTAGCTGTCACACTTCCACAGCTGCAAGCATTTTCTTGCTACTCATTGATGGTGCTAGTGCACAGAAAGAAAAGTGATCAGAGGCAGCATGATGACATTTGCTTATGAGTCTTCAGAGCTGAGGTTTATTTCTCTTTTCTTCTTGTTTTTTCTTTTATCCCCTTCTGTTTCTCCTTTCCCTTATTGTTGTTTATAAGTTGGGCAATGTACCGTAATGTATCTTTAATATCTTAATTAGTATAAGGTGTAGCTATTTTTCCTAAAAGTTTACATATTTCCACTTCACTGCTCCTCACCTGTTAACAATATTACAGGGTTTGGTTATTAAACCTTTGGCGATGTGTTGCACAACCTCTGCCTCCAACTGCTTGGTCCCCACAGCAAGGCTGCCCCTGCTTGCATGTCATCCTTCTCACCAGCAGTGCTGGGGAAGAGATCCACCCAAAATATAACCACAGCCTCCCCTCCCCCTTAACCAGTTGTTTTCTTCTGCTAGATCACTTCCCCAAAATTATTCACTGACTGGCTGTATGAACAGCTGTGCCTGCCTGAGAGAGTGACGCAGGCTCAGCAACGGTACCCCTTGAGTTTCATTTCACCTATTTCTTAAATCAGCAAGTGATGGTGTCTTTTTGATATGCACACAGCCAGCTGGATGCAAAACATGGTCTATCCCACTAGGCTCCTTGTCTTCCCATCTTTGCAAAGGGCCAAGAAAACACTTCAACACATGTTCTGTGATATACAAAGACCATGTACAACAAGAAATAGCTCATTATTTCCCTCAATTTTCAATAGGCTTGTTTTTTGTCTTTAATTATGTGCATCATTTATTTAGGGCTTTAATTATACAGTGGCTGCATTGGTTACAGCTGGGGAAGCACAAGTCAGAACTTCTTGGTTTTCTTTTCCCAAATGTGTAACCTGCTGTGCTGGCCATGAGGCAGCACTGCTTTTTAAAAGTGCTGTAAATGCTACAAACACATAGCTTCTGCAATTAACCCTAGGATGAGTTTCTCTAGAGTCACGTTTATAAAACCCATGTTGGAGCACATTCACTTTGGCCTTTTTGCTTTGCCATAACTAGTTCAGCCAACTGAAAACTAAAAAACTGACACTGAAGAAGCTATTTAGTTATGAAAGACACCTTTTAAATTATCATTTGACAATTACTTTATATGTCACTGGTTGCTGTAGTTTTGCATGGCAGGGTTCTTGTGGAGAAGGGGTGAGGCAGGGGTGGCTTCTTCAAGCAGCAGCCAGAAGGTCTCTGCAGGCCCCACAGAGTAATGACCACCTGGGCTCAATGCCGGACCTGCAGCTGACCAAGGCCAAGCCCATCAGCGACAGTCACAGTGCCTCTGGGAATCACATTTAGGAGAAAAAAGCCGCACAAGCAGCCACTTTTTGCCACCAGAGAAGGGAGTGAGATTTAAGGAACTGTGCAGGCACCAAGGCCAGGGAAGATAGTGGGGAGGACGCGCCCCAGGTTCTGGAGAGAAAGATGCACCTGCAGCCTGTGGAGAAACCCATGGTGGAGTGGGTATCCCCCCGCAGCCCATGGAAAAGGCCAAGACCCCACCTGCAGCCTGTGGAGAGGCCGCACGCTGGAGCAGGTGGAGACATGCAGAAGACATTGTGACCTGCATTGGAGCAATTCCTTGCCAGCACTTGCAGCCTGTGGAGAGAGACAGACAGACAGGCCCACACCAGAGCAGGTTTTCTGGGGCAGGAGGAGGCTTGTGACCCCCTGGAGGACCAGGCTAGAGCAGTCTGGGCCTGAAAGACTGAGAGACATTCTGTGATTTATGACTGCACCCCACAGAAGTGACCCATGCTGGGGCAGCTGGTGAAGAGCTGAAGCCCCGGGGGGAAAGGACTCACATTGGAGAAGGTAGTGGAGGACTGTCTCCCGTGGGTGGGACAGTACGTTTTTGCTTCTGTATAAAACAAATTTTTATTCCATAACTTATGTATCTTAAATTGAAGGTCCCTCAGCTTGCAGTTGCTTCCCAACAGTAGATGCCTATTCATGTGCCTTCTAAAAGTCAGATGCTACATTAATAGATTAACAGAATCACAGGCTGGTTTGGGTTGGAAGGTACCTCCAAGACCATCTAGTTCCAACCCCCTGCCATAGGCAGGCACACCCTCCACTAGTCCAGGTTGCCCAAAGCCCCATCCAACCTGGCCTTGGACGCTGCCAGGGCAGGGACAGCCACAGCTTCTTTGGGCAGCCTGTGCCAGGGCCTCACCACCCTCGCAGAGATGAAATTTTTCCTTATATCTAACCTAAATCTGCCCTCTTTCAGGTTAAGGTCATTATTCCATGCCCTTGTAGACAGCACTTCTCCAGGTTTCCTGTAGGCCCCTTTAGGTACTGGAAGGCTGCTATGAGGTCTCCTCAGAGCCTTCTCCAGGCTGAATACGCCCAAAATTCAAAATAAAAATTCTGACATTTAGAGTACTAAATCCATGAAAATGCAGCTGAATTCCACAGAAATTATGGATTCTCTGAGAACCTGGTTCAAGTGCCTTACACTTAACCTTAGCCATCTTTACATTTTATTTACTTTCTTGACCACACTTGGACATTGATCATATATTTTAGACAGCTTTCCTGAGAGGCAATAAGGGGTTTGCCTGTATGGCTGAAGGTAATTTAGAGCTCAGCAATGAATGTTAGCCTTTTCGATAGGTATTAGCCACCATTTATCAAGTGATAGAAAGTTTGAGAACTTTTCCCCAAAGCACTTCTGTCATTGAAATGGTAACTCATTTAAAGGAGCATGTTTCACAACAGAACCCCGTCTCTACTGAATTTCTCTTTAGGTAGAATCAAAATTAACACTCCCCATTTTAGACTTCACCTACTGATTATTTCCAGTGTTTATTTTGGAACTATTTTGGCTGAAACATTTGTAGTTTTCAGCATTACAAATGCATAACACTCAGATATTGGAAGTCTAAACAAATTACAAAGTAATGAAGCCAGTTCTGTAGAAATTTTTTTAATATTTTTTCATTTTTACTTGAAATACATTTTTTAAGTGGCAACAGTTTCTGTAAGGAGAAAGTCCCATTCTTGTCTTCCATTCATTGTCTCGGTCATTTCTTGCTTTCTGTTCAAGCAGATGCTCAGTGGAAGTGATAAGAGCTTATCACATCTCCCGGACAAGTTTCCCATATATGCAGTTATGTACACACATGCGCTCTTCATTAATTAAATGATGACGGACAATTGCTTCATTAGCTGATGACCTTACATCTGAGGGTCTGTGTGAATAAACAAGGTGGTTCTCCATCCAGGTCCTATAATCCACAGAGAAAACTAGAAGGCAAAGCTGATAGGACTGGTACAGAACTCCTGGTTTTTGCTTCTGTCGATTGTTAATGCCTGTCTAGTGTCCTGGTTTCGGCTAGGATGGAGTTAATTTATTTTCTAATAGTGGATGGACTGCCATGTTTGGGAGTTAGGGTGAGAGCAGTGCTGATAGCACCCTGATGTTTCTAGTTGTTGCCAAGCAATCAAGGGCTTTTTCAGTTGTTCATATTTCCCTACTAATGAGAAAGGAGGGGACACAGACAGGACAGGTGACCCGAACTGGCCAAAGAGGGTATTCCATGCCAATTATGCCATGCTCAGTATAAAGGGGGGCTGGTGGGAGGAGGAGCAGGTGGCACCAGGACACGCGGTTTTTGGGGATGGTCTGGTTTTCCAGGACAGCTCTGAGCTGTACAGCCTGAGTTGTGTGGTTTGGTGAGAAACTGCATTGTGTATCACCGGTTTCATATATTTTTTGCTATAGAGTCCTGTTCTCATTGTTATATCTATCTTTCTGCTATTGTAGTAAACTATCCTTATCCCAACCTGAGGGGTTTTGGTTTCTTGGATTTATTTCTTTTCCTTTCCCTTCCCTTTCCCCCCCACCCCCAAATTCCACCCCCCGCCCCCTTCCTTTTAAAGAACGAGTGACTGTTGTGACCGGCTCTCAGCTGGGGCAAAACCACAACACTAGTCACCCATAATCTGCTACTCAAAGGCAGAGAAGTGAAAGGACCTGGACCACTGCAGTGCATGATTTCACACAGGCTTCAGGCATTCAGTTCTTAGGGTAATATTAAAACCCCTCAGCTAGTTACCTAAGTTTCCTGCCCTAGGTGTGGAAGGGATTTGGATGCTGCAAGCTGAGATTCACAATATCCAGCAATCTACGACTTGCTAAATTGCTGAAAGATGTATGTGTCTAATGTCCTAACCCTACTGTGGACTGGGAAGCTTCCTTTGGAATAGGTGGGAAGCTGCTTTAGCTTCATGTTTCACAACTGAAGCTTAATGATTCTTGCTCACATCCAACCATGCCACTCCCTTATCACAGCATGGTCTACAGCCTTGTCCTCCTCTGACTGCTCCTCTGGAATGAGGAGAATGTTGACACCAAACCCCTGATGGTGTAGGAGGACAGGGCACCCATATCTTCCATCTCCTGAGAGAGTACTCTAAATACAAGGAGATTAAATAAGGAACAAACATGATTACCGCCTCCCTCACTGGCTGTATTTTTAAATGTAAGCACCCAAGGCTGCTGTGTGTCATGTTGATTCATTCCCAGCAGCCTTCTCAAAGCATAGCTATCAAATGGCCTCAGGGAAGATGAACCGGGGAATACCACCACCTCCCTTTTAGGGAATGTTTCTAGGCACTCAGCCCTGGCAGGGTGGAAGCACACACAGGGAAAGCCAGCTGCCCTGGCACCTAAGAACCATTACTGATCAAAATTTGTTTGTCTAAAAATTTAGGTGGGACTTTGCATTTTGCTTTTGCTTTTAGATCTCTTATTTCTGGTCAACCCAGCTGATGACAGGGAGCTTTCTGTAGAACATGGTGGGTATTAGCACAAGGTACACTGTGTTGAGCCCTTAGAAACATTAAGTAAAGATTGTACAGTCCCCCACAAATGACTATAGGCTCCATGACAGAACTTGATTTTACAGGGTTTTTTTCCAAGGAACAAGCAAAGCCAAACCAGACCTTTAGGATTTTAATAGGATCTTGTAGGATTTTTATAGCATAAAGTTTCATGCCCTCAGACCTGAGGGTTTTTTTAAGTTAATACTTCTCAGTCTGGATCACACAAAACTACTGAGTAATAGGTACAGTATTTCTACAAAATGAACTGTGTGCTTGCTTATTTTATGTTGTCTGAGAGGTTTTCTCTCTTTTTATAATCAGTTACGGGACCATATGTCCTTCTTTTTCTTGGATAAGTGTCAGTTTGGTTTTTATGCTATTGCTGACTGTAAGAAATAGTATGTAAAAATTAATAGAACCACAGACTGGTTTGGGTTGGAAGGGACCTCAAAGCCCATCGAGTTTCAACCCCCTGCCGTGGGCAGGAACACCTTTCACTAGCCCAGGTTGCCCAAAGCCCCATCCAGCCTGGCCTTGAACACTGCCAGGGAGGGGGCAGCCACAGCTTCTCTGGGCAGCCTGTGTCAGGGCCTCACCACCCTCACAAGGAAGAATTTCTTTCCTGATATCTATCCTAAATCTACCCTCTTTCAGGTTAAGGCCATTATCCCTTGTCCTGTCATTACTTTCCCTTGGAAACAGTCCCTCTCCAACTCAAGTAGATGTGAAACTTTACTGACACACGTCCATGGTCAGGATCATGACAGCTTGTATTTTTTTACCCGTATGTAGTAAATTATTCTTTCTAAAATATTTTTGACTGAAAGTAATACATTCTCCATGTTATTTCAATGACCCATGGCATTTAACGACATTTAGGGACTGCCACAATAGCAGTTTTGTACGTCAGAAGTCATCTGAGGAAACAAAGTATTTGTTTTCTTCTCTTGTCCTGGGTTTAAACAACAAGCTTGCTTCACTTGTATTTCACAGAAGAACGCTGACAGTTGCAGGCCATTTCACCTGTCATACCTGACTTTTTTGAACCTGAGCACGGTGTTCAATCTGGGTGATGAAAAAGTTAACATTTATAAATTCAAGTTGGGGAGGTTACCTACCAGAAAGAAAGAAAAAGCAAATGTCGTTTGAAGACTGTATTGCTTCTAACCCACTCAGAAAAGTGTTGAGGGTAGTCAGTCCATGGCTGTTGTCAGTGGGCACTCTAGACAGAGCTTTAGAACAACCTCCAAGTAAATATGCGACTGTACTCACATGAAGGAAAATATTGGGCTCCAAGACTACAGCTGGCACCACAAAATCTGTCACTTTATATATTCTAATGAGATTTCCAGTCCCTCTTGCACTGAGACAACCAACTGAAAGCAAAGTCATTTAACATGTGCAACATTTAAGGCTGATCTTGTCAACGGATTTCACTATGGACTCTTCCTCATCACGTTTGGTATATAAAAATGAAACCCATCTAATAGTAAAGTCAGCTAAGTGACCTTTATTACTACACTATCAGGCACAGCAGATGCAAAGCCTTTAAATGTTAAAACACGGACAGCTGGGGTGAAACATAAGACTTAATGGGTGACACATTAGATAAACAGGAGGCTGATGAGATGAGATGGGGTCATAAATTGCATTAGTCATGCTGTTTGACAAATGATCTCCAGTGGCACTTGCTCCTTGGTGAGGACTTCCATTGATGATCCTTATTATTGCATTGGTAAAACTTATCAGTTGGCAACTGGTGAATTCATCTTGCTATGCTATTGCACGTTTGG
Source organism: Hypotaenidia okinawae (assembly GCA_027925045.1). Classification (NCBI taxonomy): domain Eukaryota; kingdom Metazoa; phylum Chordata; class Aves; order Gruiformes; family Rallidae; genus Hypotaenidia; species Hypotaenidia okinawae. The sequence continues at coordinate 108,332,495 of BSDF01000001.1, read as the reverse complement.
TACATGATAGCAAGGGAAACCATTCTGGAGGCAAGCTCTGCTGGTATGAAACTGAAGATGTGTGTGGAAAGGGGGAGGGCTGCACGTGCTGGGATTCCATGCTGCACAGTTAAAGCAACAGTTAATTTAGGGGAGGGAAAGTTTGTGACTTACAGTGGAGACAGAACTGAGGTGGTAACATTAGACAATGCTTTTGGGGAACTTGGGTGCAGCAATCTCATCAGAAACATCATGTACCAATTGGTAATGAGAGCTGCTCTGAACAGTAGTTCATGTGCATTTTATTTGGGACTGATTTTCTAAGCATGAAGGCAGAGACAGGTAAGAGGTTTTTTTAACAGCAGCTGGTCAGCATTACAGGTAGGTGAAGTCTCACACGGTTTAGTGGTCCATCTAGAAAACCAGGGCAGAGCTATTAATTCTGAGGGCTCACTCTATTTGTGTTAATCAAGGCTGGGAGATGGTACAGCTAAATAGTAATAAGGGATGGCAACATGCTAAATGTAGAAGGACACGCTCAATAGCAAGGATGGACTGTGGGGGAAAAAACCCCAACAAAGTCACAGTATGAGGGCAAACAGCCCTCTGCACCAGGCTAGGTGGCTGGTGTGGAAATTCTGCAGCCTGGGAGGTGGCCACATCACAGTGCCTCCACTGCTCTCTGAGCCCTTGCAAACACATACCTTTGTGGCATATCAAGGAGAAGTTACCACGCTGTACTGGAAATACGAGTTCCACACACATGGTGCCAGAGCAAGACAAACAGGGCAGGAGACACAGAATTCCCCATCCCACCAAATGTACATCTGTAATAAGGTGAGAAGTTCAGGGAAACACAGCTTAAATGGCGTGGGGGGGGTTGTGGTTGGTTGTTTTCTTCCAGATACACTAAAGAAGAGAATTCAAACTGTTTTCTATCTAGGGAATGCTGGTCTCTACAGAGAAGACACATAGACCAGTGTTTTTATAATGTTCTGTGATTCAAAGGGTGTATCTATCAATTCACACAATGACAAGAGTTTGGATCTTTGCTAGAGGAATCCAGTGGAAGCAAAACTTTGGTTTTAGAGTTCATACTTACACCCTAGGTTGCATGAACTGTAAAGTCAAGTTTAGCAAAAGTGGTCATGGATTTGAGGACTCATCTGGAAAGGTCCTAGATGAAGACACCTATTTTCTCAGAATTAGTGTTGCTTCTTCTGACTCATGCAAAGCCTGCCACACTTTTTAGAGCGACCTAAACTTAGACTGATGAATGATATGACTCCATTGGCAGGCACATGCCTAAGACTTTCACACACGACCAGGAGAATTACTAAAGGCCAGCTGAGACTTCTACCTTTCAAACTCACTATTGCCCTTTCTCTGTAGTTGAACTTGGACCCAGAGCTCATCGCTCAGCCTGCTCCACTGCACAGCAGAGCCTGCAGGGTAGCAGTCTGCCAGCTGACAAGAATTAGTACTCAGTTCCTTCAGAGCAGCTTACAATTGCAAATCTTTCAAAACTTAAGTCCCTCTTCTAGCCCTGCCAGACGACACCCTTATGACAAAGCAGGAAAAGACAAACTAAGGAAGTAAATGGTATCAGCCCATCTATTATTACTGCTTAGGAAGTTGCAACACCTTCTGATTCTGACAGTTATTACTGAAGCAGCACCAACACATCAGATACACCTCTCGTGGACTTCCAAACTTCCACAATGTTGGCAGTTAGAAGCTGGCTCATGGCACCAACTAGGTAAGGAAGCTTCAAATTTGCAACCTGCAAACTCATATCCTCCTCCTCTTCTACAAGGCATCTGCACTCTCAAGCACAGTGCTGTAACTTCGCTTGAGCTCCCCAGAGAGGCTGGGTGAAGAACATGGGTCGTGGCACAGGAGCAGACAGCAGAGACAAACTGCTGTGTCTGGAAGTGCCCCATTTCCTCTGGGTCTGCAGTGAAGCACTGCAGCCCAGCGCCACCAGAGCAGTTCTACTAATCAGGAGACATGGAAAAAGGGCAACTGGGAGTAGGACATAAGTATCGGAATTGTTGCTTAGTACAAAATTTACTGCTCAGGTCTGAGTTTGAAGCGAGAAATTAAAAATCTGCAGCTACAAACCAGCTTTGGATACATCTGAGCCATCTTACCTTGCCATGAGGAAAGCCAGAGCAGAGCTGCTGCCACATGTGTTCATACTAGCTCTACCTTTTCCTAGAATGCCGCTTTACCATTTCAGCACTGAATAGTAGAAAGAATACAGTTACTAGTAAAAAAAAAAAAAAAAAAAAAAAAGAGAGAACACCTCCCAACATTAAAGAATTAATTTTACTAGGGTAGATTAACTTGTAATTGAAGACTCAGGCTAGTCCAGGACGGTGGCAATAGTTTGTTTGAAAAGACTCTTTTCTGAATGTGTGTATAGGTTACGTTGCCATTTAGGTGGCGCCACTCCTTGTATAAAATTTGCTTTGCATAATTACAGGCAGTTTTGCAAAATAGTTATTTGTAATCTTCAGTGCTTTTTTTTCTTTCAGTTGAGAATGCTTATAATAGCCTTCAGTTGTAGTGATTTAAATGGGGTTAAGGACTTATTTCTGCAGTACCATGGAAAAAAAAAGTCTTTGTGTACTCGTGACAGCAGTGACTGGTGGTTTAAGGCACTATTTCTTTCTTCTGCTTTTAGACCCACCACAATTCGTTACCACTGGTTCGCCCAGGAAAAAAAACGTGGCCACAGAAGAGCAGCTGCTTGGGACTGTGCATATATGCCTCAGATGCAAAGTCCAGCGGCTTTCTTCAAAGTGCTGACGAAAGCTGGGTTGTGCTAAGACAGCAGGCTTGGTGCTGAGACACGTGCGGGTTCCCTCATCCTGCCAGGCCAGCTACAGCAGGGACAGGACGGACAGACAGACAGACAGACGGAAGGGTTGTGCCCTCAACAACCTTGGCGTAATTTGCCAGGCCACCTCTGTCCTCATCCCTGGGATGAAAGAGCAGGTAAACAGCTTTGCTCAAGGAGTAAACACGAGCGTTACATGTAACACCGTACCTGTGTAATCACAGAATCGTAGGGGTTGGAAGGGACCTCAAGAGACCATCAGGTCCAACCCCCTGCCAAAGCAGGTTCCCTCGGACAGGTTGCACAGGTAGGCATCCAGAGGGGTCTTGAAAATCTCCAGAGGAGACTTCACAACCCCCTGGGCAGCCTATTCCAGTGCTCTGATGGGCGGTGGGTGAAGTAAACCTGTGACTGCTCCCACTTCCAAGCAGAGTAATTCAGTGGGAAAAGCTCTAGTTCGTTGAGTTCAGAGCGCTTAGTTCACAGCAACCTTCAGGTTTGGTGGCTTTCTGCTGAATCTAGGGTAGAGCTGAAACCTCTTTGTGGATACTGCAGAGCATGGATAACCCAGCCTTGGGAGCTTCAAGGGAAGGCACAGGAAGTTTGCTAGCTCGTATGGGATATTAGGAAGGAAGAGAAGCACATGAGAGAAGAGAGAACACATGAAATGTGGCATATATAGGGGGATTAATATCATGTAACAGACAGAAAATTACGATCTAGCATACTACGCATCAGGTTTAGGATTCAGCAAGACTTTTGCGTTCAGATTCATATTTCATAGGCATTTCTCTCTCCCTTTCCTGAGATTCCAAGAATCTTTCTATTTTCTCCATGCTTTGTTCCCAACTTCCTTTTTCCCCGTGCATTGTTATTACCCATTTTCTGAGTATTAGTGGAACTCAGTTTCACAAAATCGAATTTTTCACGTGTACCAGGTTGTAAAATAGAGAAGCCAACTTCTAGTCACTCTCACAGATGTAAAGATAGATCTAAAATGGAAGCAAAAATGTTGAATGGCTGAGTTTCTTTCATATGCAGACAAATCTCAACTAAAAAGAAATAATTGTCCTGTCGTCCTCCCTAAATACATAGTTTAATTAATACTGTATATATTTAGTTTTCAGAGTGCCTCTCCCACGCACAAAAGCCAAGGTAAAATAGGAATATTCAGCAGCTAAATAATGGGAGGACACATGTAAGAAAACAAAGCCACATTCAGCAAAGCATTGTTCCCTTGGATGGATGGGTTGAGAGATGCAATTAAGTCTAACTTTAATGTGACCTTGTACATGTATGATTAAGAACCCATACGAATAGTCAAATTAGTCTTTTAACTTGACTACATGGAGTTTGCAACCTGATTGCTTTGGTAGACATCACAGGCCTGGTTTTACTAGTCTGTCAGCTGTACAAGTCCCCGGTGCACAACAGATCTGCATGCTGCAGAAGGGAGGCAATATCTGCATTCTTTAATATGACTAAGTTACTTTGTCATGAACCTAGCGTATACAAATGAAGATGAAGGACAAGATTCTTCATTCCACCCACGAGAAGGAGTAACTCATTTGAGCAGAGAAATATTTCAGGCGTAGCTTGAAGGGCATTTTGAACTAGCACAGACACGTTCATTTGGTGACAAACACCCCTCTAAAGTTGAAACACTCCTACGTGGTCTACGTAGGAGAGTTCTAGCTAATTAATTTGGCAGACTGGATTTCTTCTGCAGCTTGCAAAGTGAAGGGAAATGCATGGACGTCACACACACACACACACACACACACACACACACACACACAAATCCTTCTACAGAAAATAGATAAAAATCCCTGGAGGAAAAAAGGAAATCTGGCCACTAGATGGTTGTTGTATTTGGTAGTTGCTACATTCAAAGTGTGGTGCCACGCTGGTTGCACAGCAACTCATTGCACAGTGCAACTAGTCCTTTTTCACTTCATGTTTCAATTTCCCACTGAGAGAGAGGAGCTAATGAACAGGCTCTGCTTCCTTGACACTTCACTGCCACTGACACTTCTTCCACTTACAAAGATGCTCTTTAAAATAATACAATTTCCCAGTATTCTTCTGTCACTGTTCAGCTCCCAGTGAGACCTGTGTCATGGCACTCCGTGGTGACATGGGAGGTCTAAGAGCTCATCTGACAGGTTCCTTTTGTTTCAAAGGTAATACCCAATTTAAAATATTCAGAGGTCAACTTGAACTCGCAAGTTGTCAGCAGCCAGCAAATGAACAGCAACCTACACTTCAGGTAATTGAGTCTTATGCTTTGCAAAAGCATAATTAGTCTGAGACCTTTAATATCTAGAGCTTGGGAAAATACCTCCATCCAGCTTTCACAGAAGGGCACAACTAGATTCAGCACTGAGGCACCTTTCTGAGGAACACATGGAACAGAGTTTCCTCACTATGGCCAAGTCATCCCCACTACAGTAAGCAGATACTTTAGGTAATTTTAATCCAATTGCATTTGTGAGTAGACATTCAAGAATTTTATCTCTCTTTAAGAAGATCTATCAAAAGTATTTACAGGTTTAGGAAATTGTAACTAAACAGACCTGGCCAGGAACTGGCTTTTCCATTTAGTAGGAAACTCCATGACGTAATTTTTTTCCCCATTGCAACACAATAAGTTCTATTTTTCTGCAGTTGCATTTCATACAGAGTTCAATTTCTCTGATTTGTTTCAAATAAAGTAATTCCCATGTTATAATTTTCTGAAAATTGTCAAAATTTTCTTTCCTGGACTTTTAGCTTTTTGATGTTTTATCACTTTCCCTTTTCCTTTGATTTACATCAATTTAGCACCCTTTTCAGGGCATTTTGTTTCTGACAGAAAGAACATTGCATTAACAAAAAGAATCTCTGAACAAGCTACATGAAAGATCCCATTTACTGGTTTTGGCACACACCTGTTTCCTTCTGAAGTGTGGAGTGATGTGTGCCTGGAAGAGGCACATGAAAATGATGGCCGTCATTCTGGAAGGCCTTAGTTCAAGACTTTTTTTAATGGCTTCGGTGGTTTCTTCTTCAAAAATATTCTTGATAATATTGCTTTAGTGGCTGTGTATATCTGAATGAAAGATGCCACGAAAAAATGCTCAGCTGTCCTGGAGAAGATGTTAAAATCCGCAGCAGTAGTTTGGAGAGTCAGTGCAGGGCAGTGAACCACTGAAAGGAATGACAAAGTGAAAAAAGCCTCTTCCTCTCCCTTCAAGTATTTTTTTTTTCCCTATGAGAAGGTTTTTGTAAAGGTCTTGTTACACACTAGAAATATTAAACATCTTTTGCATGTGCTAAAGCCAAACGTACTGTAAGAGCTGCGCTTGGATACAGGCACACCGCTGATGGGCACCGTAAACTTCAAAGCCTTTCCCTGTCAGCCTGATGCGCTGAAGTGCAGTGCTAAGGATCCATCTCTGTGAGGAGGGTGGCAGTGAAGCTCTCCATGCAGCAAAGTTCTTCATCAATAAACTAATTTCATGAGATGACTCAAACAAAAAAGCTCTAAAACAATCACCCAGCCGCACGTATTCACTGCTCCTTAAAGGGACTCATTGCTTGACTTGTGACTTGCATTTTGCCTTGTGGGGTAGTGGATCATTTTTTTCTACTTGGTCCAGGGACTAAACTTTCAGAATATACTGGAAGTCTCCCAATTTACCAGGCTCAGTTAAAAAAGGTGCATATACAGCATTTATGTAGTGTTTTGACAGACTTTATTTTCTGCTTAAGTGATTCAGTTTCCCTTGGATACATATGGCCTTCTCTTTGTTATGCAGAACTGCAGTTGCACAGAAAGAGGATGAGGTCATCAACTAAGTTGTGTTACATTCATTAAACAAGTCATTTCAAATAGCCTTAAAAAAATGAAAAGTTCCATAAGTAAAAACGTATTCTTTAAACGTTAGGCTGTCAGGCTAAATGAGAAAAAAGCAGGATATCTCTTAATAAAAAACCCACAACCTGTTAACAGCAAACAAGGTGGCATAGCCATGGTACTCCAAAGAGCCAGTAGCACTCACACTTTTGTACCCACCAAAGTTACAGATTCAGGGAAGTTTTTTGGCATCTTAATGGCTGCAGGAGAGCTGGGCAATTTTATCGGATGAGAAAGATCAATACTAAAGCATCTGGCAACAAATTTCAAGATCCAGATACTTCAAGCATTAAAAAAAGTTTATTATGAACTAGTTAAAAGGATAGAGCAGTGCACTACAAAAGGGGACAGCAAGTTACAGAGCTTAACAGCTCAAAGATGCAGGAGGTCAGTGCCCACCTACAGGAATGCCTCAAGTAAATCAGTCAGTGCATGAATTATCTTTCAAGCCTGCTGGTGACACCTCTGAAGTCCAGTTTTGGGTAGACTCCCAGCCACAAAGTTGGAAAGACAACCCCAAATACAGGTGCACCCACAACTTCCAATGCCTGAGCAACTCTGGTCTGATAGGTACAACTGCTCAGGCTCCTGGTGGTCAGCCTGGCCTGTGAGGCAGTTCGTGGGGACGCCACGTGGCAGGTCGCAGGGCATGTTCCCAAAACCGCTCGCCAAGTGCAAAGCCAGTTGGTGCTTTCTGATAACAGATGCTATCATGCACAGCTGACAACCACAAGCAGAAGAAAGCATTAGTCAGTACTTAATGTCATGCAATTTGCTTGGTGTAAGCATGAGCAAGAAGACCTTGCCCCAAAATGTCAGATACATCACCCACAACATTCCTGAAAAACAAAAGCCACGTCTGACACAGAACCTGTGAGGGAAGACAAAGGACAGGCTGATATTCCTCACGGTAGTTGGCTGAACTTGTGGGCTGCAGGGTGGGTATGGGGCACATGAGATGGTCCTAAGTCTCCACGTTTTCTGCAGCAGTTCTGGAGGAGACAGGGCATGCTGGCAGGTGAAAACTGGTACCTCCCTCTGCTTTTCTGCATGGCACCCAGTCAGGAGAGGCCCAGACCTGGCAGACAGCCTCCAGCAAAGAACAACTGGGATCACCACTGCAAGTCCACACATCACATAGTGCCCAGGGCATCAAGAGAGTTTTCTCACCTCTCTCACAAGGTTCCTCCAAAGGGTAGCACAGAATATGTGAGTTGAACTTCCAGTTGTGAATCCTCTGGAAGATCCTCCTCCTCTCTAGCAACTACAGAGGGAGTCCTTGGAAATCAAAGTCCTAATTTAATTGCCCAAAGTCAGTCACCAAAAGCTAGGGAATGGGAAGTCCTTATCCCTTCCGTTGGGCAAAGTAGACCAATTTTTGAGGTTTAAAAAAAAAAACCCAAAAACGTTTTTGGATATATCAGTGTTGAGATTCAGCCAAATACCTTTTCATAATTTCCGAAAACACTGAGCAACAAAACCTTCTGTTAATAGGAATGAAAGATACAATCACCCCAGAATACCTGGGCTGTGGTAAACTACAGCCTTTGGTGACTTCAGGAGCTTTTGTGGTGACACTGTAGCACTTGCAGTGACCACTTTTCTCTGTTGATGTTAGTGGCATCCTTTGGTAAAAAAACCAAAACAACTATTTTTTACTGTTGAGACTGATGGTAGACGCCCCATCCTATGCAGATGCAAGAAAAGGATATTATCTCTGTTTAGGAGAGGCTGTAAGTCAAATAAAGTTTACTAAAGGAATCTAAACTATCATGGTAAGCTGGTTTCTTAACACTACCACGGCCCTACTGTATTACGCTCCACAGAGGCTGTAGTGAGATGGTTGTTGAAAGCAGCTTTGTTTATTGTTAACCAATGAACTTAGCAGAGGGAGGGATTTCTGTCACAAGGCAGGATATGAGGAAGGAAAAATAACAGTGTATTTCTGTTGTTGTCTTTACTCTGTAATATTCTGTATAATCCAAGTAGCTGATGATGCTGTTTTCTTGGCAGCAGAACAAGGAGCTATTGTAATTAGAAGCAGCCAGACAATTTTCACATGGAACATACTGTATGCGTTACAGCTTTCCGAAACACTACAGCAAGTTTCAAGGTTGTAACAGCAGCCCATGGAGAAAACACATGAAGAAACAAGGAAGAACAGAACTGGACACACTGGTAATTCAAAGCTTCAGCCATCTCACAGATAAAGTCAGTCAATTACACTTACTAGTCCTCCACGGATCAGCCATGTCTAACCCTGCCCTCTTGTATGAATTCCCCTGAAAGTGACAGGCAATGGCAAGGCTGTGCCTTCACAGGCTTTCTAACAGCAACGTTTTAATTAACACTTTACACAGAAAAAGTCACCTGAAAAATACAACTTTCTTGCTAAAACATGGCATATAGAGAAATCAATGAGATAGATTTCTTTCCCAGCAGTCAGACATTGCAGATAACATCTCCCTTTTGTCATTTTCTGTCACCTCCCTCTTCCAAAATGCATTTGCAAAATTAGAAAGGGGGAGAGGGCACAGCACACCAGTTGACAGGTTCTTCTAGAACTGTGGTGCTAAAATAGAGAAAGACAGTACATAGCTTTTAAAAGTTTTTATTTAAAGATACGGCTTAGCATAAAATAATATATCAAATGTAAGTGTTTTGAAAACTTTTACTGATGTATTCCCCTTGTTTTTCAAATTGTGGAGTGATGTTGAGGCATCTTAAGCATGTACATCACAGGTGCCCCAGACATGGTAACTAGCTGGCTAGGCACTGCTGCAGAGTGACAGGAGAGAGTGACCCTCAGGACCACGCATCTTTTTAGTCCAGAGCACCAAGCCCCGTACTAGGAATTGTTAGAGAATAGCTGTCTAGTTTGCATCACTGAAATCAGGTGCCTGGAGCTGTCTGGAGTTAGTATCTGCCCTCGGGGTAAAAAATGGTATTGCAGGATCTGGCTTTGCACAATTCAGTCTGGCCAAATCATCCCCAGGTAGTTCTGGTTTATCTTTAAAACGGTGAATAGACTAGTAATTTATGGCCCAAATTCTCTGAGTTTTCTCAACAATGTATCATAGACATCCAGTATTTATGGGAGGGGGGAATAAATAAATAAACAAAAACCCAAACCCACTGCATTCTACCTGCTAAGTATCTTTTTGTATAATTAGCATTATCATTCACAACCCAGAAATGGAAATTCCTACCTCTGAGTGTGAAAGACCCACAACCACACACGATCACTAACCATGCTGTTAAACAACATAAGGTAACATCTCTCTGAGCACCTCTTTCCCCTGCGCTGGGCTTCCTAATGCCCTCGGTGACACAGTGCCAGTCCCGTACGCGTCTGCGGGTCCTGTACTTGCAGGCGACGCCAAGCGCGGCTCCCGTCAGAGACCACCCCTGGCACGCAGCTCCGGGAAAAGACTCTGCAGCGTGTTTCCAAGGACCTGGGATGATGGATGCTGCTCGCCAGGATCCCAGCTGCGGGGTTATAGTTAGCACAGGCAGCACCTGCCAAGGCAAAGACAAGAGAGCCGGTCAGAGAGCTACATCAGCATTTGCAACAAACAGAATACAGAGCTGTGTGCTTCAATAAATACACTGAAGGAATAAAACATAAATTTCCCAGTAAACTGGGTGTTTTTTAAACATTATTTCTCCACTACTGTAATGCACCCATAGAAAAGGTACCACAGAGAGTACAGCGGGCATTTCAAACTGCCACAAGAATTTCTTAAACAGCAATTCAATTTTGTTACTTATTTTGAGAAATATAATTGAGGTTTACACAACTTCTCATTTCCAAGTAATTATTGTAGATGCAAAACTCTTTAATAGTCTTCCCTTGCGAAACCTATACAAAATTATTTTAGATGTCTGTAAAACTCCCTGTAATTCTGCACCTGTAAACTTTTTGCTGGATTCAGATAAAGCTACAAACAAGTACATTATGGTATCCTTCCTCTGGGAAGGATCATTCCAGGAAACAGCATTTTCTCAAGAACTGGGTTCGTACCTCAGAAGCCTCTTCTGCAAGAGTGGGTGCCTGTACATCTCATCACATTCATAAGACAATAGAAAACTCTCACTAAAATCTCACTTCTTTGATTAAGGTCTCTAATAAGCTTTTCTAGACGCACACAAAACATCCACCTATGCAGTTTTTTCCTCACTCCTACAGGAAGGAAAATGATGTACAAATAATTTAAAAACAGGAGGGACAAGCACTGAGACCATATGGTAAGTATCATGCTACCTGAATAGGACAGTTAAGACTGTTCCGTTCATTTCTCAGCCGGATCTGTAGCCTGCCCTTCCAATACATACCACTGCTCAAACTGTTAGCTTTCCTTAAGCTAAATGTTTAAATGCATATTATCTGACAAATCTTTAGATTTCAGCTACTGCGGGGATAACTCTCAAATGAATCTGTTATTATTTCCCCCCTCTTTGCCATCAGTTTTCACACTGCTGTCAGTTTGAGCCAGAAACCACAGAATTACTCAGCACAGACAGCACAGCAATAAAAATCTGGACATTTTTCCATGTAAATGTCTGTCTTTGAACCTATTTTCTAAGCCTACGGAATAGGATCCACTACAGACTGCAGTATGGTAACACTCTCTCTCCATAGTGATAGCTGAGGAATGACTATTACTCAAGTATAACAGGTGAGTACACGTGGGTGGCGATGAAGCCGCAATGCGCAGTCCACGAGTGATGAAAAGAGACTTCAGGGCCTTGGGATGGTTGATGAGGGAATCTGGAGTAAAGGTTAGTAGTTTTATTTTCCTCTCTCCTTCCAGTTGTGGGCAGCGACACTGGGAGAAACAGAAGGACCCAGCCTGTTAATACACGGCTTCGTGGCTGGCGTCACCACCACAGTTGTGTGTTCTTCAATAATGGGAAGGCCTCCACGGCACCAGGCCTGCTGGAGTCAGACGGGGTTCACCTTTCCCAGAGGGGAAGGAAGGTCTGTTGTGGTTTTGCCCCAGCCAAGAGCCAGGCACCACGCAGCCGCTTGCTCTTTAAGAGGGAGTGGAGGGGAGGCAGAATTAGAGACAAGGTCTTTACTTAGTTGCTTGCAGGGCTCATTGACAGAACTTTAAACTCAGCTTCAAAAGGGAAGGGGAGCTTGCCTCCTGCAAGCTGTAGGATAACACACCAGGTTAGAGGGACAAGGTGCAAGTCAGTGCCCTCAGCCTGTTGGTCTGAGACACGCTGGGTACACTGTAGCACAGAAGTCTTATGGAAACGAGCCAGGCGCTCCTGAGGGGATAGGAGCCAACAGAGGAACACTTGGTGAAATACCTCAAAAGAATTCCAGCCTCTTCAGCCAGTAAGTCAACTTCATTTGAGGCCCAACTTAAATGCCTCTATGCAAACCTGCGGGAAGGAGAGGAGAGGAGCTGGAGACGTGCACATGCCTGCAGGGATGTGATCTCACTGGCATCACACAGACATTGTAGGATAGCTCCTATGACTGGAGCATTGGCATGGAAGGATACAGGTTCTTTAGGGAAGTCAAGCAAGGGAGACAAGGAGGAGGTGTCACCCTCGACGTCAATGAACAGCTGAAGTGCATAGAGCTCCATCTGGGGATGGATGAGGAGCTGACTGTGAGCTTATAAGGAGGCCAGTCATGCTTAGAGGGAGGGATTTGGGGGTCTTGGCTGACAACAAATTAAACATGAGCCAGCAGTGTGCCCAGGCAGCCAGAAGGGGCATCTGCATCTTGGGGTGCATCAAGCACAGCACTGCCAGCCAGTCCAGGGAGGGGATTGTCCCACTCCACACTGTGCTGCTGCAGCCTCGCCTCAAGTACTGGGTGCAGATTTGGGCACCACAGCACAAGAGGGACACAAGACTATTGGACAGTGTCCAGAGGAGAGCAAGAAGGATCATGAAGGGTCTGGTGGGGAGTCTTACGAGGAGAGGCTGAAGCCCATTGGTTTGTACAGCCTGGAGAAGAGGAGACTGAGGGGAGACCTCATTGCGGTTTGTGGTTTCCTGACAAGGGGGAGCAAAGGGTCAGGTGCCAATCTCCTCTCTTTAGTGACCAGTGATAGAACCTGAGGGAACAGCTGAAGCTGTGACAGGGGAGGTTTAGGCTGGGTGTTAGGAAGAGGCTCTTTACTGAGAGGGTGGTTGGGCACTGGAACATGCTCCCCAGGGAAGGGGTCACAGCACCCACCTTGGCTGAGCTCAAGAAGCATCTGGACGATGCACTCAGTCCCATGCTCTGACTTGGCTGGCCCTGTGTGGAGCCAGGAGTTGGACTCAATGATCTTTATGGGTCCCTTCCAACTCAGAATATGCCATGATTCTATGGTTCTAGGTCAGGATTACAGGGAAAGCAGGGGACACTACAGTGGAGGTCTGCTACAGGCCACCCAACCAGGAAGACCGAGTGGATAAAGTGCTCTATAAACAGACAGAAGCAGCCTCAAGTTCGTAAGCCCCGGTCCTCACAAGGAACCTCAACCACCCTGATATCTGCTGGAGGGACAGCAGTGTAGCTAACAGATTATACATTTTAAAAAAATCTAAAAGAAATCAGAACCGCTTGTAAGTCATAGGGTATCCGATTTTTTTTCCCCAGCTGTTCAGCACAACTAAGTATGAACTTTCTCTGAAAAAGTAGTTGTCTCATTGATGTCTTTTTATATCATTAAGCACAACTGCACTCTAAGAATCTCTGGCAAGAACCAGGGCAGTACTATTGAACATAAATTACAATAGAAAAAAATTACAATCTTCCAAAACAGGTGTTTTCAAGAACTGGAAAAAAATACTTTCTAAGAAACATAAAACTTCTTAAGAATCATTTTCTGAGATTCCTTCTGTGTACCAGTAGTATCACAGGTTTTCTTGTGCAGTTACAACCAAGCACACTAGTGCTTCCTATTCTTCTGTAGTAATGCAGGTCACAACATACCTCACCTAAGGTCAAATAAGTTTTTGGATGATTTTTCCAAGTGCTGAGAACCTGCCATTCCTCTGAAACAAACTTCTGATACGCGAGATTTCTAATGAGCAAAGCTGTGATACGAATCTCGCTACAGGGTGTAGGCACAGTAGTGGCATAAACAAGGTAGAACTTGTTACTAAAACACTAAACCCTAAAATAAACCAAGGGCAGGACTGGAGGGATCCTGGTGAACCAGGGTGCCTGGAAATACTCTCAAAGTACGGCAGATCAGATGTGAATGCTTGTAGCATCAAGCAGGTCTCATATGCTCCCCAAAATAAAACATGGCCAGTTCCACAGGTCTTCCAAAAAGTCAACTTCCACTGTGAGGTGCTTGCTGACAAATTAGTTGCCCCTTGAGGAATCAAATTATGTGCCTCAAAATCTACATTTAAACCCTTGCTGCTACATAATCAGGTTATTAACACCATCCACTCAGACATTCTTTGAGATTTGGGACAATTCTACAATTACTATGCTCTGGCTGGTGTAAAATTTCAGCCACTTACTCTATATTAATTACATCATGTGAGAGCACAGTATGACTAACCTCTTAGTAACATTACCCACAGTATGTAATGCATGGGGGCCTCAGTGACAGATTATTTTTTCTATGCATACTCTGGCTGACAACTAATAGTGATTTCTAAGCTACTGAAGGAAATAGCAGGTAGTTCTCAGCTACTGTTAACTTTTGCTTTAAGCAGTATTTGAGATAAAGAACATTTTCTAAAATTTCATTATTACTTGGCCTCCACCTACATTTGACTTTCGTTCCTTTTAATATTTATTCCACTCTGCCCATGCTGCATGTGTCTCCTTCTCTTCTGCAGGTGATAAGAAGAACAGGAAGAGGGACTAGAAATTACATGTATATAGATATATATTTTATATAAACATATATATATATATATAAATAAAACAATATATAAAAGGGTGATCTTGAAAGTACCAGGCCTAAAATTGCTCTTCACTGGTGTCTTACACGTCATTGCTTCTTGCCGTATTTTAAGCAGTAAATACAAGCACTTAATAATGTTTCTCAGCTCCCAGCCAATTAAGTCCCTTAATTTGATTTGCTGAGATGTTATGAAATGGAAACACTAAAAAAGTGTAATGACTTTTCATTTCTGTGCCACTTTCGTATCAACGTCTTTACCTGTAAAAGGTTTCAATATTCATGTCCCATTTTCATAATCAAAGTAACTCTTTACACCGTCAATAATTTCTTATGAAGATGCAAATCAAGAATAATCTCTGATCTTCTAACAGAGCCCGAAAGCACTTTCTTAATTAGTCAGGTAATACCAAGTAAGGGATTATCACCTAACATCTGGCAAGACTTCCTTCATAACAGGAAAACTGACTTTAAAATTATGTTCTGAATTCAGATTTGTGGTTAGCAATAAGGAGCTAGAATCCTATATAAACCATCAAAATCATAAGGTAATTTTTAATTTAATCAGCATACATTGTCCTTAACAAAAGTGTGAATGCTTTGGTTTTGTTGTTTAATCGGTATTTCGTAAACTGGTTCCGACACCTCAATTCCTTTAGATGCTAAAACCAAACGTCCCTGAGCTGGACTAGCAGGAACAGTATCTCACTGGCTCGAGTCACTTCTAACTGCTCATTAGGTGACTTTTTCATGCTTCCTCTCTCACCACTTTATAGGTTTTGCAGTATTGCCCTTCATCTTTTAAATATATACCTTAGAAAACGCAATACTATAAAGCATCTAGGGTGATTACATGATTACCACATCTCACCCGTTGCTGTTATCACATGGTCCATAATTAACCTTCCAAGTGCTTTGCTGCTATCTCAGCTTCAGTAATAAAACCCTTGAGACAAACACCTTGCCTTCATTTTTGAGAGCTTGCTTTCCTCACAGCCAGTAACAGATCGGTACTTCTGTCTCTCTCGGACCTTCACCAGCAGGTCAAAAGCCTGCTTCTCCTTCAGCAGAGAATAAAAGCGCCCCTGACCTCAACCTTTCCACGATGATACAAATGAACGAACCTTGGCAGCTCAGCTTCTCCCAGGGAGGGCTGCAGTGCTGCCCAGCTTCGAGATACACCTCACACCAGCCACCTTTATCACACCTGAGGAAAGCAGGTATAGAACACTGCAGCTCCTCAAGAAAAAGCAGCAAGCAGTGCTTCTGCCTCTCTTCTGCCTCACTCCAGGCCCTGCTGCGCTCACCCCCTTCGACTGGTTTCCCTGGGCCTATGGGCACTGTCCAGGCCATGTTCTGCCTGGGTTCGCATCCATGCACAGTTCAGGTCAGGCCTCGGGCGTGGCAGTTACCTGCAAACCATCTGAATCTGGAAGCTGCGGAGAGGGGGGTGCGCAGGTTTATCTTGTTCTTGGTTTGGGATTTTGTTTTGTTCTGTTCACAGCTGTTTACTGGATTTTGCCACCGGGGCTGGGAAGATTGCTGAAAAGCTGACTACTCGCCATTTCTTCTCCAACTCTTGCCAAGGTACTCGCACCATCAAAAGTCCGCGTGCTCTCCCACGGGGCCCCGCTGAGGGCCCTACAGCAGGGGTTCCCAATTGTACCCTACTTCTCTTGGTCTGCACTCGGCTGCCGGCCTAGGGCGGCGGGACAGGCTGTGCTTGCGCCCCACGCAGCATTACCCTGCAAGGCGCCCATCGCGACGCGGCGGGTTTCACTTCCCACGCGCGGCTCCGAACCGGCGGCGGACACGGCTACAGCCCAGCCCTGCGGCAGCCCGCGCCGCCCCCGCACCCACCCGCCGCGGCCACGCCAGGTCCGAGGGGTGGAGTGGGGGGTTATGTAACCCCCGGCCGGCGGGCAGGTCTCCGCGCCGCGGTGCCCCAGGGGCGGCGGCGGGCAGCCCTGCCGGGCCGCTCCGGCTCCTGTCACGTACCGCGCGCAAGCCCCGTGCACGCCCACGCCCGCCACCCGGTCCCGGCCGGGACACAGCCAACGCCGCGGCGCGGCGGCGCCACCTGCTGGGCGCGCCGCGGGCACCGCCCCACGCTGGCGGGTCCGTTCCGGGCCGAGCTGAGGCGGGTCGGCGGGTGGCGCTGCCAGCGGCCGGGCGGCTGCCGCCTGTACCGTCGTCGCCGCGTTGCCCCGTTTCGCAGGCGGGCTTCTGCCCGGTGCCGGGAGGTTACCGGTTGCGCTCGTAGCCTCTCTGCGGTGACCGCGGGGCTCCCTCGCACGCTCGGCTGAGGGAAAGGCTTCCCTAGAAGAACCCTCCTCCTGCTCCTGCCTTCCCCGCTCCCCGCCTGTCCGGGGCCACCCCGGGCCGCTTGGCCCCTGCCGCGGGAAGCGGCCTCTTTGGGAGAGCGCAGAGAGGGAAGGAAGGGCATCCGCCCAGTCCCTCGGGACGACCGAGTAGGTCGGGCCGGAGCTGCACCATTTCTCACGCAGCAAGGCGAGAGCTGGGGAGAGCGGCAGGTTGAGCCGGTACCTTTGCGCTGCCAGTCAGGGCCGCACGACTTAGGAACCGCCCGCTCAGGGGGAGTCACCGAAGATTTAATTGAGCGTGTGGTTGGGGTATGAGGGGAAGCGTTCACCTACCTGTCCCCCACCCTAAAGTGTTACAGATCCTTGAGAGTCAAGTATGTGTACACTTCGTCCCATCAAGTCAATCCACCTATTCCAAAGGGAAAGGCAGATTTAAGGCTTTCACAAGCCACGTAAGATTCACAGCCAGCCTTACAGGGCAAATATGACCAGCTCATTTCAGGTGAAAACGTCCTGGACCCAAAAAGAAGAAGAGAGCAGCAGTCCAGTCTGTGCCTTACCACTCTGCCGCAGCGCTGCCATTGCTAACAACCCTCCTACCGTGCCACAGCTTCTTGCCTCCTCAGCAGCTGGGAGCAAGCACTGCCAGTAACAGAGCACAGAAGGGGAAAGTGCAGAGCTGAAGTCTCTTATAGTGGCTGGGGCAGCCCAGGGTTGCCCACCCATGTCCAGGTTTGGCCCTGGTATGACATGTGAGGAAAAGGAGCTGTGCCTTCGGCATAGCTGCAGCACAGAGGCAAGCCCTGGGTGTCCTGCTGCGCCCAGTCAGTGACCCGCGTGAGCTCCCTCGGGTCACCTGTTCATAACACAGCACAGCCCTGGCCTTTGATCCTCTGGGTCTCACCCCAGTTATTTTTTTTTTTTTTCACAAAACCACAGTTTCCATTGGTGGTAACATCAGGTGCTGAAAATGACTGAATTTTTGATGGCTGTGGGAAATCCTGAGTAAGCTGCTTTTCAGCCTGTAAAGACAAGAAAAACCAACCTTTGGTTTCATTTCACTGTATGCAACTTCAGCAAAGTTTTCTCTGTGCAAGCTCAGCATATACTCACTGAAACAGTTTTTCTTTCTTTCTCGGACCTTTCCAGAGCCACAGTCTCAGTTCTTTTTGCTGAAACCTCTCCAAACCTTTCAGCATCTCTCCTGAAACACTGATGTCAGAATTGGGCATACCATTCAACAGCAGTCTCACCAGTAGCACAGAGAAAATGAACAAAAACCCACATCACTTCCTGAATGATCTCTCTTAGGACAGTGGAGTGAGGCTACCTGCCTGCTCACAGGACAAATAACACTTTCTGTCAGGTTTCAGCATTCTGACCAGAAAAAAAACCACATTTGCTTTCATAACTCTTGGCCTATTTAGTTGGAGAACACTTGTATTCTGCTGGGGAATACAAGTGTTGCCCCACTTACTAGTTCCAGAAGAGGACCTTTTCTTCCAAAGCCTTACCCATAGTCCTAGCATAGAAAGTCCACATCCTCTTGACCTCCATATATTGCCTTCTACCTGAATTCAGGTTTTTATCTCTAACTTAAATTACTACAGACAGCTTGCAGGTGTGCCCAGTCTTCTTCAATAGCTCCTTCAATACCTTTGAGATGGTAGCAGTTACTAGAGGTTACGCTTATTCTGGTGGTGGGGTGTGAGTTGTTTTTTTTTTTTGAGGGGGAGGTTGTTCTGGGATTTTTTTTTTGTTCAGGTTTTGTTTTGGTTTGTTTTTTTTTTAAGTTAAACTGTAGTGTAGTTCTGAGATTAACACCTTGCAGAAGACCATTTCACTTTCTTTTTTCCAGCCAAGCTGGTGATCTTTCTCAAAAAGTTACATAGCATTTGACTGACCAGATAAAATTTTCATGGCTAATCTAAGACCACAGGGACCTTGTTGAGCATATGAATCTTGGAACTCTTTTCCTCCTTCCTTATTGAGAGGTGCCTGGATTTGTCTGATGAAACCTACCAGCCTTTTTGGGGCTAACACAGATTAAGTTCTCATTTTCAAACATACAATCAGTCACAAGAAAGGATCTAGTTCAGTATAATCATAACTAAGGAAAGAAGCAACACTGTGTAGTAAATAGACTGTCTTCAAAGGCTAAGCTAGAAATATTTATACATTGCTCTGGAGAAAAAACAAAACTGTACTCAAGCGAGTGGTCAATAGGAGGGTATTCACGTGATGAAATGGAAAGTGAGCCTGTGTGTAGTGCCTGCACATGTGTATGTAGCAGGCCAATGGTACCAAAGTGTACTCCTTGGGAGAAACTTAGAAGAATCACGCCCATTCTTATGAAGCCCAAAGACATAGCTTACAAGAGTGAGTTTTCTGCTTTGACAGGAAACTAGGTTAGGAGATCACCTCCTTTTTTCCTTTCACTCTAGTCGCAAAAATGTAGCGAGAAGCCCTTCCAGCACATTCTATTTCTACAAATGCTAAAATACAAAATCTGCTGGAGAATACAAGTGTTGCCTTGCTTGTAAGATGTGCTGTTTAAAAAGAACCAAAAAAGGCAGATGGAGAGAGTAAAAAGAATGAAAATTCTATCCAAGGGGCATGCGTCTTTAGGAATTGATATTTTTTATCTTTCCTCTGGATAAGGAACTATGCTGTGTTATTTTATCTTTACCATTCTCTTAAGTTCTTGGATAGATGTCATAACTTAGGAAATTCACCAACAGTTTCAATTATTCATGAAAGCTACAGAAAAAAATGATCAAACAAGACATGGAAAGCAGGCAGTAGGATGAAGTGTAGTCTAAGAATTAGAGATGGGTTAGTTCTTCAGGTATTTTTTAAATAAATAGGATTTTTCTTGACAAGCATAAACGCATGTCACTACACAGTGGAGAGTCTAAACCAGAAGCTACCAAATTCCTTATAATAAACATAATCTAAAGCAACTTCATTGCAATTTTCATTTAACAACAGCCTGATTCGATTGCCTGGTTGGGAAAAAAAGCCCCGCACTGATAGTAGAGCTTACATTTTTTATGGTACCCTAAAACCGATTGAATCAGTCCTTTCAGTCATTTGAGAATAAGTCACCTAATAAGGTTGCCATAAATGTAATCTCCTTCTCATTTCTGCATTTTAGCTAATGCTTTTTACCATATGGAATGGTGAGATGAACTGTTCTGCAGGCAGCAGATTCAGGGCAATGTGTTATCCCCTGGTCCTCTTCTTCCACCCACACCACAAGCCCAGCAGAGATTTCATCTCCCAGTACTATTTGTTTCATTGTTCTCCTGGTTGATCTCTAACCTATAGATTGAGCCAGCTTTAAACAACCCTTTTCATATAAAGAGGGTTTTTCATTTGAATGGT
Source organism: Hypotaenidia okinawae (assembly GCA_027925045.1). NCBI lineage: Eukaryota > Metazoa > Chordata > Aves > Gruiformes > Rallidae > Hypotaenidia > Hypotaenidia okinawae. The sequence goes on along the minus strand of BSDF01000001.1, from coordinate 108,312,185 downwards.
TTCTCAGAACTGATTTAAGGCCTGTACAACTCAACCTATTCCAAATGAAACAAACGAACGAAACCCAAACCCAATGGCTGGGAACTGTCAGAGGCAGCAGATAAAGGTGAGAACAAGCAGCTGTGTGTGTGTGGTGTCAATAAAATATTGATTCAGCTTGGCTGTGACCAGAAGAGTTAGTCTGAACATACCCGTATTCTTTATCTTCTACTCCATCATATTGCCTGTACATGACTTCTTTAATTGAAGTAATACATCTTTTGGGTTACTTGCCTTGTGTTGATACACGATGAAAGACTTAACAGTCAAGTGAGAGAGGAGAGAGGAGAAAGAAAGAGGCAGCTGCTACACTTTGCATTCACCTTCCTGATACATGACTGGAAGAATCTGGAGGCATGTCTCGGGCAAACATCAAAACAGCCATTATACAAATATGTCAGAACATCAAAGCAAAAGCTTTTGTGTGCCCTACTTGATTTCCATTGCAAATACAAAGCTAACTCATTTATTTTCCAGTTTGCGCTCATGATTATTTTAATTTAACATGTTTGTCCGGAGGCAGCCGTCATGTTGATGCCATGGCGCTGTGTCACACAAGCTGTGGCCTGAGACACCCCAGCTGGGCGTCTCAGTATCAAGAAAATTTATTCATGCCTCATACAAAATGTATTGTATGGGAAAGCTTGCAGTGGTATTTTGCAAAATAGCAAAATCTGTTACTCAGGGATGTTATAGATATTTTAAGAATCCCATATGGGCTCGTCTAGTCTACTTTTCTGAAGATGGCCAGAGGATAACTTAGTGGCAGATAGAAGAGTTTCAAGATGCATTTACTGGCATCAAAAGCAGGTTGTCTGCACATCTAATTGTCCTCCTGCATGAGAAGAGCTAAAGGGAAGCTGCTGAGTTAGTGGAACCACCACTGGTGCCAAGTTTGACATCTAACTCAAATTTTATTATAAGATCAGTTACAGGTCTGTCACAGAGCAGCAATTCTACTGAGTTTTGAAGAGGAAGTGTCAGCAGTAATTGTGAAGAGCCATGCAAATATGCCCTGGAGCCATGCAGGAGGAAAAAAACCCAAACAAACCTTAGCTTTAGCAGTGAATTTAACTTAATCGTTGTACAGTCATCACACAGGTTCATGGAAATCAGGACTGGTAGGGACTTTAAGAACAGGTTCCAGCTGGGAAGTTTTCTTCATGGTTATCACAAATTCATCTTGCTGCAATTTCAATAAACCCTGGTCCTGTTGATCAGGGAACAGTGGTAGTGGATGTGCTCCACAAGGGAGGGTGACCCAAGAGCCAAGGGTGACTTCACCACAGGCAGTGCCCTCACCAACCAAAGTGCAGCCTGCAAGCGGGGCCAGCAGAGCCAGGGGCCACTAAAGGCCTCTGCCAGCAGCCCTGGACACAAGAGAGAGCCTGAACCAGGGCCCTCCAGGGGCAGCTGAAGATGAGACAGGAGACAAGGCTGAAGGTGCAATTGGAGACAAGGCAATGACATGAACCTGAGGTCCACCTGGGAAGGCCTGGCAGAGAACCAGGGCAGGGGTCCCTGGTGAGGCTTGCCAGGATAATTAAGGCCTGTTAGTCCTGACAGTGTCCTGACAGTGTTTGCAGTGCACTTGGTGATCAGTTGTACTATTTTGTGGAAGGTGCATCTACTGTTTCTATCCTTTCCTTTGAAGCTGCACTCTTATGGAAAGAAAGAAGAATTGTGAAAATGTATTTTAAAAGGGTGTATAAAATCATCCACTCAGTCCTTGTATTTGCTGTTTGTTCTGCCTTAGGAGAAGCCAGTGGAAAGAGTTTGTTTCTTTGTTGGTGCTGTTCTGGCAGTGTTGGCTTGTTTTGGGTTTTTTTCGGTCTCTTGGCAAGAATGAGAAATAAACTGTCATTTTGTTTTCTTTGAATCACTTTAAATTCAGATACATGAACATGTTCAGAAAGCAGTCCATAAGAACTGGGCATAGCTTGCAGGGCTACTTCTTTTAGCAAAACAACTGTATAAAGATTACTTCTTTTCCCAGAAGGTGTTATCAAACAGTGTAAGTCTTCAGCATGGAAAAAAACAGAAAAGTGCAGAAACTTGCACTATAATTGGCTGCAACTTTGGGTAAGATGGTTGAAAACCCAGACCTCTGTCATCTCCTTCAGTTTATGCATTCAACTTTTGCAGCATGAGAATTGTGAGTAATGTCTCAGAGAGGTATGCCATCCTCCGTGTATTTCACAGAATCACAGACTGATTTTGATTGGAAAAGACCTTCAAGATTATCAAGTCCAACCATCTATTTAGCCCTGCTAGGTCCAACACTAAGCCATGTCACCAAGCACCACATCTAATCTTCTGTTAAACACCTCCAGGGACGTTGACTCAACCACCTCCCTGGGCAGCTTGTTCCAATATTGACAACCCTTTCAGTAAAGAAAATTTTCCTAATATCCAACCTAAACTTCCCCTGACACAACCTCAGGCTGCTTCCCCTTGTCCTGTCACTAGCTACCAGGGAGAAGAGACCAATCCTCACCTCACTACAACCACCTTTTAGATAGTTTCAAGTGCGATGAGGCCTCTCCCTCAGTCTCCTCTTCTTCAGACTAAACAATCCCAGCTTCCTCAGCTGCTCCTCATAAGACTTATTTTCTAAACCCTTCACCAGCCTTGTAAGCCCTTCTCTGGACACACAAGTGTCTTCATCTCCTTGTAGCAAGGGGCTCAAAACTGCACACAGCACTCGAGGTGCGGCCTCACCAGCGCTGAAGGATCACTTCCCTGGCCCTGCTGGCCACACTGTTCCTGATGCAGGCCAGGATGCCCTTGGCCACCTTGGCCACATGGGCACACTGCTTGCTCATGTTCAGCCAGCTGTTGAACAATACCTCTAGGTCTCTCTCCTCCAGACAGGTCTCACGCCACTCCTTCCCCAGCCTGTAGCTTTGCATGGGGTTGTTGTGACCCAAGTCCAGGACTGGCTGTTTTTGTATTTACTCAATGCTGTTGAATGCTCACAGAAAAACCATAGGCTGAAATCTGATGACCACCTCCCATCATCTTCCTAAGCTACCAATCATTCCCCTTTTGTTCTAAACATTATCTGTGAAAGATTTAAAAGAGGATAAAAGAGCTCTCTAAAGGCTGAAAATGTGAGCACGGTTATAATATACTGAACTGAATAGCAAAATGAATAATATATAGGTTATCATTTTTAGTTCAGATATTTTAAATAAAGGACCCCAGACTTTCAAGTTTGTGTGTGTTTTCTTGGAGTTTCTCCTCCCCTTTCGAAGCATATGCAGAGCTATACCTATACCCACCGTGGGATATTTCTCACACACTGTGTGAACATTGCAAACACTGACTTATTTAAGAAAAAAGTATTTTGACAACGAATAGCTGTGTACAGAGAAAATGCATAAACTTGGGAAATTGATCCATTTACAGTGCTAAAGCTTCACATACCCAACTGTTTCCCACATTTTTTTGCCATATGTTTTATTAAACCAGGAACTTTTGAACCTTTGTCCCTGTAGGGAATTTAATTTAATCAAGGCTCATTCACAGGAGCGACAGATACTATATCTTTTCTCAAAGTGCAGTCTAATTCTGCCTTGATGCTGCTGCATAATGGATGCATACTTTACACCTACCTTTCAGAGTGTGTTTTTCAGCTAATATACTGTTCCAGCACTGTAGAAAAATCATCTGAAAATTGAAATGTGTGTCAGTCAAATGGTAGAGATTAATAAAAACTGCTGCCTGCGTGAAAAACCAAACTCGGTTTCTAGCAAGAAGATATTTTATTAGCAGAACTAAGAAGTTCTTTTCTGAATTCATTCCCATATGATAAATTAACTTCTCCTACAGTACTGGCATTAAATCATTCGAAGTTACCATCGCATGGTTCTCTGTCTCTGTGCCCTTGCCGAGAGATTCCTTCGGTGCCCAGCAGCAGGAGCACTCAGCTAGCTGGAAATGAAAATGAGTTATTTATATAAAAATACCGAGCCACCTCTGAACTGATTAAAAGTCCCCCTGTACACTGACTGCATAAGGGATCACCTGAGATTATTTGCTTTGTAAACCCCTCACCTCCTGTAGTTTCTACCTCATAACCTTTAAGACGAATGACATTTTGCAGTGATGCTCTTCAAGCCCAGATTCCTTACCTATGCATTTATTTAAGGTTTTCTTTTTAAGACAAAGCTTTTAAATTTTGCCCAAAGCACTCATAAGGTCAAAGTTTTCCTCACCCTATAACTAAGCCTATTTAGACAGAAAAGGAGGTGATTAAATTCTCCTTGCCTGCTGCAGAATTTTGATTTTCAGCAACTGGGGCAGGGGAGCAGGGAGTGGATGGATGGGGTAGATGGGCACGTGTCATCATTTGTTGCCAGAGACTGAATTTTGGGGTTGCTTCATTTGTCAGCAAATAATCTTAGAACACTGTGGTTCTGGTTTCTTTTCAAAATAATCAAGTAAGCAAACAAACTATTGATGATGTAGCTGCAGAAACCCGTTCGTAAGCCACTCATTTTCTTTACACGTGGCAGGTGGTTGATGTACGTTATGATCTGATAATGTGTCAGAATTCTCTGATGTGTTATTTTTTGTCTCATTGTATATACTTCATCTTGGCCAAACAGTGTGATTTAATAATGTAACTGACTATGACAGGGACCTGATGTATAGGAAGACTGCAATGCAATTTAATGAGAAAACAACAACAACCTCCCCCCGTTTCTTTCCCCAGTCTACGTTAAAATATAAATTATAAATGTTTATGAGCAGTTGGACTAAAAAAAGCAAGGAATGAACATGAACCTGGTCAGCATGATTACCAGTAACACTTTGGGCCAAACAGATCAGACTCTTTACTCTGCAAAAACCTCGTGCTTCTTCCTTTAAAAACCTTTACAGGTCCTCTCAGTAGGGGCTGCAAGGCAAGAGCGTATGACCTGTTATGGGAGGATCTTCCATATTACTCCCAGTTGTACCTACCGTAGTTTGCAATAATCCAGCTCTATTTTAGAAGTACATAAATTACAGGATGGGGCTCCCCAGAAAGCAAGTCCTCCCAACACAAAATATGGAAGGGTGTGTTCAAACCATTCGGTATATTTTGCACTTACCATGAGCAACTGAGGTAGGACTGCCTTACGGAGAAAGATTAAAACCAAGTAAAACATACACAACCGACCAAAATTTACTTGGATGCAGATATAATTATTGGCTGCAAGTACCAAGGAAAGACACTGCTTATAGCATGGTCAGAGGGGCAATCTGAATAAAGAGGTAATATGTGTTACTGAGGAATTCTGCGCTGCTGACAAACTAACCTTTATCACTGTATAATTTTTTGCAAATGCTGTGATATAAAGCACTACAGTGTTTTAAGAATTACATTAGTAAGTGTGAAGTTTTGGGTACTTCATGCATTTTTTCTGAGCTTATGGGTCTATTGGGATAAATAAGGTTTGATTAACTCTTAGATGCTAGATCAAATACTCAAAGGGGCTGCAAAAGTTTAAAAAAATACCCAACAAAACAGAAGCCTGCAGAAAAACATGTGTGCGGAGCAGTTCTGAACAGGTTAATCTCCTGCAGATTGTTTTGCATTTTAGAATCGCAGAATTGTAGGGGCTGGAAGGGACCTCAAGAGATCATCGAGTCCAATCCCCCAAACGTACTCCAGTGTTATCTTCAAGACTGGCTAATCACACTATTTCCACAAACTCCTTCTTCAGTATTTTCAGCTCTTGTACGTGAAGAGTTGAATCTTGAGAGAGTGCTGCAAATTGACGAATTGTTTGCAACTACGATACGTTAAGTCTCATAGTGCATTTTCTAACTGGCAAAGTCCAGTGTCCTCTCCAGAGAGAAAGAGAACACCATTCCTAATCACAAGGTTTCCCACCATTTTGCCAGCACTTAGAAAGCCACAGCTTGCATGGATTAAGAAGGGTAATGTTCTGTCTTCTTCAGAGAACACCCACCCAAAAGAACATCGTCTGTGCAAGACAGTGCAATCAAACAGGATTAGGAATGTGTTTCATAGATCAGCACAATCCTTTGTGTATTTATTCCCATTAGCGTTACCGTGCTACTTGTTGGTGTTTTGTGTAAGGGTGCTTGGGGTTAATTTACCTTAAGCTGATCCCTTACCAGTTTAAGCAAAGTTATTATGAAACCTCCTTAAATACATGCCTACTTCAGGGTGCTGCAGTGATTTAACAAAAACAATTTCTAACCCAATTTTCCTCATGCGGTCAAAATCCATGCCTTCCAAACCAACTATCAAAATACATATTAAAAATTCTTCTACACAGCCATAAAGACTTTAATCTGCTATCATTTATGGTATTGGGGAAGAAGACAACTGCAATCCACATAGCAGGAAAAAACCGCTCACTAGAAGAGCCAGGATTCATTGCATGTGAACTGAGAGGACTATCAGGACATGATTACCAGCTGAAGGGTGTTCCAGTCATACACACCAGCTGGCTAATTTCTATCACCCAGTGTCTCTGGGAAGACCTGATCCAAATCCCTCTGAAACTTGGACTCTGTGGTCTTGATGGCATCCATAACATAGGCTGTTTTCCTCTGAGTTCAGTGGTTGCTCATCCATAGATCAACACTGTGACTTCTGAAATAAGGTAATGGCAATGCTAGCCTGTCCTGCGTCTGGGGAGAAAGCGGGCTGTGGTAGGAGTGATGGGAGGTGCACAACTGTCTGCAAATCTCCCACCAGAGCTCATTTTTACAGCCAATTCTGAGGTGCATTAAAAGGAACGTGGCCAGCAGGTCAAAGGAGGTGATCCTCCCCTCTACTCTGCCCTGGACAGGGAGTATTGTGTCCTATTCTGGGCTCCCTGGTATAAAAAAGACAGAGATCTCCTGGAAAGAGTCCAGCACAGGGCTGTGAAGATGATTAAAGGACTGGAGCATCTCCCCTACGAGGAAAGGGTGAGTGAACTGGGGCTGTTCAGCCTTGAGAAAAGAAGACTGAGAGGGGATCTGAATAATGTTTATAAATAACTCAAGTGTGGGACATAGGGGGAAATGGCCAGCCTCTTTTCAGTTGTCTATGGAGACAGGACAAGGGACAATGGCTGCAAGTTGGAGCACAGGAAGTTCCGCACCAACATGCAGAAGAACTTTTACAGTGAGGGTGACAGAGCCCTGGGACAGGCTGCACAGGGGGGTTGTGGAGTCTCCTTCTCTGGAGATATTCAAGACCTGTCTGGACACCTCCCTGTGCGATCTGTCCTAGGGAATCTGCTTTGGCAGGGGTTTGGACCCAGTAGTCTCTGGAGATCCCTTCCAAACCCTATGATTCTGTGATTCCCCTTGATGCTGAAAACTGAGTTTTCCCTTTCTGCACCTCTGTCTAGGACTCTTGGCAGGAAAGCTGTTATTCCCAAAGAGGATGGTGAGAGCAATCCGGTGGATGGAAACAGAATGCAAGGGAATGTTTTCTGACCTGGTTGCCTCTGTGCTTCCAGGGCATCAGCAGTCAAAGCGGTAATAGTGGTTATCCTTCACCTGGGGTAAAGCCTTTCTATGAAACCCAAAAAAAGGACCAGAAATCAGCTTTGCTGTCTCTGTAGCTCTGACCGCTGTGCTTCTAATGATTTCTGTGACAATGCTGGATTCACAGCTTGCTCCCTCTTGTCAAAACCTCTGGCACCATGTAACAAGCAGTCCCAAAGCGCCAAATGCAGGCTTCGCTTTATACTGTAATCTAATTTACCTTCTTTTTAGTGGTCAGGTCTTCAGAGAATCCATGGGAAAAGATCTCAAAGTCTCTTAGAAGCACGGCACAATTATTCTTTACTCGGCTTCAAAAAATGCAAGATACATTTCTGCAATTTATTCAAAGCATTTGAGATTATTCTTTTTTTCTCTCTGCCCATATAAGTTAGGTATATCTTCTAATGAAGTATTAAGCTGGGCATAAGCTTAAGTATATTAAGCTAATGATGGGGCAGTGAAGTATTGCTGCTATTCCTATTTCAAATGTGTGTGGAGATGAGACCTGCTAAAAATAGTATGTTTGTCAATGCTCGAGGGACAGAAAACTCATGAGTTGAAAACCCAGTTGAGGAGCCACGGGGATGGCAGTGTACTTGGTTGCCAACTGAAAATTTATTTGAGAAGACTCCTGTAATTTAAGGTAGGTTTCCGTTTTGTCATTGGATGGATTTAACCCTAATGAGAATTTTTACGACAACAGACGAGGCTGAACACAGGTTACTGCCAGAGTCCCGCGTCTCTGCGCACCCGCCCAGAGGTGCCATCTGAAAAAAATGGGTGGAAGATATTAGGAATATAGAAAAGGAAGGATGAAGGAAAAACATATGAAGATTGTATTTGTAACAGTGGCTCTGTCTTTGATGTTATTTCATCATCATATTCCTTAGTAGAAAAAAATCTTCGTGTTTTCAGGTTTTGAAATGTTCCTGCTCAGGTGAACAGTTACAGCTAGGTGGCCTGGGAGGCAATGGAAGGGGAGATAGCCCAGCCATAATGCTAGAAAGGAAACATGCAGGAATACTGTTGAAGATTATGTCTCCTAGTACTTCAGCGTTTGCGGAGGGGAGTAAAAGTGAGCACAGTGAAGATTCCACCTTTGCACTTGGTTTCCCTAACCAAGCTGTGCCCTCCAAACACTGAGACACCCTCCACGCTGCAGTTCAGTCTTAGTTTACTCACCAAGCATTTGAATGTCAGGAACAAGGAGAGACATCTTAGCAAGCGTGATCGACGTGCACGGGCAGATCTTGCTGTCTGACAAATTCACTTTGTGCCCTGCAACTCAGAAATGGCCAGAGCTGTGTGGTGGAGAATAAACTCTCAACATGAGAAATTTTCACAGGCACAGAACTGCCAGTTCCGGACATTGGGAAATCGCAGCTCAGGCCTCAGAAGGGTGCCAGTGGGCTTCAGAGAGTCTAAAACACACTGAGAGCAACGCGTTCTGTATTTCTGCATTTACGTTCTGCACTAGGAAACTTCACCTCCGTTTTCCTTTCTTATTTTTACTTCCTTTTAATTTTTTTTTTCTTAAATGGAAGCTGACACACCTTCGAAATTTTACGGTCCAGCAGCTGATCTCTATGAATGCTTCCAGAAATTGCAAGGCATGGGATAAAGTTGCAAGAGTTGGCAGTGCGTCTGGCATGATAAAGGCTGCATCCTGCACAGGAAATTCCCTATCAGGTGTAGGATAGATGGAGGGCTGGTAGCAGGAACGTCAGACATAGGTAACATATGTCAGAGGAAAAAAAAGGGAAAAAGGGGAGTAGATAAACGGAACTGCTTTGGCTCCTTCTATTGACATGGGCGTGAGTTGTACCTCCTGAACCCTATAACTCACAGGGGGCTCTCAAAGGGGGAGAGCCTTCCTCCACCAGATCAGGCCTTTGCCATCTGTCTTGATCTTGCTTTTCTCCATCTCGGTGCAGTCCAAACAGGAAGGGGGAATGTAAAAGCCACTGACACGTTATTAAATGAAAAATGTTCAGGAGAGGTCAGGAACGAAATCTCAGGGCTGTTTAAAGTTGCCTGATTGCTGCCTGTGTAGCAAATAAGGCAACCATACAAAGGTCACTGTGTCTCATCCTATTACATCAGTGCCCTTTCAAAGTACATTGTGTCCCTTCAAGTTGTGTCACATCAGGAGCTGGTCGAGTGCTCCATTGTGACTGATATTCATTGCTAATTTAACTTTCTGCTGCTGGTACATTATTTGCCATCCGATTCTTGTGCCTGGCAGTGCGTTTGTCATGTGCCAGAGCGTTAGGGCAATTTGCAGATGCTCCGTTTGGTCACTCAGGTCGCTGGAAGAGTGGTGCTAAAGAAGCGCTTCCTTTTTGATCAGATGACGCTTTATTTTTTCTTTAACACCGGGAAAATAAGGTTACTGGTGCACGTGTACATTTGTTCGTTCCCACATAGCCAGTCTTCTTTAAACACCCCTAAAAAGTTGAGAGTAGAACGAGCCAGAAACTTTTTCGGAAGAGCTGCCAGTGATGGGCGATCTTGGCGGGGGGTGGGGGTGGGAGACGGTGATTTAAGACGCTGACGGTACTTTCAGCACATGCTTGTGAGCCGGGGTGGGGTTTTTTACGTTAGAAAACGAGATAAAAACCACTCGACTGTTGTTAGCTCAGGGGTAGAGCCCAGAGGTCCCCGCTAGAGGACTCTGTCTTCTTGGAAATGAGTCGCTAGGCGCTCAGATGCAGAGCGCAGGGACCGCGTCCCTCGGCCCTGGCTGTGGGGGCGATAGGCTTCTAACAACGCGTGCCTGGGGGGTCCCGGGGAGTCCCAAATGCCCAGCCTTTTAGCTTTAAAAGAGGTTTTTTAAAGCAGCGCCCGAAGCCCTTAACCAAGCGGTGAGACTGAACCAAAGGGGCGTATGGAGAGATCTCGCTCTGCTTTGACGCATGGTACTCTCAAAAGCACCTTCACCTCCTTCTATCATTAACACTCAAAAATTGACCAGGCATGACTCGCACCTGTGATCCGGACACATTGCTTTAACTTGGACTCTGGGGAGTGTGGGAATCTGTTAGCCCTGAATGGAAACTGTTGAAACACCAGGGAAATAAAGCGCTGCCTTTTCTTACAAGTCCATTTTCATGTTAAGCTCATTTCCCTATTTAATGGGGGGACGGTAGTGAAAGGGCCCAGCATTCTCCCGTTGCTCTGCTCATCCCTGGCTGTGTGTTCCTCTGCCTTCCCTCCAGCAGACCTAACGCTCATGCAGCTGCGAGGGGAGCTGGGGTTGGCAGCTGGCTCAACGGAAAACAAACCCACCCAGAATGATCAGCTAGTCAAAAAGGAAGGTAGAGCCCCAGGTCGGCTGCTGGGGTCTGGCCAGGATGAGAAAGGCAGAGCAGGACCCTCTTTCAGCAGCAGTTTGCTGCTGCACTGGGTGAGATGCAACGTAATGCTGCGGGTTGTCAGGCCACTAAAAGTGTTACCTGGGCACCGTTGTGAGGTTCCTTTCTTTGCTTTCTGGAACTGAAGTTAGGTCACATCCAAGGGTCTGATCTGTAACCTTAGATTCACGCACTTCCCGGGAGTTCACGGGGTTCACAGCTGCATGGTTTTATGCAGCTACAGAACAGGTGGCCCAAGCGAATTAGACCAACAAAAGATGTGTAAGTAATCTTGGGTTTGGGTTTGTTTGTGGGGTTGTTGGGTTATTGGATTTTTTTTATTACTCCTCCTTGTGAACATTATGGTCCCAAGGCTGTGCTCTCTGACACTGCAAGCTATCGTACTTGAGGGATGCAGTCACTGACAGTTACAAAGACAATGTATTGTGACCCATCGGTTTGTGGGAACAGTCTCTGTAGAGCTCATTGAATGGAATAGAGACTTACTCAGACAGTGTCTACTGTCTGCATTCAAGTTTTAACACGGTCTTACATGCATATGTGGTACGTTCATGTTAAAAGCCAGATTCTCTCTCGCTTAGGAGATGTGTCAGAGACACAAACGTGGTGCGATGGTTTGATGTTTTTCTGTGCCTAACAGATTTGTTACCATGCCTTAACTGGAATGAATAAGAGATGAATGACAATTAGTAAAATAAAACATATAAAACAACAACAACAAAAAGATGGTTTAGCATTCTGTGTATTTTTTGTCTTTCGAGGGTGATATTTTATATTGCCATACAACAACTTTATAGGTGTTTATGCCTTTGGTAATATAATAAAATGTGTACAATTTTTACTGCTAAACATGATTTTCTGGGGTTTTTTTTTGTACTTGCTTTTGAAACATGCTAATAAATAAAAGAAACAGACTTCCAGTAGGCATACCTAAACCCAGAGAAAGTCAGTACCTAGACCTTATTATGCTAGTTAAGTGTCTTGCCCTTCTTCCTGATGGACTTAAGAAGAGGGTGTTTTTCATTGTAAAAAGGTAGACTGTTTACCTTAGTGTTAGTCACTTGATGCTGGGTGCCATGCATGGCTTAAACAATAGGCACAGCTTAGAAAGGGGTGCTCGTATGGATAAATTCTACGAAGTCACTGGATAAAAAGTACACACTTCCATGGAACAATGCCATCCAGTGACAAGACTCTTTGAGGTGAAAATCAAAAACTGCAGGTAAGAAAACACAATTCTTTTATCTACCTACATTCATGTGAGCAGGTAGCTGTGTTATCTAAATTCAACATTCTCCATTTCTTTTCAAGACAGATGTCTTGGATACCTAGGCTGTGGCATGGGCCATGTTCCTATGCAAGGGAGTGGAAACTCTTTTATCCATTCGTGAGATGGCTTTCATGAGCACTGGCCTGCTTGCCTACTTGCCTGCTGCCTGGTGCTGGACGAGAAGGAAAAGGAGAGGAGGAAATCTCTGCTGTAAGCTTCCACTTGCTGATGGGCACAGCTAATACAAGAGAGAAGGCATCATGGTGTGCCACTAATACATGCCCACAGCAGGGCTATGTCTGAATCGGCTCTGACTGTGTTGAATTAATGATTATTACTTAGTGCCCTTCATCTAGTTTTGAAGCTTCATACCTTGCCGTGACAGCCATATGTAATGGCCATTCAATACCTGATCATAGAATCACAGAATCATAGAATTGTAGGAGTTGGAAGGGACCTTGAGAGATCATCGGGTCCAACCCCCTGCCAAAGCAGGCTCCCTAGGACATTTCACTCGGAAAGTTCTGGAAAAAAACCCGACCCACAAAGAAACCAAACCAAACCAAACCAAGAAATTCTGGTGGTAATTTTAGCTGGACTGCTGATGGAAACAGCCAGAGCTCCTGAGTGTTAAATCAGAGCAGCAATAATCAGAATGAACTCATATAAAACAGGCTATCAAGACATAACAAGCCACATGGTATTTTCAAAATGCACAGCCTGGCCAGATAGCATATAACCAGCACTGTAGAATTTTCTCAGGCAATGTCTGGCAGGTATGGCTGGTAATTTTATTATGGAATATAGAAACCAAATGGTTCAGCAAGTTTAAAGGAACGACTGAAGTCATAGACGCAGAAAGAACTATTGGTGGCCTAATCTCAAAAACTAGAGTCACAAAAAAACCTAAGTAGAGCTTAATGGCAGTTTTTTGGAAGAAAGTACATATTCTCTTTGACAGACTGATAAAGTTGGATAAAATGAAGATGCTTTGGACTTGGCGTCCCTTAATGCCGAATCCAAAAGCATAACGTTTGACCCAGTAAATTAGCTGGCTTGATAAATGGTACGTCCTCTCCCATTCCTCACTTGTATCCTTATGTCACCATGCTTATAAACAGCACCAGTCCTATTTTGGCAAAACATTACAAATTAGAACAAAATACCTTCTGCAGTGACAGGTGTGAGAATGAAAATAAGAATATATATTCCTGCAGAACGTAGTTCAGTCATGTAGATTTTAATTCATCATCTGTGTCTCCTTTCTTCTTACTTCTTGTGAGGAAGGCACCTTTCTTTCTGCCAGGCACATGGAGTCCTTTCCTGATTGTGCCAAGTGGAAAGGTTCCTGTTCCTGGGAGAAAGTTTCAAATCTTCATTTTCTGTTGGAAGCTGTTGTCCAGTCTCACCTGCCTTAAGGTGTACAAAAGTTTAACCCAAACCAATGGAACAGCATGATTATGTCATCTAACTAGTTACCTACAGAGGGTCAACTTGGTGCTGTCAGTGTTGACCTCTGGTGGAATTTTGGGTGTCGAATTCCAAACCTTGGTCTTTCTCATTGATAACCATCCCAGGCCTTGGTTTATGACATGTAAAAAATAATCCAATATACCAGCTGGCAGCTTCAAGTCTCTGGCATAATGGCAAAGGGAGCAAAGCTTCCCAGCAAAGCACACCAACACTGTGGAGCCTGTGAACCATCACACCCCTTCAGCACCTTCTGCTCCAAGTGACTGTTCCCCCTCTCCCCACTCCATATAAATTTCCAACAACGTGTACCCTCATAAACACTGTCATTGAACAAAACCCCCACCCCTTTACCAAAGGGGGGGAAAAAAGCCTCTACACGGGCTCCTCTCCCTGGGGGCAGGATGAAAGGGGAAAGAAGTGACAGATGTTAGCTGTTGTGATTAACGCTCTATTAGAAAGCACTCAGGCACTATGGTGATGAGGGCATTATAAAAGTCGGCGTGGAAGAGAATAGGAAAGGCCCATCCCATGTAACACCAGAAGCGCAGTCAGCGTAGCGGCGGCGTACGGCTTGTTTGCTGCACCTTGCTGAAGCGCCTTGTCCGCCTGCCAAGCCGTACCATTTGTCCTGGCCTGCTGTTGACAATGGGATGGAGAAACATACAGGGCGAGCACTCTTTCAGGGAATGTATACTCTGTCTTGCATGTCCTAAAGCACTCAGGGGATTAAATAATAGGAATCACAGACAGAATTAGCATTTTAATGGGGAGCAATGAGTTTGAAAATTCCCATAATTTGGCCTTTGAGCGCCATCTAAAAAAACTGCAGGCGCAGGGGACGGAGACAGAGAGACGGAGAATGTACTCTGGCCAGACTTATGAGAAATTCAGCCTGTGTTTTAATGAGGGATGGGTTAAAGTAAGTCAATGCAGCTGACCTTGCTGGAGACACATTTTCCTCACGCCAAATCCTGACACTACAGACCTGCTTTCACACGTTCCATGAATATATGTCATTACTCATTATCACATTTTTCATTACAAGTCTAGAACAATGAGGTGTCAATTAGGGAGGGAAAGGATTAAAATAGGCTTAAAAACTTCCCCTGCCACCTCCCCAGAAAGTACCTGGCATAGGTTGCTCTGTGGTGGCATGTTCTAAGAGGGTAAAAAGAAGCTGGGCTTCTGACACCAAAAAGTTTCCTCAGAAATGCGATCCTACTGAGACCAGAACCTTCCATTATCCTGGTCCCTTCCAGACTAGCATAAGACTTTGAGCTGAGCTTGGAGACAAAATTGCCGGCTCTTTCCTGTTCTGGGGGACTTGTTCTCTACTGCACTGCAGGTAGCATCAAGTGCAGAGTGCAGATTTTTCCTCCTGTTTAGGAGAAAAGTCAATGCAGTTTCCACGTATAGCAATAAAGTACGTTACAAAGAATAACCTCACAGTCAATTTCTGAATCTATTTGTGGCAAACTGTCATGGGATAGCTTGGGTGAGTGGAAAATGACACAGTTACCGAGGTGTGGAGAAGGGTGAATACCTGGCATACAAAACTAGAGAGGCTGAAATGATCTCCTTACAAACACCACTCACTGAGCCTAAAGAAAACCCAGCCACCTTGTTTTGGGGAGGGAAGGTGATGCTCAGAGCAGATTCTGGGATTCCTGCCCCACGTGGTGCCTTGCTCTGCTGTACCAGAATGGCTCTGCCAGCAACCAGGTCTGGGAAAATGAATTTTGGAAAGGAACTTTTAAAATTATTTTATTTTATTTTTAGTGGGATTTGTGGTTATTTTGGTATTGGGGGCAGGTTTTAAGCACTGTCAGTTCTCTGGGCTGCTTCATGACTACCATGGCATAAGGTGGAAAAGGGGCAAGAACTGTAAGAAAGGAAGGGAGGAGTACCCTTTCTCCCTGTTAAGAAAGTACAGGGAGGAATTTCTGTGATACAGCTTGTGTAGCCGATTCCACATTCCCACAGTTTGCAATCAGTGCTGTGTGCAGGGAATGAGAATCATGCCTTGAGATCTGCAATTAATAATGTTCTTTTTTTAATAGAAAGAAAACTGGCACCTCAAAAATAGTAAATCCTGCTATTTGCAAATGAAGTTTTCAAAAAAACCCAACAACCTGCATCAGTTAATAGAAGTCTCTGTCATTTGGCCAAATGCAAACTCAAGTGAATAAGATTGCCAATTATCAGTATAATTTTGAAAGAAAGGTATTCAAAACTAATTGTATGCTTCACTTGGATAGCCAGTCTCTATCACTTTGTGTTTGCAGTGCCACCTTCTATCCAGCTGACAGTATTATGGCTTTTTTTTTTTTAAATGGAATATCTCATTTGAAAAAATTAAAGCCTTCGTAAAAGAAAATCGAGCCTCCCAAAATTAAATCTGTCAGTTATTTTTTGATGTCACTCCATCATGACCAGCAGAACAGTCAGGAGGACTGGAAAACTTAACAGAACCTTGTTAGGATGGTTGAAAAATGGCTAATTCTGTACACATGTATAGCCTGTGGAGGGTGGGAGGGAAATTGTCTATTACTGATTTCGGTGATGGAAAGAGCCTCATCGTGCTTACGCCAGAGTGAGTGCAATGTGAGAGCTGAATAACCTTGCCTTTGCTCAGGTACTCCTCAAGTGCAAGCCTCGAAGCCACTGACAGATCTGTTTTGCTTCCTCTGGCACTTGCGTTAACTCAAGAGAAGAAATGCTACCTGCCGTACTGACAGTGGAAGGGTAGCTGAAACGACTAATGTGGTACAGCCTGTGATGCAAAAAGCTTTCTGTGGGAATGGATGATGCCCACACACGTGCAGAACAGCGTATTAACTTTTGTCTATTTTACAGCTTAAAATGTCAAACGCATGTCCCACTATGTAGACCAAATGAAAAGAGGTGTTGCCTGAGTTTGGGAACAATTTGATCTCCATTTTCTGATCACAGGCTCATGGATTTAAAGTGCCAGAGGGACCATCACGCTCGTTTTGGCTGACCTCTCGTATCACACAGGCCAGAGACCCTTCCCCCATGAATTTCTGCCCCAAGACCTGCTGCTGTGAATACTGTTTCCATGCCCAGTCCTAGGACCATGAGTAAACAAGAATGAGGTGACTTTGTGTGAATGCTGTAGCTCTGGTGCCAGGGAATGTGTATATATATTTCTTCTGGGCTTTGTTTGAAACTTCTGAATGGTTTCACCATCTTCTCTGACGAATGAAGTCCTGCACTTAGTCTGTCAGCAGCGAAGAGCACAGCACGGCTTGTTTCTCCAGCACTCACCTAATCCTTGGCCTCTGCCGATGAAGGTGCCACCTCCGGTGGCAGTTTCTGTAATATGGAGAGTTTTCAGCTCCAAACTGGACAGACAAGTTAATTCCCTTCACACGGTCCAGTGAGCAGCCATCAGGTGGTGATAAATTCCAGCTGCTGTTCAACCTGTGCCGGGTTCACTTTTGTAATTGTAGCTGAAATATTGTAATGCCCTACTCTGAGCTTTATTATCGATATTTTATAACAATTCATTCCCACCACCCCCCCTTTTAAATTGTAAGCATGATTTACCATGCTACGTATTTGATCATCTTCATTATTTGAAGATGTAATTTAGCATATGACACGGTATACTTAGGTTATTTTGCAGGAGCATCAAGAATAGTTAGCCCCTGTCTTTAAAAGTTTAACATCTAAAGTGCACCAAATACACCACGGTAAAGATCTTGTGGTATATTATCCAAAATAACTCTTAAGACAACTCCTGTCACTGTGCTTTGATACTTTCGCTGCATTTCCTGTAAATTAATCTTTAGTTTCCAACTGTTAATCTATGGAACTGCAATGTACAATATAAATGGGAGCTTTTAAAAATAGCACAGTAATATAATGAATTAAAATGACAGTAAGGGAAAAAAAAAATCTTACTGTTGTGCCAGAAATCAGTTCAATATGCTGGCTTAGTCTTTTTTTAAATGAAATTGAATTGATGAAGTTAAATGCAGCTCTTGCACAGAGAAGTATGTATGGTAAATATTTATGTGGTCAGCACTTTAGAAGTAACATACATTCACCATATATACTCATATGATACCTTTATTATTTTTATGCAGGATACAAACAAGCATAAGATTGCAGTGAATGGAAAATAGAAGAATTCTGTCCTGTATAAAACAGTATTTATGAGCAGGCAACAGCATGCAGTCACCCCTTTTGCCTGAAAGTTTAGCTAATTTTCATGGGTGTGGCTTTATTTAATTAGAACTAGAAATGGTCCCTAGAGTTATCTTTGCTGATAATTTACTGCTTGTGTTATTTGACACAAAGGATGCACCCCATCCAGAATGCACACCAGATGATTCAACCAGGTGATATTTCTTTATGTTCTCAGCCCTCTCCTGCTTAGACCTCAGCCCAGAAATCTCTCTGAAGACTTTTCTCAAGGCCCAGTCCCCAGTGCTTCTCTAAGCTGTTTCTGTATTTTCTGCTGCTGCTTTCCTCCCCACCTCCACACCCTTTCGCTAAAACGTTACTCAGCTAAACCTTCCTGACCATTGCCAGTTCTGTTTTGAAGAATGATAGGCTGTATTATTTTCCTTAACTATCTTCTTCAGCGTTTTATTTCCATGCTGGGAAGAAGAATTTTTCTCAACCTCCGCAAGCACCGACAGCGTTACATCCTAACATTTTCAATGAAGCATGAGAGAGACTCTATATCAATATTTAACCTTTGTTCACCACTTCTATATTGTTCTCATGGAAGACACCATAGAAAAAAGAAGCAAGAAACAGCACTAGGAAATATGGACCAAAATAAATGCTGCATGGAACCCAACACAGCACTTTCTTTCTGTACCTGTTAATGGTTTGACTTTATTCACCACTCTTCCCAATTAATTGTTTGCCAGGCAGCATTAGCAAAGAACGTTTACTTGGTGTCATCTAATGTCGATGCTCACAAGCATAGACAAATCCTAATGACTTCTTGCATGATAAAGGACCATAGGAAGGAGCCTTTGACTATGGGGGCCATTTATATCCTTAGCTGGTGCTCTCTGTTACTAGAATACTCCAAGGGGCTTCGTTTCATTCCTGTCATAGCTGTCCAGCCCTGACATATTTGGGCTTTAATACTGCTGTGAGTGGAAGTCCACAAGCTTTGCTGTGAGTGGAAATCCACAAGCTTTGCTGTGAGTGGAAGTCCACAAGCTTTGCTGTGAGTGGAAATCCACAAGCTTTGCTGTGAGTGGAAGTCCACAAGCTTTGCTAGGAACAGTTCCCAGAAAAAGAAATTAAATAAATAAAATGCGTGTGGGAGGAACTCTCTTTGCTCCTGCAAATGAGTTCAGGGATCTCCCCGTGGTCGGCAGGGGGGATCCATGTTTAGGAATTAGGAAGATAAGGAAAAAACCAGTACAAAGTTGGTGTTAATTACCTCAGTCAACTAAAACTGAGAGTGTGTAATCTTCTGCATTTAGCAAAGGTCTCATCTTGGATCAGTGACACAGTAGTAGCTAAATAACTGCTCCTCCTAAAAGTTGGTGTTGGACGCAATTAATCTAAATCAAACTGTCTAAAAATCAACTATGTGTTCTATACCTGGGCTCAACAGAAAGGAAGATTTTCTCAGCAGTGATCCATCTCATTGGGCGTAGTGCCTGTAACACTACATTATAGCCTCACTGCTTACCTTCACAAAGGTAAGGTGAGCTGTATCCCAGCATCAGAGTGTACATTCGTACATACACAGCAGTCACAGAAACAAGCCTGCTCGGGTACCACAAGCAGTCTGCCAGTAGTCGACATGTGATGCATGTTTCCATTATTCTGAATTTGAACACTTAGAAGAGTACAGTTCTGCTTGCTTTGGGTTTGGGACTCTGCACAAGAGTATGGCAGCTCAAACCACTGCTGTTTGTGGCAACGGCAGGGAATGATTCTGCAATCTGTATTGATTTGGAAACATTCGCCTTTGATTTTGGTTGCTAGTTGCTGTATCTGAGGTAACCGCTAGCTTGGGAATAACAGGCTACTGTAGGCAAAAGCTAGGGGGAATACTTTACAGTATTCTTTATTCTTTTCATGCTATTTTATGTGACTGACTGTAATTTTGCCAATGCTTTAAGGTTAGCACCTATTAAAATGCTTCATCTGCCATAAGGCTTTTCTCCATGTTCTTTTAACAGCTCTGAAGTTATTTGTTTGTAATCATAAGAATTGGTAAAGGGAGGAGGGCAGCAGGCATCAGAGCTGATGTGTGAAGTGTCAATCAGCTTTTGGATCATCATTTGCTATGACAGCAGTGGGAAGGAAGAAGAATGGCAGTCGCAAATTTATTTTAATGTGTCCTGCAACCTTGTGATTGATTAGAGGAAAAACAGATTGTTTCATCCTTTTTCCACAATTGGATTTTCTGGTTAAATCCAGAACTGCCGAAGTACAATAAAACACTCTCATGAAAGCAGTAATCTCCCTAAATCTTCAAACTCCCCCCACCCCCATGCACCTCATTTCATACACAAACACGGAACAAAATGATGCATAAAAGCAGCAAAACTGATTACCATCAGCAGAGTTTCCTTTTTAATGTATTGGACCTTTAATCTTTTCTTAAGTGTTGGCCATTAAAATTATTAAACTACTTCCCCTCCTCCTGCCAATGTATATTTTTTGAATGAATTGACTAAGGTATTTAAAAAATGTTGCTGCATTATTTCCACAGCTCTCCCAGTGTGTTTCTTGGAGTAAATTTTGTGTTGTTCGATGCAGTCATCTCATCACCCCCTGCAAAGCCAGAGGCTTCTGTATGCTACAGGAACTGCTCCCCCCAAGTCTTCCAGGATCCCAGGGGTTCAGGCAGGTCCCCTGGGTGATGATGAGCAGGTGGAAAGACCACTCTCTCCAAAGTCATCTACTGGGAATGGATGCACAAGCTTTTCAGAGCTACTTTTCACTTCTCTTTCAAGCCCGTAAATTGAGTGAATATTGGTCTTAAGAATGTCCACAACCAGTAGGTTAACTACCGATTAAATAAAAGCTGTGACAGCAAAGGGTAGAATTACTTGCACCCTTTCAAAAGGACCAGAGCATCGCAGGCTCCATAGGAGCAGTAGCAAGCAGCAGCAGGTTAGGCCGGTCCTGTTCTTCACAGGGTAACTAAAATGACTGGCAGAGATGTTCCAAAGTGATGCGGGGTGTCTGGAGACCCTCCGGAGGGGTCTCAGGGAAGCATTAGCTTCTCAGTAGGGCAGAGGACCTGCTTTTTGAACATCAGGCTGCATGAAGGAATCTTGATGATGGAGCTGCCCCAAATAATTTGTAGCACTTGAAAATACTGATCATTAATAAACTTAATACTGGTGATCCCAAATTAAGCGTCACCCTGTGTATATCAGTGAGGTCAGGGTTCTCGTGCTAGGCTTCACAGCAAGCGACAGGCCTTTCGTCAGCTTTTCATTTAGCATAAATCTAGTGCCTGTGACTGACAGAAATTAATAATGAAGCCTTGAAATATGAATCGTGGAAAGTGAGTTAGATAAATTATTTTACTAAACAGGCCATCCACTGACCATGGTGACTTCTGCTCCATGCTGTCTGCTCTCCCTGGAGACTGGTGGCTAAGAACTGGGTGCTGTGGGGAAAGATGTTTGGGTGTAGCAGCTGAGTTCCTGGGTGGTGTGATCTGATCTTGTGAACGCTTGAGCAAACGAGTAACTTCCTACGTTCGAGGAATCCCATTGAACAGCAGTCACTTCATCCTTACATGTTTATAAACTCACAGAGATAATAGCACTCAGCGAGAGCTACAAAATAAATTTAGTCATTTACTTTTCATTTGTAATGGTCACTTTCTTTTTATGTTCACTCAAACCAAGTAATGTTCTTATTTAAATGGGAACCAAGAGTGTGCCACATCAGTTCGCTGACGGTTAGCCAACCCAGCTAACAGAGTGTATGAGTTACAGTAAGCACACATGAAAAGTTGCATCGGTCATTTATTTTGAGCAAGTTTGCCAACTTGGCCCATCTTCCTGAGTAGTTCAGTTGTTTGATACACACAATGAAAGACATTCCACTTATCTTAATTGCTTTGCTCGTGTCTTCCACATTCCTGTAATGGTTCTTGATCGTTCAGCCTTAGAAATTAAATGTATTGTCTGCTATTATTTCCGCAGTTACCAAGTATGAGCAGTTAGGTACTACCATTGATAGATATATGCTAGCCTTTCACTTTTAAAAGTCTGAAATTCAGCTTTTGCATTAGATAAAAAGCAGAAGCAATGTTGTCTGGATTAGTTTAGCTCCTGGCTGGCTCCAGCAACCAAACCAAACTGGCAGTGTAATCAGTTGTCACTAGCTGTATTGATAACTGCAGTTCTTGTGCATAACTTACGCGCAGATAACCTTGTA
This sequence comes from Hypotaenidia okinawae, assembly GCA_027925045.1. Taxonomy (NCBI): domain Eukaryota; kingdom Metazoa; phylum Chordata; class Aves; order Gruiformes; family Rallidae; genus Hypotaenidia; species Hypotaenidia okinawae. The sequence continues at coordinate 108,290,117 of BSDF01000001.1, read as the reverse complement.
TGTGATTGAGGAAAGTTTACTTTCACCTAAAGCAGTTACTTTCACTTCACAGGAACAACGATTTTTTTCGACATTCCTAAAACAGGTGAGCATAGCTAGTATAGTTATGTGAAGACAAAAAAGGCTAGGTGATTTAGACACAACCACAAGAAACCCTCCAGCAGCCCACATGCTTAGGCAAACATGCAAAAGCTAAGAAATACCAGAATTAATGTGGCCCATGTAAACTGAATACGACTGTCTATATATGCCTCAATTCCTTGCCCCTGGTGTCTAAGTGGGCCATGAATCAGAGATGTGTAAGACTGGGGAATTTCGATTTTAAACCTCTCCTCAAATACAGAGTTGCTACGATAGTTTTACAGTATTAAAACAGTGTGTTGCTGTTCCCCCAAGCCCATGTGTTTGGAGACATCTGCCTTATTTTATATTAATTGTTTCGGAAGAGGCACATTTCCAGCATCTACAGTTCTGTTACTACTTGGTGGAAGCTTGACCATATTGAAAAACCCCAAAATGTTGGGATTTATGGTGGAAAGTGTGTGGCACCCATTGTGACACAATGCTCTGGAGGACTTTCTACTTGGAATTGTGGTTATTTGTGTGTTTCTGTGTTAGATTGCCCCAAGTGTGAGGCTCACAGAAGGGTTTTTCCTGAATCACACTGTTTTAAGTGCTCAGTTTTGCTTCATGGGTGGCTGCACTTGAAATTGTTCATTTTTTCTCTGGGTTTTCTTTTTCAATAAAGTGGATGATTTTATTCATTGGGTTCAGAGAGTGTCTTCATAAAGAGTTGCAACAGCTTGGCTGAGGGGCTGGTAAATTGCGGTGGTCGTTGACATAGTGGGAGATCAGGAACCTGTCAAGCTGGCTTTTCTGCTGGAAAAATTATAATGTGGAACAAACAATTCACTTCTACTTGTGCTTTCACCTGTAACTTTAATTTACATCTCTGAAGATATAGCACTGTGCTGCTATTCAAATAGCAGTCTCTCATCTAGCTCATGAGCAAATTCTACCCAGACCTCCCCTTACCTGCAGGCAATCCCGTATTCCTTGCCGCTACCCTCCTCTCTTGGAAAGTGGCTGAGAGTCATGAAGGCAGAGCGAAACCAGTACATTGTTTCCTGCTGATCAGATCTCAGTAAGAATTAACAGACCTTAGAAGAATTTCCCAGCAGACCTCAGTAGAAATTAATTAAGTACCCCTTCTCCACTGGATGAACCAAAACATACTGTTTCATTTAGTAATGAGAGCCTTTGATATGGAGGCTGGGCCCTGAAGCCTGGTCCTTGCTTGGTGCTGGGCTTTGCTAAGACAGGCACTGCCCCCACACCATCCCATCCCCATCCCATCCCATCCCATCCCATCCCAGGGGATGCCTTCCTGACTGGGCCCTGCTGCTGTCCTCACCCTGGTCACCACCCCAAGGCCAACACAGGTCTCCTTGCTGGGATCTGCAGGATGAGGCTGGTCAGAGATGGAGGGTACCACACTGCTCTGGCAGCCCTGTAGCCCCCACCATCACCCTGGTCCTGCTTCCTGGTCCAGATCCACAGAACCAGGGCAAAGCCTTCCACAGAGTGAGCCCTCTTATGACCAACTCCATTAACAAATGAACCAATTTTGCCTTAAGGGCAAACTGAGGCTGAAGCTCAAGGAAGCGCACAATGTTAGCTTCTCAAAACCCCTTCTTGGTACAGCTAATATTCCCTGTGAATTATGTTTTCTGGAAAAATGGGCACGGAGATGAGTGTCTGACTATGAAGGAGTTTCATCAGATGCTGAACACAGCGAGCAGGTGTCAGTTCTGTAGGTGACGCTTGCCCATCCTTGGAAGGCAACAAAAAACATTTGGCTTGAGGACTCTTGAGAGTCATGGGAACTTCCCAGGAGCTGCATGGGTACCATGACTCCCCATCCTCATGTTCTTGAGGCCACAGACCTTGTTCCTCTCCTTGATTCCCAGTGCCACAGTGGCACCTTCATCTCTCCCAGTTTTCCCTCTGGCCAAAAGCTAGGACAGAAAGCAAACGAGAGGAACAGCATTCATGTTGACTCCCTTGTCCTCTGGGTTCCTAGCAGGGAGCCATGCATTGCAAAACTTGTCCTTCTTAGGCTCAGCTAACCCTTTCTAGTCAGGCCCAGAGCACACAATGTGGCTGCCAGTAGACTTCTGGGAGGAGGTGAAGAGAGGCTGGATGGCTTTTACCTGAGGTTTTACCTCTCCTTTTGGCTCCCGTTCATCCTCATTTGTCTTACAGTGTAAGGGAACACAGAGGTCTCTAAACAGGCTACCTTGAAAATTCACTGTTGTCCACTGGATTCTGGGAGAAAAAACCTGCCCGATTCATCACCGGGTTGCTGCCGGGCAGAGGGACATGCAACACAGTGGAAATCAGCTGGGATGAAGCCGGGGCAGCGCTGCAGTGCCTCAGCGTACAGGATAAACAACCCCATCGTTCTATTTATACCGGAGGCCCCTTGCGCATCGAATGCCCCCCTTGCACTGCAAAGCAGCAGCGTCACCCTGGCAAGGCCGCTGCGATGCACCTCTGGGTCACCTGCCTGGCACCAAAACCAGTAATACACAATCTGGGTTGGCATCAGCAGCCCGGCTTTGCTTCTGAGAGCTGCGAGCTTGTGCCGTGTCACCGCTGGCTGTCTGCACTCAACGAGAGTAACGCCGAATGCTCTTCTGGCAGGGAAACAGGCAGACTTTGACCACACATTAACCCCATTAGGGTGGTGTTAACTTTTGACTTTTGTTCTGGCACTGTGTTAGGGATATTTAAAAGCAGAACAAAATTAAAGGAAATGTTAAGCACGTGCCTCTGCCTCTCAAAAACTGGAAGGATGGTTTAGTTGTAATGTTGTGAAGTGGCTGAAAGCATTTCACATCTATGTCTCGTTACAGGGGGTAACCTGTTTCCATGCAACAGCTGGAAAACATGTAAGACATGTTTTGAAAGGGGTTATGTGTGTGCTTTACCCCATGAAGTGATTTCTGATGCATATCTTGGGAGGAGTGAAGCCATTACTTCAGCTGCATGTCCATTAATGGATAAAAATACAATGGTGACCAAAATAATATAATGGAAAAAAATATCATTAATTATTAAGTTGTCTATATTGTAATTTATGCCAGCACTTTACATAGAAAGAAATCTTTCTTTATGAACATTTGTTAGGGGAGTAAACCTCCGAAAGAGGTATAATTTTTGTGTTTGAAAGGCTACATACGCTTCCTGCAGAGGTTTCATATTTGGCATAATGTGATTTGCAGCTTCAGTTGCAAAAAGTGTCTGAGAAAATTAGGGGCCATAAATTACTAATTACATAAAATGTACAACAGCCAAACAATGGTTGCTTCCAACAGTGAGGTTGCTATAACAAAAGCCAATACTCTGATTTCCCGAGATTGCAAGACAGTAGATGGATAAACACGAGGCACACAAAGGGAGATGTGCTCAGCACTCTCTTAAGGTAAACCTGAATTTTATTTTTCAATGGTTGCATACATTTACTGAAGGAGAAATGTGGAGTCAGCTGCAATTGCATGGAGAAACTGTTATATCCTATGGGTAGTAAACTCCAAGTACGCCCCAGGGGACTGATTGGAAGTTACCAAGAGTTCTCTCATTATCACAGCACTTTGAGTCTCTGGTGACTTTTGTCATGGTAAGCAGATTGCAGAGGTGTGAGTGCAGGATGAAAGAATCAAAGTGGTTGAGTATATTTTATGAGATGCCCGCACTTCATCTCCTTCACTGAAGCACAGAAACAAACACTCTTCAGTCTTCTGTAGTTATTTGTTGCTCCTCCATCGCTGATACGTAATCCCGACAGCACTACCTCACCGTGTCTATTGGTAAGTGCTATAAAAATGCAAAATTTTCTCATTTCGCTTAGTAATTGAATGGGCAGAGGGTGAGCTCGGATTCTTCACATAGGGTACACGTGTCCAACATGTCCAGTAGAGGTACAGATAAGGCAGCCCAGCTCTCTGCGACCTTTGCTGAAATGTGAGAGCATTTCCTTCGACTATTGAGCTAATCACCTGGGGCATACCTTCTACTCAGTGCTGAAAGCTGTGCAGAGGGCATCTTTGTGTTGCAGTGTATTGAGGCACCGGTGTCTTCTTGCTCTGCATGTTGCTGAAGGCTAAAATCAACTGCTTCTACAAGAAGGGCAACTGATCAGCATGGACCTGCTATGACTGAAGTTTTTTAGCTCAGAAGACCCTCCTTCACATTAAAGAGCTAACCACCTTTTAAAAATTTATTTTTCTGTAATTGCATGAAGGGGAGCATTTGTTTGTGTTTTACATGCACTAGGAACAGATTATGTTATTTGGATGTTAAAATTAATGCAGTTCTTTGCTGTCAGTGAACATAAAATGCATTGCTTGGGATTTCTCTGAGGTTTCACATCACATTTGTTGTAAATTATGTTACATAACAGGGATGAGAAACAGGGTATAATGCAGCACAAGAATTTTAGCTGAGATAACATAGAAATAATGGATGTTTATTGACACAAAATTTGTTATGGGGTATAATTTATACCTCAGTAAATGAAATATTAGGCTATATTCAGAATATAATTGTATTAGACATTGTAGAGATACATTGTAACTGATTGTTTCTCAGAGCTATATCTAAGAGCCTTAATGCAAAAAAAAAAAAAAAAAAAAATTACAAAAATTAATAAAAACAGCAGAAAGGATAAAAGGGTGACAAAAATATGCCAGCACCTAAGGTGTGGTTCACAGCCAAGCATTAACAGCAGGTGTCTCACCATCCCTGACGTGCTCCCTTCATAAGCACCAGGTCACAGGACCTGAGGAGTAACAATGCCCTTCACTCCCCTTCTGAGCCAGACCTGCCCCAAGCACTGCCAGCCCAAGAGAGGCTGTGGCCATCCCACCGCTTGGCTCCACGGGCGAGACAGGACTGTCTGGGAGCTGAGTGTGCTTGCTAGGTGCCAAACAGCAAATTTCCTTGTAGGTGGGGTTGGGGTTTCTTCCTGCCCGTAACTTCTGCTACAGGTACTTTCAAAGACCAAGCATTAAAACCTCTCACTTAGCATCCAAAACTGTGGGGACCGGTGATGAGCAACACAAAATTTGACATGAATTTTAGGTGAAGCCATTTTATTAGGTGAAATCACACAGATTATATGCCTTTATTACTGCAAACGTGGCAAGCTAAAAATCTGCTAATTGGTTGCACACACTGTTCACACCATACTGATTGGTTAGTAATTATAACGAGTTCTGATAAACATATCTTATAGCTAAATATTGTTAGTTTACCTTTGATGCCTAAAAGCATCTGCACACCTGCTATTTTGACCATCTTCTTATGGTTGGTTCCGTTACTCCCAAGTACCTTCCCATAACTACTTCTTGGTTTAGCGTAGCCTGTACCTCTATCAGAAGACCACTGTGTTTTGAGAATGTGATTATTAAGTTCCTCTCAGCATGAGTAACTTTTCCCTGTCTCATGGAAACAGGATGATATTGTCAGAGCCTAAATCTTGGGAGAAGAGAGCTAGGCCACTAGCAGGCCTGCTGTCTTCCCCGACACAGAACATCCCAAAAGACATTTAGAAACTAAACTAGCATGTGTATAAATTTTTTTTTTTATTGGTTTAGAAATGCAGCTAGTCCAGCTTCTCAATTCTTCTTTAGAAATCCCCAGATAGCATGTGTTGCCTACAGAAGAAACACTGGGCAAACAGTTAATCCCTAACAAGGGTACCTCTCGTAAGGGCCAAAGAAAATTACTGTAGCAAATAATACAGTGAAAACAGTCAACATGGTGTAGTTTGCCACTCCGTTTCCTGAAATCATGGGTTTCCTGTTTATTTTATTTATTAACAAGTAAATGTTATTTAGGATTCATATAGCAAATAAAAGTCAGTGTAGTGAAAATGTCTAGATAAATGCACATTCAGAAATAATCTTCCACATAAAAGCAGTTCATACATACCTTTCATGATTGTTTAACCCTAACATTTTTTCTCTATAAGGTTAATATTTTATTCCATTTTACCTCCCATAAATTCTCGAGAAGCACACCATAAAAGAAATGACAAGAGGTATCCAATTTCCCACTAAGCCAGGGAAGTCATTGCAGGTCCATTGAGCTAGCTCCCCAGCACTGATTTTCTAATCACACTTGGAAGCGTATCTTCAGTCTCTTCATTAGCATGAGTAATTAGTAATTAATAGGAATATGCAGCCTCAAAGAAGGTGGTGCAGAGGACCAGGCTTTCCAGGCTTTAACTGTCTGGAGATCTCCCCCAGTGCAAACAGAAATACTGATTAATGCAGTCTGCCTTCTGATTCTCTTCTGCCCTCTTTTCCACAACACTCTTCGTATGACTGTGCTCCAAATCCACAGGCTCACCAGCTAGTCACAACCATGCTTCTTCCACAGAAAAAAAGTTGCTCTCAGATTTATAGAATAATGGGGAAGGGACCTCTGGAGATCACCTAGTCCACACCCCCGCTAAAACAGGATCACCTCAAGCAGGTTGCACAGGATCATGTCCAGGCATGATCCAGAGAAGGAGACTCCACAGCCTCTCTGGGCAGCCTGTGCCAGAGCTCCGTCACCCTTACTGTGAAAACATTTTTTCTCACATTCAGATGGAACCTCTTGTGTTGCAGTTTGTGCCCTCTGCGCCTTGTCCTGTCGCTGGGCATCAGTGAGGGTGGCTCCATCCATTCGGGTGGGAAATTAACTGAAAGGTTGGACCCAGAGGGTGATTGTGAATGGAGTAACATTGGACTGGTGGCCAGTAACTGGTGGGATTCCCTGGGGTTCCATTTTAGGACCAGTTCTTTTTAATATTTTCATAAATGACCTGGACTCAGGACTAGAGGCTGTCTTAAGTAAATTTACAGATGACATGAACTTGTGAGGAGCTGTTGACTCCCTTGAGGGTGGAGAAGCCTTACAGAGAGACCTGGACAGGTCAGAGAGCTGGGCAATCACCAACAGCATGAAGTTTAACAAGGGCAAGTGCCAGATTCTGCACCTGGGAAGGGGCAACTCTGGCAACATATATAAACTGGGGCATCACATGCTGGAGGCCAGCCATACTGTGAGAGGGATTTGGGGGTCTTGGTCAACAGCAAATTAAACAGAAGTCAGCAGTGTGTCCAGGGAGCCAGGAGGGCCAGCTACATCCTGGGATGCATCAAGCATGGCGTTGTTTGTCCTGCTCTACACTGTGCTGGTGCGGTCTCACCTCAAGTACTGGGTGCAGATTTGGGCACCATGGTACAAAAGGGACATGAAACTATTGGAGAGTGTCCAGAGGAGAGCATGAAGGATGGTGAAGGGTCTGGTGGGGAAGTCTTATGAGAAAAGGAGACTGAGGGGAGACCTCATCATGGTCTGTGGCTTCCTGACAAGACACTGATCTCCTCTCTTTAGTGACCAGTGATAGAACCCAGGGAATGACATGAAGGTGCAACAGGGGAGGTTTAGGATGGATGTTAGGAAGAGGCTCTTTGCTGGGAGGGTGGTTGGGCAGTGGAATGGGATCCCCAGGGAAGTCGTCACAGCCCTGAGCTTGAGTTCAAGAAGGGTCTGGACGATTCACTCAGTCACATGCTCTGACTTGGCTGGCCCTGTGTGGGGCCAGGAGTTGGACTCAATGATCCTTATGAGTCACTTCCAACTCAGGAGATTCTTTGAGTCTATGAGTCTATGATTCTGTGATCCTCTTGGCATCTGTCCTTTAGATATTTATAAGTACTGATAAGGTTACCCTCTCAGTGTTTTCCAGGCTAAGCAGACCCCGTATTCTCAGCCTTTCCTCATGTGAGCGACGCTCCAGTCCCCTCATCATCCTCATAGACCCCCTTCACTGGACAGTCTGCAGTAGTTCTCTGTCTGCCTTGAACAGGGGAGCCCAGAACAGGACATGGCATTCCAGAGGTGGCCTCACTAGGGCAGAGTAGAGGGGGAGGGTAATCTCCCTTGACCTGCTGGTCATGTTCTCCTTAATGCACCCCAGGATACCATTGGCCTTCTTGGCCATGAAGGCACACTGCTGGCTCATGGAGAGCTGCTTGTCCACCAGGACTCTCAGGTCCTTCTCTGCAAAGTGGCTTCCCAGCACATCAAGCCCTGACCTGTACTGGTGCCTGGGGTTATTCCTCCCTAGGTGCAGAACTCTACATTTGCCCTTGCTGAATTTCATTATGTTCCCCTCCACCCAGCTCTCCAGCCTGTCCAGATCTCACTGAATGTCACTGCAGCCTTCTGCTGTGTCACCACTCCTCCCAGTTTAGTATCATCATCACACTCGCTGAGGGTACACTCTGTCCCCTTGTCCAGGTCATTGATGAATGCACTGAGCAAGACCAGACCCAGTACTGACCTCTGGGGTACACCACTGGCTACAGGCCTCTGACTAGACTCTGCGCCACTTATCACAACACTCTGAGCTCTGCCAACCAGCCCATTCTCAATCCACCTCACTGTCCACTCATACAGATCACACTTCCTAAGCTGGCCTAAGAGGATGCTATGCGAAACAGTGTCACATTGAATGTACATCAATTCCCTCACAATAAATGTGTCACAAGCTGCTGTTGATAGCCCCCTGCACTCTGACACAGAGCCTCTCCTGGTCCCAGGAGCTCTTAGGAGCCTCAGGCTGTGGTATGGTACAATGCATTGTCATCATCGTGTTTATGCCTTCACAACGGGACGCTGCTTAGCGGGGATGCTGCTGATTCTTCAGCTCAATGTGCTCTTCATCACAACAGTTAGGTCTATTCTCCTCCAAAATACCAAAGTAAGAACATAAACTATAAATAAATGCAATGCAGTGAGCTAAAAGCAGCATTTATTTTTCTCTACTTTTTCTCTTTTTCCTGCTCTCCAGGTACTCCCTGTTCCATATCTAGTCCCATGCTCTTTCATCTTTTTCATCTATTTCCACTGTCTTTTCTCCCTCACAGATCCCTATTATGTATGAAATACTACAGTAAAAAGTGTTGCCCCATAAAAATAATTCAGGGGAGCTTGCTACTCGTCTGTGGAGCGGTTTCCAGAGAGCTACGTTTATGCGACAAAGGTCCTCAGAAGTCAACCTACCAATACAAAAAAAGTGGCTGGCAGCCATTAAAGGAAGTCTGACATACCATTTTAGAGAGCTGAAAAAGAAATACCAAGAAGTTGGTTTCCTGAAAGAGAGGATGCTCCACAGGCTGGAGGAGAGCCACAGGCAAGAAGGAAAGATCACAGGAAAAGAATCTGGAAAATTTGGGCCTCACGCCAAAGTGTTCTCTAGAAAATAAGGAAGTAGAGGCATGGGGATACATAGAGGACCTGCATTATTTTATCTAGATTCATTCCCTGTCTCTGTATTAAAAGAAAGAAGACTTAATCTAGGACCTCTTTTGAAAGACTTTTGTATTATGAGCTTTCTGGTGCTGTGTAGCCACAGAGAGGCTAAGGCAAACTGAAATTGCTCAAATGGCTGGAGATCTGGGAAGGGGAATTTCTGGGTTTAGCACTATTTCATGCTGGGTACTCATACCAAGGAGCTGCACATCGGAGAAGGCAAGGAAAGGGTTTCCTGGACTTCACTCAAATCAAAGAACTTTGAAGTGCATTGGTCCAGCATGTGAAATTGAAACACAGACATATAGTTACTATTCAAGAGAGGAGCAGTACACAGCCTTTCTTTATTTCTTTCTTGCCTTCCATAACCAGCCTCATCCAACTTGAGGAAGAAATGAATTACTGGCCTTTTTCTTCAGTGGATCTTAGATATCTGGATTTGCAGGCCTGCATGTGGATGATTTGCCCCATACTTGCTAATTGGAAGCTCGGTGGAAGTTCAGAGTGGCTGAGATGCACTTAGATCTACTCATGTGTGAGTGGTTGATGGTCCTAGTACATCCAGAAGCAAAAAAATAGGCCAGGACCTTCTCAACAACCTGGAGAATATAAATGGTGCTCAAAAGCTGGAATTACTGTGGGCTTATTTAGCATTTTGAATAAGCTTCTAGTTAGCAAGAGTTTAAACCTTTAAACTTAGTGAAGACATACTGAAAAAATCTTTGTCCCAAATTGTTCTTTCCAGTTCTCTTTCAGTAGATTGCTTTCCAAGTATTCCAGCCACAAAAATTTGTTTTCCTGCTGATATTTTATAGATGCACATTTCCAGCTTTTCAAATCCAGTGCTGACCAAATTTCCTTTTCTTGCCAGAGTGAACCACAGAGTTCATGGATGCTGCTTCACAGAGTCCCAGCTGATGTCAGACCACCTCAGATGTGTCTCTGTACAGGATGGAAAGACAAACTCTTTAACCTCAGGACTGGTCCAGCATGAATTAGTGTGTTTCCACCAGCAGGCCAAATTGATCTGGCTGATCAAAACTGGCAACTCTGCTCAGTATCTTTATGACTATAGTTATTTACCACTTAATGCTTCTTCTGCCAGATTTGTCTCCATATGATCACACTTCATGCCAACATGAAATACTTTGTTAGGAATTCGTAAGTACTGCGGCCAATACATTCCTAAACCCAGCCACACTGCTCCCATAATTCTTGTCTAAGTTCTCTGCATTTTCTATCTCAGCCTTGACAAATGGGATCTTGCCCCACTGATTTTTTTTTCATTCAGGATGCTTTTGTTCATCCTAACCTAGCCCTCTAACCCTGTCATCTCTTCTTCCAGTGTTGGGTTCCCCTCCTTGGATTAAAACACTTCCCAGCATGTCTATACTCTGCCTACTATCTCTTTGTAACCTGACATTAATATGAACCCCGCCCAACACATTTTTCCATTTCAATCAACCATGATGCTAATCTACTTCATCTTGTCTGGTGGAATTTCAGACCTGCATCACTCTGCCTTCACTACCACCTTTTGTATTTGAGGATTTCCTTAAACACCTCTTTCTGAAGATACCTATTTAAAACCCACCATTGTACTTCATGTCTGCATCTAAACTCTCTCTTGCCATTAATGTAACCTTGATAGTTGTTGTATTATTAACATGCTATGACAATTGCTTAGCATCGTTTCCTTGTTCTCTCTTGACTCTATACATTATCTGTTGTCAGATACTTGCCATCAGCTATTTGCATCATAGAGGACTCTTTCCCTGTTTTTTTAGCACATAAACCTTTTTCATACTCGTAGATATAGCAAAACCAGTTACATCATCAGTACCAGTTCCTTTTTCTTGGTTTTAAAGCAGTAGCTGAAACCAATCGATGTGATTATTATCAAACTCTTTTGGTGCCTGATGGACACTCAGGTGAAGAGGTTCAAATGCTAAGTAACATCTGACATCGATTAGGGAACACTAAAGATTTTCCTATTTGGACTAATGAACAGATTTTCTCAAAATTCTTACATACCGTCTTTCATAATGAGGCCATCCTTATTAATTTGCATTTGGCCATCAGTTTCAGAGACATCATGATCTTTTTTTATTCACTGGTCATTACTTTATTTTCACTCTGACAATACCATTTTTTTTCCTTTCCTGAATATAGCCTCACTAGAAATTTAATACACAGATTTGTTCCGACCTTTAATTCTTAAATACTTTGGTGTCTCACTATTTTGCAAGGTAAATAACAAACCTGATACTCAGTTATGATAAGTTGTGTATGGTTTTGTTTTGTTTTGGTTTTTTTCTCCCCAGCCACTTTTCTTCTTAAAAGGATCTTAAACTTTATGGAAACAGCCCCTTGACAATGACTCTGGCATGAAAAGCCCTACAAGCAGCACAAGAGCTCTAAGTCTCTGGCCCTGCTGTCAGGGGGAAATACGAAGACAGGAATTTGTTGTGCTGTACAAATTACTTGCTTTGCATGACTGTTAGTAGGTCATGGGAATCAGAGCCGTTGGGTGCCTCAGATTCATGGCACAAGCACACCCAGTTGAGTGCAGAAAGTACATATGTTTGACATTGAGAAACACACACATGTTGCTGCCAGGTCCCAAGTAAGCTGCTGCAGATATTCCTTATTATTATTATTATTATTATTATTATTGTGGTTTTGAAGAGCTGTCATTTATGGGGTAATTTTCATAAGCCTAAAACTGTCAACACAGAGGTACTAATTTTTTTTTGGCATTCTGAAGACATGAGAAGGCCTGTGTTTGATTCTCACGTTAACTTCGTGGGTGTGATGCATCCAAACCACTCAAGACTGCATTTGGTGCACCATTGTTTTCTAATACACAGTCATAGTCCTTAACATGTAACAAGAAATGAAAGCCATGTTTTAAGGTATGCCCAGGGTTGTTCATGTGGATGCAGCTGTCTTAAGGATCTGAATGTGATCTACATTTATTTTCTGTTGATTCCAAACCCTTTGATTTGGAAGCACTTTTGCCAGCCTTTGCATTTCATATGTCTGCCGTGCGTTTTGCCAGCAAGCCTGGCTTAAAAGACCATCACCCTATCAAAAAATCTACAAAGTAGCAGATTTAAAACATAGAAATTTGTCTTGGCTGCTCCACCCTATTCCCTTTGGTCCTATTTGGATTCCTTTCTTGCTGAGAATAGTACTGTCATGCATCCAAGTACCATGATGGTAGGTGCATACAAATCTTTTAAATGAAAATAACCAATAAGTGCAGCCAGTGGTAGAAAAATATTGAATAAAGATGATATGCTTTGGCCACAGATCACAGGAAATTTTCTAGCGAAACGTTATGTGGTTTCTAAGATCAGTAGAAAACAGGGCTAGGGGATTAGAATTTGGGCGGGCTTTTTGGTTTAAAATTTTGCCTAAAGGATGGATATGCATCTGTCAAGACAAAGCTTACAGTCTGTGGGCAGACAAGTCAGTATGGCTGAGATGGGAACCTGTTGGTCCATAGCACTGACATGTTTAAAAGCAACATTATTCTGTCCCTCAGCAGAGTAATTAATATTACATATGAAGCAAGCAAACACTCAAAGCCTACTTCTCTTACTGTGTGTTTCCCCACCAAACCTACAGAACCAGACTTGAAGATTATGAGATGATGGAATCACTGTTTCCCAAGCAAATTCTGGTTCTATGCTGGTGCAGGGGATCCTGCTGTCAGACAAAATATCAAGTTATAAACAGCTTTTCTTTCAGACAGCACCAGAACGCAAATGCTCTAGGGGCAAACTCTGATTGCGCAGCTGACCTTGATTGTGTAATTTTCCAACTTTTGAGTACTTTACTTTGCAGCTTCATTTTTAATTATAGCGAAATAATATAATTTGGGTGTTTTATTTCTTAGGAATATTTTAGGGTAAGGTTAAAATTAATTATAATTTGAATATGTGATGCACATGAGCAAGAAAAGAAAATGGGTTAACTTCTTTAACTGTTGTTGCTCAGCTGTAGCAGAGAAAAGTTTTGGAGGAAAAAGACACTTCTGAAGCTTGAGGGTGTTTCTTTTGCAGCATATCAAAGCCTTGCGGGAAACAGTGAAACTGTGAGAGATTTGTAATGGAAAAATCACAAGACTCCTTTGTCATGGGGAGTATTAACTAACCCAACTACCAGGGAGAGGGTACCAGTTTCTCTATATCAGTCCTGTTTAGGATACCTCTGTTACCCGAAGAAAGAACAGCAGCCTAGTACACGTATTGCACTGATGAAAAAATTACTGAAAGTCATAGTGTCAGTTTTGCTTTTGCAGCCATGATAGGGGTATCAGAGCCCTAACCTGCTGGATCACCACGCAAGGCGGATTTCAGCCGGTTTAGAAATTGGCATGAGGGATGGCCACGTTAGCAAAAGCATGCAGTGGTGATTTTCTGCCAGCACGTGTCACTGGTATCTTAGACAGGTCCCCGCTTGTCTGCCCTGTGCATACCAGGACACCAGCCCTGCCACACAGCAGGAATATTTTGGGGCAGTTCACTCAGACAGGTCCAGCTTTCCATTTCCAAGGTCAGCTGGTGACCCAGGAAATAGCTTCATAAAAAGTACCGTGCCACTGGCAGGCCAAAATGCCCCGGGAATCTTGGCATTACAAAGTACCATGCGCTATTTTTGCCTCTTCCTTGAGCAACAGAAATAGCAGCAACAGCGTGTATCCATGCCTGGCAGGACCAGGCAAATGATGTGCCTGTGTCGAGGCTTGGCATCAGCTTTCTGTTCACCATGGGCTGGTGGAGAAGGCGGGAGGCAAGAGGCAGAAAACAGGAAGCACGGACTGACAAAACCAGTTGCAGCACGCACAGGTGTGCTCTGCAAGAACTTCCCCAAGGCAAGAAGGGAAATGTTTAGCTCTATCCAGAAGAGCTGGTGTGTATAGGTGTCTGATACAGCTGTTTTTCACCCGGGGCTTGGTTCTGACTAGGATGGCACCTGCTGTTACTGCCGCATGTAGACATAATGGCCAAGGTCTGATGCCAGTGTCCAAAAAGAGATGCCACAGGGCTCTGTAGCCTGCATTGTGCAGGGTAGGCAACAGCTTTGGGTAAAAAATTGATAATGATGGAGGAGTGAAAAAGCTTGTGACTTTGTTGTGTCCGTGCTGATAGAGAAAGGTAGCATGCCAGTGTCTTTTCAGCACATCAGTCCTGCCAGGATGAGTTTGTACTAGATGAGTCCTTTCTCTTGTGGTAGTTCTGATAAGGTAGTAGAAAAACTAAAACTGAATTTATGGCTTAGGGGAACCATAGCTGTCACTGAACTGTCGGTGCCCAATACTACTTTCCTCCTATGTGTTGGACTATCAGCTGCTGCCAGTGGAGAATTTGCAAATATTTGCTTTTTCATCCTTTGCTATAAGAGATAAATTAAGTCATCTGCAGGTAGGGAGTACAGCCGGGCTGCTGTGTCTCAGGCCACTGCAGCAAGACCTGACAGAGGTCACCTATATGACATCTGCTCGCCCATACAATATTTTTAGGAATATCTCACGTGGATTTGCTTCCAGAAATATGAAAACCTAGGAAAAAAGAGAAATAAGAACAGCTCTAGATCATCTAGGTTCAGATTAGATGTTAGGAAAAAACTTTTCACTGAAAGAGTTGTCAGAGCCTGGAACTGACTGCCCAGGGAGGGGGTTGAGTCACCATCCCTGGATGTGTTTAAAAAAAGGGTAGATCAGGTACTTAGGGATATGGTTTAGCATAGGACAGGAATGGTTGGACTTGATGATCTTAAAGGTCTTTTCCAACCTTGTGATTCTGTGATCTGCTCCCCCTGAAGAATAATCAACTCACCAATTTGAACCATAGTGTCAAAGATATATATGTACAGTGTAAATATGGATATGATATAAATATATTAACATTGCTGAAAACAAACAGAGACTATATCTCCTAGATTATCAAAACAGAGTAGTTTAATTCTCAACTTTGGGAAAATTCTAATTTTTTTTTAGGATATTACATATCCTTATCCTAATCTAAATAGTATTTCACCATAAAGCAGGGCAACACCAAGTAGGACTAGAGGGAAGATAATTCTGAGGCTATGATGATTATCTTTCTTCTAATATTGATGATAAGGAGACAATGTGAAGAACTCACATCTTCTTTACAAGTTATGTCCTGTAGAAAGCCTGAGATGTTATAAAAGAGTTAGTGACCTGACAAAGCCTTCAGGAAAGAGTTAAGAGCTATTTCTGTATGTCACATATCCAGCAGGGGACTTCTTAAAGAAATGACTCATTTTTCTCAAGACTTAAGAAAATCCCTGCTCAGGTGGACACGTGAATTTCTTTTGTTGTTGCTTGTGCTCAGACTTGTCTGGATTGAAGACAGTTTTTGCTTGTTTTGTGGTAATTTTCCTCTTAAGATTTTTGTAGATCTAGAATTATTAAGTTCCAAACAAATTATACCTGTTTTTAAACTCAAACAAAAAATTAAAATTGTATTTCTGATGTTGTTACCAAAGAACCCCCCCCAAACCCAACCCCCAAATAAACATAAACCCAGAAACTGAAAACAAAGGGAGAATTCTATGAAACACTGGAAGAAGCAGTGGTGATCCAGGTAAGGAGTTACAATAGTTATAATAAGGGTAGATTTCTAACTAACAGTTGAAGTTTTGTGTGGGAAAGGACTCACATTGGAGACTTTCGTGAAGGACTGTCTCCTGTGAGTGGGACACCACATTGCAGCTGGGGAAGGGTGTGAGGAATGCCTCCCTGCTAAGAAGGAAAACAGCTCATGAGGAATTGACTGAAATCCCCATTCCCCCAGTCCCTGCCCCTACCCGTGCCACAGCAGGGGGACGGGGGAGGGGAGCAAAATCATGACTAAAGTTAGGTCTGCTAAGAAGGGAGGGGTGGGGAGAGGTGCTTTAAGATCTGGTCACACTTCTCATTACCCGACTCTGGTGTCACTGGGTGTGCAGTGCAGTGTCATCTATTAGAGAGTTTTCTTTCCTTTCTTCTGTGTTGAGTCTGTTTTTCCCATGACGCTGATTGCAGAATGATCTCTCCCTGTCCTTATCTTGACTCCTGAGCCTCTCAATATATATTTTCTCCTCTGTCCAGCTGAAAAGGGGAGTGATAAAGTGACTTTGGTGGGCATCTGGCCTCTAGCCAGGATCAAACACCACATACACATCATACAGTTAGGCTATTACCCAGTCTAGAGGTGATACAGGTTTAGATTCCTTTGCAAGCAGGTACTAGAACTAGGGTTTTTCTTCTGTGCAGGAGCTTCTAACTAGGAGGTTGTAGAGTAGGTTACTCTCAGTCTTTACTGTCCAAACTATTCCAATTTACATGCTGAACATAGATAATTTCTGGTGGAGTTACTCATTCTTGGTTTTTTTTTTTTAACATTACTCAAGTGGCATCACATACTGAAGTTTTAGCTGACCATGACTGAGTGTCCATCCACCTTCCTGAGTTTTCTCCTAGGAACATCAGGCTATGGCAACAGAGATGGGAAACTAACACTTAACATTTCCCCACAATACTTGGAACGTGGCTGCTATGTGTGCCTGGATCTGGGAAGTATTTCTGAGTCCCATCAGCCTCTCGGAGCCCATTCTTGCACCTCATCTTAGTCTGGGACCCCACAGGAGTTGAGAGCTCTGGTTCAAGGGCAGACACAGCCTGGTCTAAACAGGAGAGCTAAACCCTGGATCACGGCTCCTCCCTGCACAGTCTGGGCCACTCTTGCCTCCTTACATGCCTCATAACAGGACCACACAGAGCGGGTAGCAGGTGCCCCCATTGCTGGTGTGAGCACGAGGATGGGCCTTCAAAGCACTGGCAGGGGAGATGGGGAACTGGGGGGAAGGGAGAAGGAGGTCACACCGCCCTCGGCCATCCTGCTAAATACAAACCTGAGTTTCATTATGCTATTGCCTTACAGCTGACATCTAATTACGTAAGCTCACAGAAGGCCTGGACTTTTGAACTGTAGAGCAAAGGTCAGTTTTTTGCCACTAAATCGAGGTGCTGGAGGAAGCATATGGTCCCTGGTTGATCCCTCTTCCCTGCTGCATTTTATTAGAAACTAAGAATTGATTTTTTGAGAACAATTATCTTTGTATTAATTTTCTCTGTATTTCGTATGTGGGTTCAGTTAGATCTCTTAAAAAGAAATGACAGAGATAAAAAACCAGCAAACCTTTATACCCAAGTTTCCATTGAGGCAGATGACTGTCTGATTTTTATTTTTTGTTTTACTTCAGAGAACATTTTAAGCTGCAGTCTCTGACATTGCCTTCTGTTGAACTCTGCTACTGTCCTTCCTTGCAATCCCTTTAGGATTCAGTAAGTATCCATATTCCATCGTGATTGCTTATGACTTGGATCCTACACTACATGGTCAAGAAAGGCAAGCAGGTTAGGAAAAGCAACCCATAGGTGAGCTGAAAGTCCTTTTCTGGGTAATTTCTACGCTCTTTCCAGTGAACTGCAATAGCATCACATCAAGTGATAAGGGTACTGATAAAGTTGCTTGAATTATGGCAGCTTTACAGTCATAAATCATTATTAATGATTGTTCATTTTTGGAAATGGCTTAGGGTTTTTTTTGGCCATTGCCACATTTTGTCTGGAAGTTCTCCCACTTGTGGACCTTTGCTGCTTCTTCTTACTACTGTCCTGATATTTTCCCTGTCAAGCTGATCTTCCATCTGGCTTTAACATACACACAAATCTACTCTCACTTCTTCAACAATGACTTAACTCCACTTCTGTCTGTGCCTGTTTTTTCTCTAATTCCAAAGGTGTATGAGATGTTTCAAATAGTGACAGCACTGTCTTTTAAGACACAATATCGTTGATCAGTAGTTGTCTTCCCATACTAGTGCATTATCACAATTCAACAGTGTTACTGATGTGGAGAAAGGCCCAGCACATCACTACACAGCTTAAGCTATTCCTTTTAAATGAAATGCAGACACTGACTTCACTTGGACTTCCCGCTTCCAGAAGTATTAATGAAGGTGAATAAAATATTCAAATTGTTTAATGGCTCATATATTTTACTAGATGTTGATTTTCCAGTGAGTATTTATCAGGCCCTTCTCTAATTCCTTTTGGGACCTTGGACTAGTTTGTCTTTGGGTTTTTTTATAAGTATTGACAAAATTCTCTTCTGCTGGAGGGAATTAATTCTTTAGGAAGTCTGTGATTCTCCTATGGTTTCAATTTTGATTTCTATTTATACACTTACCTAAGTTAACATTATTCAGCTACCCCGTTTGCTGTGTCATTTGTATGCAGGCGATATTCAGGTATCCTCTCAGTCCCTGCAGAGCCTACAAAGTAGTTTGATGTTTTGTTTAATTGCCTCTGTGATATTTAATCACAGGTAACTTCAAATTTTGTTAAACTTAACACAGACAAAACTGAGTTTCTATTGATTAGTTCACTGGCGCAGAGGTCTCAGGTGTCATCTGTGGTAGTTTCCATTTGTGGAAGTTCTTTTATCCTTCAGATAATGCTTCTGACCTTGGGGTCATTGTGGATTTGGTGCTTTCTTTTGAAGCCTGCATCAATCATGTAATTAAAGTGTCTTACTACTGTCTTTGGAATCTAGCTGGGCTGAGACCTATGCTCTTTCTAGCCCACTTGCTAAAACTTTAATCCATATTTTGTTTGTCTGACTTGGCTGCTGCAGCCCTTCCTTATGCTCTCCGCTGTTTGCATTAGGGGCACAATCTAGCTATTTAGGAATATGCAGTGCAACAGTCGTGAATTAACAACGTTCCTTTACTTCCATTCTAAGTAGAGGATTTATTTTTAAAAGGTGGTTAGACACGGGATATCGCTTGGCTTCTTCTTAGTTGGAGGCTTTTAATGATATTTCATTTAACAGGAGAGTCTTCCCAGACAGAGCAGTGGAATTTTTACATGAATCATATCAACTTGCTCTGTTGTTTTTCAACCTCTTTCTGAATATGGACAGCTTTAAAGCATTAGAAATTCAAGACTGCTGTCACTTTGTATTATTAAATGCTATATATTTGGCAAGTTGCGGTAGCATTGCTTATGATTCCATTACAATCCTGTCTTTACTTACTCTCACTTTGGGAGCTAATGTTTTCAAGAACAGTATCTACTAAAAGATGACTTGTTTTAGTTTCAGTAGGATTTATCTGAAACAATCCTTTTCTCAGATAGATGTTTCTGCCAATACAATGTCATAGGCCACATTCTGCTCTCACTTATGTCTACAGAGTTCAGTGGGATTGTACGAGATTAACAGAAGCCTCAACCATGATTGAGAGTTGTAAGTCTTTTAAACACTCCAGATAAACAAAAACAAGTACATATTTAAACACTTATTTAAATTTAATGGTTTTTTTAGCTTTATTTAGGTCAGGCTGATTGCCGGTAATCTTAAGCCTCACTGAAACAAATTAAACAGTGATGCAGCCTATTGTCCTGTCATAAAAGCTATGCTATATATCTGCAATTTTGAAAGTTTAATTTGTAAAAGTATATTAACAGCAAGCCACTATCACATACACGTAATTATGGTCCATACTCCTTCTAAATGGTGAAGTACTTGATGTATGTATGGCATACAGTGAGCAAAGGTAAAAGCTAAAAAAGATAATCTGTGGAGAAGCAGGACAACCATTATCTGTATCTGAAATGATTCCCCTTAAAAATCTCTTGAAAAGGAGTAACCTGGAACACCAAATTGATTATCAACCATGTCCATGCCAGGGTGTCGAAGCAATGCACCTCAGCTTGCATTATTTGACACTAAGAGTCACTCTGAGACTAGAGGAGACAGGAAGCTGGTTTGCATTCAAATACAATGGTAGAAAATTATTATTTGGGTTTTTTTTTTCAGTTAGATTCTGTACATAAGTGCCTGGAAGTATTCATTAGCATTGCTACACACCGTCTCGGTGTTCATAAGGCAGCCAAATGGGTGAATTTAACTGCAGCAAACTGCTACAGGAAAGATTCATTTGCACGGAATTAAGTGGGGTAGTCTATTGTCCACTTCTGCTATGATGCTTTTTGTCTACATGCCCAACTGTAATCCAAGGCTGTACAGGGTATACTTAGATGTGAAAATCAGATGTATGGGATAAACAATGTTTTATTTATAGCAAGAACATTAATATACAGCACGCTAAGGATGGTCTAATGGCGTTCTGGAGCAGCTTGTTCCTAGCTGAAATGTGAACTTTCATCTCTGATGAAGAAGTACTGGAACACAACAGCTTTCTCTGAAGTTGGATGCTCTTCCTGAATCATTACAAAATTGTCTGGCAGTCACTGCAAGTGTTAATTGCTGCAATGAGAAGATAACTTAACCTACCTCTCTAATTAGAGAAAGTACACTGGCCGAAGCAAGGGAAATGTCTGAAGTTTTGCCTAGTCCACTGAAATGGATCCCAACAGTGAATAGATTAAATTTTGAGTACCTGAACAGCACCTGTGGCTTTTCTTATGTCTGTCTGCAGCCTCTGGAGGCTACCGGACTTGGAGGTAAGGAGAGGTGTCCTCAACCTGTGAGGAAAAGTGGATATCTGAAATTATGCAAGAAACTTTCCAGACAAGTAATTTCATGGGAAGGTTATTACAAAGTCTCTAGAGAAGTGCAGGTTTTGTATCAAAGATGCAAAGACTCATTTAAAGCTTGCCTATGCAACTGATTTTTTTTAAATTCACACACCAATGCTGCTAGTTGATATTAATTGTCCACGTTTGCTCCAGCATTTATAAGGAAAAAATAAGAATTGTTCCAAAAACATTATTTTAAGGATATTACTCACTTCAAGAAGCATTGCAAAGTCAGTTTCTTCCCTTTCCATCTGGGCTCAAAAAGTTTGTGGAAGCCATTCCAAAACCAGAAGTTGCAGACCTTTTCCCACCACATAATGTAAGGATCAGGCACAAAAATAAAGGGGATATAACATGAAGAAGTATTTGTTCTGCATTATGATGTTCTGCTTTTTGGCAGCAGTGGAAGTTCAAAGAGAATTACTTTATCTCTAATGTGGACATGAGTAATAGATGGCAGAATGTACTGAGACTTATATAGGCAGATTTATGAGGCATGCCAGAAAACAGTGGTCCGCCGATTTTATTTAAAGCCATAGGATCTGAGGAAGTCTGCAGCAAGGACTACAGCACTCATTGCCCTCCTTGCAGTAAAGCTGTCTCGGGCTTGCAAAGGTGAGTGTAGCACCACAGCCTCCTACCCAGATGACACTGGAGCCATCCAGTAGTCTTAGAGGCTCCAGCACCTGTATGAAGGTTCTTCCTCAGTGAGCAAGCAGTGTTTGGTTTACGAAGCAGAAGTCTCTCTGTTGTTTTAAGTCTGTTTGACCTGGTTGAGTGTGTGGTGAAACTGAGCTCTACGTAACTACAAACTTCATTGCAGGAGATTTTAAAGGTTGTTTCCTCATTTTGGTCAAATCTAAATACTTGGCGTTTAGTCTGTTGGCACTTAGGTGCTTCTATCCTCTAGTTAGTAAAAAGAGTTCATGTGACTCCAGAAAAACATGCCCTAGGAAAGTGCGTGAGAAAACTTAGGCATCCCTGAGGAGGAATGTAATGTTCAGCTGCTGTAAATGAAGAGAGAAGGAACCAGTAGTGGAGTTACCATGCAGTAAAATATTCAGAACTCATAATGTTTCATGGGGCCAATGCCCCTGGGAAGAGAAATAAACTCTTTTCTATGGCAAAGCAATAAATATTTATATATCTTATTGCCCAAATACCTCCATCAGAAGGGACTGAGAGGGACCTATGTTTACAGAAAAGAAAAAGGTGCAAACCTTCTCTTGCCTTTACAACCTGAAGATACAGACAGGCAGAGAGGAAGAGCCTGCTCCTGTCACACTGAAAGAAATCAGCACTTTTGAGATTTTGCAGAGAATTTGGTAACTGGAAGTGTTACAGGATTGATGTTTTTCCTTGTCTTCACACAGTTTAACAGCAGATAATACATAAACTTCAAATCAATGCAGCTGACATTAAAAAAAAATACTTTTTTAAGAGAGGGAAAATTGATTGTAATTGAGATCTTTTTCCTGCAGAATCTAGGTTATCTGACTAACCACTTAACCCTTAAGGAGAGATGAGAAGGAATCACACCCCTCTTGAGCCCAGAACAGTAACTTTTCCAGAGTTCACAGATGCCCGTTGACACAGTCCCTTCTTGAAAGAACATAACTGGTTGAAAAAATTAAGAGGAACAAAGATTGCAGGGAAATCATTCTCTCCCACACAGACTATGTTAAAGGTATTTTCCGAACATACAAGCCTTGTATACTTAAATATAACACCCACAGCATCTATTCATAAGCCGCCACATGAAAGAAATAAGTTTCAACTTGATTTTTTTACTTTGGGGAGTTTAGGCTATCTCCCTAAGACATCAAAGCATCCCAGCTACTGTCTTAAGTCAGACAAGTGAGGTCTGGAGATTTGCAGAGCATCCCAAACAAGGTGCCGGCCATTGCAGGCAAGACAAAAGAAATTCTTTGCACATCTAGTGAGACTCTCAAGTGTTCCGCAGACATTAATGAGATTCAGAGGAACAGTTTTCATCTGAGAAGATTTATTCACAATTTGCAGATAGGGAAACCAAGGCCTTATTATAATGAGCACTGATCTCAAAATTCAGTCTCTGATTTTGTAGATGTTGGAAGCTGTTTTCCACCCGGAGCCAGGCAAGGTATACAGATGTCTGGGAATTTCCAAACGAAATCAGTTTGGGTTTCCTGTTCCATTAAGCATTACAAATAGTCTATAGCAGAATGTTTTGCAGAAATATGGAGCCTTAGATGAACCTCGGCTAAAAACAGGAGGCCACTGGAAACTCCTTTGCTTTCCTACAGGAGCCCGGATTTCTAGGGCTGAGATTTCTCTGGCAGACCCTCTGTACAGGTTACCACAGACTCAGAAGCCCACAGAGTTTTAAGATTCCAGCAGCATGTTTGGGAACCCAGAAACTCAGGCTGTAGCAGAAGATTTTCCAGTATGTCAGTTCTCCAGTTTTGAGAAGGTTGGAGACATTTAGCTAACATGCAGAAGAATGAAAGACTTCAGCTTAAGCTTGAAAGGATTTTGGTCTTCTCAGAGCAGCTCAGTAGGAAGCAAGGAAAGCAATTGTTCAGAAATATTTGGTTAGTTAGTTACTGTAGGGATTTTAAATTATTTGTAGGGGGTGGAAATATATTTTCTCTGGAGGAATTCAGCATGTGTTGCTTTGTTTCCAGTGATAGGCAAAGAATTTTGAAATACTGGATCTGCTTTGCAGAGCAGAAGCGTTCAATTTCAATCTGCTCTTTCCTGTTGCTGCTCACCCCTTAGTGATACCATGGCTCACCTGCTTTCTTTTTCTATGCAATGCCCAACTTCTGAAAATATCAGACCCTGAAAATTCTGGACACAAAAAACATCATGAGAAATTACTATTCCTATTCCCATTTAACCTCTCAGGTGTGCATGACATTGGTGTGAAAGACAAGTGTGAGAGGCCAGAGAGGACCCGGTGCTGCCTTTGGAATATAAGTGTTAAGACTTGGAGAACTGAAGATAAAAGCAGGGAAGACCTCTTAGCCTCTGTAGTAGACATTAACCTTCCCTGTTTCTAGAAGAGAGGCACAAGATGGAGTAATGCTCAGATTTATGCAGGAAGAAATGGGGATGCCCTGAAACCAGGGGCTGGTTTTGAAAATGACCAAAGTTTACAAAGGGTAAAAGAAAGCCAGAGAACCCTGGCCCCAGGGATGTGAGGGCTGCAGCGCCTGGCAGGACTATAGGAGGAGGGCCTGGCTATCACCTTGGGTGGCCCAGGGTTGCTTGAGGCACTACAAAAGGGATTTAGGCATTTAGGGCTTTATTATAAGTGTGTGAATATTTATCACTCTGAGCAAAACATTATCCACATTTCTTCCTGGCAAGATACTATCCTTTTCTGAGGTGTAAGAGAGAGGCTTTCAGCTGGGAGGGTTTAATGATAAGCAAGTGCAATTCAAAGGAGAATTGAAGTCTACTCCAAAACACTTCTTAAAACCCTGAGTCATTAGAGGCTGAATCACATTATTCCTGTCAGCAAGATCTCTTCTCTAACATCATTCTCTATTTACTGTACATTACCTCATGGTCCTGGTCAAACTGTGCATCTTTTACACGAACATGAAGAATCCTAGTCATTAGGATGAGATTGACATGACGCAAGCTTTATTTTCTGATGCCAGTTAGAAAACAACAATCCCAATTCAAGGATTTACTTAGACTCACTGTGCACACAAAAGAAGTTTTTCCTAACAAGCAGGTCAAATAATAAGCCTTGTTTTCTGTTTTTCACATTTCACTTATTTGCTGAAGCTCATGGCTGTCTGTTACAAGGGCAATTACAAGTCAAAAGGTTACAGAATAAAGCATCGCCCTTAAAAATTCATCATTTATCTGTCAAACAGTGACCTCATGTTGACTCTCTCGCAGCTACAAAGCCATTGATTGCATGGCCCTTCATTCTCCTGTATATCCTATAAACAAGCCCCTCTGAAATGCTGGAAGAAAATTTAGCATGCATCTCTTGTCACATATTAAAATAATGATGCAATATTAGATTAGATATTAGACTCATTACAGCATATTTATCTCTTTCCAACAGTTCTTCATATAAGATTAGGAGACAAATTATCATAAAAAGATATTGATTATTTTTAAAATGTTTTAAAGTTTTCATATAGAAATGTATACTTACCTGAGTATATATAACTTTAGGCTTACTAATATGACAGGTATAATGTTAAGGAGATAAGCCTCTCCAACCCGGATATGTCTATGAGTTTTAGTTCTTAGGCACAGAGCTGTTGCTGCTGGGAAGGCCCAGTGTAAGAAAGTTTAAGCAATCTGAAAGATAAGGATCAAAGTTAAATCGAAAGTTACTTCGGTTCATTTGTTTCAGAGATTAAAGAGACCACACTTTCAAAAACAGCGAGTCGATCGTTTAGTGCTGCATATGTCACAACGGGGCAGAATTAACAATGAAAAGTTTAAGAATTGGAATTCTACTCTTTGCTGAAAGAAAATCTTCAAGCTTGGCAATCAAACTACTGTATTTTACAGTCTGGATGATGACAAACTTCACTGACAAGATGTATATCTTCAGTAATATTCCTGAGGGATGTGAAAGTCAAGCCAAGCACTTTTCTTCCCAGACATCACCTTCTGCAGAGGAAGTTCTTTAATCAAAACAGACCTCTACATTACAGAGCTGCAGCCTTATTATCATTACTGCAACCCCTCTTTTCTCTTTAAACACCTGTTATTTCTGAGGATGACAAGTAAGAGGAAGGGATTGGGACTGAATTCCAACCCCTGGTACAAGCTCACATGGTATTTGCTAATAATGGCATGCAGTTCATAGCATCACGGAGACAAAGCCTATGGCCCAAGCCAGTTTACAACTACATTGGAGAGAACCAGCCTCTTAACTGAGAAAGTTATTATTGGAATTGCACTTTTCCCTGATCGCCGTTAAAGTACTCCTGAGACACCTGGGAGATAAAACTGCTAAGAGTAGTCTTGCTGGATCTACAGTTTGGAAATTACTGGAGCTATTCTATCAATTCAGTCAGCAGATGGCCTCTGGCGATATTTTTTTCCTTCAGATTAATTAACATTTCCCCTCAACCCTCTGGTTACAGGCATGATCATAAAATCTGTGCATGTTAGCCAAAGTTGCATTAGATACTGTTCACCTAACCAGCTGTGCCATGGTGATTTTCTACCTCTGCAGTGTTTCCTGGTGTTTCTGAGGAGTGAACATGAGAGGGGTTAGATATCAAACAACTGGACTGAAAGCCTATCAAATCTTGCCATGCAGCTACAAAATCATGCCTTCTGGGCTAATTCTGCTTTCATGAGAAGGAAACCTGGCATCCTGTACAGAATCAAGTTTTCAGTTGCAGAGGTATCAACAACACTAGGTCAAAATTTCACGGTTTACTTCAGGGTAAGCTTCCCTTTTGTTTTCTCCATCTCACTGACAATATACATCTCAGCTTCTGAGGCTGACAGAACATTTCCTTTAGGAAATCTTCCTTCAGTAAAGGCCTTGTTGGAGTGTGGTTTTACTGTTCTGAAGATTAATTTTTCTCATTACAAATATCTTATCCCAATGCTACTATGCTATTTTTTCAACAAGGTATGAGACAATGATGCTAATATCTAAGCTATCTAAGCTATGGTGCAGTTTCTTTTAACCATCAGCTTGAAAATATTTAGTTGTTCCAGCAGGATTCCTCATGGATGTGGACAAAGCTTGCTGTGACTAAGGTGTGCAAACTGTAAAGCTGCTGCATCTTATAAGTGGTTTGTCAAGTTTCTACAGAATTCCTTCCCTCTTTCACTCTCCACACAACTTTAACCACACACTCTCTCTCATACAATGCTAAACCATCAGAAAAACTTCCATTTAAAAACAGGGTTTTTCCACCATTCAAATTTTAAACCATTGCTGATTGAAGCCTATGAGAACCTTGAGAACAAACCATTTCTGGCAAAGGAAGAACTAGATCTTGGACATAAGGATTACATGCATTGACTCAATAGTATGAAGGTGTTCAATATGCCCCTAGCATTATACAACTCCCAATGCTTTGTTCTTTAGATCAAGGTAAAGTCCTTCCCATTACTTTCCTGGGGCTTCTGGATGCATTGCTCCAGCTCTTGAAGCAAAAAGAACAATTGAAATTAGGAGAGAAATCTGCAGAAGAGGATTTAGAGTGTGAAATCTGGGTATGCAGGCATCATAGCTAGCCTACAAAGATATCTATGTAGCTTCTTAGAAAATCTCCTAGAGTCCCTTGTTAAATAACAACTGGAGGGTTAGTTAGAGAAGTAGTCATGAGACAAAGCCTGTCTCATACTAATGAAATGTATGCAGTATCTGACTGCATGTATAAAAGACCACCCAACAAAACAGAACACTGAGGGCCACATAAACCCTATACTCGTGAATAGGTCAATATCAAAGATCATCTGTAGATCAAAACCTGGAAAATGCAAAATGCTCAGATTAGTATGCAAAATAAAACATCAATGTGGAGAGTGGATTTATATGATTATACTATGAATAATTCATTAGCACAAGAAATACAATTAGCCTTTAAAAATTATCTAACTACTCCACTCATGTTTAGCAAATCTAACATATAGTAACATCAGGAGGTAAAAGTCCATAATGTAAAAGAAATTAAAACAAATTCCTGTGGTAGTCCAGCTGCCTTTAGTAATAAGGGGGAAAAGGGCAGTGGATTAGACGGGTTAGATCATGCCCAGAGAGGTTAACTTGCCTGTAGTCAATACCCTTGCATTTGCAGGTGTGCCCTCAATTGACCTTATTAATATGTGCAACCCTTGCTGGAAACCTTATTTCAGAAACATTAAGCTCTGGTTGTTTGAAGTGACGCTGACTACGGTGAAACGTTCCTTAAACTTGAGGGGGCTTATTCTGTGGGAGGATGCAGAGGAGACAAAATATTTTTCATGAGAGAGGCTTTTCTGCACTTCCAGTAGATAGAAATCAGAGGGCTGAATCAGACAGAAGATAATCGATGCTATAGCTGGCATACCAAATCAATACATTACTGGCAACTGTAGCTAGTTTTAGCCGAACCTCTGCTTTCCAGAGCAATCACTCCAAGTCCTGACTTAGTAATTTTCAAGATGAAATTGCATCAGGCTCTTAATCTGTATGGTACTGGTTTGATGTTAGCCAGCCTGATACTGACACCTGGGAGGCTGATGTCCGTTGGCTGACACTGCTTAAGAACTGAGCAGAGAAGTGCAGAGGGACAAGAGCTTGCCACGGAGAAGCCTTCTAGTTGGTGTTCTGCTTCTTCCCTGCATCCTGTTTCTGCAGATGGTTTATGTAAGGGAACACTGACCGAGCTTATCTACCCTTTGGTATTTTAAAAGTACTGTGCATGTGTAATAGTTGTTCTTTCAAGAACGAAGAGTGCCACCGCTAAGTGACATTATGAACAAGAAGCCAAAAGCTGATACAACAATTCAAAGGCATACAAATTAAAGTCGATTGTCAAATGGATTTTCCATTCCATTAAAAATGTCAGGATTGAAAAATTTTGACATATGAAAGATCATATTAAATATTCATATTAATTTAAGTGGGGACAAACCCAAAAAACACTCCAAACATTGTACAAACTTACGTTCTGAAAATAATTGTTTTGCCCAAAATGTTTAAATCCAAATATGATGTTGGTATTTGGATCCTTCCTTGGATCCTTTTATTTTCTATTTCAAATAGCAGCTGATTTTTAAAGAAAGTGGAACTCTTTGTGCATAATATGTCAATAAAAAAACATCGTTTTGCTGTGGTTTTCTGCTTCTTATCCATTGTTATTGAAACCATTATATTGTTATTTATTCCAATAACATAATTTATTTTTTATTATTTATTCAAATAATTTGTCATAATGAAATATGTCAACATAAAATAGCTTTAATGATTACTTTCAACCTACTCCAATTAATCATTAGCTATTACTGACTGACTGGAGTTCTACTGACTGGATTAGGAATAGTGTAACTATTATAACAGGACCATTACACCCTTTTCTTTAAAAATGCCCTTACTGCCATGTGAGTGCCTAACCCCAGATATACTCGTTTAACACAGGTCTTCTCACTGAGTAGCCGTGGACTTGAGTTTGGCCTTCAAACAGTTTGGATGCTTCTGCACACCCAAGTAAAGGGGAGCCAGGGGACAGTACCTGGCACAAAAGGTTGAGTGGCACTGACTGTCTCGTTTCTAAACTCATTAGGGCTATGTGCCCATTCAGAGCAGACTGGCTGTTGCATTGCTATGCAGCGCTTGGTCCTCTGCCTCCTGCCCTGTGGGGTGACTCTCATGTCTATTACTATTTGGGGTTGAGGACACTAGTTCAAAACATATTAGAGTGCGGTGGAGTACCAGAGCTCTGTCTCTAGTTTGGAGCTGGGAGGGTGCTTTGCGTGGGTGTCTCATGGGAGTGTGTAAAGGTACAGAAGAGGATTTTGCAGGATGGAAGAAGTCAAACTTGGTGGAGAGTGGTCCTTGCCATCTGTTAGCTGACATCACTGGTGTGAATAAATCCAAAAGTAAATCCAAACTGTGCCCCAGACAGAGCTCGGTGGAGAGGTCCCAGACAGAGACAGATGTGAACTAACAGTTCAGCAGTGTCACCAGTCTGGAGGCTTGTGCTTAGCTGCTCCCTGGCCCTCCTTTACTCGGCAATATAAATCCTGTAATCAGGGCAAGGACCAGGTCTTAGGAATTGTGATGATTTAATTAGCAAGAAGTGTCTGAATTTCTTCTTTTTCTCTTAGAGGGTAGAGATGAGGGCAGCTGTACCACAACAGCCACATCACACCACGCCTTTATTCCCCAAATTTGCTTTGTCTGTATTAGAAAGCTCTGTCAACAGAAAGGCAGCCAGGAGAGTCTTAGTGGCAATATTTGTTTGGCAGACAATGTTCACTCTTGCCTATTTGTGTTGATGGTTTTGTTCTCACTCAGCCGTGGGAAGGTGTCTCAATGTTTGCTGCACTACTTCTGTCCCTTACTGAGACCTTGTTCTGTAAACAGCTCTTTCTACACCCTTTTCTCAAAGAAAGTGCCATTTCTGAGCCACATTCACATAGCTCCATCTTTTTCATCCCAGCAGCTACTCCTTTTCACACCACTTTCAAACTCCATTGCAAAAAGAGATGTAGTGCTATTCAGCAACTGCTCGTCTGTCCAATTTAAGGAATGCAACATACCAAAGGGACCTGATTAAAAAAATCCAGTTAATCTCCACTAGAAGAATGACTTTTCTAATTCTTCATCAGCTTCATCATGTGTGGTCTGTAACTGTACGCTGCCCTGCAACCTTGCCTTGCAGGCACACCCTCACAACCCATGTGCAGAAGGAGTTGTAGGTGCCTGTGAACTCATACAAAGTGTGTTTTGGTTTAGGATGAATAGGACATTACTCGCAACAAATTTTGACCAGAGCTGCTGGCCCAGCAGCTTTGGAAGAGCAGCTGAGGACATGGGATGGAGCTATCCTTAAACACTTCATAGAACCTTCAAGTCTAGAGAAAGGACACAAAGCTCTACAACCCAGATTTTGAATCTGAAGAACCAAAGCAATAAAGAGAGCTTGGTAACATAGATGTCCCTGGCCATAGCAGGGGGTTGGATCTAGATGATCTTTGAGGTCCCTTCCAACTCAAAGCATTCTATGATTCTGTGATTCTATGTAATGAAACAAAGGCACAGCAAGGAGAATTAAGGCAACTTGATTGTAATTGACAATCACCCGAACAAGGAAGATATTTCTGATAGCAGAAGCTCTTTTAGCTAGTAGAAAAAATAATCACGAAGACATGCTGTCACTGGAAGCTGAAGTTAGGTAAACATGTAAGTAAGAGACAATTTATTGTATTTATTTTATTGTATTGTAAGAAATGATTAATCACCAGCAGAGTTTACACAGGGACATTGTGGATTGTTTGGTGAGTCTGTCCTGGCAGTGACTCATATCATGGTCCTTTCCTCTTGACACAATTTTCCACATCTGGGCTCCTGCCTTCAGTGCACTCTGATATGTAAACAATAACTCAACGTTTATCCAGTAACTCTGCTGCACATTTATGAATTTTAATCAAGCATTGACACACTTACATGAAGTGAAACAAATGAGCAGAGTTGACAAATGGGATTTTTGCTTAGAAAGGGTTTTAGATTCATATTAATATTCAGTTCCTCTCCAGCACTCTTGACATCAACTGTGTTTCGGCACTTGTATGGCTGTCTTGAGCCTACGTGATTATTTTCTATAGCCCAAACAGGGAGCCCATTGTGCTAAGCGTATAATAAAAAGACAGCTGCTGTTTCTGAGCACTCACAATCTAAGGCAGAGGGAAAAAAAATGACTGGTAGATGAGGATAAAGCAAGTTTGAACTACAGTCATCAAGGTGAGAAGCTCTGTTGATATACCGGTTAACTAGCTGTTGGAGCCACGTAATTGGAATCTGTTCCAAAGATGCAGCACATTTCTGTATATAACACAGTCCTCACAATTTGGATCTGATTTTTTAAAAAGCTGTGCCCGGTTTGTCAGCTAATGCAATTTTGCCTCTTTTCCCTCTGCTGCCCTGAATCACTCCCTGACCAAGCTCCCCTCAGGTAAAGGTCTTTGTGCCTTTGATTATTTTATGGCATTTTCATCCAAGGTCTTTCCCAGCAGACTAACAGCCCCATGAATGAAATCAGCAGGGAGGCTCTTCATTATCGCAATTCTGGCAGTGAAGTCTCTGTACTTTTATCACTGTACTGGTATCAATTATTTGGAGCCACATTAAATAAATGAAGTCAGTAACATGAATATGTCATGCCCAATTCATACAGAGGCTCGTGAACTCTCTTTAAAAAACCCTCTCTTTTATGCCTGCTGCTTCCCTTATGAATTTTTTGTAAGCTCTGACCTTAGACATTTCTCAATCATTGCAAGCATGCTTAGTTCAAGATTGAATACACATCCATTTTATATGGGTTGAGGGAGGCAAAAATCATGAGAAAAGCAGACGGCAGTAGAAAAAGATGACTTTTCAAAGAAGGTTCAATGACCTCCATATAGATATGACATGTTAAAGTCACTGGCTCCTTTATAACTCGGCGCTTGCGTGTATGTATTTAGTATTATATAATGTACTTGTAAGGGCAAAGCCTCTTCAGCATTTGATCTACACTATGTGTTGCGGAGTTCTGACTCACCTTCCTTGGGTGTAGCCCAGAGTCACCATAATACCAGTAATGACAATGAAATGGGACTGAATTTGCTGGTGCCCTTTGGTTGTTCGGTGGGTCACAGCAGCACACTGCTCGCAGTTTTCTGCAACTTAAAGACAATCTTATTTATTTATTGATTCTGCTGATTCAGAATTACTCTTGGCAAAGCCTATTCTCAAAAAAAAAAAAAAAAAAAAAGGAATTAGCTTTTTGGTATTTGGAGAGTATTTTTCTAAAACATTTCTAACCAAAATTAATATAATTTGATCTTAAGTAATAAAAAAATGTAAATCTTTGATGCATAGACTATTAACTTCAGAAACCCTAAAGCCAGTTCATTTTGCTTGTAATTTAACTGACCTGTTTAAACAGAGTAAGAAAAGTGCAGAACTGTGATGGGAACAGAGATTTCTTGGACATTGCTTTGCATGTACTCAGAACAAAAAAATCCCCAGAACCTTTGAGCTTGCTGAGAGTGGAATTACACATGGATGGAAGGAGCAATGGGTAAATGCTTTGTGGGAGTGTTTGCAAACTCTGAAATTCCCATTCAGCCGCATTTGAACGTGTTTCAGCCTCTTTTCCCCTAACATTAATCAGAGTGGCTTTTGTTTAAAGAAATGGTGGAGAAAGGGTGTTCTAAACTCAAATACACTTGCAGACATTTCATTCAGACCCACCTGAGAAGTATTTTCTCTGCTTGTTAATTCAGACAGTCAACCTGGTGGCCGAAAGAATGTCGTGTTTCTCAGGTGGCAAATTACACACCCAAAATAAGGAAGGGCGAATAGATAGAAAACATAATTAAAATAAGTACAGCTTGTAAATAAGCCCAGCCAGAATACAGTCTGATGAAATGATTATGCAGCCTGCGCCCCATGTTATGATTTGCATAGATTTTCAGTACTTACACACTCCACTTCTGCTGAAATATACAGGGAAAAATCCTGTCCTGTTACAGACAGAGATGAAAGCAGTGACCTCAGGATTTTAGAAAGAGTGCATCAGTTTAACTCTATGGTTTTAATAGGGTTACTAGTGGTATGCAAATCTGAGCAAGTGTTTGCACCTTTGCAAAACTAAAGATGGCCTCATAAGAAAAACAACAAACCCACACAGGTTTTGGAAAGTTATTTGAAAAGAAGGAGGATGGGGAGTAGAATTCAGATTAGAAATGTGCAGCCAGTGATGAGTAAAACAAAGAAAATTTGTCCTTTCTTGTAACCCTCAAGTTTGGGTGGGTTTTTTTGGTTTATTTCTGACCAGT
Source organism: Hypotaenidia okinawae (assembly GCA_027925045.1). Lineage (NCBI taxonomy): Eukaryota > Metazoa > Chordata > Aves > Gruiformes > Rallidae > Hypotaenidia > Hypotaenidia okinawae. The sequence goes on along the minus strand of BSDF01000001.1, from coordinate 108,256,606 downwards.
TGTTTAAACATAAAATGAACCGGGAAACTGATTAGGCAGGTATCACCTCTGAAAAATACCTTGACTGCCAAGTCAGCAACAGGAATGATTTGGTAAGTAGTATCATCCGAGAATTTCCAAACAGACCATACCAGATGTCAGTGTTCTTTGTTCAGGAAGTAGAAACGAGGCACAGAGAGGGTCTTTATCTCATCCATATGTCATATGACAACCAACTGGAAGATTTTAAAATAAGAGGCAACAGTCCTGTGTTGCAGTTTACCATTCTCCTATCTTTGGATTGTACTTTTTCTGTTTTCTGTGATGCAATATAAATATACAATACTTTCACAATTGGCATTTCATCATGAGCGAACCCATATTTGATAGCATTCATCCTGCAAAGTTACCCAACCACAATAGTCTGGTTGGTTAGCAGCCTCTTTGCATGTTGTCCAGGAAGATAGGTGTGGGAGATGTGGCAGCCCCTCATCTAACATGCATTCCTGGCATCTTCATGTTATTTCATGAAGTAAGACTGTCAGGCTTGTGCCCTCAATGACAACGGAAATTGGTATTGTGCTGATGTTCAAGGGAGAAAGCAGAAGACAGATGAGTCAAGTCCACAGCTTACTCATCAGAAATTACTGGTGCCTGTGTCTCTCGGTTTGGATATATTTCCACATATTCCTAAACTGTTCATTACCATTTTACTGTATGATTGGCCTACAAGTGCTTGTCATCACTGCAGGGGGAACCCTGAAATCAACCTTTCTGAAATCCATGAATTAAAACAATCAGATAAATGCAATGCTATGTATTAAACATGAAATGACACATCTGACTGTTGGCAGAGGCAAAAAGAACTTCCGCAATGCTTTACTGCAATGCAGACTGCCACCTCCATTTGTTTCTGATTGCTATCACACCACACAGATGCAATGATTGAGAATGAAACTTGAATTTGGTGCTAGAAGTCCACTGTTACATCAATCACTTGAAATAAAAATGTCGTGCTTATGATTCTTTGGAAAATGCTGCACTTAACTTCCAAACTGTTGCTTTCAGAAAAGGCTAATTCAGGGTTGGGTACATTAATGTCAATGTCCTATAAAAGTGCCAGCTAAAAAAAAAAAATGTCAGCAAAGACATTTTTTAAGCCTGTGTCAGCACAAAAGGGTGCCTCAGTTGTTTCATCTCACAACAGCTGCATGCTTTCATTGACATTTGTTGCCCTTTCTTTGTGCACTCATCCTAACCTCATAGGTTATTTCCTGGCCTCCCTTCCGTGACCTATGACTGATGATGACCTTTAGCTAGAGAATGTGACATTTTGTTCTCCTCTGGCTGACATGTGATGCCCTCATTATTCAAAGGTATGTGAAAATAATGACCTGTACTGACCCCTCAGTTTCCTTTCGTTTATTGGTCTACACTAGGTGCTTGTTCAGCAGATTGCTGTGACTAGGTGGTGGGGTGTACAATTTCTTTTGAAGAAGGAAGCTCATGAATTGCACCAACATTTTAGCTCTTTGTGTCTGATGCTCCATTTGAGGAGTGGGAGATGAGGTGGTGCAGCTGGGGGAAGAGGGTTCAGGGTTCATGGTTCAGTTCAGCTTGAGTATTGGCTGGCAGATGCGGCCAAAGATCCGAAGGCTGGCAGATATGGCCAAAGGCTTGGGGTCTTACGAAATGGCCCAGTGCGAAGCTGGAGGCCTACCTTAGCGCATCTGAAATGGTCATAAGCTGCTGCTTCAAATTCTCAGTTCTCAGTCATCTGAAAGAATGGACAGCTAAGTAATGACCAACTCAAGAATTTCAAACAGGAGTGACTGTAGCATTGCATCACCAGGATTCCCAAGCCTTCCCTGTTGTGAACACAGTGGAAGTAGTCACAGTTACTAGAAATACAGTATTAGTCTAACATGCTAGCAGTGCTTTCTTGGAGAAGTCACCTTTTGCATTTCAAATGGTGAAGTTTCCATGTGCTTCAGACATGCAAGCCTGAACACATGAAATTTTTTTCAAGAAGTAGATTTTATCTCCAGTGAGGTGAGACGTGCCCTCATTGACTATAGTAAATATTTCAACTGCTGGAAGTCTAAAGGAGGAGCAAACCACTTCTGTGTGGGAGATCTGATACCAATTAAGAGTTTATGCAAGACCTAGCCAGCATGAATATTTAAACCTCCTTTCCTTGAAGAAAGGATGGTTACTTTAGGTCAGGAATGAGGGCATGTACGGAGCAGCATAAGGAACAGATGGCTGTTAAAGACAATTTCTGACTATAAATAGTCCCTATTAAGAATATAGAAATAATCAATTAGGGACTAAGCTATGCTTCCTGTTGCACAGGAGCAGAGCAGCAGAGGAAGACATTGACACATATGTCAGCAGGTGTTTCTGGCTGGGAAATGTATAGCAGGCCCTTTTCCACTGAAAGGTGGGAAGCTGCACTGGGTCTGAAGGGTAAGATGGAAGATCATCAACAGCTCTTCAGAAAAGGTTTTAGGTATTTTGTATGCAGACCAGGAAATGTACTGAAAATCAGGATTAGGACTTTGACCTTGTCTCAGCACTCTGTGCAAACTAATGCAGAAACTGGGGGGAAAGTCCTGTTAAGGAGAGAGCACTCACTAACACCTGGAGTTTGTAATGAACTTTGTCCACTAAAGGTATAAAAGATATTAATAACTGACGCACAGACGTCAACTTGCAAACTTTGAGGTTTGACCTGGACAACACGGCCTCCAGGCCAGACATTCATCCTGAACTGTAACCCAGATAAATAACGCATTGCATGTTCAGGCTGATGCCTATGGGACTGCACCGTGGAAAGGGGACTCCAGGTTTAGATTAGAGGTATAAAATCTAGCCTGGCTTTGAGTTGAAATATAATATAATATGTATCAGATATAATCTAACGAAGAAAAGGATTCTATCTGTCTTAGTAGAAAATGCTACCTATAGATACTTCTACATAAGCGGCCTAACTGTGGATATGACTCACAAGTCATAGGCATATGTCTTCATCTAAAATAAAATTTTTGAGAGCACTGTCCTCTGTCTACCAACATCATCTCTGTCCTGCTTGTTCTCAGCTTTGCTGAAGCAGTCGAGCACTGGGTCTGTGCAGAAGGCTGAAACCCAAGAATGACAGAAAGAAATGGCACCTGTGATACATCTATTCTGTTAGTCACTTCACAAACACTCCTGGTATTGCATTTCTGAGGGCTAGCTATTGACGGATTAATTGAAGGAAAAATAAGAGTTTATAAGAGGGTCTTAGCTGGTGCCAGACAGTCCTCCTATCCCTGGCCTGACAGTTACCCAAACCCTGTCACAGAGCTGGGCTATTAGATGAATCCTGCTGCTCCCCTTTGGCTGACAGTGACTTTCATATAACTCACACATGGAATGCTTTTAAAAGGCTTCAGCTAAGGAATAGATGCACCTTTATGCATGACCCAAGTGCAGATCAGATATCAGATTTCTTATGACCAATCCTATAAATGAACTAACCCACCACATCAACATAACTCTGGAAGGTCTTGCAGAAACCTCATAGAAATATATTCATCAAGTGCCCAAAGACTGTGAGACATGAAATCATGAGTTACTTTTGACTGCTTTGGCCAAGAAAGACAACTCATTTGTATGGTGAGAACCTGACTTTGAGAGGATAGCACTAAGGTAAATTTTTAAACCAAGAACATGTTTAGTCTTTGCTTTTCCCCAGAAGTAGTCTCAGAAATATTCTATCCTTCTTCCCCTCTGTCTCATTTGCCTCTCATCGTTGAGGAGCTCATAGGGTTTCACTCCTCCCAAGATCCATAAATCAGATGATTAACTTTCAGTCCAAGACTGTTTTATATGAGCAGAAGAAATCTAATTGGAATACAATCACCCTCCTACTGCTTTTCACAGCTTTCTTTGCATCTCAATGTGATCTGAATTTCAGATACCTCTTTCTGTGAGATATTTATTTTTCCCCATCATGCATTGAACCCAATTGTGCTGCTATCTTTTTCTGCCCTTTTAAGCTCTGGCTGTAAATTAACCATTATCCAACTGAAGCTAGTTTCTTTAGAGTTCATAAACAGTATTTCAGCATGATAGCTTCTGGTCTAGTTTCACAGGACCAAACTGCCCTGAATGAGAGGGGTTAATGTCAGTTTCATTTTCCCCTCCCTCAACATGGGTGCTTAGGGGAGAAGCTCTCTTATAAGATGGGGTACTGGAAGGAGGAGGGAGTCTGGAAATGCAGAGATCCAATTGCAGGTGCTGGGTGAACTCTAGGTTGGGGAATCTTTGCATTACGCTTACGGTTACTTGTTTTGATTTATGCTGATAGAGATTCAGTACAACTGAAAAATCCTGCTGCTGATGGACCAATTATTGCCTTGTGATTTACTGCCCTGTATCGCTCTTTAAAAAAAAAAAGTCAAACCCTTTTCTTATTAACTTGGCATTTAAAGAAACCAGCAGCCCAAGGGTCCAGAATACAGAGATGTTTCCTTTAACCATGTGACCCACAAGCAGCATAAACTTTTCTTTAGTTTCCCCCCTCCTGCACTGCAAGCCTTCTCCAGACCAAGCAGGGCATGTCTATGGGAGAAGTTAATGCTCATGACTCATGAAATACTCTTCCCAGACACTGATGCTGCTGCTTTGTTTGTGTATGTGTGTGCTATAGATACTAGCCTATCTGAGAAAAAACAAAACAAACCAAAACTTTAAATCTAACCACTTTTACATATAATCAGATATCAAATGAAATCAACTTAATTATTACCACGTGACCACGAACAGAGGCTGAACACAACAGGTATGATTCCTATGGCTCTGTGAAACCTGCAGGACTGTGCATGTGTCTGTTCACATCCCTAAGTTACTTAGACCAGGGACCTGTCAGAGAGCACTGCAGATTCCGCCTTGCCCTCTCCTCTTCCAACAGATACCAGGGTGCCATTCAGACTGAGTTGGGAAGGTGCATGCCTGAATTTCAGCCTGGTATGGAGTCCAGACATGGCAAGATTCCACCTTCACGTCCCATAGTTCAGACATAGCCTATCAATCCATGTAGCAGCTGAGGGTCATTTACATAACGAGATACCAAGCCCAAGTTTGCTTCTAATGTTTCCATCAGTTCTGCCCCAACAGAGCTACCTGTACAAACATCTTGGGGAATCTGACCTGTTAGAATAAAACCTTGCAGCCAGTTACTACAGAGTTTGAAGTGTCACATGGTTGTTGAATATTTGATTTCCAACCTGAAGTCGAATTAATGATTAAAATGGTAAATGATAAAAAAAGCGCCATTAAATAAATACAACTCAATTCACAGCTGGCTGTGAATTAGTGTGAGGCAAGTTAAGCAAATGGTAGCAGAAATTCTCATGGTCTGGGTCTTCACATGCATAGTTTACAGTGGTGGAACTTCTCTCACTTAGGTTTTCAGCAGTCTGAGAGAAATGAGGATCTGACTTAGTATAGGAATTACACTGATGCGGTATGACACTTTTTTGCGCCTGTTTTTGTTCCAACCAGGTTTTTTGCCTCTGAATTTTTGGGTAGTTTTTTCACAATATAGCAGACAATATACAGTGGGGACTAAAGCAGCATTTATCTCACCTTACTTTAGATTTCTCTAGTGCAAATGTTAAAATCTGAACCAATGACTAAAGGCTCCCCGTATAATTTTCTTTAATGGGAAATTCATCTGGCTAAATGAAGACTCATGCTTTTCTCACTGTTAAGTGGAGCCAAAGTTGATTAACTCGGAGGTAGACATCTACATTTAATCAGAATAATCCCATCCATAGGTCTGTCTTCAAATCTTTCTTCCCTGCTGACCATAGTAAGTGCCACATGACATTGCCCCCACTGCTACTCCACTGGCTGTACCGGAAGGGACTTTTTATTCAGTATTCTCTGGGTTCTTAGTAATCCATTAATCGGGGTTGTCATGGGGATATAGTCTCAGGGTGGCCTTGCTTCCTCTCATCCACTCATACGCAGTGTGCACTGTGCAATACTTTATGCAAATCTGTTCTAAGCAAAGTTGCTTGTCATTAGCACAGACAACTCTAGAGGCAAAACCAAACAGAATCTGTCGGTGAGAATTCTGTCATTAAGGAATTTTATTTGCAGCCCTGCAGTATTTTGTAGCACACTTGGCTGTTTTCTGCTTAGCTCTTCATGTCTTTTTTTTTTCTGTTGTTCACTAAGAGTAAAAATATAATTTTTGGTGCCTTTTCTCCTATCCCAGGTTTTACTGATAAAAAAGCTGCTTTCAGTTCCTGGCAAACTGGCAGCACAAGACAAGATTTTCCTCCATGTCATCTTCATTCAAACACCGTTAAAATGTAGCTAAAGCAGGGCAAACAAACAAAAGATGTAAAGCAGTTCTGGAGAAGGAAACAACTAGACAAGAAACCACAGCCTGCTTGTAATGAAGAAGTAAAACTGGACAACTGTCAGCACTTACGTTTTACTTTTACAGTGAAAGCATATGTACACATATATGAACTGATTTTGCAGACTGTATCCTGCTTGAACTGGAGGGAAAGTTTATGGGATACACTATGTAGATATATCTGAGTTACTGTGGACACCTCCGGCACTGTCGAGCATTATCCCAGAAATATCATGACAACATGCTGATTCACTTGTATCTGAACTGGACTGGATCCCTATACAATGCTGCTTTATACCACTGCACCCACTGTGACTGTCTCAGGTCCCACTATCTTTGCTGGAACTGAGGTCTGCTCAATGATTCACTGGTTCAAGCACTGACCACCCAGTCAACATCAGTTTAAACAAAGCCACCTGCTATGCCCAGGCCCTGTCACAACTGCTACTTGAAACAGCCAAAGTTTTAGACTGTGAGCAGGACAAAACCTTTGTTTTAATCTTCGGTTTAATTTCAACTACTGAATCAAAGAAGATATCCTATCATCCATCAAAAATTCAAACTTACTGTTAAAAAAATTAGCCACACAGAAATACTTGTGTTATATAATGGTTCCTCATGAAACAGTGGGAGATCTGTCTGAAATTAGCAAGAATTACAAAACCTCCCACTCTGAAGGTGAAAGGAGAAGCTAGGTTATAATTATATAAATGACTATGGGGGAAACAGTTGCTCTGTATAGAGTGTGAGATTCAAGCAGTGTCGAGCACTACTTGGAGACAGCTTCCCTGAAGCCAAGGATTTGTTCTCTTTTTTTTTTCTTTCTTTTTTTTTTTAACCCTGTTCTTTCTGTCTCTTAAAGCTCTAGTCACTTCCCTGAAAAGATTTCCACTGGTGGGGTACATGTCACTTGCACTCTCAGAGCAAGAGACTGAGATGTCTTCACCTGATTTGGTGACATCACTCTCTTTCACCCTCTCTTTACAACCTCACTGCCTTTTGCCCTCATCTCATTACTGTGATTCTGAGTATGGACCTGTAACACCTGCAAAAGAACTGGACTGCATGGCTTATATACTTTTAGGCTCCACAACTGTATTTACCCAGGGCAAACTAGGATTATAGTACATTCTTCCGGGACATGTGGCAACAGAAACAAACAGAAAATGACCTTTGAAGGGTTCTAAACTCCAATTGTATCTTGCCTCAGTTTGCCTTAATTGACTCAAGAAACATACAAACAGAAAAATACATCGCTTGCACACATTATCTATTAAATTTCCTAACCCTTATGAAGTAATCCCTGAATCTGAATCAACAGCAAGCTAAGGTGTCTTTCTTCCATTCAGCTTCCCGTATAGATCAAGCAGCATCTGTTTCCTTTCCTTTTTCTTCTACCCTCTCTGCTTTTACAACTTGCTTCTGTTTTCTCATCAGTCCCCAAAAAAGGCATCTCAGTTACAAAAGCTTTTGTCTTCTCTCGCCATTTGCACACATCTCCTTCCCTAATCAGTCTGCAGTCAGATCAGCTGACCAAACTCATCTTGTGGCCAAAGCATTCCTAGAGCCACGTGAACTGTGGGGACATGGGGCTTGTGCTGAGACAAGGCGACTCTTCCTCTTTCTGCATGGTTGGCTTCAGCTTAAATTGAACAGAAAACCAAGCCAAGGCTGTGCAAGGTTTGCTTCTCAGTATATGCCTAAGCATCTCTGCTTTAGACTTGTCCACAGTGGCAATTACAGTTCCTATTGGGGGTGGGGGGAAACCCCAACCCCAAAAAGTGCCTGCTTTTTTCCTGGTTTTCCCTCTTCGTTCTTGTACATTTGAAAATTCAACAGCATGCCGTTAGCAAACATTCAATTGGCACATCTGTGACTGCTGCACATCTGAATGAGCTGTGAGGTGCCTACAGTCTCAGACTTCAATAAACATTTCAAAGGACAGAGCAGAAGTCAACATTTACTAACCTTCAGCACATGTAATATATGGTATTCTTACTGTAAGGGAAAAGATATAGGGGTCCCTAATACTGCTGTGGCAACTGCTGACAAGTGCTGACGTTTGAACAGCAACCAAAACAAGACCTGACCCTTCAGTGTCCCCACAAGAATCATTAGGGACCTACTCAAACCCACTAAAATCAAATGGGTTTGCTCTCTCCTGACTGCAGATTTCAGGATCAAGCCCTTAGTGGGAAAAGAATCTCTCTTGAAGATCCTGCTCCATTCATGCTAATGGACATAGCCAATTGCAGCATGACAGGGCTTGTGGGAGAAACGAGAAGTCTCTAATTTTAAGGCACTAAACTGTTATTAAGCCAAATATCTAAGGCATTTTAATTTAAAACTTCAAAGAATACCTAGCTGGGCAGTAGGCATTCTTGTCATTAATTAAAATGCAGTTGATGAACAAAGCACTGTCCATGAAACCATGGAACAGCAATTGTGACCCAGTGCTCTGATACAGAGGAGTTAGAGGATTCCAAAAAAGCTGTAAGCCCCCATCTTTCAATCTTATATATTCTTAAATGTAAAGCTGTGTCACACTCTACCCGCACCCCCACCATTCAAAACCTTGTCAAAAGGGCTTATCATCAGAGATAACTTGTCACCACCTCAGTGAAGTTTGGTGGCATTAATTTACTAGAATTTTAAGGGATTTAAAAAATGGGAAAAAATCCCTCACAGAAGTGCTCAATACTACAAGTAGAGGACCCTAACAATTTTAGAGGAGCTATTAAGCTTTCTGATGTAGATATACATTACCTGATCTTTTTTTATAACGTGGATTACATAAATTTGAATTAAGTGACTTTTAAGAACATTGATTATTGATCTGATAAACTATAATGGCAAGCCATCAGGAACTATTGTGTAAATAACCATTTTTAAAAATTTCTTATGTCATAAAAATTCTTATGAAAAGTACTTATGGTACTTTACATGCTGAGTAACCACTTTTCAACAGTAAGTACCTCTGCCAAATATACATTTTTAAATTAAGCAGCTTTTAATTTATATATGATTTAAAAAGAATGCTTTTAAACCACTCAGCATATACTTTTTTGTACTTGTGTAATTTTAAAATGGGCAAGACAATGTGGGTTTTTTTTAATCCCTGAGAAAACAAAGATAATAGTAAAATAGGCGATCAAGTGGCTGTACCAGGCTCATCAATGACTTTTTGTGACCATACAGCTTTTGTCACAATGAGTACTAACAAAGGTGCACAGCTCCAAAGAGGAGCCTTTCAGCTCAAATCTCATTAGCAACTTCCTTTTGAGAATTTGTGTCAGCTGATTTCCAGCAAAGATGGAGATACCAGCTATCTGCGTTTGAATCTAGAAGGGCCTTGTTGAACAGGCTCATTACCATGTAGCAATGGAAGTAGAGGAGTTCTCTCCTTACACAAGTGGTCTGCCATGTCCTACTAAGAGAAGAGAAAAACAAAACAAAACTCACAACACCCAACAACTGAGAAGGTTGAGTTGTTTGGGATAAAAGGCACAAACACAGAAGAGTCTGTGTGTATTGGACTTGTTAAGGGCAAGCTGAATGGGGAGCAAGTGAGAGTACATAAAAATGATGCTAAAATTAACCAGCAAAATTCAAGCAAGCAGTTGAGCAACGAGGAAGAATGATGCCCACAGCTGGAATGCTGTGGATCAGGAGTGACGCCCACAGAGGAGAAAACAGAGGTAAAAGGGCAATGCAGGCACTTCCCACACAGATTTCTCCTCCCAGTACATTCACTGGAACAGCAGTATAGTGCAAGAGGGGTATCAGTTCCCTGTGACATCGACGTTTTGTTTCCTTATATGCCAGAAAGCATTCACAGTAGCAGCAACCTACAACTGAGCATCAGAGAAGGTGATAGGGAAGCGATTTAAAAAAACTTACAGGAAGGAACAAAATCTAAACACACATACATAGAAATGATCACAGGGGATATATTGTCTGGGTGCTTTGGATGCTGTTGCTCTAACCAGGGCCCCACAGCTACATAGACTCATGTGCCTTCTTCATCAGCGTTGCTTGTGAGGGCAAGAGTCCAGACTGTGACCCAGGGCTACCTCATGTTGCAGCTGGGACCTCGTTGTCCTTTGACCATGGGATGTTCCTACACTTGGATATTTGTGCAGAGGTGTAATGCACCAACTCCTCCCTGCAGTGGCATGGCATGAAGTTCTCTTACAATGAGGCTCTGTGCCACCGCATTGTAGGAGCCACGCTGAGGATGGCTCCAAGACAGACTTCAGAGGTTATGAGTAAGATCCCTGGGAACTGGAGCTGACCCCAGCCTTAGTCATGATCCTCTCTGACTTCACTTAAAACTGACTTAACACACTCATCTTTCATAAACAAGGATAATTGCTCTGTAAATGCACTGCAAATCGCTGTAGGGAGGAGTTTCTTCAGGATAAACTACAGTTTCTGGAGAGCTATTTGTTGCAGGGACCAGCATGTACAGAAGTAAAGCCAGGCAGAAGTGGCAATGTCTTAAACTGAATACTTTTATTCCTGTTTTATCAACAGGTATTTAGTGTTGCTTCTCTCTGTGATTCCACCCATTAGCAGGCAGGGCATTTTCTACACAGAGCCAGGAGACACATATTTACAAAAAAAATTATACTTGAGTGTGGCTTAGTGCTGCTTCTCTCATGCATCTCTCACCAGGCTTAACTTTTTAATCTCTGGTGTACTGGGAACGTGCACCAAAGAGCATGTGTACCTTTCAGAGATAACCTGGAGTCAAGGTGTCTCACAGAGTGGCCAGCACAAGCAACATGAACTTCAGCCTCATGCCGCCCGTTCCAGTTTGCCCACACTAAGGTCTCATGTTCCCACAGGGGTTGCCAGTCCCTTGTGTTTGCTTGCTACACAGATACTGTAAGGGAGTACTCAGCTATGCAGTTACATATTTACTTTTGCTCAGCTGCTGGTCTGTTTGGGTTTGGGGTTTTTTTTTGTTTATTTGGGGTTGTTGGGGGGAGGGAGTGTGTGTTTGGTTTTGGGAAATTTTTTTGTTTGTTTTTTTGTTTGTTCTGTTATGTATGGTTTGGTCTGGTTTTTTGGGGCTTTGTTTTTGTCAAATAGTAGAAATTTCACTTGAAATTTTGGTGGGAGTTTAAGGTTCTGGGAATATCTCCTGATGTGTCAACCCCATGCTGTTTCAAACTCTCAGAGTAATGAAATGTCGAGAATGTGACTGATTAAAAAGAGGTGAACGCATCAGAAACTGCTCTGTAGATATTTGGGAAAAAAGATAAATGTTCCATCTGTCTTGACTACATCTGTGCTCCTCCTGTATTTAGTTTCCCTTAATGTTCTAGGAAACAAATTCCTTTACAGAAGGAATTTCAGAACCTGAAATCACTCTTTTTAACCTTTTTTTGCAAAAACTTGAGGAAGTATGAAGTAACAGTGAAGTGCACCTACTTTTATGCACTGTGCTAGATTGAAAAGAGTTACATGTATCCACTCAGGAGGCAAATCCAGGATCCTTGGCCCTTCTGTCCTGCGGGTTTAAATGCCTTGTGCTCCTGACAGAAGTCTGGAGAACAGTCTAAGAACCAATACATATTTGATCACATGACTTCAAGTGAGGAATAAAATTTTTGAAAAGTACTTGGATCACCAAAATAAAAGCTCCTGTTGATCAAACAGATTATTCCCAGTGAACTATCCAGTCATCTGTCATAACAGCATAACTTCTTTCTGTGCATTTAAACAATTGGTCAGGAATATTATTCAGTGTTGCTTATGAATGTCGAAGGATGAAGGGTCCTGTACAGTAAAAAGCATGTTTGATGTCAGCAGGAGTTCATGAGCAACCTAGGAAAAGGTCATCCTGGTGTCAAAGGCTGCAAGAAATGTCACATGCTTTCTCTTAATTAATGCAGGCTAGGAGAGAATCCTCAGGGAGGACCTGAGATCAGAAGGAGGAAACAGACATTGCTGTACCAATTATCACTGCTTATTTGAGCATCTCCCTCTTTGTGATTACCCCAATTTAACCAAACATGTAATTTCTAGTCTGCATCAGTTTATCAGAAGTGAATCCACTCAAACGAGTGTTCATTCCATATTTAAATATAGATAGACCCATCCTTGCCAGGTGCTGAGTTTGCTCAACTCCTACTGAAATTAGCAGGGGCTCAGCATTTTGCAGGAATCACTTAGCAGTGCCCAGAATTGGGTTCTTTATGTGTCTTATACATCAAACCAAAATCTGTGCTCCTCTAATGTCCATTTGCACAGTAATCCATATTTCTTTTCCTTCATTTATTAACAAACAGACATCCACTTGGTGTTTCTCCTAAACAAATGTTAGTGGCTGTCACTACTAGATACTTAGGCAAATTGAATGTATTCCTATTCCCTTTCGCACCATAGCAATATTAAGCAGTGTACTTTAGCTTTCAGCTTTTCCTTATGTACAGAATATTTATGGTCCATTTTGGAGTTGTCATCCAAGCACTCGGGGTCATTTTCTTATTAAACAGTACAATATTAAAGCAATGGGGCACAGCAGGTGGTGTGTTTCTGACTATTTTGTCATGCCTCAGGCTGAGTTGCCATCTTCCACCCAAAATAATGTTGTACTAGATATTAGCACAAGAAAAAAAAACCAACAAAAAAACAACCTGCAAACACAACAGTAAAACCAGATAATTTAAAAAAAAATAATGTTGTCTTGTAAGTTCCAAACCTACATGGGGGCATTTTTTGTGTGGGAGCTCTGCAGAGAGATAATGTGATTGATTTTTATAAAAGTTGGCATGCATGACCAAGGGCAGATGGTGCATAAATTTGGGTCCCAGTCTTACATTCTGCTCTGTGTAGGTGGACCACTGAGCTGCTGTGACTGAGAAAAAAAAGAATACAATTATGAACAGATGCAAGACTCCTGGGTACCATGGTCAGGCTGTAAGACTAGGACCCAAACTTACACTGCAATAATAATTTTAAAGCCAGCTTTTGGCAGTACATTCAAACGTATAAGCTAGAATGTACATGCTGGTATTTATGTGCTGTTGATTGATCACATAAAATGTGTGAAATCTGCCCAAGACACACTTTGTTCGGTTATAGATTGTGTGATAGATGTTTGCTCACACACCCTGCTAAACATGAAGTCCCAGGCATCATCACAACTAAGAAGAAGATATGAAATACCCTCACTGGCTAAAATTACTGCAGCGATGACTAAAGGGATGACAGAAAGGTGAGGAAATAGAGAGATGGGCACAGTAGAAACATGAAGGACACTGTTCAGTTTCCATCAAAAGACAATCCACGCAGCTCCCTCTGCCAGATGGCTATTAGTGGTTCTCATGTCTTCTCTTCTACATTTGTTGTGGCCAGCTGGTTTTCTATCACTGTACCAATTTAATACATTTGTTCAAAGCAAACTGCCGCTTTGTGTTTGAAGACACTGAAAATATATCATGCTCCCTAAATATATGCCACCAAACTAATGTATCATGTGAGCCAAATATACACAATTTCTTTATCATTTTGTTGTATATTTACATGCATAAAGCACAGGCTGTCTTCATAGGGGAACAAGCCTACAAGACTCCAGTTTGGTTAGCATTTTCCAAATTGGAAAGTGCCTGACATTCATATGTTTTTCCCTATGGTCCTCCAGAAAGGTGTGTGAGGATGAATAAAGGGCACAAAGCAGCCAGAGAAAAGGGACAAATAGATGGACAAGGCTCAAAGAAAAATCCAGTGTCCCTAGAGACAGCAAAACGAAGAATGTCAAAGGACAAATTTAGCAGTCTTGGGAAATGAGGAACAGCCATCATATACTACAGATTGGAGGTCTCACCATTTACAAGTTTATACTAACCAATCTACTACTCCAAACTGTAACAGCACATACATTTCTTTGCTGTTTAATTGCCTTGGGATTATCTCTGTGCCTCTCTCACAGATAGTGAATTTTCTAAGAATGAGGGATAGCAGAAGCACACAAGATTAGGCAGCAATGTACTACATCCACTTTTAAAGCACTTCCTATACCTTGCAATTTCTTCAACTTGTTTTGCCATGGGAAGATATACAAAGCAAGCTCAATCTGTATTTTAGTTTCACAGGGCCCTTCAGCACTTCCGGCGCTGCTGAGAACCTGTATCACGTCCACCAGCTTGGATGGCAGAAGAAGAAAGCCTGACCTTTTAGCTCAGAAATGTATGGGTCTGACCAGTGGTCACAGAGCAGCTGGACTAGAAAATTGTACAAAGGAAAAGAAACAGCTTGTGAAGACTCCCCATAGTCCTAGTTACTTCTTTGTCTTACCTGGCTGATGAGTAGTTACCTGAGCAGATTTTGTGTCACATTGGGAGACTATCTCGTATAAATATCTATGGCAACATAGCAACAAGGAATTTGTGCACAAAACTGGTTTTCTAACAGATTTCTTTTGATTTCTAAGATGATCAGCTCTGGTGAAAAACAAAAAAAGTGGTTAGTTCATCTTTGAAACCTAAGCTCACTGTCTCTAGAACATTTTCAACAATGATTCTGCACAATGATTATCACTGTTTCATTCTTTACTTACAGATACCTCAAGAACATTTTTCATTTGGCTTTATATTGAAACACTATCATTGCTATGATGTTGTTCAGGTGGCCATTCTACAGCATGTCTTTTTCTAGAATCTGTATTTTAAAATTAATCATGAAAACCTTCCATCATATATTAAATAGTTGAGATAAAGTGTAAAAACAAGGGCTGTACCTGATACTTGAAAGTTGCTACTCCTGACAGCACTTCATCTTTTTCATACCCATATTGGCTTTTATCCCGGCCCATCTCTTCCTTAATGTAAGTGTTATAAATTGTTGTAAAGTGCCATAAAATATAATAAACATGAATCAATATTTCTTGGTTAAAAAACTTCGAAATGCTGATGAAGCTCAGGTTTATTATAGATGTCCTGAACCCACAATGTGCCTTTTTTTAATTTTTTTTTTATGTTCATCATTTTTTCAGGTCTTGAGTTCATGTGTGGATACACATTCATTCTTCACAAATCAAAGAGGCAGTGAAAATTAAAATTACTAATGCAGAGCTAATGAAGCATCTAACATTTTAACCAGTTGTTTTAAGCAAAATATCCTATACATACAGAGTTGCTGCATTTGATATGTATGACCCAATTCAAGTAAATTCCTTATGGATCTATTGAATATTAAGCATATGCATGGCACCAGAAAGTTTGGGGATTACTCAGTTGCTTAAAGTTAAGCATATGCTTAAATGCTTTGCTGAATCAGGACTTTAATGAAGAAGCATGTCACAGTAGTGCTATTTGCCATAAAAATTCATCATTGCCATGGACCTCAGCTCATTAAAAAAGATGCTATGATTTGTGTTTAGAATATGAAAGAAATATGATGCCTGCATGGTGCATTAAATATCCAAGCATACACATGCGTTTAAATTCTTGCTATCTTTTTAAGGATATTGTTGTGAATTATGTTTTTGTATATGCAAGAGCATCCTTCATAGTGAAGTGACAGTTCGTTTCTACATCCAGCTGATGCTCTTTACATATTATTAGTATTATTTATTCTCAGTCTGAAGCTAATGATGGATTTCTTTGTCCTTGGTTGGTTTTGTGGCTTCTCCACAGAAACCACCATGGGCCGTGTCATTTCCAGGGCCATTGGAAGACTCTTCAGAGGGCAGAGAAAAAACAGCCCCTTTCCCCAGCACTGCTGGGCTGACCCAAGAACCTAAACACCCACTTCTGCCATCTGGTCAGTCTGGGGGTCCCCAAAATGATCCTGTTCCCACCAGCTTGCAGCTGCCCAGCTGGGACAGGGCTACCACCCCAGCCTGCTACAGGGAGGCTGCTGTGCACTACCTTAGTGAAACCTACTGTGAATTGCCCCTGCCGTGAAGCCCACCTGGCTCTGACAGTGATAGAGCCTTGTGAAAGGAAACATCCCCCCTCCATCCTGTTGATAATCACCCAGGGATTTAAGACCCCTTTTAGCACTGGTCTGGCAGCTGAAAGGAAAAATACTACAACAATTCTGGGGCATTGCCTTTGTCCAGGTCCTTTGCCCCACAACGCCCAGGGAGGCAGCCCTGCAGTAGCAGGCACAGACTCAGCGATGGCTCCAGCAGCTGTAAGGCAGGAGCCAGGGGGAGGTTTCCCTGGGGGCTGCTGCCAGTCCCGGGTCCTTGCCCACATGCCCGGCCCTGCAGCAGACCCTTCATCAGGCCAGGGGATGGCTGGGCCAGTGCCAACTCTGGTTACTGTCCATGGCTCACGTCACTGGGGCTGTGGGACAGGCTGTTAGGGAAAGGAGGTGCCCTGTATTGCCCTGTGGCCCCACAGCTACCTCCACACCAGACATTGGCTGTTATCAAATGGAATGAAATCCTGACAGAAATCTGTCTTAAAAGATCAACATCCTGGTAAAACTATGGCTACTTTGTACTGTGACAAAAATTTTGAGTCAGTGCTGCTGGATCAGGGAAGCTGGCAAGGATGGGGGCAATGACTGCAGCTTCGTGCCACATGCTACGACAGGCACATGTTGCCTGGCTGTTCAGGCCAAGCACCCATGGCTGGAAATGAGGCCACTAAAGTGGAAGTAAGATAACATGTCTCTAAACTATGTGGTGTTGTGCATTGTTTGGGATTTTTTTCGATCTGGTTATTTATAAATGTGATAATCCTCTGTTTCGCCTGCCTCTTTCTGCACCCCAGTGAAGAATGTGTGAAAAGCTCTAATTTCCCTTGAGGAGAAGATTTCGTGTCTTGTGATTTCAGTCAAAAGCTGTGTTCACACTGTGGTCAATAAATTCCTATAGACAACTTTTCCCCCTTGGAATTCTCTTATCTTCTTGTTTTGTTAATGCTTGAGACAAATATTCCAGCTCAGCAAAGACGTGGTGGAAAGCCATCCGATTTCTTGAGGGTCAGCTTCATAAGGAGGATGCCAGAGCTTTAACAGACTCTTCTGGTATTAGGCTTTTTCTTTTCTTTCATGAAAACTTGAATACTCTTGGTTTCCTTCTGACTTGGAGCAAGATCAAATTTCAAAATATCCAAATCCTCCATGAAACGGCATTCCGTCTTTCTCTAGAGCTGCAGTTGTTATTTATTGTGATGACAAATCCCACCAGTATCATAAAAAGAAATTTTTTGTTGAGAAAAAGTTTTAAACATCTCCCTAGACTGAATCCAAATAACTTCCTTTTTTGTAGGAAAAAAACCAGTTTGAAATATCTGACTTGAATAGTTCCTGCCTCAGTGGTTAAACCACTGCTGCATTCACACCCCACATCCCTGTGAATTCCCTGATGAAAGGAGGCAGACTTCAGTGATGACCACAAAATATGATGCAGCTCTAAAGCAAGCATCCCCTGCACCCATGTGCCAAGCTGCTATGTGGTAATTCCAAAGTCATGGGAAGATCCTGCATTCTCTAAGTCCAGGAATCATCACTCTGATCTTAGCCCCATCAATAAACCTCAGTGCAGGTCTGCATGCAGAATTGTAATTGCTGCCTTTAGATATGCCATCCTTGTATTACTATATTCGAAGACCATATTCTTTGTTAGAAGGCCAGCAAAGATAAGGTTTGATAATAGTATTCTCTCTGCTTACGTTTTTTCTTCATGTTTTGGAGACCATTATATAGGCAGCTTTTTTCCTTTTTTTTTCTTTCTTTTTTTTTTTTTTTATGAGATTTGTCCTGTTAGTGAATTTATGTCACTTTACCCTGTAAAAATTCTTAGTTTCCAAGAGTTAGTTTGGTTTTCCTAAGGTAAACATAACTGTCAGCACTATACCACAGCACTGCTGTACAGAACACCACAGCACTGCTGTACAGAACGCCACAGCAGTGCTGCTAATCTGACGGACAGCACATGACAAGATGGAAAGAAAGGCAAAATAAAAGTGGTTAAGCCTGATGAGAAGATGCATTCAGATCTTAGCAGAAAATTCAGAGCAGAAACTGCAGCCATGGTGATTAACAAGGAGTTCCCAGAAGTTAATATACCGGGCAAAAGGGTTGCTCCTTTGGAGGCTGAGCACTGGAGAGTGGAAGTTAAAATGACTTGTGCACCATTGAGCTGGAACGTGCTGCTCCTGGGTCATTGATCTGCTCTGCTCTGGCAGGGCACCTCTTTGGTATTGTTAATTTTCAATGACATAACTTGTATTAGTACAGGAAGCAGAATTGAAAGGGGAGAGACTAAAGGGAAGACAAAAGAGAGGCCAGCAGTAAACACAGAGTGTTCCAAAGACTGTGATGCAAAACGAGAAACAAACACAGCCCCTGAACAATAAGAAATTCATTACTTCATGGATCAAATGGACCAGGGCAGATCCTCGACCTCCACAGCTTAGAATTGTTTCTTTTATATCAGGGAAACTAAGCTTGCACGAACTGGAAGGGTGGGTGATCCACAGTTTACATAGGCAGTGAAGCTGTATTTAAGAATGACTATTTTCCCCTAAAACATGAGTGCGAACAGAATTGTACAAAGCATTTTTTTATAAATATGTAACATCTAAAGCACACTTCTACTGCAATCCCTTTTTATAACCCCTACTATAACGGTAAGTATGAAAAGGTGCATAAACCTCAAAGAGCTATTCATTTATCAGGAAGAGAGATGCTCATTCTGAAAACCGGGCTTAATAATTTATTGTTTGGATCTTCTGTAATAAACTTGAAATAATGCCCTTAAATTTCAGAATTTTACTGTCAGTGAGACAGTCATTAGTTCTTATGACTGAATTTCCACACCATAACATTCATCAGCATCTCCAAATAGTCCTCCTGTACTTTTCCCCAGGCTTTATATCGCAGTGGGTTCACCATCTTGGGCTCTCAGTGGCACAGGCACACTCACAGTTTCCATATCTTTTTAACATCCAAGGCAATGTAAATGTAGGTATTTTCCTCCTCTTCTTCAACATAAGTGAAAGTCCTACCATGCCTTCACCTCAGCCAGCTTGGGAAGGCAGACATCACTTTGCCAGTGTTACATGTAAGCTAGCTGAGTTGCATACAGGGTGGGGGAAAGAAGTTCTACCAAAATGCCCATCACCTCACCATGTCTGATAGCTTTGATGTACACAGAGAAATGAACAGCTAGGAAAGGAACTAAGGTGGTAAAGTGAGCTTTTGTCTACATACAAACCTCTGTATGATTCTGTATTTTCTGCAGTTCTGTCCCTGAAAGGCAGAGAAAAATCTCTACATTCTTCAACGTAACTTCAACTGTAGAAAATAAGCTGGCATGTTGTGGAGGGGGCTGCCTCTGGACCTCATCTGGGCACTGAGTCAGTTGCTGGGCTTAATACAAAGTACCAGTTATAGAGAATCAACATTTATTTAAAATATCAGCAGTCTTCAATTAACTAGGAAAGATGAAAAAAAGACAGTGGAGTGGCAGCACCCGAACAACAGACACTGTCAGAAAAACTGGAAGGAAGCAAGAATTGCTGCCTGAATGAACTCAGTGGGTATAGTGGTATGTCTGATTACATCACTTGCTTAAGTTCAGAAGCAAAACCGAGTGTTTAAAAGGACACAGCACTTAGCATTTAAATACTAATCTCAGATTTTACTCCCACAGAGTATCTCTGGTTCAAAAATTTTTGGACTCCACAAGAGTTATTTTTTCTCTCCTCATCTCACCCCTCCCTAATTCAAAGGTGGATTCAATGCAAAAAATCTGTGAGCGTTAAGGCATTGCTCAGTTACTGGGTCTATTTTTGGGGTTTTTTTGGGGTTTTTTTTTGACTTTAAATAGTTTAATAACTTACATGGTGTCAGGAACAGTGCAAATCATTAACATTGGCTCAACTCAATAACCTAGCAATCCAGAGTATCTCTCAGTTCTAATAGATTTTAAGAATTATATAATTCTTAAAGATCATCTTAAAAATGTCTCAGATCCTACATACTTCTCTATCCTAGGTTTGAGGGTGTTCTTTAACTTGCTTTACAATGAATGAGGGCTCAGTGGTGCATAATGAAAAAATAAAGAGATTTTACATTAGGGAATGACAGCTTTTCTTTGTAGATTTATATGTAAAGCATATGCATTTGCTGAAATACAGCCAGTTTTACTGGAATTCTTTTTTCTTTTTTTTCCCCTTTTTATTACTATAGCAAAAAAACTACTGGGTTTCAATGCATGAAAATCACAAAGCATGACCAATTTGGTTTGTATTCTATAGAGAAGTTATACCAGCACTGTGCTGTGGATTAAAAATGCTTGTGTTTTTTAAAAACACAGGCAAAAGACACCCTGCATGTAATTTGATTCAGTGATTCTCTCTGGTTATATCTAGGTCAGTAATTTAAGTAGTGACCAGGCACTACTCAGCTGCCTATAAAGTGAAATAATTTGAATGTGTTTTGAGTTTCTTCAGGTCCAGTTTACATTGTCCTGGGATATTCCCAGGTGGATTCTGAGGGTTAGTGAGGAACAGTTTGTATTATGGACTGCCGTATCTCACTGGCCAGTGTAAATGCAGCCATCCTGCTTTGAAGACTGTGAGAATATAATGATGCAGACAGGCCATTCTGAGTCTAGCTCACTTCAGTGCCAGGAAACTAGGAGAGGAGTAACCTTTCTGGCCATGGGACTCCTGAAATTGCGAGGCTTCACCGGACAGTCTCTGTAGGCTTTGGTATTCACTGACTTGGCATGATTGATACTGTATACCTAAGCAATTGTCTCCTCTTCTTTCTCATGTTCTCTTGTACCTCTATATATCTGAAAGCTTATGTTTCAGTCATCAGCTGGAATGGGGCAACGTCTTCTGAGTACATTGTCCAGAAGGTAGAAGATCACAAATTCTCATAACATCTTACCTGTTTTTCTAGCTCCCCCTTTTCTTTGCCACAATCCCTGCATTTAAAGTTCTTCAGGACCAAACTTAGCAAATTAAAAAAAGTATTCCTAGACTCTGCATTAAGAAAAGAGTCTAATAGCAGTTTTACAAAAGAACCTATTGCAGTACCTTCTTCAGAGCCAAGAAAGCAAAACTAGTAATTTCAAATTCTTGCTCTTCCCCAACAAAGACAAGATACAAACTGCAGACCTAAAATAAAAATTAGAATCTACTGCTCTCCTAGGGCTGCCTGGTGTCATCCTTGGACTCCAGCTACCACTCCAGAAAGCTGCAGGCCTCTTGTAGGTCCTCTATTATATTTTCCAGTCCTACCTTAAATATCTTTAGGTATATCAAGTGCCACTACAGGTTTATATTTAATCCTTAGGCAGCAAGTACCTGGATGGAGGTCTGGTCACAGGTGAGGCTTGTAATACCACAGAGAAACTAATTTTGAAAAACACACTAGAAACAAGTAGAAATGCTGCTCTACAAAATTGGCAATGTCCAGACCATACTCATTTGGGGATAGATTTTCGAATTGTCATGTGAAATTGTTTTCAGTCAGGTCAGTGGTCTCCCTGAATATGTGCTTGTCCACGTGAAAGGTAATGACAAAATAAGACATTTCACATTGCAGCAGATTTGTTGCTTGGATACTTGAAAATGGCAGATACTTGGTAAGAGATGCCTGCTGTCATGTATGGTTCCAAAGAGCATTGCATGTAACTACACAAAAAAAGCCATGCATAGTTTTAGGTTGCTTCAAGTCCCAACAGGATGCTACAATTTTCACAGACTCTTAGTAAATACTGTGAGCCGGTGCACACTAGGCCATCTAACACCACATCTTTCACCTGAGATTTACACACATACAACTGATCTACCAAGTGCTTATTTGTGTGGCTATTGCAGAGCTATTTCTGTATCTTTATAAAACAGGACACTATTCTTTCCATTCCCAAATGAGCTGACTACTCTTCTGGCCCTCTAAGTAAGCAAGTGTGAGGATTTAGGTGCATAGATAATCATCTAGTCCATCAAAATTAGAAAAAAAGAGAGTTAGGGTTGCATTGGGCATATACTGTTCTTTTTCAATAAGATGGCTAATATCAACAGCAATCAGTGGAAGGGGGCAAGGATTCAGCTCCTAAAGTGAGATCGTTCTCCAGGTCTTCAAGGATACTTGAATTATCCATCCATCTGAGTGCAGAATTTTTGGGGTGCAGAGAATTTTGCTGCAAATTTATCAACAACACAGAAAAGATTGTCAGTGATTAACAATGAGTAACTCCTGAAATGCTGCATTCAGAGCAGGTATTACTCATGATCTCTGACATCTCCATAAGGTGCAGCTTTCCATTGCATCAGAGGGTATAAAAAAATAGTCCCTGAATCTAAAGATAGCAATATTATCTGTGTGTCTGGTGCCAGGAAGCCATTGCCAAATATAAGGGTGTCCATCTCTATTTTGAAGCCCTTCGGATGGAATAAAAAATTGAGTTTCATGGTGAGACAGTCTTACTGATTTACACCAGACGAGATTTTAGTCAAGTTATATGCTAAGATTGCCCATGGCAGTTCCAAATACTAAACTGAAAAAACCCAACAAGGACTGGAAATTTATCACAGTTCAAAGGACCACTTGAAGCTCATTATCATAAAAAAGAAGGGAAAAAAAGAAAAACAACAACAACAACAACAAAAAAAAAACATGAATGGCAACAAGATAATCAAATACTAACATATACGTAGATTGAAAGTCATATGATTAGTGAAACAACTGCCAGCTTGCATTTATTTGTCATCTTCCCTTTACTGAAGAGAGTTTTGGTTTTTTTTCCCATCTGCAACTTCAGCTGGGAAAAAACACAGACAAACATTATCTAGCAGTTCATAACTATATTTGTATTTTTATTGATTTGCTATCAAGGGTTAAGGTCTACTCAGAACAGATTAATTTCTTTTTTGGACTTTTCAAATACATAAAAGAGTAGGAGATTCTGATAAGGCCCTATTGTAGTTATCATGTGATATAACTACAGCTAAGGTCATGTCGACCTGCTCTTGTTAGAGTACATCATCTACTCAGGAGAAAAGAAAACAAATTGTGTCACATTTTATTCCATCAACGGCTGTAAATGAAAAGGATATTTTGAGAAACTGAATTAATAATACATTAAAATAACTAGAAAGAAGGGCTGATAATTAAACACGCTCTGTAATTCAATCCCAGCCTGAACAATGAATCTACTCTTTCGGTAACAATTCTTTTTAATTATAGAACCGACAATTCTGAATGATTCAGCCCTTCTCTGTCATCTTGCACACAGACAAAGCCAATTAAGGTGAGACCAAAGCAAAAATATAATTCATTCATTTTGCACCCACTTTACTCAATCCCTTCACTTCTCTTTGAAGAATGCAGAAGGGGAGCAAGACATGGATCTTGTATACATCTAATGGTTTGTTTGGTTTGGTTGTCTGTTTTCAGCTATTTTTTATTTAAAAGGTCTTAACAATTTGCTCCATAGATATAGGGATGCTCGGTAGCATGGTTTTTCAAATGTGATACAGAATCATCAGCAAACTCTTTCAAATCAGTTCAGGTGTTCTCAGAGTGAGATAGTGCTCTGCACAAGGAAATTTGGCAAAATAAGGCCCAATGATAGTTACAATAACTTATAACTTATAAGAAGCAATTAAAGCTTCTTTTAATTTAATGTGGAAGCATTGTGAGACATGGAAGCATTGTATCCTAGACACAAACAACATTTACTAAAAGGATTTTTGTGGCAGGTTTGTAACAAACATCTGTTCAGAAGATCAAGACAATTCATCTCTTTGTCCTGAGAAACTACTGAAATAAAACATAGTTCTCAGTACAACTCAGTACGGATGCATTTACATTGATGATGCTGTATGAAATTACACTGCTAGCAGGTGTGGCTTGAAGAATATCAAGAAGATAAAAAACAAAATGGAAGAAAATAACATCACAGCTCTCTGGTTGGTGTCTACAGATAGCCATCAGCACCCATGTGCATGATCGTATTTGGATCACCATTCCGCTTTCTAACGCGTGCATGTATTCATGCTGATAGATTCAAACCAGGATCTGGCAGCAATTTTAAAATTCTTAAAATTCTTTCAAAAAGACTGTGCTTCCTGACTGCTATTTCACTGTCTGGCCAAAGAACATTCTTTCTTGCTGAGGGCTTTGCAGGAGAAGGGTGGAACCAAGGTTTACAGCTGGGGAAGGCACAAAGATGTTGAGATACTGTGCCGAATCCAAAGTGCATCTTTCTCGCTTGTATTTGTTCAGGTAGGGGGATTGTGAATAAAGCCTTGTTGTAGAACATCCCTAAATCTGGCTGTCACCATTAGATTTAAAGAGTAACACCTCAAAGTGATGAATAGAATCCATCAAACCGACTGTCTCAGATAATCTGCATCATTATCATTTCATGTGTTTTTGTCCTCGAAAGGGGGGCATATTCCCCGAGAAGCAACTGCTTCTTCTTCAATGTGTCTTGCACACAATGCTGAGGCACTCTTCACAGAGCTTGGTGACGAGTGTTTCTTGTGTGGATTGTAGAAATGAATAGCAGGCTGCAGATGAAAGCCTACTCTTCCTACAGTACTCAGGAAAAGTGTCGCTTCTATCTTGTGAATAATACAACTCACCTGAATGATATTTTTCAGCATAGTTGTACAAATAATCTTGGATTTGTGGGGAAAAAAACTCCCATGTGCACTTTCATTTTTTTCTTTCAAAGGGAAAAGAAAATTTGGAATGCAATATCACCTCCTATCCATATTCACAGTCTGATTTTATTGCTCAGGGAAAGGTCCTGTCTTCTGAAGCAAGCAGCACTAAAAAGTTGCAGCATATTTGCTGTTTGGCTTTTTTTTTACACTGGGAAGTCATAATATATTAAAGAGCAAGGAAGATCCCATATTTCTGCTAGGTAGATTCACACTAATGATAATTAACAAAAATATAAAAAGAAAAGAAAAAAAGAAGGCTTTTAATCCAGAAAATCTTGGTTGCTTCAGGTTAAGTAAAGGAAAGTGCCACTATCAGAAATTTTTATTCGACACAGGCCAGGTGAAGCAGGTATTTTATTTCTAGGGAGCAGAGGGGCACTCACACCTTCAGAATACAGGCAGTACTCTTTACTCTGAAGCTGTGCCGAGCCATATCCTTCCAGAAACTCTTCATGACCTGCTAATTGATCCCAAACCACAGTTTTGGAACTAGATTATAGCAATAACCATTTCCTGCTATACACACATTCCTGATGATGCTGATATAAAGAAAAATCAATCCAGCTTTTAAGAAAGGTCAGGAATGATCCATTTCAGGTATGGTTTGAATATAGGATTTGAGTCCAATGAAGAGGAAAAACACCTCTATCAACAACCTCTATTTCTGTCTGAAACACTCTGTATTCCCTACCCTGTGCTTATCATTAAGAGGACTGATACTACTGCATCCAGAAAAACATCTCATTTACTAAGATGATGTGATCCTAATTAAGCCACTGAAAGGCATATGAGAATCTCCCTTTGAGGAGAGGCAGAACTCACTGAGTCACACAGAGCTGGTACGATCTTGTGCAGGGAGTGAAGAACTGCCAAAAGCACACAATATTTTGCAGACTTCTACAAAAATCCAGCCCAGAGCTTTACCACAGGTGATTTGTTTAAAGACAGACAAATACTTACTAACATCCACTGCATTTGAAGGAGAGTCATTGATCTGCAGGAGATTATTAGGACCTGGTTCAGTTGTCTAAGTAAGATTTGGTGGGTGATTGTGTAGGTGGCTTATCACAGAATCACAGAACATTAGGAGTTGGAAGAGACTTCGAAAGATCATCTAGTCCAACTCCCTGCCAGAGCAGGATCACCTAGACTAAATCACACAGGAATGCATCCAGGCGGGGTTTGAATGTCTCCAGAGAAGGAGACTCCACAACCTCTCTGGGCAGTCTGTGCCAGTGCTCTGTCACCCTCACAGGGAAAATGTTCCTCCTTACATTCACATGGAACTTCCTGTGCTCCAGCTTATAACGATCCTCAGTGAATGTAAACATTTAAATTCAACAGGGAGTTCAAGGTTTATACAGTAAGTATACATCCCAAACTTCTATTCTATTGTTTTTCTGTCTGAATACAGACCATGTTTTATATTGTTGAGACCCAGGTGGCAAAGTCTTATCTCTGCAAGCTGGGATATACAATATCACAGAAACACAGAATCATAGGGGTTGGAAGGGACCTCGAGAGATCATCGGGTCCAACCCCCCTGCCAAAGCAGCTCCCTAGCTCATATTGCACAGGTAGGTGTCCAGACGGGTCCTGAATATCTCCAGAGAAGGAGACTCCACCACCTCCCTGGGCAGCCTGTCCCAGGGCTCTGTCACCCTCACTTGTAAAAGTTCCTCCACATGTTGGTGCGGAACTTCCTGTGCTCCAACTTGCAGCCATTGCCCCTTGTTCTGTCAAATGTCCTGTCATATGACCTATGTGGTCAGGGATGTCTTGAACATGTACTCTTTCCAGGTCAGCAATACTACAGTCCACCTACTGAAATGTGAGAAAATGTGATTCAAATGAAGAACTAAGCTTTATATGTAGGCTGGCTTATTATTACTTCCCAGTGAAAATGCAATCCTGCATTCAGTG
Organism: Hypotaenidia okinawae; assembly: GCA_027925045.1. NCBI lineage: Eukaryota > Metazoa > Chordata > Aves > Gruiformes > Rallidae > Hypotaenidia > Hypotaenidia okinawae. Next base: position 108,229,624 of record BSDF01000001.1, on the reverse strand, counting down.
CTTTCCTCTAGCTAAGGAGCATGTGATCACATGTATCAATTATAATATTTGCTACTGGGATTTATTGTATTACTGAAATTAGAAACACTGAAAAATAAAGTGGGAAAACTGAAAGGGTGAAATACAGAAAGAATCAAGTTAGCTAGATTTCTAACAGGCAGCATAAATAAATACTGTTGTTTAGGCTAACAAAAGGGTGACTGATTCGGGGTTAAACTTTGTAGCAATACAAAAAGCAGTAAAAGAAGTAAGTAAATAGGCAGGCTTTCAGCTGTTAGCTCACACAATGAGATATAAATAATGGATACAACACAGGTAAGTGCCTCTCCTACCTTCAAGCTAATTACTAGAATATATCATTACACTGAATATTTAGTACAGAAAGAATGATAAGGAAAAGACTATTCAATATAATCTACAGCAAATATTATACTTGCCTGGTTGATCACTGAAGCTAAAAAACCCCACAACATCACAAGGAATGATATAACTTCACATCCTGAACTTAAAATCTAAAACGGTCTATGAGGGGAGTTAAAAGGCCAAACACAAGCATTAAGAGTACAAGTGGCAGAAGAAGAATGAAATGAAAGAAACTCAAGAGAAAGCAATTGCACAGATGGAGCTACAGACAGATCAAGAGGAGAGTCCTCATTGCCTAGATAGGGCCTTCTAAATCCCTGCCTAAACTGAGCTGCTTTGAATAATTTATGCACTGAAGAATTATTTCCTGAGAGACGGAAACTGTATATTTTAAACTAAGCAATAGTGTTTTAGCCCCTTACATACAAGACCAACATGTTCAGGGTGGGATTTTCAGTGTCCCAGACATTCCTTTCCCCATGGCGAGCAGCATTCAGTTGGTGCTGTCAAAAAGCTGCCTTCCAAGATTTCAGTGCTACATCTAAAACTACTGCACTAATGGATTTGACTGAAAAGACCCCGGCTCTCCTCCCTGCCCTGTTTCTCCCATCCCATCCTTTGAGTGCACTGCACCTAGCATTGGGAAACTGAGACAAGAGCAGGCTCCCTCCCCCGGGTTTAGAGACTGTGCTGGGGCCTCATGCCCCTCTGCATGTGGCTACAAAGAGGCACCATGCCTCGCAGGCAGCAACATGGCCTCTCCGAAAACGTGTGTGGCTTGGCTGCTGCGGCCAGGGAGAAAGAGGCAGCAGGTACTGGGCGGCTTAGCTCTGCAGCCACCAAACAACGCCAAGCCTGCCAACCACTCCACTGATAGGGAGGGCCGCCAAAGTGAGCTGGGTGGATGCGTCCCAAACTTCTGCAGCTGGATCCACCGCCCTCAGAGCGAAATGTGAAGGTGCTGTGGTTCTTTGTGCGGCTGAAAATGACCACATGGGGCGGGACGTCCCAGAAAGGAATAGAGACATGATCAGTCACAGGGAACATTCACAGAGGATGAATCTTCGTTGTACGAACCGCGGGTGAAACCTCTTGATCAGGTTTCCGTATTAGCATCTGTATATTTATTTTTCATTTGTTGCTATTCTACTTTGCACTTCACATCTTCTACTGCTTGTGTTATGCTGTTATACCGAAGTTTTATTTCCACGCTCCAGGTCTGTGAGTGCTTTTTTTGCCAAGAGGGTGTATGGTAAAAGAAGGTGACAGTACTTGACCCCAGGAACTTCCACTGAACGCACAGATCAATCTTACAGCTAAAAATATTCAGAAGCCATGTCAGAATGATAGCTGTGTGTAAAATGGATTTCTGTTCATGAAAATGTTTGGAATTAGGAATCTTTATACACATGTGTGCGTGCGAGTGTATTTTAAGACTTTGTATTCCAATCATATTCTGTAAGAACAGGACAGGAGCACCTCACAACAGCCTGGATCCTGGAGGTTATCTTTTGAAATACGATCAGCCTTAGAACTGAACCCTTGGAGCACTGAATCCTCAGTTTCTGGTGTGCTTTTCTTCTCTTCACCACATATTCTTCCCCACCATAATCTGAGAAATGCTTCCCGCAGAATCTGTCATTGAAATAGATACTTCCTGGCACAAATTTCTATGACTAGGCACTTTCTAATGAAAAGAGTCCGTCAAAAATTCTAGTAAGTTTCGTACAAATAACCACCGAAATTAGACACAAAGTAAATGGACTTGGCATGTTAAATCAGTATTGTTTCCAAGCACAAAGCATGGAAAAACAGAAGCTCCTGGAGTTGTTTTAAAGTGAAAGTGTAATTGAACGGCTCGTATCTTAATCCAAACACTATTTTTCTTGCTTTTAATCTACTGGAAACGGCAATTTATATGCGCAAGCAGTTCTGCCCAAGTAGCCAACCTTAAAATGCCTTTGTATTTAAATAGAGTGACATCTGACATTTCTGTGTCCATGTGTTATCAGACCTCTGTTTACCCTCTGGAAAGTGCCAGCATAAGGGAAGAATAAGGGAAAGTGCAAATTCACCTGCTAGTTTGGGGGCAGCTGGAACTCTGATTTGCCATGGAAGCTCAGGATGTCCCAATTAAATCAGGATACTTGAGAGATATGAAATGTTGTGTACACCACATCCCCTCTTGCCCTCATCACACCCCCCCCCCCCCAAGCTTTGGTCTAATGTGATTAAGCAGGCTGTTTTTGCTAATGACAGACACATTCCAAATTGAAATGATAAAGAGATAGAATGGGTTGTGTACTTGCAAGAATATGCCCAAAAAAGGTTTCTATTCCCTGCTTTCATTTTCTATTGAATGTCAATCATTTATAACTTTTGGCACCCATAATACAGTCCTCCTTGAGATACATGATGCCCTTAGCTCTCAGGAACATCATGATCTTTTATTTTTACCCCTAGACTCCTCTGATACCTTTTTTTTAAACTTTGCTTGTTGATTTTTAGATTGGTATGCGTTTTTGAAATGCCTATGATGACTTCTTCATGTGGAAAAAGAGTGTTTATACAGTGGGTACTAACTGAAAACAAAATGTAAGAAAATGTACCACACTACACGGTATAATACTGTACAAGTGTGCAGTGCAGATGGAGTTCTGAATAGGTAAAAAAACATTATGTCCTAAATATCTGAATAGCATTGAGTTGCGAGGGCTTAGGAGTTGCTCTCAGCTGGTTTCTTGAGAATTATTGGTGAACTGTAAGCAAATTTAATTTTGCTGCTTAACTTCCACAAAGACAAATAGTCCTCATGAAATGAAAGGGCAAATAAAGGAAGAATGTGTGGTCTGTACTGCTGAAGCAGCCAAAAAAGGGAATGAACAATAAAAACAAAAATCCACTTGCAGGATCATAATTTTTAAATTTCTATAATTGTCTAATGTTATTGAAACACCATGCACACACATTTTAAGTCAGTGATAAGTTACCATTCACAGTAAAATGTGTTTCTTTACCATGACTGCCTCCTTTTCTCTCCACCATGACAGATTGCATTTAATTGAATGGTTGCTGTTTTAGAACTGTCATTAAAAATGCATATATTCAAATAGTTTTAGCACAGTGTATTGCCCTTTCAGTTCATTTCCTCTTTTTTATGTAGCAGTAAATACCCTTTTGTGTTCAGGTTCTAATTTATTTAGAAATAGCGTGCTTCTTCCCAAGAGCAACAATATTTTTTTTAAGGATAGACTAAGCCTGTTAAGTTGCTTGCTGATATATATTTTATTGACCCAGTGTCTTTCAGTCATCGTACCACTGAACTTCAGGGTCTTTGTAGACAGGATATATTCAGAGGAGAAAAACTTCCTTTTTTTCCCCCCAGGTGGTTTTAAATGCAAATTCACACTGTGAAATATATAATTCTGGCTTTGCATGAGAGAAAAATCTCACACTTCGATCAGCCAGTGTGGATCCCGGCTGTAGGCAAACAGAGAAGATAGACCAGGCTAACTGGAGTTTTGGTGGAAGGAAGAACTAGGGTACCTAAGCCATATCCATGCACACTGTGACCGACTGCAGAAACTATTTTGAGCTGCTCCCTCTCTCAGTTTACCCAGTCTAAACTGGCCTTTAAATGCAGCCACACACGTCAGAGAACGAGGTGTTCATACAGATGTTTCCAACAACATGTATAACCCGACTTCATTAACAGCCCAAGAAGGAACCAGCAGGACATAGCTACTGCTATCCACTATTGCCTGCCCTGCAGCATGCACCATTGAAATCTTAACCGGTTTTATCATCTTCTGTTCTCCCCTCTTTTACTTGCTATTGGGGTGGATCTAGGTTCTCAAGACATTAAAATTAGAACCACTATTTCCCTGAAATAGAATAACTGGGAAATGCCATCATCTTGGAAACAACAGGCCAGACCTTTGGCTGTTGTAAGCTGCAAAGCTTCATTAACATAAACGGAGCTATGACAAATCTGCATCTGCTGAGGATCTGGCCCATCATTTGCTGATGACTAAATCTCCACAAATGCATGTGGCTTTTATATGATATGTGTGGAGGTTGCTCTGAAATTTTCATGGACTATGAAAGAAAGGAATTGTTATCACCAGTGACAAATGCAATGCTTGGAGGACTCTGACATTGCTCATTCTTCAACTGCCTAAATGAGTTTTTACCTTTTTTGAGATTTTTCCAGTAATATTGTTACGTACAGAGAAAATAAAATTAAGACTTCATTACTATTCATCATATGACACTGGAGACAAACTTGAGAAAATATACATTATTTACCATCAGCAAACTAACATTATCTAAAACTAATTAAAACCAATAAAATAAAAAGAAAGCATCACTTATCTACTCACTGAGTATTCCTGCAAAACGCAGATCTAGCCAAGTGGTTGGATGAGACATAACAGTATGTTAATTAAGTTAACCTAAAAACCATCACAATTAACATGAACATTAGGAACAAAAGTAGAGAAATAAGAGGCTTAAAAATTATTTTACACTAGAACTTGCAAAAACTTCAAGTTACCGACAACGGGGACAGATCTAAGAAAAGAGAATATAACAGAAGAATTTAGAATCCGAAAGATACACCATCACCAATGAAATTTGCATGAGAGATGTATATGTAGTCATTTAGATATAGTTGTTTTTTTGGCTATGGACAAATTTTAGAATGTCTCTTCAGACAAATGTAGGACAGTGCCAGCCAACTCTCTGTCAAACCAAGATTTTATGTGCCTCCGGAGCTAGGGCAGAAAGATAACACATACAGGCAGAGACCACCATCTCAGTGTCAAAACTGTGGAAATGTTTGCCAAAAGGATAACAACACATACGTATCACCATGTGGAATATTAAACAGAAGATGTAAGTGAATGTTCCTCAGCTGTCAGGCAGATATATAATGTGTGTCTTTATTTAGATTTTACACAGATACATAGTGAACCCCCTCTACTTTCTTAAACTGAGTCCGAAACTTGAGATATCATGGAGGATTAGAACTTGCTTCACAGCTACTTGGGTTTACAGTCTAAGCAAGCGGAGGCTCATCAGTTTTGCCGTGACGCCAGTGACAAAACACAGAAAAGAAAGAAGCAAAACAAGGCCTTGCAATTGGTAACACAGTTGTGACATAACAACAGAATCACGGAAGGTGCAGCTGACTTGTTAAGCAGTTATAATGACAGTCTAACATATGCTCTGTAAGTATAAGTATTGGTCAAGGACAGACTATTGTAAAAACAGTAATAAAAGACGTTTTTTTATTCCTTTGCAACAAGCCTTCACAAAACCAATATTAGTTGTACATGCTGCATGTGCCTATTTTGTACAAAGCCAATTAACCTCTTTATTTGAAAACAAGAGCTTTGTTATTGTTGAATACAGCAGCGCTAATCCTTTGTAGCAGACCGCTTCCAGGAGGTACGAGTGGAGTGAGTTGTTCTCACCATGCCCATGTTCTTCCACAACTGAAATGTTAAAAATTTAATTTGATAAGCACAGGTATATAGGAACATTTGGAAACATTTGGTCAAGGCATCATCTGAGGCTCTAACAAATGTTTGCACTAGATCCACCTTCCTGTTCATTTCTTCTCTTAACCAGTTTAGCCCTCCAGGTACCAATATACCCTTTTTTCAGTCAGCAAGGTTCAGCCTCTGATAAGGAAATAACAGATTTTAACTAGCTTTAAATTAGTGCCATAATTGCATGGCTAACAAAAGGTCTGCTGAGAGTGGCTACCCTTTTTTATTTAAAGAATGTAATGAAGTTGCATTGATAGAACAAGGTAACTCGCTTAATCAGTGAAGATTAATATATTTCTCCGAGAGGCTTAATGCAGCATTATACATATTGCAGGAACAAATACTTAATCACAGTCATGTCTTTATGATTAGGACCACACAAACTGATGCAGCAGTAATTCCTGATTCATGGTAAGGTTGATGAAGCCAATTAGGAATAAATAGTACAATGAATTGGGAACAAACAGTATGACAATGCAGTCAGAAAAACCTTTTAAAATAAATTCTTGTTATAAGAAAATAATAAACCAGGTTATCAGGAGGCAAAACAGGCCAGCAGATCCTCTGTTCTAGAGTTTAGGCTGAAGATCCATTCTATGATAAAACCTCATTTGCAACCTTCTCATCCAAAAGCAGTGCCAATTCTTGTACTCTTCGCAAGAACAGTGAGACACAGAGAGAAGCTTAACCTTTTGTTCAGCCCCAACCAGACAGCACTGCTAAACTGTAGCCTCAACAAGGGACAGGACATTAGAAGAGCCTATTATCTTTTGCTACACAAAGAACAGAAAGCTTCTTATTCCAGGTAATACGTTTAATTCTGAAAACAGACCTATTTTCCTTACATGTAATTGAGTTCTGTTACAGAACACAAAACAGGTAGGGCTCGCTGTCATCCACAATGGAAAGAGGTCGATATTGAAGGACACAGACACAAGTTCCACTTAATTTTCAAGGGCATAAGATTCTTGATGAAAGGTCTCCAGAATAAAAGAACCTCTCACTTCTGCATTCATAAAGACCAAATACTGTTTTCACTGGATTAATGTACAAGCCGAACCTCTTCTCTATCGTTATTTCTCCTACCCCGCTCTTTTTCCCTCTTCAAGCAAATGTTTCAGTGAGCACCAGCTGCAGTTGTATCTCCCATCACTTAACCCCTCCTTGCTTGGATTCCTGTGCTCTCATTTTGGTATTGAATAGGGGTTTTGTTTGTTTCTACCTGCTGTAAAGGGGACAGGGTTTGGCCTAAAATGTGCCGCCTTCTTTCAAATACAAGAATACTGTTAGAGTGTTGGCTAATTAAGCATCATTTTGGAGTGTCCTTAATAGGATGTTACTGGTGAGCTAAAAGTAAGACGGTGATGTTAGAACATAAATATTTTTTTACATAGCAGACAGGAACAATCTAATTAGAGTGTAAGTCACTAGTGTCAGGGACTATCATTTTGTACATCACTAAGTTTAGTAAAGAAGTAGTGTATGAGATGCCAAGATGCCATCTTTTATAATAATAGTAATAACCATAGAATCATAGAATTATTGAAGTTCAAAAAGACCTTTAAAACCATCAAGTCCAGCCGTTAACCTAGCAGTGCCAAGTCCACCACTAAACCATGTCTCTAAGTGCCACTTCAACACTGTCTTTTAAGTACTTCCAGGAATGGTGACTCAACCACTTCTTCCCTGGGCAGCATGTTCCCTTGACAACTCTTTTGGTGAAGAAATTTTTCCTAATATCCGATCTAAACCTGTCCTGGCACAATTTGAGGCTATTTGCTCTGGTCCTATTGCTTGCTACTTGGGAGAAGAGACTGACACCCACCTTGCTACAACCTCCTTTCAGGTAGCTGTAGAGAGCCCATAAGATCTTCCCTCCACTTCCTTTTCTCCAGGCTAAACAAGCCCACTTTCCTCAGATTCTCTAGACTCTTCACCTGCTTTGTTGCTCTTCTTCAAACACAAATATAACAACAACAACAACAATAGAAGAGATGTTGAACAGCATTGGGGTTTTTTTAAGGGTTGAAAAGAAACCTAAGTTCCATATGTGTGTCAAGCACACAAGTGCTATGGTATGCACTAAGCTTCAAAAATTATGTTATTGGATCACACGAGGCCATAACAGAGAAAAATGTCTTTTGTGGCACTGTGAGTTCAGATCATGGCACAAAATTATCTTTCCGTTTTGAAGACATAAGCAGCTTGTCTAATTTCTCCATCTACATATTAGTATGTCCTTTATCATTCCTGTATTTCAGCAATGATACATCTGGCAGTGGACATGGGATTTCAGCTACCTGCATTCTGAAAACCACGTCCGTTTATACTCAGAATATATCACTGCCACCTGCTGAACCCAACATTCTACTATAGCTTACAAACATGAGGTGATAATAAGATAACTGCTGATTACATTTTTCCTCTTCCTCTCACTTACAAAAAAGTGACAGCTGAGCAAATACCTTCACATGGCTGGCTTCAGATGTCAAAGTAAGGTGCTGCTCACACTATCTGTATCAGCGCCTCTGGCTTCCTGTGTAGTCAGTGAAGGTAACTGGAGTTTTCCTGAAGTATATCCAAGTGTTTGACAGTATATGGTGAGAAAATTTCTCATAAGATGGGATGGGGTGGGATAGGATGGGATAGAATAGTTCAGTTTGAAGGGACCTACAATGATCTAGTCTAACTGCCTAGTACTGAAAATCCCCACTGACTTCCTTTTATTGTAAAAAAAAATTTCCAATATATATTTTTTTGATCTTTATCTGCATTTTGCAGTGGGAAAGCAGAGGACCTTCTATATACCTACTGTACATAAAATGCATGCACTTGCGTGTATTTCACTTCCTTTTAATTGTACATTTTAAGGAGCCCTTACTGCAGCTAGACATTATTTAAATAACAAAAAATCCAAACCTTCTGAAACAGAGAGAGATAATTGGTATCACCTTGTACTATTTATAAAAGGAGTTTATGGAGAGGAAGCATTATCGGGAGGTCATTTTCTTAACCTCTGCTGAAAGAATGCTCACTATTGACATTAACTCTTGAAATAAACCTAAAGCTAACTAATGTTTACAGCTGTTCCACTAAAAATATAAGAAATAATTGGAACATGTGATCCTGTTTGAAGTTCCCATCAAAATCACAATGCAAGAGAATTCTGCAGTCCTCATGGGGCAGGAAACATTGATTAATGTTCCTATATAGCGATGACACTGTACATTTATGGACAGACTGGTGAACCTTTGGCAAAGCTCACTAAAAGCAGCTGCAAGGCAGGATTGACTTTTAACCTCCCCTGTTTAATACCAGAACTTTTTGGCATAAAACCTGTGCCAGTAGCATACAACCTGCAGGGCTGCCATTAGAAAAACATATTTGGCTGGCAGGACATCTCTATTTCATGAATAAACTCCTGATGCACTACATGAAAGTGAAGTTACACAGGCATGTCTTGGAACTCGACGAAGAAGCAACCAAAAGAAATTAATTCTTAGGAACCTCTGGAAAAAAAAAATCCAAACACATTTTTCCTTAATTTTTGATGTGACAATCACCCTTTTCGTTGGTTAACAAGTAATATTGTTTGGTAGGAGCAGTAAACAACTACACAGACATCTACAGTGGTGTAAACACATGCATCTGAATCCTTATTTCTGCAGACTGATCTCTGAACAGGGAGGTGGAGCTTTTGTTTGTCTCAGAAATATATTGTCAAGGTGTGGGAGAATTGTTCTTGCTTGTTGCGGAGTCATCTATGCTTAAAGCTGGGATGCTGAAAGTGGCTTGTCTGTGAGCTGGAAAAGGGTATTGTGGGAGAAGAATGGTATTTTCATGCTCTTTTGGGACAGGAAAACAGGGAATTCCTTAAGACATGCTGATTAAGGACGATGATTTTTACTCCACAGAAGGCCTTTATCCATGTCAAATTCCATTTTCTGAGCTCAGCGATATATTATTAGTGTCATTTTCTGGAACAAATGATACTGTAAATAATTCCAGCAAGTGCACTTAATATAGATCTATTTGCTAAGAGGTGGTGTCTCCCTCCAGGGTTAAAGGTAGAATAAAATGTTGTTTATCCCACAGGGAAAATAAATTACAAGATTTCTTGCTTCCTCTCTTATTTTGGTCTGTGAGCCTTTGTGATCCCAGAGCACAAGGTCTATCACATGCTAAAGGAGAGAATTCTTGCAAAGAGCCCTTTGTTTCACTAGGGCAGCATCAGTGGCCCATTGTACCATTCATTAATGCACCATCTCTTTGCTGCTTTTGCTGTTTCTTTTAAACAAGCCAACTTACTTCTGGAAAAAGTTAGTCTGTGCTCAGCAGTGTGATTCTGGAATTCAACCCCCAATAACCAAAAGTAAAGGTGTTAAAGCAGGTGGAGGAGGCATATTAGAGCTAAAATAAATGATATTCAAGGTGGGGGTTCCCTGTCCCTCTTAGAGAAATCAGTACTGTTAGTGAGGCCTTTTTCAGGGCAGAAGTCTGACCACCCCTGAATGACTAGGACTGGACTGCCAGGGGTGATATGGCAGTGGTGTCATTTGTATCTGTGTCCTTGGAGTGGACCTGGAGCTCAAGTCTCTGGAGCTTGATGCTTGTGTGCCCCCTTTCTTGGGCTCTTCCCAGCCACTTCCACTGCTGCCTCCTACTCACTGTCCTGCTGTCTCTTCTCCTCAGCACCAGCTAGAGCAATCATTGTTGGACCTTGCACATTCAATGCTCTTTGGTGCTTCCTTCTGTAGGGCAGCAACGAAAGGGAGTGTAGGCTTCCAGAAGGATGGGAAATAATACCACTACTGTGGTACTCCTGTTCAGCAGACATAAATGTTACCATTTTGCATATGAATAAAAGAGCTGTCATAGCAATGACGGTAGTCTATGAAGTTTATTTTACTCTGGCGCAGGTCTGGTCTAAACCTGATATGTCTGAGAAAAGTCATGTAAGAAATGTTATTTTCCATTCATCTGAGAGCTCCCAGAAATCCTTTAGGCCCCAGTCCCACATCCACTTACACCACTGGTATTTGACCCCATGAAAGCCCAGGGCGCACCCCTAGACAGCCACGCGTGAGCTCATGTATGAACAGTGCCTTATTACATCCCCTTGGTGGCAGACAAAAAAAGATGGAGATAGTTTTGCTGTCATAGCTACTGGCTGTGAAAAAAAGCATCTGCTAAACAGTCTAACAATGTGAATTACCCACCTAAAGGATCTGGAAGATCTTTACGTGTCCAGCACCATATCAGAACACATATTCTTTTTAACAAAAACCCTTCTGGTTTTAAATCTGAAAACTTCTAGCAGGCACTTCAACGCAGGAATGTTCATAAATGATTCATCTTTAAACTGTTTGCAGGGAAATGAAATGGATATTGGTTACAGAAAAGTTAAGCATTCCTATTACATGGAAGGAATCAAGATCTGCTGCCTCCAACGCATACTGTTACAAGTGCTAAATTCAAATCACAGCCTCAAAACTTTTGATTTTTGGCTGAGAAGAAACCGGCGCTTGCCACAGTGAGATGAGTGTGCTAACATGGGTAACACTGTTTGTTAAAACTATTTAAAATTGCAGTCATGGTGACATGCTTTCAAATCCAAAATGTTTATTTGCTTAAGTGTTTCAAGCAAATTTGTTGAAAACAGTCAACCTACTTCTGAAAACTGTTACTTTGCGCCTGAGAACTGGCCTGATATGTCACATCTGCAAGTAGGCACAAATGAACAACTTTCAGACAGTGACTGTAGTATCCTTCTCCCTCTCAACAAGCATGTTTTAATCAAATACCCTCTTACCAGGTAACCACCATGTAGAATCTGTAAACGCATTCTCTATGTGGAATGTGTGCATGAACATTTGAACAAATTTCACTTGAAAATACAGCTTGATTATATCAAAATTATTATGAGACACAAAGCTGCATCTAGCTCTCTCTCATCTGTCTTCCCATGTGCTTTATTTTCAAATGATTGATCTTGAGAGCAGTAGAATACCTCCTGAAACATGTGAGATTAATCAGTCCTGCAATGGACTTCTGTAAATGCATAGCTACAAGGATGTGAGTTGAGTTATTGACTTCACTGGAACTATTCACTGGCTTGAAACTTAGCCAGTCTGAACAAAGAAACTGCCGAGGTTTTATTTCTTTTCCTTGCTACCCTATAGACCAATTGGATTAGTTTTGTATGGGCTTACTTTTTTTCTCTACGGCAATAGCTGTCTTCTCTTCCTTATACTCCTGCATTTAATTTGTCCCTTTTCTACCTCTTGTTTTGCTCCTTAGTATAAGTACTTGCCTCCTTATAAGAAGTTTATACATTTCACAGCAGATTTTAATGGAGGACTTTGACTATCTGAGATAGCTTTTTAGTGCACAGTGGGTTTCTGAGCTATAGCCAGTGCCCATCAATACTACTGCAGCATAAACACATTCAATAACAACACCCATAACACTGTTGACAGACTATTAACGGTGTCAAAAACTCTGATATACCCAGGGCAATGAGGTTGCTTTCTTAATGTCAGCTTGAGAAAGTGTATTTTCATTTTCACCCTAATGAGGAATTCAGCAGTGTACAAATGAGGTTAGGAAAAACATGGAGAAGGTTCTCATTGGAAATTGAGAAAAAATAGGTGTGGGCTCAAAAATCTGACTGCTTGTCCACTTTTTGACTGCAGGGACAACACACTTACATGGAGTCTTATGAAGAAGCATGTTTTCCTAAAGCAGCAGTACAATCAGAATGTCTTTCCTCAACAAAGAGCTGCAAGTATACACCCTATGACTAGAATGGCAATTGACACACAATTAAGGGCATTACCACGATTTGGAATCACTCCTACTCTTCCATTATCAATAGAATTTAATTTCTGAGACTTTTTTTCCTAAGCTGATGGCATTGCTCTTCAAAATAGACAGACCTCTATACAAATTACAACTGCAAAATACAAATGGCACTGTTTGGCTAGCATATAAACCTCAACTGATTGTTTTCGGCTTGATTCACACTGGGTGTGCTTTATTACTCCCTAAAAAATAGTTCCCATTTTCAAAAGGAAAGGAGCTGTGAATAATCCACTTTTTATGTAAGCAGTGCTAGTAAGCAGAGCAGAATAAAGATGCCTTCATCCCACTAACAATTATGAAAAGATCATATCAGACAATGACCTTTAGAAATGCTTCAGTGACCACTGTGTCAGGCTGCAAGTCTTAAGTGGGAATTCTTCAGACAAGATTTGACTTCACTTTCACTTATATGCCTAATTTTGCCACATTCATGATAACATGATTTTTACTGTTGACTTTAACAAGGGATGAACAAAGCCCTGATGTGGAATGAGCTCACAGGAATTAATAGATAGCCACATGCACAATGGAGAACTGAGTTTTGCTGTGTATTTTTGCTTCCTGGCCTCTTGATTTTCCAAGGACATCCTTTAGCATTTGATGTTGGTGCCAATTAGAGAGAAGGTAGAGGTAGAATTTATAGCGCTGCCATCGATAAAACTCTTACTGAAGCAAACGGGAAATATGTGCATGAATTTGGCTGAGTATTGCTATGATAGAAGGGAGCCAACCAACTGATTATTTTCAGTTTGTAGATGGACTAATAACCACAGGACAGCAGTGAAAGAGAAATGTCTATTTGTTAAGCCTTTAAAATAAGGTTTTGAAGTGAACTTCTCATGACAACACTGCGCATAAGATTCAACAATACAAATCCATAATGTTCTCCTGCCATTCAAGGTCACGTTAACCTTCTTGAAGAAGAAGCCAAGAACTCCTTAAGTTAATCATCCTCTACATTGAAGCTGGTGCTTATTTGATTCTGAGGTTTTGTTCAAGACGGAACAAGCATGTGAAAAATTGGTGAAATGCAAGATTTCATTTACACAAGGTCAAAGTGACCTAGATTTCAAGCGAGGTCCAAAGTATTATCAGTACTTCACACAAGAAAAGTTTTGTGCGCAGTTCATTTAATATCTAAGATGTTTGCATAAGAGTATGTAAAAGAGCATTTTCTTCTTGCTCTGCCCAGGAAGGTCAAATCACTGTTAATACTAGACAAACCTTGTGAGTACTAGCCCCCAGAATAACTTGGATTATGATTAGTATTCTCAACATGCCACGGTTTATTCAAGGAGGAAATATATAGGCAGGGGCTACATCTACTGGAGGTGCGAGCTGTACAGCCATGTGAGCTCTGGCAGTGCCTGCTGAGGATCTGGGCCTGCTGTTGGCTAAGACACAGAAGTGTGCTGAAATGAGACAATCTGTATCGACTGCAAGACTGGTAAAAAACTTCTGAGTATTCAACATTGTCCATGACGGAGCTCAGAGACACAGATAATTTTATTAGAAAGGGGTGACATTTTGAGCAGAACTTCTTTATTAGAATACAAGAAGAAATCTATGTTGTGGTATTAATATCTCACTGACTCAGACCTAAGCAGCCAGCATCTGCACTGGTGAAAAAGCTAGTGGCTTGAAAACTTAAAATTTATTTTATATTATGTCTGGCACAATGAGAACAGTGCAGTCAATAACACTAGCAAACAACATGATTTATATATCACATTTAATTACACAAGAATTCTTTAATGTTATTATTTAAAAAGGCACACCAAACTTATAAATATTTTAGCAGTAACATAATGGACTGAGTTGTTATTTGTAGTAAGATTTTTTTTTTCTTCATATTTTCCATCTGTCCTACCTGTTGACATGACAATAGACAGTTCAGGGACATGGACATTGAAGACAAATGGCCAGTATGAGACGTGCGGCATAACTGATAACTGCAACAGGCAGATTTGAGGTGATCTTTTTGTGAAGAGTGTAACTCTTACACTGAAGAGCTACGCTGAAGTAGTTACTCACTTTTAGCTTGGAAATGTTTGTCAGCTGCTGTAATTGAAGCAGGAACACAAAAGGTGTGACAAGCTGTGATATTTTTCCTTTAAGTATTTCCATAAGTTAGAGAGATGAGAAATCTTCAATATATAGGTCTTCAAATACGTTTTTGTTATCTGCTGATTTTCCTCGTGCTGAAGGTCAGAAAGTTTGAAATTCCAGTTCAGAGAAAGGGCTACATCATGCCTTGAAGACAGGTCCCTCATCAAGGAGGTGGGGTGCCTGCCTTGCTGGTACCCCTGCCAAGAAAATCAGTGTGCCAGCTCCCCTGGAAGCCCAGCTCTTCCCACAAGCTAATGCAAGGACATGAGAGCCTCTGCTGCAACCCACTCCCAGTCTTACATCACTTTGGCAAGGCCTGTGGTGTGAGCCAGTAGCAGACCTTGTACTCAGGGAGAGTATGAGGTTAGCAGCTGTAGCTACCTCTGTCTGCTCAGTCACTTTGTGAGCTTTTACTCACAGAGTAACCTGCAGAGAGGCCAGGGATTCTGCATTATTTGTCTTTAAATCCAGCGCTTGTCTTATGACTGCAAGCCACTGCATTATTTATAAAAGGCATACTGCTCTCTTCTTTTTAAATACAGCCTGTCCTATTCTGAACACCTCTTTAAATTGAATATTGTCTTATGTGTCTTGATTGTGTGTGGAAATATACTGCTTCAAGGTAAAAGGAGAGGAGTTGAATTATTATCCTGAAGGCTGTTTGTACACTTCCATGATCCACCCACTCATCTTACCTTGAGGGCGATGAGAATTGCATGGGCTGGTCAAGAACAGAGCAAAGTACTCAAGTGTTGACTGACAAGGTTGCCCCTCCTAAGTGTTCGCTCTGAGCTCTGATCTCTGAGCACTATTGATACTCGGCAGTGAAGCAGAACTGCTGACGTTCCCGCTGGGCTGCACGCGGAAACCTGAACATCCTCACTGCATTCACAAATTGGAGCCAGAGTTCAAGGAAGAAAAGTTAAAGCAGGAATTTTCATCTTAAATGAAAGATGCTTTTACCCTGGCTCCTATTCACTAACATACTTAAACATGTACCTTACTTTAAACATTAAAACCCTATTGTGTACTGGAAGGCTAGAAGTCAGGTATGTGATTGAACTTGCTGAACTTAGGTCTCTATCAAGATAGAAACTTCTAAAACATCTCTCTTTATTAAAAATATATTTCTATCAAGAGCTGATATGTTCCATATACAACAGCAGGCTATTTCTTAATAGCTACTTCACCATCTCAACCTTCCTAATGACACTATAAACCACTGGTTATCATATCAAATTTAAAGCCTGTATATATAGAATGAAAGCTCCATTAGAAAAAGAAGTATCTCAACTGCCCTCACAACTCCTGCTTTAGTATGGAAGAAAAGCAAATATATGTACATGTGTAGCATACATGTGCGTGTGTAGCTGTGTATCTATATGGAATTAATTTATAAAATACAGGGTAAAATCCTGGCACCAGTAAAATGAGTAAAATTACCTTCCCATGGATTTTCGTGGGACAGGTTTTCCCCTCACATTTCTCAGCAGTGGTTTGACCACTTACAGGATTTCCCTCAAAATGTGATTTGAGCTTTAACAAGTTCCTTTTCTTGCATACTTCTTGTTTTATAAAAATGAAAATGCAACTAACTTTGATTATAAAAATAAACCCCTTACATTTACAAAGTCCTAATTCCTTCCCTTGATCTACTGGAAAAGTGTCTTGAAGAGTTTAAAAATCACATTAGAATCACAGACTGGCTTGTGTAGGAAGGGACCTCAAAACCCATGTAGTTCCAATCCCCCTGCCAAGGGCAGAGACACCTTTCACTAGACCAGGCTATCGAAGCCCCATCCAGCCTGCCTTGAGCACTGTCAGGGAGGGGGCAGCCACAGCTTCTCTGGGCAGCCTGTGCCAGGGCCTCACCACCCTCACAGGGAAGAATTTCATCTTAATGTCTAATCTACATCTGATCTCCTTCAGCTTAAGGCCATTACCCCTGGTTCTATCACTCCATGTCCTTGTAAAAAGTCCTTCTCTGTGTAAATCTTTCTCCACTTCCACTAAACACAAACTGAAGGTGAATGTGTGTTAGGAGTGGGTGGCTGGGCCATGTTGTTTGGAAATGGGGGTATTAAAGAGGTAAGAATATTGTATCAAGGTAGGACCAGGAAATCAAGATTGGCACTGTAATCCTGTAAAGGGTATGCTGTCAAGGTTGGACCATCACAGAAGTGATGGTACTACCTCTACTACGGGCCTCACAGTGGCAAAGTACCACGCAATCTTAACATGAGATACCTACGTATATCATGTGTGTGGCAAGTAGGTGGATATACTAGAAATAATGCTGAAGGCCCCTCAATGTGCAAAGCCTCAGACCCTTCAAAAGCTCTAGACTAGGACTTCGTAGAGAGATTAACCTTTCCTCCTCAGCTCTCTGAAGTCACCTTGTGACTCCAGTGTAGACAAATAAACATCAGGTGCTAAATTCGTTAAACCAAAAATTGAAGGAGAGGGACCCATGCTTCACCCTTTCCACATGCATGAGAGTCTCTGGGGCAAAGAGGGCTTCCTGATCTGCCAGCTAGACCACTCAGCTAACACTTTCAAACAACACACCTTCAAATCCTCGTCTAGACAGGGCCTTATGCAAGCCAGAGATAAGAATCAGCCCCTGAATGGGTGTTTTGTTATATAACCACCAGGGAGGTTGGGGGAGTTAAACATTTGCAGTAGTTTGTAACATTCCTAAAGCATTACATTTTCAGCAAAGTGGATTTTCTTGTCTCATTTTTCTCTGATGAACAATCAACTGCGATCTTGACACATGAATTTATTATGCTTGGGTTAGACAAACTAAGCCTTAATAAGCTTCAGTTAAAAACCTCACTTTGTGTTTGTGGAGGGAAAACTCAGTGCTTAGGTTGCCTGACAGGGGTATAAAAATGAAATTGGGCTTCTCTACCCTTTTCTAGCTTAGGCTGGATGTCTATGTACAAAAGATGTGATTTTTATTTATTTTTTTATAGGTTTTGCTAGATATTTGATTGCTTTGTTGGAACGGTTCCACAGTATCTGACTGAGCTGACCTCCAGATGTATCTCCTCCGGGGCATTATGTTCTGTTTCGCATTATCAGCTGCATGCTCCAAAGGTTAGGTTGTGAGAGCTTGGGTGGGGCTTTTAACTCCTTCTTCCAGCTCCAAGGATATTGCGGCATGACTGTTCTCGTGTGCTTGCGTGGTTAATTCTACCCAACAGTGAAAGAAAAGCAATACAACCTCCGCTTGATTTAATAATTGCAGTCATGATTTATGTATAATGGTGTCACTTTATTGAACATTGATTTGATAGATAACGGAGAGCGTGCGCCTGGCTTATTTGGAAAGTTTATTCAGCACTATAGAACCTTTGAGGAAGATGCAGAAACTTCTAAGTATGTTGAACAAACTCATCTGGTGTAAATCAGGTGTCTGAATTGACAACAGCAGTAATGGGTAAGGCAATAATTAGTATGCATAACTATTTCAAGGTGTGTAAAGCAGTACAATGCCAGTGCTGGAGTGTCATTGATTTACGCCAGCTGAGGATATGGCCCATAGAACTGACAAGAAATGCTTTTGCCTACTAATTACTGAAGCTGCTAGTGCATTTCAGCTGGTACTAACTGTTTTAATGTCACTGGAAAATTACAGAAGTGCCAGCTCTGGCAAATCAGGCATCTGGAAGTTTTTGCGGATTTTTTTTCGCTTAAGCGGTCAGAAAAGTGAGGCTGCATTTTGTGTTGTGACAGTCCTCATTACCATTAAACCCTGATTGACACACTGATCCAGGCTTCTCACTAGCTTAGGCATCATCACTACAAGTTGCACTGGCTTCTTCCCGGTTTGGGGGAGGATGAAAAGTGGATTTTTCGGTTAGCCTTCTGGCATAGTATGAAAATATGTTTAGGATGCTTTTGAGACCTTTACAATTTCAGGTAGTCACTCAGAAAGAAACAGCTAGTGAGTATGAAAAACTACTGGGATCCGTATTTACAACAGCAAATCGTTTATAAGGAGCAATGGCTGAAAACACGTGAGAAGTTTTTTAAACCCAACAGCTCAGAAAGGTTTTAGTTTCTAATTTATGTAGGGGGTATCAAGGGTTATACTATACGCCATATTTTGTCCTGCCAGATTTATGTCACAGATCACTTCAGTCACAGGTATGTCTTTTCAAGGATTCAAATCGCTGAAGGTAAAAGCCCTCACAAACACGAGGACACCAAAGTCCTTCACAGCGTGGTCACGAATTGAGCTAGCATTCTTTCCCGGCTCATGTTTTGTTCAATTCAAGGCCTGTGGATATTTTGAAATGCAAAGGGTTTGTTTTTTTTTATTTCTGAATCAAGTTTCTTTAGAACATCATTGGTAACTCTTGGCCTGACTACTCGTGGGACTTAACCATCTAAGAATATTTACTAGGATTTTTAAGACCAAGGTCTCTGGCCTGGCTTTACTCATACTGCTGCTGACACAGTAACAGTGAAGCTCCCTGGAAATTTTCAGGCTCTAACTCAGCCACTCTCCCTATACTTGCATGCTCAACATATAAAATGTTGTGGGGAATAGCTAAACTGTTGTTACTTCCCCTAGAAGAGGTTCCCTTTGTACAGTTTTGGGCTGGAAGATAAACAAGCGAGCTCAAGACTGTTCATGTTTGCAGAGTAACTTGTTTTATTTACAGAGTTAGTAATCCTGGAAAACAGATGGCTACAGAAGCATGTAGGTTATTCCTTCATCCTCCATTCTCACTTCACTGCTAGTGTGTAAGGTGCTGGAAGCCACAATACCTCTAAAGCTGAATGTAGTTCCTATGATAAGAATTAGAAAGGAAATTTCCCCTTAAAGAACTGGAGTTATAATTCGAAAAATTGTTATTCTCAGGAGTAAAAATCTGGCCCACATGCTAAGAAAAAACACTTATACATCCATGTACACCAGCACCTTCTTGTCACCTTTTCTAAAAAAATATAAATAAAGAGGAGATCTAATGGTGGTGTGATAGTTTCTTGCTTTCACAGTCTAAGCCAAAACCTGATTTTAATTGTGCTATCTTTGTGTTAACGTCTATTTTTCTTCCAATTGACAAGCTATATTGTGTTATAAGGTTAATTCATTTTGACAATACAGACAGAATATCTTCATAAGAACCAGACCTTAACAAGACTTTCTATTGACCTTTACCACATGACTAGGTTATTTTCATAATTTACCTTGATTATCCTCACTTCGGCTTTGAAGAGTCACAGTACTTCAGAAAAAAAAAACAAACTAAAACCAAATTGGTCAATACAAAGCATTCTCAGAACTGAGATGCTTCTTGAGCATATGTTTTGAGTTTTAGATGAGTAAGTTGGTTGTAGTTTACTTGTCTTAATATCATTTGATACTGCTGTGCCTGCTTTTACTAACACAGCTACTAATAAATCATTATGAAAGAAGAAAAAGTACCATTTGGTGTTAAGCCAGATTGCTTTTCTTAATCCATTCCTCTTTCTTCCTTAGGTTTATAACCACAGGGTTGGCTACAGCAACATTTAAGTACCTAACCTTTAAATAACAAATCATGTCCAAGTTATTGTGCTTATCTGTTAGATCTATTATGTTTTCCTTAGTCTCACACAGAAAATAAATACACTAAACCCAATTATTCAGTCTACACTGGGGTAGTCATTATGCCTATGCAAGACAAACACAACACAGGAGGAAAAAAATCTGATTTGGTAGCATCACAATCTCTGAGCTCATCACAGTAATTACACAAGGTGATGAGTGATGAAGAATCCAGCTCATTATTTCTAAGAAGCAACTATGTTTTAGCTAGTGCTGCATATCAGAGATATAAAGCCCCTGGTTCATTGCAGTGATTATTATTAGTCCAGTTGCCAATCCAAAAATCATATTTGATTGTCTCATGTGCAGCAGAATACTAATCTATTTCACTTCTTCCTTCTTCCTCCATGCTTGTATAGACAGGTACATTAATCTATTCTGCCAAGAGCAATCTCTTTATCTATGCAGAACTAAAATGATTCTTCACTGTTATCAGTATCAGCATTTGCATATATGCAGAGGATAAAACAAAAATGTTTCCTCACCCTGTTTTTTTTGTCAGTTCTCTGCTTGGAGGGTGATCAGATCATCTTTAATTGCATACTGAGCAAAAAATATGTGACATTTGAGTTTGAGTGACTAAGAACTGCATTTTGTTGACAATATTAATATTGTGGTTTATGGTTATCATTTTTAGGATCTTAATCAGATTAACCCTTTGCTAAAGATTCCCAAGAATACTTCATTCTGGCAATACCTAATGCTCGTTATTTACCTGATAGCACCAAGCTAAATTCCTTCACCTGAAAGTGAAGGATCCTTCACATCCCTGTGTGTGGCAGTGGAAATAGACCCAGCTCTTGTGGAGGAGGTTTCAAAAGGCTGGATGAACCCACTGAACATCTTGCTCGCAACAAAAAAGGGCGGTCCCGCTCCTCCCCTTCCCTTTCCTCAGGCACTGCTCTGATCTCCTGTCAAACAGATTAAGCATGGTAAAATGGCCAAATGGATCATCTTCTGGGGGCCTAGTGACCTCACCAGAGGAATTTCACCATCATCTCTTTGGAAGGCAGGATCAAGCCCACAGGGGGACTCTGAAGTAATTTATCTGTGGGAAGAGGAATCTGAAGTTACATGATCCTTAGCTTGGCTGGAGGGAGCGGTTTTCATGCAAAGTTTTCATGAGATTGGAAACTGGTTAAAATTTTATTTTGATAGTGCTTGGCTATTTGGTTTGGGTTTTTTGAGAGGTAACTGAAGGCTCTAGCTAAAAGTGAAATAAATAAATGAATGAATGAAGAGGATCTTCTCATCTGTTTGTCAGCCCGTGAGTCAGCATGATGAGAAGAGGCAAGGTATGACTCAAGTGCATCTTCTGGATGACAGGTTAAAGGAAAATTCTGACCACTTGTGGTCATTAAAGATCCCATTGCAGTAATTATATCTGTAAAGCGTGTTAACTCTGATGATCTGGCCAAATGCCAAGTCTAAAAAGGACATTCTCCCTTCCAGCATTCCCACTTTGTTGCAAACGGATGCTATAGAAGAGCCTTCATTTCCTCTCTGAACCAGCTATGTTGTTGTAGGCCGCTAAGTTCTTCCTGTGTTTCACCACAAAGTTTCAGCGCTGTAGTAGATTGAACAATCATAATACAGTTTCTGTATCAGCCTGTAAAGCAAGGCAGAGTGTCTCACAAGATGAAAGGCACTCTGAAAGTATAAACTACTAGTGCTTTTGAACCTGCTCACTGCAATACAGAATTTGGACACTGGCAAAAAAGTACAGTCAGCTGAGACAGTGTTGAGTGGTTCCATTAACCACCGATGTGAAACACTTCTCCTGGAATGTTTAGTGTCATGAATGCATAAGTGTGACCTAAAAATCATATCTTTATGTACATCCTGGTACTGTTTCTGCTTCCTTTTTAGGTCAGATCCTCATCTGATTTATGCTGCAAACAGTTAGAAGTCCTGCAGGAGATATACTACTGTTAAGCACGAAAGCCCCCAGTGAAGCGCTTGGGCTTTTTGTGCATGTTTAGTTGCCTGCTTTGAGGCCAGTCCAAAAAGGAAGGGTGCTAGACAAAACCCAGTGCTGTATGGAGTAGGATAACTTACTCTAACCAATGGCTGAATCACACAGGACACAAAACAAGACACCTGTGTTAAAGTAAACTTCTCCCCTGCCTGCCCCAATGTCAGGTGCTTAGGGAGAGAACATAAGAAAAGGGCACACCGATAGCAGTATGCACCCTGGTAGTGTTTCCCCAAATCCTCCAAGCTTCAGGACTGTACACAAAGAAGGAATGCACAGAATGGATAAACCAGTGGCGTGGGGAAATGATATACAGATACAGCTGATGCTGGAAATGCGATTTGCATAATATGGTAATGTATGCATTATAGTTCCAGCTACATACATGATCAAAGCATCTATTGTAAATGATAATGCAAATTAATTTTAGGCTCATTATTATTAATTGAACTTGAATAGAAATCAGATTCAGTAAAAATAGACTAAAGAAACAAACTGAAACTGTGTAGGGAAACAGTCATTAATATGATTATTCTCTCTGACTTATAGTTAGGTACACGCTCCTTCTGCCTGTGTTTCTCCTTCAGCCTTCTCTGGTATGATTTCTCCATTATTCTGCAGCTCTTTTTCTTGGTTTCTCTGCTGATGTTCACGTCACTCTCTCAGCACATGTCCTCAAATGTATTGTTAGGGTCTGCACGGTCTAATAGGTTGCCATTATCCTGAGCTTTATCCATCCCTTTTCCAAACTAAATCAAATTTGAGCTTGAATAATGTTGATAAGAACATTTGCCTAAACTAAGTTTGTTACGGCAGTAATGGGGTTGTTTTTGTGAATTAATGGGTCATTTGTTTTTAGAAACAGAACACCAGTACGTTTCTGATGCTCCTGCCCCTTCTAATAACTTTTAAATGGTGATCTTCTGTCCTGTTTTAATGGTTGATAGTTTCTGCAGTGGTTTATGCCTGGAGACAGGAAAAGGATAAAATACTGGGATCAAACCATTATCCAGCACTGAAGTTTCTGTCCTAGAGTGGGTTTTAAATCATTTAATCATATAATGTAGTTATATCCTGATTTTCACTAAATATACTTAAATCTGGTGAGACTACATTTATTTTTTTTCCTAGACAGTACTAGAGAATGTGACCTTCAGTAACAACAAAATTATTTAGCATTGATAACTCCCATTAACAATTGTAAGAAATGCATGGTTAGCCCCCTTAGAATTAAAGCAACCATAAGGGTATGAGCATCTTTTATTTCCCTGTGAATATTTTAACTTTATTATAAACCTACTCTCAGTACAGGATAATGCATTGGGCAAAGACTGCTTGCAATTTTAGATGCAAAATAATATTAAATTTCTTCCTAAATTGAGGAAGCAAAGGAGGACAGATAACATTTGTGATCTCATTCCTAGGAACATTCCTGTCTGTGTCTCCTTGGTAAGATATTAACAACTTCATTCTGGCATTTTAAAGGAAATGCCATTTTAAGTAATAATTAATCTTTCCCTTTTCCTTACTGTTATTTTTATTTTCCTTATTATAGACCTTATGATTTGTTTACAAGTAGCACTGTGAGAAGTGTTAATGAAACTGCGTAACTCATTTTACTTCTTTTACAGTTTAAAATGTATTGATACTTGCAGCTGCAACACAGAGCTTATTGTCATTATATCACAGCACTTACCAGCTAAAACCCAATCACTTTCCCAGAGTAATTTTGGAAAACCTGTTGGAGTAAGGTATTTGTGCCACAGCGGCCACCTCTGAGCCAACATGGCTGATATACCACCGATCCAGCACTGCTGGCATCACCTACAGGGATGGAAGGTGGAGTGACAACTGGAAAAGTAGCGGGAGGTGGTTTTGTTCACACTCTTGCCCTGCTGCATTTGAGATGTGCTCACTTGTCTCCTCCAAGGAAGATACAGGCAAGGAAAAGCTGCAGCTCCCTTTTCCAGTTTTCAAACGATAAAACATTCTGCTTGGGAAGTCCCCATTACCAAATGTGCCTGCAGCATATGTGGAGGCCAACAGCACTCGATCATGCCCAGAAGATTGATTTTTGTCACCTTTATTCATGATAAATGGCATTTTACTTCATATGCACTCACTGAAGTAGGCAAGACTTGTAGCAGAGTGAGCAGATATTGATTTTGAATCCTGGACCACAGTGCCCTCCTCCCAAATGTTACATTTTTCAGAAATGCTGGTCACCGTTTTAACAGCTCTAAAACTGGATGTTGCAGGTGTCCTGTATTGGCAGCTGCAGTTTTACTGATGCTTTGCAGCACAGGATGTCCAGTCTTATTTTGCTTCGAGACAAAGGAAGCGCAACTCAGTATCTGAATGCATAAGAAGGAAGGAGCCTTTCAAAGTTCAAGGCAAATGCCATTATTTTTAGGTTGTTGGAGGAGGAGAGAGCTTTTAATGCTCCTGAAGTACTTAATTTTAAAACTTGATTTTCATTTTTAGTGTTTCCTACAGAATTCAAGACAACCGTGGAAAAGACTACATGCTGATAAATAAATCAATTCCAGACTTTCATACTTATACATTCCTGGTTTCCCCCTCCCCAAAAGCCCACAGTAGTTAGAGGAGGTTTCCAATTGGGAAATGCAGAGCTGCCAGAGCTACCCAGACCCTTCTCATGAAGACAGACTGAAGAGAAGATGCCATACAAAATACAGGAGGCTATATAGAAGCCCTTGAATCAGAACAGGGGGGTGAGGGTGCAGGGTGGGATGGGTAAGTATACAACATTCTAAACAAAATAAAAATATGTAGGAAAATATGCATGTGTTCCCCACACTCGAAATGAGTCTGGTGACCTTGTTTCCTGAGGCCATAATTTACGTCAGCCATGCAGCAGGATTTGAAATGACTAGATATCGATGTGGAAAACACTAAACACCCAAGGTACAAACCAAACACTTCTTAAACTCCTACGGGAGAGGCTATACCTTCCTGTGTTGTAAGGCATAAGGGGGTACCTGATCATCAAGAGCAAGGAGGAAATTTTTCCTGAGAATATATCTTTATTCTTTCCTTATTTTCTGTCTCTTTCTCCAAGCTTCTGCTCACTGATGGCATGACGATGGAAAACACAGACTGTTGGGGTCTGATCCAGCAGGGTGATTCCTAAGACTCTACTGAGAACGGATATTCAGTAAATAAATAAATTTCCCTGCAATGTGCAAAAGGAGGAGAGGGACAAAGAGCTCCAGGCCAAGGTCAGAAAGACCGTACAAGGTCTCTTCTTGATTATCCTCTGTATTTCTTTTTTCTTCACATGGCTTATTCTTGGAGACTTTGACTGTCTGATGCCTTTCAGTCTCATAGGAATTTTTTCAGATATTGACAATAGGTGTTTTGCCTTAGATGGCAAGTGTGATAAACTGCAAAGTCACATACTAGATTTTCTGGTATGTGCTCATATCCTGGTATGATCTCATTTTAAGGAATGTGATTGTGTCTTTCCAGCATTACAAACTGAAATCAGGATTTGGTTGTAGACTGCTACATACTATGCAAAATCCTGTCTCTCTATGAATTTCAGCCCATGTCAATACATCTTCACAGATGATGCTGGAAAGCATCAGCAATTACTGTGGCTGTTTACAGAGCACAAGAACAGAATATTTAATTTTACCAGCCTCTAAGGACAACAAAGATGAATTTGAACTCTAGTTAAAGTTTTGCTGATTACTTTTGACCTTTCTGGGACAAAGGCATGAAGGTCACTGGAGTCATGATTTTTTCAACGTTCTGCTTGTCTTTGTCATTCCCCTAATAATGCAGAGGACTAGAAACAAGAGCTGGGTGGTGTTTTTTTCCCCCTGCCTGGAAATCTATTTAGATTAGTCACCAGGTTTTCCAGTCTATGGTCATTGAAGGTCATTTGGTTTATAGCTGAAATTCTCAATTGGAACCTCATCTTGTAATCAGAACTTAAAACCCAAGTGAGGTTTTGTATCTCCTCTGAAAGGGTAGGTTGTTGTACGATTAGCTTCAGAATGTTAAATGGACTGTCTTGTGTAATGACGGGTAATTTTGGGGGCTTAAATTGCACTATGAGAAGACCTGTCTTGAATAATAAGTACTGGCCAATATTATAAAGGACAGTATTCTAGCCTTCTCCGAAATGCTAATTCTATTATGCATCAACATTTCCTCTGCTGTAAAAAGGCAAAAGGCAAGCCAGTAAGATGTAAAAATCTTGCAAAGTGCATTTTCACTTATAGAGTGTTCCTAAGAGCAAGCCGTTTCCTGAAAACGTCCCTTAAATAAGCATCCACTTACAGTGGTCATCATTATAGAGTCAGCATCTGCTAATAGCTGTTCCAGAGCCCTGGCTGCTGGCAAATGCAGAGTATTTGTTGTAACCTATAGAGTGATGGAAATGGGTGTATAATTTTTACACTAATTTTTAAGAACTGTTCCTATCCCTAAGTATGAAGCATCAGTCACACAGTGTAGATGTACTCCCAGAGGCAGTTCATGAAGTCTGGTGCCCTGTACATTCCTTCAGGTTGCAAGATTACTGGTGACAACCCAAAAGGCCTTTTAAAAAGTTTATTGATTGGCTGATTGATTTATTATTTTAATGTGTCTTTGGCCTATGCACAATTCAAACCTAAATACAAATATATGCTTTTACATGCATGCATTTATGTACATATATACATACATACCTATATATATATATAATTATATATATATATATATACATACACAACCAAAACTAGAAGGCTCTGTGAGGAAATAAACACAACCGTGTCATGATAATGTGATGGAGGTTAGGATTTTGCTTTCTTAGGGGAAACCAGCTTTTTTTGCCAATACCTCCTGACCTAGAATTTGACCTTTGATTTCTTCATTTTTATTACTACTGAGCTTCCTAGCTTCAGACACCAGCCCATAGGTAGCTTTAGCATGCTCCATCTCTCTCTTTACCCCAGTTGCTGGCTCCTTTTCTGTGTGTCCATTTGACCTCCAAACAGCTGCTGGGATACAAGCAGAAGGTTATCTTGCATAGGGCTCAGTGTCAGACCCTGCCCTATGCAGTGCTGCCTTGATGAGTGGCTCCAGTTGCCACCCCACAGTCCATGGCCATTATAACCCATGATGGTCAGCTTACTGCTTGCTCCAACAGGCATTACTGCCACTCATATAGGCATATCGGGCTTTCAGCACATCTCTCTAGGCAACTGGTATCTTCACTCCTTGCAGAGTCTGAATCACCCTTTGGGCACACCTATTTAGTTCCTCTCTGGGCTTGCAGAAAATAATGTCACCCAACTCTTAAGCTTTTCTCCAGAACCACTAACCTAATGCCAGATTACCTCTCTCCTTTATCTTCTTACGCACCATACAAACAGAGCTCCTTTTAACTGATTGCTTTTATATATTGACTTCACACAGATTAAAAAGAGTACAGTGGACTTCAAAATACCCCACTCTGGCACATTCCAGATCAGCAAGCCCACCAGCTTCCCTGAGGTCACAGACACCACAGACTGCATGCAGTCACGCACATACCTCTATAGTCTCCACGTTTTTTTAATCTGTGACACACAAATTATGCCACTGTTGCTTTGCGTCCCTCCAATGCAAATGTGATGGAAAGCTGCTGTAACTGAATGTCTGGAAAAAAACTCCAACCATATAAGGAATCTATACTGTTCAGAGCTATCTGGGTTTTTCAGTTGTCATTTCAGGGTCAGACGTGTCCCTGGGATGTGGGCCTACATTTCTAGAGCAGGTTATTTGGCTGAGGCCAGGCTGACTTTTCCAGCTAGCTTCCTTTCTCCACAGCTGAGATCTCAGCAGGAAAAAAAAAATTAATAAAAAAAAATTTGTTTAGCTCACTTTAAAAGGGCACCTTTAAATCCAAGCACCATTCCCAGACAGCCTCTAGCTTTTCTCAGGCTGGCAACCAACCACCAGCATATTAGCGAATGCATTTACTTTTTGATGAAGTACGGGCCTTAAAAAGCTATGCCGGATACAAGGTTCATGACAGACAGCAAGGTCTTACACTGCAGAGAGAAACATGCAGCCACAGAAGGATATGGCCTGCAAGGTACTGTAGGAGGACTACTGTTTTTTAATCGACCATGCAGTCTCTTAGATGCGTGCTGACACTACGATGACTATAGGGTTGTTTCCCCAACAGCGGTGTAGGTAGCTGTGCATTCTCTTCTAGCACATGATTTAGTTGATGGTCCCGAACCTAATGAATTTTGGCGGCAGGAATGATAATAGCAGACAATTGTTTGTCCCCAGTCACTAAATTTTGTAACAGAGTTAAAATAAACCTGTCTGCTTGACTAGTCTCACGGGTAACAAAATAAAAATAAGCCTTCACAAAGAATCATTTTCAAGTGCCATCTTACTTTTTGTCTGGGGCTCGCAGAGGCCTTTCATGTTTTTTGATATGTCAGGTATCATAATGCAAAATAAACAACCAAGGGACACATAGAGGGATATTCTCCAGGTGGCTTGTGATGGGAGAAAAAGAGCCTTCTGCTGCTTCCTCTCCCTCCTTCCCAGTCTCTTTTTCCTGCATTTGCAAGGGATGCTTCCTTGTAGCATGTGCATGAAACACTCTGTGCTCTATTTTAATGCTCTTCCATTTTGCAGCATTTTGGAGCCCAGTCACACGCCACGACCCTCATGGAGCTAGATATTGTTCAGACAGAACAAAGTCAGCCCCAGTTCTGAGGTCGGCCCATCCCACACTCCACCTCCCTTGGCCACAAGAGACTAACATTGTAAATGTTGATGCGATTCAACACATCTGCCGCTCCTACAGATCACAGAGACAATGACATTGTCTGAGCCATTGGGGGTTTTGCAGAAATGCCTATTGGTTGCTAAGTACATCATTCCAAGGTAACCGATTTATTAAAAAAGGCTTAAAGCTGGTGTTTTCCAGAAGAGACTCATATGAATCCAGGTCTGAAGGAAACAGAGGAACTTGCGAGTGGAGCACAGCTTCTTAGGTCAAATATTTAAAAGTTCCCCAGTTATTTAGCAACTCATGGACTTAATTTCAAAAGTGATTCAGAATTGAAATTCAAGGGACAAAGAACTTAGGACATTTTTGCAAGGAGGACTAGGTTCCCATTTCACTTTTCAAAATATTACCCCTTCTGTTATAAAAGCACACTGCCACATGCAGACCTGCTACTGTCCCTCCAGAACAGGGAGAAGACAATGATAATTCTGTGCTGGTTAGCCCAATGATAATTCTGTTCCTTAACAATAATAATATCAGGGCTGGAAAGGAAAAAAATTCTCTTACTGTCCTGCAACAGGACCCTTTCCCTTTTTTGGTAAGTGAATCCCAACTAAATTTTACTGGAGTCAAACTTAGAACCAGAATCCTGTCCTACTCTGGTCCTTAGCTTTAGCATCATAGCTTGACTTTACATTGAAGCCATCAAATAAAACTTCAAAATGGCACAGGACCAATGACCTACCATTTAGCATAATATTTTTCAATAAAAGCAAACGTGTTTGTGCTAGAAATAGCTATAGGCATTTGACTCATTAATTTTTTCTTTGAATACCTTTTATTTTCTGATCAAAATAAAATGTTATTTCTAAGTTACCCACCAAAAAATAAATTGATTAAAACTCCTTCCTAAAACAAAGCAGACTTTCTATCTTTTAAAGTAGGCATCATAATTGGAGGCAGCTCTTTATTTTTTCTATTAAGTTATTTGGGCAATTAAAACTATTCAGAAAATATTTTTTTCTTCTATAAAACTAATAATTGTTTCCCTGCAAATAATAATAACAACAACAGAGTGGATTAATTCATTCTAGAAAGATAAATAAAATTGCTATCTCCCTTATAATTTTTGTTGCTTTTGACCTACAGATCAAATTAGGATAATAGTTCCTGTTAGTACTCATATCTCTTTAAGGGAAAATGTGTTGTCAGTGGCTTAAAAGCCATTTCAAACAGTGAATGATCCTGCATTGTTGCTTAAAATCCCTCATAAAAATCTCTTACTTCCCAGCCTGTAACCTTTCAAGGTCTGTTCCTGGCACTGGCCTCCAGCTGATGCTGGCTTTGCACTTGCTGCTGTATGGTGCCTCCCTGTTCTGTAGGTGATGCTGTCCAGGGAGATTCCTGTGTAACACCCTTGAGTTGCAGCACACTATGTTGTTGGGTTTTTGGTTTGATTTTTTTCCCAATTTGTCTGCTGGTATATTAAAATGCAGTGCAAAGCTCTCTACTTTTTAAATGTCAATGGGGACAGCTCTGCTGGCGTGATTTTACTTGGATGGACTATTGGGAGCCAGACCCCTACCTAGACCTTTAACCAGTGAAAATGAACAAGGCTTTGCTGTTTTCTTATGTCTGAGGAACTTTCTGTACACTTTTGAAGGGCTTTGAAATACTATTAAATACCTGTCACACTCTTTTCCACTGACACACACCAGGGCTACACCCTGTACAATGGGATCAATAGGTGTTTTCCCACCAATTTCAGTACTTCCACATGTGATAAAATTTGCAGCCACAGAAGCTCCTGTGGCGCATGGAGTACCTTGCCGGGACCTTAGCCTTAGCCAGTAGAAATCTGGCATGGCTCCCTTGACTGCATTAATGTAAAGTCAGTTTGCTTCAGCTGTATGTCTGGCCCTAGAAGTTGATTTATTGTTTGGTTCCTTAGCCTAGGTCAAAAACTATCATGCATGTACATAATTGCCTAGGTGGAACAGCTGAGAGGTAGAGAATGTGTCTTAAAAAAACTATAAATGGTATGTTTAGAAAGCCACAAGGTTGTTCTCTGTTATTTTTACCGAGCTTATGGCAAGTTTCTGACACGCTAAGCACCTGTGAAGGCAATGATAACTCCTTTCCTTTAGAAAGGCTTCCACTTGGTCTTTGTCTTTACGGCCAAAGACTTCAAGGACACGGCTTGTTGCTTAATTCATTTGATCCTATTGGCTAGCTGTCAACAAAAGTGACAATCCTCTATTTGTAACGTCATAAACTTCCAAGTATGATGTTGTAAACTGAGGACCATGACTTTGACTTAAGGGCAGGAGCAGATGGCTGGAGCACTTATGATCTTGTTTTCAGGAAGCGAGACCATGCAATCATAGTACCAAAAAAGTTACTTCATTGGAAAAGAAGGCAAGAAATCATTTTGCTGAAGTGCCCCTACTGTTTCTCCAAGCCTTCCCGAAAAAACATAATTGATTTCTAAGATCTGTGTGAGACTGCATATTTATTGCACTGAATGAAATATGGATTGCATGAATTCTGCTGGTGTGACATTCAACCCACTCGAATATTATGAGTTTGACAGTTTGACTCTAACTCAGTTTATTTCCCACTTGAGAGACTGGAAAGGAACAGATGGGGATGTGAGAACGACCAGGGAGGGGAAGAGCGTGCAGCAGCTTGTGCTGCCAGGGCCTGGTGTCAGCCCACCTCCCTGCAGCTAGTCAGGGGTTGTGACCGCCATCTAGAAGTGGTTTTCCAGACATTATTAAAGCTGCAGAAGCACATGTAACTCTTAGAGCAGGCGTTAGGCAGCCCCAGAAGGTAAGAGGAGGTCTGCTGAGTATGGGCTGAGCCAAATTTAGCGCTGGAAGGGAAAAGGTGATAGAGGTCAGCTTTACAGGTCTTGTAGGACGCTGGCTGTCTCAACTGATTGTCGGTGCCATCAGGCACATCCCTACATTTGTGCTGAGTTAATAGATAACTAGCTGCATCATCACAATATTTACTCCACCAGTTTGAACACTTTTTTTCCCCTGTTAATAGTGCCTCTCTTTTATAATGTTTTGTGTATTTTCAGGCCTTTTGTCTACTTACCACATTTTTTGTCCTTATTACATATACTGCTTAGTCATATATTTACTGAAAATTAATGAAGAAGAACACTTGGCACTTTCCAGAGTCAAAACACTTTGCAAACATTAACTAATTAATAATGTATCCCTTATTTTCAGGCATGCTAGCATGCTTGAATGCCGAGTGAAATTCTGCTAAATCATTGTCTTCCTGCATGTCCCCTGCTCTTTTGCTAACCCATTACATGGTTCGAGAGTCCGATTATTGAGTTTGGTTATAGACTGCAAGCCTGATTCAAACTTCTGATAAGCGCATGATTTGCAAAATGCCTTTATAATCCAGACCAGGCTTCTAAACAAAGCTCAATGTGACACATAGTGGTGTCTGAGTGCATGAGGTATGATCTTAAAATAAGCCGAATATCTTTTATGTGACGAAATACAGCCACCATTTTAAGAAGGCCGGGCCTCGGGCAGCTGGGGCTTTGCCTGGGAATCAAGGAGGTTTTAGTGTTTAGTTGTATATTCCAGTGGAGACCCTGAGCTGTGAGCACTCTGTGTGCCAGCGGGGATACTGCAGTAATGCCAGCCCTGCCTTTTGCAGTAGCTCGGGCCAGGGCCTTGTGTTAACTCCTTGCCAGCCAAGAGGACACCGACGGTTGCTCTCAAGATAGGAAACACAAATCTTGTAATTAATGCCAGGTCTGCCCGTGCTTTATAGAGCCTTGTAACTGGTTTGGTTCAAAGGTGTTTGTTTTCGCTGCAGAGTTTACAGAGGCTGCACCTTTATTTATCCCAGGACACCCTTATAAATGTTTGAGTGCAAGGCTCAGTTACTGCAATTCCCTCATAGCAGGAGCCTGCCATAACTCAGCTGGTTCACGAGGCTTGCTCACGGATCTGACAGCTTGAGCGATATTGCTCCCACCTTGCTTTCCCTGATTTTTGCCAGCATTTGTATCACATTCCCCTCTCTGTTTACCGTCTCCCCGCTGCCTTAGCACGATGCAAACTGGCGTCTTGAAAGAAGCACGGAGCGTTGCAGAAGTATGTGAGGAAAATAGCCCTTTCTGAAACTTCTAAACTGACAGAATAAGTCACCTGCGAGTCCTGATGCCTCTTCAAGGTTTGCTGAGGTTTATTTTAAGGGCAAATTGTGGGGTTTAGAGTCTGGTTTTATTTTACAATTTCAGGAAGAGTGCACTGGCTCCAGAAAATGGATGCTCTCAGATGAAGAGCACTGAACTCTGCTTTCATTCGGGTACTACAGCCAAATGAGATGACTTTAAAGATTCGCTTCCTAGAATGAGCGATGCCCTTCTAGGATGTACCATCCACTTACCCAAAAGAACAAAAAGTACAGTATGTACATATTTGTAGGTAACATTACTGAGGAAGGAACAACTAGTCTCTGTCTTCATGGGAGGCTTCTCTGAATTCAGCACAGCGGCTCTTTTGAGTTTGCCATGTTTACAGACCAGTCTCAAATTTTTGTCAATTTTTTCCACCTCACTCGAGTGTTGCACAGCCTAATACCAGAGCAAGCAGCATGCTTTATCTGGTCTGCAGAAACGAGTATGCCCTACTTTTCACTTTCCTTAGAAATTTTTTTTCCTTTAGAGAGTGTTCTGCGGCAGTGCAAAGAATCCTCCAGCCTGCTGTTTTATAGCGCTCTATACTCCCAAGGTCAATCAATTAATATTCTATATTAATCATTGAACTTCTGATTAACTCCTGTCATCCCTGAAAACATTATGGAACTTGCACAGAACAGTTGCTGTAGTCATACTCATTGCTCTCTTCGTTCTTCGGGTCATGTGGAGTGGCTAAGGGTAAGCCTGAAACCACTAGTAGATAACAAGATATATTTTAAGATAACTGCAATGGCATCTAGGCACCGATACAGAAGCAGCACCTCTTCTGTGTCATGCAGAAATCAAACCGCCTGCCTAAGAACTTACTGCTTCTAGGACTCTCAGACTAGTTCTTATAAATAGCAAACTTGTAAATAGTTTGACAGCCTTCAGGGACTGCTGACCTTGAATTCCCTTCCTATGAGTATATCCAAAGATTGTGCAGGCAATCCATGTTAAGCAACTCCTATATTTATAAAACTTATAGAAATTCATAATGTAGCAGACCTGGCTTGGAAGCAGCTGCTGTTTTGACTGTTTTACCATTCCACAGTTGTAATACAGGGATGAAGGAACATCCAGCCCTTAGTTCATCCTTGCCCTCAAGGAACACTCCTACGATTAGCTTAATGCTTTTTGTTTGTAATCCATTCAACCCCTCAGGCCTCCTAATCTAGTTCTCACTCCCGTACTACATGTAAAAATAGGCAGAATAGCCTAAAGTGAAGCAATTTTTCAGTATTATGCCCAGCCCCAGCTTTTGGATCTATTTGTCCCAGATCCTTGGAGCTGTTTGTCTGCCCTAAATGTCAAAGAATCAGACTCCCGTGAACGCTCCCGTCTTTGGGGATTCCCAGCTGCCGCTCAGATGTCCGCAGGCGAGGAGGGGGGAATGATTCAGAAAAAGGGTTGTGGCTGAGGTGTGTTTCCTCAATTTAAAGAGAACGTAATGTAAAAGGACCCTTTGGGTTTTTTGACAAGTGGCAGGGAGGGGATCAGAGACCAGAAAACCCAGGTTTCAGAACTCACGCTGACATCTGTGCCTCTTTCCAAACTCACAAGGATTTCTCAGTTACTGACTTCAAAAAAACACAAGCTAATACAACCACAAAATCCCACCCCAACTGTTACTTCTGCTTGTCGACATACTTTGGGTATTTCTCTTTACCTTAAATACTATTATCAAGGCACTGCTGTAAACAGGAACTTTTCCATTAAATAGAACTGTTGATTCACAGTGGCAAAGAATTTAGTCATTTCTTTTATGAATGCTGTAAAATGGAAAGTACTACACTTGTCTGTTTTGTCAGCTGAGCACTGAATTCCTCTGATGAGATACTTGCTGCTATTTCTTCAAGGTAACTTTGCAAATGTATCTTAATAGGAAAACATATAACAGTATTACTAATTTGAAATCAAAATTAGATATGCTATCCTTGGACTTGCATTTCATTTTTTTATACATATATAAAATGTAATGCATCTTGTCTTACGTTCACAGTTGACTGATGAAAGAATAATATTAGGGGGTAACCTGCAGTGGACTTCTTGGACCTGTTGAGTTAATGCCAGGGGAGGGAAATTACAATAAAAA
This sequence comes from Hypotaenidia okinawae, assembly GCA_027925045.1. Classification (NCBI taxonomy): domain Eukaryota; kingdom Metazoa; phylum Chordata; class Aves; order Gruiformes; family Rallidae; genus Hypotaenidia; species Hypotaenidia okinawae. Next base: position 108,194,091 of record BSDF01000001.1, on the reverse strand, counting down.
CCAGGTCTGAGAGGGAAGGCACCAGGACACCAGGGCACTCTGATTTCTGCTCAGGGCTCTGATCCCCCAGCTGCACAGACGGTGAGTATGCATGGTACAGCAGCTCCTACGCAGCCCATACAACCATATTTTGCCTCTCACGGAAACCAGTGAGGCCATTCACAGACCTAATCCAAACTTGCAACCAGATACACTGGGAATTGCTCCCAGGCTCCACAATTCAGCTGTTAACAGTGCAGGGTTGGTAGTCTACTCCCCATCGCTACAACTATGCAACAGCAGCAAAACACAAGATGGGTAGAGTTGCTTCTCAACAAAATCCTTTCACCAAGGACTGAACTTTACTCCAGAGCATAATATGGCTCCAGCTTACAGTAAAAAACTAGTTTGCCCAGTTGCAGAACTGCTGTCCTGCAGTGGCAAAGGAAAATGAGGGGGAAAACAGGGCTTAGAAAAGCTACTTAAATATAGCAGTACTTCATATAGTAAGCCTCTAAAGACAAAATTTGTCATGCGCCTGTATTTCAGATCCAGAGAGACAGCCTTCAGTGACACTTTGCTTCAAAGGTACAAGAAGAACAGAATTTGCCAGCCTAAATGCAGCTTAAAACATTACCAAAATTTCTGAAACCTTAGAAATACTAGAAGAGATTCCTTAATTGCCTTGAGTTTAATTTCACTTATTTGGTTTAGCAGAACTTCTCTTGAAGGAGGGCCATCACTCAAGGATGTTTTGTAGACATACTGCAAAAGGGCAGTTGCTTCATTTACAGTTCTGTGTGATTTCACCAAGCGATGCAAAAAAGATTGAGGCTCAGTCCCCATCAGAGGTAATGGGGATGGCTTGAAGGGGTTATCGCTGCCGACTGCCTGCCCTGTCACTGCTACTGCCACAGTCATTAGTTAGCAAAGGAGAACAGGCATCACGTCTGCACCTCTGCCACCAGAGTTCATAACCCAGCATATTAGCTTAAAATGCCACTTATGTCACTTTGGCTTGCCAGACTTTAATTTGTCCAACAGGAACCATGGCATGTCCAACCCAACCTGTGGCCTCTGCTGGAAGAGGGGGACACCCAGCTGAGGCCCTGGCAAGATTCAACATGGATCCAAATGAGAGTTTCAACTTTCTGAATTTTCAGGGACATTAATGTTATCCTGGAACATTACACCAAGTATTTATGTGACTCTCTCTGAATGCATCCACAAAGGCTTGTTACCGGTGTTGGCTTTTAATTAGAGCTCATCGGAAACTTCTACCTTTAAAAGGTTTTCACTGATACCTACTGATGCCTCAAATCTGGGGGTGCCACCAAAACAGAGCTATAAACAGACAAGGGTTAATTATCCTTCTGAAAAGTCAATGCATATTTGATGTGGAAAGGGCTGGAGGAGGCGCAAGAGATGTGAGTTTGTTAAATGGGTGGGTTGGATCCATACATTTTTAATTCCTCTGATACAAAAGGGTGGCAATGTTTTATAGCATGAAGGATCTTGTAGCAAAGGAGAGCTGCTGCTCAACCAAATTCAACACTAGCCCAAAGCAGAGGGAAACACAAGAGTAACTGCTGGTCTCCTGCAGCGCTTCCCTTTGATCAGGCTGAACCCTCGTGGGGATGCAGCACATTTTGTGATGACACTGTCTGTTCCACGTTCTCTACCTGCAAGGATGCTCAGCAGCACGCAGATCCTCCTCACCCCTCCCTGCCAATGCATGCCTCCCGGGCTTCCCCTAGGAGCCTCCGTTCCTTGCTCCTCCTCTGGCATCAACAGGCATGCTTTGCCATCCTGTCAGCATCGCTGCAAGTCCCTTCAATAATGCATGAGAAAGGCTTATGCCCTCATTTTCTACCGTTCTCAGTCAGATAAAAATTAGATGTTTCTGAGGTACTGCTGTGTATTCTGCTATGGGACACCCACCCCTCACACCCCACCCTTCCTCCCTTACCCGGCCCAGCAACAGTTTGGTTTGTGCTGAGTTTTGCATGTAAAAATTTCATTGAACATTTAGGAGTGGGGGCTGGACTCTGGAGAGCAGCCACCCAATTAGGCACACCAAAACATATAATTTCTATTCTGAGACTACAGGTAAATCCTTTAATTAAAAGAGTCTTACGTACTTCAGTGGTTCCTTCTGGAACCACAGGATCCTCCTGAGGACACGAATGCCCTGCTCCACTTCTTCTACCCAGTCCTGTTCCTGAACCTCCCCTTTTTATTAACATGAGTATGACAGGCTCATTTGCATTCAGGGTCTGACCTGACAATTGGGTGTCACTCAAGGACACAGCTGCAGTGACTTCTCTGTGCTCTCCCTGGTGACACTATGGTGGCCAGTATGCAAAAAGCACGCAGAGACTACTGAAGTAGAGCTCCTGACCCTGAGGGTTCATCCTGCCTGCTGCAATTTACCTCACAGCAGATCATTTACATCTACCTCTCACTCCTGCCCCCTGCTTTTCCTGCTCCTAAAAGCAGGCTTAATGCATCAGATATGCCCCATAGACTTCATCTTGTGCACAACAGATATGCCTACTTTCACATGTGACTGGGCCAAAGGTACCACCAAAAAGGGGTTTTCATGAGATCCCAGGCAGAGCTGATGCAGTGTCTGTTTGCACAGCTGGCGCTTCATACATGGTCTTAGGACGAGGCTCAAGCCCCCGCTGGCAGCTCTGGGGAGGGATCCTGCCCCATGCTGTGCCAGGTTCTCAGCCCAGTTGCCTGGGAAGTCTTGGCTCCTTCCGACCACCAAGCTCCATCTCACAGGCTTGGCAGAGCAAGCTGGATTCATCCTGGGCAGTAGCACCTCCTTGCAGGAGGCGCTCATTCAAGCCTTGAAATAGGACTAACCCTTAGATGCAAAGCTATCTGGCATACCTATTAATGAGAAAAGGAGCAAAGTTCATCCATTCAGAAAGGAAACTAATTTTTAGAATCCTTTTCCCCCACAAATTTCCTTACCACACTGCTTCAAGGATACCTGCCACCAAGATTTGTTTACAAGCAGTGGCATAAATGAGACTGTGAAGTTATTTTAGTTACTATTAAATAATTCCTTTTTTTTTGTGCCACACAGGCTTGTCTTTTCTTTTTTCTCTTTAACACAATTTAGCAATTCTGCTACTCTGCAGATGGCAATAAAAATTATTCAGGAAAAAACATTTGAGGACTTTTTAACCTTCAAAAAATATTCCAGAACTTTCTTTTTGTAAAACTTTTCTGCATATTAATTGTATTGGCCGGTCACGTTAATATTCAAATTCCTACTTAAAATAGTAAAAATATTTTGACATATTTCTGGGAGTAGTCAACCCTGTTAGCTTCCACTTAAAGTGCAATTATTCAGGAATATTATAGATCATTATGTGGCTTTGGGGAAAAATCAGTATGACTTAAGTGCCCATTAGTGAAAGTGAAATGGTAGTAGTACACCTAGGAAAGCACATGTGGTATTCCCATGAATATCAAATTAATTCATTATGATAGCACTGGTAAAGTGTTAAACTATTTCCTGTTTCGTGGCACAAGATTTATTTTCCAAGGCTGGAATATAAACACCATCCAGCAATGTTGTAAGAAAGGGTTTGTCATGGAGAGGCTTATGTCAGAGATGGCCTTGGGTGTCTATATCACGGTGTCACTGGTGGCTCATTTCTTCTGTCTCCTTTTCCCAGTTAGAAAAACTCCCCTATGTTTGTTTGACAACTTAGGCAGCAAAGAGATTTTCCCTTCCCAAATTCTGCCCGGGTACAAGGAAGAACAGCTCTCCATTTGAAGTTAGGAGTCCCCTGTTTGAAGGTGAGTGAGAGCGCACATGCTTTGATACATGAGATAAAGACAAAAACCCAACGGGGGTCAGGGAAGCGGCCCCCACATTGCAAAGCTCATGCCACACTCCATTCCTCCCTTTCCTGGCTGTCTCAGTGCCCTAAAGAGACAAACAAGGGGCAGTGCCCCAAGGGATCCCCCTTGCCCAGCCCCTGGGCACCACTGCAGCCACCCCAAGCCATCAGCACACCAGCTTCCAGAGCAGATGATCCACCCCATCCTGGGCCTTAAACAGGACTCGTACAACTGGCTCCAGCCTTCTGAGAGCTAGGTTTTTTTGATGCATTCCCATGGCCCAGCACCACACCATCTTTGCTGCTTCAGGTCCTTGAGAGCCAGAGGCTGTTCCTCAGATACTCAGAGTTTCTGGCCAGATCTCTTCACATGCCTGGCAGTCAGGGAATGGGCAGAGGTTATGGTGCAGTGGAGTGACCAGGAGTCTGATATTTTGTGACATCTCCCTAGTATATTGTGGCATACTTACCCATTATGGGTAGATGAAGACATTTTTTTCTCATCTGTTTCTCACTAATTGCTGTTTCAGTTCAGAATCCAGCATGGCAATAGACAAAATCCACATCTCTGGCCAGGGTAGGGTATATGTGCTCACAAGGCCTGTAGCACTGGAAAAGAATAAAGAAGTCTGGACACTGACAGGCTGCTTGGAGATGTCACAAGTAGGAGAGAACTGGAAAAGAAAGGACAGGTTCCTCCTGACTTACAATGGATCTCAAGCTTGATCTTCTGTGATGCCTCCTGGTTCCTGATAGATGGGAAAACCACAGTGTGCACATCCTCTCCTCTGAAGGTACCTTTGTACCTTCTGAAGTTTCCTTTGAAGGCTTCAGACGTGTGAAAATTAAAACATACTTCCAGTCCCACATCATACAGGCAGGACATGCAGTGATGCTCATCTGACCAGCGACAGGCATTTGCAGTGTGACCATGATCATTACATGAAGGGAGGGGAATGATTTTGCAAAATGCTTTGACCTCAGAGAGCTATTTGCACAACATAGTGTTCAAGATTGACCCAGTTGGTAGTTTTGTATACTGTTTTAATAAACACTTTTTAACCATAATATCAACTTTTCGCATTTCTCCTCAAGTTTCCCTATTGCCTAATATGTGGTTCTACCTAAAAGCAAACTAAAAAAACGCCACCCACCCCAGTCTTTGAATGTACAACAAGATTTAAAGAATTATTTCCAAAAAAATGTTGCAAAGAATAGAATTATTAATATGAAAGAGATCCTAAGAAAAAAAAAATCTGAAGGCTAAGAAATCTCTACAATCTCCAGTTAAAAGCCAACGAGTTTCACAGGAAGCTTGTTCAGGAAGTGACCACCACACTTCAAAGCACCAGCAATGTAATTGTCTTGGTTCATCTCTCATTCTCAGGAAAAGGTCTGTGGACCTCTGCTTCCCCTTCAATACATCAGCCTTCATTTGGTGACCTATTTAACTCTTCAGTTGCTAATCTACTCCTTTAGGAAATGTGTCCCCACTTCGCCAGGGCATTCACACCTTGGTTTCACCTCAACTGACACAGCTTTAGACACCCACAAGGTTCACAGGTCAAGTGACACCCAACTGATTCATCCCTTCAGTGCTGTAATTAAAAGTCTGCCAACCTCACAGGGGGTTAGGAGTGCCTCTCATTTATGATTTAGGTGCATATTACCCTACAGGTAAAGCCCAGAGGCTTTCCAATGACAGTGGTCTGCAAGCCTAATGTCCTCCTGGGGAAAGTGTTGCCAAAAATGTTTCAAAAAGCATTCCAAAAATATGCTTGGGGCCGGGGCCGGGGCAGGGGGGGAGGAGAAGGTGTATTAACCTAGGAATTTTTTCTTAGGAGAATTTAGGAATCAACATCCAGAGGAATTAACTCTGGAGAATGCTTAAGAAAACTTAATTCTAGTCACACCAAAGCCAACATGTCTCAGACCAATAAAGCAGAAGAATCAGGAAGCAGAGGGGAAAACAGCTACAGCCCAAAACAACAGGGTACACATTTGCTCTTTGCAAAGCTCTCACTGCATTCCTTTGGCCAGGACATCTCTGCAGGGACCGAGAAGCTAACTTAAAAACATATATAATTCTGAAAAAGCCCACTTACTGGGGGAAAAAAAATCAAGCAAATGGATCAACCCGTCTAGTTTAAGACTTCTTAAAATTAACTCTAGTGAGCTGCCGATGGTACTGTAGAATTAGATGCATTACTCTTCCCTTAATATGTAAGGCGGTTTGCTGGGTAGTAGAGGGGCACAAGAGTAATTACAAATAGAGGAGGAAAACTGATGTCACAAATGCACACCAGGAGAAGGAATTCTGACATCTGTCTCTGATAATCATGTATATGTTTCAGACAGGGAAAATACAGAACTCATGTATCTAGATTTCTAACAATGAATTTCATATGTTGTCACATAAAAAGTTAATCTGACTAAAGTCCACGTTAGTAGCAGTATTATAGACAGAGTTGAGGACCTCTCTAAAGAGTGTCAAAATGGAAAGCATGAGGATGCAGGAGAATGGAGCAAGGAAAGATCTTGAAGCCTACCAATCTTTCTTTAAGGACCTTGGCACATGGGTAGGAATGTACAAATGAAACTCGCTGATCACAATGCTAATGTTGAGGTGCTGTTAATACAGAAGACTATTAGGTTATCACATGGAAAGAAATAAGCAACAAATGGTGTAATAAAGATTGGATTAAATTCAGTTACACCAACCGTAAGGTCACGTGTTCAGAGACAAGTAGCAGAAATCTCTTTGAAATTGGAAACTTTCAAAGTGGAAATGAGACAACTACCTGACAGACTTTGATATAGTTATTCTCTTTGCATAAATACAAAGCACTTCTAGACTGGACTGGGAAACCAGAAAGAAAAGAATATAAAATCTCACTTGCAATTCTGGGCATCTGACCATCCGTGTTCAGGAAAAGATTATTTTGGATGAAACAGATGTGAAAAATGATCAGAGAAAGAGAACAGTCACAACTAGACTGGAAATCAGAAGATTCTGTCAATGTAGAAGAGAGAGATTCTAGAAAAACACAGGCAAAGATTGTACCTACTACTAAACTTGTGATCAATCAGCTTATGAAAATGATTGTATGATAAAACTGTGGTGATAAAGCATTTCAGCATAGGACAGTCACAGGAAGATCCCTAGGTTTAATCAGAGGAGCAGGAGAAAAAGAGGTCAAAGAGCAGAAAGAACTCAAAGAGGTTGCCAAATAGTTGAGTGGGTCTTCACACAGAGGAGAATGGGGGAATACCTATCTTTGGTTTGTGAAGGTGAACTGCTGTCAGAGGAGCATAAGAAAAAGTGCTGAAACAACTTGACAAATTAAATTGCAATAAATCACTCAGACTGGAGCCTATTCATCTCAAAGTTCTGAAGGAACCAAACAAAATAGCTGAGCTATTAAACATATGTAATTTATCATTAAAAACAGCTACTAGATCAGAGATTTGGAGGGGTGCCAGCAGTATTCCAGATCTATAATTTAAATAGGCACCCTGGGCGAGCCTCAGAAACGTTGCTGTGGTCCTGACACAACTGGTGTGGGGGGAAGGCACAATGTCAGCGGACACGAAAGGGTTTCCAAAGGGCTGCCACAGGAAGCGCCTTGCATAAACCGCAGCACCCTCAGGGTTGAAAAGTTTTTGCCCAGGTTAGATTTGGGGCTGCACTGTTCTGAAGATACCCTGGATCAAAGCTAAGGAGAGAAGAAATCACCTTTGCAGAGATGACAGGCTGCTGGTGTTAGCTCATAGCATCATGTAGCTCCACACTATGCCAAGGTGCTCTACAGGGACTAACACATGTGCTGCTCTTCTATATTGACTTCAACGAGCCTGCTCACTATTAAAGGGCTTGTGTGTGTGTGTTGCTGTTATTTGTTTTACTGCAGTCTCTTTTATGGATCAAGATCCCATTGTGCAAAATGTTGTATACACAGGAAGGATGAAAGAATGCTAACTAGTTATCCAGCAGAGACAGGAGAAGCCTGGGTGGGTAGAGGGGCCACTATCAGAGAACAGCAGATCAAAAGGATGTGCACAGCCCCCTGTGTACCCACAGCCAGTTGTCCCCAGAGCTCTTAAAGGTGAGTTGGAGGAGAAGACTTCAGCTGGTGCATGAGGGGCCCCAGGGCACAAAGCTTTAACCTGCTGGTTTGGAAGTTGAGCACCCTGCAAAGGAAGGATGCAAGACTGGCCAGCAGACAGCAATAATCTTTCCAAGGACAGAGTCCATCACCTTATTTTTGGTTCCACAGAAATACCATTCTGAACTGAAGGTTTTCAGCCCTTTCTGTTTTTTTCAGAGCTTTAAACTTTTCCAGAGAGAGGGGGAAACAATGTATAACAGATTTGAGCCTATTGTCAAATAGGCTTGTTTTTTGAGTTCATTTTCACACACCATTTAAGAGCAGTTAATGGAGCACGAGTTGAAAACAACCATTTTATACACTCATGCATGTTAAGAAATGGAATATAGCACTATGGCAAATAATCTATATTCTGATAACTTGTATATTATAAACATTTAAACATATGCATACCTAGCTCCACGGACAGATTACAGTTCTTCCACTTGTACTGGTGAACCCATAAAAGTAGTCTTATCTTAGTCTGTTTTTTAAACACTTTTAGACATACACAGTCTCTAACAGATGTTATCCAAGAAAGGTACATTCAAGTAATGTCAGAGAAATATGTTAAGTGGCACATGTTTTACCACAAACCGAACCATTAGAATTTGAATACAGGACTGAACTTTAGGTAGACTTATCCTGGGTCTCTTCTGCAAGAATGGCATTGAACTGAATGCAAAATAAGGACTGTCAACAAAAAGCCTGACTTCATCCTTCAAATATTAGCAATTTCAGAGCTCTTGCCCCAAAAGGAATTTACAGAAAGAAGTGGAGTTGTCAAAAAATATAACTGATGGACATGCACAACATTTGGGCTCTCATGATCATGCTTAAGTGCCTAGCAATCGAAAATAGACCATAGTATTTTAAATGCTCACAAATAGTGGCATCCTGGACCAATAGCTGGGGAACTGGGCTGAAAGTCAGAAATACATCTCTGTAACTTCCACCAATCCATTTTCTGAACTCCAAAGCAAAGGCAGGTGTTGGCAGCAAAACTGTGGCATGGCCCTGTCAGCTAAGACCTGCAAGAAACCAGAAACCATTCACTCCAGCTACGGTCACAAACCCCATAGCATTGGGCACAGTGGTGGCGACAGAAGGATGTACGTGTCCCCTTTGCTGAAATCACTGAGGGAGATGGTGTGGATGTGCCACCAGAATGTCTCCTTCTACCAGCATGGGAAGCATCCCCATCTGTAGGTGCTGCCAAGACATTCATTCCAGCAGCACAGAGGAACACTCTCTTACTGCAGGCAGGTCCTCTGCCATGACACTTCAGCATGCCTCTCTACCCCTCACATCTCAAGTTGTCCCTTTTCCCTTCACTCCTCTATAGACTGTCAACCTCCAGGGTGGAGATTCTTCAGCAGGAGCATCTTTGGTGGTTTCCAGAAATTGCCATAACAGACATAATCTATAGGAAACCTAAAAGGATATAGGAAAGGAAAAAGCTTTCCATTTGCAATGTGATCAGCTTTGCAATGCAACATTTCCCACTATTTCCATCCCTGAAAAAGGCACGGGGCAAAAATTGGGACTAAGAACTACAGCTGCAGTTAGGAGATAGGAGGATAGATAAGCACCCTTCCAGCTCTAACAGCCTTGTACAGTTAGTTTTGAATTCTGTATATGAAGGGGGGAAAAAGTAAAACATGAAGAATCTTTTCTTCCAGTTTAAAGGACCCCCCAGCAACCCAGGAAGGTAAAAGATAATTTTAAATGTAAATGCAATGTTATTTGCTGCTCTAGTGGTGTCAGTGAACTTTTGCTTGAAAGAGAATTTCTCCCCCGACTACAAGTTCTGCAGTGCTGATAATTCCTGATGCACAGACTTGTAAGATTCATTGACCTATTTAAATGCATTTCCCTGTTAAGAGGCCCGATCACCCAGCACTGGCCAAACTAGTCCCACTCTGTATCTAAATGCGACATCGTAACTCCAGCGTGATTCATTACTATATGATAAGGCTGTCAGGAAGTAGCAAACACACAAAGTGGGGAGGGAATGCAAGCGGGAAATATCTGACATTCAGAGAGGGTGCTTGAAGCTGGCTCACTGCATGCTAATGAACAGCCCCTTTGGACCATTTCCTGCATATGCTAATAAAAGGGTTGCTTTATCAGAAATGAACCCGCTTTAAATCCAAGACGAGCGTAATGCAGTAGCCTGCTTGAAGAATACACCTAAAATGCCTTTTGCTTTAAAAAATATAGTGCTATTTTGGAACCAGGTCAGGAGACAAGTCTGTTGTAACTGACTCAGTTATAATTATAGTACAGATCAGGCCCTGACTCCACTGTAATTGTATAGCATGACAGGCTCGTGCATGAACGAAGAGTAGGAGTCTTGGCTAGAGTGAGACAAATTCTAATATCACAAACATAACAGTGAAAATCATAATTACAGATACGTCACTGCAGATCAGGGATGCAGCAGGCATGGACCGATTCCCGGTGACCTGGGAGGGACTGACTCAGCCCCGCGCTGCTCCGCCGCGCAGCAGCGATTGCTGCATTTTGCCAAGAGGGGAAATGACTGGTGGGGTGGATATTCCTCATGGGTCGTTGCCAGCTGATGGTGACCCAGGGGCACATCTTTTACTTTACCACCGTGGAGTGATCTCTGAAGGTGGGCAAGTGCCTGCCTCCAATGGCAAAAGCCAAGCTACTGGCAACGGGGCACAGCCGTTGCTCCTGCAATGCGTGGGAGATGCAAATGGTTCCAGTGGATCATGCCGGGGTTATGGTACACATCACCATCCTCCTGCGTGCTCTGCTCCCCTACCTCTCCAGATTCACAAAAAGGTGCACCTTCCCTTCAGCTAGCAGGTGACTGCAAAGCCAGCGCACACTGTCATCAGCCACCTCTGAAATGCAAAAGGTGACCTACAGCAATGGCATCAGATAGACAGCCAGTGGTGATACTGTTTCCCCATCTGGATTCACCAGAGGAGAGTGCTTGGATGCCACAGGGCTTGCTTCAGAGCAATCAGAGCACTAAGGAGAGAGGAGAGGCAGAGAGCCACCAAGAGCAGGTATCACCAACACCTCACCTCTTGGGCTTCCTTGGTAACAAGCACCAGGCCACAGGGAAGTAAAGAATATTTCCCCTGGTGTACACTCTCCTGTTACACCTTTCCTTTAGGATTTGGTCATGGTATCAGTGCCTTTTATAGACTGGGGCAGTAGTTAGAGCACTTCGATGGGCTTCAGGGTTCCCCCTCCACAAGTTCAGGGGCCTTCTCAGGTTTATGGATTCACATCTGACCTTTCCCGCTTCCCAGAACAGCATCCTTTAATCTCCAAGCACTAGGCTATGGAGAACAAGTGGGTCCTCCCCACCCCTCCAGTGCTGTATGGAAGACACGGGGTTTTTTTATATCCTTCCAGAAACGGGTGAGAAAGGGAGACTCTATTACCCATTTTACATTAAACAGTTACTGGAGTTGACATTTGAGCGCACAACAAAAAAACAACAGATGGATATTGACAGATGGAGGAGCATGAAGAAACAATGAGACATCTTCAACCACTCTTCTCTGCTTCTGAAACATGTTATTGTTTCCCCTACCATCTCTCTTGACCCTAGCCCTGTTTTCAAGTGCCACTCCATATGCTTCCTTTCTCTGCCTCCATATGTCTTAAACATGTAAAGAAAAAAATATTTTTTTTTTCCCCCACTTCTTCTGGCCCTACTGAACCAACTTTCTCCCCCTGTAAAATTTGCTTTCTGCTCCCTCTCCTCCCTGGAAATGGCTTGCAGCACTACCAGCAAAGTCGCCAGCGAGCTCTTCCTCCCTTCCGTTTTAGGGTGACTGCACACCCTCCCTCCCTTCCTGAAAACCACCTGTTCTCCAGCTTTCAGTAACGCCACACGCTTCTTGTTTTCCTCCATTCCCATGCCATGACACACTTCCACATCTTCAACTACCCTTTACAAACTCAGTGATTTAACTTCTTCCTTTCCACTCTGCCTCGCTAAGGGCTTGCCTGTACCTCGCCAGCTGAGCTTCCGCAATATACCCTGGCAGAGAGCAAACCCCATGCCAACAAACTGCAAAACTCAGGAGCTTTCATCAGGTTCCTTCTCTTCCTTGATGCTTGTTAAGCTTGAAAATGTATCCTCTATTTTTGACTTACTGTTTCTTACCCAACAGCTTCTGCCATCACTCAGCCTTAAAACTCACACAATAGTATTTTCTCTGCTATCTCTAACGAACAAATACACCAGTGCTTCTTAAGTTGCAGATAAGAGATGCAGTCTTTTTTTTTACCTAAACCCATTTCTATCTTACCTTTCACTCGGATCAAATCCCATCCTTCTTCAAGTTCTTTTGCTAACCTTCCTATTAAATTTAAGTTTTTTCCTTCTTGTCTTCCTGGACATGCACATCTTAGTGTCTTTCTACCTCTCCTTCTCACACACTTCATCTGCAGAAACACTTCACTTGCCACTTCCAAAGATTCCCTCCTGTCTTTTCTTTCCCTGTTCTTGGAACTGAATGAGTGGCTCAGTCCATCTAATTTTCATTGTCTCTTCTTTGAAAAGAGTTATATATCCTATTTTCCTTGCTCTCCGTATTAGAAGTTACTAATAAAGATTAATGGAGTCATTAGCCAGATACAAGCAAACTTCACTGCTTATTTACTTACATTTCATTGTTTGTTTGAAAATTTCATTTGTGATTGTAAGCTGCAATGAGACCTTTGCTGCTTCTGGTTCACCTCTAAGTACCCAGCACATTTGGAGATGTGCATAAATTACATCCAAAATGTCACAAAATTGAACTAACGTTTAAAGCTTTGCAAAATTCATCTCCACCGAATTCTGGTGTCTGAATTCAACGCTTCATTTGGAGCCTGGCACGCAATGTAATTACAGTGAAAGGTGAAATAAAGAAGAGTAGTATGAACATCTCGCATACCTGCTATTCACCATCTGTTCTTCTCTGTGACAGAACGATACAGCTTCTCTTTACAGAGGAGCCTTTGACTTGATGGAAAAGGGAGAATAGCTTTTTTAAAAATGATCATTATTGTACTGCAGAAATATTTTTATTTTATTTCTAAAAAACAAATAAACCAAATAAACTTAATATATTTTAGTGGTCTGTGATGATGTATTAGATGACTTCTAACTTCAGAAGCCATAAATTAGGATGACATTACCAGGAAATCATAGTGCTGCTTGCACAGGTCCATGAGGCCCCAACAATAATTCCCTCCCTCACTTTTTGGAGGCTTTTTATGCTTCCTCTGGATTATGGGCCCTAAAAGGTGATGGCAGGAGCACTGGAAGCTAGCCTAGAAGAGCACTGAGGTTTTCTCGTAATCCAGGACTGAATCACTATAGGGGAAAAGCCTCCAAACCAGGGAAACACTTGCAAAACCAGGAGCGAAAGGCAGCAAGGGGCACAGCCACCGCAGCTGACTGACACCTGTGCTGGGTCGCCGAGGGAAATTTGCTCTACCTTACAGGGCACATCCCGCACCCCTGCTTGCCTTGCCACGGGAGCGAGAAATGAGTGGTTGTGTGGAAAATGGGCTGCGGGTGTCATTTCTGCTGCCTTTGTAGAGCGATTTCTCGCCTCGGGTGCATCCTGCTTTCCTTTCCCCCTCCTCCACAATCCCCACCCCCCTCAGCCACCCCCGCTGTGGGGAGGAAAGCTTTCCGCATCACCCCTCACTCCCCTCCGCGGGGGTTCGCGTTTCGGCGGGAGGGGTGCCCGCCAGCCCCTCACCCCGGAGTGCAGTTCGTAGCCCCGCCAAACAGCCCCTAATCACGCAGGGCACGTGAAGGGTTAACTTTTTAGACCCAGACAGTCCCCTGCTGATCCGGTAATGAGTAAGCAATGCAGCTGAATGTCAATAGCTCGGTGTGAACTCGGGTAACCCAGCTGAGCCCTGCGCGGGAGAAGGGGGGAGGAGGGGTGTGAGATGGGGGGTGTGGGGGGATGTGTGTGTCGAGGGGTGTGTGTGTGTGTGTGCTGGCGGAGGTAATCAGCTTGACTCCCCCGACCTTCCCCAGCCCGCTCGGGGTCCCGCTGCCCCAAGCCTGTTTGCAGTATGACGGCTACGTGCTGCCTGCCCGAGTGCGAAAGCCTTTTATAACAACTGGGTCTGAGTCAGCTGCTGGGGGTAACATAATACACCTTAGTCAATAGCTATATGTTGCACAATATACGATGTGGCAGTTCCTTTCTAACTTGGGGAGCCACCCAGTCTTTTTAGGATTTCCAGGAAGAGCTGTGGCATCTGACCTTCAACTGTTATTAAAAGAAATCAAAGATTGTATAACAGTCTGTCAGAGCTTTGCATTTCTTAGTGGGGTTACGTTTCATCAAATGCCTCCACATTTCTGAGCTTCACAGGTTCTTTATTCCTTCACTTGTTTATCCTCTGGTAAGCATTTATTAATAGAGAGACTTATTCCTTTACTGTACTCGTTTATCTTCCAGGGGTTTTGTTTTGTTTTTCAATTTAGAAGCAGAAGGGTCTCCCACACATTTCACATTTCTATCTGCGGGCGAAGTCGCCGCGTGGCTTTGATAGCAATCTCCCAGCTGTCCGTTTTCACCCTGGAATCCCTCCCTTCGGCTGATTTTCTGCATTATCGCCATAGTTTTTGACTAAGACTATTAATCCACCTGTCCCTCTGTGAAAGCAGCTAGATTGGCTTGTGTAAAAGAGGAGTAAGATGGTATGAACTCTAAATCTGCTATTAATCCCATTAATAAGGGATTAAAGTGCAGCCCCGTGAGTAGGAAAGGCTGATTTGATTGTTTGGGACTATAACTTAGCTCTGCCTTATGAAAGCGGTGTTTGCAGTGCATCACATTTTGTGATTTGCATACTTGGTCTCTGAGGAAATCAAGGTTAAATATAGCAAGGAGATTCTGCTGGCTTAAACTGGTAGCACAACTGTGCTCCTTCAGCCTAGCAGTCCCTTGGATAGCAGAAGGAGCCCTGCCTGTTCTTGCCTGGCAATAACTGCATCCTATAACACAACTTGCCCTGTTAGCTTGTGCTTTACCTCTGACCTTTGCGTGCGCTTTGCTTACATGCCAGATAGGCTGTATGCCTTCTTTTAGAAGGAAAGGAGCACCAGAGGAACTGGACTAAGACAAGTAGCTTGCCACACTGCTGTTTTCAGCAAAACACACACGAAAGCAACAGCCACGGAAAGCTGAACGGCCCCGTATATTCCCTGTGCGAGGCTATCACATGCAGCAACATCAATCTCATTTTTAAAAAAAAAAGAAAAGAAGTTGATTGTGTCTCTGTGTTAGAGCTTAGCATTCGGCTTCTTCCTCCGCCTTAAGAGAAGGCCTATAAATTATTAATACTAACATCAGTGTGAGACAACAGATGGTAAAGATTACTTGGAAAAAGTCTTCACATTAACATATTACAGCCCTGGTTTCACAGCATGTTGGGACTGTTTCCTGCTGCTGCCAGCCAACCTGGCCCTGGGAGAAACCTCCCAGCAGAGGGGAATCCTTGGGCAGTGGCAGAAAGGTCCTGCCCTGGTTTGGCTGCACAGATACGCTGACCTGGCCCCCACTGCAGAGAGGGACAGTCATGTGTCACGGCACCCCTCTGACACCGCACTGGCCCCATGAGGGTCCTGGCATCTGCTATGCCAGGGATGAGGCCAAGAAAGAATGAGCTCAGGGTTAGGAAAACCTGTAGTTAGCTAAAAAATGTATTCTTTGCTGAGATGTTTCCAGGTGGGATCAGTTGCATTGAAAAATAAGAAATAGACACAAGTTTTGAAGTGTTCTGAAGCCGGTGGTGATATGAGACCCAGAGAGCTCGCTGATATCTACCTATATGTGCATTATCCAAAAGTCGTGCAAGAAATAACATTCAAATAATGTTCTCTAGAATGGGTTACTGAGCTTCTTCATGTTTACAAGAGTATTGAAAGGGGTATCAAGCAAGTAAATGAGAAATTTCTTCCATTGGGGTGTCTTGTATTGCCCCGCTAGCTAGCCCTTGTTACAGCAGAATGTGACCTTGTGTTTTGGAGTTACTGGTCTATGACCCTCCTGCCCATCGCTCTGCTCATGCCAATTTTAAAGATAACTCCATGTCAGAACCTCTGACACTGAAGGAATTTATCAGGTCTTTTAGGAACTTACAAAAGAGACATTTTCTCATGGTGCTTTGCTTCTGCAAATGCATATGCCATCTGAGTGTTTCGTTGTGATTAAATCATGGCTTAAAACATAACTGCCATGTTCCTACATCCTCTGGGTGTCACGGGAAATTTTCCACAAGGCCTGAATAATGAAAACATAAGCAAGCGCTAACCGTTCTCAGACTTCCAGCCCTGGGCCCAAGTGCAGTTCTGTAAAATGAGCAGGAACCAGCTCTTCCTTTATCATCTCGTTGGAATCTTCTGCTCTTAAGAGACAGGCAGTGCATGGTGAGGGCATGGAAAGATTGCTAGGAAATGCCTTTAACGGCGCTGCTGCTGTGCTATTTTCATAATGAGTACAGAAGCCTTGGCTAAGCAGTTTTTGATTCATACCTCATTGTTTCCATAAACTAGTAATATCTGTTTTACTGAACAAATATGATTATCCCCTGCACGGTTTTTGTCACATCGCCTCACAGAATCCTTTGTTGCCTTGGCTCTCACCAGCCTTCTTTAAGGGAAAATGCCTATGTTTGCACAGCTGCCAATCCAAAACCCTTGCAGGGAAAGTGTTGCTTAGATCCCAGTGGCACTGTATCAGTGCATCCAGTCTTCACCTGCAGGGACTTCTGGCTTCACGTTCAGCCCCTTATTTCCTGATTTAGGAAAGAGGTGCTGGAAGAGCTGTTTGAAGATGCCTGATGCCACTGAGCCATAAAGCGTTGATTTCTTACTTTGATTTTTAATTTTTTCCTTCCTTTTTTTTTAAAAAATCATTTAACAACACAGTCAAACAGGTTCTTGGAACACAGGCCAGGATAACTTGGTCTTCTACTGAATTAATTTTTCCCCGTAAAATTCCACTTACTATCATAGCACTAATTTTTTTTAATAAAAAAATTCCTCAAAAAAACAGTCCTCGGGCCACTGAAGATGAAGGCAATGTTCAGATTAAGGTTAGCAGGGAAGGCATTCAGGAAACAGGGTTAGTGGCACAGAAAAAGGTTCAGATGTTGGCATCTGGTGATTTGTGATCACCTCTACTTAAAAGCAGCTACACTGACACAGATTTGCATTTGCCTGTGAGCAACCAACAAGTGTTTACAGCCACTGGATTACAATGGTGGCAATCTGTTAGGTCACAAATAATCTTGTTGCCAAGTGCTGAATGTGGGTAATTTGTAATCTGCTTTCTGTGAGGGAATATACCCCTAATTACTTCTTTTTGTTGGCTGATTTTACAGGGACTTGGGAGCCAAGGCCTCCTCGTGTGTCAGCTGCAACGTGGGAGGACTGGGTACAGCCCAGGTGGGGGTGTAGAGCTGATCCACAGCCCTACCCCAAGCCCCATTAGGCCATCTTTTGGAGTCCTACAGAGAGCAGTTGCTAAAATTTCTAGCTGAAGGTGAAGGTAGGATGGATTTTAGGTTATTTATTTACCTCCTGGATGAGTTTCAAGACTCTCCACCCATTGCTGGTATTGTAGAGGTGGTATCATGAGCCCCCAGAGGCAGAGATAGCAACTCTCCCATCAGAGCAAGTCCTGGGGAAGGTTGTTAAGGTTCCCTGAGATTAAAGAAGAAAAGCAAGAAGATATGCATAAAAAAGAAGGTGATACTATATGTGTAAAAGCAAGTTTATATGAAGAGGTACAGGTTGTCCTGCACTTGTTCTGCCTGCTTTTTTGAGCAAGCTCAAGTTCAGAGTCACAGATCACGCTCAGACCAGGTACATCCATCTTCCCCAAAATGCTATCTGGACCTCAAACAGAAAGAGGTCCCCACACCTTTAAAATACGAGATGCGGTACTAGGGAAGTGATCTTTTTAACTGATGTGAATCAGTTGGCTTCAGTGAAATCAACCTTGTGTAGATCCAGGCCTGGAGGTTGGTGGCCCTGCCTGTGGCAGGGGTTTAGAACTCTATGATCTGTGGGGTCCCTTCTAACCCAGAGCATTCTATGATTCTATGATTCTAAATCAAACAATGATAAAGAACCAAGGGAGTCTTTTTGGTCCAGCCAGTGAAGTAATAGGGAAAGACAGATAATAGGAAGACTTGGCGTGTATTTTCCAAATACATAGAAATCAACAGAAGTAATTTCTAGACTTTTCTAAGTATAGAACAGACATAGTTCAAAACAGCAGGTGCCATCTCTGTCAAAAATAACACTACAGGTGTAGCTCTGCGTGTTATGCTGTGCAGACAATATGAATGCTCAAATTCTGATACACTCCATGTTTTGTGTGAAGGTCAGCTGGTGACCTATACAAAATAAAAATGCAATTAAAGGTAACTTTGCAAGCTTTGAAAGAAACCTTACTGAGGGTATTGGTATTGGTATGTCTAAAGGGATGGGGCAGGTGGGTGGAAAAATTACACCAAAAAAAATTTAATTAAGATTCCTGGGAAGGGAGGGAAACTGCCTGCTGCTCCACAGAGGGCCTAAATGCTCAAGGGAGGAGCAGACCTTAAGAGGTAATGAGACTGCTAAATGGCAAAGTTTGGGAAAGGTAGAGCTTCAAAGGAGGAATGTGCACAACTTGGATCATAAGCTGCCTTTACATCTGTCCTTAGCAAAGTGGAAGATGAAAGGATCTGCACTCAAAGGACCTGCTTTTCTGTTGCCTTTCACCTTCTGAGCTTACTTCTATCTATGCAAAGGGTATGTAAATTGCCAGAGCTCTGGTTCAGTGCCTTGTTGTCTGTCAAGCTATTTAGGGTGAACCAAACCTGTATGCTGGGCTCTGAATACGTGGGGACTCTCACATCCCACCACGTGCTGCTGACGGTGCCACGTGTGTGCTGTTCTGGTAAGGGGTGTGAGTCTTCTCTAGCGCTTTGGATGGCATATCCATAATACTGTGACTACAAAAGTCTGTGAGATGAGATACTGGAATGCTGACAAATTTTTGGTTTGGCTTGTTTGCTGCTCTGCTGACGTCAGTGGCGTTGTGCCTGTGCCTCTGCCCTGCGGCCTGCCACGGCAGCAGGGGTGATGCCTGTGGGGAGGGCAGCTCACCACCCCAGACAAGGCAGGAGCAAAAGAGTCACTGTGCCTGCAGCCTCCATCGTTAGCTGTAGTAACAGCCTTCCCAGTAACAAAAGAGGCCAGGTGCCTGCCGGGCTGGGAGAGAGGAAGGAGCACGTTGAGGGGTCCAAGACTTGAGGACTATGAGGGACAGGACAAAGGGCACTGAAGAGAGCGCAATCACTTTAGTTACCGGGAGAGCATGAAAACTGTGTAGGGAAAATGCTGAAGGGTCATGAACTGATGGAGGACTCCAGAGCAGAACACGTATTGCACGGGTTTTTTTGTCTCATTTTGCTTGTGGGAGTGTTAATTATGAGACTGTAGAAATGCTTGGGAATGCCTGTATTTAGATAGCGTGCTTCAGGATTCACTGCAGTTAAGCCCCAATTACACCAATGGTATTAAAGGGTCCTGTGTGGGTTTTGCAAAATTCATTTACATCCACTTTAAAGCCCCTCTACACAGGCTAAGCAAATGATAACAGAACCTAAGTGGAAAAAAATAAATGGAAAGGAGAAAAGATTGATCTCGAAAAGAAATGAGCTTCACATTTGTGGTCCATTATAGCCAGAGGCACAATCACCTAATCTGACTCCTAAGGTTAGTCCTAAATATCAGTGTAGGCAAGTCCCTGGACTGTTGCCAGTGTCTCAGGGCAGATAACATCAGCACAAGTCGAGAAGAGGTCTCCAGTCTAGCTTGCGTTTTAATATACTATTAAAATAAAATGAGACAGCAATTAGTTTCTCTTCAGCTATTCCACAGCATAACTTCATCGGTCAATTAGTATGAATAAATAAATATAGGTCTTGAATTATTAAACTGCAAATAGAAGAAGCATCTGCATTTAATATTTCACTGTTCCTTCTCCTTGCTCTTTTGCTTTGCTTGGAGTTTTGACTTGGTATTACAGGAGTGCCTTTGTCTATTCTTAACTCTTTCCAAACTTTTAATTCTTACTTAGGATAATTTCCTTACTCCAATAACACTTTTAATCTTGGCTCAAAACAGAAAGGTCAGATTATCAGAGGGTATGCATTCACAGAGCATGTCAAGCTTCTGGGAGCAACGGGGAGGTCAGTGATTTAAAAAAGAAAAAAAAAGAATCAGGGCATTTATTTAAGTGCTTCAGTATGAGCTTACTAACTTTAGATTCCCACTTACTAAAATCTTGGCCTTAATCTTTTTCTGCATAGGCTATAGAAGAGTAAACAATGTCTGATTATCCCACGGGTTAATCCCTTTTCCTAGTAAGAGAAGCAGAAGCAGGGGTTGAGCAGGGTTAGGCTATCTGCGGTTCGTGTCCGAAGGCCAGTAGCTACTTGGGGCGGAGCAGGCCAGTCTCATGGAGCTGTTTAGGAACATGGAGTACCACTGGCTGTGAGAACAGCCCAGGACCTTCGGACTCCATGTGCTGTGTCTTTCTCAAATTTTATATGTGATCAATAGAGATCAGTTTCTTCAGCTGCTTCATGGGGTAAAAGTCAATCCTGTTAAAAAAGTAAACCTCACTATAAATTTAGACTTTGGTTGTTTCCAGAAGATCTCCAAGAAGGCAAATCAGAGCATTTTCTCACTTGCTTTGTTCACAAATGCTAGCTTGACCTTTTGGTCACTGGTGCTGATTCTTACAGAAATGGGTCACTAAAAATCTGTACTTTACCAAAGCATCTGGGTGTCAGATCATGCATTCCCTGTGAGAAACGGACAAAGGAAATTTCAAATAATACTAGAGTGTTTAATTTTCTGTTGATGACACTGTTGATGCATGTAAGAGAAGGAAGTAGTGCGACTTTAATAAGCAGGAAAGAACATGAAAGCTCTAGGGCATTTTTCTCCCTCCTGAGAAGCACCTGCCTTCTGACCAAAGTTTTCTTTTAGACCAAAATCTCATGGTAATGGCACCATTGTACACAAGAGAGTGGGTTCTCCTCTAACTGCCTCGGGGTGAACCAGAACCAATGGTCATGATATTATTTCTCTGAAGATATATATGTTGGGGACCCCAACTTTGTTCTTAGGCAAGTGGCAGGATGCCCTAGGAGTGGATCTGTAGAAAACAAGTAGCGCTGAGGAGCTGGTGTCCTACTGTGTGTGCCATGAGGGTTTTTGCTGTGGACAGGATCTAGAAAGCTGAACTCCTGCTAGTAGTTGGAGCACACCTGGTCAGCCTTGGGAACACACCCTCCGGTTAAACTTTGTCTAAAAGCAGTCCACCTCTCTTACACTGAGACCACCCCACGATGTGAAATGATACACACTCAGTGTGGGCAGTTGGGAGATTTGTTAACCTGAATTTATCCGCTAAAACTGATGCACCCTGCTAAAGGCATCAGACTGCTGCAGATGCACAGCCACCCTCCAAAAAGCCCCTTGCAGGAGGGCCACCTGCTTTAAGACACAGCGCTGGCAGCCGGTGGGGTGGGGGAAGCATGCTTGCTGTGGGCAGCCGGTGTGGATTTACCAGGCTTAGTAAGACACAGGAGGGAAGGAGAAGGCTGAGACCCACAGCGAGAGGTCACAAAACACAGGGCTGACATACATCTTCCCAGGATGGACTGGCCACTGCTGCCATCCCTCATGTTTTCCCAGCCATCAGTTTTCTCTGATGATGACAAACCTTGAGTGGCTTCTGTATATATTTTAAATGTATTATTTTTTCCCCTTTGAAGCTACTTGAGGCACCCTGTGAGCTGAGTGCGTTCTTCTGAGATTGGCTCACTGCAGTACATTTTACAATGTTAATTTCAATGAGATTTTGTTTTTTATTTTAGGTTGGTCTTTTTTTTCTTCTTTTTCTGGCCTGCTTTTATGTTCTTGTTTTCCGTTACTGCTGGTGTAAGATCTTTGAAGAGTGTCACTTGAGTATGTTAGCAAAACTTTTTCATATTGTACAGCTTTCAGGTACAAGTCATAAATGGGTCATGGCAGCAGTGGTGGAGGATGTAACATGCAGCCTTGTGGTTATGTCTTACAAGCGCTGCTGTCTGATCTGCAGCATTTTCTCCTCTCTGCTTAGCTGCCATGGTGATAGGTTACTTGGACATACCATAAATAGAAAAACTAGCAGGGTTTTCACTGAGTCTGACTATGAGGACAGTCCTCTGGCTTAGTGCACTTGAGTTTATGCATATGTTTGTGAAAACTGCCACTTGAAGCTGTTGCCTACAAAGCCAGTGTGGCAAATAGCATTGTGCTTGCATTCACAAAGGTACAAGAGCTTTTACTAGAGGGCTGGATGTAAGAAACTGGTTCCTTAATCCTGGTCAACCTGATGCAGAGAGATTTACCTCCTCTGCCCAGTTCCAGGCAACTGGTTGCAAACTAGTGAGGCTCCACAAGGAGCTCAGTAGGTAAGTGCCAGCTTTGGGGCCTCTCTATCCCTGAAAAGCAGAGATGGGGCCTTAACGCCAGACGTGCTTGTGGCCCCAGAGCTCAGACATGGGTGCAACCACACAGCCCCATTTCAGAGTATGCCCCATTAGCAAGTCGCTGAAATTGCCGTGTGTAAAATGTGCCAGACTATGGGAGAGACAAGTCCCTGTCCAAAGGGACAAAGGACAATGCTGCCTGTGTCTCTGCAGTGTTATCTAATAACAGAGGCCTTGCAGCTTCAAGCTGCTGCTAGAGCCTGAGCCTTTTTATGAGATGACCCATGAGGTGCAGAACAGCACCTCTGTGAAGGTAAAATTAAACCAGAGCTAGGACAGGACAAGGAATAGAACAGTAAGTCTTGCAATCAGCTTGAGACTCAACTCTTGTGTTTGCAGGGTCAGGGAATCCCACAACACTGTCCTTTGTGGTGTTCCTGTACTTGGTCAGGTCAAGTAGAAGGGTCTTCTCCCTGCCCATATGCTGTAGGAAACAGGTGTGAACAGGCAGTGCTACTATCCCAAAAGCCAGTCTGGTGTGCTAACAACAGCATGGCCAGGGCACCCTGCAGAGACCACTGGCCGGGTGGTGCCACATGGCCAGTTAGAAGTCTGAGCAACTGCTTGTGCAGTGTAGTCCCTAAACTGTGTGATAAGATGGAGCTGAGGAAAATAGGCCAAAAGTAGTTATAGAGAAAGAAGGAAGTTAGAAAGCTTTTAAGAAGGGAAATATTTAATGTGTCAAAGTGTGTAAGGTAGGTTAGCAAGGGGGAAAAGAAGAAGACACACAATGGATAAACCAAATAGAAGAAATATGGAAGAGGAAGAGCTGGGTAGGTGGAATAAAAGCTTTAATAAGAATGGCTGGAAGTTTTCATCTGTTACTTGAGCCATTAAATATAATTTTTCAACAGGATAGCTGCTTTTTTGATGTATTAGATGAGCTCTTAAATATAATTTATTTTTTTCTTTCACATTTGAATCTAAATTTTTTAAACTAATTTCTCAGGGAGTTGATGTGATTTTTTTTGGAGGATGTGATTCATCTAGATTTGACTGCTATGTCTGTCGAAATATTCCAAACTACAGCTTTTGCTGTTGTAATGGCCATTTACAGAGCATAAACCGTGTAGGAGAGTGGCAGGTGTCATAGGAAGGGAGAAGAAACCATTCAGAAATAAAAGTGTTCATGAAATGAGAATTTGTAGATGATGTCTTCAAAATGGAGGTGGAAATAGAGTACATGTTTGTATATGCTTATATTTTATGTCTGTGTATGCAAAAAGTATACAAAAAATGCAATTAAAAGTATTTTTCCTAGTGAGATGATGATATATCAAGCAAACCCCTCCCTTAAAAGGAAAAAAAAAACCCCAACAGTTACAGGGGGGACTATCATTATTCTGCTGTAACACCTTGTTGTTTTGGAGAGAAGGCACTGGGTAATGCTCAGTGACTAATTTGCTGTCGATTAGTCTTTCATTACTTTTGCATCCACTTCTGTTCGAATTGTGGGCTATATAGCATGAGTTGCTCAACAGTTTATGCAAAAAATTGTTATAGAAATACAATATTCAAAACTAAAGCTACAAGTTAAATTATACAATTAGTTGGAGGCTATGTTTTTCACCCATGACTGGATTAACAGGAAATGGACACTGGTTCAAGCATACATACAGACTAAATTTCAGTTTCAAAAGCAAACAAACAAAAATTCCCAAACTCCATTTCTTTCCCTGAAAGGTCCTGTTGCTGTTGAAGACCTTCCTGCATTGATGGGGAGCACACAGACGAGGACAGAGGTGTTCCCAGAGCAGCTGTGTATCGAAACGTGAAGTGACTTTGCATGCTCATTCTGTGCCCTGAAAATGACCTGTGTAGGCTGAAGTCATCCTGATTTTCTGATTTTTTGTGGGCATGAAACAGCAGGATTGCAATATATTATCACATTGCCTGAACCAGCATCTACATGCCTACTGTTTCATTACTTTTCCTTTCTTTCTTTCTTTCTAAATATTGATGTCAAAATAGTAACAGAGAGGCTTTGTGACTAAAGAGTTCAGGTCTTCTGGGGTCAGATGAGTTAGCCTTGGGTCTTTTAAATACTTAAAGCAGTTGATCTCATTGAAGTGAAGTTCATGAAGTTGCCTCACGTTCCTAATTGCTGAATATACATGTCCAGGTCTTGAATCCTGTTCTCATCATGCCAGATGAGATGGCTCTGTAAAGTACAACCTCTTCAAAATACTTTTTTCACAAGCTTGACTTTTTCCTTGATAATACAGGAAAAAGCTCACATGCAAAATTGTTGAATAACGAAATTGTCACTGCATTTTGCAGTGAAAAGTTCTCCTTTGGATGGTAGATCTTTATTAAAAATGTGCTAAATTAAGTGTAAATCAGAGTCCTCTGATACTTCTTATATCCGTTTAGTTGTAACTGGTTGTCCTTGCCTGGACACCAGATGCCCACCAAGATGCTCTGTCACTTCCCTCCTCCTCAGGACAGGGAGGAGAGAGAAATAAGATGGAAAACCCCTCATGGGTCAAAATAAAGGGAGTTTAACAAAGCAAAAGCAAAAGACTGCATGTGGAAGAGAAGCAAAACCAAGAGATTATTCTCTACTTCCCATCAGCAGGCGATATCCTGCAGGGCTTCTATACATTTAGCAGTTGGTCTGGAAGATAAATGTTGTAAATAATGAATGTCCCCTCCTCCCCTTTCTCTTAGCTTTTATTCCTGAGCAGATGTCATATGGTATGAAATATCCCTTTGGTCAGTTTGGGTCAGCTGTCCTGGCTTTGTGCCCTCTTGCCCACCCCCAGCCTATTGCTGAGGGATGATAGAAATGCTGGAGAGAGGCAGCCTTGATTATGTGTGAGTGCTGCTCAGTAGTAAACAAAACACTGATGTGTTACCAACACCTTGCTAGTTACTAATACAATGCCCAGCACTGAGGGCTGCTTTGGGGAAAAACAACTCCAGCCCATTCAGACCCAGTGCATTGGTCACCAATGGCTGCCCGCTGTTTGGAGGATTTTTTTTAAATGGCCAATGCCTGAGACCTAACATTCCTGTCCCTCCCCCCTCCCCAAAAAATAATTCAATGCAAAATCTCCTTTAAAAGGACGAGTAGCAGGTCATATTTCAGTGACCTTTTCTCCTGTTAGTGTTGAGTCAAAACACAGAACTGATGTGAAAATGAAAATAGCTTGTCAAGATTTATAACAGAATGCAAAAGCCTGGGAGTGGGTAAATGTGAGTCAGAAAGAGAGGTTCACATGAACTTTGGGGATTTTTCTTTTCCATTGTAGGTGATAGAAAGGTGCTAGATGACAGGGTATTTTTGAAAGACTCATAAACTCTGCGCCTTCTGCCAACAGCTATATCAGTGTCAAGTACAGGGGGCAATCATCTCCCTAGTCCTGCTGGCCACACTTTTCCTGATACATGCCAGGATGCTGTTGGCCTGTCGGGGATCAACAGTCCCACCTATCTGTGTGTCAACTGCAAAATTAATGAGGTTGCACTTGATCCCTTTGTCCAGATTATTGATAAAGATATTAAGCAGAACTGCCCCCAATAATGAGCCCTGGGGAACACCACCTGTGACCAGTCACTGACTGGATGCAATTCCATTCACCACAATTTTTTTGGCCCTGACAGTTTTTTACACAGCAAAATGTATGCCCATCCAAGCCACCAGCAGCCAGTTTGTCCAAGAGAATACTGTGGGAAACGGTGTCAAAGTCTTTACTAAAGTCTAGGTAGACAACCTGTGTGGTCATTCCCCCTTCCACTAAGCAGGCCACTTTGTCACAGAAGGAGATCAGGTTAGTCAAGCAGGACCTGCCTTTCATAAACTCATGCAGGCTGGGCCTCATCACCTGGTTGTCCTGTATATGCCTTATGATGGCACTCAAGATGATCTGCTCCGTAAGCTTCCCTGGCACCAAAATTAGACAGACAGGCCTGTAGTTCCCTGGATCCTCCTTCTGGCCCTCCTTGTAGATGGGCATCACATTTGCTAACCTCCAGTCATCTGGGGTCTCCTCCATTAACCAGTACTGTTGATAATTAATGAAAGCAGCTTGATGAGCACTTCCACCAGCTGCCTCCGAACCCTTGGGCAGATCCCACCCAGCTCCATAAACCTATCTGTGCCTGAGTTGTGTAGCAGGTCACCAAACATTTCCCTTTGGGATATGGGGCTTCATTCTGCACTCTGTCCCTGTTTTCCAGCTCAGGGGACTGGGTACCCCAAGAACAACTGGTCTTATCATTAAAGACTGAGGCAAAGAAGGCATTATGTCCCTCAGCCTTTTCCTCATTCTTTGTCACTATGTTTCCCCCCACATCCGATAAAGGATGGCGATTCTCCTTAGCCCTCATTCGGTAGCTAATGTATTTACAGACATGTAGCTAGATTACGTTCTAACTGGACTTTGGCCCTTCTATTTTTCTCCCTGCATGACCTCATGACATCTTTCCAGGCCCCCTGAGTTGCCTGCCCCTTCTACCAAAAGTCATAAAGTTTCCTTTTTTTCCTGACTTCCAGCAAAAACTCTCTGTTTAGCCAGGCCAGTCTTTCCCACCAGTTTGTCTTTTGCCACACAGGGAATGGCCTGCTCCTGCACCATTAAGATTTCCTTCTTGAAGAATGCCCATCATTGTCACATCATGGGCAGCTGTAAACACCATAATAAATGACTACACTGAATGGAAGAATTAGCTCTTTACCATTCTTTTGTGAGTGTGAAGAAGTTCTTTCAAAAATACAGTCTTTTTGGTACCTTCCAGATGGGTGCTGCAGCAGCACCCTGCCCAGAAGTGAACGTACAGGTGTGCACTTACCTAAACCAGCCATCGCCAGAAAAAGGTTTTGTGAGAGTGTCACCTGCAGTAAAAGCTGCATTTTCACTCAGTGGCTGTTTGAAAGCTGTCTGGAGCTTTGCTTGAATGTGGGGGCTCTGAGCTGATGGTTGGTGGGGTTTTTTTTTATATACGCTTCATTTTTTCTGTACTATGGTAAAGTAGTCATAAAGCCTCTCCAGGGCATCTGTTCTTCCTTCTGTACCTGTACCTTCATGGCCTTTTCTGTGTCTGCTACAATAGTCTTTGTTTTTTAACATGGGTTTCCAGCCCAGGTCTGAGTGATGTGGTATTGCTGGGATCACTTTTCCTAATAATCCTCTGGCTTGTAAAACCCAGAATATACTCTCTGATGTTCTGATTATTAAACTCTTTCAGAAAGAGTTGTTCTATATCTTCATGATCCTGTTTGACTCAGTTTATTGCTACATCCCCGACTTCTTTCCTTTTTTAAGATTTTACCCCCCAGCACCTGGTGTAGTGCTGTGTTTGGGAGTTAGGGTGAGGGCAGTGCTGATAACACACTGGTGTTTCAGTTGTTGTCAAGCAGTTAAGGACTTTCAGCTCCTCATAGTGCCCTGCCAAAGAGAGGGCAGGGGGCAACCAAGAAAGCTGTGAGGGGACACAGCCAGGACAGCTGACCCAAACTGGCCAAAGAGGGTATGCTATACCATATGATGCCTTGCTCCATATCTGACTGGTGGGGATTGGCCAGGAGGTGCATGGTTCAGCTTCAGGGTGGTGAGAAATTGTACTGTGCATCACTTTTTTGTATATTCTTTTATCATTATTATTACTATTATGGTCTTCTTTTTCCATCCTATTAAACTGGCTTTATCTCAACCCCTGAGTTTCACCTTTTTAATGCTCTCCCCCACCCCACTGGGGGAGCGAGCAAACGTCTGTGTGGTTATTTTAGCTGCGTGCCAGGTTAAACCACACAAAGCTGTTATTGCCCTCAGTTTTTTAATGTCTGCTGCCTTTCACATATGCATCATTGGCCCACTGTACAGGCCTTGAAATCTGCAAGCTATAATTAATGTATTAAAAATTGTTTCATCTGCCCTCCAAACTCTAGTCCAGCAAAGGATTGCCACATGATGATAGCTGTGAGTGCACAGATCACCCCACCGGATTTAATGGCCCAGCAGATCGAGAAAGGTGATTCTGCCCCTCTACTTTGCTCTGGTGAGACCTCATCTGGAGTACTCTGTCCAGCTTTGGAGCCCTCAACACAAGAAGGACATGGACCTGTTGGAGCACACCCAGAGGAGGCCACAAAAATGACCAAAGGGTTGAAGCAGCTCTCCTATGAAGACAGGGTGAGAGAGTTGGGCTTGTTCAGCTTGGAGAAGAGAAGGCTCCAGGGGGACCTTATAGTGGTCTTCCAGTACCTGAAAGGTGCCTGTAAGAAATCTGGGGAAGAACTGTTCATGAGGGCATGTAGCAATAGGGCAAGGGGTAATGTTTTTTAACTACAAAAAGGGAGATATCTGTTGGGTATTAGGAAAAAGCTTTTCACTATGATGGCAGTAGATCACTGGAACAGTTTGCCCAGAGGTGTAGTGGAGGCCTCATCCCTGGAGATATTCAGGGTTAGGCTTGATGGGGCTCTGAGCAACCTGACCTAGTGAAGATGTCCCTGCTTACTGCAGAGGGGTTTGGACTAGATGACCTTTAACGGTCCCTTCCAACCTAATTCATTCCATGATTCTGTGAGGTTTTAACTATTGCAAGCAGTGGTGCCACTACCGTCCTGGAGAATACAAGCCCCAGTGGAGCTGTATGCATGGTGCATATCAGCACGTTCTCTGCAGGATGCTGTTTATAGGGTTGTGCTCTTTCCTACATAATTTGTTTAACATCTGTATGTTTAAGTGCTCAAAATTTGCTTGTCTGCTTGCTCTGGGAGTAGTTTTGAGAAATTGGAATTTTTTTTTTTCTCATCAGGCTTGGTTAAAGATCTGTGTCTGTCTTTGAAATCACAGCACTGCAACGTTAGTGCATGGCAGCTGCATGTGGAATAGGCCACAAGACAGAGCAACCTTTAAAGGAAGATGAGAGGATGCAGGTTGAGAGTGCAAAAGGTAGTAGTAGTATACATATAAAGGTGGTGAACTTAAATGATGATGCCTTATTAAGTAAGGTCATCATCAAGCACACCCTCCCTCTACGCCCGAGAGCCAATGCGTGGCTGAATTCTGATGAAATATTTGTCAGTCAGTGGGTGTTTCTTATGTTTACTCCTACAAGTATGGAGGCTAAATCACTTGTGTCAGGATGATATGAGCAAACTGAAGGTCACTTTCAGCATACTTTAGCATGCCTCAGAGGCACTACTGATAAGGAAAAAGACAAAAGGACAAAAAACAAAATTAACTTTTAATTTCCCACCAAAAATATGGCTGTCAGAAATAGGGAGATGAGTGAAATCTCTTGTAACATACAGCACAGGACTGTATATTTAACATCTTATCTGATTCAGCCCATCACAGTGACAGAGCATGTAACACTCTGTGTGTGTGTGTGTGTGTGCCTGTGTAAGTATGAATATTTACGGATCCTAACTCAGAAAAATTTTTGTGACACACTTTCATATCTGGTTTCAGTTTAAGAATCTTTCTGCCCTAAATTAGATGAATACATAAACAAATCAGATATATTAATTTTCTGTTGGGAATGCTTTGGCGATTGCTTACAAAGAAAAGTTATTTACATGCTGATACAAGGCATTACTTAGCATAATGAGCGGTAGTTTTCTCTTTCTCTGAGGTATTAGGCTTCTTTACATGTCATACCTACCTGGGTTACAAAGTTGTGCTGCTTGGTACGATCCTCAGGTGTGTATCGGAAAGGCACGGTTTTAATCTGATCGAGTTTTAGGGAGTCTGCTGAGAGCCTGGCAGCCAGTGTGCAGGTACCAGGCAGGCAGCCCTTGCCAGTCCCCAGCACCCACCACCTCCAACCGGGGAGACTGAAGCCAGCTGCACCCCCAGAGCCCCTGGGGGCTTCCCTCACTGCCGGGGGGAGTTCAGATGGCATGCGCTTCTGACCACCCCGCTGAGAGCTGGTGGGCAGCACACCCACCCACAGCTATCCTTAATGTGGTGGATGAAATGGTCCTGGGGTGGGGAGGGTTGTCTGCGGTTTCAGAAATGACCAGTACATCTCCTGAGGATAGTTGGTGATTATGTGATGGGATTGTATGGGATTGCTTCCCCCTCCTCCTCTTAAAAACACATTCACTATATATATGTAAGAATGAAGGGTCATTCATGGTAATAGTTGCTATTAACCACTAATGACATTGATCTGAGGCTTTAAAAAGAAGGTAGTTTTTAAGAGGGCTTTCTAAGTCCGAAGTATAAAAGATCATATTTTTCTGGCCTGAGTTATGGAAAGCCCCTTCACTTATTTTGAGGTTTATCAAAGAGCATATTTGTGTTCAGAGTCCATCTGTCTGGAAAATGAAGATGTGTGTTCATCCACCAAATAAATAAAGCGGACAGAAAATTAATTCAAGTCTCCCTTAACAATATTTTGGTTTTGTTTCAGCCTGGATCTGCTCCTGAAACCACTTTGCCTTTTAGAACCTCTGGCTTTTTGGTTTCTAGGTTTTCTGTGGAGAGTCATGGCAAGGATATGAAGTGCAGTGGTGGTCTCTGTAACGTAGATGAGGAATAGCACAAGACTTACTGAATTGAGGCAGTCAACTTTGTTACAATTTATTTGAATTCAAACCAGTGACAGGCTGTGAGCCCTACAGTCACTCTCAGTTTTATGATCTTAAATTATGAGCTGCTCAAAAAGACATTGTATTTTCTGCTTAAACAGTTTTATGTCTGTTTATATCTTAATTGAAATGGTATGTAGGCATCTGCAAGCACCTTTCATATGAAGGCCATTGTTAAACATTGGTATTGCAAAGGTGTCTTAAAAATTCATTTTTATTGCATTATAAGGTAAGTGTTTGTTGAGAATCTCTCCATTAAACAATTAAGCCTCTAAGGCTTTTGCCTGTAAGCTACATAGGTTCTGTTTTGTCAGCAACAAATGACATGACTGCCTGCCAATTACGAGATGATCTTGCATTGAGCTACAGAGAGGTCAATGTGGGTCTGATGGCAGTCTCAGCTTCCTCATGTTTCAATATGGCATGACCCGGTCTCCTGAAAGCTCCCAGTGTGCTCCTTATGCAAAGGGGCTGGGGGGCTCCAAAGCCTGTGTGAAGCCTTCATTGTTATGAAGCCTTCATTGTTACAAAGCACATGGGAGTGGGGGTACTTTGTCCTGAGATTACAGCTCTGATGCACCAGAGTGAAGGCAGGTGTTCATATAAACCAAACTGTTGAATTTACTCACATCTTTTTAAAGGACCATAGAGGGATTTAGGTTGAAAGGGATATTGAGAGGTCTCTAGTCCAACCTACAGCTCAAAGTAAAGTCACTTGTGAGATCAACCACATTGCTCAAGTCTTTGTCCAGGCAGCTCTTGAAAGCCTAGAGCAATGGAGCATTCACAGCCTCTCTGGACAACCTCCTCCATTGCCTGCCTGTCCTCATGGGGAAAATGTTGTTCTTATATCGATCCTGAACCTCTCCTTTCGACTTGCAGCCCTTGTGTCTTGTTCTGCCATACACAGATGACAGAATGAGGTGGTTCCATCTCTTCAACCACTGCCCTGTTGGTACAGGCAGGTGGTTGTTAGGTGCCCTCAGAGCCATCTCTTCCCCACACTGAGCAAGCCCCTGTCCCTCAGCATCCCCTCAGGGCACCATCCAAGCTAGGAAAGTCCCCTCAGTTACACATCAACGCTTTTGCATTTCTTGCCTTCATGAGCGTTTCGTAAAGGGTAGCCCACAGTTGTTGTGAGGAGAGGAGGTGGGAAAGGGAGCACAGAAAGGACTTCTGAAATGGGATAACACCTGTGCTAGCTGAGATGGCTTCTGCAACTCAGTGGTACAGAGAACTGGGTGTCCTGGATTGGGAGCAAAAAGTGGCATAGGCTGGCTCTGAGGCTTTGAGTTAGAAATCATTGTTCAAAGTAAACAAGGACTGTGTGCACCCAGCCTAGGAATACATGTGGGAGATGTTAAGCACCCTCTGCACCACGGTGCTCTAACAGCACAGGGAGGTGCTTTCAGCATGTATCCGATGAAAGGGCCAGGGGAAAGGCAGAGTAAGTCTCAACACTGCTTGTTCATGTCTTGAACACTACTAGGCTGCTCTTGAGGTAGGACAGTAACTGCTCTGTGCAATCACTTTAGTTCCAGAATACAGACAAAAACTTTCTTAGTGAGTAATCATTGGCAGGTACAGTTAATAGAAAATCTGGAGAATCAGAAATCCTGGCGTCAGCAGAGGAGTATTTGGGTTCTGTAATAGTTGCAAAAATTAGAAGTTCCAAGCACATGTTTATCTCATTTCACATTGGTGTTTTGTCGTTGTGGTTCACTAAAGAAAAGGCTTTTCTTCCTGCCTCTCCATTCTCTTTGTTTACGTATTGAGCACTGGATATGCTGTGACCCCCTCACCTGTGCCACTGTGATGTCATTAACTGCTGGCATACTGCAGAACACAAAAGAGAAAATCTTGATCTGAGATTTCCTGGGCTCTCTCTAAAAAAAAAAATTAAAATATTATATAAGTCCAAAACAAAGCTGGGAGAGTGAGTTAGTTCATTTGGGGGAATAAAAGCTTTCTACATGAGTTTCTTAAAAGCGTTCTGGGGAAATCTGCTTGGCATTCAGGTCCTGAAAACACTGGAAAAACCCTACATGAAACCAAATTGAACTTTAGTCTATTCTGGCCCTAAAACCTAGAGGAGTTTGTTTCACACTTTTATCTTTCAACCATGGACAGATGAGACTGGACAACCAATTAGCAATGATGCATATCTGCCGACTAGACATCATGGGACAAAGCTACGGCGAGTTATAAACAGAGTAATTCCACTGCCTGCCCTGAGCTCTCCCCTGTGCCGGACAGGGATCCTGACTACTTACTGTATACAATGGGTGGGTGGGTACAATTACACATAGGTCCGCTTTAGAAAAATGAGACAACCACAGAAACAGAAACCTTATTGTTTGAAGGCAACAGTTCTACAAGAATTAGGAGAGCCTTTGCCAGAGTTGTTGTGAAAGAACGTTGGGGATCACAGCATAGATGAATGCAGTTTCTTTCACCTTGAGTGTGAGGCATTTCAGCTGAGCCTCCTCTTCCTTCTATATTCTGCAAGGCATCTGTCTTAAAAGAGCAGCTCATAAATTTGGAAAGAAGGTTATTCCATGAAGTAACTTTCACTGGATATTTCAACTCTTCCTTCTTAATGTTTTTTTAACTTTCTATACACACAAAGATAAGGATTACAAAGCAATTTCACACACCTCCACTGCACAAAAATGTAGCCTGATCACAAGGGTCAGACATTCACGACAAGGGTCAGACAACTTTAACTGTAAATTTACCCTAAAATTTCTCCTAAATTAGTATTTTTAAACAAAGGTATGGAATTAGAGAAATGATAAGCTTGATTAGCAGATGTTTAAAAGCTGCTGTTTTCCAGCATTCCTCTGATGATCAGTAAGTCAAAATAACAATGGGAATTGCTTGAGTGAAAGACTAACTACCATCATGCATTTAATTTACGTCTTAATGCATTGTTGTTGTTTTTCCTGCTCAACTGAACTACTTCTCAGGATGCAGCTGTATAACAAATTTCCAGGGGAATAGCCTTATGTGGATTTTTTCCCTGCGATGTTAAACATTGTGGAGGCTCTTCCAGAGATCAGACTAAGATTAAAACAAATGTATTCCTGGACACTAGGAGTGAAGTGGAATGTTAACAAGGAATTAGGTGTTTAGGGGTCAGACCTCTCCTTGGTATCAAAATATGTGGAGGTTCAGTGGGTCCGGCTGGTGCACAGAAGCTTGTGTGTTGGCATAACAGCAACAGTCCTGGCTGGGTAGTTTATTCTTATTGTCACAGGCTGACGAGTGCGTGTGTGAGAGAGCAAGCCAACCTCATGCCTGCACCCAGCATGTATGTGTCACAGCCCTGCTTAGGCCTATAATCGGGGTGCGCAGGGGCAGGCAGGCTTCCCGATAGTCTTCAGCACTGGGCTGGATGCTGCCCGCAGCTCTTGAGCCATCAATAAAACACCTGCCACTCCCACCATACCCAAAATCCCCTGGCTGCCTGGTCCACGCTAGGTTTGTGAAGTCCTAAGAGAAGAGGTGAATGTATTTGAAATATGCAAGCGGTGATGACCTTTCTGACTAACACTTGACTACAGGTCTGACTGACCTTGGCAGCATGAGAGGGTCATTTTTTGACAGGACTGAACTGTTCCTGAACAATTTATCCAGTGTGCTGGGTACAAACAGTCTTTTCTTCAATATCAGGCATGCATGTCTTATCTTTCTACCTATTCTTTTTTTAAAGAATCTTAGCTATTGTGAAGCAGGCACAGAAAAACATGTTCCCTATTTATATTGTTTGTTCTCCTCAGCCTCTACTATTCTACCTCGGACAATAACATTTCATGAATGCCTGTTTTTGCTCATTTTTTTGCTTGGATGATTTTAAAGAAGTTTTTTTTTTTTCTTCTCAGCACTTCAGAAAGGGGGCTCAGGGCCCAAATCTGTGATGCTGACATTGATGGGTCATATCCCATGGACTGAACGAGGTTTAAGCAATATCTAATATTGGCTTGTGAATGCAAGGAAAAAAAAAGTTTGCCAGGTTTTTTTAAACAGTAGTTCTGAAAGATGACAGGAGCAAGTGATAGCATCTAAATAAGACAAGTCCCTTCTGCTTTGTCTTCCAAGGAAAAAAAATTCTACATTATTTACGTTAATGCAGGGAAGAGAACAGATTTTCAGGTATCCATAATGAAGGTTTCAGTCAGCTCTGCTTTCTCTTTGTGTGTGGGTCTGTACTTTCCATGGTTGTTTCATTTGGGGTTTTGTTTCTCTGGTTTTTTGGGTTAGTTTGTTGGGTTTTTTTTCCCCAATAGAAGAGGCAAAAAGTTATGTCAGGTTTTGGTTCAAGATGAAGATCAGTGTTTTCTTCTCAGTGGATTATCAATGATAGGCTGTAAAAAGAGTTACCCTACTGAATTAGTCGAGTCCCAGTGTAGACAGTGACAAATGCAAGTACTTTTACAAGCAAGTTTTTCTTTTTCTAAAGGAAATGTTGTGAATCCACTGTGCATGAAGAACATCTCTTAGGATGAAAAACATGGTTATGAATTTTAAGGTAGAGAATCAACTCTTATCTTCTCCAAGCTACTCTCCATTGCCCTGGCTATTCTGTTTTGTTTGTTTGGGGTTTGTTCTTTCCATTTTACTGTTTCATGATAAAAAATAGATAGTTTAGGGTAAATAGGAGGCTTTTTTTAAAACAGCAATTAAACATTACATTTCAAGACCCTTCAGATCTGTATTGCTTTTTAATTCTTGGCATTTTATTTTTTTGTCCTTGTTATTATTTTAAAGTTTTATATCTGGTTTCTATGATAAAGAAATAGCAGGTGGTGTAGACTACATTTAAACCGTGTCATTTTAGGTGACAATCTCACAATGTGTAATGCTAATTTGAATAATGATTTTGGTGGAACACATCTAATTCTAGTGTAGATCAAGACTCTCAGAAGAAATATACCTGTACAGTCCCATTAGGATGTCCTTGTTTAAAAATCTGTAAAAGTAAAGTGTAATGCAAATGAGATCAGTTATGTTATGAATAATGTAGGCTATCCATTATTCTTTACAAAAAGTTGCACGTGCTTCTCAAACCTATCTAGATCCTGTGATGTGAGCCCCATAGCAATGAGAACCACGGAAGATGAAATGTTATGTGGCAGAAGGAGAGACCAGAGAGGTTTATGTTTGACTGGACCACTAAGACAAAAAATGCACCCATACTATGTTAAAGTGCCTCCGTGTCTTCACACTGATAAACACCTTCATGAAACCTAACTTGGGTCTCTGCAGGCCGAGGGGCACAGACCTTTTGCTTCCTTCCTGTTTTGCTTCCCACGTCTCGACGTGCTCCTGGGGAGGGTTGCAACTGCACGTTCCCAAAGAGAAGTGAACTTGTGTTTCTGAGAAGAGTGTTACCACAAGCCTTATGCCTCTCTATTGTTTCTGAATGAAGCGGTCTCTTTGGCTGAGCTCCTGCAAAGATTTATGCACATGCTTAATTCTGCACTCCTGGACTGATCTCACTGGTTTCTGTGGGACCACAAGCAATGAGTAAGTGTAATTCATTGCAGGACTTGTTTCTGGAAATCAGTGTGAACAGAAAACAGATTCAAATGTAAAGCTGGCTATGCAGCCTTCTTATTTAAGGGGGTAGGGGAGAAGCAGCACATTCTCTCAATAATATGGAGCTTGAAAATCCTTCTGCAGTCAGACTTTATTTCAAAACTGCTATGAGGAGATGATTTTAAGTAAATTTCACTGCAAAATAAAGTTGATCATAAAGGTGTATAAGTATTAACTCTTCAGTGACTAGTCATAGAAACGTCAAGAAAAAGTTTACATCTGTGAGAACTACTTACTTGCTCTCTCACTCAGCCTGGTCACATTCCACTACCTCTTTCTGTCTTGCAGGATCACATCTTCAGGATCTTGAGAGATATTAATCTTTTCAGTCATGACAGATCCGAGACAGTACTGTGGGATTAAAGAAAGTATGCGATGGCCAGTACTTCTTTCTGCAGTATATGCTTCCCTGCCTGGGATATCTTGCTATGATGTCCTCTGCAACTTGGCATGCTTTCTGAACACCTCATCACTCAGATAATTATTTTGTTTCTTTTTTGTTAATATTTTCATTTCTTCAGTAAGTGATTTCTTCCCTCCCTTAACTAAGTTTCTGTATCCTGCAAAGAGTTGGAGATAGGATTTTGGGGAGAGCAGACACGCCAGACTTTAGCAGGTTAGCTGCCAACCTCACTAAGAGCCTCCTCAGAGGGGGAAGAGAAGGATCTTAGTAGTGGAAATGCAAACTGATGGAAATTGCATGTGACTGAGAGGCCACACAGGGGATTTTGAGAGATATACCTGAGTATATGCTCAGGGTTATGCTTCAGCATGGACCTATATGCTGTTATTTTCTAATTATTTGGGGAGAGGAGAGAAAAAGAGACTTTCTCACTGCAAGAGGGCAAGTACTAAAACAGAGAGAACTAAAAAGCAAATGTCCCCTGCTCCTTTTTGACTGCATCCCTGCTTTTCTCAGCATCACTTCACAGTCTGTCTTTAAAGCCTCCTATTCAGCAGGACTAGTAGAGATGAAGATAGGGGAAGGAAGTCTGTCAGTACAGTAAAAGAGCATCCTAAGCCCAGCCTTGCATACTGAAAGGCTTCTGTCATTGTGGTATAATCCTTTGCTAGAATGAGCCAAACTCTCCGTTACTTAATTGGGCAAAGCTCCCACTGAGTTGTGCTTGATTAACAACTCTGGAATCTGGCTCTACACACTTGTGATGAGAGATGCTTCAGCATTTCAGCTCCGCCCGCCAGCACTGGTCTCCCCAGCTGCTGGTTCCCAGAATTTCCCAGCTACTGTGGTTGTGAGCTATTTGGGGAAGGAAATGTCTCTTTGAGCAGCTGCAAAATGTTGTGCTAGGCACACTGAAAGGCAAAGCCATAGGTTGGCAAGAGGGGAAGAAGATCTCATGCATGTGGCACTGTACGAACCTCTTGACTTTCCACCCTGTCTGCAGTGTCACTGCCAAGAAAGTTTTGGGGTCTTTTATTTGGTTTTGGGGTTTTTGTTGGTTTTGTTTGGTTTTTTGTTTGTTTTGTTTTATTTTTTAATGTGATTGGGTTGCTTTTGTGGTTGTCTTTAGGGGTTTGTGCAATGCAAAGTCTGTTGTTATTTTGACATTGGTTAAGACCCTCTATGGTTCTTTCTTGGTGGTACCCGAAGGTTTGGATTTCTTTGGTTAGTTTCTTTGCCTTTAATGGAACCAGCAGACCTGACTGCAAACAGGTTTTAGCTCTTCAGGATGTTAGAGTTGGAGTCTGCTGATACTTCAGCATGGCATTTTGTGGTAAAGTATGGTCTCCACTAAGTTACAGCAGGACTAGAAAAGCACTGAGCTGAGCACACACCTACAGGGGCTGCCTAAAATCATATTCTTCATGCAGACCATGAGATTTCAGCTCATGCTCACAGTCTGTGGCTTTCTAATTGATGCATGAAGTTTGAAAATCTGCATGTCATACATGTACAGTTATACTGTACTGCTGTTAAGCAGTTACAATATGCAGGAGTCCCTTTATGCAGAAATTTCTCTGGTCAGTACTGTCTCTTAAAATCAAATACTCTGCA
Organism: Hypotaenidia okinawae; assembly: GCA_027925045.1. NCBI lineage: Eukaryota > Metazoa > Chordata > Aves > Gruiformes > Rallidae > Hypotaenidia > Hypotaenidia okinawae. The sequence continues at coordinate 108,155,319 of BSDF01000001.1, read as the reverse complement.
GTACTTTTCTAATGATTACCGGCCATGTTTTGCTACATGTAAACTCAAAGTACACTATTCATCCCCTCAAAGAAAAAAAAAGTTAAAAAAGTCAAACTGTGTAGACCAGAAAGAATAGATAGTGCACAGGGCTGTCATTAAAACACCTGAGATGTCCCAGTCAGATTTTGAAGTAAAAACAAACAAACAAGGCTGCCTGGTGTTTACCTAAAGAGAGGCAATTAATTAACTGGATGTGAACCTGTACTGTGATTTTTGTGAAAGATTATGAAAAGCATGTTAAACTTATGGAATTCGTAACATTTGATACAGGGTTTATCGCTTTTAATTTCACATCCTTGGTTCATTTCTTAACTGTTTCATGCACATAATGGGCAGGAGAAACCTCTTGTGTAACACTCTCCCAGTATCTTCACTTTTGTATAAAAATGGAAACGCTAAGCAAAAAAACCCCATAAACACATGCATTATTTGGTTTCTATTACTGAATTATTAAAGATACGGCAGCTGTAGTGCTTGCATATTATGCTTGATCATTAAAACCTTGCTGCATATCTCCTAATGGTAACACCTTTTAAGCTGAGCAGTAACGTGGCTTGAATGAAGACTTCAGGGTTTAGCAAATGAGGAATACGCAGGCTTGGGACTCAGAGGAGCTGATGTTCCATCAGCTTTTCTGCATTGACAGTGATGTGATTCCATCATGTTCACTACCTGTGCTTCAGAATTACATTTGGAGAAGCAGCAGCATCACACCGGCTGAATTTTCTCTAGGATCAATATCTTTCTCCTTATTTGGGGAAGGAACCTGGATCCTCTCTATGGAGCACAACGTATTTTTATTCCTTTTGTTTAAAGACTGTAATTCCCACTGTTTGTTTGTTCAGATTCTTTCCAGTCCAGAAGGGTGAAATGACATGGCATGATAAAAGTGTATGAGTTATTTGTATAAAAGGCTGAACACTAATTTTTGGGAGAAAAGTAGATGTAAAGACATGGATTTTATGGGGCACATATCTACTTGATTTGCTTGGCAGAGGGGAGGAATAGCAGTAGGGAAAAGATGCCGACTTGTTTTGTTAAGAGAAAATAGTTCATATTTTGGCTTAATTCTCCGAATTTCTGGAGGTATATACCATCTGAAGAGTGATTTATTAGAAAAGCAAGGAATACTTTTTCTTTGTTTGAAATCAATCTCCCCAAATATGCAGCTGTTGTACACACAGAGCCAAAAAGAACAGATGTGGGAAGAAGAAACCGGAGAACACAAGAACATATCATAAACCAGATTATCCCATAACCAGAAAACACACATTTCTCACATGTATGCCTGATACGTAGCTTAAACCCATTTATATTGTAGCACCTGATACTCTGGGTGGCTGGAAGCGAGTCTGGGTACACTGAGGAATAGCCTGACCTATCTGTGATGTCTTCTTTCATATACATTCTCCTCTGAAGCTGGTCCCATCCTTGAGGCCCTGCAGTGTTAAATTGAGGGGAGCAGGATCCCCCCAACACCGAAACCGCTACTTGCACCTCAGACACTGCATGTCTCTGCTCCGTGTGAAAACCGGCAGCATCACTTTTGCTGGGACAGGACAAAAAGAAAGGGTGGGGACAAACAAATTACAGCAGTGCAGTCTCTGGTCCTCTGCAGCTTTTACGGGGCGTTGATGACTGGCTGCAAAGGGATTCTCTGCTGACCTTCAGTCTACAGCACCCACTTTGTGCTGCACTTCACTGCCGAATCTTCTGGAGCGTTATTTTGCTGTCGGTGTTGTTCATGAACTGCAGTTTTAATTGACGAAGACCTTATGTGGGGGAAAAGAGCTCCCGATGTGTCCACGTGTCCTTGTCATCACTTTTGTTCCATACCCTTCTATAGCAGCTCGACTCTTACACTTCTGACAGTGTGGTTGTAGCAACTGAGCTGATTGATTGCACGTAGATTCACACACATCTTTCGAAAAGCAAACACATTTCCCAGGGAACGATTTAAAGTATTTTAACTTTTAGCAGTAGCTGAACTTGCTCTAAGCTCTGATGAAATTAATGCCATTTTTATGTATTGGGGCCTAATCTTCGACACAGAGGACATCGCTAGCAGCTAGTGGTAGATTTGAGGGTTTGAGATCTGTCCCCATGTAATTAGTCCCTCCCTTTATGCTATTAAAGTGGTGGAATAGTGGAAAAATATTTAATTAAGGGTATATTTGTGAATTGTCCCTGAGGTTGATTCATGTATAAAACAGAACTGACAAACTGCTCAGCTAGTAACTTTTCGATGGAGTCCCTTCCTTTACCATAGACCTTCTGTTTTGATGCAAGAATCGTTTCTTCCACATATTTGGCCAAATCAAATACTGGAGCAGATCGGCGTAGCTTCATTGCCTGTAGCAGCCTAATGCCCCTCTAATTGCCCAAGACTTTTATTGACTGTTTGTATAAAGGCAAACTTGTCACAAATTAATAGGGAAGTTATACTTGATTTTTGGTTGTTTTTTTTTCTTTTAGCTGAATTTAAACAATTTGGCAATATCTGAAGTTGCGTGTGGCACTTTTTTCATTGTTCATTGTTTGGGGTTTGTTTAATACTGAATTCGCTTCAGAATTCTTGAGCTCTGTCTGGAGAGACATATAACACTGGTATGTAAGACAGGTAGATGCAGAAATGTATGTCATTTCCAAAAATGAAAATAAAAAAAATGGCTTTACCTCATTTAGCCTGTTGGAACATGTGGTTTTGCTTAAGAAAAAAACCCACACAACCAACGAACAACAAAAAAACACAGAAAAAAAACACATAAACATCAACTCCCCAAAGCAGAATGTGTGGAAAATATAACGACTCGGTAGGAGGCATAATACAGATTTGCTTCATGTAGTAAACCCTTTGATTTCTTTTTCTTTCATGTGTGGTACTAACATTTATAATTTTAGTATTTGTTTGCATGTGTGTAACTACAGTGTTTGCTCCCAGGAATTGTTTTGTGATGCCTGATTGCCCCAAATCAAGGATGGATAGATAACCTTGCCTTCAGCTAAAATAGTTTGATGTTTCTTTTCAGCAGACAAAATACAATTATTGATAGAATACAAAAATCAACTATTTTTTCTTTACCCAGTAACCTGCAGTGGAAAAAAAATATAATCTGAACTTGTCTAATAATTTGTAGCACAATATTCACAATCTTACTGAGAAATGGGATTCTTTGGTTGAAATGCAAACTAAGAATGTCTTTTCTTCTGCTTGGTTTTTTCCTAGAAAATAGCATTAACTTGGAATCCACAAACTTAATAAAAATCATGATTTCCATTTTACTCACTGAAATCAGAATAAAAATTTGGACAGGCTCAAGCAAACATGCTGGTAAATGGCAAGTGACACCTGCCAGAAATGTGACTATTGTCATCATTTTAACGTCCATTCCATAATCATTCCCTGCAACATCCTGCACACAGAGCAAAGGTAAGCCAAATCCCTGTATAAAAACATACATGGAATCACCAGAGGCTATAAAATCCAAGAAGACATTTTGTTGTTGCTCCCTTCTCTGATTTCATCAGGTATATGTGCTTTCATTGTAGCATCTTTCGGTTTCCCCGGGGGGTTGCGCTGTTTTGATACCTCCAAAGTATAGGGAAAAATTAGTTCCATAAGGAGTAAAAGTTATGAAGTCTCAGTCCCTGCAGGTTTGTGTTTTAGATGTGGTCTTTCTTGTGTCTAATAAATTAACATGGTGAGTTTTCCTCAGCAGAAGCATTATCTTTCTTCTTCCCTACCATCCCTGTGTTCATAAAACTCAACCAGCATTTTTATAATCACTACGATTCTGTCAAAACCTCACTGAAATTGCCCTGGGAAACTGGAAGTCAGTGCTCAAGACAGACAAATGGATAGCAACACCTGCACAGGCAGCTGTATAGACTGGCTCCCTTAGGAAGGCAGCTGATAACAAAAACTGGCTTGCTACATTCAAGCTCCTTGAGCTGCGTGCTGTACCAGATAACCCACACCCCCGTTTGCCATGGAGGGGAGAAGAAAGAGCAGCCCTGTTACTGCCCAATTTGATTTGCTGCAACTCAGAAGCGTTGTTCTACTTTTAGGAGGGCTCTTAATGGATTTTATTCTGCAGTAGTACCAGCTGGAAGGGATGCATTTCACTGTGCTTTTCTTTCTTCTCTCTTGTGAAGAGTCTTGGTGATTTCGAAAAAATGTGTCTTTGATAGCATTAACTGAAAGGCTGGGAGCAGGAGGGAACTCAACCAAAACATCAGTGCATCTCCTCTTTAATTCTTCTCTTCTACCCACCAGTAAAATTAAGGGAGTTTGACAGGCCATGTTTCAACAGTTATTCTACCTTTTTTTCAAATTGTTAAACTCTCACATCGTCAGTGCCACCCTAGAAGTGGGAAATGTAGTGTTTTGTTTTCAAACCTCACAATATAAATACTGTTAGCTTTTTTCACCTTTAAAAAATACTTTACAGCTCAAAAATGTGGTCAAAATTCTGCCTTCCTGGGCAGAATCCTTGTTCCTTTGGATCTGTATTTTCTAATGCTGGTGGGGAAGTGTGGATCTAGTATAAATAAATAGAAGTGCTGTGATGTTCCAACAGTTGGGCTTTTTCAGCCCTGCTCTGAGGAGCATCTGTTGGGAAGTCTAAGAAGTGTGTATTCTGGACCATTTTCCCTTCCCCTCCTTTTACTCTGTTGTTTTCATTTCTCTTCCTGGAAGGGAGTGTCTGAGGCTCCCAGGAATTTTGGATGTTTGAACAAATGAGAGGGAATGACAGCACTATCTTTTATGTCAACAATGACCATCTACATGTAGCCTAATCTTTTCGAATAGTTATGATCAGCAAAGCTCAACAGATTGCCCAGAGTAGCCATAGGTTGTTTCAAATAGCTCTTTGAAGAGAAGGCTAAGGGGGGATCTTATTAATGTTTATTAATATCTCAAATGTGGGACACAGGGGAAATGGCCTGCCCCTTTTCAGTGGTCTGTGGAGACAGGACAAGGGGCAATGGCTGCAAGTTGGAGCACAGGAAGTTCCGCACCAACATGTGGAAGAACTTTTACACTGTGAGGGTGACAGAGCCCTGGGACAGGCTGTACAGGGGGATTGTGGAGTCTCCTTCTCTGGAGATATTTAAGACCCGTCTGGACACCTATCTGTGTGATCTGTCCTAGGGAGCCTGCTTTGGTAGGGGGTTTGACCCAATGATCTCTTGAGGTCCCTTCCAACCCCTACGATTCTGTGATTCTGGGATATACTTGAGACAGTTTTTTCAAGTGGAGCTGACACTGCATAAATTGGTTAACCTCCCCCTCCCCAAAAGCCTAGGTGCAAAGAAGACAGCAGCATCTATCAGAAGATGAGGTTACCGCAACTTTCCCTTGGACTTCTCTTCCTTGTGGCTGGAAAATGTGATCCTCAAAGCGTTGGCATGTGTTACCTGAGTAACTTCCACCATTGGGAGGGCAATACCCACAGCCAGCCCAGGAAGACATGTGTCCTGAACACTGCCAGCAGGCCCCTACCCACCTACGTGTCTCTGGATGAGTGCTGGGAGGGGAAAGCTTTCACGCCAGAAATGAAGCCACTTGGTGACATTGCCCGAGTGAGGTCTTCTGAGATGAAAAATAGCATTTATGTATGACGTCTGCTGCTTTTGCCCTGTCTGGAAGTTACACTTGAGACAAAAGCTTCAGTCTAAAAGCAGCTGTTGGAGAGCAAGAAGGAGGGACTTGCATGAGGTTTTTTTCCTCCAGGCCCCATGCTCTCTCTGTGTATCCTGACAAACTCCACAAGCTGAAATTGGGCTCCCTCTCTAACCCCCCGCTGCTGCTGCCTGCCAGCATATCTTCTCCATATCTCTTGAATGCTATCCTGCTGGTTTTGACACCTGAATTTTCTTCCTGCTTGAATTATTCCTGCTATAAACCTTGAACACTGGCTCTGAAAATGTTCCAGGTTTAATTTTCATCTTTCATCTTTTGAGCATCCACTCAACTAGCTGTTTCTCCTGGTTGTTCTGACTTGAGGCACCTCTGGAGCATGATGTTGTCTGCTCCACGGGGCTGGGGAACAGCCAACAGCCCTTCAGATTCACCCAGGGTACTCTCTGAGACTTGCCACGATGAATAGTCTGTGTCTGATGCTGGTGATGGCCTCAGGCAGCTCTGCCTCTGGGTTTAAGAGCTGCTTAAAGATGTTTGCTGGAGCCTCTGGGTCCTGCATTAGACAGTAGCTGCTCCACTGTGAAGCTGCCATTAATTCAGACCTGTACCAGGAGCCATATCTACATGACACACTTGAGCACGCCTGTCTTGCTCAGGGTGACAGGGATTAGTGTGGTCTGATCGGCAGACACCTTGCATAGATGCAGCTGAAACTTTTTACTGGAGCAGCTTGTACCAGTTCATTGACAGTGGTGACTGAGGAGGTGGAGGTCAAAACAGAAAAGTTGCTTCTGCCCTGTTCCTCCATTAAGTGAAAACTGGTGTGGTGGTAGAGCAGTGTTCCTGTATTGCAAGGTGTCCATTACTTTAGACTCTATAGACTGTTTGCTGGAAGGACATGTCTGAAGAGCAGTTATCTCAACTTGACTGTGATAATCAGAGCTGTCCTAATGAATGTGCTGTGCAATATTGCATCTAGGGGGGCTGAAGCTAATCTCCACCACTACCCCACCATGCACAGAGCCAACACCAAACCATAGGTGCTTTTAGAGGTTTAATCATCAACAGCAAACTCTGGAGGATGAGGTACCACCAAGGTTCTCATCTGATGTGGTTTTCTTGCTTGTAATGCTTAAGTACAGGAGATGAGTATCACCAGGAGCTGCTGAAAGCATCTAGTGGAATAGCTTTCTCACTAGACCGAAGCCTTGCAACATTTTTCCATTGCATTCCTGTTTTCAGTCCTGTAACAGCTTTATGCTTCAGCCAGTTGAAAACACCTCCTGGTCTCATGTGTGCTAGCACTTCTTAAGCACAAACACGCTTTAGCCGTCCAGGCTAAAGTACGTGTGTATGCATATCGATTTACTGCTCTGTGGGTACCTTTGCCTTTAGATACACCTGGGCAGCTGGGAAAGGTCCCCTGAAATGGGCATCTCAATGAAGAAAAAAATACGGAAAATTTAAGTGAAGAGGATAACTATCTATCCTAGTTAATGACCTCTCTGAGAAGCTTATCAAGCACATACTGAGTAGTCTTTGAACTTGCCCTTAACACAGGCATTGATACTGGGCTCATCAGTGCTGCAGAATTACAGCATACCTCAGGGAATTGTTTATCGCTGTGATCCTCAAAAATATGACGACTGAAATGGTTAGAGGCAAATACCAGGCATTTTGTCCTGGCATGGGCTGGGTTTTCAAACACTTCTGAGATGATGAAAGCTATGTTTTGTTTTGCTTTATGGATGTTATCCTGCCTGCTTTAAGCATCTGGGAAATAATATTGCATTTAAGTGGACTGACTCAGATTTTAAAAACAAAAATCTAAGAATAATTTCCTGCATTTTATTCTGGTGGGGTTTTTTTTGTTTGCTTTTTTTTTGTTGTTGTTGTTTTGTTTTGTTTTGCTTCTTAATTTCCTGCCAGAATCTGTGGCTGCGCAGGCAAGGCAGGTCCAAACTGATGTACCTCATGGCTTGGATTCTAATGTATCTACCACTATGGGGCCACTTTGGCTCTAGGCTCTTGTGAGTCTTTTACTGAAGTGATGATTTCAATAAACTAAGCACTGAACTTTGAGTTGGATGTTTTAGAACCCAACAGCCCATTGTTCTGCCTGTAACTGAACAGTAGTAGGAAGGATCTTGAACTCTTATAAATTGTTCTTGTTTTCAAACAATGTCAGGAGTTAAATGGCTGAGCACTGCATGCTTCCACATCTGGGGCAGAGCACTGGTGTCTGAAAATTTGTCGAAGGCAAAACACCATCAGGTTTCAAGTTCACACTTACGTGCATGAGACACGTCGTTACTGTACACATCCTGGCCAGACTATTCCAACAGGAAACTGGAAGGAACAGGAGAAACCAATTACAAGAGGTGGCATCAGGAGAAGCAGTATTCCCCTCTCTGGAAATGGAGAATTTTATGTTCTACCTCCTCCTGTGTGATTAGTCATTTGGAGAACAGCTGTTCACCATGGACTGGGCAGCATTCCAGCTGTGTGACATTATTGACATGCCCCGATCATCACCCGTTTCTGCCTACACTTCCAGTTTACATGCTCAAAATGTTCATTTTGTCAGCTTTTTGGGTCGACAGGAGGCTGGAGCCTGTGTGAAAGGGAGATGAGTGTGCTTCTGTATCAAACAGGACTTCTCATTACACGCGCCCCTGTTGCGGGTTTCTCCTTTCAGGGGGACTTCAGTTGAGGTAGCAAAGCCAACAAGGGGCTCCCTCGACTTGGGGATCAAGTTGCAACATGGAGGGTTTTTTTTTATTTAGCAGTCCTGGGTTAAATAATATTCAGCAGCTAAAATAAGACCCATATCTTTTTTCAAAAAGGTGGGTTTCTGAGTGCTTAAGTTCTGCTGGGTGACTGAAGGAGAGATTCCACAGATAATCTTTACATTTCTGTGTGGTCCCATGAAATTATATCTGCAACCCTTTACCCCTCTAAAGGGTCACTACATCATCACGTCTTAGTCAAAGGGGTTTTGGAAGGGTTACAAAAATAACTCCGTTAACACTCAGTGAAAACGTGACTGACTCACTTGGAATCAAAAACCTATGCTAGGGAACCATGTGAGACAGATGAGTTATGGGTGTCCCAGATTTTGGATGTGCTTTTTGGTCTCTCTTTGCACTTCAAAAGCATTATGTAATTGTCAGAATGAATCAATGAGTTACGCATGTGTGGAGCAAAGCAATACAGAAAAGTTAGTGGCTTGAGAGCAAAATCAAAAAAAGAATTAATCCCTTTCTTATTAGTCCCATAGCAGAGGTATTTGACAGTGCTATGGATTGTTCTCTTCCCCCTTGTTCTGAAGGAGGGTGTGTGTGTGTCTCTGTCCCTGGCACTACGTTCCCACAGCCTTGAGCTGGGGCAGTCTCTCCTGTGAGCCGGGGTGCTGTGGTCAGAACAAGAAGGAGTCCCAGGGAGCTTGAACCTCAGGCGCAGAAGAAGCAACTCACAGTCTTGCAGGGAAAAATGGTGATAAACATTCTCCTTCAGCAGCTGATTTTGTTTTCAGTGCTGTCTTGAAGAGTGAGGATTAATAAAATAGCAGAAGAGTGGAATATTTAGATTTTCTGTTACCTCATTTTTAAGTATATCACTATCGCAGTAGCTGCTTCTGAGAGCTGCAGTATCACCTGGACAATCAGTGCTCAGAGAGAGGAGCTTTGTTTCCTTCACTGTTAAAGGACAAGAGCTACCTGCCTAGCTGGTGAATGTGATTAATTGTCGCTTGTCTGCAGTAGAGGAGTTATGGCCTGATGGGTTTTCATACTGGCTTGTCTGCCTTGCCTCTCCTACAAGGCTATAAAAATGAGAGGAGGGGATTCTACTGTAGAATTTTTAGTATAATGCTGATATTCAGGGGAATGCTGGTGCTTAAATATCCCTCTCCTTTTTAAACTGATCTGCATCCACAAAGCAGCAGATTACAATAAAGTGTAGGGTAAATCTCTTTTTTTTTTTTTTTCCCACAGATAGGAGTAGCCATGAAAAGTGGAGTAGTTTCCAAAACTACTGCTTTGCCAAATGCAACACTTCTATATATACACCAGCGTGGATCCAGCACTGGCATCCTAACAGCGATGGAACAAAATCTTCGTCTTTTAATGCCAATGTTTATTCTTTGTTCCCTCAGTAGCTGTTCAAGACTTGACTCTGTTGATGGGCATTTATTGGATTTTGTTTAGAAAAATTATTTTCTACATTTCCCCTGTGACATGGGCTGGGCAAAGAGTTTCTTAAAAACAGTAGGGCTACCATGTTACAGAAAATCTTTTTTTATTCTTATTTGAAATTTTGTATAAAACTCAAGTAAAATTATTAAGTTCAATTAAAAAAAAAGAAACTAGAGTGTTGTTATGACTTATTTGAAAATAAAAATAAGATCCTTCAAAAGATTCTCATCCTCCTCCTCATGTGCAATTCTTATTTCTGCTGCTGATTTAAGCACAGATAAATCTGAATTTTTACAGGTAGGTATCTGGATTGTGTCCCCAGAAGTCTAGGATGTCGTCCTAACTGTGTTATAAGCCTACATCCAGATAATGGTACTGATGATCTTTTTATCTGGGGAATTGGGGAAGATGGGACTGTCGCAAGGCATTTTAAGACCAGAGCTGAAACGTCCATCCAGGTCTCTCCCACTCCAAACTCCTCTGGCTCCTCATTGATACTTTACTACTAGTATTATTACTACTACCCCATTGTTTTTATTTTTCTTATTAATAATTATTAATAATAATTTTTTTCTTCTTCCGTGTGTCCTTCTTAGCCTGCTCTCCTGACAGCCCAGCTGGTACCATTCCTAATTGGCAGACCATTCAGGGCTTAGGCAAAAATAGCTATAAATTAAACTACGACTGACTGACCGCTCTGTCCCCTGCCTTGCACCTTCTGTAGATACTTCCATGTGTGGAAAATGACCGGGGGATTGCATCATTTTGATCTAGCCAGGTTTTATGCACGCTTTGCAGGGGCGTAAGGGAGTACAGAATGCTTATGGCTGGTATTGGATAGACACAGCCAGTAGTTTGCATCAGGGCTTGTGTGCTTCCTTTAGTTCACGCTTTCCACTTTTGGTATATTACATTCATTTTAATTATTTATAATATTAATAATACATCAATCTCCCTTCTGTTCTGTCCCAGAGGGACCCTATAATAAAAATTAAAATTTAGGTATGTTATTACTGTATCTGCTAAGCATAAGGAGCCTGATTATTCTTGATAGTGATACCTGGAGAGTCTACTGATCATTTAAGATAGTGACTCACCTAGATAGTGAATTAGAATTGAAAGAGGGGTGGGAGGTGTAAAGCTATGACAAACTCTATAGCAGCAGCTCTGGAAACCTCAACAGTGACGTAATAATGAAAAAGACACTAAAAACATTTTAAAAATACATAAAACCATACAATGGTCCCTACCATAAGGGTGATTAATAAAATTCTTTTGAAATGCTAATATTAAGATGAAAGACTAATAATTAGTCTGTGTAATTATCAACCAACTTTCAGAACTGATTTTACAGCCATTGCTCTCTGTTTTGGAAAGAGTGATGGGCAGAGAAGGCTGCCAGAGTGACCCACCCATCCTTGCTGCACAGATGCATACTGTGAGGTGTAAACCCCACAACGGGCACTGCAACTCAGACGGAAAGAAAGCGCGACAGGTAAGTGTGTTTGCACTGAATGAGTGGAAGCCATGCTTAGGTTAGACCTCGTCTGAATCACCTGAGAAATGAAAAGTTCTGGGAAATTTCTGGCACAGCTTTGGCATCTGTTTTGCTGCCCGTGCAGTGTTTAGATTCTGTGCCTGGCTCAAGGGGCGATCCTTTTTCTAGCAGAATGTTTACAAAGGAGTCTGCATCCAATGTTCTGGTCTAGCATCTGTAAACAGGGTCGAGGCCCTCCTAAGTCTACATTTTGATAGTGCTTTTGCACTAATGGCTTTCTCTAGAGCAGGCATCCAATTTCTCTTAAATCGTTTTAGGTCCAGTTGACCCAGGAGAAAGGAATTCTTAGCAGGAATTTTCCATTCCCCCTGCATCCAGCCATTGTAAAAACAAAGTGAAGAACTCAGCCCCTAAGAGTAAATTACTGTGTTTGGCATAAATGTCTTCAGACTTCAGCGACTGCAAGATGTGCAGCCAGACCTTCTTTAACTCTCCCCTCTCCCAAGAACTGCTGCTCAGAAAAGAGTGCCTGGGATGAGTTTTGACCTGCTGTTACCAGAGCATTCTGTCTTTGCATACACTCTTTTTCTTACGTGCTTGCTGGCATATTTGTTATATTCAGTGGGTAACTGGTGTTCTGTGCTGCATGGAGACCTTGATCTGCTGCTGAAGCAACTGTAGTTCTTGCGCTGAGAGTAGAAGCTTCTTTTTGAAGGCTGCCATCAAGCTCCTACAATGCAGAAGGTAATGGATTTCAAAGCCATAAGGGGAGCTGTCAGTGAGATCAGGCTGAATATCGCCCCAAGGCACACAGATATCTTTTTAATTTACTTTTCTTTTTTAATTAATTAATACAGACCAAACCTTCTCAAGACTTGGGATGTTAGGAATATCCTCGAAGTGGATTTGCTGGCAGAGGCTGGTGTGGAGGATCAGAGATGAGGAAGAGCTTCCCTACTCCATGGGCCTGCCTCAGAGATCTGAGAGCCCTAAAACGATGCAGAAGCCACTAATCATTTTTCGGTTTGCTGAGCCCATCAGAGCTCTGCTGCAACAGGTTTTGCTGTGCAGTGATTGATTCATAGTCGATTGGCTTATCATAAAATTCAAGGCATACTTTCTCTCTTTGGGTTATTTTGAATCGACAATGCATTTTAGCACGCCACTAGCTTCCCATGCATTCCCTGCTGCACGAGAGGACAGGATTTGAAAATGTCCACTTTTTAGTGTTTTGTGGTACCCCGTTGCAAAGCTGATGGCTGGCTTCTTCTGGGACTTTACTGTCTTTCAGTGTTTTTTATGATGGGGAAACAGAGTGAGGTTCTCCTTGGGTTTGTGTTTGGTGCGCAAGGATAAGGCAACATATTGATAGGCAGCTGTAATCCAAGCACTCAATAGGGTAAATCAGGTGGGAGAGTCTACAACCTGAAGAGCTGTCAGTAGAGGAATGAGGGGAGGGATATGAGAAAATGGGTGGACTAGAGGAACTGGAGAGAAATGACTCCTACATGCTCCTCATGACCACACTCATCCTCCTTTTCTGTATTTTTAAGACGTTGCTCTTTGTCCTGGTGAGCCTTCTGTCTCGACGCCTGTGCTTTTGCTTTTCCTGCATGCCAGGGTGCTTGCCGAAACAAGGTTAAGAGCATGAGAGATGGGGAAAATATGTTCGTATTGTTTGGTAGTGGGTGAATACCTGAACCGAGTCCAGGTGAAACACCTTCTAGACACATCGGTCTGCTGCCACACCTGAGCTAATTGGCCTTGCAGAGACATTTTTCTTCACTGTGAGGAAGTCCCCAGAAGCTGTGCTGTCTGTGTAAGAAGAAGAGTTTAAGTCATTTGAATCATTTAAATAATTTAAATCCCTTTCTGATACCAATTTTCTGTCAGAATTATTGCCATCTTTATTCTCTGGATAATACTGAGAGCAAAGTGATCATTGTAGCTTTGTAAACTATTGGTACGATCCCTTTTTCTAGGTTAAATGATTTATGATGTTTTACTGCAGCCTCATAAACAGGAAAAGCCAGCCTAAAGACAGAAGAGAGATACTAATTAGAGAATGATAGAAATACAAATTTAAAGCAGCCGCAGCAGGGCTGAGAATTTAAACAAGAGAGCGTCCCTTTTATTACAGCCTAAGCCTTAATTATGTATCCTAAGTCTTCCATTATATCCTAAGTTTAATTGCAGAAAACAGGGGATGGGAAAACTAAGCCTTCACAGCCATATTTGGCAGAAGCTCCAGAATGAGATTGCCATCAGAGGGGAAAGTAGGAAGTGAGCCTTTGTGAGGAGCACCCAAGAGACATCAGGATGCTCTGACTTGGCCAAGGGGAGAAGGGAAGAACCTGGAGCTCCTGCCACCAAGGAGTGGGATAGAAGTTGGTGAGTGCAGGCTGGAGCTGGATGCCCTCTGAAGTAGCTGAGGTAGAAGCTGATGATGAAGTATGAGCTGGTGATGTGTTGTACTGTTTTATCATTTTTTAAAAAATTACTTAACTCCACTTTAATGGTCTGTATTTGTAACAGGATGGCTTAACAGGCTCCTAAATTGTCTGTTGACCACCATGAATGGTGATTTCTTGAATATATGTTCAAGGAAATACTTTTGGGGGGATCAGTAACATCGAATGTTGATCTTGCAGAAGGGATATTTTAGTAGATTGTGAAAGGATACAGAATACAACATTGCGTCTCAGAATTCTTAAATAATAGTGAGAATTCTCCCTAATCTGTGGGGACTCTGTTGCACTCGCCTTCCCCCTGCAAGCTCTCTCCTGCAGACAGTATCTTTTTGCTTTGTTTCATTTCTTCCCACCTTTTCCAAGCTGGCCACTGAGGAGGGACATGTCCTGCCTCAGCATGTGTACAGGTCTGTGATCAGTCCTCATAGCTGGTTCTTCTTCCAGGGAATCCTGGGCTCTATCTGTTATCCTAGTTTATTTTTCCTTGCTTCCAAATACACTGGATTGCCTAGCTATTCTAAATCACGTCTGTTCTTGTGGAGTGTGTGTATTAAGTCTGAATAATCATAGAATCTTTGAATCACAGAATCATAGGGGTTGGAAGGGACCTTGAGAGATCATTGGGTCGAACCCCCCTACCAAAGCAGCTCCCTAGGACAGATCACACAGATAGGCATCCAGATGAGTCTTGAATATCTCCAGAGAAGGAGACTCCACCACCCCCTGGGCAGCCTGTCCCAGTGCTCTGTCACCCTCACTGGGAAAAAGTTCTTCCGCATGTTGGTGCGGAACTTCCTGTGCTCCAACTTGCAGCCATTGCCCCTTGTCCTATCTCCACAGACCACTGAATAGGGGCTGGCAATTTCCCCCTGCATCCCATACTTAAGATATTTATAAACATTAATAAGGTCCCTTCTTGGTCTTCTTTTCTGAAAACATCCCTTCTCCCTCTCAGCTTAGTACAAACAATAAAAAGAAGAACCATAGCCTAGATAATCATGAGGGCTTAAGCCCCCGCAGTTCATTAACTGAAAGTAGATTCCTAAAATTTTCAAGAGTTTAGGTGTTTTTTCTGGGTTTGTGTTTTTGTCTGTGTTTGTGGTTTCTGAGACAGAGTTGTGTTTTGATTAAAAATAGGTGGATTTTTCATCACAAAGAAAGAGGCACTTATCTAACCATCTTTTGTTTATATTTTGAGTTCCTGCCTCAAATCATGGGAATCCTGTAGAATTAATGAATAAAATCTTTACATATTTTGAAGAATTTTTTTTCTAATTCCATTCTTTAAGAGCCTTGGCTGGTTTAGCTGAAGTTCAACACCCCAAAAGAAAAGGTATGCTAGTGGGCACTCTATATTAAACATTTAATATGTCTCCATAATATCTTAATATTTCAACGCCTAATATTGTCTACCTATATTATGCCTATAGGTAGAAAATTTTCCTGTTTTCCCTTTTCTACAGATGAAGTGACACACAGAGACAATAAGACTTATCTCTTCAAACCCCTTTTTAAACTCATCAGTGCCCAAGTTCATACAAGAATGAAATGGTGGTGTTAGTAGCTAAACTTCATTTTTAGGTTTAGACAGTGGACCACACTCCTCAGCTGAAGTGCCTCTAAAGGAGATATGGGAAACTTCACGCCACAAGCAAGAGCTTCCCATGGGTGCTTTCCCTCTGTTGCTTCCAATGCAACTTTGGTAGAAGTTGCTTGTGTTCTTTAGTAGCAGCTTGTATGAAGCCTGGACGTTCTCAGGGAGAGAGCAGTTAGTGAGAGACTCCCAAAACCAGCATGTGTGGAAATAGGAGAAGGTCTCTACCTTCATTTTAAGTACTGTGGATTGTCATGGGATCTGTTCCCAGCTGACAGAGGCACTAGATGAGTCTCCATGCAACTCTGTTCCCAACAGAGGTAATGGGGCCAAAAGTTTGCCGTCTTTATTCCCAACTGCCAATCAAGAAAACAGTTTGTCTCCATTGCTGCCATCTATTCAGCCACGTTCAGAGAGTACAGCAGGATCCTTTACTCATACAGCCCTAAAGGTAGGACTTTGGTTTATTGTAGGCAAAGAAAATGATACATTCTTCTGTGTTTATATTGCTCAATTTTCACCTCTGCAGCATAAATCTATCTGCAGCCACGGCACTGCAAAATCTGGACTGTTGTCTTGTATTGGAAGGCTTCTGCTTTTTACCGAATGCATTGGTTTGCCCTCAGTATGGCATCTCTTTGACAAAAATACTGGGCTGAAGAGCCACCCAGCCCTCATCTTGTGAAAGAGGTTTAAGGCGAGCTGCTGCTATGTTCTCCTGGGCTGGAGGATACAAAGCAGTCTGGCTGACACCTTTGAGAACCAAGAGTGTGTTTCCACATCTCTCTCCTTTGCATAATCTGTGATATCTGAATTAGGTTTCATGACATATTAACACTTTGAAGCTGAGTTAATATACTGTGTTGTATAATACATTATGTATGACTTGGGCATCAATTGTGCTGGAACATCAGCAGCCACAGACTTGAAAATGTCTCTTTCAGTGACAGAAATCCTAAATAATGCTGAAACAAAATTCCGTTGGCATAATTTTATTTTGTATTCCTTGTCCCATCACAACATCTCTTACTTGCAAAACCATTCATGTTCAAGCCATCTAGCTCCCCCTTCTCTCCTCCATGTACTTGTCACAGAGTCCCCACTCCACATCTTTCACATTACAAATACTCCCATGGCGCTGCATGGTAATTTTAGTTTGTAACATCAGAAGCACTAGGATTATGTTAGCTTTGCTGAGCCTGGGCACTACGATGTGAAAAAGAACAATGATGAGCACTAACATTTATAATAGCGATGTGCTGCAAAGAAGAGCAAGAAACAAAAAGGAAACAAACCCCAATGTGGTCTCTTCTTCTTGTATATTCATATTTCATGCTTCCAAATGCAGCTGAGATACAGCTTGTTTTATCAGAAGTTGTCTGGTAAACTATACGTTGGTCTGACATTGGATACCGTATATATGTAGGCAA
This sequence comes from Hypotaenidia okinawae, assembly GCA_027925045.1. Taxonomy (NCBI): domain Eukaryota; kingdom Metazoa; phylum Chordata; class Aves; order Gruiformes; family Rallidae; genus Hypotaenidia; species Hypotaenidia okinawae. The sequence continues at coordinate 108,138,441 of BSDF01000001.1, read as the reverse complement.
ACATGAAGCCAGAGGTTTATTGGTCTTAATATAACTCGTCTTAAGCCTGATTACTTTGTTTCAAAATTAGACTCTTAGAACATATTAATTATGAACATATCCCCAGACAACATGGCTGTCCGTGGGGGATTTCTGCCCTTAAGTCCGATTAGCGTTAATAGGAACTATCCATGGGAACTCCTAGAAGACCAAAACAGAGAAATCCTTTTCTGCTAGCCATGGTTTATAGGGGAATACCCCAGGGTTCTGGGAGTGAACTGGCAGAGTGCTCTATAGTGCTAGCCTGAAACTTTTCCTCTCTGTGGCAAATTCTGGATCGGATAAAAGCACATGACAATACCATACACAACGTCATATATTTTAAATTTTACATCTAAAGCAATAATATTTTATTTTATTGGTTGATTGGTTGGCTTGGTTTTTTAAATTGTTGTTGGTTTTGTTTTCTACCCTGAATTAGACATTAGGGAATGTGTGTGTATATATTATATTAGGGAATATATAATATATATATTATATATAATATATATATAAGTATACATTAGGGGATATATATTTTATATATAGATATATCTTTTTTTTTTTTTCTGGAAGTACTGGACTGAGGAATGCTAGTACTATATAAATAATGTCTATGTGGCCTGGTGTTCTGTGCGCTAATTATCCACTTGTCATGAATCTTCCACTTTGGATTACACAGGAAAAAATACTCTAACTTGGAATTAGCAACAGGAACTAATTTCAGAGGAGGTGGCTTCTGCTAGAAGCTAGATAAACTTAAAGATTAGTGTGCCTATTTTGACCAAGACTTCTGGGCTCTAGGTGTAAGCTAAGCATACAATAATTAAAATAGTTTCTTAGTGATGGAGAATTTACTGCATCTTTTGACAATTCATCTCAGTAGCTAATTATACTTAAAACATGCTTTTTATCTCCAGATTGAACTTGCAAATATTGGATTCTGTTGTGTGTCTGCCCACTAATTTAGAGTCTTCTGAAATATCTTCTTGTCTAGTCCCTTCAAGATTATAATCTTCTCTTTGAAGCAAAGCACATTTAGTTCAATGTCTCATTGGAAGGAGCCTTTTTTCCTCCCAGACCTAAATCATTCTCGCTGCTCTTCTCTGCACTCTTTCCAAGTTTATTCATTTTTATTTATTTATTTTAATTAAAGGCATTGCAGTTTCCCAGCGGCTTGCTGGCTTTGTTCACAGAGACCTTCTGGTTTGCTTGGCTTCCTTCATGTTCGCATCCGCGTCTGTCCCTAGCTAAGCAAGAGGTGCACATTTTGGTGCCTGCCCTCACAGAGAGAGCTCTGATGCCCTTGATGAACTGATGGGAAGGTCGGGCAGGTGTTATCCACAACCCAACCTAGGTGTTTTATCATCTAACACCATTCAGAAACTGCACCCAGGAATAAAGCGAGTTTTATTCCAAGTGATGGTCTGTTCTTAGCAGCAGCTACATCTTAACTATTGTCATGATAGACCTGTGTGACGGGAGGTGGGTCCTCCAGGTGTGAGGTGATAAGCCCTGCATAATGCATGCCTTATCGTGGGGGTGCACCTCAGGGAAGTGAAATCATGGCGTTCTGCATATAGAAAGGAAGATAATAAGGTGTAGTATTCTTTTAGCTGTGCCAGGTGCTTTGCAGTCATGGAAGGGCAACTATGCTGTTACCCAAAATAGCCAAAAAATACTAACACAAGACAAAGAATTCTGCCATTTTCTGTCAGTCCTCTCTCTGAAGAGAATGCAGATCAAACTCTAGGATCAGATGCATGATGATGCTTTCAAAGCAGTGTACTGAAGGTGGTGGGTAAATAAGCAGCTCCAAATATGAAAAGTCATGGGCTTCTCACAGGGAAGCTCAGGAGGTGACAATCCTTACCCAATTACTTCAGAGTCCTGCCAGCCCAGCTTTGTGCAAGGGAGTGGTCTTAAGCTGCTTGACTTGATTTATTCTTTTCCCTCCTGTCTTTCTAGAGTAGTTGAAAGTGTCCTTTTCTATATCATTCTGCTAGCAGAAAGAAAGGAAAGCTGGGTGGGGTGTGTGTGTATACTCCCACAGTATGGAAGGGAAAAAAAAAAGATAAAAAATCTGACTACAGAGGCGTGGAAAAAAAAAGAATGTTGAAAAGGTGGTAGTGATGGAAAACAGGAAGAACATATCTTTGATCCTTCTGTCTGTGGTTAATTTCTTTCAAAAGGCAGTATATGAAGACAAAGAAAATATGTTTCCAAGCATTTATTTTAGTTTAGTTGCATATGAAAAATTGCTCACAAACCCCTTTACTTTCTTAATCATCTTTGCCACTCTCTTATTGTTATGACAACACACACAGTGGGACATTACCAGGATCTGCCATTACACTTCTGTTACTAGGCTTTGTTACAGTAAATGCATATGTGCATCCTCAGCTTTTACTTCTGGTACAGAAATGATTTAAGCATCATATGGGGCTCCTCTCTTGAGATTTTCATTTGCTCCCTGTTTAGGTAGGTTTCTATTCCTGATCAAAGTTTGATTTTAGTGGGGGCTAACAAACGGATGGGGCACAAACGGATGTAGGCCTCGAGTACCTTCCCTACCAATTTGCTAGGCTGTGCATGTTAGCATACATTACGGTGAAACACACAGAAGCCAAGCACTAACACTGCTCCGAAGTAAAAGCTGAGGCAGAAAGCTGCACACTTTCAAACAGCCCACGATGCTTTCCTGAAGCACAGCTTTTTAGTATGAGTGGGTCGACACTGTCCTACTATTTTAGTATTTTATCTGATTTGTTAAATAAGGTTGAACGTTTCTGCAGGATGAATTACTGTGGGTATCATCTCAAGAAACGATCTCTGCAAACAGGCCCCAGGATATTGCCTGATTTCCGTAATTAGCTGTGGTTATTACCACCGAGTGGCTCAGAAGAGAGTGCCCAACAAATATCCACAGTATTCAGAAGGTCCATAAAGTCTAACTTTTTTTTTTTTTTTTTTTCCTGGTGGTACTTTTTAACAGTTGATGTAATCCTATCGAGTTGGGTGGCGGGTTTTGCTTTTTGGGAGAGGAAGGTGGAAAGACCCCCCTCACACCACGCTTCAAAGCCTCATTAACAAAGAAATTTACTCAAGGAGGAGATGTTAATAAGTAATGAAACAAAGGCTCCGTTATAGAGATTAAATGTGCATGTGTCTAAGTACAAAGTTCACGTTGCAAAGTGCAGCTGTTTCTCTGCTCACAGCCCTGCAGCAGCCCCAGAGCCCTGAGTTCAAAGTCTGCCTGCTTTCCTGTCACAGAGCTGACCGGGGCAAGGTCCGGCCGAAGTTCAGAGTTCGGTGTCTGAAGGCTCGCTGGCTCTGTCTGCCCAGCTATCATCTGACACGTTCGGGATAAGCAATAGTTGGTTTAAGATTGCAAGTACTAACAACAGAAACTTCCCGTTCTCTTTTCTGATGTGTCAGATGCCATTAAAGGAGGAATGTTTTGGAAGCAGTCACTGAACTGCTTAAAAATAGCGTGCTCTGTAAGAAAGCGACCTAACCAAAGCCCACTGAAGGAATAGAGTAGTAAAGTGATGCATGTGGGAAATGGCACCCGTTTGCATTCTCCTTCCTCCTGAGATTTATTCAAATGAGAAAAAAATGGAGTGAAAGAACTAATTCTCTATATACAAAGAGATGAAACCAAACTCTTTAAAAAAAAAAAGAAAAAAAAAAGGAGAAAAAAAGCTAGTCCGTGTGTTCCTTTGTGTCATGATAACAGCGTTCCACGCCATGGGGGTGAGGAGAACTTAATATGTCTGGATATCCTGCTTTGAAATCCTCCTATTCCTCCTCCTTCAAAGACTTTTTACGAAGCTAACCCAAACTTTCTTATTCAAAAGGGCTGCAAACCCCACCTGTGCAGCTTTTTTGATTAGCTGTGGTCATATCAAAGGCTGCTGTACCCAAGCATAGACCCTGAGTGAGAATGGAGGCTGATGGCTGAGAGCAAAGGCTGGTACAAACACCCTTGGAGGAATTTATATTTCAAGCAGTGCTGTAGCTGTTGAAAAGTTTCCTATCTGTTGCCTTTCTCAAGGAAAGGATGGTAAACCATGGGTGGTAAGCCAAGGCAACAGTGCTCAGTGCCCACAGCATGCCACAGCTCTGAGCAGACTGCTGTCATCTCACTTCATTGCAAGGAGCATGGATGTCCAAAAAACTTTCTCAGGCATCAGAGTTTCTGACCCATTTGTATCTCACCTTCTATTTATTTGGGTTCTGTAAATTTAATTGAGAGCCACAATTGAAAACAAGATGCAAGGAAGGACTGTATTAGCTAAAAATGAGATCTGCACCAAAAGATTCATGTGTTTAAACACAATGATTTTTTTCCCCTTCCTGTAAACTTCCATTAGTCCATCAAACACCAGAGAAGCCTTCCTCTGACAAATTAATCCAATGCTTTGGCTACTATCCCAGCTCTAACCTTCCACTTCTGAGCAATGCACTTGAGAAGCTAACAGAGACCCTACAGTGCACATTCCAGGACGTGGCTTGTAAGGGTTCATATGGGCACATGAGCTACCCAGTAGTCAAATAAAAAAAAAAACAAAAAAACCCCACAAAACTCAACCAACCAAAAAAAAAGGCAGCACAGTCAAAAGGTGTGTTATGATGGCTGAGCCCCTCCTGGGAGGCCTTGAGGAAAGGGAAGTAACAGTAACTGCACCTCTGATGTTTCCATTCATGTCCTGGACTGTGGAAACTCAGCAGTATTCCATTTTTTTTTTCCTGTTACTATTTGCTGTCTCCATAGAACTGCATCTGTAGCGAACAGATCAAGTCACTGAGACTAGTGATGAGTAACAACACTGGCAGAGCATATCCATAATTAGTTAATTTGGTCTGCATTGATGCAGATCTCTGATGCAGCAGCACCTGTAACAGAATTTCTGTTACTCATATTGCTGAAGTTCCTCCCAGGTCTCTGGCATCTCTTTGCTAGACTTGGTATATCTGGTCTTGAAATCTTTGTTTCCAAAGAAACTCTGACTAGTGCCAATAACTCTCACCAGCACTGTAGGCTACTGAAATTGTACAGAAGGTGAGAAGATGACTAAATTAATAGATATAAAACATGTGCATTGCTTACTGCCCTGACAGAAGTCCTTCAGATGATATAGCTCTGCTGGGTGCTAACTGCAGATTTGAGCCTTGGCTTGCCTCGTTCAAAAAGATGGCCCTGTCAGGCTTGTACCTGCTTTGTTGAGTGGTTTTCTTTCATTCTTTTCTCTTGGCATCGACATAATTATAGTTACTGGGGGTTGGACTCGATGATCTCTTGGGGTCCCTTCCACCCACTACAAACCTGTGATTCTGTGATAGTAGTATTAGTAGGGGAAGGTATATTGGGAGGAAGGAGAAGACTCCCTACAGTCCTTTGGTTATTTAGGTTGCAAGGCTAGGGTGGTAGGTTGAAGTTCAGGTACATAGTCCAAATCAAGCAAAACAGGAACTTGGACCAGGTTTGCAAGGTAGCAATTACTCTGGTTGTTGGATCTGTTGAAGTAGATAGGTGACCGTTTGTACCTCTCCCTCTTCCTTTCCCCTCCCCCTATTTTCATGACAGACTTCTGTGCCCATGTCACCTGGCTTCAGTTAGAAATACAAATATAACCTGGAAAATTTCTTGCATGTAAATTGTGGGGGGAGATTCTTTTTGGATTTTTGTTTGTTTGGTTGGTTTGCGCGTATCTGCTTTTATTTAAGATTCCTTGTTTTCTTTCTCAGGCAGATAGTTTGAGAATCCTCCCACACGTTGCCTACCTGAACCAAGAACTAGATCCTGGAATAGGACTGTGCAGGTATGCGTTGGCTGCAGATCCTCTGGGATCCTAGTATCAAGTGAGACCTAATAGCTATGTAAAACTCAAAGCTTATTCAAGAGGCTGAGGCCATTAGAAGAGAAAAGTAACACTGCTGCGTGCCCCTCTCTGAAAAATAGCACAGGAAGAGGGTGTGTGCACGTAGATATGACCTGCGGGGTTTTTTTATCTTGAAACTAGTATCTTTCCACTAACTGTGTGCCTGGGAATTGTTTTCTTCTTAGTCCATGTACTCCCCAGCCCTGTTTTTGAACCCTTTCACGTAAGGCTATCAGAAAAGCCCTCCTTCCATCCAGCTTCCCTCTCCTCATTCAAATTCAGATGTCTTAAGAAAATGTAGAGGAATTTCCTTTGGTAGGAACACTGGAATAAATCAAACAAGAATAGTGCAAAATAGGATTGGAACAGCTGCCTTGGGCTGGAGTTTTGTTTCTGATTATTCTTTGTTTTGCATTGCTCTTCAGAATTTTCTTTTTCTGCATGTCTTCTGCAGTCAATCTTGTCTACACTGGGGTGGTAGAGCAAGATGGTTTGTCAGCAGCTAAAATTTCACTGCTTTATTCTGCTGGCACAATTAAGGTGAAACCTCCAGCACCCTTTGCTTCTTCCTGATGCAGGCTGTGCTCTATCAGTGAGAAGGTGCTTGTACAGATAAAGCAAATTGACATATCTACCATTTGATGTTGCATATATGCAAGAAAACTGTTTGTGCAATTAGGCTTTTAGTGCTATAATTAATTTTAAAAATCATATTTCAAATAAAACAGAAATGTATGCTGGGTAAACGTTAAAAGCAGAAGAGGTCTCTGGGTAGCTCAGTGCTTTATGCCTTCAAACAGTAATGATTTTTTTCCTTCTATCCAGGTTAAATCTTTCACTGGCAAGAACTTCAGGCTTTTGTGCTTTGGTCCAGTAGGATGATGACTTTCTCTACATAAAATAATGACTGAAAGTCTGCTTTTCTAGGAAAAAAAAAACCTGAGTAAAATAATCTAATTTGCCCACAACCTGTTAATTGTGGCACAATATTGATGAAAGGCTCAAGCCGTTATTATGAAGGGACCTTGTTCCTTTAGGTCTTTGTCTGACACAAGATTTCATACGCGAACACAGATTTCTATCTCCTCTGTGTTAAGGGGAAGGTTCTGCCTGATCCCATCTGTTGTCTGGATCTGGGCTCTGGTTTGCCATAGCTAAGGATGGAGCTCTGTGGTTTGTTGTGGAGAGGCCAGCTTTAAATTCAGAGTTCCGGTTGCAGTAGAGGCTTTTGGTTTCCCGGAATCTCAGTTCTCAAAAGAACCTCAATAAATTTCCACCTAAGGTGGGAGTGATTCAAATACTGAATGATATTTCGATGGACAATGAACAGAAGTAGAAGGAACTTGAAGAGTTACCACAGAATATATTTCATGCAAATGTTTCTTTTAGCTTGTTCTTCCTTTCTGTAAGTCACACAGGGACCCTGGGATTGATCTTTTGTTCCTGCTTTCGTTCCCCAAAGCGCTCTCTGTTTGGCTATCAGTGCAGACATGTAGTTTTAGTCTGTGGAGAATTTTCTAACTTTTTAGTCATAACTGAAAATTTATGTGCTAAGTTCAACTCAATGAATTACGTGACAAATCCTCAGCAATGCAGACGCCATCAGGCAGACAGAGAGGCTGGCCGTCTGTCTTGCCAAGTATCTGGGCAATCCTAGGACAGAATAAGCTTTCTAATGCGTGGCATATACGACAATTAGATGTGCTGACTTTTTGATATGTATATCTATATATGCTTACAAAGTTCCTATTAAAGGTTTCCTGTCCAAATGCGAGATTGAAGCAGCTGGGTGTATACCGTGTTTTCATATCTGTTGGAGCTGGGAGAAGGAAGGGAAAACATGAGGGCATTTCAGTGTGTTATCAGCCATGCTGGTGGGCGGGCGTGAAGATCAAAAAGGAGCAAGTGTGCTCCTCACAGCTTTTAAGGTGTGTGCCTGCAAGTGTAGGGTATGTTCCATAATGCAACTTAAATGATTCCTAATTAGCTCTGGCTTATTTACATGAATTGAACTTAGGCTTGTATACTATTTTAATATATTTATTCACATCTAAAAGCTCTGTGCCTTTTTTTAATGCTGAATATATAACAGCACTATGCTTTTATTTCCTGTGTTCACAAGCAAACCTGCTTCCTTGTAAGCAGATGAATTGTTTACTTTTCAGACAAAGTAAGTACATGCTCTTTGGAAATATGTAACAGCATGATCTGGTCTGGCTGAGAGACTGGTAGGTACATACTGCACAAACAACAGGTGTTTGAATTTATTGCTATGGCTAAAACAGCATTTGCTAAAGCATGTATGTAAAAATCTCTGCAAATGCATGAAAGATTTAAAAAAGTGTCTTTTCTAAAATTCATAGCCCATTTCAATAGCTCATTTTTAAATAATAGTGAAATTGTTTTGGCTTATTTAGTTACAGTTATTATTCGCTGAAGAAGCAGGAACAAGATGAAATAACTGGTTATCTTCAGTTACACCTTAAGATGTTTTTTGTTTTTTTTTTTCTTTTTCTAGAAAAAGATCCTTGAATTAAATATAAACCAATTGATTTTTTTCATGTATCTCATCTGAGCCACAGGCTCTAGGTGAATGAGACTTTGATTTCTTTTTCAAAATTCCAGATAGATTTATATGAAGGATAGAGAGTAAGTTTTAATTTTAGTCTCAGTTTTCTACCTTGGACATGTTTTCTGAATGGACTTGTGTGGACCGGAATACTAGTGACCCGGGGCTTGCTTACTTTGACTACTACCAGTAGTCAGTCACCATTTGTGCACGATTGCCATAGTGAAATCAGGCTGGGGGGTGGGGGGTGAGAGCACACCCATGGAGGAGAAGAAAAAACCTGGATTAGCAATTTAGGAAAACAGCCAGCCATCCTCCTTGTAATAAAAGGATGCTGGCAAGAAGATTTGCATTCCTACCTTTCTTCATGTCTCTGTCTGGTATGGAATCCACCAGGTGCCTCTGGGTACAGCCAGTGGGTCTAGCTTCTATAATGGGGTGTTGATGTTTTCACAAAACTAAGCAGATACCGACCCCTGAAATGCTCCCTGTAAGGAGAAGGGGTATGTGCATTTAGTTTCATTCCTTCCCTTTGCACATAATAAAGGTATTTCTCACATAAAGAGGATAAAACCAATGTCACAGTTCAAGCATCTGGTCTCTAATTGCCATTGGATTTTACTTTTCTATATTTACAGACTCCTTTCCCCCTACTTTGCCACTGAATTTTGTTGCAAGGAGCCAATGTAAAGAAGGTGGTTCTAAAAAATGCATCCTGTATTTCCTAAGCATCAGCTCAGTGAATCTTCATTTGAGCTGCAAATCCTTTCAGATAGTCAGGATTTTAGCCAAGGCAACAGGGCAAAACTCTTCTGTTGCGGGGGAAAAAAAAAGGAAAAAAAAAGCCAAGGGACTTTTAATGATCAAGCAGAGATGATAGGACCTTGGCATATGAAAAACCCTGATGTAGTAAATCAAAACAGGCTGTCTTGAGTGTAGTAATATTTTTATGCTAATAAATTAGTGTCATAAGTGATTTGTCAATAAGATGTAGAATATGCTATGAAGGAAGTCAGACAATATTTTTCTTTCATGTAGAAAAATAGGGTGAGGTAATAGCAAAATCCCCAACATGATTTTTTTCTGAGGAACATGTTGGTGGTCTGACCCACTGCACAATATTTGCATATTTAAATTCCTCTGAGCCTAAGATATGTTATATATGAAGGCTATATTGAACTATTTAGAAGAGTTTAATGAGAACTGTTATGGTAAGGACCCACACTTCCGTGGTGGAGAACACCCCAGTCCAGGGAAGTGCAGTACTTCTGAAGCAGTGGCTCCAAAACTTGTTTGGGCAGTGCTGTACATGTGCACAGGGAGAAGCTCATGGCCCATTCCACCATTCCGCCTTTCTTCTCATAGAGATGCACCTCACAGCTGCCACTTCCAATAAGAACTGCATGCCCAAGTAGTAGAGGCGGTAACATCTGTCAATCACCATTCCCTCACACACACCCCAAAACATGCCTGTGTATCTCACCAACACAAACTTTCCAAACTCTCATGCTAATGTAGTGCAGATGACTCTTGGCCCACAGCCATGCACAAGCTAGATGTGCTGTTTAAAGATATGTGAGGCACCAGTCCTGAGGATTCAGGGCAGGAGGGAATTTAAGCCTTGGCCTGTGACTGTACTGGGACCAGTACTGTTTAACGTCTTCATCAATGACATAGACTCAATTGGGATTGAGTGCACCCTCAGCAAGTTTGCAGATGATACCAAGCTGTGTAGTGTGATTGACACACCTGAGGGATGGGATGCTACCCAGAGGGACCTAAACAGGCTTGAGAAGTGGGCCCACGTGAATCTCATGAAGTTCAACAAGGCCAAGTGCAAAGTCCCGCATATGGGTCAAGGCCACCCCCCAGTATCAATACAGGCTGAGGGATGAAGGGATTGAGACCAATGTGCACTCGCGCCCCAGAAAGCCAACTGCATCCTGAGCTGCATTAAAAGAAGCGTGACCAGCATGTCAAGGGAGGTTATTCTGCCCATCTAATCCACAGTCATGAGACTGCATCTTGAGTACTGAGTCCAGCTCTCTGGGGCCCCAAACATAAGTAATATGATAAGAGGGCTGGAGCACCTTTCTTATGAAGTCAGGCTGAGAGAGTTTGCGATGTTCAGCCTGGAGAAGAGAAGGCTCCAGGGAGACCTTATAGCAGCCTTACAGTATTTAAAGGGGTTTTGTGAGAAATATGGGGGCAAAATTTTTAGTAGGGCCTGTTGTGACAGGACAAGAGCTAGTGATTTGAAACTAAATGAGGGCAGATTTAGAAAATGAGCTAGATTTTAGGAAGACAGTTTTTACAGGGAGGTGTGGTAAAACACAGGAAGAGGTTGCCCAGAGGGGTGATAGATGTCCCATCCCTGTAAGTATTCAAGGCCAGGTTGGTCTAGTTGAAGATGTACCTGCCCATGGCAGGGGGTGGACTAGATGACCTTTAAAGGTCCTTTCCAACCCAACCTGTTCTATGATGGTGCACTAAAGGATTCAGACCAATCCTGTATGACTCTGCTGTTGAGCTGGTTGCTCCTGGCAGCGAAGAGTTTCTGTATTCCTCAGCCGCTCTGGTGCACCCAGGCAGCAATCCTTCATGTTGGTTACTATGCCAGCCCTCAGAAAAGCCATCTTTCAGGCCATCCTACCACCTATTCTCCTGTACACCAACCCTTCCAACTCCAGTCACAGCTAATTCCTTCTTTGCCTGCCTTAGATTTATGTTTTCACCTGTAGTCAGTTTGCTTCCATACTTGAACCCTATGAATCTGGAACCCCTGAACCTGGTGCTGTCCAACACACTGGAGACATAGTTCCTTTTCAAACTGCTTTTATATTCCAAATCCATTTTGTTCCACAAATAATTCACTGCTGTCTTTGAGACAATTGCACTGATAAGGACTCGTGAGTTACCATGTCCCTGCCTTTTATTTCTACTAGTCCTTGCGCAAACTGTACAAGAATGGAGAGCTGCCCTCTCTTTCTAGTACTCCAGCAGAGTGAAGGCCAGTTACTTGGCAGGCTGAAGGTATCAGTGCAAGGTAAAGAAAACTTTTCATTGGATACCAAGTGGCCAGGAGTTACTCTTTGTCTTTTGATCTGTATTTTTCCTGCCAAGTCCTGTTGCATACAACCTTCCTCCTCTGCTGCTTCATGCATACAGAACTACAGGTGGAAGTCCAGCCTGACCATTTGGCACCACTCTCTGCAGTGATACGAAGAAAAAGCCTTCAGAAGGTCAAAGACTTATCAAACCTCTAAGGATTCATACCAGGGTGACACTGATCTGTTTGTTCCTGCTTTTAACAGATTTGGAAGTTGCATGTTAATACCAAATTTAAAAGTGGTGTCTGGATAGAATAGCTCTGGAACTAGCTGGGTCAGGAGCTGCAGCAATGGCAGCTTTCTATTAATCTACATAACAGCTGTGATATTAAGAAAATCGTTTTCATCTGTCTCAACACCCATACAGTTTGGAAGGGTAGAAGGCTGGCTTATTTGCCACATTTTTAATGGAAAAAAAAGTATTTTGTGCCTGCAGTTATCTCGATGCAACCAAATAGTCTTCAACTGGAACTTGTTTTACTATGCATTTGAATATTCTTGTTGATATGTTCAAGGTGAATATTAATTTTTCTTATGCCAAGAGGATTTTAAGCTTTCCCCTCTTGCATTTTGGATCTCAGTACCTCTTTTCAAAACCACGAGCATCCAAGGAGAACACATTAAACCCAGAACCTGTTGCAAGACTAATTGCAATTGTGATGGAGAGATGGAGATTTTTATATCCACTCACCTGCTGCAAGAACATGTCTACTATAGCTGGCTGTTGGATTTGTGAGAAAGTAGGAGGAATTCTCCCTGTTAGTAACTGTCAGACAATGCTGACCTATTTGCAACATGATGTAAGCAAATACATACTGCATGTACCATTCACAGATACATACCAACTGCCTTATCTTCATGTTATCCTCTGTATTGCTAATCTGGGATAAGACCTTCTTCCGTAGCAGTAAATTAGGTTCTCTGTAGGCTGGACCCATTTTTAAGGGGTTATCCAGAGCCCATCAGCCAGTGACTGAGAAGCAGATCTGAGGCAGAACTCCAATGCATCCTTTTGTGTGTCGTATGGTACATTTTCAGACCCATGTCTGCATTGTGCCCTGCAATTGTAATTTCTTCTTGCAGGTTTCTAATTTCAGCTCGTGATTCCTGGGCAGATGCTTATTCCTATCTCTGGCTGCTGACCCTTGGTTTGACTTTCTGGTTCCTGATTTTTGGCCATGAACATTTGGCTCCTTTCCCAGTTCTGGACATTGGCCCTAACCTTTGGGCTGAATAGCCCATGCTCTAGTCTGTAATCCTAGAAGGCCACCAGGTCATCGGTAGTAGACTGTACTCTAAATTATTCAATAACAAATGTAGATAAGTTTAGGGCTTTTTTTAAAAATAAAACCAGCAGCTATTTATTTGTAACCTAGTCTTCTGTTAGCATTTTACTAGATTGCTATCTATTACATACCATGTTCTGCTTACTGGCCATTCTGATTTTGGGGAGAACATAATCATGCCTTAGCCAGTGGAATGAGTGAACAGAACTGTTAGCATACATACGCATTTCAGATCAGTGGCTACAAGTCCAATAAATTACACCAGAAGAGACAATATTGTCAGATTATTATGAACTTCCATTTAATTTTGTAATTATAAATTATAAATGTTATTGATGCATGGTCTGCTTTTTCTTCTGAGAGTTCATAATGTCATTCTATGACACATGACAGAACAGTGTAAACATACTTTCAAATGTAGTCACTCAAACCTGTTACAGTCTCATGACTGAAACCCAATGAAAATATGAGACATAAAGTTAACAAAGTATGAAGGAAGATTTCCGGATGAAAGAGAAAGAGCTGAAACTTACAATGTGTGTTAAGGTTCAGATGGAAGAAGGGTCAGGTTGCTTCATCAGGAGAATTAATGGAGTACAAATACAAAATTGAGTTGTAAAATGAATGTATGTTAATACTTAATCAGCTACAAGTAGCATGCAATAGGCACTAATATAGATCTGAGTGAAAATAATGTGTTTTGTAGCACAGAATCATAGAACAGTTTGGGTTGGAAGTGACCTCAAAGCCCATGTAGTTCCAATCCCCCTGCCAAGGGCAGGGACACCTTTCACTAGACCAGGCTACACAAAGCCCCATCCAGCCTGCCTTGAGCACTGTCAGGGAGGGGGCAGCCACAGCTTCTCTGGGCAGCCTGTGCCAGGGCCTCACCACCCTCACAGGGAAGAATTTCTTCCTAATGTCTAACCTAAATCTCCCCTCCTTCAGCTTAAGGCCATTACCCCTTGTCCTGTCACTCCATGCCCTCATGAACAGTCCCTCTCCAGCTTTCAATATGTTATATTGCTTATACACAAAGCTTGTGTGACAGACATTTGTATACACATGCTCAACATGAAATATAAAATCAATAGAAAATAAAAATCACAAGATCTGGGTGGATTTTGTTTAATTTTGTTCATCAGCAATTCGGGTTTAAAAAGCCCCATCATTATGCAGTGTTTTTGCTTTGTAATATTTTGATGGAGTTAGGTATCTAAAATCTAAGTGATATATATGGTCCAACTGTCCTGCTTCTAGGTCAAAATATGTGACAGTTGTAAATCTAGGAAAAGCGTACCTTTTATTTTGCTTTAGCCTCAAAGCAAATTATAGTCTGCTACCCATTGCTGTTTCATACAGATGTAAACTTCCCTAATTCTAGTACTTAAATCAAGACCTATCAATAAGGAGACACTTGGATTAACTCTTTTATTGAAAAAACATGCTTGATAAACCCGTTTCCTTCTGCCCTTTGACAAAAGGAACTGTCTTTGACTGGAGTAATTTCCATGGAAATACCTATTTATTATTTTCTGCAGCTGACTAGCTCAAAGAAGGGATACTGGGATGTTTGTGGAATTCAGCTAACGGAGACTCATCGAGACTCTCCTTCTTGTGTAAGCCAAGAGAATGGTGGAAGAAGCAAGTTTAATGTAATTCTTCCAATTAATATGTTCAAGTGACTTCTTAAATTTCTTGTTCAGTTAAAATTTGTTAGTATAAAAAGCTAAAGCAGTACAGTAGGACATAGTTTTTATCTAAACTGGGAACTTTTACATGGTATAAAGCTCTTTAACAGAACTGCCTGTGAACTCATGTGACATTCACTACATGTAATGACATCCTTTTTTTTTTTCTTTTTTTCCAAATGAATTAAAAATGGAAAGTACTTCCAGTACTTCTTGGTAAGTACCAAGAAGTCAGATCCCTTGGTACCACAGAGGTCCTTTCTTCATTAGAAGCAGGTAGTTTCCATTATTCATATTGGGTAGCATTTCATTTAAAGTCCCACCATTACTTAAAAAGCAAGATATTAATGAGGGATGTTACTGGAGTGCTGTCTTTTAATTTTATATTGTTCAATCCAGCTGCTTTAAAATTTCAAAGAGTAAAGCTTCCATTTTCTTGCATCAGAGAAGATTTTTATAGGCAAGAACATCTAATTCTTGCCTAGTTTCCCTTGACAGCTAATTGCCTTTCTTAAATCTTCACCATTTACTTCTAGGTTAATCCCCTTCCTTTACTTTAAATAATTTCTCTGATTCCTTGATATTCATACATTGCAGTTAGTTATATATAGATATTTTTCATACTATTCCCATCCGCTTAGTTGGTGAGTAGCCAAGCAATACATACTTAGCACTTTTAATTTTACCTCATAAATCTGTCATTGTAGCTCAAAAATCAGTTACATTTTTCCCCTAATCCATCACTCAATAGAAAGAGTCCATTATGCATGTCTGTGAATAATAGATTAATTGTGCGGTTTAAATTCATAAACAATGTTACACAATTAACTTCATGAAATTGCTCACTTTGAAAATTGTACAACTGCAATTTCTGTAATGGTAGCCTCAAGATGACAGAATTAAGCCAAGCACTGTCACTCTGAATTGTCACCAGTAAAGCAGAGGCCTTTTAAATGTGCAGTTGTGATAGAGTAAAAGCGTATTCCTTCTTACAGGCATCTTCTTTGAAGCACTCTTCCAAAGGTTTTCACCTGGTTTTGCCATGCCCTAATAGCATAAGGCAAGATTACTTCAGTGAATGGCTTTATTAATATAAAGAAATACTACTAAAGATTTTTTTAAACTAGATTTTGAAAAAAATTTCTCTTTTTCACTGTGCTGTACTCTCTGTTGGATTGTTAAAAAAAAAAAAAGATAAAAAAATACTTCTCTATGGATTTTGCTCTTTTGCTCTTGGCAAACACTGTTCTTTTTTCTCTTGGGAGGAAGACAGAAATGGAATGAATAGCAGAATTTACAGGAAAAGAGAATACAAACCAAAACCAAGAGGAAACATGTTTATATGCTGGTAATTATTTGTCCCAAGTTAAAAGACTAAACTGATATCCAGATTCTGTGGGCTAGCAAGAATGCTGATGGCTCTAATGAAAGTGTTCCTGCTGTATTACAGCATGGCTAGGTAAGGCAGAGAAGGAGTTGGAAAAGGCATTACCCTACTTTCAAATCCGGGAAACTAAGATGAAGAGACGAAGAAATGTATCAGGTATTGCAAAAGCCGGTAGGAGACTCGGGAGTGTAAGCTCCTGCTTCCCAGCTGAACTGATCTACAAGGCTGCATTTATTCTGTAATCTGTTTTTATGCTCTTATCTATTTAATCTTCCCCTCATACCGATTTTTACAAGTATGTCTCCACAGAGAACTCCGGCATAAGAAATGTTTCTGCAGATGAACCCTGAGGTTTTATAGTAACACTGTATAATCATTACGTGGGAGGTGCTCTGAGTTAAAATGGTGCAAATTACCATTAGAAGTGAATCATTTCAGCACAGGGAAGTAAGGTTAGCTGTCGGCTTATTGCTGCCTTTCCATCCTTCGCCATCCACAGCACCAGCTCCTGTGGCATTACATAACGTTACATATGTTTAGACAGATTGTTCTGCTGGGGCCGGGGCTGGGGGGAGGGGCAAGATGGGGGAAGGCAGGGGCACACAACAAACACACCCCCTCACCCCTCTTCTGCTGTGAAGGGAAGGAAAATCCTGAGGAGTCCCACTTGGGATTCTCCTATATTGCTTCCTGGGCATAGGGAACTTTGGCTGAGGTCTGTTCCTCTGTGCAGATATGTGTGCGTTCATGGCCAAAGCCTGGGGAGGGAGGAGATGCTGACACTTGTCACTCACCTCCCTCCCTGCAGTCCCCCAGAGCGAGGTAGTGCAGGGATGCTGCTGGCTGTGCTCTCCTGTTTCTCAGGGGTTCTGCTTAGGAAAGGCTGTATACCAGCTCCTTCCTCAGCTCCCCTCGTGCCTCTTCTCTCCGTTTTTCCTTGTTACTCCTCTCCGAATAAAGGGGATGGGTCAGCACTACCCTCCTCTCACCTCTCTCAGTGTTTTACAGCCACCCTTAACCTCTGTTGCGCAAAAATGAACTGGGGTGGCGGTGGGTAGCTATCCCGCAGCTTAGAGTTGTGGTATGGAAATACTCTAAAATGAAAGTCCCAGTGTGGAATTAACGGATGCGGTATCCTACTACTGGACGTAAATCCCAGGCACTAACTATTTAACCCGGCGCACCAGTTATTTCACTGGTTATTTGTTTAGACTGAATATTCCACCCCTGCCTAATGGTACTGTATGCGAAACTCCAAATCTGCTACAGTTCCAGATTTATAAAAGAGCATTATATAGAATATAGGCCTATTAATTTTACAGTCTAATTTCTGATTAGATTTTACAGCACCTCTGACGAACTGCATAGATTTTACCCATTAAAAATGATGACGATTCAGTTCTGTCATTTTAAGTGGAATTAAACCCGGTATTGCCAAGTATGATAATATTCTATGAAAAAAATGAACCAACACTTGTAAAAAAAACCCCAAAAATATCCCAGCATCATGTTATGTATGGGCTGGAAAATTTCACTTGCCAAAACAGTGGGACCAACTGTTACCTGTCAGTACAGTCAGGAGCCTGTGGGTCTGGAGGCTGAAAAGAACAGAGATTCTCCATCCAGGCCGAGCAGGTTAAGTAGCGTTTTCTAGCACAGCTTGTGTGATGTGGCTGTTGGCAATTAAAAGGGCCTGCTAGAGCTGGTTAAGGACAAGTTTAAAGTAAGCTGTTTTCTATCAGAAAATAGTATAAAAGAGAATAACAAAGTTAAAATCTCTACAATTTCTATGCCTAGTTTTAAAGGTAATGAAAAAAACACTTTTTTTTTTTTCTAAGAGGGAAAAAAGTCATACTGAAACAGCCTGTTCTTGACTCTTATTTTCTTTTGTTTTGGCACAAACCTAAACAAACACTTCCAAAACAAGAAATGGAAATGTTGCACTATGAAAATAAAATTTCCATTTTCTTTACTGTCAATTTTAACTTTGAGGAAGGGGCTTATCCTGATTTGAAACGAAGCCAAATTCAGAAACCGGACCTAAAATGACATTCCCGCTTGTGACATGACTTTCCATTTGCATTTGTAGAGGCAAGGTATCTTTTTTTAGCTCGTTTGCTACACTAATCCTGTTGACTTCACTTGAAAAGAGTGGCACGTTTCCCACTAACTTTATTAGTGACAGGATTGGGCCTTGATGCAATACCTCATGTCACGGCAGCAAAACTTGTTGCCAATAGACTGTCTCAAGGGAGGAGATTTCCAGTAACTGCTCCCTGAGAACTATTCTGAAAATGCATCTCTTTTCTGCCCAGCCATCGGGATAATGATGTACTCCATCCCTAAAGAGAGGGGCACCAACTGAGCTGCGTTGATGGCACCAGAGGTCCCTGCTGGCTTGTTCATTAAACAGAACTGGCAACTGACTCTGAAGATAAAAGTTCTTGACGTTTTTCCAAGCTGGTGGAATGGAGCTGAGTGACACTTAGAAATAAATAGAGGAGGGAATAGTATGATCTTGAATGACAGAGGAGCTTTTGTGAAAGACTTCCACGGGGGAGATGCGGGATGTACTGTTCCAGGCTTGAGTCTAGGGCAGTTGTTGACAGTTGCGTAACGTGTGTTGTTTCTCACCACCGGTATGAAATGTAGGGGGAGACAAAGGGAAAAATTCCGAATGAATTCTTTATTCCCACTTAGGTGGTTAAAACCAAAATATGACGATATGTATCTCTTTTCCCTGTAACCAACTCTCTACAAATTGCCAATCTCTTTGGAAATCAGTTAGAAGAACGTTCCCTCTCCTGACAAGGAAATGTACTTCATGCAAAACATTTGTCATTTCTCTGTTATTATAATTCAGATCTTATCCTTCATTCTCTCACTTGTTTAAGCAAACAGTAATAGTACTTTTAACCCGAGACTTCAAAGGTAAAAATATTGTGAAGAGGTCCCCGCTCTTTTTTCTTCTTGTCTCTGATCTCAGCCAAAACTTTTGAACATCAAAGCTGCTCAAAGTTTGTGGCAAGTTCTTAAGGATCGGGTTATGAGAAATAAATTAATTGAATTTCCATGTTCATATTCAACATGGACCAGAAAAAATATTAATATTCAAAAATAGTTTAATTTAATCACTTACAACAATTAAAACAAGCTACTGCTTAATCTTTTTGTTCAGTACAATGAGGCTCAATCATTCCATTGTGTTGCTGTGAAAAATCCTTGACTTCTGTCAGTCAGGAATTGCTTGAAAAAAATTTCTAACCTAGGAACTACAAAGCAATTAGAAATGTAAAATAAATTCCCCAAACAAAGAATGTTGCCACTTTAATTACAGTATCATGCTGTCATGTAAAAGGTTAACACTTAAAAAATGAATCTTGTACCCTCAATCTATTACCCCTAAGCAATTCTCATTTTCACATTAATTTTTGTAGGCTGTCACCTAAATTAAATACTTTTCAGCTCTGTCAGTTTATCTCTATATGTATTCTCATTACAGCAGTCACTAGAGCCAAAGTATTTTAATCTTCAGTGCAATCCCTGTAGGATCATATTCTTAGCTACAATTTTAGGGGTTCTACAACTGGTCTTTTCCTCCTAAACGGTGGTGCTCCTTTGCGCGGTAACTCTTGCCTGTGTAAAGACTTTCTATAAACAAGTAAGTTTTGCAGTCTGTCCTGAAATTACCTTCACTGTCAGCAGGTAGATAGTTATAAATCCTTCCTTTCCCCATTACTCGCCTTCTAATTTTGGCGTTCTCATGGAAGGTTCTAATAAAATTATTCTGATAGATTTAATTTCTGGTCATTGAGAAGCCATATCCTGGGGACAAAACTCTTAACATTTCATTTTATTTTATTTTTATTATTTATTTTTACTGATAAGAACTTATTGGACTTAAATAATAAAACATGTTGGTCCTAAAGCTAGATCCTACCTCAGATCAGTGCAACCGTACCTGAGTGAGCAGACCTAAAAGACCACAAGAACGAGTGTGTTTCTCTCCAGCAAAAGTGCTTCTGAATCTCCCAGCTGGGGTACACAAACTCTTTCTGAAAAATATACAGAGTACAAGCAGAAAGCTTTCACCAAGTGTCCACGTGTCCTGGTTCTGGCCAGGCCAGAGTCAAGCTCCCCAGGCAGCCAGCACTTTGAGCTGAGTCAGCCCAGGCTGTTTCCACACCACCGGATATCATGCCCCCATAAGAGGGGCTGGTCGGGAAGAGGTGATTTGAGGGTGTCTCTAGGGCAGTTTGAGTGCAGCTGGGGTGTTGTGTTGGTCCTCCATTGTGCAGTGCTCTGTGTTATCCTTGGGCTTATAAGGTACTCTGTGCTATTACCGGGTTTAAGTGACATTTGCCAGGGGCTGTTATTGTTCCCCTTTCATAGTCATTTTGTCAGTAACTGCCCTTATCCCAACCCACAGGGCTCTGTCTGCTTCTCCTCTGGGAGTGAGCAAACAGCACCGGGTGCTCAGCAGCTGCCTGGGGCTGAACCACCACACCATGCAATAGCTTTAAGAACATGAGTAGAGGCTACAGGATTTACAGCTCATCTTTTTCCAAAGTCTGTGATAAAGCTTCCATTAAGTTAACTTGTTAGGAACAGCCCCCTGACGAATATTTCTTAGTAATAACTCAAGAGTTCATGAAAAACTTGGTAGGGCCAGAGCAGTAATAGCTTAAATAGATTTTGTGGTGTATTAGTAGCCACCGTGAGAGAGCAGCAGATATGAAACATGCATTAGTCTGTACAATACATTGCCCTGGAAACAGAACTTGCTATACAAGATGAAATTTGATAATCGGTCTCATCGGCAGATCAACAAGCTGGGCATTAAAATAATCTAGTCTAGGGAACATAAAAGCATGAATGAGCAATAAGCAAAGCACATTTATTTCAAGTAATAATAGGAAGCCTTAATCTTTTGACTGCAGTATTGAAAGAAGAGGTTGCAATCAAAACCCACATAAGGTTTTTAACCAATGAACCTGGGTTGAATTTTAAAGATGGGTTAGAAGTTCAAGTGGGTTTGGGTAGATGGCAAGAGCCAGCCATGAACAGCTCCGTTCTGTCTGATTTTAACTGAAGAAAATTGATACTCGTAGAGGCTTTTACAGTCACCAGCTTGTCAATATGGTAATAGCATAGTTTGAAATTGCCGGTTTGGTTGACAAATAGATCTGTGTCTTGTCGGCACAGAAATGAAACCCAGCATCATGCCAATGAACAACCCTGTGCACCGGCAGCTTTGCATTGCTGAGTAAGAACGGGGCCAAAATGGAACCCTACAGAGCACGGGAAATAAATGCTGTGGGAGAAGGACACAAATTACCCTTGAAAATGTAATGCAGGTAACTGTTGGACAAATATGATTTAAGCCAATTTAGAACTGTGCCAAACAGGAAGATAAAATCTCTTAGGCATTCAGGAAGAACATTAAGATCTAGCAAAATGAGAGTAGCTGGAGAATGAGAACCTGTCTCTAGGAGAAGGCTGCGCCTCACTGCTGTGTTGCTGAAAATTTTAAATAGTAAAAAAAACTCCACCCAAAATCCAGAGCCAACGGCAAATCTCTTATGTATTTTGGTGATCCTGGATTATGGGGATGTGAAATACAATAGTAAATTATGGGGGGATTTTATCCTTTGTTTTGTGTATCGACATAGCTCTGTTTTTCAATATAACAAACAGAATTTGTGCGTGGCCTTGCATCTCTTGATTAGTTTTGGATTCTAGCAACTAAATAATGCTTATTGCTTTTATTTTGCATCTAACTTCAGAAGGGACAAGAAAAAGACAATCATAATAATAATTGGGTGCAACATTCTGCAAATCTGATTTTTCCCAATTTTTAAGAATTTGAGAAATTAAGCAACAGTTTACTCTTAATCTTCTGATTTACATACTTTCTTTCTACCAGAAACACTTTACCAGGATCAGAAAATGTTAATGAAAATATTCACTGGCACTTCAACTCTCAGTGAACAGATAGGGGAAAGAAGGAAGGAAAACTTACAAGTAAGAGAACTGCTCTACAATAGGAGGAAAAGTTGAGTATCCTCCTCTTTTGCATGGTTTGGACCATGCAATTTACTCCACAATTTAAAAGAAAACAAACCACAACTTACTTGTTTTGGATGCGAAGGTGGGAACTGGGAAAAAGCTGATGAGTCATAGAAAACAGAATTACATGTCTTCATGTCATGATTTACTCTGTGTTTTAATCATAAATCCAAGTACAGCTTATTACTAGGATTGCAATAGATCTCTGATACTGGGAAAGAGAATTTCAGAACAGTGAGAGTCATAACACAGTAAATTCTTTCTTCCTTTGCTTTTTCTTTATAGAAAGGAAATGAACAGCATCTATTTACAACTGGAGGAATAATTCTGGAAAGCACACAAAACTATTTGTTTTAAAAAGCCAAGAATTCATCTGAATTGTTGCTTCATTTGTTAGCTTTCTTTAGTCATCCATATGAGCAACATCAATCAGAGAGCATGAGCAGAAAATTACAAATAACTAATACATAAAGTGACTTTGGGGAGCTGAAAAAATGTTTATGGATTTAATTGTGTCGACTTGAAAAATGTAGCTGCTTATTCATTATTCATTAAATAATTGTGAATAGTGGTCATCTTTTCAAGAGTTTAAAGCTGCCCTAGCCAAGCCACACACACACATACACACAAAATTCTTGTTTATTTTTTTTAAAATGTATTTTTCAAGTAATATTTTTTGTACATTTCTGTGGGCAATGATCAGTAGAATACTCAAGAGTTACTTAAGGATATAGAACATAACATATTTTAGAAGGTACCTGTAAAGAGTTGTGTGAAATCCTACCCTTCTATTAATAAATTTAGCAACAGTGCTAAAGAACTATTGTATCGAGACTTAGGGATTTTAGGGAATGGTGTCATTTTAAACAGTGTCTGTCAGAAAAATGTGGATCCATTTGTATTTTGTATGAGACAAGAATATTCAGCTTAAATAAAGTAACAAAAACAACGTGAACAACAAAAAAGCAAGCACAGCATCAAGTTAGGTAAAATTCAACGTGAAAACATTAAAAATATTTCTTTTTCCGCCTGCTTGACCATCTGATGGGGGAGGAAGCAAGAAGCAGAAATCCCTAGGAGTACAAACTTCTCCTCCCTCTAAGGAAGGCTTCCAAGTTCAGGCTTCCTAGAATATTTTTTCAAGACAAGAAGGTCCTGACTTCCCAAATTAATTGTACACTGGGTGCTAATTATAATAATATTGGAGGAATGATAATGTTGCTTCTCAGTCCAAACAAACAAGAAAGAAAACTTTCAGACTTTTCAAAAAATATAAGTATTTTTGTCCACTCGAGCTTTTCCTCTAAAAGAAGTTGTTTCAGGCATTGTAATGCATCAAAATGGATGTTGTTCAAATGAAGAATGTAACCCGGGCATTCTCTACACTAAGTCATTGAAACTCAGAATGAATTTGGTTCTCCATGGAACACATTTTCACTTATTTTTTTAATTATATATCAGAGAAGAAAAAAGAGATGCAATTACCTCAAAATTAGAATTATATGTATTTAGAAACAGGTTATAGTATTTGCTGTTTGCTTATACATGGAAACTTACTGGTTTTCAAAGCAAGAGTGATCTTGGCTAGGCTGTTCTCTAAAATATATGCAAAAAGCAGCAAGAGATATTTCCCTACAATGGTATGTAATTTATGTGAACGTAACTGCTGCTATCTGGTTTATGGTAAGCTGAATCTCTCCTGTGCCTCTGCCAACTTTATATTGCGTGTAAAATACTGGTACGATGATCAACAGCATCAAAGCGGGACTTGCCATACAGCTAACATTTAGTAAAGCTAAAGTCTCCTAATAAAACCTAGATATTTGCATGCTAATAAAAATATGCAAAGATGTACACTTGGATCAATTATAA